>BSBK01001628.1:0-1497003 GCA_027943335.1 Chamaecyparis obtusa
TAGAAGCATTTTACTTAGTTCCTTGTACTGATAGCAGCTATGAAATGATAGACAACCTACTAGAGTTGCAAATGAAATTCAAGACTTGCTCAAATATTCATAAAATCAACAAAACCATAATAAAAGGAGACAAGATTTTAGACACAAGTATTCCTGCAATGCTTTTGTATTAATCTCCTTGAGAAAAAATATATTCACTCTATTGTTCTGTGAAAATTGACAAAATAACTCAAAAATAAGGACCAACAAATTTCTTCATTAAAGCTTAGATTCAAAATGCAGACAATAACATTTCTATCCATGTACACTGTTTGGACCAACTACCAAGACACAAAAGTGTTATCATAAAAACAAATTCAGACCTTTCTTCCCACTCTTGAAAACCCTTTATAGACATAGGGTTGCAACAAGCTTCATAACTAGGAAGGTACACATGTCACATTGTAATAGGATATACAATGCTTTTCCATAACATGACAAAAAGGTCACTTTCAAAACTCTTCTCCAACACAAAGAAAGGAAGTTGCACAATCAGGAGCATCATTCTTGTGTTGATTCTAGCTCCACCTGGACACCTGTCACTTCCTGGCTGAACTTTGATGCCCACTCATTGAAAAAAACATCATTAGGCCATCCAAACTACATAACTTTCTTCTCTTTATCAATCAGGTGCTTACACTTGGCCTTCAACTATTTGACCCTTTTTCCCAAAGAATCAAAATATATCCTAGCAATTATAATTTCCTCAATCACCCTTCCAAACAAATAATTATCATGATCAATAAAAATATTATTGATCCTTAATGTAAGGGTTGCATCCAATTCCTCCATCCACTCTTCACGAGCTTTGATCTCTTTTAGGCCTTTCAAAATACAAGGGAATAAATCAAAACTTTTACTAGAATATTCCAAAAGAAGGAATCTAGACTCACTCTACACAGACTCCCTAGCAATAGAAAATTCCAATAGACCTACAGTATGATCATAAATTTCCTCAATTTTTGCATCTACTTGTGCTTGCTCCTTGGCCACTGAGTATATCTCTTCCATCTTATTTTCTCGACTAGTCCATTTATTTAGGATCACCTCCAATTTACTCTTATCCTCTTTAAAAGGATTTAAAATATCTAAAATCTTTGAGATCCTATAATAAAGAAATCTAGTATCATACTAAGAAGATGTAGAATGCTGCCATTTATTTTTTCCCTCATACCTTCTTACAACCTCTACTTCTAAGGCCTTAACCTTTTCCTTTTCATCTTCAAATTCTTCTTCAAATTGAGTATCGGGGGCCATGGTAAATGGGGGGAATAGAAATTATAGGGCTTGAGGTAGGTGGTGGTGCAGGGGATGATGCAATCATTCTTGTGGAAGGCTCACCAAGCTCCAATTGTAAAGTTGATGTATCTCCTAGCCTTGAAAGTCTTCACATTATATCATTGTTTCTTCTCCTTCCAACATCATAAGCTTCCATGAGCTTTTCACGCTTGAGCCTATGCTCATCCATGATTTTTTAATCCTTTAATGTCTTTGAAAAACTTCTTGCATGCATAGTTATGTCAGTGGCCTCCACCATTGAGGTCTCACTTACCCTCCTAACCATCAAGCCACCCACCAAATCTGTACTTGACCCTTCACCCCCCTTTTAGTTTTATTTTGCTTCTATAATGACCACATTACAAGAACAACATGGTCATCACTGAAGACCACTCCCTTCAATGTTGCAATGACCTCCTCCTCTGTGTTGTATGTAGTGTCAACTCTCTTTCTAACAACATCAAAAACCACTACATCTGCAAAATCAAATTTCTAGCATCCATTATCATTTTTCTTCCCTCCTCAGGGTTAATTCTGTTGAAATCATCCAACATATCTTTCTTTACTTATTCTTAAATGAAAAATTCCTCCTTATTAGGTTGTTCTTCCTTCTTCTCACATTTGCTCTCAAAATCTGAGATACTCATCCTCCAAGCAAATTGAATAAATGCCTAGATTTAACAAATTTTTTATCAGACAAGAACCTACTGCAAGACTCCCTAATAACAGGATCAAGCTCCTTTCCTTTAAATTCTTGGATAGTAAGGTATATTAAAGGGGAAATTTGTTCCTCCAACATTCCTTCTTGTAGCTCAGACTCAATTAAAACATCCCCCACACTACTAAGTTGAGTCAATTGTTCTGCTACCTCTTGCACATTCATAAAGTGGAGTGGGGACTGAGAAGGTGAATATGCTTCTTCACTAGACTGGATAGTCTCCTTGATTTTCTGCTTCTTTAGTGAAGGATCGTCTAGAGACTCAGATGCATGCCTTTTGTATAGCTTACGCACCTGAGGTGGTGATGGCTTTTCTTCATATTTCTTACCCTTATCACCAATATCTTGTTTGGGCTTCACCACATTGTACCCTACCCTTTGTTGTACAACATAATTTCTTGGGGCTATTATTGGTATAGGTGCAATTCTTTTCATCACAATATTTTCCTGATCAGGATTGGCCTCAATCACCCTGGATTTCTTTTCATTCAAGACACCCATGATTTCCTCAAAGTGTGTCATCAATTTTTTAATCTTATCACCAAAAGGCTTGATGTCCCCCTAAAGGGTTATATCTATTGTAATGTAAGAAAATGGATATGATGAGAATGTGTGGATGTGATGAGATATATACGATTGGGAAAGATAAGACCCTCTTCTTAACCCCAAATTCCCAAAGGAAATATCCAAATTGATCAACCAAAGGAAAATGGTCAATGCACAAATGAATCAATCGATGAAGAATATGAAGAAAGGAGAAAACCCTATATTTCGTTATGGAAAGGAAATATTGAAATCTTAATTGAATTGAAGACAAGTACTAACCTCAAAATAGGATAGATCTGGAAAATGCTATTTTTTGGTATTTGTACTCAGTTTCAAAAAATTATGCAACTAGATCTGGCCTAGAAACACAGAAATAGAGGAAAACCCAGAAACCTTCTGTTGTTATGAGAAAGGTTGAACTTGACCCAAAACAGGGGTAAGATCTTACCCCGGGGCACAATCTTTCCCCTTTATGTCGACCTTGACCTGTACTATTCTGACATAAATTTTGTTTTTGGATCTCAAAAGCTCACCGAAAAGGGTACTTAGATATGATTTGCAATTCACTGTCTCGCACCTGTACCTGCAAGAAAAATGGTTTTGTTTGTTGGATGAGGGGTTTTCCTTGGTCAAACCCCAGTTTTGGATTTAACCTTGAAATGTAATTGAAATTACAATAATAAACAAAGTAAATGGAACAATTCACCTTGCTTATGTTGAAACCCTTGTGGAGGATTCGAATCCTTGAATCCACAAGTATGGATGCTCCAAATGAATGTAAAATTGTATGTAGGATGTCTCAAATAAATTGCATTAGATCTTCAACACCAATATTTAATGGATCTTGGAATGGAAAGAAGCTTGAATGGAAATGGATGGAGAAATCTTCAACAAAGGGGCTCCATAGAGATTGAATTCTTCAATGGCTTCCAATGGATCTCCTTGATGAATTGGATCTTGAATGCTTGAATGCTTGAACACTTGAATGCTTGAAAACTTGAATGCTTGAATGCTTGAAGATTGAAGATGAATGAATTCTTAAATGCTTTCTTTCTCCTTCTTGCTTTCTTGACAATTGCTTGAATTCTCTTGCTTGTGTGAATAATGGATGATGGACGTTTGATGTGTAAATGAGAGAAGGCTTCTTCTTTTACAAGTTAGGGCACAAAATTATAGTGAGGCCTACATAGGAGAATTAAATTCCAATTTAAGCCTTTACTCTTGGAAGTGGATCTAATTTAAATATCATTTAAGATTTTACCATTCCGAACTCCAAAACAACTGACCCAGAAGCAGGAAAATAAACTTTATGAAACCTGGCATCTGGAAACTTCCAGAACATGAAATATGGACCCAGGGTCAGGGTCGAGGTCAAATCTAACCTAGGCCAGGGTTGAGTTCAACCTTGACCCAGAAGGTCGACCTTGACCCCGAGGTCAATAATCTCAATTTCTCAAGATCAGGTGCCAGAAATAGGCTGGAAAAAGGTGGAAAGAGAAGCAGAATAGGGGAAAAAGCTAGATCAAAGTCAAAAACCCATTCAAGGTGTTTGACATGACCCCAAACTACTTACTCAGAGGGCTAAACCAATCCTAAATGTAAGTGCTTCCATTTTCCGACGATGCATTTGTTATCAAAGTGATTAACAAAATTAGGGGTCCTCTTGTAAACTAACTATTTTTCTTTCCTTATCTCTTGCTCTTGGAGAGAGAATTCATTTCTGATAATATCCTCTAGGAAGTGGAATTGATGAGCCATGTCCCCTACCTTGAATCTCATTTTGAACATTTGAAAGAATCCCTCAGGATCAGAAAACCTCTCCACTGATGTCCTCATGCCATAGGGTTTTAGAATCTTACCCAAATGCACCCAACCTCCTTTTGCAAGCACAAAATGATTAGCCATAGTGAAGGATGGAAAGATTGTACCTCTGCCTCTTCCTGTCAGTTCCCTCTCCTACAGACAACCTATCTTCCATAATATCTCTGTGAGGCCAATCCTTAAGGGAACTTGGTATGGAAAAATATGAGGAGTGCCTCTGAAACTATAAACTCTAAAAATAGTAGAGACATGGTACAAAATAAACATCACCCCAATTATGCATAATCTTTAATTCAAGAGAAAAATCCTTGGGCCTGATGAAATCCAAGATAACCTTTGAAATTATGGGGTTCTCATGCAAGAAAAGTGACCTCATCCTGGAAGCAAACACCTTATCAAATCTGAGGAAACTAGCATCCACTTTGTCCCAGGACAAGTCCATGCTCCATAATTGCATTGGAAATTCCTCCCCATCCTTTTTCTTTACTAGGTCCATTTCTTTCGCAAAGAAAGACTCTCCCTTAAACAAAAACATGTGCATCAGCATTGAGTACCATCCAAAGGGCTAATCTACCATATAATTTTCAATACCAATCAACCCATTGTGAATACAATCAACTAGGTAAAGAGCTAAATCAAAATTAATACCTACCACAGTATGCAAAATTTTGACCATCATAAACATGAAATGGATGGGCATTGGGTTAGTTTCATCCTCACCATTTTTTTTACATAGAGGCATATACACTCCTAATGCACAAGAACTAAAATATGTCTTTAAGAAAGGATCTGGGGTATTAGGTTCAGCTAGCATCAAACCCCCAATAACTGCAAAAAATTCCTTTAGTGGGCCACTTCTGATGAAAATTCTCTGAGCCTCATATGTTTCCTTCAATTTGTTAAAATCAATAGGCTCGTGGTACTTTGTGGGTGTGCTTAACCTGAAAACTGAACAGATTTCTTCAATAGTAATGGACAAAAGAGGTGTTCTAGTTTTATTCCTAACAACCCTACGAACTAGATCATAAGATTTTGCTACAAGCATCAATAGGTCTACATCCATGAACACCCCTGGCACAACTAACTTTCCAATGTCTATCTCCCACACATTAAAATGCAGAGCGTATGAATTCCTTTGGCTAAATCATATCTTGAAAATATTTAAACCACTTACAGTTGTGTGTGCATCCCTCAGCTAGTTAATTTTATCACATAATCCCTCATCAACCTTCAAACGTGGTGCATTAGGGATTAATTTATTTATTGCAGCTACATCATTTGCAGAGCGGTCCAATTGAACCTAGAAATCATCATACACAACCCTAACTTTATACTCAAGTTTTCCAGTAAAATGCCTTCGTGGTTCCATTTTTCTAAAACTAGGGTTTCTGCTTTTAAAAATATCACACAATTCACAAAACCCCTATGATAACAGATTCACAGAATGAAATTACTTGTTTTGAAACTTAGAACTGTTAGAATAACTGAGAGGGGGGTAATTAGTTATCCACAGTCCCAAATCAAAATGTATAATCCAAAACAATTTACTTAAACTTCTTCAGCTCGGTAACATAAAATACTATACTGTCTGTGCTTTTACCGATTACCATTCAATAACAATTAATGATTACCGATCAAATCCAACATGTAATATGTAAAGTATGATAACAAACAATCACCACAATGAACACATAACACAAAAGATTTAACATGGAAACCCTGTGAAGGGAAAAACCACCTAGGACCGGCAACCCAAAAATGTTCACTCTTCTGAAGTGAGGTCGGTGAAGACCCAACCCTGTTAAAGGTTACAAACACACTGTGAGGTGTGACCTTGTTAGAGTATTTTAGACCAACTGTTATCGTCCAACCAGCATTCACTATGGGGTTGACAGGATAACAATGTGTATTCTATGAATGATACATAAAAGACTTTCAAGTCCACTATGTTAAGAGATTTCTCTATTTACAATGGTTAAAATGTAACATCAGTTGATCTGATTACAATACAACTTCAATTGCAGATTATCAGATCTATGTTAAGCCCATACAAATCCTCTGATCAATATATCAATTTTGTATCAACAATAATCAATGACTTACTGTCACTCGATAATAGCTTTCTAACACTCGGTAAACTCTGCAGTTCGGTTCTCCTTAACCAGTTTGATCAGGCATACATGAAGCTTGTTCATGCGATAGTTCTGTAGTCTCCTTCTAGCATAAGTTTCATAATGAAACCTTAGTCTCTTAAATAGACAAGTAAACCATTTTCTTCACCTCCATAAGATTTTGCCGCTTATTCTCCTTCATCCATTTTGTCGCTTAAACCTTCCTCGAGTGATGTGCCAGTATCACGTTTTGATTTCATCCTTTAGATCTTCCTTGAATTATGCTAGTCATTGATCTTCATACAAACATTATCTCCATCATTGATTTCAATGTACTTTACAGCTCATCAATCCTTAACAGCTAAACTAATCATTTAGTTCTTTTTCTCCTGCTCGGTTAACAAAGAAATGTGTCGGTGAACACAAGCTCAATTTATATTATGCTCGGTATACACTACACTGCTCGGTGTATATTGTGATGCTTCATCAACTGACCACACTTGTGTCTTTCAGTTATTTTCCTCATCATAGCTGAATGAAACATAATCAAGTCAATAACATAAGGTCATAGACTCATCAACAAGTTACACAATGTATTCCTTATCCTCATTTGTCATATACATCTTCCTTATGTAGATATTTATGTTCTTCATCTCTTTTACTCCTTTTCTACAGATGTTTAGTTATTGTAACTTACAAAATAAGTGTGGTCAAACTAGTTGACATCAATGACAATATATTATTGATTTAATCATATGTCATATATAATCAGCAGCTCAGTGATCTCTAATCATAGATCTTCAATTAGGTTCTAAATCAGTTGTAGTTCATCAATCTCTCCCTTTGGCATTGATGGCAACTCAAGTAACATGAAATATACCATACACATACCAAACATGTATTCTACAACTCTGTGAACAAATATTGTACTAGCTCTCCCTAGCTTAATATGTTTAATCACTACGTTACTCAAAAACATTACCAATGCAGCTTTGACATTCTATAAATATGATCTTTTTAGCTCTCGAATTCCTTCTTTTGTTCTCAGTAATTGATCTTCAGTACTCTCCCTTTCTTTCAGTTTGTCTCTCCCTTGGATATTTCAATGTTCTCATCGGTGCATATTGTTTCATATTGCTTATCTCTCCCTTTGACAAAAATGCCAAAGAAACAAATAAACATATAGCTTTGTAGTAGCCATGTAACTCTCTGTTGTCTGATGCATTCTCTGTATCTTTGTATACTAATATGCCAATCTATTCCAGTTCTCCAAACTTTTCACAACCTTAGACATGATCCAAAGTGTGTACTATGTTGCATCAACATGAATGATCTTCTGATAAGATTAGGCTGATGCAACATCCAGATCACATTAGTGATCGGTAGATAGGGAATGAACCCCAAGTCTAGTCCTCAAGAATTCAAATGTATCCTTCAGTAGAGACTTTGTAAATATGTCTGCAAGTTGTTCTTTTGATGTAACAAACTCTAGCTTAACTTGCTTTTCCTGTACTTGTTCTCTTAAGTAGTGATACTTAATAGATATATGCTTTGTTTTAGAGTGCATCACTGGATTCTTTGAAATGTTTATTGCACTTGTGTTATCACAATATATAATCACTAGCTCAGTGATTATCTCATTCATACCTTCCAATACTTGCTTAATATATGCAATGTTTGAACAAAATGTAGCAGCAACAACATACTCTGCTTCGGCTGTAGACTGAGAAATGCAAGCCTGCTTCTTACTTGTCCATGTAACAAGTCTTTCACCAAAGAAAAATGCTCCTCTGATGGTGCTTTTTTTGTCATCCACATTTCCAGCCCAATCAGTATCGGTATAGAATCTAAGTTCAAATTTGCCTTTCTTAGGATACCATAATCCATAATCTTTTATTTTCTTCAGGTATCTTAGGATTCTCTTTGTAGCAACCATGTGTGACTCTCTAGGGTTTGCAGAAAATCTTGCAACAATTCCCACAACATGTGCTATGTTTGGTCTACTATGCACTACATACATTAACTTACCAATCATTGATCGGTACAGTGTCTAGTTCACCTATGTAGTTTCATCTTCCTTAGTCAGTTTACATCCAGTAGCCATCGATGTTCCCATAGGTTTAGCATCTTCCATGCCAAATGTCTTCAATACTTCCTTGATATATTTGGATTGTGCGGTGAATATACCATCACTCTATTGAATCACTTGTAGTCCTAGAAAGAACTTAATCTCTCTGAACATAGACATTTCAAATTCACTTCTCATTTCATCAGCAAATGACTTACAGATTTGATCTTGTCCTCCAAATATAATGTCATCCACAAATATTTCAGCAATAAAAATTGTATCATCAGTATCTCCTTTCATATACAAATTGATGTTCTCACTTGTTCTAACAAATCCAATACTTAAAAATAAGTATGCAGCATCTCATACCAGGCTCTCGATGCTTGCTTCAAACCATATAAAGCTTTATGTAATCTACATACCATATCTTTGTTTTCTAGATCAATGAACCCTTCAAGTTGTTCTATTTAGACTTCTTCTTCAAGTATCGCATTCAAAATGCTGACTTGACATCCATTTGGTAAACTTTAAACTTTTTGTGTGCAACATATGCAAGTAACATTCTAACTCCTTCTAATCTAGCAACATGTGCAAATGTTTCACCATAATCTATTCCTTCCTCCTGTGCATATCCTTTGCATACCAATCTAGTTTTATTCCTTGTTACCTCTCCATTCTCATTTTGCTTGTTCCTGAATATCCACTTAGTACCGATAACATTCTTATCTTTAGGTCTGGGTACTAAGGTCCAGGTTTTTTTCTTCTCTATTTGTTCTATTTCCTCTTTCATTGCATTAACCCATTCATCATTTTCTAATGAAAATTTCACATTCTTCGGTTCATAGTCACAAACTAGACATGTACCTTGTCTTGCTTTACTCCTTGTTTGCATGCTAGCTTGTCTGTCTCCAATGATTTGTGTCTTGGGATGATGTCTTCTGAAAAAACTCACCAGTATCTAATTTCTTCTTTCTTGTTCATCCTGTGCAGGTTCATTTGCTTGCTTGGTAGGTCCTTCCTTCTCATCGGTTTCTCTTTCTTGTTCCTCGGTATTATTTTCCTGCTGACTGGTTGTCACTGTCCACGGCTTCGGTAGATACTCAGGTTGTTCAATGTAAGTGAATCTACTGTAGTCTTCCAGCTCCTTTCTACTTTCCTCTACATTCTTATCATCAAACTCATCCACTCGAACATTAGTACTTTCAATCATTTTATTAGTTACTCTATTCAGACACTTTTATGCTTTTTTTTTTGGAATATCCTAGAAATATCCCTTCATCATGTTTTGAGTCAAACTTTCCATTTCTTTCATCTTTCAAAATAAAACATTTGCTTCCAAAAATTCTGAAATAACTTACAGTGGGTTTGTGTCCAAACCATAACTCATAGGGTGTCTTATTAGTGTCCTTCTTCAGTTGTACTCGGTTTAGCACATAAACTATAGTGCTAACAACTTCCCTCCAGTATGTCTGAGAAACATTCTTTTCTATCATTAATATCCTTGCGCAATCAACAATTGACCTATTCCTCCTTTCAGCAATGCCATTCTATTGTGGTGTCTTCGGTGCAGAGACCTGTCTTTTAATACCATGCTCATTACAAAAATTAGTAAATTCATCAGAGATAAATTCACCTCCTCTATCAAATCTTAAGCATTTCAATTCTTTACTAGTCTCTTTTTCTACTTTTTCTTTATACCACTTGAACATCTTGAATGCCTCAGATTTTTCTTTCAAGAACATGACAGTCATCAACCTAGTATAATCATCAACAAAAAGAATAAAATATATGTCTCCATAATAACTCTGAGTTCTCATAGGACCACATAGGTCGGTATGCACTAACTCAAGTATCTTCTTTGTTGAATAATCTTTGCTTTTGAAACTAGATTTAGTCATTTTACCTTTCTGACATTCATGACACATAACATGATCCGGCTTAGATAAGTTAGGTAGACCTCTAACTCTTTTCCTTTTACTGATCTTAATCATGTTATCAAAATTCACATGACATAACCTTTTATGCCACAACCATGCATCTTCACCTTTCATCAATAAACAAGAAGATTGATCATTATTAAGATAAAATAGATTACCTCTGGATTGTGTACCAGCTCCAACAAGTCTTCCTCCATCATCAAATATCTTCACCTTTTTGCTCTCAAAAGCAACTCAGTGGCCTAAATTGTTTAGTTGTGCCACACTTAGAAAATTATAATTCAATCCTTTTACCCAATAAGCATTTTCACATTTTAATCTATCATTTATCATCAGGGATCCTTTACCTCTTACCATATAGGGTGCATCATTTCCCATTCTTACAGATCCTCCATTGTATTCTTCAAGATAATCAAAATTTTCTTCATCACCAGTCATGTGATGTGTACAACCACTATCTATAATCCATGTATCATTCTTATTAACCTTAGAGATAAGTGTTGTCTCTACATACCTTTCATCTTCTTCGGAATCATCCTTCATTTCCACAAATACAACCTCCACATCATCATCCGTGTCGGTATCGGTGATATCTTCTTCCTCAATAATGTAGAATACATTCTTACCTTTATCATTATTGTCTTGGCTGTCTCTACTGTAGTGTTGGTAGCCTCTATTGTATCTTCTCTCAAAGCTTCCTTTAGATCAATCTTTGGTTCTTTCATCATCTTTCTTGTGTGGACATCTAGCATTAATGTGGCCAACTTCTTTATAGTTAAAGCATGCTAAAGGTAATTTACCTCTATACCTTCCTAAGTCCTTTACCTTTTGGTAACCTTCTGGCCATAAGAGCTTCAAGTTCATCAAGCTCATCATCAATGTTGCTATCACTATCATCATTCTTATTTCTAGACTTACAAATCTTCAGAGAAGTCATAAAAGTGGATTCAACAGATGGTACAACACTATTATCATAATTGTTCAGTTCAAATGTTGTAAGCTTTCCAATCAAATTATCAAGAGTGAGTGTGTTGTTAGGTGCTGACCTATTTTCATGAATTGCAGATATTCTGATGGCATAGATAGGCAATAAGGTCCTTAGAATTTTTCTTTCCATAGTGTCTTCATCAATAACTCCATCCAATGCTCTAATAGCGTGAACTGCCTCCTTTATTACGTTTGTGTACTGCACAATGTTTTCACCTTCTTTTCATCTTCATGTCATCAAATCTTCCTCTTAAGCTTTTGACTCTTTCTCTCTTGACATTTGCATCACCACTATAAACTTGAGAAAGTTTATCCCACATCTGCTTAGTAGTAGTACAGTCCTTGATGTCTTCAAATTTGGCATCTGAATAGGTAGGAGCAATCTCCATCATAGTAAAATTATGTTCATGTCTATCTCTTAGTTGATCAAGGGTCAAGGGACCATTGGGTGGTGCAAGGTATCCATTCTCCATTAGATCTAGGGCAGAATTCCCAATCCCAGATATATGCAGCTTCATTCGACTTTTCCATATTGTGAAGTTATCTTTGTTTAGCTTTGGCACTCCCCCTTAAACATTTTGAGACCTTTGTGCTGAAGTCCTTAAAACTCTGTTCCAAGAAACCAATGCTTTGATACCAATTGTTAGAATAACTAAGAGGGGGGTGTATCAGTTATCCATAGTCCCAAATCAAAATGTATAATCCAAAACAATTTACTTAAACTTCTTCAGCTCGGTAACATAAAATACTATACTGTCTGTGCTTTTACCGATTACCATTCAATAACAATTAATGATTACCGATCAAATCCAACATGTAATATGTAAAGTATGATAACAAACAATCACCACAATGAACACATAACACAAAAGATTTAACATGGAAACCCTGTGAAGGGAAAAACCACCTAGGACCGGCAACCCAAAAATGTTCACTCTTCTGAAGTGAGGTCGGTGAAGACCCAACCCTGTTAAAGGTTACAAACACACTGTGAGGTGTGACCTTGTTAGAGTATTTTAGACCAACTGTTATCGTCCAACCAGCATTCACTATGGGGTTGACAGGATAACAATGTGTATTCTATGAATGATACATAAAAGACTTTCAAGTCCACTATGTTAAGAGATTTCTCTATTTACAATGGTTAAAATGTAACATCAGTTGATCTAATTACAATACAACTTCAATTGCAGATTATCAGATCTATGTTAAGCCCATACAAATCCTCTAATCAATATATCAATTCTATATCAACAATAATCAATGACTTACTATCGCTCAGTAATAGCTTTCTGACACTTGGTAAAATCTACAGTTCGGTTCTCCTTAACTAGTTTGATCAGGCATACATGAAGCTTGTTCATGTGATAGTTCTGTAGTCTCCTTCTTCTGGCATAAGTTTCATAATGAAACCTTAGTCTCTTAAATAGACAAGTAAACTATTTTCTTCACCTCCATAAGATTTTTCCGCTTATTCACCTTCATCCATTTTGCCACTTAAACCTTCCTCGACTGATGTGCCAGTAACACATTTTGATTTCATCCTTTAGATCTTCCTTGAATTATGCTAGCCATTGATCGTCATACAAACATTATCTCCATCACTGATTTCGATGTACTTTACAACTCAACTCATCAATCCTTAACAGCTAAACTAATCATTTAGTTCTTTTTCTCCTACTCGGTTAACAAAGAAATGTGTCGATGAACACAAGCTCAGTTTATACTATGCTCGAGATACACTACACTGCTTGGTGTATACTGTGATGATTCATCAACCAACCACACTGCCTTGTGTCTTTCAGTTCTTTTCCTCATCATAGATGAATGAAACATAATCAAGTCAATAACATAAGGTCATAGACTCATCAGCAAGTTACACAATGTATTCCTTATCCTCATCTTTCATATACATCTTCCTCATGTAGATATTTTTGTTCTTCATCTCTTTTACTCCTTTTCTACAGATGTTTAGTTATTGTAACTTACAAAATAAGTGTTGTCAAACTAGTTGACATCAATGACAACATATTACTAATTTAATCATATGTCATATCTAATCAGCAACTCGGTGATCTCTAATCACAGATCTTCAATTAGGTTCTAAATCAATTGTAGTTCATCAAGAACTTGTAACTCTAAAAATTTGAAAGTTTCTTCCTTCTGCAAACTCTTGATGGTGCTACTCTCATGAAACAAATTCTCTCTTCGTAGAATGAAAACCTTGTGAAATGACACCTGAGCGACAACAAATATTAACCCAAAAAATTCAATGGTCCCACACAATGCAATAAGTTTTATAGAAATAAAATTGAATGCCACTAGTGAACGAAACGTTCACTTTTGAAAAATTTGAATTTTGACCATCGATGAATCTTCATACAAATGAATCCTATGGCTCAGATCAAATTAGCTAAGACCGGGTCCACCTTAAAATCCCACTTGGAAAGTTGACTGATGAGAAAGCAAGACATGGCAACCACCTGGTAAAGAAATGTTAGCACCCATTTTACTTTTCCACTTTGGACACGCGTCAGTTAATCGCAAAGTTGTGATGACTAAAAATCCTACATCTTTCCATTGCGGGCTTGCGACAACCATCATATCAAATGTGACTTTACTAGATCAAACATACACCTCTGTAAGATCCTAGGTTTACGTGTCATTCAGTCGTGAAGCCATGAAAAATAAAAAGCTTACAACTTTGCATTGCGGGCTTACGACAATCGTCAGATCAACCAGATCTTTTCTCTCTCTAATTGCCTTGAAGATTGAGCAACACATCATCACCTATGACATGCGACACTTAGTCATGAAGCCACAATCAATAAAATTATTTTAACTTCTCATCATGGTTTCATGAGAACTGTCAGAGCTCATCTGACTTTATCACTTTTAACTTTTCAATCTTGGACCCGCGGCATCCGGTCGTGAAGCCGCAATGGTAAAAGGTCTTGCATCTTTCAATCATAGGCTTGTAAAAGCCGTTGGATCAACTTTGATCATACCATTGATTTAACTTTATTCACAAATGTGATGTGATGTCATCTGGGACACATGTCACAAGGTCACAATTCCATGAAGAATAAAGTTCAAACATCTATTCATAGCGATAATGCGCTAGCCATTAGATCTAAAAGAGATCGGACTCAGTTTACCACACGTCATGACTTAGGAAAGATTTAATTAGTTGGGAATTATTAGACTTAGGAAAATATTAAAAGGGCTCGCTAGGTGTGACAATTTTAAAAGACTTGGCCCCACCCAACGACTTAAGACACATGACTTAAAATGGCTTAATTTAAACAAAAAATAACTCAAAAATAGAATAAGATAGGGTTTTCTAGACTCAAACAAAATGATTTTGAAACCTTTTGGCAATTATAAAACCCTATTTCTTCAACTAGGCAATTTTCAATAAGATTTTGAACTGAAACATGAAAATTAACCAACATTGGCTCTGTTTGGGGATGATGGGCAACTTGTGTCTATAAGGATTGAGTAATAATGAGAGGGGGGGGTGAATCAGTATTACAAAACTTTAAATTAAACTTAAACCAATTCCAAATAAACCATATGATTTCTGAAATGAAAAGAACATAAACAAATAACACAACTCATAACACCATTATTTATTTTCGAGGAAACCCTAGCCAAGGGAAAACCTCGGTGGGGATGGTACCCACAACTATGCACTAGAATATAATATCCTTGTTAGGAGACCTAGCCCTGTTAGGCGTTGAGTACTATATAGTACATTTCCTTTTTAGACTAATATAAACCATGTTAAAGGTATACTGAGCTTACAACTCTTACAATCAATAATTCAGTTACAAAAGTGTTCTCAAGAGTGAACAATACAAGCATCTGCTATGCTTCGATAGTTCCAATTATAGTTCTCAATAGCCTTTGTCAATCTTTGATCTTGCATCTGCTATCAACCATCACTGATATCCCAAACTCACATCCATATCCCATCCATATATCGCTTTACCAAAACACTCTTTGTTTATATGTATTATGTCATCCAGACGACTTCAAAATATAATATAAAACATAATAATAAATAATACAAACAATAAATAATAAGTCGATGATATTGTATTACCAAAGTGTCGGCAATATACAATCTTTATCTGACTTAGCACGTTACTATTCCATCTTACATTCCCTTAATCATCACGACTGTTCATGTGTGTTGTTTCATTGTTCCTCTGTTTTCGCATGCCTTCATATCACTGTAACTTGATGATATCAATACCAAAACACATGTGATCTTAGTTGAAGGTCATACATAATCCAAAATGTCTTCCTCTAAGCTCACAAGTCATTATCTAGCATATACTATCTTCGTTGTCCAAAATAGTTTTGTAGTACTCTGTAAATCTGATTCCATACTTAGTCATTTTCATGACTGTGTCTTCAACACTCATACTTACTTCATGCAATCACCATAACATATGTGTTTCCATAAATTACAACCCTCAAGTGATCCATAGTTCTCTCAAAACATCACTTTCTAACAATCTCTCCCTTTGGCATTGATGGCAACACTTAATGAAAAATGACTAAGTGTCTAAAACACTAACTATACTAACTGTACTCTTCCTTCTTCTTTTATTCTTTTTTTTTTAATTTAAAATTTTATTTTTCCTTTTCTTCTTTTCATTTTCTCTTCTTCTCCCCCTTTGACATCAATGGAAAAGGTACACACAAAATTGCAAAATTGCAAAAATGTAGGACTTAGTGCTTACTCACCAGTTTTAGAATATCTTGGAAGGAATCTTCCAAGGTCTTCACTTCATCATTCCAAGACTTGATTAGCAATTCATTGACATGAATCAGTCCATTTAGTGCATAGGATGCAATCTCTGCTTCCTTCATCTCAGTGGGTACAAATTTGGTCATTGAATCCCCAATCTTTTCCATCTCAGTAAGATGTGCTTCAAGAATTGATAGCTTAGGAGTGATTAAACTCTTCAGCAACCAAAATCTTGTCATTACTCTCCCTTTCTCTATATCCAAGACATTCACCTTATCCAAGATTTTGGATGTCTTCTTGTCCATCTCTAATATAGTTTGTGAGGAACTCTCATAAGTGTCCATCATACTATCTAGGGTAGCCATGTCCTTAGCTATTATATCATTAATGTTCTTAATATGTTTGAGAGGGTTAATGCAATAACTATACAAATTCCTTCCCTATTCAACATAACCTTTGGCCTTAGATGTAGTTTCTTTTAGAATGCCCAAGTCCCATGAAATAGACTGGCATACTTCCTTCAACTTCTTCTGTAGGTATCTCTTATATGCCTTCTCTTCTGTTATCTTCATCAGAGACTCATAGTGATTATCAAAGTTGTCTAATGCCATCTTAAGGTTCTCAGCATCATCTTTTCCTTGAAATACAAGAGGTATAGGGAGTATTTTATTCATAGTATCTACTACCCTACCGATCACCTTAACCTTCTTATCTCCTTTTTATTTTGACCTAAATTTTTCCTTAGCAAATTCCATGAAGGATAATCTCATTAATTCATCCTCATCCATGTTTTCCACATTAGTACTCATAGGCTTGTCCATACTTTCCAAAAATAAGGTGGAGGAAGTATCAAGTTCTTTCTTGACCTCTACTCTTATCTCTTCTCCTTTACCTATCCATATTTATTCTCTTTGTTCTTCCTCTTGTTGTCCTTCCTTTTCCTGTCCTTTCTCTTCCTATTTTTCTTCTATATGTCCTTCATCTTTCTATCCTTCCTCTTCTTTTGTCATCGCACTGTCTATGTTTCCTTGAAATGGATCACCCTCATCCAATGTAGTGTCAAGGGTCACAAGCACACCAACAACAAAGAAGTCTAGTTGCTTGTCAACTTCGCTTCCTTCCATACTCTCCTTAGCTATCTTAGAGATTTCTCCTATTCCTATAGATGTGGGCTTGGTAGGCTTAGGAGGTGAAGCCTTCTCAGGCATGTCGCTCATTAGTATTTGATCCAATGCCTTATGTGTATCCTCAATGACTTCATCATATTTCCTAGCCATTATCTTCACAAGTATGGCCTTAGTTCTCAATAGGGGTTTCAGTTCTTTGATTATCTTCTCTCTTTCCTATACCAAAACTACAAGAAACATATCTTCAATAGATTTGATTCTTATTGCCTCATCTTTAATGTATGCCAAATTTTTCTTGATTTCTAACTTTCCATACAAGTCTTTAGGTATGCTTCCCTGAATTTCCAATAGGTTCTTTTTATAAACTAGTAAATGCTCAATCACTATGTCTTCTATTACTCATTGATTATCAGAATCATACCTCTCATAATATCTATTCAATGTCTTGAAGTTTCCATCTCTTATTATCCTTTTCTGCAAAATTTTAATGTCCAGTTTCTATAGGTTCTCCATTTTCTTTTGTTCATATTTCTCTTCTTTCTTCTCCATTCTCTTATCCTCTTTTCTCTTTGTTTCCACTTCAATCTTTTGTTTATTAGGGCTATTAGGTTTGCTTTCTCTTGTAGATCTCCTAGGAGTGCTCGTAGGTGCATCTTCTTGTGCCATCTTCTCAGGAGTGATAGATAGATCAATGATAGTGGAAGTAGGACTTACTATGTTCTCTTCTTTAGTCAATGCCTACTAAATTCAAAATTTGGTTGAAAGAATCAACCCACTCCTACCAATCTTTTAGATGCCCTTCTATATCAACAATGGTAGGGATATATCCTTCAGATGTTTAAACCAAAACCCTCAGCTTGTCCTGGATACTCTATGACTTTCCATTAAAGAATGCATATAATTATCTAACTAATAACATCTCTTTGACATCAATAATATTTTCAGGCAAGTCAAGTTTCTTTTCCATAAAAAAAATTAACCTTTCAAAGAATTGCAAGTAGGGACCCCAAGAATTAAACAATGGTGTTAGTAAAGTTAAGACATTTGAACAATGATGGTCTACCCCCTAGAAAGAAATGTAAGTAATATGTATCAACTGGAACTTTCCTTTCAAAACATTTACCTTATGCAATAGTGCATTCTTCAAGGTTTTCTTCTTAGCATCCCTAGTACCATCAGGCTTATCAATATCAATTTTTGTTTGTTTAGTCACAACCACTAGAGCTATAACCTCCTCATGTTCTGTCCGGACTTCAGCATCATCAACCTCTATGACTAGTCTAGAATGGATTCTCAGGGTGTTGATCTTGTCCCTTAACCCCTTTAGGGTCTCTTCTAGAATGTAGTTTTTCTTTAATTGCTCTTCAAATTTATTACTGTCTACCACTTAATCTCTAAATTTTCTGCCAGTCTAGTCTCCAGGTCCTCAACCACAACTTTATTCATGGAGGATTCATAATGTAAGAGGCTTTCTATCTCTGATCCAGTTGTATACTACAACCTCCATATCAATTGGCTGCCCTATGTTGTATCTTTAATGTCAATTAACCTAGGATTGTTTGATTCATGGGCCACACACCAAAATGCTAGTGTCTTTGTGTCCAAAATGAAACCAAAACCCGTCTGCAATCCACCAAGTTTGAAATCTTGATAGGCAACAAAATTATCCTGCCTCTTAATCTGGTCAATTAAAAATGATGATTCCAAATCACATCAAGGAATCAATAGCATACAATTTCTCTTTATGAGGTCTCTTGCCTCCTCCGCAGTCAATGTTTCACTATTGGGATCATAGGCCTACAACTTCTCAATTAGTTCAACAATTTTCTCCTCTGATTCCCCTAGGCTTAGAGACAAGTTCGATTTATTCTATTTTAGTTTACATAGAAATCTTTCAAATTCTTCAGATTTTATGAACTCATCATCACTCATGAATTCCATAGCTTAGATGACCTTGTCATCTAATTTGGTTAAAGATAATTCTAGTTCATCTAGGGCCTTTCCCCCTTCACTTGCTTTAGATGTTAGAAAATGTTGCCTCATATCATAAAAATAGCATCTTATACCTGGCAAAATTTGCAATTTATTTTCCTTGTTTTCTTAGGTACATTCATCAGCCTTTGTTTCTTAGCTGACCCTTGTTCTAATGTGGATGGATCAACATGTTCTATTTCTCTAGAAAAGACCACATCGGTCTCAACTTCGTCAGGGTTTACCCTTTCCTCTTCCTTCTTCTCAGGGATGTCTGGTAGTTTAGACATGATGTCTTTATAATTCTCCAAGAATTTTCCAATTCTTGGCAGATATAAAACATCAGAAAAGAAAGTAGTAAAAGTAGGGTCTGCCTTTTTTAATTCTTCCTCTACCCTCACAATATTCTCCCACTTTATGGTTCTCTCCTCACACACATATTCATTGAGAATATTTCTTATTAAAATCCTCCTCTTCCAAGGGCTGGTTTGGAGCCAAATCATGGTTTCTCACCTCCCTCAGTGCCCCTTTGATAAAATCCTAAGGGTCATACATTCTATCCCTAGAAGAAGGAAATTTGTAATGTCTCAAGAATTCATGGATTTGATCTACAACATCCTTCCCAATAGAAAAATCCCCCACCTGGAGCCTTCTTCATAGAAAAATTCCCTTATGCCTTTTGGGGCCCAAATGCTCTCTATCTATCATAATAATCTTCCATAAGAATTTAATTATTCCTAGCCTCTTTGGGACATATTTTGGCAATATATAAGGAGGTTGTTAACACGCATATACTCCCATAATAGAAAAATTCTTGAAAATAAACGTGTCATCCTAGTTATGTTGTATTTCATCATGAAATACATGGGGTCTAAGTAATTTCCTAACAACTAGAGAAAACCTCTCCTTCTCAACACCTAACATGTTCATAATAGGGGAAACAAAATCACTAAAGAAAGTAATAGAATTTTAGAAATGATATTTTATGTCCCATAACCTGGTCCAGATCTATAGTGGAATGACTCCTCTTGCATTTTTAGTCTCATTAATGAAGTTAGGGCTAATGTAGCCAATGTTGCAGTAGAGGATCAAGTGCATTAGGATGGAATAGTAAGTGAACTTGAAATGCTTCAAATCATTCTTTGTAGTCATTATATCATTATGCATCACATTGATTATGTGTTGTACATAATCAAACTCCTTGTTTGTATATAGGTCTTGGACATCGGTAGTCATAACATATATTTCTGGGGTCAATGTCAAACCCCCATCTAATCCGATGACCTTATACAGAGCATAGATGGTGTAATGGAAGTAAGGAAAGAACAAGTCCATATCCATAGAATCTTCTACCTTCTTTGTAAAATTTCCTACTTATTTCTTATCCCACGGAATGTGCTTCTCATGACTCTTGACATATAGTAACTTCTCTATCTTTTGAATAGGGCCTCCTCTGCTTATAGGTCAATTTCCACACTCATAGGTCCTTGAAGATTGAAAGCTTGAATACATGTTTCTCTACCCAACATGCAAAGAACATAATTATCTTTCTTGTGGAAATCCCATGTAACAAGTTTGTATGCCTTGATCAATGCCTCCATTAAGTCTACATCCATAAACACCTCAGGCACTATCAATTTTCCTAGGTTCCTATCCCATGGGTTTAAAACAAGAGGGCCTCTCAATCTATTATTGTAAAAGAACATGAAAAGTTCATATCCAGTAGTGTTTGGGAAAACAAAATCCCTACAAAACACATAGGGATCCCTCCCTTCATATGCATAAGTTGATTGCAAATTTGAGGTTCTAGGAAACAATTTCATCCACTTTTCAACATACACATTTTTTTTTGTTCTTGATTGTATACTTCTTTCTAACACCTCAACAAATTCAGGGGATCATGTTGGTAGTGGGCCAGCATCCCTTGCAAGGTTCGCGACATGCCTTAATTGCCTCCTGTGTCTTCTATAAGTTTAGTGGTTGTATCAAGCATTAACAGGTTAATTTTTTGGTGCAATGACAACCCTAGCTTGTAAAAAGTGGTATCAAAGCTTGATCACAAGTTTGAATCCATGCAGGCCATGGCAACTGACGCTAGGAGGGGGATTGTTGGCAGTGGGCCAGCATCCCTCATAGGGTTTGCAACATGTCTTAACCTCCTCCTGTGTCTTCTATAAGTTTAGTGGTTGTATCAGGCATTAGCAAGTCGATCTTTTGGTGCAACGACAACCCTAGCTTGTAACAGATCATTGCTTTGCTATTTTCTTGTGTGCTAGAATCTAAGCTTCTCTCTGTAACTTAATGGTTTCAAATTGTCTGTGTTGTGTTCTCTATAACTCTAAAAACTATGAATGCTTTGTGAACAGTAAAGTGTCTAATGAATGAGATTGATTTTAATAAGAAAACACACCATCTACTATATTAAATGTTTATCAAGAGCACACGCATGAATTTTCCTTTTCATCAAAAAAGTGTCTCTTTCACTTAGATTTGGCAGTGAACGGAGATAAAATCGTCAATCTGTCATGCTAGCATGTCACTCGTTCATCAATTAAGACCCCACAACTTGTCTTTTTCTTATCTATAAGAAGCTCATGCCATTTCAAAGCTTAAGTCAACCTGGTTTCAAAGTTACGTATATTGATCATCTAACCATGTCTCAACTTTGTTACCTGTAGAATGAAACCCTTTTGAAGTTACGCTGACTACCATCTTATTATCTATGTAGGATCAAAACATTGTGTTGAACACTCACATATTATCCCCTAAAGTCATGCACATAGCCTTTCATAATCTCAGAACCCCTATTCCTTGTAATAACTTAACTCTTACGAAGTTACGCCTAACCACTAGATGCTCCCATGTAGCTTCATGAATGCCACAACAAACACCCAAGAATCCCTCATGATGCTCCACAAATAATTTTATCTTCATTTTCATAGCTTTGGAATAGATTTCTAACAATCATTAATCTTACCATTGATCTATTTCACAATTATTCCTCACTTTTCACATGGCATGCAATTTTCTTTTGTCTTCAACTTCTCCAAAGTTATGTAGATCGTTAATCGAGACCTCATAACTCATTATCATTACCATCTTTTAACCATTGAGAAGTCACACAATGACTAAATGTAGCTTTGTATCATTCCATCAGTTAGTTTTTTTACCTTTTACAAAGCTCCTCAAACCTCTAGGTGTAACTTCAAGGCTTTTGATATTAAACACAAAACTTAACACTTGCAAAGTTACACAACCATTTCGGAAGGTTGGGACTGTTAGAACTGACCATGAACAAAACATTGAGATGTTATGATCAAGGCTTGTCACAACTTCGGAACCTTTAGGATATCAGAGACATTATGAAACAAGAAGTCACGCACAACGACTACAGTTAAGATCAAACATATATACTAGTATGTGTATATATATATGTATATATATATATAACATGTATATATATATATATATATATATACATATGTATGTATATATATATATATACATATATATATATATATACATATACATATAGATATATATACATATATATACATATACATATATATACATATACATATATATATACATATACATATATATATATACATATATATATATATATATATATATATATACATATATATATACATATATATATATACATACATATATATATATACATATATATATACATATATATACATATATATATATATACATATATATATACATATATATATATACATATATATATATACATATATATATATATATATACATATATATAGATATATACATATATATATATATACATATATATATATATACATATATATATATATATATATATATACATATATATATATATACATATATATATATATATATATATATATATACATATACATATATATATACATATATACATATATATATATATATATACATATATACATATATATATATATATATATATATATATATATATATATATCTTCAGCCATGTTTTACGATTTTCAAAGGACATAATCATGAATCTAAGAATAATACCTTATTTTCACATCAATATATTAAGATATGATATAGGTATATGCATTTGCTTATATATTTAATTTTATACTTATATAAATATTTAGATATATATAAGAAAATGTATATACATTCTAGTCTAAGTCCTCCTTAAGCATCAAAGGTTTACACTAACATATGTTTCTTTTCTGATAATATAAATCTCTAAGGTCAGCAATGTATTTAGTATTTCTTTGCAATATAGTTTGAATTCAGTTTGCCTTACACTTGGCAGAAAAGTAGGCATAGCTAAAAAGAGACTGCTATGTCCTTTTTAACTATACCCAAATTGGTAAGATTAACATCCTATATCATTTGGCAAGAAGCGAATATTTGTATCAGGTAAGAGATAGCAAACATATGAGATGTGTTCTGATCTTCTCATTATTCTGATAGAAATTTCTACATGTTTAGATAAAAGAAAACAATGATAGAATTTTAAAGATTAACCATATAAGGATATAAGGATACATGGTTTTGAAGGAAAATGCGTAGAATAAACCTAAAGTAGTTTTATATTCATAGATTTCTCCTTTTAATGTGAAGTTAATATGAATAGTTATCTTTTCCTTTATCTACTAACTCAGCATTCCAAATTACTTAATATTCAAAGTTAAGTATCAATGCCAAGGTGTAGGGAATATTTTTATTATTATGTTGCTAGTTAACCATTGGATGTGGAAGTTTTCTATCTTACATGTCAAGAGGAAATAATCGATCGAGAGCCATGTGCAACCTTCTATCTAAAATCAAGGAGCAGATATTGTATACTATTTGTATGTAAGATTAATTCATATTTGTATAATCACATAATCATTGGACACTAAATGTATCACGATTTAAACAAACCTCGATAAAGATCGAGTCGTGGGTATGCCCACATATATTTTGTATAAGGACAGGACCTATGGTCCCGGACAAGGCTGGAGGTTTTCTCAACCCCGCTCTTTCCTACCAGTGCCTGCAGTGAATGGGGTTTTTTTGTAAAAATAATTAATTATATATTAATAATAAAATTTTAGGGCTTCGGCCTTTTACCGATAAAAATAAAATAAAATAAAGAAGAGGAACTATGAAAATAAAAGTGGCCAGTGGACTCGCCATTTCATCATTACTTTTGTGCAACATTTATACAGTAATCCCTAGCGAAGTCACTATTTTGTTGGCTTCTAATTTGACAAAATTTAAAGTACCTTGTAAATAAAGAAATGTACCTAGGAGTTAGCTAAATCCCATGATAAATACACTAAAATAGAAATGAGGACCAACTGACAAAGCGATTATGCTTTTTACACTTTGAATTCTACAAGATTCAATCGGGTAAACCTAGGATTAGACTTATTTGCTTCTTAACATCACCTTTTCCTAATCCTTAACAAAGAAGACAAATGCCCATAAATATTCTCTTTCTTATTTAATTAAAAAGACACTTGGAGAGCTAATCACACTATCAATTCACTCACAAGATAAGAAGGGGCTAACAATTTAGATCTACAACTTTGAATTTAAAATATTTTGATTTAATTTTGAGATTGAATTGTGAAGAGAAATGAATATCAGCTTGACTACAATTCCGTTTACCAATGCCTTATTCATTGGGTATATTTTAAACCATTCCACACCATGGTTGATGATCTATTCATTCACCTTGCAAATGAAAATCAATTAATACTTTAAACCCTATTCTTATGACGAATCCTCCTCTAAAACTTCATAATTATGTCAAATCATGTTAAGTAATTACTTAGTTCCTTGAATTAAAAGAAAAGCATAGCATGAAATACAATTTGAAATAAACTACAACTATGATCTTGAGCTCTTTGTTCACAAGACACAGAAAATTACAAAATACCACAGAAGGACACAAGATTAGAAGAAATAAATTCTTGATGAATCTTTGTATTAAACTTCCCTGAGATTAATACATCACAATATTTGACCAGAATTAAAATAGCATATGATGAATAGAATACCATATTCTTCATTAACCTTCAGTACAAGCAAAATATACAAATGACTCTACATAGTCTGGATTGACAACAGAGACCTCTATTCTCATAAATGAAAAAACTAATTGATGATGCCTTTTCCAGTCTTGGAAATATATTTATAATGATGGATTGCAACAAGCTTTAGATGTGGAAAAAGTAAAATTTTAAACATCAAACAACTTTTACATAACAACATGGAAGTAGTTATAAAAATGACATCTGGTAGCCTGGATTCTTCCGGATCAGTCTTGGTGTACATCATAGGTGTATCCATAGCAGGTAAACCGCAAAGGTAAGATACCCTATTGAGTTGACTGACCTCCATCTATTGGCTCTTCATTCTTCTTATACCAAAATCTATCTCAACTAATTCCATGTGGCAGGGCTTGAATTTCTCCAATAGTTCCCCATACCATAATTTCCCTCTTTGTCAACCAAATTGCTTCTCTAACTGCATCTAGGTCCAAAAGACATTTGTTGCACTTTGCATCTGTTATGGCCCATGAGTCAGGAACAAACTGTTACAAGTAGTGGTTGTTGTTGCACCAAAAGATTGGCTTTGTAATGTCCAATACAACCACTAGACTTATAGAAGACACAAGAGGCAGTTAATCCATGTCACGAATCCTGAGGGGAGAGCTAACCATTTTTCCAATAATCTCCCCCTCAGTGCTACCTGAGGGGATTCAAACCTATGACCAAGCTCTGATACCACTTGTTACAAGTAGTGGTTTCTATTGCACCAAAAGATTGACTTGTTAATGCTAGATACAACTACTAGACTTATAGAAGACACATGAGGCAGTTAAGCCATGTCACAAATCCCAATGGGAGAGCTGACCATTTTTCCAATACAAACTTATTCATGTCAACTTCTTTTTTGTATAGCTCATCAACAACCTCATAGAAGGTGGAGACATCAACATCACCATCAAAATATGAAACCACCTTGCTAGCAGCCAAAATTTGGTTGAAAGAATCAACCCACTCATGTCAATCTTTTAGATGTCCTTCTATATCAACAATCACAAGAATAAATCCTTCAGATGTTTCAGCAAAAACCCTTATATTGGCCTAGATACTCTGTGACTTGTGAGTAAAGAATGTATATAATTATCTAACTAATAACATCTCTTTGACATCAATAATCTTGTCAAGCAAGTAAAGTTTCTTTACCATCAAAATAATTAAGCTTTCAAAGAATTGCAAGTAGGGACCCCAAGAATTAAACAATTGTGTTAGTACACCTAAGGTGTTTGAACAATGATGTTCTACCCCCTGTAAAGAAATGTAAGTACTATGTATCAACTGGGAATTTCCTTTCAAAACATTTATCCTATGTAATAGTACATTCTTCAAGGTTTCCTTCTTAGCATCCCTGGTACCAGCAGGCTTATCAATATCCATTTTTTTATGTTCAGTCACAACAACCGGAGCTATACCCTCCTAATGTTATATCTATGTTTTAACATCAACAACCTCTGTGACTAGTCTTGATTGGCTTCTCAGGTTGTTTATCTCTTCCCTTAACCCCTTCAAGGTCTCTTCTAGAATGTAGTTTTTCTTTAATTTCTCTTCAAATTTCTTCCTAAATGCCACATAATCTCGGAATGTTCTAGCCAGTCTAGTCTCTAGGTCCTCAACCACAACTTTATTCATGGAGGATGCATGATGTAAGAGGCTTTCTATCTTTGATATTTTTGTATCCTGAAACCTCCATATTATTTGTATTCCCTATGCTATATCTTTAATGTCAATTAACCTAGGCTTGTTTGATTCAAGAGTCGCACACCAAACTACTAGTGTCTTTATGTCAAAATTGAAAATAGAACCCCTCTCCAATCCACCAGGGCCAAAAGAATTATAGATAATAGAATTATCATGCCTCTTAATCTGATCAATTAAAAATGATGATTCCAAATCCCATCCAAGAATCAATAGCATACTACTTCTCTTTACTAGGTCTCTTGCCTCCTCCACAGTCAATCTTTCACTATTGGGGTCATAGGCCTGCAACTTCTCAAATAGTTCAACATTTTTCTCCTCTGATTCCCCTAGCCTTAGAGACAAGGTCAATTCATTTTGTTTTACTTTAAATAAAAAACTTTTGAATTCTTCAAATTTGATGAGCTCATCATCATTCATGAATTCCTCATCTTGGATGAGTCTGTCATCCAATTTGGCTCCAACGAATTCTAGTTCATCCAAGTCCTTTTCCCCTTCACTTTCTTGAGATGTTACAAAATGTTTCCTCATATCATAAAAATAGCAGCTTGTACCAAGAAAAAATTGCAATGCCTTTTACCTTTCCCTCTCAAGTATATTCATCAGCTTTTGTTTCTTAGTTGGCCCTTGTTTTGATGTGGATGGATCAACATATTCTATTTCTCCAGCAAAGACCACATCGGCCTCAACTTCTTCAAGTTTTACCCTTTCCTCTTCCTTCTTCTCACAGATGTCTAGCAGTTTAGACATGATGTCTTTATAATTCTCCAAGCATTTCCCAATTCTTGGCATATATAAAATATCAAAAAAGAATCTAGTAAAAGTAGGGTCTACATTTTCCAATTCTTCCTCTACCCTCATAATACTCTCCCACTTTATGGTTCTCTCCTCACACACATCTTCATTGAGAACATTTCTTATGACATACTCCTCTACCAAGAGCTGGTTTGGAGCCAAATTATGGTTTCTCATCTCCCTCAGTGCACATCTAATAAAATCCCCAAGGTCATACATTCTAGCCCAATCAGAAGGAAATATGTAATGTCTCAAGAATTCATGGATCTGATCTACAACATCCTTCCCAATAGAAAAACCCCCCTCTTGGAACCTTCTTGGCAGAAAATTTCCCTTGTGCCTTTGGGGTCTAGATGCTCTCTATCCATCATAACAATCTACCACAAGAATTCAATTATTCCTAAACTCTCTGGGACATATTTTGGCAATATATGAGGAGGTTGTGGTCATGCATATACTCTCATAACATAATTTAATTCTTGAAAATAAACATGTCACCCCAGTTATGTTGGATTTCATCATGAAATGCACGGGGTCTAAGTAATTTCCTAACAACTGGAGGAAATCTCTCCTTCTCAATACCTAACATGTTCATAATAGGGGAAATAAAATTACTAAAGAAAGCAATAGAATTTTAGAAATGGTAGTTTTTTGTCCCATAACCTGGTCTAGAGCTGAAGTGGAACAACTCCCCTTGCATTTTCAATCTCATTGATGAAGTTAGGACTGAGGTAGCCAATGTTGCAGTAGAGGATCAGGTGCATTAGGATGGAATAGTGAGTGAACTTGAAATTATTCAAATCATTCTTCGTAGTCATTATCTCATTATGCATCACATTGATTATGTTCCCTACATAATCAAACACCTTATTTGTATACAGGTCTTGGACATCTATATCTATAATATATATGTTTGGGGTCACTGTCAAACCCCCATCTAATCCAATGACCTTATACAGAGCATAGATGGTGTACTGGAAATAAGGAAAGAATGGGTCCATATCTATAGAATCTACAACCTTCTTTGTCAAAATTTGTGCTTATTTCTTCTATCAGGGAATGTGCTTTCTCATGACTCTTCCCATATAGTAACTTCTCCATCTTTTGAATATGACCTCTTTTTCTTCTATGTCAATTTCCACACTCATAGGTCCTTGAAGATCAAAAACTTAAATAAATATTACTCTATCCAATATGCAAAGCACATACTTATCTTTCTAGTGGAAATCCTATATAATAGGGTTGTATGCTTCGATCAATGTCTTCATCAAGTCCACATCCTTGAACACCTCAAGCACTATCAATTTTCCCAGGTTCCTATCCCATGGGTTTGAAAAAGGAGGGCCACTCAATCTATTATTTTAAAAGAACATGAAAAGTTCATATCCAGTAGTGTTTGGGAAAATGACATCCTTGCAAAACACATAGGGGTCCCTCCATTCATATGCATGGATGATTGCAAAATTGAGGTTCCAGAAAACAATTTCATCCACTCTTCAGCATACACATTTGGATTTTTCGTTCTTGATTGTACACTTTTTGTTGGCACCTCAACAACTTTAGGGGATCCTTGCTTTGCCAGTTTCTTATGTGCTAGACTCTAAGATTCTCTCTACAACTTAACGGTTTTAAATATTTTGTGTTCTCTATAACTTTGAAAATTATGAATGCTTTGTGAATGGTAAAGTGTCTAACGAATGAGATTGATTTTAATAAGAAAACACACCACCTACTATATTAAATCTTCATCAAGAGCACACACGTGAATTTATGTTTTCATCATAAAAGTGTCTCTTTCACTTAGATTTGGTGGAGAACAGAGAGAAAATTGTCGATCTATCATGCCAACATGTCATTCATTCATTAATTAAGACCCACAACTTGTCTTTTTCTTCGCTATAAAAATATCATGCCATTTAAAAACTCAAGTCGGCCTAGTTCCAAAGTTATGCAGACTGATCATCTAACCATGTCTCAACTTCATTTCCTGCAAAACGGAACCCTTTAAAGCCCTTCCAAATTTACATTGGCCTCCATCTTAACATCTTTGTAAGATTGAAACATTGCATTGAACACTCACATATTATCCCCTGAATTCCTATACAAAGCCTTTCGTAACCTTGGAACCCCTATTCCTTGTAATAACTTAACTCTTACGAAGTTATACCTAACCGCTAGATGTTCCAACGTAGCTTCATAACTGCCCCAACAAACAACCAAGAACCGCTCACGATGCTCTGCAAACTGTTTGATCTTCATTGTCATAGCTTCAGAACATATGTATGGAAATCCTTAATCTTACCATTGATTTATTTCACAATTCTTCTGTACTTTCCACGTGGCATGCAATTTTATTTTGTCTTCAACTTTTCTAAAGTTACGCAAATCATTAATCAGTACCTCAGAACTCATTATCATTACCATCTTTTAACCATTGAGAAGTCATGCAACAACTAAACGTAGCTTCATATCATGCTCATGGTAAAAAATTTTACCTTCTACGAAGATTCACAAACCTCCAAGCGTAACTTCAAGGCTTTTGATATCAAACACAAAACTTAACACTTGTGAAGTTACGCATGACCATTTCGAAAGGTTAGGACCGTTAGAACTAACCGTGAACAAAACATTGAGATTTTATGATCAAGGCTTGTCGTGACTTTGGAACCTTTAGGATATCAAATACATTATGAAATGTGAAGTCACGCATAATGACCATAGTTAAGATCAAGCATATATTTTAACACCATGGGACCAATAAAGAAGAGAAACTACGAAAATAAAAGTGGCCCCACAACTCGACTAAAGACCCTTCATTTTAAGTGACCAAAAGTAATGAGGAAATAGAACGACCTTGGGGTTTTATACTTAGGGAAATTAATTTTGAAACCCTATCAACACAGGAAGCCACAATTCATCACTCCTAAGGAAAATTCATGATTTCTTAAAAAAAATTGTATTTACCAGAATTTTGACCACCACCTATTAAACTAGATATCGTCTAAGTGGGTGTTTTGAGTAGGTGTTTGTATAACCTTGGTAGAGAGCACTAAGGTTTCATTAAGGAAGTAATTATATTTTTCATGTAATTTTATTTTATTTATCTTATCATTGCATTGATTTATCCTCCAATGAAGAATAATATAGGGCTATTGTGCATGCCTCTAAGTAGAAAATCTAGTTATATAGAGTTTGTACATGTATTGGTTTTGAGTATCATATTATTAGAATGAGGAACTATTAGAATGGCATTTTTTGGCATTGAATCTTATGTATCATTATTTTACTAAGCATGTTGATTCATTCAGCATTACTTTGAGTGAAAATGGTTCAGAATTATAAGCTCTTGTTAGAGAAGGTTGAAACATTAGATAATGTTAAACATTTTCTTATGAAGCCAATGACCACAAATAAGTATTATTGGTGCAAGGAGGACATATGTATTAATTCTTGTACATGTGTGTTACATACATACCTACATGCATACATATATTATTAGAGCATGCATGTTTGTTGTATTAGGCATATTTGCATATGTTGCATTAATTAATTATGAACATGCTCAAGAATATTCTCACGCATATTATTATACATAATTGAGAACATATTAGAAAATAAATATTGACGCAAGGAGGGAAGATAATTGGGGCCAAAAGCTCACCCAATTACCAAACCACCTTGTAGAATCGGTACTCAGAAGCAATAACACAAAGAATGAGAGAAAGGAAGCAAATCATATTCAATTATTCATTCAAACTTGATACATGTCAGGCTATGAGGCCTTCCCAATTTTGGCCAATACAAATAGGAATCAATTAAAGTAATAGAACAATCCTCATGCATGCAAGATCCACAATCTCTAGCTTCCTTTATTTCTTCCTTGTAATTCACCCCCTAAACCTAGAATAAATCATTACATTTATACTTGAGGCTACCAAATAGGTCAGCCCAAAAGAATCTTCAAGATCCAACATTAGAGAAAGCAATAACCCAAATTTAGGTCCACACATTTTCCAATGAGAGATTCCATCATTAAGATCATGACCAAAATTAAATACACAGGTTAGCCTTGAAAAAATATCCAAAATAAACCCATCGGTGAACTAGGCCACTGAGCAACACAAAACACACTGAACCCACTCGATGAGGAACACCACTAAGAAGAACAAAACACAACAAAGCCAGTAATCGAGCTCGTCGATAAACAACAGGGACACTCCATCAAGAAATCCAAATTAGTTAACGAACACAACTAAAAAGCTATTGAGATACAGGATTGCCATAAACCCAAGATGCTCCTGCATCAAATTCTCTATCTCAAGTTCACTTAGTTTATACTAAATTTAGGTTAGTCTTGTCTAGTTGGGCTCTAATTTGCACATTGTGCATATCATGCACTTCTAGTTTTCATATCTAGCTCTAGTTTACTATTTTTAGTTTGAGTCAACTTTTTCATATTTTTAGGACTATTGTTTTCTATAAAAGCAATTGATCTTTTCATTGTAATTCATCTTGTGTATTGGAATCTTTTTCTCTTTTGAGGAATGTAGCAATTCTTTCTTTCTACCCTTGCTTTTGGAAGGTGTTTTTTCTTGTTGTTTGATCCTTAGGTGCTTATTTTGTAAACTTCAACATGGTATCAGAGCATATTTTCTCTTACATTGTATCAGAACATGAATTCAACAAATCCATTCTCAAGATTTGAGGGTTTCTTTTCTCAAGAGTATTGCAAGGTCTCCAAGTTTTCTTTTTTGTGTGGATTTGGATTTGAGTATTTTTTTCCTATTTTTTGGTGCTTCACATACCTCACGATCATGTTTGCAGTGTTACAAAACCCTAAGATCAACTATTATTTTGTCAAATTTTGAGTAGTTGAGGGCTTGGGTGGTCTTTTTATGGGCATACTTTTCAAGACAATCACCTATTTTTTGGCACTTTGGCATTAAAAAAACATCGCCATCAAGTTCACAATGTGAAAAATCCTAAGATCGAATATCATTTTGTCAAAATCCAAGCAGTTGATATTTTGGGCTAGTTTGGGTAAGGGTGCACAAAATGAGGTGAAATTCAAGGGTAGACAAAAAATCTAAGCATCATGGAGACAAATGGAGGTCGTTCTAAAACCTATAATCAATAGTCAAATCGTCAAAATAAGACATTGTGAAAATCAAGGTATTTTTTTGGAGGCACAAATATCAAGGTTATACAATATTGATATCACCACTAACATCAACAGGTATGTAGCAAACAAGCAAAAGAATTAAAAGAGAATATGCATCTTTATAAAAAAAAATTATTAAGATTCTTGGTAAAGTTATAAAACTTTTTTTTTTTTTGAGTTTTTATTTGAGATTTTTTTTTGCACCAAAATGGTGCACTTGCAAGTTTGTATGCCTCCACGTGCGGGAAGTGCACCAACTTTAGTGTCCTACCAAATCTGATAGTTTTCTCAATAGTGCTACCAAATTTACTAACATCGCCAAATTTAGCATGCAAAGAATCTTTGAAGAATCTTTGGAATATTCTAGAGAAAATTCTTGTAAGGGTTGAGAATATTCTGAGAACACAACTTTTCTTGGTAAATAGAATATTATAGGAATTTTCTATGATGGTTAGATGACTATCAATTTTTTGGTCCCACTATGTAGTTGACCAGTTTTACTTCTTTTCTATAAAGAGCAACGATTTATCTATTTTTCCATAACTTCAGCATATGATATTGGAATTGTGCAAACAAGATATCATTGGAAAGTTGATTCTGATACCAATATTTCCATCTTAGCATATTTTTAAGATTCTTTACCAATTTTCTATACAGGCCTCCAAAGTCAGCCTTTTCTTTTGTGCTTCAAGGGCCTTAACTTGTACAAACAGACTTTGTTTTTTTACTTCAACACATCATCAAAAATCTCTTAGCTCCCTCTACACACATCTCAAGTCCCTTTTCTATAGTTTTTTCATTAGGTACAATTTGATCTCATAATTATTCATTTTGAGATTTCTTGCCTATCTAGTTGCAAGAGAGTTTTTAGTTTCTTGTTATGTATTGAGAGATATCTTGCAATTATTATGTATGGATTATTCCACTCCATCTTGTTATCCTTCTTCTTAGTCCAGTGAGTCTTCCTCCAAGACAAAGAAGTCAAGTGAGCCTTGCAATTTTTGTATCAAGGTGGTACATGTAGTCAACAAGTGTTGGCATAGACTAGAGTATTTAGAAGATGCCTTCTAGAATCATCACATTTCAGCTCCTAATCTTATTCTTCACAGACAAACAAAGGTCATGCTCTTTCCACATGGGGCTTGACTTCATCTTCTCATTAGTGATACATGATTTCAATGGACATATCATGTCTCTCCTTTGTCAACATTATGGGGGGTTTCTACTATTCATGCTAATACTTCCTTGGTCTACAGTTGATCAGTTCTTTAGACTATTTGAACCTATATTTTTAACTAGCAGTTTGTTCTTGCATGATTGATTAGTGTCTTAGGAGTCACTCTTGCAAATTAACTTTTTATTTGCATCTTTGAATGACATATTTTTTGTCTTTGTATTTCTTTTTTTTATTGTTGAAGTAGTGTCATTGGGGGCACTCATGCAGATTGTTGCCTTCTATATCTTCCACTAATAGATGTTTTTCATTTATTTTCCATATGCTCATTGTTTGAGTAGTGTCATTGGGGGAGCTCATACAAATTGATCCTGATCATTATCTTGGTTTTAGAGGAGGTTTTTCATTCAACACTATGGTAGTTATCATTCAATAATTATCCACACTTTTCTTCTGACTCATAGTCAAGTTCTTCTGTACCTCCTATAGTTGTATCTCATTTTTGGAGAGAATTTTTTTTCTCACATGCTTTTTCTCCTTTTTATTTTCTTTGAGAGGATTTCATTGTACATGGGTACCTAATCAAGCCTTTTGTTGCTAGGACCGTTCATTCATGTATTTCAGGCTTAGTTTTTTTTGTCTCCCTAAGTTTCACTTAAGGGGAGTGTCAGAGCATGAATGGTTTTTTGCATTCAGCATATTTACATATGTTTCATTAATTAATTATGCACATGCTCAATAATATTCTCATGCATGTTATTATTCATAATTGAGCATATGTTTTCGCATTCATGCTCTAGCTTAATTTCACTTAGTTGAGCTTAAATATATGTTGGTTTAGTCTAGTTGGGCTCCAATTTGCACATTGTACATTTCATGCACTTCTAATTTGCATATCTAGCTCTAGTTTACTATTTTTAGTTTGAGTTAACTTTTTCATATTTTTAGGACTATTACTTTCCATAAAAGCAATTGATCTCTTCATTTTAATCCATCTTGAATATTGTAATCTTTTTTCTTTTGAGGAATATAGAAATTATTTCTTTCTACCATTGCTTGTGGAAGGTGCTTTTATTTGTTTCTTTGATCCTTAGGTGCTTGTATTGAAAACTTCAACATACATACATACTACATACATACAAATGAGTATCTATCTATCTATAGACACATACATACACATACACACACATATATATTATATATGTATGTGTATGTGTATGTATTATATGTTTGTGTATGTGCAAAAACTAAAAAATATAATTTTTAACCTTTCTTAAATAATAAAGACATGCATGAAGGCATAAACAGTATCACTCAAAAACCCACAAACTTAATCATTACACAAAAAGATATATATATCCCATAAAAGTAAAATCCTGGAAATATAGAATTGAATGTAGACCTTACAATGTGGATGCTTTCCTTAGATTTGTTTGAGTAGTATAATTTGAAACCCCAATAACACTTTCACTCAAAAAAATTAAAGTTAAACCCCATTAATAATATAGCTCAAAGTATAACTAAAAATCCCATCAATAGAATTAGTAAAATCCTAATTAATAGTAGAACTAAAAACCCCATTAATAGTGGAATTTAAAACACTATTAACAATATTCAAAATGACACTTAGAATATTTAGTGACACTTACAATAGAACTAAGAACTACATTAACTTAGAATATTAACAGTATAACTAAAAACCCCATTTTTAGTAGAACTCAAAACTAGGTACAACCTTTGACGCAGCCAAGGATGGAGGATCCAAGAATGGACAGTCCAAACCTTGCAACCAACATCAACACAATGAAAATACATAGAAACAACAAGATATAAACAAAAATCAATTGTCATTCATCATTTACCAATAATTACATGCAACATACTGAGTTGTAAGGCCTTCTCGGTTACAACCAATTACATTAGCAAATACAACATAGATCTCGTAGGATCTAACAATCACTTAGCTAGCCCAGATCTACACAACTACAAGAACTGGTAGAAATGCCAAGGAAAATCTAAACTTGTGATCGTAAGCCACCAAGCAATCTCCTTGTTTTCCAAAGCCCACAATAGGTACTATATTTACTAAACATTCATAGATCTATCTCTACTACTTCCTCCCTCTCCTAAACAACTACTCACACCCTCCTTATATACTACTTAGGTACAAGTCATCTTTACAACAAGAATTAAATACAAAACATTAGTCGGCTTCATGAAACATATTATCCATTAGTCAACATGCAAAAAGCATTAAATCCTCATAGGAGAAAGCACCAATCCAGATATAGGTCCTCACACGCCCAATGACCAATCCACATCATGAGGAACACGACCCAAATTAAATGCACCATTTGACCAAGCCCAAACAAATTAAATAAACCATTCGGTGACCCAGAACACCGAACAACCAACACCAATCGGTGACAGGACACCAAGACCCATTTAGTCTAGAACACCACTGAGCAGCAACTGAACATCGAAATCATCCACCGAGTAACTACTAAAACCAAAAACCAAACAATAATATATTTTTGGTGACACAAGATTTCCAACTACCCCAAGATGATCCTACATCAACTTTACATAGAACTTAAAACACTTAACTGGCAATAAAAACCCATTAATCACCTTAAAACCCCTAGGTGATCAAATTGGGTAGAATATTATACAACGCTTAGAATATTAAACGGGAAACCATGGAAGAAATTTTTTCACTAGTAATAAAATTTAACAAAAAAATAGAGCATAAATGTCTGAAATAAAAATCCCATGAATGTTAACAATAATGCTTGAACATAACATTCATTGCAAAAGTTTTAGTGTGTTTATGAACACATTTTTTTGGCGTTCATTAAGACCATAGAGTGAAGCAGAGAAGTAGAGAACATCAAGCCATGGGGATGCACAAAATAGTTAGACTATAGAAAACATCAAGTGAAACACAAAAACTCACAGGCACGTAACAATGGAAACCTTAGTAAGGTATATTATCACTCACTTTGGTCGAATGAAAGAATTATTATGTTCCTTGGAGTCTTCAAATCCTTTCCACTAGTAGAGAAAACTTGTAATAAGAAAGTGGTAGAAGTAAAAAATACAAAAGTAAATAATGAATTTAGAAAGAAATATCATTAACAAGCACTACATGGTTACCTAAAGTGGAAACCAAAATAAAATGATGTCAATAATAGGGCTATGAAAAATAGTGGCTCTCCAGATGTCAAGGTCTCCATGTTAAAGGGAATCTTTAGGCATAGGAAACATTGAGTTTTGGTCCTCATGCAACCCACTTTTGGTTGCTAAAGCGATGAACAATCCAAAACAAATGTAAAAGATAATAGGGAAAGTGGGTGGGATTTTTGATGAAATGAAACAATAAGTGGTTCTTGCATTGGATATTGTGTGGTAAAGAGGGTGATGAAATTTAATGAGATGTGTAATGAATTCCAAAGGATGACAGACGTTCCATTGCCAACACAACATTAATGTGGATTTCCCTCTGCTTGGGGTGGAAGGATATTTCATTTCCTTGCATACATTACAACTTTGATGCCACCCTTTATATGCCACTATACTTGATCGACATGCACTATAACTTGTCATTTGAAAAATGGGCACATTTTTGGATAGTTTGGACTAATTGGTTCAAGACAAGTAGCATATTAAATCCTACATGGATAAAAAGAACTTTTTGGGTAGAAAAATAGTTTGAATACATGATAAAGTAGTTGGATGTTTATATGTATACATGTGATAGTACGCATGATGTTCCAACATAGAATATCTCACCTCTAACTGCTCTCCCCTACCACAATTTTTTGACCTTGAAAGTAAAACTTAAAACAAACATGCATTCATTCATTCCTAGGTAAAAAATGGCGAATGATATTCAATGCTAGGTAAACTTTCTACCTTAGACACTATTGAGAACTAGTGAGAGAAAGGAATGGCTAATATCCATACTCAAGGAAATATATCAAGGAACATTTCCTATTGCACAAAAAAACACACATAATCAAGGTAAGACACACAAATTTATACACCTACAAGAAGAAACACAACCTAGAGCTCGTAATGCTACAACATGAGATCTAATACCAAAAGTAATACCCCATTCTTTTTCTATGAGAAATAGTTTTGAACAAACAAAAAATATTTATTTGTGTTTGCAAGTGTGATATTTATGTGTTGCATTATACAAACATGTGCATAGGGTGTCTTAAAAAACATAATGAAATACTACAAATAGAATCACTAACGCACCAAGCATGGTAGCAAAAAGTGGAATAATTCACTAATCATGTGGTAACATTACCACAATAATCATACGAGAGGTTGGATCTTACAAAGATGTTAGGCCCAAAAGGAGGCAAGCACAACTGAGAGGGGGGGTGAGTCAGTTGTGTATACCTAATTACTTTAATTTCACTTTAGCCACTTAGATCTGATAGATAAACAATAATGCAAGATCTACAACACAAAGCTTAGAACACAAATATTTGTTCTTGAGGAAACATAGTTAAGGGAAAACCCCAGTGGGAGTCAAACCCACTAGATGAGTGTACTTTCTTAAAAGTACTTCCTAGTTAAGAGAGAAATAGAGAACAAATGATGCACTTGCAACCATAGGCTTACAACCCAATATGTAGGCTCACTACTCACAATACAATCTCACATCTGGCCTTAGTCAGGTACAATGATCTATCTTCAATTAAAATGGGATGGACATATAGTCCTTTACAACTGAACTGACAAATAGCATCTCCTATGCCAATATAATTCCAATGAAGTACAAAATCTTCTTTAAGTGCAAAACATACATATATACAATCCTCTCTCTTACATACATACTCTCAATTACAAAATGATCTCTCATTTATACCAATTACAAAGAATAATAAACCACTAGGTTGGCTAAGACCTAATACAATAAAAGTTATAAACATTGTGCTCAATCTCCACTGTGATCCAAATCAAGCTAGGTAAGACTGAGATAGGACCCAAAGATTCAACCTTGAACACACACAAGTGCTACCAAAATAGCATCAAGAATGGAAACACGTTAGTTCATCAAGTCAACTAGGACCTAAATGAAGAAACACCAACATGCTAAAAAAGAAGAAAATCAAATCAAATCAACCAATGTGAACCAACAACATAATCATCACATGATCCAAGAACACCAACAATTTGTTAGAATAACAATATCCCAATCAACTGAGAGGGGGGGGTGAATCAGTTGATGCAAAATTATTTAACTTAATTCCAAATAGAAACCTTATGCACAATGCAAAATAACTATAACACATGAGAGCAGAATCACACCAATATTTGTTTTTGAGGAAAACCTTGTTAAGGGAAAAACTCCAGTGGGGATGGTACCCACAAATCAATACTATAAGTATAATAACCCGACAAACAGTTCCAGCCCCGTTAGGAGCTGATTAAGTACAATAGTGCAGTCCTTGTTAGAGGAAAAACCCTATTAGGAGTCACAACCCTGTTAAATGTTTTACAAATGGCTCACAACCTAGTCACTTGACCAAAGGAAGGTTAAATCCACCTTTTTAGGACTCGTTGTCCAAAGATCTAAAAGATTTACAATACCATTATTTGAACTGACTTCCAAAACTAACCTCTACCAAGACATTCCCTTCCTTTTACCTCAATGCACAACCTCTTCTCTACATAAAAATTACTTGTAGCTCACAAGATTACACACCTTCTATCTTACACAATCATAAGAAAAGAATTCCTTATATACAAGTTACATTCATAGTTCCTGGTTGGCCAATTATAAGACCTCTCCCATAAAACATTACATAGACCCATGTGAAGATACACACAACATCCTTAACAATATAAAAACAGTTATAAATCATGAAATAGTTTACCACAATACTAATCCATGCATAATTAATTCAAGAACACACTACCACTCTTGGGTTAGCTTCCAAATTAATCTTTAATGAGGTACACTCCACAAATGACATCACCAATCACACTAGTATGTTGTGATCACATAGTAGACCCTTTCATGTGTCTACTAACATTCCCCATGCTCACAAGATTTAATCTATTTCCAAATTGAATTTATACTGCATCTACTGAGACCAACTCTGTGAGTTTCCCAGTCACTGGCCATGTAACCAATTTTTGCTAATTCATCCATAACTAGAACAAGTGAGCATATAAACATATGTGAACACAACTGTGATTATTAAACATGTTATGCTACATAGATCTCAGTTAGCAAGAGCTAAGTCTCTGTACATTGTCTGTACAATTCTCTGTGACTTGTCTATCCAGTCTGTCTACAACTTCTGGATTCCTTTACTAAAACATATGTTGACATTAATGACAAAATAATGAATGCCAAAAATATACACTGCAACAACTCCAAAAATCTCCCCCTTTGGCATTTATGGAAAAATAATTGAAAAACCATCAATCACATCCTTCTTCAAAGCTCCCCCTAAACCAGTAAAGGTTTTTCACCAATATATCTCCCCCTTTGACATCAATGGCAAAGGGTGCCATTACAAACATTCATTTATGCCTACTTTGGTAGGTGTATCTTTTTTAAATCTTTAATACCTTCAACTACTAGGTGCAAGATCACCTTGATCAGATTAGCTATGCTCAAACCATTACTCCCCTTGAGGATTAAAACCTCTACATTAAGTCCACAATTGATATAGCTCTAATTGCTAATGGACTTGTGCACTACCATGTCTCCTTAATTACCTCCAGGTGGGGATCTAACCCAAATCTTATCTCTGAGGTATTCAAAGGTATCTGTGTTCAGTGGTTTAGTGAAGATGTCTGCAATTTTATCCTTAGTGCTTACATATTCAAGCTTCACCTCTTTCTCTTTCACCTTGTCCCTCAAAAAATGATACTTAATTGAAATATGCTTTTTATTTTAGTGCATCACTAGATTTTTTGACATATTCATTGTACTTGTGTTATCACAATGTATGATAACTATTTCACCAAGGTTCACACCAATTTCCTTCAACATCTATTTCATCCAAACAATCTGTGTGCAATTAATTGCAACAATGACATACTCTGATTTAGTTTTTGACTGAGCTATACAATCATGCTTCTTTCTTAACCAAGAAACTAACATCTTCCCAAGGAAAAAGGTTCCTCCACTTGTGATCTTCCTATCATCTACACTTTCTGCCCAATTTGCATCAGTATATACTTCTAATGAAAAGTATTTTGATCTATCATACCATAGGCCAAGATCAATTGTTCCCTTTAGGTATCTGAATATCCTTTTGACTACAACACAATGTGTTTCCTTTGGATTTTCCTAAAATCTAACAACAATTCCAATTGCACTTTCTATATCAAGTCTAGTATGTGTAAGATATTGAAGACCTCCTATCATAGATCTATATTCTTTCTAAGATACACCTTTTATCTCATCTAAAGTAGACAACTTATTCCATGTTACCATGGGAGTTCCAACTCATTTACTGTCATCCATGCCAAATTTATTTAGTAGCTCCTTAAGATACTTGGTCTGAGATATGAAAATCCCATTCTTGCTTTGATTTATTTACAGTCCTAGGAAGAACTTTATCTCCCCTACCATAGACATCTCAAATTCACTCTTCATCTCTTTGGAAAGCTTGTTAATTATAACATCATTACCTCCAAAGATAATGTCATCAACAAAGACTTCTACTATTAAAATGCCTTCATCATTATATCTCAAGTATAAATTGTTGAAATTAAAAGGGTAAAGTAGGTAATATCTAATTCACCCCCCCCCCCCTATGAGTTAGCAAAGGCTAAGTAATTAACGCAGAGTAATCCACATTTGTCCATAGCCAAGAGCCTCATCAGTTTAGCTGCCGATCTAGAAGTGCAGACAGAAGTTTTAAACATTGCTTCAACAGCTTGGACGAATGCACTCTACATGATCATGGTGCTGCATAAACCCTTTCTAGAGAAATTTTGTGAGCTACCTACTGATGAAGAGATTCATCGTGTCAAAAACAAGGGGGAATCATCATGACATGAGTAAGGACAAGGATAGAACAGGGACAGGTAACAAAATTTTGAATGTATATATATCTTAGGGGGAGTATTAGGCTAGTACAAATGTCATGACAAAGTGTTTTTGCCACTAATGTCAAAGGGGGAGATTATAGATCTCTATAGTTTTTTTGACCATTAGTGCTTCACACTTAGTCATATATCTAGGTAATGATGGTCGGTCATCACTGCGACAGAGTCATCTTGTAAAAGGCCGAGTTATATATTGTATACTTACTGAGCAGTAGTACTATCGAGTAAAGTCATGGTCACTATGTGTTTGTAATATGCCGAGTATAGTTTTTGCTAAGTTACATATATCAATGATTACCAAGTGACAAAGAAGATTAATAGATGCTGAGTACAGTCAATGTCAAGTGCCAGGAATAGCTTTTGCCGAGTTAGCCAGGAATGACATACAAGTTTGAAATGGCACAATGATCGAGGTAAACCATTTTTGGTGATAGTGGTGTTTTGTATTTTGTTTATTGAGGTAATTACGGAGGTAATTACGAATCCATCTTATAATCATTGATCCCTATGTAATACCTAGAGCCAATCAGAAAATTGTATAGCTTAAGCGGCAATAGAAATGAATCTAAACCGTAGATCTTGAATCAGTAAAACATTTTTGTTATTATATAAGGTCAAGATCTAAACCAAGAGAAGTGTGTGAATCAGAGAGAAAAAGAGATATTGAGGTCGAATGAGTATGAGAGAATGATCAGAGAGGTATATTCAGAATAGTCAAGTATTTAGACAGAGTCCAATGACCGAGCTAAGTAGCGAAAGGATAGAATCAAGAAAGATCAGATAGAAGAGATCACCAATATACAGTAAAGAGGAGATCTGTAAGCTACATGTGAGTGAAAACTGAAAGATCAGGTACTAAGACATTTTGACCAATGTATTAGGGTAAATCTCTTAACCGAGTAGTCTTAACAGACTTTATGTAATCTCTTTACCGAGTGCTTACTTTGTTGTAAGTTTTTAAATCCTTTAACAAGGTAGACTGTATAAGTCTTTTAGCTTTTAACAAAGTAGACCTTTCACAGGGTAGATCATGAATTGATCACATTTTGTAAGCCTTAACAGGCAAAACTTATTACTACAATAGTGAAGATTTGTGGGTGTCATCCCCACCCCAGTTTTACCTTTCAAGGGTTTCTGGGTTACCAAAATTATGGTGTCATGAGTGATTTCATGTATGCTGCTTAATATGTTTAGTTGCTTACAATGATTAAGTTTTGTTTATGTCATGCATAAAGTTTTAATCAGATTAAAAGGGTAAAGTAGGTAATATCTGATTCACCCCCCCTCTCAGTATTACTTTCCCACTTATATTTCCAACAATTGGTATCAGAGCAGCAAGGTTTCTCTTAAGGAAGTCTAACCACTTGAGGAAAAAGATCTTAAAATGGAAGCTTATAAACTGGGGAAGATCATAGAGAATCAAAAGATTGAAGTACAACTGGAAGCAGCCAGAGGAGAATTGAAGAAGTCCTTGAGCAAGAGAAGAGAGATTGCAATTCAACAAAATGAGCCACAGTACAAAGTAGAAGACATCTCTGGACTATTTGACAATGGTAACTCTGCCGAGAGTGATAAAGCTATAAAAGAACTACCGGAGAAAAATACCATACTAAATGATTATAAGATGGATGCATAATTACCTCTGTAATTACCTCAATAAACAAAATACAAAACACCACTATCACCAAAAATGGTTTACCTTGATCATTGTGCCATTTCAAACTTGTATGTCATTCCTAGCTAACTCGGCAAAAGCTATTCCTAACACTCGGCATTAACTGTACTCAGCATCTGTTAATCTTCTTTGTCGCTCAGTAATCATTGATATATGTAACTTGGCAAAAACTATACTCGTCATATTACAAACACATAGTGACCATGACTTTACTTGGCAGTACTACTACTCGGTAAGTATACAATATATAACTCGGCCTTTTACAAGATGACTCAGTCGCAGTGATGACCGACCATCATTGCCTAGATATATGACTAAGTGTGAAGCACTAATCAACAAAACTATAGAGATCTTCATAAATTTCTATCTACATTACGTCTTTTGAAACCAAGATGTATTAAATACATGTCCAATCTAGAATACCAAGCTTTGGGTGCTTGTTTCAAACCATATAGTGCCTTCTTCAATCTTCAAACTGTGCCTTCATTACCTAATTTTGGAAAACCATCAAGTTTCTCAATGTAAACCTCTTCTTCTAAGTCACCATTAAGAAATGATGACTTGACATCCATCTGATAGACCTTGAAATCCTTATATGCAACATAGGCTAAGAGTAACCTAAATGCTTCCAACCTCGCAACTGGTGAATTTTTTTTCTCAAAGTCAATTCCTTCTTGTTGTGAATATCCCATGCATACCAATCTAGCTTTATTTCTGGTCACAATACCATCTTCATTCATCTTATTTCTGAATACCCATTTTGTGCCAATAACATTTTTCTCTTTAGGTCTAGGAACCAATTCTCAAGTGTTTTTTTTTGTATTTGGTCCAATTTTTCTTCCATTTCTTTGATCCATGATTCATCTATGCATGCTTCATTAGTAGTCTTTGGTTCAATCTGTGAAATCAAATAGATTGCATCCCTAGTTTGTGACCTAGTTCTAGTGCCTTTACTACTATCTCCAATGAACTAGTTTTGTGGATGATTCCTTTACACACATTTGGGTGTCCTAAACACCTCTATCTTCTCATCTAGATTCATATCTATCATCAAAATTTCTTGCAACTGGTCCTAATTTGTTTCCTATTCTAGTTCTTCATTCTAACCTTGATTTTGACTCTTATTATTTTGATTTAGTCCTTATTCCCACTATGGACTATGAGAATTAACTTCACAAGATCTTTCTTGTACTTGAAACTTTTCATCAATCCTAACATTTGCACTTTCAATCATCTTTCTAGTTCTCGGATTGTAGCATCTATAAGGATTACTCTTTATATAATACCCAAGGAATATGCCCTCATCACTCCTTTCATCAAATTTCCCTATGCTATCATCCCTTCTAATGTAACACTTTCTACCAAAAATTATGAAGAACTTGACAATAGGGGTATGACCAAACCATAGCTCATAAGGTGTCTTACTAGTACCATCTTTGATTTGAACTCTATTCATTGTATATACTACGGTGTTAACTGCTCTCTAATGCATGTGTGCAACTTTTCCCTCAATCAACATAGTCCTCAAAGCATCAAGAACTGATCTTTTTCTTCTCTCAGCTACAACATTATGTTGTGGTTTTCTAGGTGCAGATGTTTTTCTCAATATGCCATGTTCTTCGTAGAAGGTATTAAATTCACCTGATATGAATTTACCTCTTCTGTCTGATCTTAGACATTTGATCTTCAACCATGTCTCTATCTCCACTTTTTCCTTAAAAAACTTGAATATTTTAAAAGCTTCTGATTTCTCTCTAAGAAATTCTACCCACGTCATTTTACGATAATCATCAATAAGTAGAATGAAATACCTATCACCAAAGTATGACCTGAGTAGGTCCACATAGATTTGTATGAATTAGATCTAACTTTTTCTGGCTGAAAAATCTTTTCTATGAAAGCTACTTCTTGTCTTCTTTCCCATTACACACTCTCTGCGTGTCGTGTTAGCTGGCTTCACAATCTTAGGTAGATCTTTGATAGAATTAGTGTTGCTTGCCTTTACAATATTATAAAAGTTTATATGACAAAATCATCTATGTTATAACCAACTGTCATCAAACTTAACAACAAAACAACTTACTTCAGTAGAGTTCAATTACAAGACATTACCTTGTGTCTTTGTACTAGATGCGATCAGATCTCCTCTAGCACTTTTGATTATACAATGCCCATTCTTGAATTGTAAACGATAACTCTTGTCTAATAATTAACCAAAACTCAATATATTATGTCTCAATACATCAACAAACAAAATATCATCAGTGTTAGTTTTACCATCGAAAGTAATAGATCCCCTTCCAATGATTGTCCTAGGAGTATTGTCACCAAGCCTGATAACACCACCATCATACTTTCTCAACTCAACAAATTTGTATTTATCACCAGTCATGTGTTGTGATCACCCATTATCTATGATCCAATCAACTTTCTTCTCAACATGAGATATCAACGTTTTTTCTTCATGGATAGGTTCTTCCTCTTTGATTTCCACAAAACCAAGTATATCATTTATATCTCCATCATCATCAGATACACCATCACTAATATAGTAGCACTCATTATCTTTCATATGTTTACCATACTTAGTTTTATGTTTAGGAAATCTAGTTGGACATCTAGAAGCAAAATGACCAACCTTATTGCAACTAAAGAACTTTGAAGGTAATTTGCCTTCAAACTTACATTGACATTTCCTTTCTCTTCTTGCCATCATGGCTAGGATATTTTCATCCACAATTTTTTGCAAGTCTTCAATGTGCTCCCATTTCTTAGCATATTCTCCCAATTCTTCACTCTAGTTACTTGCTCTGTTGGAACCTACAAGACTTGTTCCTGCTTTTATGTCTTTATGCATTGTTTCCTTAAATGTTGTCTCAACTTTTCATAAAGTCTCCTTAAGTTTTTTTGGTCCCAAATATTGTTATCTTGGACACTAATATTTATCTTGTGAAATTATTAGTTAATGGAATGATCTCCTATATGGCATGCACTTTAGTTTTGTACACTGGTGTCAAATATCTTAGAATATTTGAAATGACTTTATCCTCAGTATAAGTTCCTCCATTGTTCCTCATCTCGGTCACACATTCTATTCCCCTTTGAACAAACATCCTCACTATTTCATCTTCTTTCATATGAAGTGTCTTCATCCTTGCTCTCTAATTCTGAATTTTAGATCCTTTAGTATATTTATCTCCTTCATACAAAACTATTAATCTTTTCCATATATCATGTGCTTTATATAGATCTCTGATCTCAGAGAATTCACCTTTAGATAATGGACTTATCAATGCTTCTCTAGCTACCATTTTGTACTGAAACATCTTTTTTCTCATCATCAGTTGTCGTAGGATCTTCCAACTCGTCTTCAATCTTGAGTACTACATCTTTCTTAGTCACTAACCAATAATCCAAACCTAAACAAAACAAATGAGTCTTCATCTTGTCTTTCCATGCATCAAAATTCTTTGCATCAAACTTTGGACTTTATTTCTTGAAGTAGGACATCTTGGATCTTTTTCTTCAAGTGGTCAAGCTTTCTCTCTGAGTACCAATAACTCTAATGACAATTGTTATAATAACAATGTCCCAATCAACTGAGAGGGGGGGGGGGGGGGGGGGGGTGAATTAGTTGATGCAAACTTATTTAACTTAATTCCAAATAGAAATCTTATGAACAATGCAAAACAACCATAACACATAAGAACACAATAACACCAATATTTTTTTTGAGGAAAACCTTGTTAAGGGAAAAACCCCGGTGGGGATGGTACCCACAAATCATTACTATAAGTATAATAACCCAAAAAAGAGTTATAACCATGTTAGGAGTTGATTAAGTATAATATTACAATCCATGTTAGGAGTCACAACCCTGTTAAAGTTTTTACAAATGGCTCATAGCCTGGTCACTTGACCAAAGGAAGGTTAAATCCACCTTTTTAGGACTCGTTGTCCAAATATCTAAAATATTTACAATACCATTATCTGCACTAACTTCTAGAACTAACCTCATCTAAGAAAGTCCCTTCCTTGTACCTCAATGCATAACCTATTATCTACATCAACAATCCTTGCAACTCTCAAGCTTGCACACCTGTCTTACACAATCATAAGGAAAGACTTCCTTATATACAAGTTACATTCATAGTTCCTAGTCGGCCAAGTATAGGACCTCTCCCATTAAACCATTACATAGACCCATGTAAAGATACACACGACATCCTTAAAAATATAAAAATGATTATAAATCATTAAATAGTCGGCCACAATACTAATCCATGCATAATTAATTCAAGAACATGCTACCACTCCTAGGTCGACTTCTAAATAAATCTTTGTTGAGGTACACGCCACAAATGACATCACCAATCACACTATTACTATGCGATCACAAAATAGAATCTCTCATGTGTCTACTGACATTCCCCAAGGTCACAAAATTTAATCCATTTCCGCATTGAAGTTATATTGCATCTATTGAGACCAACTTTGTGAGTTTCCCAGTCACTGGCTCTGTAACCATTTTTCTCCAATTCATCCATAACTGGAGAAACTAAGAATATAAACATATGTGAAAAAAACCATGAGTAGTAAATATGTTATGCTACATAGATCTCAGTTCGCAAGAGCTAAGTCTATGTACATTGTCCATACAATTATCTACAACTTGTCTATCCAATCTATCTGCAACTTTTGGATTTCCTTACTGAAACATATGTTGGCATCAATGAAAAAAAAATGAATGCCAACAATGTAGACTACAATAATTCCAACACAAGTAACATGAATACCATCCATAACTTTCACATAATCTTTGATACGAAATTAAAACTCATCTTTATCTCTGATCAACAGGAACACTAAGATACTGAACTCAAACATAATAAAAGATAGAACACCAATTGTGAATACAATGATAAGGAAACATTCAATCACCAACTTCACAACCTCTAAAACATCAAATACAAGTCATACCAAACCATATACTCATCCACTGTTCATAGGAACACTGTAACAACAGTAACCAACAAATTGATCATATCTTACTCAAACTATTGAACCAAAATTTGAAAACCTTTGTAGATGATCTACAGACATATCAAAACAATACCTCACCATCACATCTCAATATCTTCATCATAGCATCTGAACAACTAAAATCCTCCTTACCGAACATCCTAAACACACTGTTTGAGATAACAACAAGTATGTTGACATCAATGAAAAAACATTAATGTCCTCAAATTTGCATAGGATGTATGGAAAATAGGGTGGGTGGGAGATCTTTGGGTACATCTCATTCCAAGGTTGGGATAGATCACGAAGGCCACAAATAGTGATAAAGGGACTAGGGGATGAAATGAATGATCTAATTGGAGGAAAAATAGAAGAACACACTTAGAAACAAGGGCTAACCTTGATTTTTTACAAGATTGAAAGGGATAGAGGACCCATATTTGAATTTAGGTGTCCATTAGGCTCGATATGAGGTCCTACTATAGAAAACACACACATGTGAGCACAAAATAATTCTTAAATTGTTCACTAGTTAGGTGCTTACAATTTAGGACAGTACAGGTGCACCAAAAAGATAAAATCAATAAATGCAATCATTGTCAACATACTCATTACACATCAAGGGGAAAAGAAAAAGAAACTCAATAAGTGCAATCATCATTAAAATTACCCATTATACACCAATGTGCAATTGCTAGTCATAACACCTCTAGTTGACATTGAAAGCAACTTGAAAGTGCCTTCAGGATGTGACTCTCAGTCCCTTAAACTACATGGTCTCGTAACATGTTTGAAGAAGAAAGGATAGCAAAAGTTGCATATTACTTCAATAAAGATACACAATAGAATATCACAGATACAAAGAAAAAAAGAGACATTTAAGTAGGCATAGTGTAACCGATTAGACCTACATGTTTTGTTTACAACTTTCAAAGACTGGGGGGTATCCATTTTGCCAAATTTGAGGATACCCATTATATACCAAGGTACAATTGATAATCATAACATCTCTAGTTGCACAAAAAGGAACTTGAAAATGTCTTACAGATGTGGCTCTTAATCCCTTAAAGTACATGATCTTATAACTTGTTTGAAGAAGCAAGATTAATGAATTTTGTAATTTGGCTCTTAACCAAGCATACTTTAAAAGAGTTTCTTTAGTGGGTAACAAGTCCCACAGTGGTTTTTTTGAAAGCTAGGTTTCCAAGTTAAATACTGGAGTTATATGTGTTGAATGATTTATGTGTTTGTTAGTGTTGATTGTAAAAGTTTATTTACTGTTGTTGGTAAATAGTGAATTGTGTCTGACCTTCACCCCCCCTCTATGTAATCCAACATATCATACCATGACAATGCAAATGCTTCTTTGAATGTGATCAAGTATGTTAATGCAATAGCTTTGACTTCACACAAAAACCCAAAAGGAAATTATGAAAGACAAAACCTCATATAATGAATGTTATAATTTGCCACAATGTTTGATTGAGGAGAAGAGACCGAAGACTTGCATGGAAGTGGATGAATGCAGATCTTATTCCTTGATAGAAAACTACTTTGCTTGGCCTCCAACGGGGAAAGAAGCTAGATTTATGGAAGAAAACATCTTGAATGCTTGAGAAGAAAGCTAGGTCGTGAATGCTTGGACTTGATAACTTGATGGCTCTTAAACTTGATTTGCTTCTTTGCACTTGATGGCTTGAACTTGAATGCTTGATAATGAATGCAAATGCTTGATAATTCTTATCATGGGTACCAAAATGAGGAGAGATAGGGTGTTTATATATATCTCACAATATTTCGGTGGTTAAAACTTAAAAAGGCCGACCATAGGACCAAATTTCCCACCAAACCTCGACATAGATCTCTAGCCTAAATTTGGGCCAAATCCAAGGGGACAAATTAAGTTTGGTGTTCTGGCTTAGGTACAAATCAAATTTGGCAATCTGTACCCTAGAAAATGAGCTCAAATTTGAATAGGATGTCAGGAAAATAGGGTAGGTGCGGGATGTTTAGGTACAACTCATTCTGAGGTTGGGATAGATCACGAAGGCCACAAATAGTGATGAAGGGACTAGGTGATGAAATAGATGATCTAATTGGAGGAAAAATAGAGGAGCACACTTAAAAATAAGGGCTAACCTTGATTTTTCACAAGATTGAAAGGCATAGAGGACCCATATTTGAATTAGGTGTCCATTAGGTGCCATATGAAGTCCTACTATAGAAAACACACCAAGGCGGGCACAAAATAATCCTTAAATTATACACAAATTAGGTGCTTACAATTTAGGACAGTACAGGTGCAACAAAAAGATAAAATCAATAAATGCAATCATTGTCAACATACTCATTACACATCAAGGGACAAAGAAAGAGAAACTCAATAAGTGGAATCATCATTAAAATTACCCATTATACACCAAGGTGCAATTGCTAGTCATAACACCTCTAGTTGGCATTGAAAGCAACTTGAAAGTGCCTTAAGGATGTGATTCTTGATCCCTTAAGCTACATGGTCTCGTAACATGTTTGAAGAAGAAAGGATAACAAAAGTTGCATATTACTTCAATAAAGATACACAATAGAATATCCAAGATACAAAAAGAAAAAAAAGAGAGAGATATTTAAGTAGGCATAGTGTCACTGATTAGACCTGCCTGTTTTGTTTTCAACTGTCAAAGATTGGGGGGTATCCATTCTGCCAAATTTGAGGATACCCATCATACACCAAGGTGCAATTGATAATCATAACATCTCTAGTTGCACAAAAAGGAAGTTGATAATGTCTTACAGATGTGACTCTCAATCCCTTAAAGTACATGATCTTATAACTTGTTTGAAGAAGAAAGGATAACAAAAGTTATAGATTACTTGATCAGGATACACAATAGAAGATCCAAGGTACAAGAAGAATTCAAAGGTATAAGTCTCACATTTTAACCAATTTGACTTATTTATTTTGTTTTCAATTTTCGAGGACTAGGGGCATCCCATTCTCCCAAATTCACCCACGACAAGTTCTCAACCTCATCCCTTATGTTGTGGAAGCCTTGCACTTAGCAAGACTTGATCCTTGGTGGGCTCTTTATGAACCTTTCAACTTAGATGCGGCTATTCTCCACACAAAACAACATTGTTGTACATGTCCATACAAAAACCCAGTTTTGCATACCATGCCTGATTTTCTCTGGCTTGATCTTCATAATCCGCCTCCACAATACTATAAAAATGCAATGAAAACACATTGAGTTATGCTGATTTGTGTTTTAACAGTCATTTCATTTTTTGTAGAGATTAGCCAAAGCTTCTCAACATCACCAATGAGCCAAGAGCCTATTGACCCGTGAACTTTTTGACCTCGTAAATGTTTAAAAATAGCAAGTTTCCACAATCCATGACAATGCTAATATGCTTATGGGAACAATTGTGTATCAATTTTTTCTTGACATCAACTTTTCAGATAATACAGATACGGCTAAGCTCCCTACAAAATACACGGTTGACCAAATTTCGAAAAACGGAAAACACAACAGAATTTCGTGAAATTTTCACCATCTATTCTTCATGATCATATTTTGTGATCCAAAACCACAAAAAAATTGGCAAAAAAAATTACTGTATTTTTTTTTACTCTTTTTTCAATACTAAGTAAACTTTCTGTCTCCCATATCGTTGAACACTGGTGAGAGAAAGGCACACCTAATCTCCAGACTGTCTCCCATATAACTGTACTTTGACGTACGACACGTACGTTAAATATTAAAATCCACCAACTCATCTCTCGAAGTCGTCTGTCGGAGCCGCCAAAACGCACATAAATGGAGAGGATCGCGTTATCCAAAACCCCAGCTGTCCTCAACACTTATAATGGACTGACGGTGCTCAAAAACACCAGCGAAGCGCCATTCTAGTGACCGTTTCTATTTAATTTTAACGCGTTTTGTTGTTTTCAGCCAACGCAACTTTAATACATTTGTTTTCTGTCCACCCATTCTTTTAGTTTTCCAACGTTGCTTTACAACTTTCAGCCAGTAAAGGTGACGAATGCATGCAGAGTCAACCATGGTTTTGTTTATTCTGGTAAAAATTAAAATTAGTCTTTGTTGGCGTTTTTTTGTTGCAGATTTTTTGAATGAGTTTAATGGTGGATGATTCACATGGACGTGACAGATGTGTTCTTGGGGAGGCGAGCCAGATGATTCATATTCTGGAAGAGGACATTGAAGTCAAAATGGCAGACCATCAACTTGTTCTACATCAATATATATATAAAAGGCTGCAACTGTTGACGTTCTGCGGATTGTTTATTGCATAGTTTATAGCGAGATTAGTTATAGAAAAAGGATTCTCTGCAAAAATTACTTGACTTTCATGGATTTGATTAGAGTTTGGATTTGACAGTTAAGCAATGTCGTTTAACACATAAATAAAATATATATTAAGACAGTCCACAATCCAAGTTGGTTTTAGGCTAAAATTGATGGTTGTTTGTTTACATCAATTTTTATTTTTTTGTTTCGGGGTGAATTTTAGGTGAACCAAACAGTTCTAGCCAAATTTTAAAATCTATTTTCCGGATTTAAAACTTCTAACGTTCCAACATTATTTAATTCCAGCAACCAAACTGACCTTAAGAGAATTTTTATTATTATTCTGATTATTATGGATCATCGAATGAGTGATATGAAATATTGATGCAATGTTTCAGACCACTTGTGGTGATCCATAATCAGATAATAGATTAGGAAAAGTCTACTATTCTTATGATGGATCATAGAATTGGGTGATCTAAAACTTTGATGCAACGTTTCAAACCACTTTTGGTGATTCGCCATCAGATAATAAAGAGTTAAAAGAGGAAGTTTCTATTATCCTTATGATGGATCATAGAAGAGTGTGATTCAAAACTTTGACGCAACATACATTTCAGGCCAAGCTCTGTGATCCATCATCAGATACTAGAGAGTTAAAAGAGAGGAAATATATTATTGTGATGATGGATCACTGAATCTCTTAAACATTGTTGCAACATTTCACACCATGTATCTGATCCATCATGAGATAATTGAGAGTTAAAAGAGAAAATCTCTTTTATTTTGATGATGTGTCATCTAAGACATTGATATATGTTCTATAATCTATCATCATATAATAGAAAATTAACCAAGAAATAATCTAATTATGAGAGTTAAAAAGAAAAATTCTATTAACTTGATGATGGATCACGGAACCTGTGATCCTAAACGTTGATGCAACATAATCTATCATTTTGAAGACGGGTCATCTGAAAAATTGAGCATGTTACATCTAGGATGTCGTCCCTTATATGATTAAGTTATTATTTTGATAAAAAAAATAATCCCTTAACTATCATACTGATTATGTCTTCTTTCTCTGTCCTGTCGGCTTCAACTCTGTCTCTATAATCCTGCAATAATTCATTTTGTACTTGTCGTATAGACTTGCACTTTCAGGTGAGTCTTCAACATACATAAAAGTATTCATGTTCAAGTGCACATGCACTGAACTTACTTCTATCAACATCGCTATCCAAAACTGTCTCTGGTTAGACTGGAAAATGCTGCTTATACTTAGACAATTTTACTTGCGCTCTGTCATAACTGCTTGCTATCATATTGTGATCTTCATACTGATTATATGTTGACATAATGACAACAACTTGATATCCTACTCAGCCAAATTTCCAACAATCTCCCCCTTTGTCATTGGTGGCAACATATAAGAAAATTGGCTAAGTCATATAAAACTTCAAAATTGTGGCCATTCAAAAAATATTCTCCAATATACTTATATCTCCAAAATATCTTCTGAATATCTATACTCCCCCTAGGAATATACTTCATATCATATATCTATATATCATACTCAATTTTCTGCTATCACTCCCCCTTTGACAACAATGACAAAAAGGGTGTCAAAATTGTGTAACAAAAATGTTTACCTTTGATTTAAAATTGCAAAGTCGGTAGGCTTGCAACACAATCTGCAAAATTTACTTTTATGCTCTCTATCTCCTTCTCCCATGCTTTCTTAATGGTATCTGAAACACTAAGTAGTGCACATAAACCATAAGATGCTATTTCACATGCATGAAGGTTTGCATAGTTAAATTTCTCATAAGATGTCTTGGATGAAAGACATTCTTCCAATTGGCCTTCAATGATGCTTATCTTAATTGAAATGTGCTCTCTTAGTAGAGAAAATCTTCTCAATTTCTTTTCTCTTTCTTCACTAAGAATTCTTATTTCATTATACAATTTACTGATTTTCTTCTCAAGATTTGATATCTTCACATTCGGGCTGGATAAAAGATTTGCTTCTATTTGAATTTCTGTCTCTTTTGCTTTTATCTTCTCTATCAAATATGATACATGATTCTCTATTTTTGTACACGGAATGTACAAGGTTTTTCCTCTGTCCAAATTTCTTCTAAGTTCCTTGATACATACATCCAGATTATTAATATCATTTCTGATATTCTGACATATATCTTGAAATATTTTGGCCTCATAGGCTGCCTGAGCTTTTATTGTAGCTATGTCTGATAAGTTTGTGAATTCATTACCAAATGCTTTCACAACTTCTTTTGCTTTGACCCATGGATTTGCCTCTGATATCTAACTGGTTACAACACTTTGCAACTTCTCTGTCACTTCAAGCAATTATCCTTCAAGGTTTTTCACTTTCTTGTTTTTACCAATGATTTTGTTTAAGGATGAGATCAACTCAATTTGATCATCATCATCAACTTCTTTTCCAAGATTAGCAAAAATAGATTCTAACTGTGGTTTCTTTGCTGCTATCTTAAGAGTGGGACTGATTTCTACTTGTCCTTGTGCTCCTTCCTATCCTGCTATCTCTGTGTTTACTTGAATCTCTGCTTTTTCTTTCACTTCTTCTCTTGTTTTCTTCCTTTCTTCCTCTGCAACTGTCATGTCTTGTTCTTCCATAGCTGAATTGTCAACAATATTTTCAAGGTTGCTGAAGGGATTGTCATCACTATCCAGTGTAATATTTGTTCCTTCCACATTCATTGTTTCATCTTCAATGTTAATTGATGGCGGTGGAGAGGGAATTTTCTGGTGCTCAGCTTCCAAAGCTTGGTTTGCTGCACTTGTGTGCTTACTAACACATGTGGTCATTACCTTTACAACTACCTGTTCAGTTTCCTTGTTAATTTATTCATAACTTCCTCCCATTATCAAAATTGTTCTCTTTTTTTCTTAAGTGAATACCAAGATCTTTCATTATTTCCTTGAAATGATCTTCATCTTTAATATCACAGAGATTTCTTACAAAATTTTCTCTTATCTTATTGTCTTCTTCAGCTGCTCTCTTCTTTATGTTCACTAATTTCTCAAAAAGTTCATCTGGTATCTTTCCTTGAATACTATCAAATTTCTTATCAGCCAGTATCATATGCTTGACAACTGCATTCTCTAAGTTCAATTTCTCTAGAAATTATATAACTCATAGTATTTGTTCATCTTAGAAAAATCTCCATCATTAATGATTGAAGCATTTACTTTCTCTATCTTTGGTTTCCATTTTCTCTTATTGCTTCCAATTTCTTCATCATCTTTTACTTCGGATACATACCTTGGAACAAGGGTGAAAATAGTCTTTTGTCTCTTTTGTGGCCCACTTGCCATTTCCTTAACTCTTTTTGCTAGAGAAGTGGTGGACGATCTAGTAGATTTCCTTATTTCTTGCACCTCTTCAACTTTTATTACCTTTTATGTAACTTGGGCTTCTTCAATTTGAGCTGCAACTGATGATAGGGGTGGAACAGACAAAACTTCTTTCTGTCCAATGTCTCTTATTTCTGTTGTGGTCTGCTTTGCCACTAGAAATTCTTGTTCTGACATTCATGTATCCTTAAGAATTTTCTTGATAGTGCTTTCCACCCTTTTCTTTGATAACTTTTCTTCTTGTAGAGACTTTGCGGAGTTAAAGTTCTCCTCATAAGTTCCAAATCTAGAACTGCTTGCATCCAATTTTCTTTTAAGCAATCTATTCACATATTCTTCTATCTCATTTTTAGATACTTCATATCCAAGTGGATCTATGAATTCTACTCTAGGTTCAACTGCTTCAACAAAAGTAAAGTCAGTGTCAACCATGAAACATATTTCATATTTGTACTTTTCTACTATAGCCTGAGGTATCCTTGATCTTTTCCTCATTTGATTTTGAAATGTTTTGATTACCAAGGTTGTGCTTTCATTAACCTTGTCTATAAGGTGTCTAAGATACACCTTGTTGATTCTATCCATAGTAGTTCTATTATCATTCCAATCTTTTTCAATAGTGTATGGAAATCTTCTCAACAAATGAAAAAACATATATGTGATAAGAGATGAGAATTTGAAATGTGAGTTCTTGGTTTTCTTTATCTTTTCAAGGTTCTCAAACAACTGAATTCTTAAGATTTCACACATATCAAATTGTACTTTCTCTACACACATCAAATAAGTTGCATGAACCATACCAGCTGCCATGTCATCTTCTCTAGAATTAACACAGAATTTAGATGTTAAGATCTTACACACATATCTAACATCATCTTGTATTATCTTGCTGATTACAATTCCTCTGCCATTATAAGATGATTTGGTGTTGTCCAATACTATCTTCTTTACATTCTTCTCATTAAAATGTATAACTCTAGATTTTGACAAACCAATTACTTCATGAATTAGGTCTTCTTTGATGTCTATTACTCTATCATCTAACCAAAATTTCCCATTGTGAATTTTGCTTAAAATTATCTTTGTGCGTTCATCATCTTGGAATTCATAGTGTAATGAGTATTTCACAATTTCATTTTCCTTTAAATATTCAAACCCTACTTTCACTGACATATCCTGATTATATATATTTTCATATTCCTTAATCACACTACTGTCACTAATGGTTTCAAACTTGCATTTCAAATAACCTTTTACATCTTCCAAATGTAAAACTCCGTCTGGAATGGTCGATAAAGCAAGACTAGGGTCTTCTTCTAAGGGCTCTACTGGTTCCCTTTTGATTCTAGGTCTAACTGTATCTCTTATGTTGTGAATAAATGATACATCCATGACTTCTACAAATGCTTTAACTGTCTGATGGATTTGCTTAGTAAAATACCTCAATTATGTGATTTAGGGCTTTGCGTAGATCCGACATGAAATTATTTTACCAAATCTTGCAAACTGCTTTCAATCACCGTTGTATTGATATCCTTATCACTTGTAGTCGCTTGAATGATTAAGTAATACCGATCATAAGCTTTTAACCTTTCAATTCTGACATCACAATCAATTCTTTTGCCGCTTCTTTCCAAAAAGTTGTTCCTGTTTTCCTGCAAAACTACATACTTCTCGCGAACTCGCATATATTCATATTAGCTCATGCGCTCTTAACCATAGCATTAATACATCATATACTACCTTACATTAACTGCACAAGACTCAATTCATTCTATACTAACCACTATATTATCCTAGTTCCTATTAATGCATTCTTTATGAATTTAAGTGCTTTGAGATGGGTTAGGGAGAGGTTCACACTTACTATCAGATACTTCACCTGTCTGATTACCTTGTGTGTTGAATGTATCTCCTTGATCTGTACTTTTAACAAATTTCATTTCTTCTGAATCACTACAGCATCCCTTTTGATTGTTGCTTGCATTCTCATTTCTTCTTGTGTAGTTCCTGTTGTTGGGATTTCTCATGTTGTTCATTCTGCAAAATCTTGTTGTATGACTAAATTTGTTACATATCTAACAAACTATTCCATTGTTTCCATATCTCAATCATGTCTGATTGATTTGTGATCTACAATTTCTGCCAATGTGTCCAATCTTGTTGCATCTATAACACACAACTCTATTTCTTCTGTTCATATCTTCAGTAGATTTCTTATCTGCATGGTTAGTATCTCTAAACATTCTACTACTATTATTATTATTAGATCTAGATTTTTTACAATCAATAGCTCTATGTCCAAAACCATGACAATTATAACAATAACCATTTAGAGGTTTAAATTGTTTACTTGTGCAATCTTTCTTCATATATCCAAAAGTATTACATGCAAAACATCTACCTTTGAATTCTCTTTGCGTACCTTTAGGTTGATCATCTTCTTTAGGTGGATTGGGTATGTCTTTAGATTTTTTGGCTTCATCAGGTTTCTTTTCATCTTTGTTCTTAGACTTTCAGATCTGGTTCCTTGCGTTCTTCACTTATCTTATATGAGTTGAATCCGAGACTAGTTGTATCATAATATGGCTTTTGATAAGACATTTGTTCATCAATCTTTTCACTGCTAGAATACAGTCTTTCAAGATGTTGTTTGGACTAAGTCAGTTCACCTTTCATAATTGTATTGTACTTTTCAAGTTCAGCATACTATAATTTTATTTTCTCAAGTTCAGATGTCACTTTACAAAGTTTAGACTTCAGATCTTCATTTTTCAGATTTTAGATTTATTTCATTCTTGTTGTTTCCATTTTTCAAACTTAACTTCAACTCTATAATCTTCAATTCATGCTTAAGGATCTCATTTTCTTTCTTCATATTTGAAATTTCATCACAATCTTCAATTTGAATTGTAGGTTCCTTCTTTGATTTCAGTTCTTCCACTTTTTCTTTAAGTTTCTCAATGAAGTTCTTTGCATCATCATATTTCCCTTTTAGAGTATCTCTTTCTTCAGCAAGCATATTAATTTGTTCAAGAGCTTCTTCAACATTTTTATGTAGTTGATCCATATCCATAGAGATCTTACTCAAGCTTCTAGGATTTCTCTGAATGATTCTTTTGTAAGTAACTAAGCTCTGATACCAATTGTTAGAAATAGGGAATACTGAGAAGGGGGGTGAATCAGTATTCTACAAACTTTTACTTTTGCCCAATTATGGATATAACAGATTAACTTGATACTTGCAAAACAAAGTAAATTAAATAACACATGCATAGAAATAAAGCAAATGAACTCATAACACCATGTTTTGTTCTCGAGGAAACCCTGGCCAAGGGAAAACCCCGGTGGGGATGATACCCACAATGATCCACTAATCAAAATTATCCGATAAAGGATGTTGACCCTGTTAGGAGTTTATTACATACATATAGTGTCTTTGTCCTGATTAAAGGACTTAAGGCCTTGTTAGAAGCCTCAACCCTGCTAAGAGTTGGTAGTACAAATATAATGATTACAAGATGAGCTCACTGCCCAAACATGTAATATACAATGACTTCTGATTACAAAAAGGGTAAGGTATATAACCTTTCACTACTGCCGAATAGCTTTCCTATTCTGATCCATCTCTTCGCTTACATATACAAAGTCTTCTTGCTTGACTTTTACAATTTACAACTTCGCATCAATTTCTTTCGCATGTATATATCACACTATCTCTTCGCATTACACATGTCTTACATTTATACAAGTTATTAAGAATAATAACTTTTACAGTCGGCTTTACAAAACATAAAGCACTTTACAAAATACACACTAACTTGCGTTGCCCAAGGGTTAACATCTAGGATGTAGTCCCTTATATGATTAAGTTATTATTTTGATAAACAAAATAATCCCTTAACTATCATACTAATTATGTCTTCTTTCTCTATCCTATCAGCTTCAACTTTATCTTTGTAATCCTGCAATAATTCATTTCTTACATGCCGTACAGACTTGTGCTTTCAGGTGAGTCTTCAACATACATAAAAGTATCCATGTTCAAGTGCACATGCACTGAACTTACTTCTATCAACATCGCTATCCAAAACTATCTCTGGTTAGACTGGAAAATGTTGCTTATACTTAGACAATTTTACTTGCGCTCTATCATAACTGCTTGCTATCATATTGTGATCTTCATACTGATTATATGTTGCCATAATGACAACAACTTGATATCCTACTTGTATGCACCCTAAAATGGTCGCCTAGACTTTGGGCCCCATTTATTAACTTATCAATTTCCTGAATCAATCCTTTGCAATTTTCAAACCAATTCCTTGATCAAATCGCAATTAAATAAATAATTCAAATATTTCTAAGGTTTGATCATTTCATCAATAATTTTGTTTAATTAAAAGAAATATTCTTTTTTTAAATAAATAAAATAGGCTTATTTAATTAAAAGAAATATCTTAAATAAAATAATCTTATTTAATTAAAATCCCTTTTAATTGAATGATTTTATCTTATTTAATTAAATATTCCTCTTTTTATTAAATAAACTTATCTTATTTAATTAAAAGATAATTCCTCTTTTAAATAAATAAAATAGGCTTATTTAATTAAAAGAAATATCTTAAATAAAATAATTTTATTTAATTAAAATCCATTTTAATTGAATGATTTTATCTTATTTAATTAAATATTCCTCTTTTTATTAAATAAACTTATCTTATTTAATTAAAAGATAATTTCTCTTTTAAATAAATAAAATCCCCACTTCAAGCAAAATCTGTGATGGAAAAGGAAATAAATCAAATAAAAAATAAAACAAAAATCATTTTCTTGATTCTTTCCTTTTTTTGCCTTTTTTTTTTTATTTATCCCACATTTCTCTTGGAGATGCATTCTCTTCCACATTTTCTTATATAAGGAGCCCTCTCCTTCTCATTTCGGATCCTAGAATTTTCATACTATTGTTATGCTGCAGGTTTGGAGAGAAATCTTGGAAGAAGCTTTTTGAGCATTTGGAGCTTAGATATTTGAGACTTCTTTCTTCTTGTCTTCTTCTCTCATGCCTCATGGCAATCCATAATAGCATAATTAGCAAAGATTTGTAATATTTTCATTTCAATAGAATAGTTTACTTTCTTGCATTGTTATCATCTAGACTAGTTTCATTTGCATGCAATAACTTGATGATCATGGATATTAGCATGCTTGTTATTCAACTTTGAATCTCTTGTTTCTTGGTGTACTTGCATGGGCATAACTAGGTCAATCTGAGGGCCTCATAATACAACCTCTACACTCCACGAATAGAGAGTTGTGAATCACTATTTGAGACCTCATTGTTGAGTGTTTTTTAATGTAATGATTCACAGAAGTGTGACACTTTTATAGCACACATTTTTGGCACCCACCATGGGGCAACCCACTTTTACATGTTGGTTTTGATTATTTTTTGAGCTAACCCCCTTCTGTAGATTTGCTTGGAGACTAAAACCCTAGATTTTCACATATTTGATCATATCTCTCAAACAGATTGGTTTTTTGGTCTAAATTTTTTTTTTTAGGTTGATGACATATCAAAGAAGCTCCAATAAAAAATTCAAAATTTTCTGAAGTATTTTCAATTTTTTATAATTTTTTCTTGATTTTTCATAAAAATTTAATTTTTGGCGCAAATTAGCATATTTTCAGAATTTTTTACATTTTATGAAAGCTCTTCAAATTCTACAGGGGGTCCATTCTTTATATTTTGAATTTGGATGCAATATCATAGCTCAAATAATTGATTTACAAAAACTGGTCTATTTTGGTAAAATGGGTCTCTAGGGCACAAATGAAGAGATTTTTCTGAAATTTTTACATTTTTGGAAAGCTCTCTATTTTTTAGTAGGGGTCTCTATTTTGCATTTCCATTTTTTTGGCTGAAATCATATCAAAAAAATCAGATCTTGTTGACTAGGTCAAATGCAAAAAAATAAAATTTTGTGATGAGTATGCACTTATTTTTCATTGTTCAATGCATGATATGAGTTGTCATTTGGATTATTTGCTGGCTATTATTGCTCCTAACAATTTATTTTTAGATCTAACCCTAGGGTTTGCATAAGTTGGATATACATTGCATATCTTGTTTGCTTGTTTGCTTGTTGGAGAGTTCGTGGCTTGCTTGCACAAACAAAAGCTCAACAAAAATCTACTAAGCGCGTTGCATTGGACTTGAGGTATTTTTTTCAATCTCTATAACACTTGGATTTTTGGTATAAAATTAATCTCTCATGTGTTTGGCTTGGGTGATTTATCACTTTCATAAACCACATTTCGATTTTGGGACTTTAAAAAGAATATAGATTCATTTCTGGCATATGTGTTTCACATAGAGAAGTAGGCCCTATTAACACTATTCATGGTTCTTGAGAGAGTGGGTTTCCAGTGAAACTCTTCTCAATGAGAGAACCCTTGTAGGTAGGGAGGTTACTAGAACTGTCTTTGCATTCTACTAAATTTGTAGTCTTTGACTTTTCGATTGATGCATTCTCTCTCCGGAGAGGTTGATAGATCATGAGTTATTGACATTACGAATCTTGGCAAGATAGTTTTAGTCTTAGCGTGTCAGAATGAATCTGTCTTCTATGTTTGGGTGAAGATAAAAGGATAGAGGATTATGCTCTACTCCCTTTTTGGGTAGTACCAGAAACTCAAACCCTTGGATCTAAACCAAGTCCCCATGTGGTCCTTGTTGTGAGTCACCTTTTAGAGAGGGTTAACTATAGTGGACATTCCCTTCATTGGGTAAACCATGTTGACGGAACCTCAAGCGGTGATAGCCACTTTTGTCATGGTAGTGACAACCGCTATACAAATGTCCTTGTGGAAGAAATCTCCACGAGTACAGTTTCTTGATGGGTTGTCAGATCTCTTCAGCATCTCCGATTGATTAATTTCTTAGAATGTGTCAAAACCCCAGTGCGCCTGGATTTGAGTTTGCCTTCTTGAAATTGTAAAATTTATAGAGTCAAGCCATTATTAAACACCATAGTGCAGCCAATTTTTTTCTTTTTAGGACTTTGTGTGTGATTGGGAAAACATTTTGGAGAACATACACAAGTAGTATCTTTAAGGAATAGCATACTAAGTCAATATTCATGTTCATGAGCAAGGTTGCTTTGTCCCTTGCTCATTGTTTGAAGATGTTTGCTTGCTGAAACTCCATGGTTGTTGTTCTATGTGCTTGATAAATGTTGAAAATCTATTAATATGCCTGGTTAATTTGTTAAAACAATCAAGAAACTGAGTTCCAAAGTTTTACACGCTTGCTGGCCAAACCATCGTACGACACTGAAAAATCATCGCACAATATTTTGAATTTTATCATGTGATACTTTGTTGTTGTTTTTGCATCGTACATCTTGCTTGGATTTTATCACACCAGTAGCCTGGAAATTGTCGCCTGGCCTCTGTGAGAAATATCACCCTGGAAGATTGTATCACCCTGTTTGCCTGGAAACTGTCGCACAGAGTTATTTTACTATCTCAGTTGTCTATAATATGAAACTACTTAGTGTCCTATTTTTCAGTCTCTTTGGTTGATCCTGGTCAGATCAGGTTGTTTATCCTATCATTGGAAGCTTGTTCATGCTTGGGATTCTTGTGTTTTGACCTTTTGATTAGTAACCTTTGATCTTGCAAGCAATCTTGCTTGGAATTGGTGTGTCAAAAATTGCTCTTGTTGAAATAGACCAACCTTTGGATTCTTTGATATCATACTTGGAGAGTCATAGTAGTCTCTTGTCCAATTCACTTCCACCTGAATTCAATTTCAAACAAATATAACTTGGTTAACATCATCCTCCTAATCCATATGTGTTAGGATACTTATCCTTTTATTATACACCTTTGTGGTAGTGTTGAGTTACACCTTTTGCAATTTTCTATCTCACCATCTCTATTTTGGACAATTGAACACTTTTACTATCTTAGTTTGATACCAATGTTTCTTAGGGTCATCTTATCACCAAGTGCTTTTCCTTTCATGTCAGTTACGACAAGGTATCAAGTAAGTAAAGGGAAACAACCTCATATAGTCTTCAACCAATTACCCCATGTTCAAACTCACCAAAGATGAAAAGAAAAGGAACCCATATATGACCAATCACCTAGGAGCGAGTCTGAAGTTTGGTTTAATCCTAAGAATAATCCTAGTGAGTTGAGCACATCTTTAGCACCCTCTTATTCAGATATGGACATGAGTTATACCGTGACTAGAAAGGAGAGGGAAGCAATGGATAAAACTCTTGATGACATGTTTCAGAGACATAGAGACAACATGCTATTTGATCAACCAGAATCACCCCCTATCAACACCAGATATTTGGATGCTCATCAAAGAGTTGAAAGGTATATAAGACGAGCTCACCAAGATGAATGGTCATAACATGAAGACCAAAACAATGAATCTTATGATGCTCATGTCAATGCAACATATACCAATGACTTGTTCAAACATTTGAGACCCAATTCTCCACTCCAAACGACCGCAAGGTATACAAGTGAAAGGCTCAAAAGAATTGAGCATGAAAAAAAAGCCTTTTTGGAGGAACAAGCTGCAAAAAAAGAGAGATTTAGATTCCTAGAGGTGGAACAACAAGCCTTGTTAGAATTGGAAAGGAAAACCTCTCAGGAAGAACAAGATAGGCTTTTAGCCCAACAACTTAATGCCCAATTCAAAAATAGGGGTACCATCAGTGGAAACAACTCTCCACCATCTACTCCCTCAGGAATTCCACGAAGCAGAAGGAGTTCAAGAACCCCTTCAAGATCTCCTAGTCCTAGAGGAAGAAGGACTCCACAACGTGACCATTATAGGAGATGAACACCTCCTAGGAACTCAAGACAACCCTCCCAATGAGCTCATCATGGTTCCCAACATGGAGGAAGTAGTACAAGTTTTGATGCTCAAGACTTTATGAGGATGCAACAAGAACCACTATTCCAACAATATGTGGAGAAGTATCTAGAGCAAAATAAGGATAAGTTCCTAGAGAGCTTGATTAACAAGGGTGCTAGAGTTCCTTACAACTTTGATGTGGATAGGAAAATCAAGAAACAAAGCCCATCACAAGAAGAGGAAATCAAGCAAATGAAAAGCATGATGGAGAAAATGATGGCACTAAAGAGTTCTTTCAACCTTGACTCTATTTTTCCTAATCCTTTTGATAGGAGTGTGATTATGAGGGACTTCCCTAGGAAGGTTGAAATTCCACAATATGACAAGTATGACAGCAATGGTGACCCACATGATCATGTGCGTCAGTTCTACATCATGAGTTTTGAGTTTCACCAAGATGACTCCTATCTGATGAGATTATTTCCAAGGAGTCTCAAGGGCCAAGCAATGGAGTGGTTTACCAACATAACCCCTCTTGTCAAAAATTTTAAAGAACTTGTCCACAGATTTGTGCAACATTTTGCATACAACTTGTCAAGATCAGTCACTATGCTAGACTTGTGCAATTTGAAACAGAACCAAGGGGAATCCTTTATTACCTTCCTACAAAGATGGAGATGATTGTGCTCTCGATATTCTAGGACTATCCCTAAGCATTAAAGGATTGATATCATTGTTAGCAACTTGGTGCCTGAAATGCGGTATGAGGTTCGGAAGATGGTCTTTGATTCCTTCGACACTATGGTCAAAACCGCATGTAGAATAGAGGATGTCTTGAAGGAGCAAGGTATTTTGACTAAACATAACAATAACAACAATAGTCAAAATAATAATAACTCTCATAAAGACGAAGGGGAGAATGTGCATTGGAACAAAAATAAACAAGTGGTCAATGATGGAGTCGTGGACTCTTCCCAACCTAAGGATCAAGGTGTCCTTCACTTGTCCAATGCAGTTCAAGCTATGAAGCTCAATGTACTTCCTCAACAAGAGAGCAGGCCAAGGTATCAAGAGAAGCCCAAGAAGGAAAAATGTCAATTTTCAAAGCTTGGTGATTCCTATGAGGATGTTTTCAAAATGCTTATTGCAAACAATCTTGCACATCCTCAAGATCCTGCAAAACACCATATTCCTGATGTCAAACCGCATTGGTGGGATGAGAAAGATTTCTGCAAATTCCACAATGGCATTGGACATGACATCGAACATTGTTGGAAGCTGAAGCATATCATCCAGGATCTAATTGAGAGTGGAAAGCTTCAAATTGATGGTTTTAATACCAATGTTGATCACAAAGCATTTAAAGAGCCTTTGCCTAAATATGAGAAGGGGGAAACCTCTAAAACCAAGGACAGCAAGGCTGCAATCAACTACACCTACACAACTGCAGAGAATGTGGTTAATATGCTGGAAGTTGTGGAGGAAAGTGTCAACATGATGAAATGAAAAGATCCCTATGGCTATGACTCTCCTCCTATATTTGATGAAGGACCTTTTGTGGTGCTAAGAGGTCCCAAATCTAGGGTGTCTTCCCAAGGTCTTAATGCAATAACAAGAAGTAAAGGTCTCGTTGTCCTTAGAGGACCCAATTCTGGTCAAACCAATAAACCCAAGCAAGTGACATCCAAGAATGTCACCACCAAATTAGCTATGAGTCCTCAGTCAAACTATAACCTTTTTAATCAGTTAAAAATAACACCAGCTCAGATTTCAATCTTTGAGCTTTTAGAATTGTCTCCAAGACATAAGCAAATCCTTGAGGATGCTTTGCATATAGCAAATGTCCCTACCAACATAGATGTCGATCAATTCCAAAACATGGTCAATCACCTTGCCAGCCCTCATTACCTAACATTTTCAAAGGAAGACCATAAAGCTTTGAGCCATCCGTATAACCTTGCCCTTCACATTGAAGTCATGATCCATAAAACCCGTGTCAGGCATGTGTTGATAGATGGGGGTGCTGGGCTCAACATTTTTTCTTTGAGTTTGTTGAAAATACTAGGTTATTCTGAAGAAGTCATTAACACTCGGAAGAAGATTACCATTAAGGCCTATGATGAGGTAGAAAGAAGCTCCAAAGGGTTGGTCGTCCTTCCTGTTAGGATTGGTCCTATTGAAAAGGACATTTTGTTCCAAATTGTTGATGTTGGTCCTTTGGCATACAATATCTTACTGGGTAGACCATGGATCCATGACATGAAAATAGTACCATCTACCTACCATCAATGTGTTAAGTTCCCCTATAATGGAGTAGAAGTCCGTATACCCAGGGATAGCACATTATCAGTCAATGCAATTTTAGCAAGGACTCACGTTCCTCTCAACAGAGAAGCAAAGAATTTTGATGCAACTCTAGAACAATGCAAGAATAAGCTCAAATCCATAGACCTTGGTATGGGAGGATATCAACTTAACTCCTTTACAAAACTACCAATATCACCTAGGTCTTACGGTAAACTGTCACAACAAATGCGACCTTCATCTTCGGCCATGACTTTGTTTGGCACATTTGTAGAGTCCTCAATGCCCATCCAAGATGAAAAAGAAGAGGTGGCTGTCAAGGACTGGATCTATAGAGAAGACAAATACATGCATAATGAAAACTGCTCTCCCTCTCCTAAGACTTATGGAAGAGGGTATACTCTTGTTAAAAATATGGGCTATCTGGGACATGGTCCTCTCAGTCACAGACTAGATGCTAGAGCTGAACCTCTTGATCATGCTCTTTTTGGACGCAGGTCTAAAAAAATGGTTGGCCTAGGTTTTGAAAAAGATAACCAGAGCACTGTTCCTATCCTTGGTGAGACAGATACTGAGGATGAAACAAAGCATACGCCCAATTTGGAAAACCAACAGAACATGTGTGAAAATTGGGTTCCTTCCACCAATCTCCTTTGGGGAGATTTAGATGAGCTAGTTGCACATGTAACAACTGAAAGCATACAACCAGATGAGTCAAAAGTTGAGGATCCCATTAGAGAATGACAGCGGGAGAACATTATTCACTTGATGGAGAGAGATGTTACCCTAGATGATATTCAAGCTTCTACATCAAGACACCCAAAACATGCATGGTGTAAACATCCCAGTCGGGATTCAGATACAGATTCACATGAATATGAATGGGACTCTCTGTCTGATGCTTCTACAATTGACATGGATGTTGATTTCATCCATACATATAGCTCCCAACTTGAGGTAGCTAACGATTCAAGTGTAGGATTAGAGGATTCAAATCCGCAAGTTGCTTGGTTGGATAAATCCTAATTTGGGTACCTTAGAAGGATACCTGACAGATCCTAACTCTGCAATCACTAGAGATGATCCCATCAACATTAACAACATCAAACCTATCATTGACCTACCCCTTGCTAATCCTCATCTCATTGATTGGTCTCAACAATATCAAGAGCCTTAGCTCCTAACTTCCCAGAATGACTATGAGATAGCTTGCTACCTAAATGCCCTTGAGCCCGTAGTCTCTTCCACTAGTGAACCAACTACAAGCATGATAGAACCGGATATCAAGTACCTTAGTCACAAAATGAAAAGAAAAGAAAATAAAAAGACTAATGGTTCTAATGGTGAAAACCACTGTGTGGTGGTATCAAAACCCAAAAAAGTAAAAATAAAGGACGTATCCAAGGGTGAAAACCTCTATGAGGCACCTAAGGATGAGGTACTTGATCATCTTCCAAGTTATTTTCAAGATAGATCATCAGTGCTTGTTGAGCCTACACAGTCAATAAACTTGGGTATAGAAGAAGCACCACAAATTGTGCATTTGGCTCAGTCTCTATCAACACAGGAAAAAGAAACATATACAAAGTTCCTACAGAGCAAGAAAATAAATTTTGCTTGGACTTACTCAGATATGCCAGGATTGGACACTAATCTCATTATGCATCATTTGTCCATAGCTCCAAGTATCAAACCATTTAAACAAAAATTGAGTAAAATGCATCCTCACATAGCTCTCCTTGTCAAAACTGAACTAGAAAAACTCCTAAGTGCAGGATTTATAAGAGCTATCGATTATGCCGAATGGATTTAAAATATTGTCCTAGTTTCTAAACATGACAAATCCATTCATATCTGCACTGATTTTAGAGACCTTAATAGAGCATGCCCAAAGGATGATTTTCCACTTCCTAACATAGACATGATAGTGGACATGACCGCGGGTTATGAGATCTATTCCTTAATGGACAATTTTTCTGGGTATAATCAAATCAATATAACTCCTGAAGACCAGAAAAAGACTACATTCACTTGTGCATGGGGTACCTACTTCTGGAATGTTATGCCCTTTGGATTGAAAAATACAGGAGCTACTTATCAAAGAGCTATGACAACTATCTTTCATGACATGATACGTAAGAATATGGAAGATTATGTGGATGACACCTTGGCTAAATCTAAAGAGATACACACTTAGGTGATTTAGAAGTCATTCTAGATCGTATGGAAAAGTTTCAATTGAGGTTAAATCCTAAAAAGTGTGCATTTGGAGTCACCTCTGGAAAACTTCTAGGATTTATCATTTCAGCCAAAGGAATAGAGGTAGACCCAAAAAAAGTTCAAGCAATCTTGGATATGTCGCCTCCCAAAAACATTAGCCAAATGAGGAGTCTCCAGGGATGTCTTCAATCTATAAGGAGGTTTATTTCACAACTAGCAGATAGAGCTCAACCCTTCAATAAGACATTGCATAAGGGAGTCAAATGTGTCTGGAATGAGGATTGTCAAAAGAGCATTGACCAAATCAAGAAGTACTTGGCAAATCCTCTGATATTAATGCCTCCTATCCCAGGGAAGCCACTCATTTTATATATTTCAGCAACAAAATCTTCCTTGGGGGCATTATTAGCTCAACTTGATGACACTGGAAAAGAAAGAGCCATATATTATATCAGTCGTATGCTTGTTTCATATGAGGTCAATTACACTAGTATTGAGAAATCTTGCCTCGTCGTGGTGTTCGCTTCCCAAAAGTTGTGACATTACATGCTTGCACATACAATACACCTCATAGAAAAAATTGATCCTCTAAAGTATTTGCTTGGTAAGGCTGCTCTCACAGGTAGACTTGCTAAGTGGATGATGGTCTTATCAGAATTTGACATAGAGTATGTTGAACGTAAAGCTATAAAAGGACAAGCCATTGTAGATCAGCTGACTGATTTCCCAATTCAAGATAGCATGCCTATTCAAGTTGAATTTCCAAATGAGCACCTAATGTACATGACTCAGAGGACATGTAGGATGTTCTTTGATGGCTCTTTTATGCAAAATGGTTCAAGAGCTGGAGTGTTATTTGTTTCTCCTCATGGGTACACAATTCCTAAGTCCTAAAAACTATTGTTCCCATGTACAAATAACATTGCTAAATATGAAGCCTTGACAAATGCACTAAAAATGGCTATAGAATGGAGAATCACATAGCTGCATATTTATGGGGATTCATAGCTGATTATCAACCAAGTTAATGAAGAATACCAAACAAAGGATGAAAAACTGGTACCCTATAAGAAAATGGTTGATTCTTTGAGGCAATATTTCACATTTGTTACATTTCAACAAATCCCTAGAATAGAGAACAAAGTAGATGATGCTATGGCTACATTGGCTTCACTCCTTCAGCTAGAACAACATGAATCTAGATTTGAATTCCTGGTGGAAGAGCTACACTATCTCATTTATGACTCCCAAGAAAGCCAAGTTGTTTGTATCCTTGTTGGCCATGAGTCATCCTGCTATGGTGCCATTTACTCATATCTCTGTGATGGCATTATCCCCGAAACCTTCAACCATTTTGAACGAAGAAACCTAACCTAAAATGCCTCTCACCATACCCTTATCTCTGGTGATTTGTATAGGAGGGGTTTAGATGGGACACTTCGTAGGTGCTTGGAAAAGGATGAGTCCGACCAAGCGTTAGTTGACATCCACGAGGGCATTTTTGGGGGACATTCCAATGGTCTTGCCATGGCCCGAAGGTTGCTTAGGGCTGGGTACTATTGGCCTACCATGAAGATAGATGCAGTAGCTTTTTCCAAATCATGTGAAAAGTGTCAGAAACATGGAAACCTGATACATGCCCTAGGCAGGGATCTTATTTCGTCTATATCTCATTGGCCATTTCAGCGCTGGGCCTTTGACCTTGTTGCGAAGATTCACCCCAACTCATCAGGTGGACATAAATTTATCATCACTGCTACTGACTAATTTACCAAATGGGTGGAGGGTGTTCCACTTTCTGTTGCCTCGGGCAAGACAATTTCTCTGTTCATCTTAAACCACATCATTTGTCGGTATGGAGTGCCCTTTGAAATAATCACTGATAATGGAGGTCAGTTTAAAAACAAGGACCTTACACACCTTTGCAAGAAGTTCAAGATAAAACAACATTGGTCCTCCATTTACTTCCCACAAGGAAATGGACAAGCAGAGGCATCTAATAAGACCATTCTTAAAATTCTCCATAGAACAGTCCACAAGAATGGTAGAGATTGGCATCTACAGGTAAATCCAGCCTTATGGGCTTATAGAATGAGTATTCATACTCCAACTGAGGCTACTCCTTTTGCCCTTACTTATGGCACTGAAGCAGTGTTACCTTTAGAGGTAGAGATTCCTTCACTTAGAGTTTCTCTCAAAGGTATAGTTACGGATGAAGACTATCGCGCCATGAGACTTCAGGAATTGGAACTTCTAGATGAAAAGTGTAAAGCATCATTTGATCACATGAGGGTCTACCAAAAGTGTATGTCAAAAGCATTCAACAAGAAGGTTTTCCCTAGAGAATTCCAAGTGGGAGATCTTGTTTTACGAGAAAACCCTAAGAACCAACAACATAGAGAACAAAAGGGAAAATTCAAACCTAATTGGCTTGGACCCTACATTATCACAACGGCTTTTGGGATAGGTGCTTACTTATTATCTGATGAAGAGGGAGAGCAGCTCCCTGATCCTATCAATGTCTTGCACCTGAAGAAGTTCTATTCATGATGCTCGTTCTGCCTGGGGGCATCCTTTGTATATATTTATTGATCCTAAAAAAATAACAAAAAAATTCATATATGATGTTGAAAAAATTCTAAAAATTAGAAAATGTCCTAAAAAAAGAGCATCCTAGTGAAAACCTAGCAATAGGCGCTTTGATGTCTCACCAAAAAAAAATTAAAAAATTAAAAAAAAATTTAAAAAATAGAAAAAGTGCCTTGGTGAAAACCTGGAAACACGTGCCTTGGTAGCAAAAATACAATATATATATATATATATATATATATATATATATATATATATATATATATATATATATATATATATATATATATATATATATATATATATATATATATATATATATATATATATATAAAGTCCTGAAAAAATTGCAATAAAATCCAAGTGGTGAAAACCTGGAAACGGGCGCTACTTGAGGCCTTTGCACCCCTATTTCTTAGCATGCATACTCGACACTTAGCATTTCTCTATCATGCCTTGTCCTTGTTGCCTTGGTTTGGAATTGGTCTTTGTCTTTGTTTAGGGGTCATAATTGTATTAGCTTTGGTCTCTTGGATGCGTCAGTCTTTAGGACACCTCACAAACAGTGTTTTTCAACACCACCTGAATTGTGTTTTTCAACACAACCCCTGACATTGAGTGTTTTTCAACACTTATCAGTTTGGTCTTATCCAATTTTGTCAAGTGATTTTACCTGCTTGTAAGCATTTGGTCCTTATCCTCAAAACTCAGTATCAGTGAACACACTTAAATTTTTAAACACAACACTTAATGATTGAGCTATTTCATGATCTTTTCTTTGTGTGCTGATTGTTATTGATTTTCATTGAGTGTCCTTGTCTAATAAGTCTCTCCATGACGCATAGCTAGAGGACTTGATATGGGGAATTTTTTTAATTGCTTTCTACTTGTGGGTGTGGTCTTGAAGCTCTTGAGTGTCTCTTGTTATTTCCTTGACACACTTAGGAGATTCGAGGCATCCTCCTTGACTATTTTTGCACAATCATTCTTATGGTCATCTTGGCATCTATGCCTTGATGCGAGAGTGGTTTTGCTACATTAAATTGGGTAAGCTAACATTGAAGTCATCTTGACCCTTATGTCTTTGATGCTCATGTTAGAATCTTTCCACATTCCAATCCGATATAAATCGTATTCATATCTTCATAGTTGCATTTGTGACTAGTGATAATTGTGTGATTTTTCGATGTCTATTAATAATGGCCCAATGATGAAAATAAGTTCCTTAACATTCTCTAATGAATGATGAACACAAAATCCTATGTTACAATTTCTCTATTGCAAGTACACCTTTACATTTTCATGTAGCTTGCATTGTTAGACTTCATGTTAATTTGCATTTTTAGGCTGCATTAGGAGTTTGAGAGGGTTTTCCTTCATCTTTCTTTTGGAATTTTAATCAACTGTGATCATGTTTTGATCTTCATTTCCTTATCTTCTTTCATGATCTCAATCGAAATTCTCTATCTTAAACAGTTGATTGATTTTGGGGCATCCTCTTGCTTAAGGCAAATTCTCTTTCTTCTCTCCATTTCTTTCCATTTCTTCCAAACTTCTATCTTCCATTCACTTTCACCCCACTTCTTTTCTTCTAATTCAACCTTAGGGCATAATCTTTCTTCATGATCTACCTTGGTTCTATGATCCTTATATTTTTCATCTTACATCAAGAACCTTACCTTTAGTTCGATTTGATAAAATTTGTCAATTTATTGTTTCTCCTCTATCTCATTTTGATTTCGATCACGAGGGGGTAGTACCTATCAAACTTCAATCCTTGATTCAGCTTTATCAAACCTATCAGTTAAACCTTGCTTGAGATTATTATCTCTTATCTGAGACTTGACAATTACCTATTTACAGGGGTGTTGGCCTTGTCTTTTTCAATCAACTTATCCTTGTCCTGATTTGTTCCCATCCGTCGAACACACGTCTGGGTTGTTTTGTGATCCCAAATCGATCTCACATTTCAACTCCATTCTTTGTCTACATGTGATCCCAGATCGATCTCACATTAGTCAAAGAGGGGCAAATGTATGCACCCTAAAATGGTCACCTAGACTTTGGGCCCCATTTATTAATTTATCAATTTCCTAAATTAATCCTTTGCAATTTTCAAACCAATTCCTTGATCAAATCGCAATTAAATAAATAATTCAAATATTTCTAAGGTTTGATCATTTCATCAATAATTTTGTTTAATTAAAAGAAATATTCCTCTTTTAAATAAATAAAATAGGCTTATTTAATTAAAAAAAATATCTTAAATAAAATAATCTTATTTAATTAAAATCCCTTTTAATTGAATGATTTTATCTTATTTAATTAAATATTCCTCTTTTTATTAAATAAATTTATCTTATTTAATTAAAAGATAATTCCTCTTTTAAATAAATAAAATAGGCTTATTTAATTAAAAGAAATATCTTAAATAAAATAATTTTATTTAATTAAAGTCCATTTTAATTGAATGATTTTATCTTATTTAATCAAATATTCCTCTTTTTATTAAATAAACTTATCTTATTTAATTAAAAGATAATTCCTCTTTTAAATAAATAAAATCCCCACTTCAAGCAAAATTTGTGATGGAAAAGGAAATAAATCAAATAAAAAATAAAACAAAAATCATTTTCCTGATTCTTTCCTCTTTTTGCCCTTTTTTTGAATTTATCCCACATTGCTCTTAGAGATGCATTCTCTTCCACATTTTCTTATATAAGGAGCCCTCTCCTTCTCATTTCGGATCGCAGAATTTTCATACTATTGTTATGCTGCAGGTTTGGAGAGAAATCTTGGAAGAAGCTTTTTGAGCATTTGGAGCTTGGATATTTGAGACTTCTTTCTTCTTGTCTTCTTCTCTCATGCCTCATGGAAATCCATAATTTATATTAGTATTGCATTTACATAATAGTTTAGATTCATGTTTCCTTTCATTGTTCTAGCTTAATCCACATAACATAATTAGCAAGGATTTGTAATATTTTCATTTCAATAGAATAGTTTAATTTCTTGCATTGTTATCATCTAGACTAGTTTTATTTGCATGCAATAACTTGATGATCATGGATATTAGCGTGTTTGCTATTCATCTTTGAATCTCTCATTTCTTGGTGTACTTGCATGGGCATAACTAGGTCAATATAAGGGCCTCATAATACAACCTCTGCACTCCACGAATAGAGAGTTGTGAATCACTATTTGAGACCTCATTGTTGAGTGTTCTTGAATGTAATGATTCACAGAAGTGTGACACTTTTATAGCACACACTACTCAGCCAAATTTCCAACAGAACAGTCATACATTTTTGTAATTGACTAGAATGCTTCATTGTAATTCAAGGTGAAGTGTTGGAGAACAAAAGTATCTTAATTCATATGGTTGAGAGTATGAGAACATTTTAATATTGGTTGAGAGTATTTCTTAATGCATTTGTGTAGTGTGTTTTATATATTTATGGTTTAAATCATATTTTGTGATTCATTATTATGATGATTTATACGTATTTTTATTGCAATGATGGATTAAGTCTATGTTGATATAAAAAATCACTATATAATTATGTATAAAGCATTCCCAATCAGTTCAAATAAATAAATTGGGATTTGAGAATTCACATTGGAATAAATTTGTCCAAAAGAATTATTCTCGGTGTTCTCAAGTTCATTGGACTAGTCCTTAGTGATTACAATGCAAATTCAACTTTGATGGAGGTTCCATAGGTAACCCAAGATGTTCAAGGAGGCAAGGAATAATAAAAAATCATTGTGGGAGGGTATTGGAGCTTTTTCTAATAATATGGGCATTCAATCTAGTTATTTTGTAGAAGCTTTAATTCTTTATTGGGGGATTATCCTTGCTAAATAATTGGGCATTTCATATTTGGACATTGAAAGGGACTCTTTAAACATCGTCACCTTTCTCTAAAATCTCAAAGCCCAAATTGGATGATAGATCATATCATAAGTGACTCCCTAGATGCATTTTGAACCCTTTCCTTAATGTCAAAGTGAGACATATTTATTAGGATGAAAATTATGTGGCAAAAATCTTTACCAACTATGAAGTGTCTCATGCTAGGCCTTCAAGATATGCTAGGGAGGAAGGTCTCCTGAAAAACTCTTATAGCCTAGCTAATATTAATGCTACTTAAGTTATTCCTTGGTGGGTTGACCTCCCTTTATTCTAAGAGATGTAATATTTTTAATAAGATGCATTGTTGAGAGGATTCTACAAGGATTGTGAAGCTTTGAATGATATTTTGGTAGAGACAACATGTAAGTGAAACTGATTGTTCTTGGAATTGTAGGTGTCAACCCAACATGGAGTAGTGGAAATAGGGGCCTAAAATTGCTAGCTAGGAAATTTCTCTATTATCATAGGAGGAGATTGGAGATAGTTTTGTATAAATCTATAAAAGAGACATCAACGTTTGGCATATTCCCAAAAGAAGAGTACTCACTAAGTACATGGAAGAGTTAATGTATTTTCAATCCTACATTTTGTGTGAAATCCCCTAGGAATTGGAAGCTTAAATGGTTAGAATGTGGAGATTTGAGTTAAATATATATAAGGAGCTAAGTACTCAAATCTTTAGATTGTCCATAGGAGAAAAGAAGATTCATGAGAAGTACAATAATAGATAAGAAGTGTAAAATTCATTTTTGTGGGATGACAAAACAATGAAAAGGAGATAGACACGTTATACTAGATCTCCATTACCATGAACCTAATACAAAGTGGCATTCCAACTTAAGATGTGTGTTACACTTAAGAGGTGCTTCTAGGCTATTTACACTTATCATTTTATTTTTTTGAGTTATTTTCACATTAATTATTTAGCGAGATTTTCCTAGATAATTGCTCCTCTTCACCAATTACTCATTTTTTAGCTTATTAGACATGAAATCTCATTGAAACTTTAACCTTTTATTTTAACTACTTGACCATCATACCTCATCTTCTTTACCCTTACATCCTCAAAATATTATGAAATCTTCTCATAAATTTAAGGAATCCTCTCCTAAAATAATTCAAAGTCCTTCCCTTGATCCTAAATTTCCTTATTAGGATAGTTCATTTTTAGCCCTTGATAGATTTGATGATCTTGGAAGAAATAAATTTTTTGATTGTGAAGGTAGTAGAAACACTAAAATTATGTTAAAAGAGAAGGGGAAAATGGCGATGAGAAAAAATGACTTTGTTATGGGTGGTTTAAATGCAAAGAAAGAAAATAATCAAAACCAATCTTAAGAAGTTGAGTAAATTGACTATGTAGGATGATCTTGATAAAGGTGGCAAGATCCCAAAAGTGAATGACCTTTACTAATAGTTTGTCCCCCCATTCCTATTTAGATGTTGTTGCTTCTATGGTATTTTCTTATAGATGGAATTATTCTAGTATGACAAAAGAAGTTAATATCCATAATAAAATCCTTGATTTTTCTTCATTGGTATTAAGATAATGAATTTTAAAATATAGATTTATGCACTAAAATAAGGGCCAATAAAGATTTTAAAGAAAAATATGACATAATGTGAGCACATTATAATATGCTCATTTAATTACACACTAGTAATATGGTTCAAGATTTCTCAAAAATTTTAATCTATAATGTTGATGATTTGAGTTGTAAACCTCAAATTTATAAGGCTAGATAATCTCCCAAGTGTTTGGGGTTTCTAATGTAGGAGCATCCAATAGTGTAAGGGCAATCTTGCATCGCCAGCTAAAACTATTGTATTTTTCTTTTATTTTTAGTATGTTGGGGAATAGGGTTCACTAGTCTAAATAATGCAAAATAGGAAGCAAACACATTTACATTAACGTAGATTAAAGAATAACTCAGTTGGCCCAACTTCAAACGAATTGGAAAGAGTTAAACACAATTGTTGAGAATTGAATCAAATTCTTTATTTTGTATTTTGACATTTTAGGATAAAATAGAATAATAAATAGGTTTTGTAGAGGAGGGGATTTGTCACTCTTAAGACAACAAGATCTCAAGGAGAAAATAATTCCCAAATATCAAGCACTAAACTTGTGCTTTGATGAGCCAGGAAGATAATGTGAAATGAAACACTAAATATGCTAAACTACTAGTGTAAATTAAAAATACAAAATAACTAGAAAATACAATAAGATAAAAATGCTTAGCCTATAGTAACATAAAGAATAAATAATAGAGATAAGAATACATGAATATGGAAGCCTCGGCCTTAGACGCTTGTGCATTATGAGGATGTTTATGAATCATGCTATTGTTCATATGAATATAGCCTAGAAAAGTTCTAGAAACTTGCTGAGAGAGATTTATTTTTCCTCTATTATTGTTCGTCACCTATGCACATTAAGAAAGAAAAAATGTTGGGGCCATATAGGGGTTTGTCTTAGTAAAACCCCCATTATGGTGTTTTCACCTCCATGGATAGCCAAATAGATAGATTTAGTAAAAGACACCTAATAAAAACAATCCCCATTGTAGAGTAAAACCCCTATTATTAGAGATCAAACAATAATAACAAGTTATAAAAGATAACTAGATATGCATGATAAATGCATAAAATCAAAAGAGATAGAGCAATAATATGTCATGTAGTTGCAACTTCTCTCTTGAGATAATGAAAATAATAGTGGATTGAGAGAAGTCTTGGTTGCTTCTTTGAGAGTCAAGAGTGTGGTGAGATTTTGATGGAGATTTTTTGTGAGATCGGAGAGAGAGAGATCGAAACTCTAAATGGCTAGAGAGATTTATATGAGGAAGATTGAGAGTTTTTTGCTTGGAATAGGTGAGAAGAGTCATTTCAAACATAACTCATACCAAGGAATGAATGTTGGAAAGCTATGGAGTAATGTCCATTTGAATCTTGAGATTTTTCATATAATGCTTGCACATGCCATATAGATGTCAACATGTTGTGCTCCCATCCAATCAATTTCATCCCAAATACAAACTATAGGCTACTATTGCTTCATCTTTATAATCTATAAATTTTGAATAAATAAATTCTAATCATAAAAAAATTCATGACTACATCAAACACAAAGTGTAAGTGTATATTAGCACAAGGTGAAATTTGCAACAATACATTTACTCCTCACTTTAGTGTTTGCTAATCATATGAAATATGAGATACACTAAAATAGATAGAAGAATTAATTGCATGAAGTGCATTAAATATTTAAATTGCCTTGAAAAGGACATTGTAGAGGTTGCAGAGGTCAACCAAGTGATCACAAGTGATGCCACCAATTCTCGATTAAAACCTACAACATTTGATGTGAAAGCTTGTGTACTAAAAAATCAAAAATTGTTGGCTCCAAAATTGGAAGAAGTTTTACTTTACCGAGAAGAAGGCTTAAGAAGACATTAGTGGGTCAAAAAGAAAGCTCGCCAATGAGGTGTGGATGTATTCCCCCTCATGTTTTTTCCCCCTACTACAAGGGGAAAAATAGAAAGGATGACGATTTAGAACCACCATAAAAAAAAATTTAAAACTTTGGGTGAATTTCCACTTATATGTACTTGTGGAGTAGGCCTCAAAAGAGTCATTTGAACATATGAATAAAGAGATTTTTTTTGCCTTTATATTGTGTTAAATATGTTTATTCATTATTAGAGTACTTAGAGTAGATCTAGTATATATCTAAGTACTATATCAATAGGACTGAGTTTGGGGTTACTGACTATAACAAGAAAATATCTATAGGGAACAAAATTTTGGTATGTCAACTTTAAATTTATTGCTAACAATAACTACAACATTAATGGGCATTTATCAAATTCTTTGTCTCCCTGTCTTAGGGTAATGAATGATTTTCAACAAGCTCCTATCAATCTGAGAGCTTAGAGATGGACAAGAGTGGTGTATTGAAAGAGCAATATCTGTGCTACTAGGCACATCTACTAAAAGATGGTAAAATATTTGTGTATGAGAAAGCCAAAGGAGATGAATAATTTGATGAGTTATGTTGATGTGTATAAACCATTCAAAGTATTGGAACCAACTCAAACATGTGAGAATTTCATGATTTATGCAAGAGTGAATAATGATACAAGATAAATATCTAAGGATTCCAAGGAGTCTGAGATGTGTATATGCTCTAGAAAAACCTCAAGATTTCATGGACTAAGCATTAATAAGAAATGGGGTAGAGTTTTTTGTGATGGTATGTATCAAAGAGATGATTGTCCAAGGATAAAGAGAAAAATACAAACCTTGGAAGAACATTGTTTTAAGGATTCCTTGAGGTCAGTTGAAGACAAGTGTTGAAAGTGAAAAGTTCAAGAGGAAGAATTATCACCCTTAGGTGTCATTTTTGCATGTGACGGTAATCTTGGTGGATAGATACACATGTGAAAAGTAGTTTCAATAAATAAAGGCATAATTTTATGTAGTTTTGGTGGTTGAAATGGTCATGTTTTGTAGCATCTAAGCCCAAAGTCATTTTAGAAATCATAAATCATATAAAGGGAACATTTTTTATTATTTTGGAAAGTTGGTAGAATAGTTTAGAAAGGCGAGACACAAATATAGAAAGATAAGGGAAAATATAAGGTAGTTTGAGGCTACTTTGACATAGTTTGAAGTCAATTCTAAGGATTTATAGGGTGATTTCCTCTTTTTCCAAGTATGTAGCAATAGTTATGAACCGGGTTAGTTATCTTTTTCAAGTGGAAAGCCACAATTCAATCCATCAATCAATCTTCTTAATAGTCCAAGTAGTTGGACCAAGTCTCTTGCATTCATCACCTCCTCATAGATGTCTTCCTAGATTCTCTCATGTGTAAAATCAATAAAAGGAAGTTATAGGGTCATTTCAAAGATAATCATTACTTATTTTTGAAACAATATTATAGCTTGGACCAAGCTCTTTGAAGTAGAAGTTAGTTTGTAACTCAACTTTTTCAATCTTTTGAAGACTGATTTTCATTGAAAGAAACATATTTTCATGCTTGTATTGTTGTAATATCCTTTTGTTTCAATATAGTTAAATTATTCTCTTCTTTCATGGATAATCAAATATAAGTTGAATGATTTTTTTTCCTATATTTTTTACTTAAAACCTTGAAGCATGCTTCATATATGTAGTTAAAAAATGCATGTACTTATAGGTTGTAAACTATTGAAAGTCGTGAAGATCTATCTAGTTGTGAAGAATTTTTTAGTTTTCTTTCAGAAAAATAATACAAACAAGTCCTCTTTTCTAAGTGTTGATGTTTGTAATGAAAAATTAGAAAGTTGTGTAAAATAGGAGATTTTTGAGTTATTATGAATGTAGGACAACAAATTATAGGCTTGGAACAACAAATTTGGTTCATCACCTTGGAAGTTAAAAGTTGGGTTTTAAAAAAAAAAACTTACTTTTTTCTCAACAATGTAGTAGAATAGGTAGTTTTAGGTGATTTTAAGGGAACCATTCCTCTCTGGATATTCACTCCATCTTGTAGGTAACACACAAACCTAGGAGTGTTTCCATATGTCAACAAATAGTTAAGTATATAGCTTACCCTGGATGTGTAAGAAACATTGGGTTCACCAAAATGTAATGGTAAAAAGGAAATATAGTTCACTATTGTATGCTTGCAAACTAGGAACTAGGTGTATTTCCCTCTTTTATATTACATTATGAAGGAGAGTGGATCCACATGGCTCAACCTCTAATCTAATTTAAAAGGATTGGGAACAAGGTGGATTCAACAACCCTTGGTTGTTGTGGAAGGGTTTGAAAATGAGATATTGAAATTTGTGAGTTATATGCTACATCTAGGGCCAAAGGTGTAAAAAGGATAGAAATTAATATGCATAAAATACTTCAAATCAAATATGAAAATATGTAATGTAGATTTGGAAAGAAGGGGAAGGGGAAAAAATATGCCTGGAATTTGAGATTGAAAATATCAATTGACAATGCTTTAGGGTACCCTTTACTTGGGATGTTAGATCTAGACAAAATTTGTATTTTCAGGATCAAAGTGTTGCCTAGAATCTTCCCAAAATTTTCATGAGAAAAGTGTTAGACAATGTTTCATCAAAGCATCCTTGACCTTGGTTTTTAGATCTACAAAAGGGGATTCTATAGTTCTTAGCCTGATCTACTTGATTTCATATTTGTGTCTTTGGAACCAATCACCTACACATGAAAATGAGAGAAAATATAGGTTTATCTAGGTTAAACCCCAGTTTTGGAATTAACCTTTAACTAAATTGAAATGTAATTGAGTTGAAAGAATTCCTTTAAGGGGCGTAGGCTAGATATGAAATTCAATGTCTAAAATGAGATGTTAAACCTTCAAAAAAAAATCTCATGTTGAAGTATTTATGAAGAGTTTGATGGTGGCATGTAGATTTGACTTCATAACATGTTAATCATGGATGAAAACTTGAATACTTGAGATCTAAACTTTACTTCTCCTTCAATGTCTTGATGATGTTTGATTGCTTTCTCAAATAAATTGCATATGAACTTGGTAATTGATATGATGATGTTGGATGGTTGATTGATTATCAAATGAGGGGGTAAGGCTTTCTTTTATACCTCTCTTAATGAAACATATTTGAAATTTTGAAGAAATTCAATACAGAGGAGGATTTTCTACCTACAAAAATTGACATTTGGAAGGTAAAAAATTGGGCTACTTTGGGTACGTTAATGGCACTTCAAAATGCCATTGATCAACCAATTAGGTCTGAGTCAAGGACCAACTATCTAAAGGCATATGAGGTTGAAAAATTAATTTCAGCAAATATAATCAAACTTGACCAGCATAAGGAATGAACACTAAAATGAGGCCTAAGTGAGCATGGAATTGAATAGGAATACAATTTATGACACTACAATTATATAAACATACATTTGATATACCCTCTTAATTAAATATTGTACAATAAAAAAATTTCATTCTTATTTATCTTTTAAATTACATTGGAAAAAGATCAATTGGTGAATATTCTTGTTCATTAAGTATAAAAGGTCACGTAGTTCTATATTTTCATTCAGAAAAGTTGATTACTTACATAATCATATCAAGACATTAGCATAAGTGAATATTGCAATAATATGTACATGAGCATGATGGAAGCAATAATTAGATGCATTGGGCATATGATGAATCTTTACATTTAGAGTAGATAATCCTTATATGTGTTTGAGTTATGATAGTGGTAAGGGGTGTCGAATATGAGTATACAAGGAAGGACAATACTAATTTGTGAAAATCTAGTTATTTAAAGTGCTTTGGCCAAGTTCTTGTTCATTGAAATAGATGAATTAGCCAAGAAAATGTTATTAATATGTTTCTTTGTCATCTATTGATAACATGACATTGTATTATCATGTTTTGGATATGCATGTAGATGTATCAAGTTTCATCAAGGATTTCATACTACCAGTGTTTACAACTAGTTAGGCTCTTCATGTAGGGTCGGGTATTCTTCAAAGCATAAATAGATCCAAGGAAGCATTGCTCTAAGGTTGGATAGAAAAGAACTTGAGCTATGTTCTCATCCTTCATCTTGCAGATGATTGTGTGGGTTGGTAGAGACCAAGGAGTTTGTTTATAAAATTGATAAGTATTGTAATTATATTTATAAATGGATTATTGATGTTCACACGGTATGGTACCCAATATTGTAAAATGTATGTCTAATGTATGTGTGCCATTACCTAGAATAAGTGTTTAAATTTTAATATGATATTTTATATTTTATGGAATTTGTGTTTTATTATTTCCTTGATGATGTGGAAAATGAGTATTTACTTTATTTGTGAGATAAATAAGGTTAAGGATTATACAATAAGAAAAAATGGTTAGGAAAACAAGGGGCTCTAGAGTGGTTCCCTAGTGCAACATCTAACCAATTCTTTGTTATTATGTACACAATTGGAAGGAAGATGACCCACTAGGCCCAAGTCAGACTTAAGCACTAAGCGAGTGCAATGATCCTTCATTTTTTGGAAATGTGAGAATTGATTTAGGAAAAATGATTAACTAATGGAAGATAAGAGACAAAATTGACAAAAAATGAAAAGTTGCAAAATATTCAAACTGACAGGAAATAGACAACTCTATAGGGGTACATAAAATAGAAACCAGATAACACCATCAACCTAAGATTTTAGTTTGATGTTGTTTTATAGGGAAGAGGGTGGTTGAGTCATATTGTTCCCACTTCTTTTGAATAAACTCATTTGTATACTATCCATTAATTCTTATACTTTTCATATATAAAACAAAGTGAATGTCACATGTTTAGTTGAAAATTGGAAAAATATATCATCAAATATATTTGGCATTGAAGATATATTTACAAGCTTTCCAATGATATGTTAAAATAGCAAATCATACATCAAGTCAAAATTTATGGCTCCCAAAAGTAGTGCCACCAAAACTCAAGTTTCGATGAAAAATCTAACTAGGTGGGAAAATTAACCACTAGAGCATTAGGCAACAAAAATAATAAAATTTAAACATTAATGGTACTAAATAAAAAGGTGAACTGAGGTTTATAGTGGAACCAACTCCATTAGTATAAATTATGGTTCTAGATTGTAAGGTTTTCTTATAGACTTGATTTTCTTTCAAATGATTTGAGTCCATGTGGTCATAGCATGTAATTTTATGAATGTTGTAGTTCTCATATCATTGGTATAATAGAAATTAAGTATTTCTTTCTTGCATTTTCTATTTGTTTCTCTATTCTTGTTGTGTGTTTTGGTTTGAGGAAGAGTACCCTTCATTAGTGTCAAACTCAAGAAGATCACCACAAACCTATCTTAAGGTTGGGAAATTAAGGACCAAATTTTGAGGTGGGTAAGACCTCCGTCACTTCTAGCTCTATAAGATAAAGAGAGTTTTCCATAAGATTTTGGGTTGCCAATTGAAAATTGAACACTCCCTTATATCAAACTATATCCAATACACATTGTATCCCACTGTTGATATCACAATATGTCTATGTATTAGTTTGAGAATATAGTGATACACACCTTGTAAAATACATACAAGAATTTGAGATTGGGTTCCATTTATTATCCCTTTCGTTGTTACATATAATCAAACACCATTACAATAGAGCCCACAAATTAAGAAAATTGAAAGATATAGAATTTTGAGTGTGTGAAGGACTACAGGGGAGATAAATAACTAACCTATCAACTCCTTCATCCAAATGAGGAAAAAAGTATCTAAATTAGATAATCAAATAATGAATAAAAACTACGAGGAAGCAAGTTATGCAACATACTTCATACACCAGTCAAAGAACATGAGATAGTACTTTTTTTTCCTAAATATAATTTATTTACAAGATCAGAGACACATAGTAACAATAATCTTACATGAAAACTGTTTGGGTGTGAAATGGATACTAATGAATCTAACAATATAAACTATGTGAGATAGTTTATGTGAGATAAGTTCATTAATTAACCATTTCAACACTAACACTCAAAATACAAGAGAAAGAGGGGCTTCCAAACATAACTCTCAATATAACCTAAGTTAGATTAAAAAAATAAAAGAAGATGAAGGGATGCCAATGCTAAAACCAAATTATATCAAGGAAGTGTTGGATTAATTATGGAAAGATAAGTATTGAGAGGGGAGGGGTGAATCGGTACTCCAAGAACTTTTATCTACCTTACTAACCATTCACCAAATTGATAACTTTGCATATAAAAACATAAAACATACAAATCAATATCATGAAACACAACTCATAACACCATGATTTTGGTATCATAGAAATCCTTGGTCAGAGGAAAAAACTATGATGGGGATGACACCCACAATACTTCACTATTGCAGTAAAAAGTTTGCTCGGTTAGAGCTACAAAGTTTATCTATTTTTGATAGCTTACCCTGTTAAGAGTATAAATACTTCTTCAGTCTACCTTGCTAAAGGATTTTAAAAATCTAATCTAAGAGGTGTACCCTGTTAAGGGATTTACAATTTAAGATTGTTAGGTCTACTCAGTTAAGAGATTTTACAATTTTGATTATACAATAAATTAGTACATAAATTGTTTGTAGTGTTGTATCAACATATGCTTATCAGACTCAATATGCTCAATAAAATTTTAATGCATATTGTAATTCGCTCACAATTTCACTTTTGTACTTGACAACTTCAACTCTATATCACATTCACAACTCTTCTCTAACTGCTATGTTACTTGATGACTTCTCTGCTCATCACCTTCACACTTAACTTTTATTGATCATCACCTGTGCTTTGCAATTTCTCCTTCACAAATATTCTGATCTTCACATATTGATATTATATACTCGATCTAGAAGCGGTGGAAACATTCTAGAATCTTCTCCTTAAGCGGTGCTACCAATGGTTACATCTCCAATGCATAAATTACATTTATTTTCATTGGTGGATCTTACCTTGTAATCATGCAAAATCCTCATATTTAAATATCCAATGCTTTACCAAAAAATCTCCTTGAGATTCATAAAAAAATTTATACTCGGTGTCCAAATTCAATGTATCTGTAGATTCTTCTTATGTCGGCCTATGTTGCTCAGTAACATGTTTTATTCTACTTGGTAACATGTATGTTCTTATCTCGGTAAATTTTGTAAATTGGTAACTGCTCAATGCTTGCCTTACTTGGTGTTTGTTCCTTATCCCCTTTACCAAAATTGTCTTTTCCTTACTTCCTTTTATCAACTAGCTTATTTTCTTTACCAACTTGACTATCCTTCTTTAACGAATGACTTTGACAATCAATATGACTTTATCAAAACTAATGACAACAAAATAACTCTGTAGGAGTATCAATGTCCCCCTTTGGCATTAGTTTGACATCTTTGTTAAAAACTTCAAAGTCATCAAAATTTTGACCATGTATACACTTATCGGTATAACTCCTTATATCTCTAGATTATCCAAGTACTCCCCCTATGGTAATACTCCCTATATACATAGCTATCTTATATATATGTGCCCCTTTATCACATCTATATCCCCCTTTTTTTAAAACATCTATATCCCCCTTTTGAATATATCAGGCTCGGTTATGACCTTGGCTAGCTGCTCAGTCAGCTCTTTCTCAACTGATTCATCTTTTTCCTTTATATCCTTTGTAAAATTTGAAATCAAACAATTTTTTTGAAATAATGAAAGCATATCTTTCAATTCCTCTTCTAATTTGGTAACCAATTCAGAAAGTGTTATCTTGTCTAGTTCCACTGATTGAAGTAATTCTTCAATTATCTTATCTTCCATTTTCTTTCAGTGTACTTGCATCAAGTATTATGTGGCCTCTATACCTGGTTGATTGATTTGTTTTACCAGTTCACCCAATTGGCTAAGTAAATTATCTTTCTCATTTATATCTACATTTGGTACAATCTCTTGCAATACCTCCTTAACACTTTCTAGCACATCAGTTTTCTATTTCTTGGCTAGCAATTTATCCTATGCTACTTTCCTCTTAAGTAGATCTCCAAATTCTAATAAATCCTTAGAGATTAGGGTGGAGATGTCTACCTTAGGAATTACAATTGGTTGGCTCAAGTCAACCTTTTCTTTTTCATGCTTTCTCTTCTTTGACTTCTTCATTTATGCTTGCATACTCTCACTAGTAGATAACTTTGGGGAACAAGATGCCTTCTTTGCATCAGATGTTGTTGTAGTTGTTTCTTTAGTTTTCTCTTCTCTTTCTTCCTTCTTCTCATCTTATTTCTTTTCCTCCTTTTTGCTCTTCATGAATTTCTTGCTTCTTCTCTTCTTCTTCATCCTTTTCCTTCTCCTTGGGCTTCTCCTTCTCTGGTTCTTGTGACTTATGTAGACCTGTAGTCTCGGTAGTGATAATTGGATCTGTATTCTAATATTTTGTGGTCTCGGTCTCTATAGTGTCATTGATGTCCTTTTGTTTTGTCATCTTTTCTAGTTTGGTGGACTCCTCTACATCAATAGGATTTTATTTTGTAGCCTTTGAGATAACCTCATTTACCTCAGGAAAATAGAGTATTTTCTCAATAATTGGATCTACATCCATCAATTTTTCTTTTGCTAAACCATCAATATTCATTTATTCAATGTCATTTACCTTGTTTTCCATTACATCTTCAACATTTGTTATATCTTATGTTGGGTCTTTATTAGTTATATCTTCAATAATAACCTCATCTTTATCTATTGTCAAATCAATAGGGTCTGAATTTCCTTGTCGCTCCTTGATTTTTATCGGTTGATCGAGAAAGAAAATCTTTCTCCATATGCCATCTGTTTCATTTTGTACTTCCTCTAGTTTACCGACCATAATCCTTAGTGATCTACTCTTGACTAGAAATCTCTTTGAATATTCCTTCAATTCTTCATTAATCCCTTGTATCGACAACTCAGGTACATTGATAGCTAGGGATCTTTCCCTCATTTGTATCTCAGATGTCATAGCATATTTCTATCTTGCATCTATCTTTTCACAAAGCTCATCTAGTACTCGGTTGACCATCTCAATCGGAGTAGTTCTAAACTTGTGCAGAGTAAATACAATTGCTTCCTCAATCTTTTCTTTTTCTTCTTCAGTTTTGGTTTCATATTTAGCATATTTTATGTAGGATTTGAGAAATATAAATCCACAAAACCTGAAGATCACCTACATACAAAAACCTATTACAAGGAAGTAGAGATAAGAAGAGGGAAAGGGTTTGACTCAAAAATATGAAGAAGAAAATATCCTCAAATAATGAATGAATTGAATGTACAATGGATCATCCTTATAAAGGAGATCGAAAGCCTTGAAAGGCAAAGTCTAGTGCATGTAATAATCAGTTTAACTATTACATGACTAATGCATGAGTTTAGAACAACTAGTGCATGTGCTTTTAACTAAAGCAAAAGGAAGTTGACATCTTAAGAAGGGAGTAAAGATTAATTAACATAATTAATACTTTACTCTAACACCCCCCCTTAAGATGAGAAATAATGCATCTACAAACAATGTAAGAAGAAAGCAAATGGGTCCCGACAACAAAGGCCTGATCAGGTACCCAAGTACAAAAGAGAGTCTCTACAAAGCGGAGAAATAGAGAAAACCACATGGGAAAAACTCTACTCCAAAAAGAGACAAAGACCAGTTTGAAGGACTGAAGAAGCCTCAAAAACTAGGAATGTTCCAGAAAATAGGAACAAAGATGAACATGTACAACATCACTGAAGCATGAAACTACAAACTCTGTCAAGAAGAAACTGATGATCTAAAGATCCTCCACATAAATATGACCAAGTAGAGAAGACTGTAATCTGCAAGAGTGCCCTCAAATAACACTACTCGAATCAGGAGGCAAACAAAGGAAAACACCTGAACTTGAAGATACAGATGGCATAAACACCAAAAGCCTGAAGACTGCATCCAAAATAGGAAAGAAAAGAGTGTCCATATGTAAATGATCCATCTCACCGGAATGCATAGGTACCCAGTCACTGCAACCACCTAGTACATAGGATCAAATACTAAATACATGGCTCACACAATCAAACCAAGGAAGCAATAGAACTAACAATAGAAACCCCCCCATACTATCAACAAGGGAGTAATGATAGGTACACTGAAAAGATCATCCAATATGAACTGCATGATGAAAAATAATCTGGATCATCGAATGTGCAAAGAGAGTACAAACACAAATAAAGATACCTAAGGCTAATCTCATTGGAGGAACGCTCACATGATAAAAGAAGATGGCAAACAAATTCAAACATCAAACCCCCCTGGCACTTTATAATGGAGTGCAAGTACAAATAGCATGAACATGTGCAAGATCCCATCAAAGCAATAAAATGACACTTTATCTCGGTGTGTGTGCATAAAAGAATGCTACAAAAGTGAAGTATACATTGCTTAAGGAAGATCAAAGGCTGTTGAACCAAAAGAACAACCTAAGATGAGCCATCCCTCAAAGGGAAGAGATCCTAGGACCTGAAACTACCAAGATATCCACTAGATTGCAAAAAAGCAAGAATCTAAATAAAATGAACCTAGATCAGAATCTATAAAAATGACTCATAGCACTAAAAATCTCTCTAAACAATCTTTCCAATGATATATCATTTTTTGAAAACGGAGACTGGATGTGCAAGATAGAGCTCCCAGAGTGCAAACCTGAAGATCTAGCTTTGACAGAGGAAAAAAAATCAGAAAAATAAAACCAAAAAAAAATAACCTCTAGATCTGGAAAGAGATTGGAATCACCTTTCCGACGATATCTCATTTGCCAAATTTTGACACCGTATGCTCAAGATATGAGCAAAAAACCAACAGCTACGCTGGAGGGCCCAAAGAAGGTGTCTAGAAGGATCTAAGGATGGGTGACGTCAAAAAAAGGACAAGAAACCACATGAAACCATCAAATCTGGTAAAATCTCAGAAAGAGCTTTCTGGCAATATCTTGTTTGCCGAAAACGGAGCCCGAATGCAAGAGAAACGGATCCCGAAAGGTAGGAGGTCTGAAACGCCACAATCATAGAGAACATCTGACTTTGATAAAAAAAAAATAGCATCAAAATGGAAAAATCAAAAAACCATACTAGAAAATTCAGATCAGTCTTGGAACCAGCTTTCCGATAATATATCGTACACCCAATTACAATCCCAGATGCCTGAGATATGCGCAAAAAGGCCCAGGTACCTCCAAAAAACTTCAAAAATGAAGAAGTCTCTGCTGACATCAGCAGAGTGGGAGCCTAAAATTGACGGCTAAATGGCCGTCATAGGTGACAAGGGCTAAGACCCAGCGCAGGGGCTAGGGGGCTAGTCCCCCATGCGACTGGGAGCTCAGCTGGAGGCCCAACAGAGTGCAGGCGGCTAGGCTAGCAGAGTGAGGAATGAGTGGCAGTAGCGGCAGTGCGGGCCCCAGCAGTGAAGGCGATGGCGGCGCGGTCTTCGCTGGAGCGCAGGCAGTGGTGGAGATGCCGGCGGCGCTGAGGGAGGCCGCGGACTGCAGTGGTCGCTCGAGCGGTGGCCACTGGGTAGCACCCCCAAAAATTTTATATATATATATATATATATATATATATATATATATATATATTAAAAAAATCATCATACCCTCTGTCTCGGTCCACGTGCCAGGGCCGTACAGCCCTGGTATGCAAAAATTTTTTTGCCTCAAATGGAAACTTATCAGAATTTGACAAGTCTTATATGGATTTTGACTATCTCGGGCCTTTTAGACGCAATCGTGAGGTCTGTTTGGGCCAGAAGTGCTCCAAAAATACTGATCGCATCGGGATCCATGCCGAGGCCGATTGCAATTTTTTTTTAATCACAGATTCCAACTTTGTCCAAATTGGACAAACTTTATATGGATCTTAGGGTTATTGGATGCTCTGAACATAATCGTGAGGTCCGTTTGAAGCCAAGATGACCAGAAAAATAGGTCCACCCCCCCCCCCAAATTTGACAGGAAACCCTCTCTGTAAAAAGTGCTAAAAAATTCTTTTTTGCAGGCAAAAAAGAAACAAAAAATAACGTCCTACAAAGAATACCAAAACCTCTCAAATCAGCAAAAAAATCCCTAATTTGAATCCTTCAATGCAAACAAGTTGTAGCAAATTAGGCTCTAATACCATGTAGGATTTGAGTAATATAAATCCACAAAACCCAAAGATCACCTGCATACAAAAACCTGTTACAAGGAAGTAGAGACAAGAAGAGGGCAAGGGTTTGACTCAAAAATATGAAGAAGAAAATATCCTCAAATAATGAATGAATTGAATGTACAATGGATCATCCTTATAAAGGAGATCGAAAGTCTTGAAAGGCAAAGTCTAGTGCATGTAATAATCAATTTAACTATTATATGACTAATGCATGAGTTTAGAACAACTAGTGCATGTGCTTTTAACTAAAGAAAAAGGAAGTTGACATCTTAAGAAGGGAGTAAAGATTAATTAACATAATTAATACTTTACTCTAACATTTTAATCCAAAAAGACTTCCATACTTCTTAAGATTTTCAAGAAACTCATCTAAGTTTCTCAGATTATAAGGTTTGTTTTATACAACTTTGAATTGGCTCAAATATTCTGATTCAGTTTCACTGTCTTCTTGTAGCTTTAGCTTTCTCCTTGGTTTACCAGATGTCTTCTTTTCTCTCATATATGTTTTAGGCTTTGATTGTTCTACCTTTGGTTTCTTCTTTTCTCTCAGTGTGGATGAGGATCTTGTCAATGGTCTTGTATCAATTGGGCTTGGGGTTTCCTTTTTCATTTTAATTTTCTTACCTTTTATCTCATAAGTACCAGCTTCATCTTCTTCAACAAAAACTCCTAGATTCTTAGATAAATTACTTATCATCCTACTAGTTTTCCTTAATGCCTTAGGTATCAATATACCTAGCTTTATTTTGTCCTTCACTTTTTCATAAGTACCTTATTGATTGGCCCTCTTATCAACTGGCTTAGATAACAAAGATTCAATCTACTGAGATGCAATATCAATGTCCATCTCATATCCCATTGGTGGTAGCTACATAGTCCTAGGCTTCACAACCTTCACTATGCAAGTGTTGGTGTCCATTTTAAAATAGATAGTATCATGGTATTTTTCTACTAGATGAGGTGGAATTCTAAACTTCTTATTAATTATAGTTTGAAACTTTGAAAAGTAATCATTGATTATCATATTAAAGTTATCTCCTAAACTTTGAATGAACTCATTTATGTGGTATATAATAGGTTTATTCACACCCCATTCTACATCACCGAATGATGGGAAAAAGTTCTGAAAGTAGAAAAATATACATACCAACAATGATTCAAACTTCAAAGTGTTGTCTTCACTTTCCTAATAGTGTTCATGTTGTCATCAAACTACTTCAGTAATATCTCACATAGATATATCTTCATATATTTCTTGACTATCTTGTAGGCTATATCCACAGCTCCACATGGTACACTATCTACCCGAGATGACTAAAAGATTTGGTAGGATATCACATTACATGAAAATCTCAATTTAGGATCATCAACGGTAGACAATTTGAGACCTCTTCCATCCTATTTTGCTTGTGTCATCTCACATAGTTTGTTCTTGTTAGTTTATTTGTGTGCTTTCTATCTATCACCGATTGGATAACCAGTTATAATATGTAACACATCCTTTATGATATTTATAGGTGCATCAATCCACATGAATTACTCATGAACTTAGTTCAATAGGATTCTCATCCATTCTAATTTAAACACACTCGGTACATGCATGGCATGCACCAAACCCTTGGTCTCCAAGTGAATATGCTCATCTTTTAGCTTCCCATTTACACACAGATTCCAGTAGGATGTATCAATGTCAGCTTGGAAAATTTCTTTGATTTTGTAGTGAATAAAGGCACACATGTCTTTAATCAAAATTAATCTCAGAGGGATTGAAGATAGGGCTCCCATCTTATTAGTTTTGATGGTTATAGCTAGTGGTAACTTATATTTGATATTGACTATATCAATCTTCTCCACGACAATAAGGTCTTGAACTTTAGGTGCCATTTCTTCATAGATATAATCACTTGATTGGTACGGTTTCTTTTTTAATATCAACTTGATCATGCTTGCACAGCTTGAGAAAACACCAGTAATTACTTGACTATGCTTGCTTATGCTTAGATCTACTCAATTGATCACTTGAATGCTCTCAGAGGACTCATTTATGCAAAGTGCTTCAAATACTCTAAAAAATGTAAGGTAAAAATGAAATGACATGGGGTCTATTTATATATTTTCCTCGATTAGGGTTTCCAACAAATATAATTTTGGCATTAAATGTTATTACTGACTCACTTTACACTAATTACCAAATATAATTCCTTTCATTGAATGAGACAAAATAATATAGTCTTATCACCGATCAAAATATGAAATGTTAACTTCACAACATATATCCAAATGCATCTAAATATGCTCATATGGATCTTTGCATAAATGTTAGGAACTGATTTAGGATTGAATTTTAGCTCATAATTCCTACAAATACCTTTGACCGATCATGTGAAGATAGGTGCACCCGATCCTGAGGATGAGGTGTCATCAATTGTTCCAAGTTCAGCTCCATCATCTTGAGACTTTCTTCTCCATATTTTATTCATCTAATCTCTTATCTCTTCAACATTTACTTGAACAGTTTCATTCAGTTGTTCCTTAGTTGGAGCTTTGGCTCAGTACTTGCAGTCTTTAGCTAAGTGACCGACCTTGTGACAATGAAAACAAGCCATTCCATAATTTCTCCATTAAATTCTATTGTTCCTTCCATGCATCAAAATGTAATTTGCAACAATATGTCCAAATCTCACACATGTTGTGCATGAAATTGTTGTATTGTAGTCCCATGGTATTGTTGAGCCTTGTTGGTTGTTTGTAGTATTATGTTGGTTAGGTACCACTTTCACATTCTTCCTTTGTGACCTATAGTCTTCAGACTTGTGACCATATCTATTGCAATTATTACAGTGTCCATTGAAGTTTGCCTTCCTTGAATTGTTAGCAATCCTTGATCTACATTCAAATGCTTTACGACCATACCTGTTGTAATTGTAATAATGACCATCAAATTTAGAAATGATAAGTGGTTTACCTCTTTTTATCCTACAGAAAGTAGCTATATGACCCGATTTCCCACAATGATAACAAGTAGGCTTCTTTGTCTTTAGTGGGGTAGCAATATCTTGGTTGGCTACTTGTTTTGAGGACTCTCCCTTCTCGGTAGTATTATTTGCAGTAAATCCAAGTCCAATAGTATCTCTTAGTTGTCTCTAACCTCTTAGTTGTTCATCCAGTATCCTCAATGTTTCTTTATTCCTTTTCAAAACTTCATTTTCATCTTTTTCATCTTTTAGTTCTTTCTTCAAATGTTCATTCTCTGATCTCAATCTACCAATCTATTCAACTTTCCTTGCAATTTCCTGATTAGAATCAACTAGTTGATCTATCAAATTAAAGTGATTTTGTGTTAACCTTTGTATTTCCACATCTTTCTCATTCAACCTTGCTCTCATATGCCTTTTGTCATCTTCAACTATTCTTTTATCATCTTCAACTTTTATCTTTTGTTCTAGGACTTCACACATTCTAACCGATTGAGATTCTTGTTCTCTTTTCAGTGCTTTTACTTGATAAGTAAGGTTTTTGTTCTTTTTGGTCAGTTCTGATATGGAAGCTTTAGAATCATCAAACATACTTCCCTCTAATTATTCTTCAAGTTCTTCGACCTGATCTTGTGTATATTTCAATTGATGGGCTAGCTCCTTTCTCTTGTTAAGTGAATGCTTTAGTTTCCTCCCTAGTTCATCAATCTAGTCATTTTCCATCCTCAGTTCCATGTTCATATTATCAATCACCTTTTCATACCTATAGCTTTTTATCTCTCTAGATCTTTCCTCTCAAGTGGTTAAACTTCTGATTAAGAGGCTATGCTCTGATACCAATTGTTGGATTAATTATGGGAAGATAAGTATTGAGAGGGGAGGGGTGAATCAGTACTCCAAAAGCTTTTATCCACCTTACTAATCATTCAACGAATTGATAACTTTGCATATAACATTATAAATCATATAAATATATATCATGAAACACAACTCATAACACCATGATTTTGGTATTGAAAAAATCCTTGGTTAGAGGAAAAAATTGCGGAGGGGATGACACACACAATACTTCACTACTGTAGTAAAATTTTTGCTCGGTTAGAGCTACAAAGTTTAGCTATTTATGATAGCTTACCCTGTTAAGAGTATTTACTCTTTTTAGAGTATAAAGACTTATTTAGTCTACCTTGCTAAAGGATTTTACAAATCTAGTCTAAGAGGTGTACCATGTTAAAGGATTTACAATTTAAGACTGTTAGGTCTACTTGGTTAAGAGATTTTACAATTCTGATTATACAATAAATCAATACATAAATTGTCTGTAGTGTTGAATCAACATATGCTTATCAGACTCAATATGCTCAATAACAATTTACCTTATACTGTACTTCACTCACAATTTCACTTCTGTACTCATTAGCTTCAACTCTGTATCACATTCACAACTCTTCTCTAATTGCTTTGTTACTCAGTGGTTTCTCTGCTCATCACATTCACACTTAACTTTTACTGATCATCACCTACTCTCTACAATTTCTCCTTCACACATATTTTGATATTCACATACTAGTCTTTTATACTCGATCTAGAAGCGGTGGAAACATTCTAGAATCTTCTCCTTAAGCGGTGCTACCAATGGTTACATCTCCAATGCATATATTACATTTAATTTTCATTGGTGGATCTTACCTTGTAATCATGCACAATCATCATATTTAAATCTCCAATTCTTAACCAAACAATCTCCTCAATATTTGTAAAACATTTTATGCTCAGTGTCCAGATTCAATGTATTTGAGATTCTTCTTATGTCGGCATGTGTTGCTCAATAACACATTTTATTCTTCTCGATAACATGTATGTTCTTAGCCCGATAACTATTGTAACTCGGTAACTGCTTGGTGCTCGGTGCTTTCCTTACTCAATGCCTATTCCTTATCCCCTTTACCAAAATTTTCTTTTCCTTACTTCCCTTTATCGACTAGCTTATTTTCTTTACCGACTTGACTATCCTTCTTTACCGAATGACTTTGACAATCAATATGACTTTATCAAAACTAATGACAACAAAATAAATCTATAGGAGTATCGGGAAATATGCAAGCAATTCCTCTTTCATGAAATGTAGGATTTGATTAAATATGTGTAAATACAAATATGAAATTGAATCAATTTATTTAATGATAAAAGTAAGATCTAGATGCTAAGTGTATGCAATCATCCCAATTAAGATATGAAAATAGGTCTAGAATAAGAAGAGAAATTAATGATAGATTAATCACCTTGAAATGTGTAGAGGAATATGCTTTTTTATTTGAAATCTACAAATATGAACCCGTGACAGAACTTCCAACTGTAGATTCATGATCACAATAGAATGCCCAGAAAATGTTATTTTTCTCAGACCTTCAGGAATAGGTTGACCTGGTGCAACATGTTCCAGAAACTTTTCCACAAAGTCATCGTGTTCCTGGGACACTGTAGCAAAGTCAACCTAACTTCTTTAGAAATTTCTCGACAAGTAGTTTCCAGATCTGTGGTTGTAATTCAAATATCATGCTCCTACACATAGAAAAACTTATTTTAGGGTTTGGGTAGATGAGGGCTTGCCTTGGTCAAGCCCTAGATTGAGGAGTCAACCTTAAAATTGAAATGCAAATATGTAAAGGAAACATGACAAATGTAATTATTCACCTTTCTTGTATAAACCCTTGTCATTAAGGATTGTGTAATGCTAGTATGTTGTAGATGTTGAATTTGCAATTACAGATGTAGGAAATCTCCACAAATGCAATGGATCTACCAAAACCACATAATGGAGCCATGGATGTAAACGTGCACCAATGAAGAAGATGATGAATGCCTCAATGTAAATCTCCTCCCTTTATGGCCAACAAAATGCTATATCTTGAAGAGGAATGCTCACAAAGAATCCTTGAATCTTGAATGCTTGATGAATTCTTGAATGCTTAAACTTTCTCATGTGATTTCTAGATCTCTAATGGATATTATGGATGGAAAATGGATTCCAATGGATGTCAATGGTGCCTAGGCTTCCTTTTATACTATTTTTCAGGTGGGAAAATAAAGCAAGCCGATGGGGTAACCCGATTTTACCATTTAATTCCCCAAGACAACATTGGCTTTGAGATTTAAAATACATGGGGAATAGGTCAACTTGGTCGACCTATTCCAGGGTTGGTCCAGAGGGAGCTAGTCCTGAGGTTTCAGAGATTGCACAGTTGAAAGTGGAAGATATGGGACAAAACATGAGAAAAGGGGGATTGAGCATGAATCCATCCATGGTTCATAAAGATGGTAAAGGAAGAGATCTAAAAGATCTTAAATAATGAGTGCGCCCATTTTAAGATAGTACAAAAATAAAGAAACAATACAACAACACAAGATATACATGGAAAAAAATTGAGATCTTGAGACACTTCTGATGATGATCTTGATGATCTTGAGACACTTATGGCTAGAAGACTACTGAGAGGAAAAGGAAAATTTAAAGGTAAACTTTATATAATATGTTTCTCATGTAACAAAGTTGGTCATATTGCAACAAGATGTCCTAACAGGAATGACAAGGATGAAAGAAGATAAAATAAATACAAAGACAAAAGGGATGACAGAGACTACAAAAGATATAAGGACTATAAGGACAAAGGTAAGAAATCCTGTTATATTGCTAAAGAAGAAACTGACAGTGAATTTGATGAGTTTGATGATCATGATGTAGAAGTTGTTTATGTTGCTATGAAAGATGATTCATGAGAAAAGGTGACAGATGGATAATTGATAGTGCTTTCTCACATCATATGAATGGTCATAAAAGTAAGTGTGAAACCTTAAATCATTACAAACATAGTAGTGTTATTTTTGGTAATGATGCACCATGTCTTGTGAAAGGAAAAGGATCGATAAGATTGACTGATAAGATCAGATGTGATAATGCTTATTGGGTTGAAGGACTTAACTATAATTTTTTGAGTGTTTCATAGTTGAACAATTATGGTTACCGAGTTGAATTCCATCACAAAAGGCTAAAATATTTCATGCCACTGGTGAACTAATTGGAAGTGGAGAATAAACAAGAGGTAATTTGTTCTATCTAGACTTATCTGATGAGACATGTTTGTTTCCACAATTTTATGATGTATGGTTATGGCATAAGATGTTATGTCATGTGAACTTTGATAATTTGGTAAGTATTAGTAAGATGAAAAGAGTAAGAGGGTTACCAAGATTGAAGAAACCTGATAATGTGATGTGTAAGCAATGTCAATTAGGCAAAATGACAAAGTCTAGTTTCAAGAGAAAAACCTATACTTTTGATGATATTTTGGAATTGGTTCATAATGACCTTTGTGGATCTATTGGAGTGCAAAGCTACTGTGGTGACAAATACTATATTATGTTTGTTGATGATTACTCTAGAATGATGAATATGATGTTTCTTAAAGAAAAATATGATGCCTTTCAGTTGTTTAAGTGGTATTTGGCAAAAGTTGACAATGAAATAGGTAAGAGCTTGAAATGTATGAGATCTAACAGAGGAGGAGAGTTCATATCTAAAGAGCTCAACATATTCTGCAATGATAGAGGAATTAAGAGACAAATGTCTACACCAAGGACCCCTCCACAAAATGGTATAGCAGAAAGACGGAATAGATCAATCATGGATTGTGCTAGAACATTGATGATAGAGAAAAATGTTGTACAAAAGTACTGGAGAGAAGTTGTAAGTACATCTGTCTATACCTTAAACCAAGTACAAGTCAAGAAAGGTACAAATGCTACACCTTTTGAGTTATGGTATGGTTATGCACCTAATGTGAAATACTTTAAAGTCTTTGGAAGAAAATTTTATATGCTGAAGGACAATAGGAATGGAAAAATTGATGCTAAAAGTGATGAAGGCATATTCCTAGGTTATTCCACTAAGAGAAAAGCTTATAAGTGTTTAAATTCTAACACTAACAAAGTTGTGGAAAGTGCAAATGTGAAATTTGATGAATATATAGAAAAGAATGAAGTTGAATGCAAGTAGCAACATGAAGATTACATATCATTCCTATACATGGAAGAAGGAGAGCCCAACAATTTACCTGAAATAGAGAACAAAGTTGCCGAGTTACAGAAAGAAGATGTCGAGCAACAGGGGGAGACTGTCAAACAATTAGAAGAGGAAGAAAAGATAAAAAATGAACCAAAGTGATTTTTCAAGATGAACCTGATCAAGATCAACAACAAGAAGAAAGGAGACCAGAGCCTACATTAGCACAATATGCGATAAGACATCATAAATCAGATCAAATCATTAGAGAAAAAGATTCAGGAGTCATGAAAAGAAGTAAGTTGAAAAACCAAACATGCTTATTATGTAAATTTGGGCCTAAAACATTGAAAAATGCTTTGGAGAATGAAGGTTGGATTCAAGCCATGAGTGAAGAAATTGAGCAAATAGAAAAGAGAAAAACCTAGACACTAGTACCTAGACTAAAGGACAACAATATTATTGGAACAAAGTGGGTGTTCAAAAACAAGATGAATGAGTATGTAGAAGTCAAAAGAAATAAAGCTATATTGGTATGAAAAGGATATGCACATGAAGAAGGCATTGACTATGGGGAGACATTTGCCCCAATTGCTAGATTGGAAGGAGTTAGAACTCTACTTGCATATGCAGCTTACAAAGGATTCAAAGTGTGTCAGATGGATGTCAAATCTTCATTTCTCAATGGAATACTAGAAGAATAAGTATACACTGAACAACCAAAAGGATTTGTTGATCCAAGCAAGAGGAACATGGTTTGTAAGCTATACAAAGCACTATATGGATTTGTATCATCTTAAAATGGAAGCACTTCCATGTTAAGATCATTTATCCCTCTGATTAAGTGGTTTGGGGTCATGTTAAGCACCTTGATTGGGTCTTTGCATGTATTTTTCTTTCCCCCACTTTCTACTTCTTCTCCGCACTTGATTTCTTCATTCTAGGTGAAATTAGGGTTAAGTTCTTAAGGACTTTCCTGATTTCCCTCTTTCCATGGCTCTATTTTCTAGGTAGGATTTAGAAATGAGACCTCCTAGTCCATCATCACATCATTCAGAGGATTTTCTATCTGTTCCTGACACTGGGTCCTACTCAGATATCAAATTCTGCATTTCTGGCATCTCCGGGAACCTTTTCTACAAATCCTGACAAAGTTAGGGTTTGAGGTCAAGGACGACCTTGACCCTGACTAGGTTAGGGTCGACCTTGACCTTGACCTCCTCCTACCAAAATTTCAAAGTTTCATTTCCCACTCATTTGGTTTTCAGGAAAGTTATTTCCCTCTTCCGGGTCGGCTGTTTCGAGCTCCAAAACGGTAAATCCTTTAATGGTATTTAATTAAGGTATATTTTCTAAAGGTGAGGACCTAATTGGGATTTAATTCTTCAAGGTGGCCCATCTAGAGGAGTGTGCCCTAGTTCACTATAAAAGGAGGCCTTCCTCTCTCATTTTCATATCACATTCACATCAAGTTTTCTCAATCAAGCAATCAAGCTCTCAAGTGCAAGCAAGTATTCAAGCATTCAAGTGTTCAAGCATTCATCCATCAAGGAGTTCCATTGTTAGCTATTGAAGGATTCAATCTCCTTGGATCCCCCTTGAAAATCCATCCTTCTCCATTCATTCAAGCCTTCTCATATGCAAAGATCAAATCAAGATTGGTGTTGAAGATCAAAATACCATTGATTGGAGACATCCTACATTCATTGAAGCATTCTTACTTATGGATTTGAGGATTCAAATCCTCTACAAGGACTTCAACATAAGCGAGGTGATTTGTTTCAATTACTTTGTTTATGCACCATATATTTCAATTCAATTTCAAGGTTAATTCCTAAATTGGGGTTTGACTAAGGCAAACCCCCCGTACAACCAAAAACCCCCATTTTCTTGTAGGTATAGGTGCAAAATCTCAGATCTGAGAGCGAATTCAGATACCCTTTTCAGAAATCTTTTAGGATCTACAAACAGAATCGAAATCGGACTTCAAATAAATAATGTGGTCTTTGACCTTTTAAAAGGTCAAAGTTGACCTGTGTGAATTTGGAGAAAAGATTTCTGGGTTTTGTCCGCCTGGGCATTTCCAGTCCAGAGCAGGTGACAGAATCTTCAAAAAGTTCATACAAAAGCTAGAAATCAGCATTTTCCAGATCTGCCCTAATCCAAGGTTAGTATTTGCACTTCAATTATTTCAGATTTCAAACTTAATCCAACTATAGGGAAGTATCGGATTTATTCTTTCTTTCATATTCTTCATAGATTGATTCAATTGTGTATTAACCTCTTGGTTGATCAAATTGGATCTCTCCTTTGGGAATTCAGATTTAGGAGTGAATCTTACATTTTCCCCATACACATACAAATAGTGGTGATTCCAAATTACCACTATTCAGGATTGAAACAAACCCCTAGACCATGGTATGAAAGATTGCATAATTACTTAGTCAAAATTGGATTTGCAAGAACAAATGACAACAATAATCTATACTTGAAGACTGAAAAATGTAAAGGGATATTGTTAGCTGAAATATTTGTTGATGATATCATATTTGGAGGACAAGATGTACTGTGCCAAACATTTTCAAATGAGATGCAAACTGAATTTGAAATTGCTTCATTTGGAGAGATCAAATTCTTTGTTGGTTTGCAAGTTTATCAGATGAAGAAAGGTATCTATATTACTCAATCTAAGTATATCAAGGAGATACTGAAAACCTTTGGCATGGAGGACTCTAGACTAGTAAGTACACCCATGGCTATTGGATAGAAACTATCAAAGAATGATGATATAATATAAGTGAATCAAACCTTGTATAGGTCAATAATTAGAAAGCTACAATATGTTGTTCACAACAGACTAGATATTGTATTAGCATTTGGAATTGTTGCAAGATTATTTGTAAATCCTAAGGAGAATCACATGATGGAAGTGAAAAGGATACTAAGATATCTAAAAGTAATAGATGATTATGGATTGTACTACAAGAAAAATGACAAGTTTGAACTGAAAATTTATATTGATGCAGATTGGGCAGGAAATGTGGATGATAGAAAGAGTACAAGTGGCGACACATTCTTTCTAGGAAGGAGATTAGTCTCATGGACAAGAAAGAAACAAAATTGCATTTCTTAATCTACAACATAAGATGAATATGTAGCAGCAACAATTAATTGTTCAAACATAGTATGGATCAAGTAATTGTTAAAAGGTATGAAGGAAAAAATCACCGAGCCAGTTGTTATTTTATGTGATAACACAAGTGTTATCAATATATCAAAGAATCCTATGACGCACACTAAAACCAAGCATATTGATATCAAGTATCATTAGTTGAGAGAGTTAGTTCAAGACAAAGAAGTGAGACTGGAGTATGTGAATACAAAGGAACAATTAGCATATATATTCACTAAAGCTTTACCTAAGGATGCACATGAGTATCTAAGAGGTAAATTAGGGGTGATTCCCCTAACTGAGGATACCTAGAATCAAATATGAGTATTGCATCAAATTTATTACTCAAAATGTCTGACAAATTGATGCAAGGAGGTCACACTTTAGGAGATGCCTAAAGTTGTGAAGAGTTAAGCACGAGATGTTGATCAGTCATAAGAAAGATGACAGAGGGAGTATATAGTTTAGAAAAGTGACATGAATATATCTACATGGTGAATATGAATGTCTTTGGAATTTTTGTCAAACAGGGAGAGATTTAGTAACTTGAGGAACTTGAGGAAGAGATTCACAAGTGAAGTTACCATGAATAGTTGAGAATGAGAAATTCAGAGATTCAGAGAGATACAGTAAAATGGATGCACAGACAAAGAAGAGAGAGATCTATCCAAGAGGGATCTGATATTTGGATGAGAATTAGAATGATCCTAAGAGATAGAGAAGTAACACTTAAAAATAGACCGGATTCTTTAATATGGGCAGGTTCTAACAATGGAAATTACTCTGTTAAAGAGGGTTACAACTCAATTATTAGAGACCAAAATATGGATAACATAGACATACCTCTTAACCTTTGTTGGAACAAATCCTACCTTCCTAAAGCTGGTATGTTTCTATGGGCGGCATTGCAAAATATAATTCTTACAGCAGACAGGCTTAATAAATTAGGATTTGAAGGGCCTTCTAGATGCCTGTTGTGTGAAAACCATTCCAAGGATGTCAATCACATCCTCCTCAATTGTCCTTTCTCTCAAAACTACTGGAATTGGCTCCACCAAAGTTTAGGTTGGAAATCTGTTTCACACTGTGATTTAATTAGTAACCTCAAGGCATGGCCTTCTCTATATAAAGATAACCTTTTCAAGGATATTTGGACAATAGCACCATCAATAGTGGCATGGGAATTATGGAAAGAAAGAAACAAAAGGATTTTTACAGATCAAAAATTAACTTGGAACTCAATAACTAACAAGATAGAAGCATCCATCGTAGAAATAATTAACAGTAAACTCAGAGACAAATAGAGCTATGAAGATTCCTTTAAGAGCTGGGATAATAGAATCAGGTGCAAATGGCAGAAATTAGCTATTCCCCCCCTCTACGGTAAAGGAGGATCCAAATCTAAAGTAGACAAAGCATCTTTTAAATGGTTACCCCCGAAAGTTGGATGGTATAAACTCAACTTTGACGGAGCTTCTCGCGGTAATCCTGGGATAGCAGGTATAGGAGGGATCATTCGTAATTATAGGTCAGAAGTGGTAGCTAAATTCTCGAAACCCATTAACCCTACGACTAACAATATGGATAAATGTGTAGCGGCATTAGAAGGGCTTAAATTATGCAAGAATCTTAATATCTCAAAAGTAGTTATTGAAGGAGACTCCCAAATTATAATCAATGCCATTCGCACTAGGAAAACACCTAATTGGATTTTGAATTCAAAAATAGAAGAGATTAATCTATTAATGGATAGTATTTCAAATTACGGAATTAGACATACCTTTAGGGAAGGAAACACAGAGGCCGACAAGTTAGCTAATCTAGGTGCCAATGGAGTAGTAACTTTTGAGCATTATATGTAATAGCTTTTAAGAGGTCCTTTAATGATAAGGTTATGACAGAGACCATACCCACTGCTAATCTGATTAGTAAGAATGGAAACTGATTCTCCTACTAGGTTATAGGAATATCACAAAGAGACTTGCTAATCATAGGATCCTTTTTTAAGGGTAGAGGAGCACTATGGACAACTATTTTACTATAGCAAACCCCGGAACCTTGAATAATTCTTAATTAAATTAATTAAAGATAAAAAGTAGGAACACTAATCCTAGTCTTTCCCTTTTATAAACCTTGAAGGCTCACCTTTCCTTTTATCACTTTTCCATTTAGAACACAATAATGAGATTCAATGATAACTCTAATAAGAATGTAGAGCAACTTATACTAAGCCTTGATCCTGCAGTGATATAATTAAAAGATCGAATTAGAGCACATATCAGGATTACTAGCTATCATAGATTGGCTATTTTATTTTTCCTCATGATAATTGATACAAACTTAAGTTTAAAGTTAGGATTCACCCTTAATACTCAATATTAATATAGAATTTAGTATAGAAGGATCATAGCCACAATAATGTTAATTGTCCTAGCTACATATATAGTATAGTTTTTAGGCCTTCTATCCCTTTAGGCATCTGACAATGTCATCATTGGGTGATACTCCTAAACTAAATCATTAGGAGCCGGCTGGAAACCTTATGCCCATTCATACGAATGGTGTGAATATGTGGAGAATCTATCATTACAGGTAGGCCTTTCCTGGATATATATGGATGTTTAGGAAGATAGAATGTAGGACGGGGAGGATAGTCCCTCTTCATTCTTTTTAGAAGCACTCATATTCACAACAATCCTCATCCAACCCATTATGAGATATCATCATTAGACATTAGTATCTTAGAAACCTCCTGAATTATCCAGAAATCTTGACCTATTATATAAATTTAGGACCTCAAGCAAAGGATTTCTTATTAGTCACCATGGAATCTAGACTATGCACTTTTTACACAAAGGGCGATTGAGCCATGGCTTTCTGAGGTTACATTTACTTGGAAAGATGGAACCAAACCCTAGTCCCTCTGCCTGATTCAACTAGAAGGGCCTTTGAAAAATTGATTGGTGACAGACACTTCAACAATCTATACACATACAGAACCAACAGAGGGGTGATAGGCCAGTTTATCTCCCTATCCATTTTTGCAGGCAAGAGTAAGGGGGTCATAATCAAGGTCTGCAGAGAGATTTTTTATGAAGAGCATCTTGGTGGCTTGGACAAGATGGTTTACTGTGTTGACAATGAGCTTACAATCCCTTACACAGAAGTAACAATGAAGATAGATATGGAAGAGTTGGATAAGATTCCTCAATCACAGAAAATAGCAATGTTATCTTTCAAGGATGAAGATATATTTGATTGCCATTGGCCTGAAATGGCAAGGAACATTGATTTTCTTTATAAAGAAATTCTTGGGGAAGAGCCTGATAGCAACTGGTTGCTTAAGTACTGGAGATTGGAAGGTTTTGATGTACCTCCAGAGTTGGACAGTGTTGCCCCTCCTAATCTACACATCATGGCCCCAAAAATCCCTAGATGTACCAGGAAAAACAAGAAGAATCAGTTAGATGTTGAATGCATCATTGTCATGATTAGAAGGGGCAACGCCTGGAAGAGTATGGCCATTTAGCAAAACCAAGATCAGTAGTTCAGACATGCTATGCTTTTAAGACTTTTGAAGAGTATAGACTAGCCTTCTATCAATAGATATGTATAGTTAAGCATGGGAAGTTCCTCTATATCTAGTTATAGTTTCCTCAATGTGACTTATATGTAGATGTATTTTTTATGTAGATGTATATTTGATAGATGCATTAAGTAGGACTTGGTCATAAGCTCCAACTACTCTTTCTGTATATAAATGGTTTTAATAGCTCTCTAGTTTAGCAGACATAGTAATGAAGTAAGGAATATGGATAAATTATGCTGCTAACAGAGAAAGCTATTAAGTTTCTTTGAATTTCTAGTAAGATATATTAATCTGAGAAGAGGCTATTAGTCAGTAGGGAGAGTAGACTTACCTTACTAAAGCTCAGCTATGCTGGTTTATTTACCATTATCTTTTGAAATTGTATAGCTGTTATCAGCAATTAGTAGGACTACTGTCAATAAACACTTAATTAGGTGACCAACCAGCTTAGCAGTGTTAGCATCCGAATGTGTATTGCTCTCTACCCTGTAGCACCCTTCCTTTATTGTTAGTCTGTAATGAAAAAATACCACTAACCGTGTTCTTTTTATATGGATGTATAAGTTATGGGCATACATATATAGTAGCCGGATTAATGAGAATGTAACTGAAGATCTTTTCTCTCTAAGTATATGGATCTTGAGGATATAAATATTAATACATATATAGACTCTTATATACTAATAAGTAGCTAGTATTCATCTATATATTTGAGCCTAATGTCAAGCTACATTTATTTGTATTGGTAAATCCAGGCTAAGTCTGTACCTTTTCTGTCTAAGGTGCTGGAATATTTTTGTATAGGCATATGGAAAAGCTCCTCTCTATTCATACTTAGCTAATATTTTTTATTTTTGTACTTGTACAAAATTGGATAATATATGATAAGGTAATAGTTATAAAGAAGAGGGCATGCTGGAATAAGGGATAGTATGATGACAATATAACTGCATTGATCGCTATATCTTTAATCGAGCATAATATGTGAAGTAAATTTGAAGGGATGCACTTTTAAATAAGGGTCCTATTAGATCTCTAGAAATGTCTTGGGCTGATTGTAAGTCCATCCAACAGTAGATTCCATTCTGGTCTATTATGTCTGCAAAAGCAGTTATTGGACAGACGTATGCCCTGGAATAGCAATTTGGTATCATCAGATTAAGAATATATTCCTTTGTTGTTTTGGGGAGTATACATGGTAAGCAATAAAAATAATCCTTAATGCAAAACTCAGCCATGGATACTAAATATAGGCTTAGAGTTCTTATAAAAAGGAGCCAATGGTTCATATCAGTAACAAAATGTAGAAAGGTTTTTTGATCAGGTTCATTTGTTAGTCACCGATCTTGAAGTCAATATAGAGAGTATTAACTTCAGATTGGTGATTAACAAGTGAGCCTTTGGATCAAGTAATATGTTGAACTAAGGTGCCCGGGCGCTATTGTGGTGTATATAAATTTTTGCACAGATAAATAGGTTAAATTGCCATTTTACAATCTCTTACTGACAGGTTTTAGATATATACTTTGTTTTGGAATATATAGATATCTACTTGGTCTCAACCCTTATTGAAGGACCCTTTTTTTTTATATATATGAACTTTTAGATATCAAGAGAGGATCATCGTGCCTTTCTTAAGGTTGGCTGGTTTCATTTTCTGAGTTGACATAATTGTAAACTCTAAACGTTACTCATGAGTGTAGTTACTGGAATCATGATTAAAGGACTATCTTTAAGCTTTTTATTCATAGGTTTCTAGGCATTTCTTATGTTTAAATTAGAGCTATGCTGAGCTCAACTATAAAGAGACACTAAAATATAGGAGGGCTTCCAGATAACATTGCAGCAGAAGATGCAAAACAGCTTGGAAGTTATGCACAAGGCGAAGCTCTTAGCATTAGAAATATGTATTAGAATGTATGGGGCAACATACATAGTTATAACCTTTATAAATTCTTTCACAAACTATAACAGTACTTGTGCAGAGGTAAATTTATTAGCAAAGGTCTGGACAAATGTCTACTTTCTTTATTATCTGACTGATTCTTCCGCTCAGATATTTAAAAAGGTATATATAATTATATATATATTGGTGTCTGTGTATATATATTTATATATATGTACAGCTAAGCTTCCTTTTATGTGAAATTCCAAATGGGGTATACAAAAATAGTAATAGTGCTGAAGAATGATGGTCTAAGGAATTGGACAATCTCTTCATTCCTGTTTCCTTTATATACAAGTATATATAAACATAGATATACTAATAACAATATACTTATCTTTATATATTGTCTACACATCCACTATTTGGAATTTTGAATAAAGGGATCGACTTCGGCTGTTGTCTCAGATATGATATGGGCTTGTATATATGGTTATGTATATTTAATCTATAAATATATATAACCATATATATAAGCAAACTGGTTTTGTCTCAACATCATGAGATGCCCGGATAACTACAAGAGTTTCTAATGTCAAGCTTAAATTAAGAGGCTTATTAGGAATTTTCTTCATATCTCTTCTTTCTGATAAACAGCCAGGCAATTATCAAAATTATCATGCAGCATGAGTTTAGCATTAAGGAGACTGCTTAGTTTTGCTCAAATATTCCAAAATTGTTATGAATAAAGATGCTAACTGGAAATAGGAAATTATAATCTTAATTGACAAGGATTACTAACCACACAAGTATATTCTATTTCTTTTATTATCCTGACAGATCAGGATGTGTTCAAGAAAAGGTAAGTAGTTGTTAGCAGTGCTTAAGGAGAAGTTTATATTAAGGTTATTCTTTTCTCTTTAATATAACCCTTAGTACGTATTTTTTCCTAATAATGCATATAGATGGGTCTTTAAACCAAATCTTTCAATATTCATAGAGAGGTGATGGAGCTTTTATGCAGGACCTTCTAAATTTAAATTTTGATGTTGATTAACCTTGGTCTTTGGAGGTTTTTGTCCTGCTTTTTTAGGCAGGTTTATCATTCGGACGCTTATTACTTATTCTTGACAAAGTAAGAGGAACAGATAATGTATTTAAATGTGTAAATGCCCTAACCCTAGTGCTATCATACTTGCAATGTATATCAATTAGATCCAGATTATAAAAATGGAAATACATTCCCAAATTTTCTTTGGGACGTGGGTATGCCCACGAAAATTTGTACAAATCTTGATAGGTATTGAGCCGTGGGTATGCCTACAGATACATGTATTTTATAAATCTTGACACTTGTCGAGTCATGGGTATGCCCATGTTAATTTTGTATAAGGACAAGACCTATGGTCCCGGGCAAGGCTGGAGGTTTTCTCCACCTCGCTCTTTCCTACCAGCGCCTGCAGTGAGCGAGGTCACACTGTAAATTATTTATTTATATTAATAAAATTTTCTAGGGCTTCGACCTTTTACTGATAAAAAAAATAAAAAAATGAAGATCTGATCACAGAAAGAGTTGACAGAAGTTCCTTCGATACATACTTTTTGGATTTTATGGTAACTATGCATATGGTGTTGTCATCAATGCCCAAGAGGGAGATTGCTGGAAACTACAATTGAAACAATTGTTATATTTTCATTGATGTCAAACCTTAACTGGTGAGATAGTTTCTATCTAGTAGAGTACCATATCATTTGATTGATGAAGAGGATTTGAAAAGAGGAGATAACAAGAAGACCTAGTGAAAGGTTGAGTTATGAGAAATTGCAATGGGTACTTGATTAGTTGGCACATTGGCAAGGTAATGAATTGTTTATCTATAATACTAAGTGAAGAAGATGATTGTTTTGAAGCTTAGAAGAAATAAGGAAAGAAAGTCTAAAAGTATAGGCTTAACCAAGAAAAAGAGCAGAAGATTAAGAAACTTATGTTTAAGCTGAGTGATGCTAGTGTTGACTGAGCACCAGTATAGGCCAAGAAAATATAGTGTTGACCGAGCATAGTAATTACCGAGTATCAGGAATTAAACCAAGCGAAGATAATGATTATTGAGAAGAATAATTTTAGCGATGAACGAGTTATCTAGTGATGACCGAGCATAAGAACACAATGATGATCGAGTGTCATTATTTTACAGTTTGTGAAGGGATTGAGATTCCCTACCGACACAATTGAATTCTTGGAATATGTAAAACATGTTGAAGATAAGGATGAATGGCCTGGAGTATTTAATGCATGGTAAACCATTTTTATGCATGGATTCAAGAAGTTTTGAGAAGTATCTAGAAGGATAAGAAGGAGAACAAAATGTTTGAAGGATTCGATGAATCCGACCTAAACCTAAGATCTACAAAGATGATTAAGGGGAAAAAGATTAAGCTACCTAATTAAGGAGGTATAAGGATGGCCTAATTGTAGGTTATGAAGGAGGTTGATTCTATTGATTGGCGAACCTAAGCATAAGGCTTAAAAGAGCTGTGAAGAGCTGAATAGAGTTGTGAAGTGGTGATTGTAATACCCCAAAAATGGGCTATAAGTTCATTAACCCCCTATATCGACACATTAAATGAAATTGACATCAAAGTCCTAACCTAAAGCACATCGAAACATCATCGAATCCTAATTGATTATCCTAAATTCTGCATCGGGGAATATTCCTAATCATCATAATTATCTTTAATTTAATGATTATTTGGCGATAAATCCTATTTATCCTAAAGTTTGATTAATTGAATATTTAATCAATTAGATTTAATTCTGCCACTTAATTATTTAATTGAAGTTAATTATATTTATTCCTAATTATTATTATTTAAATTTGACAATAAATCAAAATTCCTATCATTAATTGATTAAATTCTTATTTAATTAATTAAAGCAAGTTGTCATATTTAATGATATTATTTTGGAATAAAAGTTTGATTTAATAATTGATTAACCCATAAATCAATTGTTTTATTTTTAATATCAGTTAAGTTGGAAATAAATCACTTTATTTATTTATTTAATTCATAATTATTATGCACATTCAAAAAGTAGTTAAAATTGAAATCAGAAAATCAATTCAAGATGAACTCAACTCTAATTTGAGTTAAAAAGTTGTTTTTGCATGATTTGGTGAATTAATTATCTTTTATTCTTTGATAACTCAAAAATCAACTTGTGTTTATCTGAGTGATTTATGGCTTTTTCCATGCACCTCCAAAGCCCTGGATTTCTATAAAACCAAGGCTCAGCGCTTCAATCTCATATCTCAGAATTTGCAAACTTATGATGGCAAATTGGTGTCTGAAGAATTGGAGCTTCTTTGCAAATCATCACCTTTTTGTGAAATCATTCATATTTTTAGCATATCATTGTTAGGTTAATTGCATTGCATATCAGTTTTTCATTCTAGAATAGTTTCATATCTAGTTTTTCATATTATTGCATCTAAAATCCAAAAAAATAGACTAATTTGTATCCAATTCATATCTAGATTTTGCATTCAAATCCTTCATTTAGGTTTCGTCAAGGTCACTGATCTCGGTCCAATCTGAGAATACATACTCGCATCTACTAGAAGGTAGTAAATCGTCTGGTTAGTTTAGTTTTCAATTACATGCATGATTTCAATTTTTGCTAACCTCTAATGTTTTACTGAAGTGTTGTGTCTACAGACAAGTACAAAATTCACACACACATTTCTGGCACCCATCGTGGGGCCCTGAAATGGGTTTCCATTCGATTTCTAGCAATTTCTATCATCTTCTTGTCGTTTTCTATTTCAAGCTGTGATTTTTAATTTCTATCTGTACAGTTGTCGTATGATTTTTGTCAAAAACTAGTACCAGGAGATACCCACTGTCATACGACAGTTGATTTGATCAAGAATCGCACCATCAGGATCACAGTGTCGTTTGGAGGCTCTATTATCGTATGGTCTGATACCCATTATCATATGAGATTCTAGACTATCGTCTGGTTGGTGACCCACTGTCGTACGAGTTTTAGTGCCAAGTTTTAATTGTCATTTCACTTTTTCAGGCGATTGTCCAGATTTGTTTTTCTGATTTGGACTAACAGCTAACATTAACGATTGAAATTTGTTGTTTCTAATTGATTTCTGCTGGTTTTGATTGGAAAAAGTGCAAGAATTGCTAAAAATAGGTAAGAATCTACTAAGCGCATTGCGCGGAGTTCAGGTAATCTTTTTAGTTGATAACATTTTGATTTGGATTAAAAAGAACTCTTGCATGTCAAGCTCGTGTGACCTTTATCGCTTTCATATCACATATTTCATTTTGGGCTATTAAAAACAAACATAGATTTGCTTTTCAACATCTTTGTTACACATAGTAAATAGGCCCTATGAACACTATTCATGGCTCTTGAGAGAGTGGGTTTCCAATGAAACTCTTCTCAACAAAGGAACCCTTGTAGGTAGGGAGGATACTGAGGGAGTCTCACATTCTACTAGATTTGTGCGTCTTCAGCTTCTGATTGATACATTCTCTCTCCAGAGAGGTTGATAGATCATGAGTGGTTGACATCATAAATCTTTATGAGATAATCTTGGTCTTAGCGTGTCGGATTAATCTATCTGCTTTGTTTGGGTTAAAAGTGAAAAGGCTAGAGGATTATGCTCTACTCCCTTTTTGGGTAGTACCAAAAACTCAGATCCTTGAATCTAGAACCAGTCTCCATGTGGTATATTTTGTGAGTCACCTTTAGAGAGGGTTAACTATAGTGGACATTCCCTTAATTGGGTCAACCATGTTGATGAAACCTCAAGTGGTAATAGCCATTTTCACTGTGGTAGTGACAACCGATATATAAATGTCCTTGTGGAAGAAATGTCCACAGGTGTGATCTCTTGTTGGGCTGTCAAATCTCCCTAGCATCTCTTGATTGATTAAATTCTCAGACTGTGTCAAAACCCCGGTGTGCCTGGATTGGAGTTCACCCTCTTGAGATCACAAAAGTTGCAGAGTCAGACCATTACTAAAAACCCTAGTGAGGCCAAATTTTCATTTTTCTAGGAATATGTGTGTTATTGCAAAACTTTTTGGAACATACACTGTTAGCACTCCTAGGGATTAGCATAATTTAGTCACTTGATTTTTCATGTGCGGGGTTGCTTTGTCCCTTGTTCATTGTTTTCAAACATACTTGGAATCACTTGCTTGCTATTTTGCATGCTTGTTTATCTATCTAGTTACTAAGAATGAATCAATTCGCTACAATCTTCAAATCTGGACAAACAATTTTGTGAACAATCTGAAACTGAAAATCTAAAAATTTGTAAAATCTGATGTCAAACACCTTTCTAGAGTCAACAGTTGTAAAGTTAGAAATTCATATGACTTTTGGCTATTGTCATTTCAGAACCCCCAGATTGTCGTATGGTATCAAGTACATTGTCATACAAGTTTTGTTGCCAGTCAATTCCAAAAAAGTCAAAATTCCTGCAATCAACTATCATGCGAGTTTGATAACTATCGTACATGTTTTTCAATTATCATTTCATGTTATACCCACTGTCGTATGAGCCTATAGAAAGTTGTTTGGGAAATTTTGAAAAGTTGTCAGAACTGTCAGAGACCCAGCTTTTCTAGCCTATTTCCAGAGTCTGTCAAGAAAATCAATGCGTTAGGAATAGAGCAGCGAATACTGAGAATCCAATCATTTTCCTAAAGTGGCCTTTGGAATCTAATTTAGCCTTCTATTTAATCAATTTGAGTCTTTATCATCTTGTGTCAAAACCTTGTCATAACTATCAAATCTTCATTCAATCATCAAAATGGCTAAGTGTTGTGAACTCATGTCCGCTATCTTTTGGGAATCTACCCATACATCCAAGGCACACTCTCCTTCATTTATGTCTAATCTAAGCTTCAATCAATCAAACCTTGACAAGGTTGTGTCATTTGATCTTCTTGAATCAGATCCTTCTTCAGTTGTCTTCATCATATTCTTTTGTTTCACCCAAGGTTAATGGTGGAAACTAGAGCTTCCTCTCACAAGAAATCTGGGGAAATATCTCATACTCTACCTTTGACTCAGATCCAAAGTCCAACTTTTGAGCAACTCTACAATTTTGGTCTTTACGAAGACGATGGTGTTGGCAATCTTTGATTAAAAACTGGTTACATTCCTCCTTCATCAACTCATGGACGTAATCAAAAAACTCCTCATCAATCTATCCCAGGGAGAACTCCTACCATGTCTCAAGTAGGGACAAAATTTGGCTCTCAAAGAGCTCAATCTCAACATGGTGCAGATCAAAAACCCACACTTGAAGAAATTGCTCAATATCAAAATGATGATAACTTCAAATGAATGATGAAGCATTTCTTGAAAGAAGATAGAGAGGCATACTTTTTACAATTAGCTCGTCAGGGAGCTAAACTTCCTCCCAAATTTAATGTTGAAGATATCATTACACATGAGGAAGAAACTCCACTCACAGCTATGATGAAACAAATGCATGCCATGTAGGTCAAGCTTAATAACCTTGAGAAAGAAAAGGAACCCAAGGAGTTCTCCATGGAGGCCCTATGTCCTTTTCCATTTGACAAAGGCTTGTACATGCCACCATTTCCAAAAAGAGTGGAGATGCCTAAGTATGATAATTATGATAGACACTTTGATCCTCAAGATCATGTCAGAGAATTCTGTATGCAATCTATGGATTTCATGCACGAGCCAACCTATCTAATGCATCTCTTTCCTCGATCTCTGGGAGGAGTAGCCATTCATTGGTTCTCTAGATTACCTTCTACTATCAAAACTTTTCAGGAGTTGATCAAATTGTTCTATCAGCAATACTCCTACAACATTCAACATCCGGTTACCATGATCAATATCTACAATCTCAAACAATATCCAGGTGAACCATTCTTGACACTTCTCAAAAGATGGAGGAAGAAATTCTCTCTATATGCTAGGCCTATTCCAGAAACTGAGAAACTGGAAATCTTCATCAATAATCTTATCCCAGAGATCAACTATCCTTTACAAATGCAAGATCATACATCTTTTGATAATATGGTAGACAATGCGATCAAAATTGAAAAAGTACTTGTGAAAAAAGGAGAAATCACACTTCAGAAGGACAAGTACGAATCAGGATCTAGTTCTAAAGACAAGAACAAAAACTGGAACAAGAATAAAGGCATTGTCATAGATGGTGTTGTTTATACTAGCCATGCCCCATCAAAGGCACTAGCTTTCAATCTAACTATTGGCACCCAAGCCATCAAAGCTTCAAAACAACAGGTGTCTGAACCATCTCAAAAGAAGCCAGAATACAAATCTTAGTCCTCTGATAATAAATGAAATTTCACTCCTCTTGGAGAATCTTTGGAATCAGCTATGAGAACTTTGTTGGCTAATAACATCATTTCTTTTCCTAAGATCTGATAATATGATCCTGATCCTAAACCAAAATGGTGGAGGGAGAATGAATTATGTGATTTCCATCGAGGTAAAGGTCACAAAACTAATAACTGCTTACGCTTGAAACATACTATTCAAGATCTGATTGATAAGGGAGATATCACCATTGACAATCATAAGAGCAATAATGATCATACAACATTCACAGAACCATTTTCGAAATATGGTCAAGAAGTTTCATCTTCTCAACCTAATATGGGGGCAAAGGTCAATTATGCTTACCCTGGAAATAATGTTGTTATCAATATGGTTGAACCTTGTCTCTCTGAGCATTTCAATGTCATCACAATTGTGTGAAAAGATAGAGATCATCCTTCAACTAATACAGTTACACAATCACAAGCTTAGGCACATCTGAATGGACAAATCCCAGATTCATCAAGTGTCCCTAAGATGCCCTTCAATCTTTCTTCCGCTTCCAAACAGAAGGCTACTCCTAAATCTTCCAATCCTAAAGATACGAGGCCAACATCTTATAGCATTGTTCAACAAATCCAACACTCTAATGCAAAAATCTCCATGTTTGAGTTGCTTCGAATATCCCCAGCTCATAGAGCTATTCTAGACAAAGCTTTGCTCGGATCCAATGCTCTTGATGACCTTGATTTAGACAGGTTCCAGACTATGGTTGGACATCTTACATCTCCATAGTATATATCCTTTTTAGAGGAAGATGAAAACTCCTTGAGTCACCCCCATAACCAGCCCTTGCATATAGAAGTCTTGATCCAGAACCGTAGAGTCAAATGTGTGTTGATAGATGGGGGTGCTGGCCTAAACATTTGTTCTTACAACTTGGTCACACAATTGGGATTTTCAGAATTGGCTATTGATCCTAGAAAGAAAATAACTATAAAGGCCTATGATGAACAAGAAAGATCTTCTAAAGGCACCATTGTCTTACCTATTAGAGTAGGTCCACTTATCAGAGATACTATATGTCAAGTTCTTGACCTACCTTTGGCTTACAACATTCTTCTAGGGAGACCTTGGATACATGAGATGAAGGCTATTCCTTCTACATTTCATCAATGCTTGAAATTTCCTTATGAAGGAGTGGAGGTCACTATTCCATCAGATGTATCCACCACTTGCAATACATTGAAGGAAAGTGTAGATAAACTTGTGCCTAATAACAAAGAATCTTCCATTGAGCCAACTAAAGAAGCATCCAAATCTAAAATGGAAGACATTGCAAAAGAGGTCAATATCAAAGACAATGGTATGGGAGAATATACTATAGAGCCAGTCTTATCTTTGACATCTCTCCCTATCTCACCTAAGTCTTATGGACAATCTTTAAAATAGTCCAGACCATACTCTAAGGAACCTCTTGAGGCATATAAAAATAATTTTGTAGCGAAACAAGTCTCCAAGCAGGAATTTGAAGAGGATGAAGTTGTGCTTGCATGGCTATACAAAGATGAACCTGAATCTCAGGTGGTTCAAACTAGTGACTCTACAATATCCAAAATCCCTTCTAAGGCATATGGTCCAGGAGATAAATTAATAGCTAAAATGGGATATTCAGGTAAAGGACCTCTAAGAGTCAAAGGAGAAGGTCTTATAACACCTATTTCACATACTGGTAGGGAAAACAAAGATACTATTGGCCTAGGCTTTAAAAAGAAACCCTTCCACCTCAAAGGTAATTGTTCTCATGTCATAGAGAAGATCGCACCAGGAGAACCTTTTCTTAAGAAGGAAGAAACTGAACCATCAGATAGTGATTCAGACAGCTCTGAACTTATCCCTTATGAGCATTTTCCTAAAGAAATCAAAGACCTTCTTGATGATAAAGATGATCGAATCAAAATAATTAATGTAGTAGAAACACAAGAACCTACTATCAATCAAGAGATAGTTGCAACACAAGAACCAACTAATCTAAAAAATAATCAAGAAGAGGAAGGTGGTAGTTATTCTAAGATAGACTCCCATGAGTATGAATTCAAATTAGAATCTGAGGGTAACCCTTCTTGGGGTATTCATCCTGACTTTACTCATGTTCTTAGATTTCCTAGAGGCATAGATGAAGAATCTAATGACTATGAATGGGGAGCCATTCCAGAAGAAGATGAGCTTATTATAGAGAAACATGTTGATGTCATTCACCAATATGCACCTGAACCCAACGTAAGTCTAGAGCGAAATGATGAATCTATTGAGTCCGATCCACCTATGGCTGAATTGGACTCCCAAAATGACATTGAGCCTATTCATGAATTGAATGTCTTAAGTTGTAATATCACCTTTGAACTCGAGCGTCGAGTTAGGACCAATGATGACAGATCCATATTCGTAAACACTATCTCCCAATCTTTCCCCACTTTGACTATCCAATATCCAAACCTTATTGATCAAACCTCCACAAATCTGAGCCATGGTATTTATACCTTCCCGAATACTATGCCCTTGCTTGCTACCTCAATCTAGTTGAGCCTATGAGTACTTCCATCAGTGAACCAAGCGTGAGCATGACAGAGTCAAACATCAAGTATCTTAGTCAGAAAAATAAGAATAAAAAGAGAAAGAAAAAGAATCCTGAGGGTGAAAACCACTTTGTGGCATTCTCAGAACCTACAAAAGTAAAAATAAAAGATGTATTTGAAGGTGAAAACCTCTCTGAGGTGCCTAAAGATGAGATGTTTGATGTCCTTCCGAGTCATTTACAGGATAGATCTCCAGTTCTAATTGAGCCCACTCAATCCGTCAACTTGGGAACAACAGAAGAACCACAGTTGATTCATGTAGCACAATCTTTATCAGAAGAAGAGAGGCAAAAATTTACAACATTCCTAACAAAGAAGAAGATCAAATTTTCATGGAAATATTCAGATATGCCAGGGTTGGATCCTAATCTTATAATGCATCATTTATCTATAGCTCCAAATGTCAAACCTGTTAAGCAAAAATTGAGAAAGATGCATCCTCATGTTGCACTCTTGGTGAAAGCTAAATTAGAGAAGCTCCTAAAAGCCAGATTCATCCAAGTTATTGACTATGCAGAGTGGATCTCTAATATTGTACCTATTTCAAAACCAGATAAATCAATCAAAGTATGCATAGACTTTAGAGATGTAAACAGAGCATGCCCTAAGGATGATTTTCCATTACCTAACATTGACATGATAGTGGACATGACTGTGGGCTTTGAGATGTACTCTTTAATGGATGGTTTTTCTAGATATAACCAAATAAGAATTGCTCCAGAGGATCAAGAGAAAACTGCTTTCACATGTGCATGGGGCACCTTTTGTTGGAATGTCATGCCATTTGGGCTTAAAAATGCTGGTGCTACATATCAAAGAGCTATGACATCTATTTTCCATGACATGATGCATAGGGCTATGGAAGATTATGTTGATGATACTTTAGCAAAATCTATGATTAGAGATGAACATCTAAATGACTTGAGCAAGATACTAGACAGAATGGAAAAATTTAGTTTCAAGCTAAATCCTAAGAAGTGTGCTTTTGGTGTCACTTCTAGAAAGCTCTTAGGATACATAGTTTCAAAGAAGGGCATTGAAGTTGATCCAACTAAAGTAAAGGCTATCATGGAAATGCAACCTCCAAATAATATTAGTCAAATGAGGACATTGCAAGGAAGAGTTCAATCTATCAAAAGATTCATATCACAGCTAGCAGACATATCACAACCTTTTACAAAAACATTACATAAAGGTGTGACCTTTGCATGGAATGAAGAATGTGAGAACAACTTTAACCATATCAAGAAGTATCTATCAAATCTGCCTATCTTGATGCCTCCCATTCCAGAGAAGCCTTTAATATTATCTATCTCAGCTACAGATACATCACTGGGGGCATTACTAGCACAACATGATGAGAACAAAAAGGAAAAAGCTATATACTATATCAGCAGAACATTGGTTGCATATGAGAAGAACTATTCAATGATTGAGAAAGCATGTCTAGCTATGATCTTTGCATCACAGAAACTGAGACATTACATGTTAGCTCATACCACACATTTGGTAGCTAAAATTGATCCACTCAAGTACCTACTAAGAAAAGCTTCCCTCACAGGTAGATTAGCCAAATGGGTCATGCTCTTAAGTGAATTTGACATTGAATATGTGGAATGAAAAGCTATCAAAGGACAGGTTATTGTTGATCAATTAGCAGATGCACCTATGATTGATAATACACCAATGCAAATGGAATTTCCTGATTCCTCTATCATGACTCTTTCTTCTAGAGAATGGCAGTTATTCTTTGATGGCTCCTATACATAGAATGGATCAGGAGTGAGCATATTGTTCATAACTCCTCAAGGATACTCAATCCCAAAAGCATTTAGATTAAAGTTCCCTTGCACAAATAATATTGCAGAATATGAAGCCCTTTTGAATGGTATGAAAATAACAATTGAATGGAGAGTAACAAAGCTACACATTCATGGAGACTCTCAACTTGTTATCCATCAAGTCAATGATGTGTACCAAACTAAAGATGAAAAGCTCATTCCTTACAAGAGAATGGTAGATGATCTAAAGAAGTATTTCCTATCTATCACATTTGAGCAAATACCTAAAACAGAGAACAAGGCTACCAATGCAATGGCAACGCTATCTACTTTATTACAGCAACTTGAACATAAGCTACACTACGAGTTCCTGGTGGAAGCACTATCTTATCCTGCATATGATTCCCCTGAAACCCACATGATCTGCACTGTTGTTGGTCATGATTCATCCAAATACAAAAACCTATTTTCCTATCTCCAAGACCAAATCATTCCCGATACCTTCAACCACCATGAAAAGAGATACCTTATCCAAAATGCCTCCCAATATGTCATCATTGGTCATGATGTACAAATGAGGTCTAGATGGTACACTACTTAGATGTTTAGAATGGGAAGAGTTTCAACGTTCATTAGAGGAAGTCCATGATGGTATTTGTGGGTCACACTTGAACGGTTTAACACTAGCTCAAAAACTTATTAGGGCTAGGTACTATTGGCCTGAAATGGAGAAAGAGTCTATCAAGTTTGCTAAGAACTGTCAAAAGTGCCAAGTGCATGGAAACTTAATTCATGCTCCAGGGAGAGATCTAATTCCCTTTCATACACAATGGCCTTTTCACCAATGAGCATTTGATCTTATAGGAGCTATACATCCTCATTCTTCTAATGGACATACCCATATAGTCACAGCTACAGATTATTTTACAAAATGGGTAGAAGCAGTCCCTTTGACACAAGCAACTGGAAAACAAATATCTATGTTCATATTGAACTATATCATATGCAGATATGGGATACCTCATTCCATAATCATAGATAACGGTGGACAATTCAAGAACAAAGATCTAGATGATTTATGTGCCAAATTCAAGATTACACAACATTGGTCATCTATCTACTAGCCCCAAGGGAATGGACAAGCAGAGGCTTCAAACAAGAATCTGTTGAAAATCTTGCATCGAACAGTTAATAAGACAGGAAGAGACTGGCATCTCATGATTAATCCAACTCTCTGGGCCTACAGAACAAGTATCAAAACACCTACTGGGGCTACACCTTTCACTTTAGTTTATGGGTCTGAAGCGGTATTACCTATTGAGGTTGAAATCCCATCACTAAGAATCAGAATGCATGGTCTAGTAACTGATGATGACTATAGAGTGTCTAGGTTGCAAGAACTTGAACTACTAGATGAGCGCAGACAAGCATCGTATGATCATCTTAGAGTATATCAAAAAAGAATGTCTAGAGGCTACAACAAGAAAGTCAGACATAAAAAATTTCAGGTTGGTGATCTAGTCTTGAGAGAGAATCTTAAAAATCAATCACATCGAGAACGCAAGGGGAAGTTTGAACTCAACTGGCTGGGTCCCTTTGTAATCACTGCTACTTTTGGCTCTAGTGCCTATCAACTCTCAATGACTGAAGGAGAACAGCTCCGAGAACCAATCAATGTTCTCCATCTGAAGAAATTCTATGCCTAAGGCATTCAGTGTATGGTAAAATGTCCTGAAAAAATCATAAAAATTAGAAAAAAGTCTTGAAAAAAATGAACATCTTGGTGAAAACCTAGCAATGGGCACCTTGATGATTCACAAAAAAAAGTAAAAAATATCAAAAGTACAAAAAAATTAGAAAAATGAAAAAATACAAAAAAAAAATGAGAAAAAGAAAAAGTGCCTTGGTGAAAACCTGAAAACAGGTGCCTTGGTAGCAAAAATAGAATCTCTGCCAAGATGGTGAAAACCCGGCAAACGAGTGCCACTTGTTTCAAAATGCTCCATCTATCAACACAATCTTGGTCTTTCCCAACTTTCAGTCTTGCTTTAGTTTGTACATATCTCCCAGTTTGTTTTCAATAAGTTGGTATGTACACCAATCGGCTCAAGCGTTGGTATCCTATCAATGTTAAAACTTGGGGGCAATCAAAGTCATATCCTATGGCCTCCAATGTATCTTAGATGTATCATATCCAATTAGAGTCCCTTGAAGCTTCATCTAAGTCAGTCAGTCAGTTCCCTCTCCAGAAAGAATTTTGCATCTACAACAACGCAATCAAACATCAAACTGAAAACAATCTATGCTTTTTACATGCTTTAATCTCCTTGTATGCAAACTGATTCGCATTGAGATTTTTTGCATATTATATCCTTTTGAGCTCTTCGATGATGTCCTTTACCGGATTTAGAGAGTGATGACTAGGGGCATAATCTTTTCTTTGTCTTCTGCTTGTATGAGAAAATCTAACAACTTTGGAAATTCTGGATTGAAATGGTGTCCGACTGTAAGAGCCTCTATCTCAAATTGGATGGCTATGCGTACCTCAACCATTGATACCTAGAAAATTCAAGGAAGTTTGATCTAACTATTGTCATTTTGAGTGAGTTCTTACTCCTACTGTGTAATGCGATCTTACCTAAGGATGTGAACGATAAAGGGTCACTACGGGTAATTCACATTGGATTTAGAATGATCTCTTGACTGTTTGCTATGATTGAACCGCTAGGCGTATTCTGGTCATCACGACATTTATGTTTTGATGCTTATACAAATTGCTATATCAAAATGGACATGATATTCAGGTCATCCTGGCGTTTGTGCCTTGGTGCTTATATCTAATCCGGCATTCTGAAAATAAAATCGATATTCATATATCCATGGTTGCCTAATCAGTGGGTGTTGTATTGATTCTTGTGCATACAAATCGATATTCATATGTCTATGGTTTCATAACTAGTGGGCATTGTATTGATTTATCCAGTTACCTAAAAATTCAATGATGAAAATGATTGACACATGATCAGTGACTAGGTCCTAGGTCTTAGGTTGCATTTCATTTTGCTTGGTTCTTTGCATTTTTGCATGTTTGCATGATCTCACAATGGTTGGCTAAACTTCAATGCTTAAACGATTCTTCAAATCGCATCTTCAAATCTAACAAGAGCTGAATCTTACATGAAGGTCCATCCAATGAACCAGCAAGTAGAATCCTTTTTCGAGATCAAAATCAAAATCTGAGATCATTCATATTATCTACTACTTGCATAATCGACCTTCAATCATCACAGAAATCTAGTATTCAACTTAACTGATTATCTTACATCAAACTATCAAAATTTCAACTTGGTCAATCATAGTCAACTCATGGTTTAACCTAGTCAAAATTGGTATTCTGGACCTCCAAACGATGCAGAATGCATTCTTGAACATGTTTAACCACTTCTCAAATCAATTAACATGCTTCTGAACCATATAACACTGACTTTTCTTGTCAGATTTCAATTTTAATCCCGAAGGGGGCATGGTATTGCATATCATTCAAAGTCTGTAATCTAAATCTAAAATCAATCTTTCCTCAGTAATCAAGACAACAACCACATCTAGTTGTTGATTCATCAAAAGACCTCATTGCTTGGGGCAAATCAATCATTGCTCGGGGCATATCCGATTCATCAAAGATCCATATCAATCTGGTATTCTCTTAATCTTGTAAATTGTATTAGTTTTTGCAACTATCGGTTCAATTGTGTTATTTCCTTGGTTCTTCAAAAATTGAAGGGTTCATATGTGATACCAATGTGATTCTTATCGACAATTGGATCTGGAATCGGTCACTCACTTCTTTGCAATCATAAGGTTCAGAATCAGGCATTTTGACACTTTTTCACAATCATCAGTTCATTTGCTATTATAGTTAACATTATCTTTGGTCATTTAGGACCTATTATCTTCATATCAACTTCAATCAGCTTCTGTTTCATATCAATTTCAATTTCCAACATCGGTTTCAACATCATACACAGACTGTCTTTGAACCACTGCGCTTCGCACAACAATTCAAAGAGGGGCAAAATGTAATACCCCAAAAATGGGTTATAAGTTCATTAACCTCCTATATTGACACATCGAACGAAATCGACATCGAAGTCCTAACCTAAGGCACATCGAAACATCATCGAATCCTAATTGATTATCCTAAATTCTGCATCGGGGAATATTCTTAGTAATATTCGTAATCATCATAATTATCTTTAATTTAATGATTATTTGGCGATAAATCCTATTTATCCTAAAGTTTGATTAATTGAATATTTTGAATATTTAATTAATTAGATTTAATTCTGCCACTTAATTATTTAATTGAAGTTAATTATATTTATTCCTAATTATTATTATTTAAATTTGACAATAAATCAAAATTCCTATCATTAATTGATTAAATTCTTATTTAATTAATTAAAGCAAGTTGTCATATTTAATGATATTATTTTGGAATAAAAGTTTGATTTAATAATTGATTAACCCATAAATCAATTATTTTATTTTTAATATCAGTTAAGTTGAAAATAAATCACTTTATTTATTTATTTAATTCATAATTATTATGCACATTCAAAAAGCAGTTAAACTTGAAATCAGAAAATCAATTCAAGATGAACTCAACTCTGATTTGAGTTAAAAAGCTATTTTTGCATGCTTTTGCATGATTTGGTGAATTAATTATCTTTTATTCTTTGATAACTCAAAAATCAACTTGTGTTTATCTGAGTGATTTATGGCTTTTTCCATGCACCTCCAAAGCCCTGGATTTCTATAAAACCAAGGCTCAGCTCTTCAATCTCATATCTCAGAATTTGCAAACTTATGCTGGCGAATTGGTGTCTGAAGAATTGGAGCTTCTTTGCAAATCATCACCTTTTTGTGAGATCATTCATATTTTTAGCATATCATTGTTAGGTTAATTGCATTGCATATCAATTTTTCATTCTAGAATAGTTTCATATCCAGTTTTTCATATTATTGCATCTAAAATCCAAAAAAATAGATTAATTTGTATCTAATTCATATCTAGATTTTGCATTCAAATCCTTCATTTAGGTGTCACCAAGGTCATTGATCTCGGTCCAATTTGAGAATACATACTCGCATCTACTAGAAGGCAGTAAATTGCCTGGTTAGTTTAGTTTTCAATTACTTGCACGATTTCAATTTTTGCTAACCTCTAATGTTTTATTGAAGTGTTGTCTCTACAGATAGGTACAAAATTCACACACACAGTGATTGCTTGAAGGATTTCTGAGCAGATCAGAGATGGAAATGATAATTAAGGCCAATTAGTAGATCATCATATAAGCTACATTGGATCTATATTTTCAAAGTGAGTTGTATGTTTAAGATCAAAACCTACTGTTACTTTCTAACCATTGTATCAGTTGAAATCCTTTAATCAAGGTTGACCTAACAGTCATTTCTAAATCCTTTAATCAAGGTGACATTCTAATGGGATGCTCTTAAGTCCTTGATGCAGGAGCATCTTGGGTCCTTGGCAATCCTGTGTCACCAAAAACATTTTGGAGTTTGTCTATGTTGCTCTTTGACCGATTTGGTCGGTAGTTGGTCGGCTTCCTTTGGTTACCGAGTGTGGTCGGTTATCTCCTGGGTGGTCGGTTGTTTCACTGGCGCTCGACGTTGCTTGTCTGCTGCTCGGTTATCCCTGCTCACCGACGGGTTTAGTTTTAGTTTCTGTTGTGGCTGACTTGTGCATTCATGTTGGGTCACATATTTAATGTTGGAATCCATCATCAGGAAGCGTGTGGTCCTAGATCTAACCATTCCTTCCGTTGATTATCGATCTGAAGGTCGACTCAGTTCGGTAGACTCTTGTATAAATGTAGTTGTTTGGTTGCAGTTTAGGAGGTAGTTTTGATAGGAGTTTGGTAGAAGATAGTAAGAGTAGAGATTTTGACAGATCCTCCCATGTTTGAGGACTTTTGTATTTCATTGTAATATCTGGCCCTAACTGGGAAGGCCTTACAGCCCAACATGTATCATTCTATTTGATGAAAATATATGAAAGCTTCTACATTCTCTCTCTCACTATTGTGTTTGTTTGCTTCCGCATGTGTTGAGCAGGCTTGGATCATTAGGGTGTGCCATTGTTTGGCCCCTCTTGCTCCCTGCCTTGCGTCAGTCCTCTAACAAGGCCACTCTTGGCAGGGTCATTAAATCCTTTAATAGGATCACACCTAATAGTGTGTAGTGTAACCTTTAACAGGGTTGGCTCCTCATAGAGCTCACTTCAGAAGAGTAAAAATTTGGTAGCATGTTACTGGTGGTTTTTCGCAAATTGGGTTTCCACGTTAAATCCTAGTTTCATACTTGTGTGAATGTTATTTGATGTGTTATACTGTTAAGAGTTTCAAATTCCACAAGTTTATTACTTTTGGATAGTGGACTGCAAGTTTATGTTATTGATTATATTCTATAGAGATCGAGTGGATTGTTGTGTAGATCCGAGTTGGTTGAAGTGTCGAAAGTTCAATTGGTACATTTGGACCTGAAGATAACTGATTCACCCCCCCTCTTAGTTATTCTAAAATCATTCTAACACTAGCATGATGACAAATCATCATGTGAAGTGACACTAGAGATGATAAAACAAGATAAACAAGCAAATACAACATATACATTATTTAATTAAATCAATACTAAGAAATACCGAGGTTGAGACACCTTCATTCCAAACATTATCCCACTTGTTGAACACATTAGAGAATCAATCTTAATACAATTTAATTGTTATGATCTATGGGGCCCATAAACTATGAACAACATTTGAACTTCTTCATGCTCACAACTTACAAGCTTTTCCAATGAATCTACAACATTTGTCAAAGTATCAACTTTCTAAAGTTTCACTCTTCCACCTTCCACCATGTTAAAAACAAAATGGAATTGAACATCAATGCACTTCATTCTAGCATGGAAGGTGGGGCTCTTTGCCAAAAAAATAACACTGTGACTATCACAAAACAAGTAATCATCCTTACATCAATCCCAACATTTAAACATAATCCTAAGGCAAATGGCTTTAGTACAAGCATGAACTTTTGGCATGCACTATTCTTCTATAATAGACAAAGCAACCACATCTTTTTGCTTACTCATCTAGCTAAAAACATCACCAAATACAATAAACATAACCATTAGTGGATATTTTGCTATCAATACTATACACTCTCTTAATTGCATTCCAATATACCTATCCATAATTAGCCATAAGTTGACTAAGGAATCCCACTTCTTGAGAAATGTTTGGTCTTTTATAGGCCATATCATACATCAAACTATCAATTGCACTAGCATAAAGAGCTCTAGTCATGTCCTCTACCATAGTAGATGATTTTGGACAATATGCAATAGATAAATTTATGTCCTACATAATACAAATATACATTGTTCTACAATCTTCCATGTTAAACCTCTCTAACCCAATACTCACATACTTACATTAGATTACCCAAAGTTTTCTATTTTCTCTCTCTTTTGATTTTCATCCCCAAGATGTACATAGTTGTTGCTAAATACTTCATTTCAAACTATGCTAATAAGTGAGAAATTAAATTAGAAATCTATTGATGTAATTAGAGAGCTCAAAGAAAATGCATCTTCTACTTTGCAATTTTAGCATGCTATGTGTCATTTGAGCCTTTTTTATGCCTTCATATTTACTAGGTGAAAGGTATGACACAAATGATATGGAAGAGAACTTAAACAAACATATATATCAATTTTATGACTTGATTGTGCAATATTTATTAGATAAGCACACATAAGAAAACCTCTTAAACACAAAGTTGGACGGAAATTCAAACTCAAATTAAATGCAAAAACCTGTTGATAAATTCACAAAGCTCAAAGAACATGCTACTTCTACTTGCAACTCAAACACACCATATCTCATTTGAACCTTTTGTATATCTCCATGTTGTGCATTTATATCTACTTGGTTAGTGTAAACTATGACACATACGATATGAAAGAGAACTTAAACAAAACATCAATTTAATGAATTGATTATGCAACATTTATTTCATGAGCTGACATCAACCATTAATTTAATGAGCTCATTATGCAATATTTATTTCATGTACTGATCTCAACCAACTTATGCATAACATGAATATGTATAAACATTAAAAAGCATTTTGATTTTTGGTTATACAACATTTGATTAGATGCTAGCCAAGTCACATGTAACATTTATTTGATGCATTGGTTGCTAGCCAAGTTACATACAATATACACATATAATTAGAAGGTAATGACATTTAATTGCATCTATATTTTTTTCTTAATAAAAAAAATATACTAACAAAATTAATAATTAACATGTCACAAACCAGCCATATATTTTTTTTAAAATTCTAAATCAACTTTATAAAACTTGATTAAACTTCACATTTTGAACACACCCCTAACATAAATATATACCATTTATCATTTAAAAAAAATTATCACTTGTCAATATGCTATTTGGAGAAGATAAGAAGCTAATGAATATATTGTGATTTCTTTTACTTATTTAGCCAATCATCACATAGAACTAAAAATATAAATTTAAAAATATTATTTATCCATTTTCATATTAGTTAATTTTGAGATAATAAGTGTAACCATAAATTATTTTATTATATTTAAATCAATGTAAATTTTATATATATATATATATATATATATATATATATATATATATATATATATATATATATATATATATATATATATATATATATAAAATTTAAAATATATAATATATATTATTCTATAATATATAATATAATAGTGCTATATCATATATACAATATTATGTAATTTAATACTCTATTACTTATAAGTAGAATATAATTAGATATATATTACAATATATCTTACTATTTCTAATACAATCTTATTTTCTAATATTAAAATTATTTACAATACATATAATTTTAGTCTATCGTATAATTCAAACTTACAATTATAATTAATGTGTTATTTGTACTTGTCGATACAAGTACTATTGCATCATTTTTTGAATTTTTAGTGTTAATTAGTGGTTAAATAAAACTCTTTAGACCAATTAGAATTTTTTAGATTTTGTATTTTGTAATAAATTTCATATTTTGTAAAGTTAGATGCAATATTTTTAACTTTATAATTTATAAAAATCATTTTTCTATCATTTGATTGGTTAAATTAGTTTGGGTCTTATACACATAAATTTTGGATTTGTAGCCACAATGCATTATTTTCGCCACTTATTTCTATAAAAAAATATTATTTTGTTTTTTTAAACTAGTTTTGTAAATTTTTAAAAAATATTTTTACGCAGGATAGGATTCACTAATAAACATGTGTTAAAATTTATACAAAACAATTAAAACTACAACTAATTATATAACTTAAAACTATAATTAATTACATACCTTAAAACTATAATTAATTACATAACTAAAGGCAAGTACTAGCCACTACGTGGCACTTGTTGTTACTTGAATGACTATTGTAGCCATCACAATAGTCCCTTTGAGATTGCAAGTTGATAGAATAAAAAATCCCATTTTAATAAAATGCATTATTAATTTTTACATTTTTCAAAGAAAAATACAAGCAAAAAATTGAATTATTTATGATTTATGATTCACAATTACTAAAATACCCTACTATTTATGATATTTAACCTTCACTCCAATTGCAACTTTAACTATTCATGTGAACCAAATACAATGCAATTAAACACATTGCTTATCCAAAAAGTATGTAGAGCTATTTAAATTCACAATCATTAATTCTAATTAAATATACAAATTAATTAAAACAATGTCTGTGGACCAATCAAAAACTACTATATTTGTTATTGTATTATAGATTTTATATTTTGTATAGTCTTATCATATATAAAAATTATTTATTAAAAAAATGATTGGCTAAATCATTTAAAGTGTTATACACGAAATTTGTATAACACCTTATCATAGTACTTTCCAATCTTCAAATTCACATAACATTGTTCACTTACCAAGAGTGTATGCTCATCAGGGATAACTTTAAGGAACCCCCCCCTCTCGAAAAGTATAAAATTGTGGCAAATCACATGTGATTTGGGTGAAAAAAATTTAATAGTGTTGGCGAATTATGCGTCAATCTATGGATATTTGGTGGTGAATTTTTTAATAGTTTACACAATTTTTATAAAAAAATGGCGATTATAATTTTTTTTAAAAATAAATTTATTAATATTGATGGCGAATTATGTTTTGAATTATGGATATTGGTTGGTGAATATTTTAATAACCGATACCATTTTTTATAAAAAATGGTGAAATTATTTTCCAAATAGTTGAATTAATTTATTTGTTATTGGAAATTTTAATACTGACACGTTGCATCGGGTCCCACAGTCCCAGTCCCATCACCCATGACTATGATAATGACGTCAGACTCAAACGACAAACGTTCGTTGGATTTAATACGTATCAACGACCAAAGATGAATTTCGGGCATATTGCTGGTCCTTATAACATTTATTGAAAACTATCGGCGGAAACATGACAGTGTCATGTTTCCGCTGATAGTTTTCAGTAAATGTTATAAGGACTAGCAATATGCCCGAAAAGTATCATTCTTAATTTGGCATTTATTAGATAGAAATAAAGTAAAGTTTTAAGTAATGTACTGAGTATATTACCATTTACCATAGGCGATGCGTAGAATTAAAGCAATGTACTAAGTATATTTATTATCATATCGATTTGAAATTTGAATTAATTGTAGAATTAAAGCAATGTACTGATAGATATGTGTAATCTATTCATTACCTCGATAGAATAATTTGTTAGAGTTAAGGCTTGAATGAAAAGTAAAACGTCATCTCATCTAAGGAGTCAAGGACATTGTTTTCTGACCGTTCGATGATCTTACATCAATGGTAAAGCTTCATTTCCTGCCGCCATTTCTCAGCTAAAAGTACATTGCTTATTGTTTCTACAGAGTGGGCACATGTTTTAAGGGTTTTTATAATAAAGAATTTTTATGTCCGCCTGCGTGGAGCGGGCCTTTTAGGCCTTCGTTATTCCCAAGATAGAAAATGTCTTATCATTTCCAATTTCACCTACTATTGCATTAAATCTGAAAGATTTGGAGATTTTTGGAGTTGAAAATTTGGACAGTTACCATTAATGTTACGATTTATTAGAGCTTTAGCGGAAATGGAATGATTTTCAATGAGGTCTTATAAATAGATCGATCTATGCCCCTTAATTTACAATTGTGAAAGCATATTAGTCTGCGAGTGCTAGGTTTTCTGTGATAGTCTGCGAGTGCTAGGTTTTCACTTCTCTGTGAGTGTGAAAGCATAATTGTGAGACTGAGAATTGTCTGTGACTATGAAAGCATAATTGTGAGACTGAGAATGGACACTCCTGTTCATTTGAGATGCCTTTCCTTGGAGGACCAGAAGGCTTTTTTGGGCCTGTTCACAGAACCAATCCTGGCATCTATCACTACGAAGTTGGGAGCCTTCACCAAGGAGGCTATAAGGATGGTCCTCAGTCGTGAGTTTATTGAGAATGAAAATCGGTATAGAGTCGGGACTGACATTTCATCTCGCTTCTTGGCATCTCTGTTGGACCTTGGGGGGGAAAAGGTTGATATGTTAATGCTTCTGAGAAAAGTTTTCAAACAAGACTACCTTGGCGCGATGTAGCGGTTGCCGTATTTTTAGATATTAGGGTTGGAATTCCTTGGGCAAATGATTTGCCTAAGATTCTACAACTAGACGTGGTTGTTCCTAGGCAACCATTCCTACTTAACCTTGATGTCGAGCAGCTCACGCGTCATCGAAAGTGGGCACAAATTGTGAGGGATTTCCTCCGGAAGTGGCATGTACTGGAGGAACCCAGGGACTATCTATGGCTAGAAGATTTCCTGAGCATTATCCTCGCTTTAGAATTCCACACAGAAGGAAGGGAGCTAGATAGTCCATGAATCATGATACTCTCTACTTCTACTATCTACTCTCTAGTCCGACTATCCGAATCACCTTGATACTGATTCTACGTAGTCTAGTCTCCCTGGTAGTACCAAGGTTTTTGTTAAAAAACTTTTTGAAATGATATATATTGTAAATTTGTAATCGCAATGCAGATATGTATAATGTAACTATGTTAAAAAATATAATATGATAATGTTTTAAGAATTTCGAAGTGCTACTTCTATTCTTTTTTGTTATTATTATAAGAATCGTTAATTATATTTTGCCAAATATAATATAAAAAATTTCCGTTAAATAATTAAATGTTTCCAAACTTCATCATTCAATGGCGACTGGGTAATATAGTTATAATATAGTTAATGATTAATATTCATTACTATTAGTGTATGTTAAATTATTAATATTTTAAAATCATGACAATCGTTAGATTACGACATATGAACGACTAAAGTTGTATTTCAAAAGTTCTATGGGTTTCAAAAAGCTTTTCTGAAAACTCACTCCGGAAACGTGACACGTTGAAAGTTGACATGTAATGTTTTAGAAAGATTACGAATGATTACGTTACACGACGTCACTGTTAGAGTAATAGTATATTTACCTTTATAATTAAGTCTATCTGATTTAATTATTAAAGGTCACTATTATTCTTTTTTCACTTAAGCTTGTCATTTAGGTGCATAATAATTAATATGTTTATTAATTATTAAATGCACAAACCTAGCTTTCTCCGGCTTTAGGGTTTCTCACCTTATAAGCTGCTTTTTGTAATTATTGTTCATACTTTTGGGAAATACAATTTTGCTCTCACTCCGCTGAGATTCTCAAAACCCTTGCTCTCTCTCTCTCTTAGGTTTTCGCTCCAGCTTCTGGTATTTTGCTTGCAGGTGATCTTAGTTTTTTGTGGATTTGCACATTTGTGAAATCTTACATGGTATCAGAGCCTCCCTGCCGCTGCCGAGGTTGAAGTTCTTGGAGCCTGGATTCGAAGACGACAGCCACAGCTTGTTTCTGGGGTTTTCTGTCACTTTGAAGGAGGCACGATCTTCTGGAGCAGATTGAGCAGAAACAGACTCCGCCATTGCGTTCAGAAGGTCCGGGAGAGTCGAAATCATATAAAACTCGACTCAGTTTGGCCCCCGTGACCACAGGAAAAAAATTTGCCCTACCAGGGCCGTACGGCTCGAAAATCGAGAAAAAAAATCTCGAAAAAAAAAAAAAGGGTTTTTCTTAACAAAACAAGACGCGCCGCCAGCGCGCCGCCACCCGCGCCACCCGCAGCGGCTGCCGGGCAGCGCGCCGCCAGCGCGCCCCCCGCTGCGCCGCCGGGCTCCGCCGCTGAGCCTCCGCGCTCGGCCGTCGCCTCCACTCAGCCACGGCGTCGCCCGCGCCCGGTTCACCCGCCGCCCGCGCTCCGCCACCTCCGGTGCCGCTGCTCCGCCGGCCACTGCAGCAGGTGACGTCACAAGCTGATGTCACCTCTTTTTTCCGGCGCCGAAAAAATTTTTCGGCGGTTTTTTTAAAAAAATTTTCTGATGGTACGGTTCTGACGTCATGCTGACGTCAGCGACGGCCCAGTGACGGTCATACGGCCGTCAAATTTTTTGTCGTCCCTGGTTTTTTCCAGAGAGCTTACATTTGGGGGTACTTGGGCATTTTTGCTCCTACAGGGTTCATACGGACTCGAAAATCGACATATGATATATCACCGGAAAGGTCTTTCCGAGACGGACGCAATGATGCTGGTTTGGTTTTCTGATTCAGCCATTTGAGCTCTCTTTTTTAGCATCAAATTCAAGGCTTCTCCTTTCCTCCTTCTCTGCTTCTGGAGTCCAGGTTTTCTCCTCATTTTTTTTGTGCTTTCAGTTATTTGCTGTACAGGGGTTTGATTTATACATTGTGGGGGGGTGTTTTTCCTTTCTGTAATTTACTTCAGAAAAGACCCTTCTACTTCTGTCTTCTTCTTCTCTCAATGTCGGATCCCTCTGTGGCCCGGCTGACACCGCATAATTATCATACCTGGAAAGCACACATGACCAGACTTCTTATGTCACGTGGCTTATGGTCATGTCTGGATGAGAACCAACCTGTCCTGCAACGTCCCTTTGAGATTCTTCAGCACAGGAATAAGATGGATGAAGCCATGGGCTTGATTGCACTGAACATCTCCGACAGTCTCCTCTTTCACTTGGAAGGTTTGACCACTCCTAGGGCCATTTGGGGCAAGTTTTCAGATTTGTTTGGCACAGTTAATGAGTTCAGGGCACTTCAGCTTGATGCAGAGTTGACTACTTTGACTCCTACCAGCTTTCCCACCATTGAGGACTTCTTGATGAAGTTCAAGTCTCTGCGTTCAGTTTTGCAGGGATGTGGGAAAACAAAGACAGATGATGAGTGTATCTTCTTGATACTCTCAAAGTTGCGAGGACAGTATCAGATCTTTTCTTCCACTTTCTACTCCACCATGGATGCTTTGGGTGCTAGGCACACCATGCCTTCTTTTGAGACATTATGTGATCGGTTGACACGGGAACAGGCAAAGATCCAACAGATGGATGCTTCTGGCTCTTCTAGCCAAGCGTTGGTTGCTCAGTCTTCACAGGGGAAACCAAAACCGAAAGGCAAACCGAAGAAAGATTCCGCAGGCAATGAGTCTTCCTCCAAACCTGCACAGAAAAATGATTCCAAACCTCCAGCAAACCCTTCTAAGGGTAAATCTTCTTCGAAGTCTACTGAGTCTACCTCCAAGACTAAGAAGAAATCAGTTGAGACCTATAGCTTTTGTGGCAAGGATGGACATCCCGTTTCCAGGTGTTGGAAACGTTTGGAGGCTTTAGAGGAAGCCATGCAGGAGCATCACATTTCAGCTCCCCAGTCCACCTCCTCCCCTGCAGGGAAAGGTCATGCTCTTACTGCATGAGCTATGACTTCTGGGCCCACCTGGATTCTTGATTCCGGTGCTTCTCACCACATGACTCACACTCAGCAGTTGGTCACCTCAATTGCTCCTTGCGCTACTTCGCAGATTGCTGTTGGGAACTCATCTCATCTTTCGGTTTTGGGTTCTGGTTCAGTTGCATTAGCTGGGGGTTCTCTTCAGGATGTTCTTTTTGTCCCCGACATTTCGACGAACCTTCTGTCTATCTATCAGATTTGCCACTCTGGCTCTGGTAAGACAGTTGAGTTCTCACCACATGATGTGGTTATTCGGGACTTACATGATACTGAGATGATTGTGGCTACTGGGAGTGTTGACACTGCATCCCGCCTATACAGATTTGATGGATTTGAGTCTTCTGTTGGCACAGGTTCCTGTCTTATAGCACATGCAGATTCAGTGAGTAGACTTTGGCATGAGTGTTTGGGCCATGTCAATTACAGATATCTTCAGCAGATGAGCACACAGGCACTTGTTCTTGGGCTTCCACAGATTACTTGCACTGATGGGGTTTGTCAGGGTTGTGTTCTTGGCAAACAACATAGGGATCCTTTTCCTCAGGGACGAGCTACTCGTGCTTTGGCACCATTGGAGTTGATTCACAGTGACCTCATGTCCTTTCCTACTCCTTTTTCTGGTGCCAGATATGTGCTCACATTTATTGATGACTTCTCCAGGTGCACATGGGTGTACTTTTTGAAGTACAAGTCTGATGTCTTTGATTCATTTCGAGTCTTTAAGACATTTGTGGAGAAGCAATTTGGTCTTTCTATTCGCCGGATACGCACAGATAATGGGGGGGAGTATGTGAACCAGGCTTTCTGAGATTTTTGCTCTGAACATGGTCTTCAGCATCAGTTTTCAGTGCCCTACACCCCTCAGCAAAATGGTGTGGCAGAGAGAAAGAACAGAACACTTCGGGAGATGGCTAATTGTATGATACAGTCCAGGTCCATGGATTCGTCCTTTTGGGTAGAGGCAGTCAATTGTGCAAACTATATTCAGAATCGGATGCCTCACAAGGCAGTTCGACATATGACTCCTGAGGAGGCTTGGTCTCATGTCAAGCCTGATGTATCTTCATTTCGAGTTTTTGGTAGTGAAGCATGGGCATTTGTGCCTGACGCTCAGAGGAAAGCGATGGAGCGGAAGAGCCGACACCTCATTTTTGTTGGCTACTGCGAGGATGTTAAGGCATATAGGTTGTTTGATCCTGATTCCAGAGAGGTCCTGTTTCGACGGGATGTCCAGTTTGATGAGCGCCTTCCTGCAGTAGATACCCCGCTTCCAGAGTCTACTTCACTCACCACTACTCCCTCCTCTCTTCCAGTTGTGTTTCAGGATGATGAGGATGATGATCTTGGTGATCCCCATTTACCTCCACCACAGGATCCTCCACAGATGCCTAGATGGGCTCGTGTTACAGTTGATGCTGCAGGATCTCTGGCTGGTGACCCTTCCACCTCTCGTCACACCCGGTCTCATATTGCAGGTTCCAGTCTTCTGAGTCATGCTATTTGTGGTGATCCTCAGACATTTGGGGCAGCGACAGGACATACTGAGTGGGACAGTGCTATGCAGGAGGAGTATTCTTCTTTGATGAAGAATCATACTTGGGATCTTTGTTCGCTTCCTAAGGGAAGAAAGTTAGTGCGATGCAAGTGGTTGTATCGTACTAAGTTTGCTGCTGATGGTTCTATTGATAAGTACAAGGCATGTCTTGTTGCGAAGGGTTTTTCACAGGTTGAGGGTATTGATTACACTGAGACATTTGCCCCTATCGCCAAGATGAACTCTATTCGCCTTGTCTTATCCCTCGCAGCTTCTCAGGGATGGCCCATTTTTCAGATGGATGTGAAGAGTGCTTTCTTGCACGGTGATCTTAGTGAGGATATTTACATGGAGCAGCCTCAAGGATTTGTGCAGGATTCCTCCTTGGTTTGCAGACTTCGGCGTTCTTTCTATGGTCTCAAACAGGCCCCTCGGGCTTGGTATGAGAAGATGGACTCTTTTTTGCTTTCTACAGGATTCACACGCTGTCATTCCAATCCTACAGTCTACATTCAGCGTCTTGAGGATGAGATTTTGATACTTGTGCTATATGTTGATGATCTTCTCATCACAGGTAGCTCATCTTCTATGATTCAGGATGTTCAGTGCGCATTGATGGAGCAGTTTGAGATGACAGACCTTGGTCTTTTACACTTCTTTCTGGGTCTACAGATTGTGCAGTCACCTACTGGGATCTTTGTTTACCAGCAGAAGTATGCTCTTGACATGCTTCAGCGCTTTGATATGCTTGATTGCAAGCCTGCTCCCACACCTTTTCAGTCGGGTGTTACTTTGTCTACCTCTTGCACTACGCCTTCAGTGGATGCTACTTTGTATCGGCAGTTGGTTGGCAGTTTGTTATACCTGACACACACTCGTCCTAATCTCTCCTTTGCAGTTGGTCTAGTCTCTCGGTTCTCACATGAGCCTCATGAGAGTCATTGGCAAGCTGCCAAGCGTATTTTGAGATACATTCAGGGCACACTTATGTATGGCATTCACTACACATCAGGGGCTCCTCACATTGTTGGCTACACTGACTCAGATTGGGCTGGTGATGTTGATGATCGGAAGTCTACTTCTGGCTTTGTTTTTTGTCTTGGCTCTGGTCCTATCACATGGTCGTGCAAGAAGCAGAACGCTCGAGCACTTTCATCTACAGAGGCTGAGTACAGAGTGGCAGTTCATGCTAGTCAGGAGATTTTATGGCTTCGGCAGTTGATGACTGAGTTTGGTTTTCCTCCTGATCGTCCCACTGTTCTGTGGTGCGATAATCAGAGTGCTATTCACATTTCCCGCAACCCGGTGGAGCATCAGCGCACTAAACACATTGAGCTTCATATGCACTTCATCCGTCAGCAGATTCAGGATGGTGTTCTCACTTTGGAGTACATTCCCACTGACGCGCAGGTTGCTGACATCTTCACCAAACCCTTTGCATCTCCGCGCTATCTTCAGTTGCGTTTTATGCTTGGGGTGACGGAAGTTGTCCTTGGGGGGTCTTGTTGAGTCCTTCCTTCCTTCATGTTTCTTTTCAGCATGTTGTTGTATCTCTTTTTGGGGTAGGGTTTTTCCCACTGGGTTTTCTCTATTTCCCCGGTTCACAGAGATTTCTTTGTTGTTGGGTACCTGATCAGGCCTTGTTGCCGGGACCCATTTTCCTGCTTTCTTAGTTGTGCTAGGTTAGTTTCCTCCTGAGCTTCGCTTAAGGGGGGGTGTTAGAGTAATAGTATATTTACCTTTATAATTAAGTCTATCTGATTTAATTATTAAAGGTCACTATTATTCTTTTTTCACTTAAGCTTGTCATTTAGGTGCATAATAATTAATATGTTTATTAATTATTAAATGCACAAACCTAGCTTTCTCCGGCTTTAGGGTTTCTCACCTTATAAGCCACTTTTTGTAATTATTGTTCATACTTTTGGGAAATACAATTTTGCTCTCACTCCGCTGAGATTCTCAAAACCCTTGCTCTCTCTCTCTCTTAGGTTTTCGCTCCAGCTTCTGGTATTTTGCTTGCAGGTGATCTTGGTTTTTTGTGGATTTGCACATTTGTGAAATCTTACAGTCACGTCGAAACTCATTACTCACTCCAGAAACGTGACATGTTGAAAGTTGACGTGTAAAGTTTTAGAAAGATTACAAATGTTTACGTTACACGTGTATGATGTAGAAAGATTACTTTACCATTTAACGAAAGGTTTTTAACATTTACTTTTTTAAAACCTATCGACTCATACTCGTAGCAACAGAGTTAAAAAGAACTGTTGAACAGGAACCGTCACTGGAGATTTTGAAATCGAGACTGTAATTTGTGAGAGCCTTAGTCGTTCGAACTTATATCTATCCTGATTTCAAAATTCAAAGTTTAATTTCGGGTAAGTACTAAGTTTAACTTGATTTTGAAATTTTAATTCTTGCATGTTCTATTGGGGTTTTCTTAAATTGGGGTTTTCTTCAATTGGGGTTTTCTTAATTAGTTAGTTAATATCTGTGATATTATTACTATTAGTAAATATCTGTGAATCTTTGTTTCTTAATTTTTCTGAAGAACAATGGGCAAAGCAAAAACTCAAGGCCTAGGGCAAGCAAAAGGGAAAACTGTAATGGACTTCAGAAAATTAGTACAAATCCCTGGTTTCACCGATGAGTATCACGATGTTTATGATCCTGTTATCGAAGGTGAAAAGAGAGTTATAGCAATTAAACATACATTGTGCAGTAAGGCAACTGGGCCAAGGAGGTCTGAATTTATAAAATTTAACGCAGCGGTAGGTGCAATAACCAATAAAGTTGCTTCTTGGGATGTTGGTCTGGGTAACATGCTATTACCCGAAGTTTTCCCTTGCCCAGAAATTGTCAAGATTTGTGCAGAAAATTATGATGAAGAAAAAAATCAATTGTGAATAAACAAACTCAGGAAGAAATTTTAACAATAACCCAGGAAGAATTTGTCAATTTGCTAGACCTAGGGTTTGACCCACAAAACTGTAATGCCAAAATCGACCTGGGAGTGCTGGCAGAGCAATATGAGGCAGTCCCGCAAGATGCAAAAGATTCATTTGTAAAGGGTCTAATAGTTGCAGAGGCAAAGGCTTCATTGGGTGAGAACTAGAAGCCTCCTTATGATTTTAAGGTTTTTGTGCCATGGGTTCAGGATACTATATCCTTGCTATCATTTTGCCTGGGATTGGAAAACAATAGGGAAGTGAGTGCCAGCATTCTTCAATTCATTTGGGATATCCATTGTCTGAATGAACCAGTAAGATATAATTTTGTTGGACACGTGGTCGAATCGATGCAAGAACAATTAGCATTGATTAAAAGAGGCAATTCTAAGACATTTAGGTTCACAACCTACTTGTGCTATCTTCTGTAGCCAAGAATGCTGCAATATTAATGAGCAACGACAACAAGCTTGAAATTCAGAGGGGGACAGGCACTCCAAATCCAATATATAACTAGACACCTCAGATAAGATTGTATGATAACAGAAGGAATTACAGTAATTTTGTAGACTTCTTTTTGGCCCCATTGTACAAAGAAATAACAAGCACTCCAATGCCCAAATTGTCTGCTTCATGTAGGGATTGCATCCAACTTGGAAGCATAACTCAATTGGCTAACTGGTACTTAATGGAAGATTACATTGTGCTAAGGTTTTACGGATCAGAACTACAACCCCGCAAACTTCCAATGCATGTGACAGACATGGTGTTTGCAGTAGAATATGTAGTACAACTAGAGAGCACATATAGACTCTTCTCTAGCCAATCGAAGAAGAGCATATTCCCTTCCTTACCTTTCTCAATTGGAGGGTTAACATTTGAGAGAAAGGCTTTCCAAGTGGTACAATTTTTTATAGATATTTTTCAATTTGATTTAGAGTGGTACTGGAAGTATGATCCACTCAACGTCATTCAAGAAAGGCTTGTTGCTAATAAGAACTCTGCAAACTTATTTCAACATGAAAGTAAACCATTGCTAGAGAAGTTCAAAAACAAGGATAGCTGGGATGACGTTAGAAAAGAGATGGAGAAAGTTTCCGTTGAGGAAAACATTTCAGTTGAACAGTTGTCATCAAAAATTATGACAACAATAAATCAGGGCATTGTATAGCCTAGGATGTCCTTCAATTTCTATGACAAAGTTGCTCAACCATCAAACATAAAAATAACAAAGAGAATAGCAGAAGCTTGTAAGGATAGAAAATGGACTAGAATGAAAATGGATGATTTTTGGAGTATGAGAAAGGCTCTTGGTGAACCAAAGACTAGTGCAGATCTGGATGACATAGACGAGGATATAGAGTTTAGCAAATTGTGGAATATGGAGCATCCTAACTCTGCATACGACAGCAGTGATCCAGATGATCATGATATTGATAATGCATGTACTCCACAGACTAGGAGTCACTGTGCAATCTCCGAGGACCAGAAAAATGTATATAGCAAAGGGGCAGTCATTGTTGAAAAAATGGGTTATAAAGGTGGTGGTTTGGGTCCCATAGAAGAAGGCGTCTAGAATACAATTCAGACAGAAAAAACTGCTTATGATCATGGTGCAAGACTTGGTTCTGATAGTGGACCTAGTGGTAGTACTAGTGGCATTCGTGGGACTGGCATTGGTAGGAGTGGGCACCTTATAGAACAAGTTCCCTCTCTAAAGAGGCCACTAGAATCTACACAGAATCCCATACAAGAAGATAGTGTCAAGAAGCAAAAGTTTTCCATTTCCAGTTCCAGTTCCAGAACAATGACATTAGATCTTAAAGAAGTGTTGCCAATTTCAGGTTCAACAAAACCCTCTAGAAGTTCAAATCCTCAAAGAGCATTAGTTAGATCAATAGCCATTTCAAGCTCTATCTCTTCTTCACCTTTCAAACATTCAAATCCTTCTGCAACACCAGATTTTCATTACAAGGATTTCTATAATAATTTTGCAGAAACAAAAACAAAGAATAAGGAATCAAAGAAGGCATTGGAGTTTGGTGCCCTTACTGCAACTGCACAGGAACAACCTGCATCCAACGGGGTTTTTCCAACATATGACCCAAAGAGAGACATGATAGAGTTCATGGTTGTTATTCCACCAAACAAAGATGGAAACCCACCAGAGAGTCAGATAGATCACTCTGAATTTGAAGTTAGCACTCTCCAAATGGATTTTTCCAAAGTAAAAAATGTGGACAAAATCAATGTCTCAAAGTCTACAAACCAAGTGGTCTACAGTACACTGCTAAAGGTGGAAAGAGAGAAAAGCAAGCTTGAGAAAAATATAGAAAAGTTACAGGAAGACATTGGCAATGAAAAAGCAAAGAGGAAAGCTTCAGAGAACAGTTTGAAAGAATTGCAGAAAAAGATTAAAAAATCAGCAGATACAAAGCAAGGACATGCTGAGGTAGTAGTGAAGGAACAGGAGTAGGAGCATGTGAAACTGAAGGAACAGGAGCTGAAGGAACTGAGGGGAAAATTGGCACAGGAGTAGGTGAAGGAACAGGAACTGAGGGGAAAATTGGCAGAAATGATAAAAAAAACTTGACGAAGAAAGAGCCAATTCAAAAAAGTTATTTAAAAATCTGGAGAGTAATGCTGCCTCTCAGGCGGATAAAGCCAATCATTGGGAACAAAAAGTAGTAGAAGAGAAAAACAATTGTGAAAAAATGGTAGAAGAACTAAAGAAGGCCAATTGTACAATTACGGCTTTAACAGATACTAGTCATAATTTAGTGAAGATTACAAAAGAACACATTTGGGGCCAAATATTGGCGATGTCTAATAGCTTGTATGACTGGTTTGAAATGCTTCAAAGTATGAGAGTATGTTACTTGAAGCTCCAAAACAACATTTAACAGAACATGGATGTTGTCAACAAAGAAAAGACAACAAAAGATATTATGCAACAACTCTACAGTAAGAGTGATAGTTATCTATCAAACAAGGGAATTAGCAACCGCCTTGATGCATTAGTAAAGGTATCAAGTATCATTCGCAAATGTGAGAAGCTACGGGAAGCACAAGAATTGGATGACAAAGTTAAGTAGAAGATCACAAAGATGGAACAAAGGAAAGTGAAAATGGAAAGTCGTGGTTTGCCTAAGGGATTTGAAGCAAATGAGTTCATTGGAAGAGAAAATTACAAAACAAGGTTGCAAGACAAAATAAATACTGCTGTACGCTTTCTCCCTACAGACATATCTCCTGATGCATTCTTGGATTTCATCAAACCAGTGAGAACTTTGAATGGACTTTTAGAATCATCAGTGCTGTCAAGTCACACTTCCAACTATGAATTGCTAACGAAGTTGCAGGAGTGTGACTATACTATGAACCAAATTGTTCTGCCATCAGAGGGTGTTTGGAGTGGCCTACAAAGATTGCTCTGAATTTTGAACTACTTTAAATTGTAATATATTGCAAATGAATACAAAACAAATTGTGCTCTATGATTCTATCTAATTTTCATGTTTTCCAATTCAATGTATGTTGAGTTACTCTATTTTATTCATTTATTCTTAGTTGAGTTACTCTGTTATATGCTATTGGAATACAAAATTTCATTCAGGAATTTCAAATTCAAATATGAATGATCATTGATGACATAATATAAACTACACTCTACAGTAATAATACTCTTCATTCTCAAATTTTAATGATAAAACATAATACATTCTTTCTTTTCTAAAATGAACATTGAATGATAGGATATCATATAGTAGTTAATAAGTTCAAAAAATACCTATTGGTTGCCACTGCTAATTTAACAAAAATTTCCTAAATTTTCCAATTCATCTTTGTGTCATCATCATCATCCAATTCTGGTATTCCAGTTGCTTCATTGTTCTCTTCATTTTCGTTTGTGTCTTCTTCAAGTTCACTCTGACCTCCACTTCTATGACTCCCAATCCCATCACCAGTGCCATTGCCAATTGTACTTGTCCCACTTGGAGTCACTGTAGGAGATTGGTTAATGGTGTTGCCCACCCCTCTTCTTTTGCATCTTTTCTTCCAGATTTCCATTGCTTTTTGATAAGGAAAAGTATTGACATCATACCTAGATGTGTATACCCTCAAGCATGATTCCAAATTCTTGTCTAGTTTGTTTCTTAGCTTTGATTTTAGGAAGCCTAAAGCACTGAAAACTCTCTCATCCTCCACTGAACCCAATATCATGGTTTGACATAGATCAGCAAGCTTGAAGTACTCTGAAATTTCTTCACGCAACATTGTGCTCTGTTTTAGTTCTGTCCAAAGCTTTGTTGCCGAGCCCTCTTCATGTGGGTTATGCATTAATTGATATTGATGCTTCATAGTCCTTGCAAAGATGCCTGATTGCTGTCTAAGAAGACCCTCATCTAATATTCCTTTGATAGTCACTCCATTGAATTCTACAGATTTGCAAAATTCCTTTATCAAAGTCAATAGCCTTTTACGATAATATTCCTTAGATTTGAAGGACCAATATTGAGGAAACACAATTGCCATGGCCTCAAGCAGTTGATCATATAAGAATCATGATCTTATTTCAGAGGAAACTCTATAGGCTATGTCCCTTGCATTAGTTGTTATAGACTCAACGATCTTGGTAAACTCTTCCCTTGTAACTCTTGTAGCTCGCTTCTTTGGGGCACTGTAGTACATTGGTATCTGAAATCCCCTTACACAAACACATAAATCTCCATTTTCAATGATCTTTAAATAATTATCAGGATCGTCCAAATCTGTTAGTTTTTACCAGTGATTAAATCTATCATCGGATAAATTTAGGTCACTACGATAGAGACTATCGAGGGCTTGGCATGACATTTTACGCAAGTGAGCATATTCTGCAATATACATGGCTCTTTGCTAGGCTTTTTTCATAATTAACGTCATTTCTTCTAGCAGGGGAAGAAGAGATGCCAAAGTCAAAAGTGTCTCTATATTGCTCAACCTCCGAAGCAGGTCGCCACATCTCTGATTTTCTACATTGTCCCGATTTTTGTACATTAGTCCAATCAAAGATTGATATTCGGAAAATACTCGATGCACTGGTCCATCCAAAGAGATCCATCTGGTATCAACATCTTTAAGAAGCTTGTTTCCATCAGTAATTCCATCAGTAAAGTGCTAAAATTCCCTAAAACATTTGGGACTTCGACAAAAATATGCGTACAACTCTCTTACTAAATCTTCAACCTTGTTTACTGAAGGAAACTTCTTCACAACTCTAAAAGCAAGATTCATCCTATGGGCCATACAGTGAATGCCAACAACATATGGTGAACAAGAAGCCTGCATCTTTGTGCAAAGACCATTCCTTTGACCTTGCATTACTGAAGCTCCATCCGCTCCAACACATATCAACTTCTTTGCTATTGTCAATTCATCCATAGCTCCATATTCAATTAAATGGCTCTTTACTAATTGAAATAAAGTTTCTGCTGTCGCATTGTCTCTCAATTTAGCAATAGTTAGTAGATGTGGTTGGCGGACATTATTCTGTACAGTATAAACATGCATGCATACCCACGATGTATTATCTATTGCTATAACTTCATCTAAGGACAATGCAATAAAGGTTGACTCTTTTATTTTTCTTTGTACATCCTCTATTTCAACCTGCGCAATACAAATTGCCCATTCCCATCCACTGTTTATCGACCAATGACTGAAAGGATAGTTAGGAACTTTCAAAAAGTGTAACAAACCACTCATTTCTGGATAGTCTATCATTGGACGCCCTTTGCTCAAAATATGGAAAACATTACTTAATTGAACAGCTTTTCCGCATTCTTCTACTTCACTTGCTTTTGCAAAAATAGCATTAATAGAACCTTGAACTTCACTAGGCTTCCTCTTAAATTTATGAAACAAATAATATTCCTCAGCATTCCTTTTATGTTGACATTGCTCCTTTGTTTTATATCTTACCACTTTTATTTTCTTTCCATCTACAGTTGAGGTTTTGTAAATCTTACCAACATGTTTCTCTATGGTGTCTAGTTTAAACTGCAACCACTTTTCCTTTTTATACTTCCAACCACAAATCGTACATCTGCATTCTACTGGCGGCTCACCTACAATTGGATTGTCCACGGGCTCAATGAATGGATACTTTGCTGCCCAATCAAATTTAAATCTCCTGGCCATCTCCCATTGACAATCAATTTTTTCTTTCGATTTTCCTCTCCCTTTAGTGTTACTGTTAATTGCACCATCATCATCACCGAAGTTGATTGATTCATCCTGGTACTGGTTATTTATTGGATATTCTTCTTCAAGGTCATCTTCATTAGAGATATCAGGTTTTGCAACTTCGTCACCAGATTTATTAGGCTCCCCAATTTGTTGAATAGACTCCTGTGTAGGTTGAGATTGTACAGGTTCCTCTGATGATGTACCTTCCTCACTTTGACCAACACTGTTGCGTCTACCCCCGCCAAAGTATGAAGATATATTTCTGCATTTCGTTGGCCTCTCTTGGACATCTCCACCTTCATTAGTCCTCTTCCTGTTTAAATTTGACTGTGACATCTCCATCAAATTAAGGCTGCAATAAAATACTACGGACTCGTAGTCGTAGTCGTTCCGGTTTGCTACCGATCGCAATTGTTAGCTCTAAGCTCAGAATCAACTGAATTATTATGCTACTAAGTACTAAAAGAAAATCTCTCTAAGGCTCCTTCTTTCCGGCATGTTTCAATAATGAAACTCATATATCTTAAATAGACAACTACAAATAAACCATTTTCATATCAGCCATCAGATTTTGCCTCATAATCGACATTGTCCATTTTGGCGAATGGGCCGACCATTACATATGATAAGAACTAATATTTGGCAAACCCCATGTAATTTCAAGTAATCGAGTGGGTGAATAGGGCGGGAGCTTGGGACCCCATTGCATGTGATGCATGGCGAATTGGGTCCTAGGACAAATAAAAATTTCATAGAGGAAAATGGGAATTTGGCGAATGATGATCCTCAAAAGAGACACTCAATTTAATCTGTGGCGAATAAGAGTAAATAGTAAAGAGAAATATGGGCGAAGAACCCGACTACCAAACTGAAATTACGTAATAATAGTGGTGAACGTTCCGACCACTATATGACCATTTTATAAAATCTGGGCGAATGATCCGACCTGTATATGATCATTTTATTCACCAATTTCTATCACCCGATCGTGACATATTCACCAATTGGCAAATATTTGGCACTAAAAAAATCCCTGATGCTCATCTTTAATCCATGAAATCTGATAGGGCTTCGGATGTTCCAATCTTTTCAACTGCAATTTTGTGACCATTTCCTCAGATGCCAGATTCTTCGAGCTACCACTGTCAATGATTACCTTCCAAACTTTGTCAAAAACTCTACATCTGGTCTTGAACAAACTTTTTCTTACCAGATCTTCCTTTTTGCTTTCATTCCACAGTGCTCTTCTTACCATCAAGTTATTTTCTTTCTCAGGTTCATTCGGTGGCTCTTCTTGCACCAAGGCATTTCTACTACTACCAGCCTTCTTACTAGCATGTGTGCATTCAAAAGATCTATGTCCTTCTTCTCCACCAATGTAACAAGTTTCTCATAAACTTCCTCTGCTATAACCACCTCGGTAGTTACTGCCTCTGCCTCTAGATGAACTTTCACCTTTCTTGCCTTTATCCAGATTTATCTTTTCAGGTTCAGATCTAGCATTTTCACCATTAGATCTACCTCTTCCTCTAGGGAATCTACCACCTCGACCTCTTTGTCTTTGCTCATGTCTTTTGTTCAATTTATCCTCGGCCTTCAATGTAAATTGATAAGCCTCTTCAATGTTCTCCAACTTGACCAAACTAATTTCCTCTTAGATGGAAACTCTCAAACCATTCAGGTATCTACCAATTCTTTCCACATCATCTTCATCATGTCCAGATATGATATCTAATCTATAGAATTCCTCAGTATACTCTTTTATCAAGCTATCTTTCTACCTCAAACTTTGCATTCACCGAACTAGGTTAATCTGATAATCACAAGGTAAGAACTTTCCTTTCAATTTATTCACCATTTTATTCCATACCTTAATTTTGTCTTTGCCTTTCCTCTTCCTATCTAGCTGTAGATGTTCCCACCATAAGGATGCATGACTTTTCAACTTTGTGCTTGCAATCTTCACCTTCTTGTCTTCAGGAATGTTTTCATACTCAAAATACTTTTCCATCTCGGTGATCTAGTCCACCAGTTCATCAGAATCTAGCTTTCCACCATACTCAGGAGGATTGAAATGTGGTGTAGACTTCAGACTTGTCAAAGCCTTAAAAAATCTTTCTTCACCTTGATCCATAACAGGTGTAGGTTCTGCATTTGCCTGTTCTTCCTCAATTTCATCATCACTAACATCTTCCAGATGTATGCCTCTTCTCTGGGCTGTTTCAACAACTTCTAATCTAGTAGCAATCTGCCTTAGCATATCTGCCAATCCTGGATCTACATCTTGCCTCCCACGAACCATCTTGATAACCCTCTGCAATTGTAGGTCAGATTGCAATCTGCTACCCCACAACAATCAACTAGGGCTTCTCAAGAGGAACCTACAAACCTAGATCTGTAGACCTAGATCAAGATCTCACCTTGCTCTGATACCACCTGATGCAAGGGCTAGGTCAAGAGGGGCCAAACAATGGCATGCCCTAATGATCCAGCCTGCTCAACAACATGCAGAAGTAATAAAGAACAACAATGAGAGAGAGAATGCAGGATCTTTCATTAATTTTCATCAAATAGAATGATACATGCCGGGCTGTAAGGCCTTCCCAGCTAGGGCCAGATATTACAATGAATTATAGAAGTCCTCAAACATGCGAGGATTTGCCAATAATCTCCAATATCTTATCTTCCTATCTCTTCCTAAAACTCCTCCTAAACTACAACCAAACAACTACATTTATACAAGAGTCTACCAAACTGAGTCGGCCTTCAAATCCATAATCAACAAAAGGAACAGTCAGATATGGGACCACACGCTTCCCAATGGTTGATTCCAGCATTAAATCTGTGACCCAATATAAATGCACAAGTCAACCCAATAGAAACTCAAAAGAAACTACTCAGTAAGCAAGGATGACCAAGCAACATACAAGCATCGTCGAGCGCCAGTGAAACAACCGACTGCCAAGGAGAGAACTAACCACACTCGGTAACCAAAGGAAATTGACCAACTCGGTCAAAGAAGAAACCAAGCAACACATAAAAACTCCAAATGTTTTTGGTGACACAGGATTGCCAAGGACCCAAGATGCTCCTACATCATAGAATCCTGGGATGAAACTGATAAGGAGAATCTGCACATCATCTCCCCGATGTCAAAAAGTGCTCCTGCCATGTCAAACCAACTGAGCTGGAAGAAGAAACCATCATTGTCATAAGGAAAAAGGATGAAGGTTGGTGTTGTTACGAGCTCTAGAAGGATGCGCGGAATGAGTAAAAGGGTAGAATAGTTAGCTTCTTTTTGGCCCTATTTTGTATAAGAGTTTAGGGTTATATCTGGACATTGTTAATGTTCAAAGAGATCTAACAAGAGATCTAGACCTTCACCCGTCTTAAACGCTATTTTCTTGTCACCTGTAATTTATTAACTAACATAGATATAAACTTATAAATATATAAATCTATATATATACATACATTCACACACACACACACACACACACATAGATATACATTCATATTCATATACATTGGCATCTTGATCACTTTATTTTGTTGTTAGAATTAAATCATGTTGGGAAATATCTTCCTTTCTTTTGAAGTCTTGTTCTTAAAATTACATCTTAAAATAGGATCCAACATGTGTTTTTGTAGAAGGAATAATACGCACTAGTATATTAAACTTTAGTTTGTGTTCAAAATTGATTCCCTTCTGACGCCTGAAATGATATGGTATAAGGGTTTCAGAATCCAAAGGACAAGTTTCTCTCTTCATTTTATTATTTGTCAATCATAATGAAGTAGCTCAGTTATGTGTATAATTTGTATTGGATGTCCACAGATTCTATCTATTTTAGGGATAGCTCATGACATCTTGCATCACCTATGGTAGGAGTCAGTATCCTATCCCCTATATGAATGTTATGACTTGGATAATTTAAAGGTATTATCCTCACTAGGGACAACAATACTTGTTCAGCTATTCCTTCACAAAGATTGTTATCTTGAAGTCAACACACAAATCTGTGTTGACCTCAAGCTAAGGATCTATGTTCTAGGGACTGGGTGGTCTTTCTCACTGGCTTATTCCTAGCTATCTGTGGGGAGGGTTCTTATGCCTTTTTATTTTCTGGCACTCATGCCCATCTTTTAAATCCTTTTTAAAGTTATGCTGTGAGATATTTCCAGTTTTGCGCAAGCAGCAATAAGGATACATACCATGACAAGTCTTCTTCTACTTTATTCTGTATAATAATTAGTCTTTGTTTTAGATGAAAAAGATGGTTTACAGTTTTGCAGTAGTAAATGGATCCTTGATTAAAGTGATATGGAGGATCTCCTTTCCTTGGATTTTTATTTAGCATCTTCTCTTCTAGTTAGATGTAGTCATCTACGGATAACCTTCAAGCTAACTATTGTTAGATAAGGTATTTAGCTAATCTTGCAGGGTAAAAGAAAATAAAGAGAGCTCAGTTCCTATTCTGAACCTTTCATTCTTGACAAAGGTAACATGCAAACTCACACCTTTTTATTGGTATAGTTGAGAGTAAGTCCTAAATTATAATGTAGTTTAATGAAACACACTAACAAGGATCTTGGCCAAGTTTTAGAGTTGTTACAGGTAATAAAGGCATAAAGTTTCGAGAGAAAATCCTCTATTGTAATTTTGATGGAAGTAAGGCTCATATTGTAGGAGGTTCGGATCCACAGATGCAAAGATACTTGGAAAGGAAAGTTGGATCTCAGTTAAAGGAATTTTTTTATCCCAAAATTGGACTCTCCATTTCAATCTGATGTACATGTACAACAAAGGCAATTTATGATAGTCAGGGACAAGAAGGTCCAAACAACCGAATTTGGGTTAATTTTATCAAAAAAATGTATTAGTATCCGGACTACGGTCCCATGCATGGCTGGAGGTTTTCTTAACTCCACTCTTTCCTACTAGCGCCTGCACTGAGTGGGGTTTTTTACTGTAAATACTTTCTATTAAAATTATTGGCTTCGACCTTTTACCAAAAAAAAATAAAAAAATATTAATCATATATAATTAAAAATATATATTAGGACAATAAAATTTATATTATTCTTATATTTTACAAAATAATTACAAATAAAATTAAGATTAAGATTTGAATTAATTATAATTTACAATCAATAATTGTTTAAATAATTATAGTTAAAAAATTGCTTATTACTACAATTTCAATTATATAAAAATAATAATTTTATAATTAATTAAAATATAATAATTGTAATAAATTCATTAAAATTAAAATTATATTTATATTTAAGATTAAGATTATAATTATTTATAAAATTAAATGCAAGTACTTAGCCACTACGTGACACTTGTTAGTACTTGTATTTTAACTAGTGATTAAATGAACTCTTGTGCACCAATCAAAAAAAATTATATTTTATATTTCATTATAATTTTTTCATTTCTAAAAATATAGATGCAATTTTTTTAACTTTATAATATCTAAAAATTACTTTCGAATGTATTTGTAATTATAGCCACTCTCATCCACCTGTTAGAATTTTTTTAAAACTTTGTGGGTGTAAATTTTTTATTGGTAATATATTATATAAATTAATAAATATTATTGAATTTGTTGGTAATATATCATGCTCTTACAAAATAAGAATTAAATATTAGATTCAACATGCAATAAATAAATAGATGGAGTCTAGTTTAGCTAGAAGAGTAATGAAATTAATTATAATTTTATGTGTAATTGATAAGAATCTTTATATGAATGATAATAATTAAATTTTTTGAAATAATATACTAGTAGCCTTTAGTTTTATAATTAATTTTAATTTACATCTAAATATAATTCTAATATTGATAAATGTATTATAATTATTAAATATATTTTAATTAATTATAAAACATAGCACACCTTATAAAATAACTATTAATTCAATTATGTATACTATTTATAATAAATATAATAGATTCAAGTTAATCTACAATGAAACTTATAATTAAATCCGGCAAGTACTAGCCACTACTGTTGTAGCCATCACACTAGTCCCTTTGATATTGCAAGTTGGTAGAATAAAAAATCCCATTTTAATAAATTGCATTATTAATTTTTACATTTTTTCTAAGAAAAATAGAAGCAAAAAATTGAATTATTTATGATTTTTGATTCACAATTACTAAAATACCCTACTATTTATGATATTTAACCTTCACTCCAATTATAACTTTAACTATTCATGTGAACCAAATACAATGTAATTAAACACATTGCTTATCCAAAAAGTATGTAGAGCTATTTAAATTCACAATCATTAATTCTAATTAAATATACAAATTAATTAATCAAAAACTACTATATTTGTTATTGTATTATATATTTTATATATTGTATAGTCTTTATCATATATAAAAATTATTTATTAAAAAATTGATTGGCTAAATCATTTAAAGTGTTATACACTTGCTCCAGGAGTTATGTGTTATGGTGTTCAATGGTTCCACATTATTATTTTTATTCTCATTTAAAACTATTTTGAATAGTTTCTTTATTTTTATTTTTAATAACCCTAAAAATGATATCGTTTAATGCCATACCCATCACACTCATAATTATTTTTTATTATAAAATTTTAAAAATTTATATTTAATAATTATATTTTTAATTTTTACAATTATGACTATTGAAATAAAATTTTGAAAAAAATTATGATTTTTTTTATTAATTTAAAAATAAAATAAAATAAAATTCCTTTAAGATATATAATAAAAATTAAAAACTATTTTTAAAGTAAAATTTACAATTGTTAAATTAAAAACATAATAAAAATTTAAAAACTAAATGACATGCTAATTCTATTATACTTATTTATAAGTAATTAAAAAATTAAAGGCAATTAGTGACCACTAATAGCACTTATTTTATTAAAAGAAAACTCAAAATTAAATAAATAATAAAAAATAACACGGATATAATTTCCTTCAAGAAATAAAACATTCCCTCCCACAAGCCCCCAAAAATGAGGAGAAAATGATTAATAATAATAATAGGCCACGGTGGAAATGCAACGTTTCCTATATGATAACGAAGACAAAACCATAACTATTTTTCTGATTTTCAATCTGGCTAAAATTCAAGCATTCTATTTTTTGTGGGGGAGAAGGGTCGTGACATGGCACTGAGAAGATGAGCTACAGTGTCATGACAGACAACATTAATGGAAGAGGAAAAAACTACGACCAATACACTTGCGTTCACTGTTCTGAGTTGAGCACACCAAAATAAGAGACATGGCTGTCCAGAGCTTATTGGGTGTCCGTCACAAGGCACCTTTCCTCTGTCACACACCTTCCAGTTCTGCTCATGGAGGTACTGTTTTCTTCAATCAAACACTCATCTAAATGCACATATATATTTCACAGCTAACGAGTTTCTGCAACAGATGAATGCTCGAGGAAGACCGCTTCCATGGTATGCTCAAAATACATGCCGTTTAAGCAAAATGACTGTACAATGGTGGAAAGAAGGTTCAGATATCCAATCCCATTTTCTGTCTCATGCAAGGTCGCTAGTACCGAAGGTACGATGCATATGGTTTAACGCAAACTTCAAATTGTGGTTGGTACCTTGTTTTTTAATTTCGAGAAATTGCTACATTTCAATCTCTCTTGGAATGCTTTTATGGGAAAAACTTCCAACAGAACACAATGTTCTGGTACCACTATGGTGGATTAAAATCCAAATAAAACACAAACCACACAACTCTGAACGTAATCTGAAGGAGAGAAAACTCCAAAACACCCAAACAGCATCACACATAGCTACTGCTCTGTTTGCCAATCAACTGGTAATACAATAGAAATAATACCCAAACACAAAATAGTGATACATGCAATTTCTTTTCTATTAAACAGAAAATAAACATTTACAACCTGATTACTAACTCAAATTACAATATTTAATACAAACAAATTATTTGCAGCAATCTGGAGCTACCCCCAATCACACTCAATCTTTAGAGTTTACACGCTGACTTATACCTTTGTTTAGAGCTGCCTCCCACTGTACTGCACTCCTTTCACTCAACACTGCTTCTGCTGCACAAACATACCTCTATTCTGCCAGAGCTCAATGAACTTGCTTCTTGTTAGTTAACAGATTTGGTTTCTCACACAAAATCAATAATAAGGACTCTATTTACCCAAATCAAGAATCTCAAACTAACAAACAATTGGGTTAACAATAAAGTTTGTTTCCCTCTGAATTTTTATGTGGTACACCTCCCACTTATGATTGATTGTTTTTATATATTTTTTGGATAGACGGATTTTGGTATGCTTTTAACCTGAAAGCAGAAAGGCAACCATTACTTGTTCATCACCATGTAACAAGCATGAAACAACTGAAATGAACTGGAAATTTTAAGACTGTTTTTGGATAATATAACATGAACCAAAATTTTTATTTTCTCTCAACACAAAGATTGATAACTTTTTAGAAACTTTCCAATAGAATTGCCATCACCAATTCATAACACACAGGTTGGTAATTGATAACAGCATAATGAAAACCATAACTAGAGATATGATATATTCTGATAAAGAATATTTCTCATACAAACTTAGCACACAGACTAAACATTCACAAAAGAAACATTAAACTTTTGCACACAAACGAAGGAAGATATCAGGATAACACCAGCGAAAATCCTTCTTCTATTCTATTATCAGAACTTTTTCAAGAATTGTATCACAGTACTATCTCTATCAAAAATTCGGACCCTTCAATAGTCCCTTGAATACATATTTATAACATCCAACTATGTAACTGCCAAAGTTAAGTAACTGATTCTTTATAAAAAATCAATTTCAAAATAGTTTTTTTGTAAAATGAAATGTCCGTTTTTAACACTAGGGAACTTTTTAAAACAATTAAAATATTTGAAAGAGAAAGCCACCGAGACTAAGATGGTGGAGCCACATTGGCTTAAGATATTGAAGGGGGCTGTGATGCAACAACTTGATCTTTGAAGTCTCTATAAGTTTTCAATATTGGAGATAACTCCACGTGCTTGGGAATAACTATCAACTTTAACCTAATATCCCATACCACCTTACCAGCTTTAATTCTATCTATCTTTTCCTGAAGGTTCACAGGTTGAATCAACATTGCAACGCTTGCTTGTCAGAAAGGGAGTAGATGAAATTCTAAAGTTCTTCCTTGATCTAGTCCACTGTTGCATCTTCGTTGCTATTCTTCTTCTTGAATCTACAAGCAACACTGTTAGCTAACCTTATTATTTCCGCATGGACTTTTTTGAATTCTTTCATGGTTTTGTTCAAGTCATTGATACCATACAAGCATAAATCGTTTTGGGAAAAAAACGAGAAACTAGAAGAGTAGGATTTTTTGAAAAAATCAGATTTACAAAAACACATAAAAAAATGAAGAAAAGCAATTAGAAATTACAGATTTTCATTTTTTTATATTCATATTGCTGATTACGTTGCAGTGTTGCACAAAACATATCACAATAGCATAAAAAAACAACTAGATAGACACGGATATCAAAATGTCAATTACAATAGAGTTTGTAACTTTGTACAAAGTCAACCTATAAACTAAGTACAAAGTTCCAAAAAATCAAATGTAGCCAATGACATGCTAGGGGGCAGGAGGCCTTGATGATGCTTCTCATTGGAAAGTCCCTGACCTAGCTCCTTCATGAACACTACTTGGCACGTTGGCCATGCCCATGACTCCAAATCTTCAGGGTCAAGAACATAATCATCAACATCATCATCTTGAGGCACAACAATCCATTTAGAGACTGAATCAATCTAGTCAAGGTCAATTGGGGAGTCATCCTCAATAGTTCCTATTTTTTTGCATGTAGAAATTAATGTTTGCCTACAAGTGAAAAACACAATGAATACAACTTCAATTGGGTGCAAGTTATTGAAATTCCTACCTTGAGCTTTCTTCAGCTTCAAGCGAAGGTTGTGGTGAACGAACACCAAGTTGTTCATCCTTTTTTGTGTTAGATGGTTCCATTTCTTGGAATGTATATGTTCAAAAACACTCCAGTTATGCTCACAAGCGGATGAACTACATGGCTGGGTCAAAATGCGTATCGCCATCCACCTAAGATTTTTGCATTTGTGACAAAAAAAATCCCACCATTGAGCTGAAAAACACATTACAAGGAGATGATATCATGTAAGAATATCTTCAAATCTTAAGAAATTTACTGATCACATCGACAAAATAAATGGACTATCAAAAGTTTATACTTATAGAGTCTACCTGGTTGTAAGGCTGTTCTGCCTTTCACGAAAGCCCTAGATGAGAGAAAATCCCTTGCCTGCTTATACGTTCGCAACTTTGACATAGCTTCTTTCAATTGGTCTTTGCCTGGAGACATTTTGTCCATGCATTTGAACAAGCCTTGTGTGATCTCAGCATCAATCTCTCTGAATTTTGTGTTGTAGAACAATGATGGATTGAGAAAGTACCCCGCAACATGGAGAGGTGAGTGCATATGTCCATCCCACCTCCTATCAATTATGTCCCATAACAACTCATACCTCATCTTGTCATTTTCCAACCTACCCTTCATCACCTCCTTGGCCCTATCCGTGGCCTCGTACAAATATCCCATTGGGGATTTATCCCCATCCACTAGTCTCAAGACTTTTACTAGAGGCTCTGAAAATACTACCACTTGTTCAATTGCTTCCCAAAAAATGGTAGAATACATTTACTGTGCCACTCTCATGCCATCTGTTTGCTTTGAGAAACTTGGGTCCATCCACTCACCGAAACAAACATGCGTCCCAATTTCATTTTTTGTTGAACTAGAGCCTGTAGTGCAAGGAAGTGTGTTGCAAACCTTGTCACCCTTGGTCGAACTAGCTCCTTGCTCCCCATGAAATTGCGCATCATATTCAAAACCCTCATGTGATTGTAGATAAATTTGGTAATCGTGTGAGCCTTTTGCAATGCCTCCTTAACCCATGGGATTTTCTCGATGTCCTCTAGGGTTAGATCAAGGCAATGTGTTGCACATGGTGTAAAAAATATAGAGGGGCATTTGTCTGTCAAGAATTTCCAAATAGAAACACGAGCGACAACTTTTCTGTAATAAATTGAACCACAGTTTGTGGCCCCACATCCATGACTACTGAGTCAAACATCTCAAATAATGTAGTTGCAGTTTTTATTGTATTTGACGCATCTACAGATTTCAAAAATATAGTGCCTCTATCACAAAAGATGAGGAAGTTGATGAGGGTTTGGTTCCTTCCATCTGTTCATCATATTGACATAATGGTGCACCCACTACTAGCCCACTCTAACCGATGCTCTTCAACAACATGTTGAACATCTTTTATTACATCAACGAGCATACCAACTCTCATTGTATTATAAGATGAAACTTTAAACCCAAGCCTTGTAACTGCAACGCCATCCATCATAACTTGCCAATATGGAGATCTGCAAGCATGGAATGCCAAGGTAGAGGAGAAAACGAAATTTGAAATCCCTTTCATTGCTTGTTCATGGACAATTTGTGATCCTGGTGTAGTATGAGGTGCAAAAAAATCATTGATGTTCCCTCCACCTGTGTTTGTGCCACGTGCCATTGATCTGAATTAAGAAATCAGATTACAATACCTGGTGTGATACTTGCAGTATTGTCAAGTTCGATGTAAAAACCAAGAAGATTAACAACAAGATTGCAAGGCAAAAAGTGATCCATTCAATTCGAAATTAGAGTTTATACAAATCTGATGGATCCCAAGGGTCACTAGAATCCCTTGGAAATGAAATGAAGAGTCCTCATAATGTTTAGTACAAATAAACTATTAAAACTATCAGAAATTATTAAAAAAACTATATATAAAAATAGGTCCACTTGGAGAAGGCATAACTTTCTAGTCCTAGCTCCGAATTGTGAACCGTTTACTCCGATGGAAAGGTGTTCAATAAATCTTGAACCAAATTTGGGAGTTCACACCAAGGTGAGCCCTCGCTGAGGCGTCCAAGCCCTGAAATGCCCCGAAGACCTTCAAAATTGTAGTTTACTGAAACATAGAAAGTACTAAAAAATTGGATTTCAGTATTTTCCCAATTCAATCCTGATCAGCCATAGTTGGTGTTCTCCCAGTGGTCTCAAATTCCCTGAAACCCTCTCCCCTATTATCTTCCTTATCTAATTGATTCCTCCTAAGGCCTATAGAAGTGGAACCTATTTTAGTCCTAGTTCTTGCCTTTTTGCCCTGTTCTCAGCGATTCCATCAAGAGCTCTTTTAGCCTGGTATGCAACATCTGCTGGGCATTTAGCACATATTGTAGTGTTATTTCCCACTTCTTTTGATAAATGCCATTTGAAGTAGTAAATTCCACCACTTACATCATTCAAACACTAGTTGCATTTAACCTTTGTTTTACTACCGACAATTGGTGTGCAATGCGTCCATGCAAAGTCTTTTGTACGCGGCATTGTGAATGAGAATCAAATCCGCAGAAGCATTTTAATTCAGACTTTAGTATTTTAATGTTCAAGTGGGTTAGTTACTCAACCTTTGCAACTCTATCGCAATTTATGTAAAACAATCTAAAACATTAAAATACGTAATCATTCATTAATGAGATTATGAAGGAGTCCCCGCTCTTCAAAATCCAGTGACACACATGGGTGATTAGCAACAACATTGATGAACAGTGACACACACCAAGGCCTTCCACATGGCTTCCTACCTAGTCTACATGATGGCATGGATGCGCAGGTATCTTGGGTTGCAATACCTTGGGACAGTTGGAAATAAGAAGGGAGAACTCATGGTTTATGATTGCTACCCCTAGCTCAATCTTCACAGCAGAGACGATTTCAAGATTGCTAATGATGTATTCGCCATGCGTAATGTGAGGGTGTTACAAAAGAATCCACTTAGGAGGATGTCAAAAGAAGCAAAAGATCTAGTGAAGAAGTATGGGTCGTGGTTTATTTAGTTTCCCAAGTTTACTTACATCAGATATTAGGAAGCACAATTTGCCCAAAGAAACTTCCTAGGTTCCCAACTGATAAGCTAGTATTGATGGAGGTGGCTAGACAGTTGATGGCATATGACAAAATTTAGAAGTGCAAACGCAATCCAAGAGTCACGTTTCCAGTTCCAGTTGTCAATGAATCAACAACTAGTAAGAGCTCTAGTTATGTCCCACTAGATCTTGATGAGCATGAGATAGACTCCCCCCCTCAGCATAATGAAGAACAACAAGAGGAAGGGAACGAGATCATCGATGTGGAGGCACTTTCAGAGGATGATGGGGCTCAACCACATGAAGTAGAGGCAAATTAGGAAGTTAATCAAGAGATTCAAGGACAAATTCAGGAAGAGGAAAAGATTGAGGATGAACTAGGAGAGATCACAACACCAGCATGGTTTCTAAATCGAATGGTGAAACAGGTTACAGTTGAGCAGCCAGTTGACAGTATAGAAGAGATAGTAAGGAGAGATGACAGTGAGAAGGGTAGGGTACCAGTTAAGAGGGTTTATCATATCACGAAGGATCCTTCAGGAACTTGCATTTCTCAAGTAGCGGTCCCCAAGGTAGACAAGGCAAGAGGAGAGATTGAGCTAGGAGAGTATGACATAGAGGAGTATGAGTTGGGGCAAACCACGAAGAAACAAGAAGATGAGGAAGCCCACAGATCCATTTAGGCTCTAGAGGACATAATCAACAAGGAAGTGGGAAAGAAGAGAAAACACAAAGAAGAGAACAAGAGGTTGAAGGAGAATCTTAGACAGATAATGAACCCACTTCAGCAAGATGACCCAACTTTCATTCCTCCCATGCCTAGTTCCAACACATCTATGACAAGACTTGAAGGAGTTGGACTCACAGGACAAGAGGCAAGGAGATGGGTGGCATCGGTACTGGAAGAAGCAAGTATGTTCATCAACAGATTTATCAAGACTTATGATACCATGCTCTCCCTTTAGGAATGAAGTGAAAATATTTTGAGGCAGTGTAAGGACTTCTCATCAGGTCAGAAGGAGATCTCATTTATAGGCTCTCATGGAGATACCATTGCATACATTGATAAAGGATCAAGTGCTGGAAAGGGGGCAAAAGGTTGATTTCCTTGCATGTCATCAAGCAATTTCTCACAAGTGTGATGTACTTAAACAAGTGGAACTTGATTGCACAACTACAAGAGACACTATTTTGGAGATGAAGAATGAGATGCTTGGATATGTGAGATCCATATTTCATTTGAGGATAGATGATAATTAGAGGATAAGTATGGAAAAAATTCAAGGGAAAATGAAGGAGATTTACTTTGTGGAAGGAAATCCACTCATGTTTGAGCATTTGGATGCAGCTGCAAAATTTGTGGGCTTCATGACTTTATGCAATGCAGCTAATTGGAAGAAATCATGTTCTACTTATACTAGTGAGGCGAGCTACTATGAGTACAGGTTCGGATTGATGCTAAGTGTCCCCATGGAGATGATTAACAAGATTGTGTCCAGGTTCAATGAATGTAAAAAAGAGAATAAGGATGAGGGACACAATTCCCAAGGTGATGAGGTGGCGTAGGTTCACATGGTCCTAAATTTGCTCATTAGTTGATTAATAAATGTCTAATTTTGATTGGCCCATTTGGTGCCAAGTGGCATAGGCCCACATGGTCTTTTTCTGATTGGCTCTTGAAAGCATTTGAATTTTCTCATTGGTTTGCTAGTTGGTGTCTTCTTCTACAAGCTCTCTCTTCTCATTGGTCCATTTGTTGGTGCACCTTATCCGGTTGTTATGCATTTGGATTTTTTTATCGGCCCATGAAGGCAATGTAATTTTTCTATTGGCCCACATGGTGGTGCTTAATTGTAATTGGGAGGGCATTTAATATTTGTATCTGTAGTTATGGAAACCCTAATTAGGGCTTATGTGGATTAATCTTGGCCATTGCTTCTGATTTAATCGTGGCCATTCATTGTACTTGAAGCCCCTATATAAAGGCTTGCTCACATCATTTGTAAAGGAGGTTATGTTGGAGAATTGTTGCAAGAATAATGCCAAATTTTCTCTATTTATCATTGTTGTGTTTTACATGGTGATTAGTTTTGATCAAGTTTGAATTATTGCATGGTTATCTTCATCCTCACTTAGGATAAATTTCAATTTCAAGTTGTTAAGTCAGAATTTGCTTAGAGTAGTATAGTTGGATGAGAGTAATTGTGGATGTTACTTGCAAGACTCGAATTGAAAACTAGGCCACTAGCCTCTTGCAAATTGTAAGTGTGCCTTGCGTGGTAAGCTAATGATTGATTGTACTTAATTTCAATTGATATCCAATCTTTAGTTTGCATCTATTGATGGGATTGAAGAGGAAATATTTATTTGAAAATCATTTGAGTATACCTTAGAAGCTTGCACTAGGTGTGTGGAGTCACTAACAAAACTGCATCTAGTAGAGTCTAAGTCATATTCACTTCCTTGCATTCATAGTTAGGAGTAGAAATAGAAGAAGTCAAAGTAGAAATAGAAGAAGTCAAGTCTAGATTCAAGTCAAGTTTGAGAGTCTAGATTTTCATTGTACATTGTGAAGCCAAAAATTTAGAAGTGCAAGTAATTGACAAATCTTGAGAAATAGTGTAAGTCCCCTAAGTGATTACCATCAAATCACATTATTTCACTGAGTGAGTGTCCATAGTTGAAGGGAACCTTGAAGTCATTTCATGTTCTTACTTTGCAAGCTTAGCATGAGAGATGACCTTATTCAAGAGAGGATTGAATATTTGGTGTTTCATCCTGAAACATAAGTGTTTGATTTTGCATGCTGTAGTGGAACAATACTCACATCAATAGGACTTCGCTCACAAATGACCCGATACAAAATTCAGGGTCGCACAACCATTAAATAGAAAGGTGGGCATTTCTTTCGTGCTGTTTAGGGTTTTTCGCGGCAAAAAATTTAGCCCAAAAATAATCACGATTTTTACCTGCGATTAATCACAATTTTTGTGGAGTGATCGAGAAAAATCGTTGACCAGAAGTCAACGATTTATGGCGACTATTTGGGAAAAAAAATAGTCAATACCCGCGATCCATGATTAATCACGATTGAATGACGATTTTTGCTTCTATGATTGATACATTGTTTGACAAGTTGTCCTCTCCATTTCAAAGATTCAAACCACATTGTGAATTTTACATCATTCTGATCTATTAGGATCTTTTTTGAGACAATGTGGATAGTATCCATCATGACTATTTCTGCTAAATCCGCAATTACCTTGCCCCATGACGCTTCATCTTGCTTCAATCCAAGAATTTCAGAGTGAAAATTCTTCTTTAAAATAATCATATTGACATATACCTTTTTGATCTGTTCCAAAAATAGTGGACCTCTGGCACGAATATCTTCAATCTATTCTCTAGTGGCTTTACCAAGGCCATTGTCTTCTTGTACTCTACTAAACATGGCTTGAAAACTGGGTGAAGTGAGATCTATATCTGCTTGGGCTTGATTGACTGGCAAAACAAAAGAATCAATGAAATTCTTTAAACAATCGGTCAAAACATGAATCTGTCTCTTCATTTTGCCCTTGGCCATTTTATCCTTCTTAGATATCTCCAATATTCGAACTACAAACACCTGGATGTTATGATTGTCTCCTTCCTTGCTAGGTGGCCCCAAATCAACACTTGAAACATTAAAGTCAGTTGGATTAGCTTGACTAGGATCTTTATCTCCAATAGGTTGAGCTATTTCTACATAATCATTTCTATTGTTTCCATCCTCCATCAATTTGGACATGGTCTTTACCTTTTTGGTCTTTGGTGTCCTCTGCAATAACTATCCCACTATGTCATCTTTTGGCATTTTGAAAGGCACTAATTTCCTTTTCTTGGACAGTGAAGTTTCCAACCTTGATGGAGTGCTTGTAGAGTCTGTTGATGCGGACATACCAAGAGTAGAGAAATTTAAAGCTCTCATCAGAGGAGTTTAGCTAGCCCTTGACCAAATAGAAAGCTTGGAGGAGTTTTGCTCTTTCGACTTCCTGATGGCAGCTCACCTTCTTCTAATGGTGGCATCTGTTCTGCATCCAAAACCTCCACTTCTACATTCTTTCCTTTTCCTGCTAAGGGACTTCTCTCTAATTGGGTAGTGGAATGCCCACACATGTCTTTTCTGGCATTCTATTTTTGTCAGGGTCTTCCCCGTCTTCTCAGATTCCACTTAATGCTACAAATTGCTAGGAAGCTACACTTACAATGCCTGTAGGGGCAGAAGAGGTTGAAGAAGATTGTGAATTCACTGGTTGAGTTCCTTTAGTGCTTTTCCTAGAAGTATCACCTCTTTTTCTTTCCAACCACTCATGTTCTCAAAACTACAATAGTTTTAGTCAGTAGGTCATTGGGCTCTCTTAGATTCCAATCAATGCTGACAATCGGTGACCCATGTATTTGTGAGTGGTAGATAGGATCAACAAGGTCAGTTTCATCATCAATAATACTAGTCACATCCCACCCAAGTTTATATAAATTTGTTTGAGACTGAGTCTAATCCAATTCCTTTTTACCTCATAATCATCTGTACAATCAGCCTAGAAGTCTTCAAGATGGGGGACATGATGAAAAGAAGAGCTCAACTAACTTTTGATGTAATCCTAGCTATCAAAGGGGAATAGTTTCTCATACATTGGCTAGGTGTATTTTACATTAGCTCTTCTGAATTTAGAGCCTCCGGTTGTGATTCACAAGAATACAATCTCAATTCAATGGGGAACGGGATACCACCTTTCTTTCTTGTATTACAAACTTTATTCACTTGAGTGACTCACCTACATACTTCGATTAGAATAAGCTTATGTTGTAATGTCCCCATTTTCATGAGCATTGGAGTTTGAGGGATTAGCCTATTATTGTGTCCATTGTAAGCTAATTATTGTGAATAGAGGGTCTTCTAAGGCAAAGGCTTGGTTAATGGAGGTTCTTATCTTCTCCAGAATTTTGTATGTTCTAGTTTGGTCTTCGTTTGGCTTAGATTGGACTTTGTTTGGGCTCAGTTTTATATACTTACTATTTATAGTAGGTCTGAGGTTGATCGAGAAGGACCCTTTTCTATTTTTAGTAAGGTAGTCATACAGATGAAGGATGCAGTAGTTGACTCCTTGGTTCAGACAGTTCATCCAAATAATGAGTATTTTTGGAGTTATGACATTTTAATTATTTTATTAATAATTAATTAAAAGTGCACATCATTAAATGTCATTTGACTTTATTATTAAAAGGGATCATTTAATGATTATAAAGTCAATTTATAAACTGCATATGAGGAATGATGTTAAGTGCCTATTTAAAGGGAGACATAAGTGTTTATTAAGATATACTTTATATTATTTTGTTGTGCACCAAATGGAGGGAAATATAATAAAGTTTTATATTTCAAACTTTGCAACAAAAGCACATATGTTATTTAAGTTATGCAGAGAGTGAACTTGAAGCTTCGAGCCGATTTGCCTTGGAGTTCATAAATGCATTCAATGCAAAGATTAATTCATTCTTGATGCTTTGTTTTTCCTTATTGTCTTGCTTCAGGATGAGAGACAAGGGTTTCAGAAGTTTGATCTGAAGAATTGGAAATTCTTTCAGATTTTCATGCACTTTGAACTGGTGAAATTATCCGGTGAGATTGTGCTTGGAGGTGGTTCAATCAGAGCCATCATTGTGCCATAATTTGTGATTGGTTTGAGAAGAGGTTTCAGTGTTTTGTTTAGATATAGTTTGCCAAGGATGGAGAATGATTTATGATTGCAGAATATAGGCAGCCACAGCATTAAATGGAGTGGTGGCACTCTTGTTTACAGCCTGCGATTAATTACAAGGTCCTGCATTTGGTTTTCAAAGGCAACAGTTTACATTTAAGGGGCATGTTTTGGGTCAAGGGTGCCTACAATTTCAAATTCCAAGCCTAGGCGTTAATAGTGACAGTTCACAAATGACTGCAATATCAATTTGGATGTCAATTTGAGTACATGTTGCTGCTACAGGTTTCAATAGTTATTTTATTTCTTACTTCATGCATAGTATTTGACATTGTAGATTGTTTGAATTAGAGGTGTAGGAATCAAAATGCACACCAAATGTTCGATGTAATGCCATCTCTAAATTGCTCATAATCAGCTTATTAGATTGCATGCCAAGTGTTTTGAAAATGTCTATTGGCTGTAGGTGCACATTTTAAATGTCGAAATCATATGTATGCATTCAAAGAGACAAAAAGGATTGCATTTGCATTTTATTTCTTTGCCTAGATATCTTAGAAATCATTTGCAAGAATTTAAACTTCATTTGAAACCATTCCAAGAAAGCAAAAACAATCTGAAAATTAAAGACAGCGAGATAGAGCTTGCATGCAAAGTGTTTGACAAAATGTCAAACATCTGAAAAGTAAAGCAATTTGGTGTTTGTCAAAGTTAGAACCGGTAGGGGTTCTTACATATCCTCAGGGTACCTAGGCAATTTATGAGGTAACCCATCATAGCCAGCTATCCTGATATATGTGAATCTCTGATATTGAATAAAATAGCCACGATATGTATTTATCAGGGCTTTCGCTTCGGGTGAGATCCTTGGACCAATGTCCCCCTGTAGTTCCCTCACCAGCCTCATGGTAAAAACATCATTCACCCTTCTAAAATTTTAATTACTCCTCTCAAGTTGAAGGTCTGGATAATAATTATATATTTGTATATCATCTTCAAAATCTTGCACGTGATTTGTTCCAGACCATGGACGAGTGCAGGCCAAAGCATAAAATAGATAAGAAGACATAAAATGTTTTGTGGAAGTAGAGATTGGATAAGGTGGAACACAACCTATTTGAAATTAAACCTGTCCAGTCCAAATACTGATTCCCAGCACAAATAACATGAGTGAAGGTCATGTCCCCTTTCTTTTAAGCAAGACCTATTTCCAATTTCGCCTTGTAGTTCATGATAGTCCCCCATGACCTATTAAGGGAGTACTAGGGGGGCCCTTCCTGTGGAATGCTTTTGGCGGCACCCTTGATGCTGTCCTAATTCATAGTCAAACATTGGCACCAACCTTTTGTTGGGCCGACTTGCTTGTTTTTGGAGGTGTTTCGCCTCATATATGTATCAGCCTTCTTGGAGCAACAATCATCATCAATCAGCTTTGCATCTTATTTGTCTTGGTCATTCCAAGTTGGAATTCTTTGGGAGATTGTAGTTTTGGAGGTTAAATCTTCTTTCTAGTCTACTATCGATCCCAATTTGGTGAAGTTAATTGGATTGGTAGTTTTTGCATCATTGCTCAGTATTTTATCCCCTTTGGAGGTTGCGATCAGAATTGGCAGTGCTCAAATCATTCTTGTGTGTAGTGTACAAGGTCTATACTTCTGTGATTAGACATTCAATATTTCATACATCAGCAATCCGAAACATCTGCGATTAGACCTTCACACATCCGCGATCAAACTTCCAGCATTGGCGATAACATAATATCAGTCATTCATACATCGACATTCATACTTCAGCAATATTAGAATATCAGACATACAGACATCGGAATATCAGAAATACAGACATCGGCATATTGGACATACAGACATCGGCATATCAGACATACAAACATCGACATATCAGACATACAGACATCAGCATATCAGACATACAGAGATTGACATATCAGACATTCTTTCATCGACATATTTGTATTGCAGGCTGCAAGCTTATTCCTTTGCCGGTGAACTTTGCTAGTCATAGTAGCAGTGTGAATTATAGCAACATGTAATGTCCCCACCTCCTCGGTTGAGTTTTGCTTGATTCCTTGATGAGTAAACCTCCTCTTAGACTATGATTGATCTCGTCTGATATAAGGGCCCTCTTTCAATCACTTATTGCTATTCTAAGAATTTGGTTTTCTTCTCCCTAAATCAGGGAATCCACTCCGTATATTGATTGGCGCTCCCTTATAGTTTAATATATGCCTTCTTGAAGGATTCAAATGTTGACGGCCAGATTATATATATTTTCTTCTAACAATCTGCAACTCAGGGATGGATGGCTTAATGCTTGTCTACAACCTTCTTATCCTATCACCAAATTGGACCCGACAGTTGTGGTTGATCTGCTATCTTTTTAATTCCCTTGAAGACTGGACTATGCTTCTGTCTGGCTTGTTGATTGAGTATGTTAGACCTGTATATGATGCTGGATCAAGGGTATTGGTTCACTGCTGAGATTTATTGTTTGGTGCTTATGTTTTATTATTTGCTGCTTCTATATATAATTATGGATAATGATGCCTCTTCTGACATATAAACTATATACATGCAATTGATATCTATTGCTTGTAGCAAATGGTTTTGCTAGACCTGATTTAGTGATTTTAGATATGTAATTGAAAGAAATGTAAATTTAGGTAATGTGTTACTGTTTCTGATCTGTGCTTATATTCTTCAACATATGAATGGCAGAAGCTTCCAGCAGTTACAAATATGGAGAATATATATATAAAGGTTGTCTAATTTGATTATGCAAGGTTTATTCTTGATACCCGTTTCTGGTTGTTGTCCTCATACATATGCGTTCCTCACAAAGAATGAATATCCAATGAAATGAATTCAAAAGTCATTTTATATCTTGTATGTGGGAATGGTTGCCTTAAATAGACATGTCTTTTCCTTAATCAATGATAATTACATTGTTATCAGATTACTTCTTTTTACTCATAACTGATGGTCATCTCACCTCTTATTGTTTCATTGATAACTCGTGGAAATCTAGTTATTCAAGACATGCTTATAGTTAATGTGACATTGGCTTCAAAAAATATTTATGTTTAAGTGAATGAGATTGGTGATGTTAAACATTTAGTGGATGTAAAAGTCATTCACCTCACATCGATGAGATAAACATTCTTTATAGGGCACAAGTTTGTACTTTACGAGAGATGTAATGGTTACCATTCTAGGTGGTATGTCCACTGTAAATCATAGCCACAAAGAAAGCATACAAAGTTGGAGTAATCAAATTGTTGGTATAGGTCTCTGGCCATTTGATCCAAGAGGCAATGCCGCCAATACAGGGAGGAGTTCGCATTACTTGTATTTGCATCTTCCTCCGTCAATCCACATAGGAGTTGCTTACCATAGGTCGACCCTTATATTTGGTCGATAAAATCTTATTAATCTTTCCCAAATTTATTTGTAATTATATTATTATTATAATTCGCTTAATCATTATTTTAATAATATTATTAGTTATTATTTGAGATAACGATGGGCCCTGGTATAGCCCGGATTTGGAAGCAGATCCCTGTGGAGGCGGATCCGGGGGCGGATGCCCTGTGGATGCCACCCGGAAGCCACCACAGGCATCTGGATGAGATTGGATGCATGACACATGCATCCACTCGCATCCGGATGCTTGTGGTGGCTTCCAAGTGGCACCCACAAGGCATCCAGGTTCTTTTGGACGCCTCCATGGGCATATGCCCACAAAAATGATTTTTTTCACTTTTTTGCCACATAATGTTTTAAAAGAACATGTGCTACTAACCATTTTTAATCTATTTTTTTCTCCTAAACCCTAAAACAGCCCTAAAAGAGGTCATTCAACCATTTTTCATCTCTTTTTGTTTGCAGCAAGACTCTCTTCTCATTTGGTCTCCATTTTGGCATTTTGAAGGAAGGGTGATTATTTTCGAAGAGGATCGTTCGTAGGGCAAGAGATAGCTTCCACAAAGGAGTCTTAAGCATCTAAGGTAAGCATTTGATCCCATTCTCAAGTCCTTCAATGAATTTTTTTTGAGATTTTGATGAATTTTTAAATTTTTTCAAGTTTGTGAAGAAATTTTTGAAGTTTTTTTCATTTAAAAAAATAAAAAGAGAAATAAAGAAACAAGTTTAGCTATCTATTTTAGTAGTTTGGTATCATTTTTTTGCACTTATGTTCATAGTTTTTTTCCTAATTTAAATTTATTTAATTTCTTATTATAGTAATAAATTAGATTGTATTGTGCAAGAATGGCCACCACGAGTAGTCGAAGTTCAGTGGGAGGGCAAGGAGCCGATAATTTCAAAATTGATGTATGATCTCCTTTATGGAGACATACCACAAGAGTATCACAGGTTTCAGGAGGTGGCTTATATCTTTGGAAGTGTAATTATTGTCAAAGTAACAAAGGCAATCCATTCAATAGCTCATATTCCCGAGTCAAACTTCATTTTATGGGCCCTGTTGGTAAAGAATTTCCAATGTGCAAAGGTATGGGTGGGAAGGGGATGTTTAATGCACAAATAGCTTCATTTGTAAAAGAACAAGAAGTTGCTGATAATTTGGTTAAAAGATCAAATTTTTTTTTTTTATCAACCTCCATCTGGAAAGAACAAAATGCAATTACCCACTAAACCAGTTGTATCCTCCAAACATCCATTCTTGCAAGTACCTATCCTGGGAGAGGAAGAGGAAGAAGTAGAAATTACCGCCCACAAAAGAGGCCCATTAGACACCGCATTTAAAATGGAGGCAAGAGAGCTTGTTGATGAAGCCATTGGACATTGCCTCTATGCCAATGGTCTTCCTTTCAACTTAGTAAGATCACCATATTTGAAGGAAATGATGCAAGCCATCAATAAATCCCCAGCTGATTACTTAAGTCCCTGGTATGAAAAGGCACATACCATAGCTCAAAATATCTTTATCGGCAACTTATTGCTGAGGGCAAAAAAAAGGATATTGGCAAATATTAGAGATAAGTCGGGAACTTAAAAAAATGCTTAAATTTAATTAGAAATGCTTTTGTTTTGCAAAATTCAATAAGGAGATGCATCCAATGAGTCAATAAATGAATAAACAAACCAAACACGCTGATCTAGATATATATAAATGCACTAACTATCTAAACAATAACTGCCCTGGTAAATAAAATATGGAAACATAGATATGGTGATTGAACCGGCTCAACAACTAGTCTCAGCGAAATGTGATCTCATAAAATGCAAAGACTTGAGGAATTTTCAAACAGATTACAAGCCAATTCTACAAAAAAACTTTGCTAAACATACTCCATCTACACCGATACGGAAATTTTGAAATGTTTCAATAGACATATTTGAAAAGTGTGAAATCAGAGGATAAATGTCTGAACTGTGTAACAACATACGTCATAGAATGATGATCTCGTCGTTACAAGGTATCCATGAAATGAAGCTTTGAAACAGATTAGGGTCATCCGCTAGAGTGTACAAAATGAGAATGCTTGTCAAATGTTACCATTACTACCACTGTGGTTAATATATATGCAATGTGCACTAAACTACCATGAGTGTGGATAATGTGTAATTTAAACTTTGCAACATCCTATCTGCCTGAGCCAAAATGAGAACTTTGGAGTTAGTTACAAAAGACATCCATCAAAGCATAGGAGATATAGTAAATTCTGTGTAATGTTCTGAAGGTAGCTGACAAACTCCTACATTCCCGTCACGGTCTTATTGACAAAATATGAAGGGTGGAGATAGCGTACGGTGTAGGCAAGTAGTCTTGCCATGTAGGCAGGTTTGCTAATTGTACAGTATGGTCACAGGACCGTATAGTATGGACGACCAACTACTTCCCTGTGCCCAACAATCTCCTGTGCGATGATGTTTGTGTTTGGCGCCTGATCCAAATCTTTCCCTTTGGTGGAGTATCGCACTGACTAAAAAGTTCGTACAATGCCCACAACGTCACCCGTATGGGCAATAGAGACCCAAGCCGTACAATGGAAACACACTTGTTGTACGGTGGCAAGACAACTATTGTACAGTTATGTATATGTATGTCGTACGGTGATGGCTTGAGGCTTGGCGTATGGTATGGAAACCGTGCTGCCCAAATTGATCTCCCTCTGTGTAGTTCGGCAGCCAACAATAGTGTTACCAAGACTAAATAGGTATGGATTCTTAGCGCAGTCGGTGTTGTCGGTAATATTGTATCGCTAGAGTGTAATATGGAGCAACATAGATCAATGCCATAGAAACACAATAATGATAGTACTTCAAATTATTTCGCATAGATCCACAATCTCAAATAAATATCAAATATCGCTGTGTATTACAAATTTGTCTTCTACAGAAGACTTCACAAATTTGGAGCACACAGTGAAATATTGGAATGATATTTCCAACGACAGACTAGGGTGATTGTAAACCAAATAGGGAAGATCTTTCACCTCCGAAATGGCAGACAACAGAACTCCAACTGGAATTCGAAATACAAATAAAATATTCCAAATCGCATACCAACAACTACCTACATGCCGGTCATAAATACCCCTTCAAAGAAACTCTCGAGGGTTTACAAAAGAACGCCGACAGGACAAACACCTACGGACAACAATAATAAAAATGGGCCCCTCTATTAATTAATTAAAGGTCCTTAATAATTTCTTTTAAATTGGGATCAATTAATTAATTAATTTAATTAATTTATTTTCTATCAATTTAAGGACATTGCAAATCCTCGCTGCCCAAAGTTTCTTGCCCTCAAGCAATCCATCATCAAGACTCTAGGATTTCAAACTAGGCGCTGACATCGATAATTGTATCCACTGGAACCTTCAAGCCGCAACATGACAACGCGCATGTGCCTGGAAGTAAGCGAGAAAAGTAACTCTCCATCAAGCTTTCGTTGCTCCACTCTGATATAATGTTGTCATGCCCAGAGTTACCAGGATCCCACTTAAACCAAAAATCAAACACATCGATGCTTAGACCCCAAGCCAAGTGTGGACGGTGGTAGCAATATCCGTTGAAAACTCTTTGCAGCTTTTGGACCACATGCACATAGTTGGATTTAGTTGGGACGAGTAAACCATCAAGCTTTCGCTGCGCCACTTTGATATAAACATTGCCATGCCCTTCACCAGGATCCCAACAATGCCAATCGATGAAATCTTTCACGCCATCATGTTTAACAATATCTTCTGGTATGGCCACAGACACGGACGCTGACGCTGACACGAACTTAGCCACGGACACGACCACAACCACAGACACATCGACGACAAGGGACACAGACACAGACACCACAACAAAGAACACAGCCTCAGCGACGGACACAGCTTCAACGACAGACAAAGCTTCGACAGTGATGGTGTGTGATGTCCCCTTCTAGCTAACAACATTATGCTAGTAAGTGATTAGCCTATCAGTGGACCCTCGTAGGCTAGTAGGCATGGATAGGGGGTCTTTTCAGGCACAGTGAAGGTATGGTTTTTTGATGGTTCGACTTTTGTAGAGCTCAGCATCCTTGATTTGGTATGCAGAGGTTTCAAACTCTGTTTGTTTGAGTTTTGCTATTTTTAGCAACTTTTAGAGTCATAGAGATGGACCCCTGCTATTTTTAGAAATATTATTTGATCACATGGGAAATTATTATGCCAACTCCAATTCCAGACGGTTAAGCCAGATTCTCATTTTTTAGGGAGTTATTTAGTTTTCAGTGATTATATATTAATTAAATGGCAAAGGATTTAATATTAAGTTGTAAATTGACTTTATATTAAATCACTTAAGTGATGGGTCTTAATATCATGAAGGGGGCCAAATTAATGTATTAATTTATTGACATGTTTTCCTAAGTCTAAATCGTTAAATTTATTTAATGATTATATTTTTAATGCAAAGAAATCGCAGCTTTTCAAGGAATTGCGATTTAGGGTTGGAAAGCCTATTTATGTTTGTTGGGGAAAGAAGAAAGGCATCCATTGTTATTTTGCAAATTGATCATTGTGATTTCGAGCTCTAAGAAGGGTTTCAGCTTTGCCATTGAAGAACGTAGTTCTTCTGTGTGTATCCATTTGAGCTGGTGAAATATCCAGTGAATTTGGAATTTCAGAGAGTTTCATCCAGAGACTCTATTTGTGCTTTAGCAGTATTAGTTTCAGCAGAAGGAAGAAGATAGTATTTAATTGCAGCTTTATGGAGGAATAAGTCGCAGCCATTATCCTCTTTCAAATTTACAGCCACAACATTGTAGAGTTGAAATAAATAAGTTCCTGCAGTAGTTGGTGTATTCTCCCAGGTTTTTCATGCATTTTGTAGTTGCCTTTGTTAATCATTTTCCAATAAAGGATTGTCTTGATTTCCTTTTGTATTTCATTTGGAAAATAAATAGAAGTTGCAACAGTTAATTGAATAGTTTCAGAATTTCAGATTATTGCATATTTGTTTTTTTAATTTCTAAAACCCTTGAAAATCCAAAAAAATCATAAACTTTCAAACAACAAATTGAGATAAACATCTGTAGCAGTTAAGGACCGATTTGGGGTTCTTACATGGCGACGAACAAAACCTCGGTTATGGATAGAACCACGGCGACGGGCAGAGCCTCAGATGCAATGGAGAGAGCCTTGGTGACATACAGAGCCTCTGCGAGAGCTGCAGCATCTGCGACAGACATAGCGAGAAAAACCTCGGCGGATAGAACCTCGATAGACAAAACCTCGACAGACAGAGCCTCGACGACAGACAGAGCCCTAGCGACAGACACAGCCTTGTCGATGGACAGTCTCGGTGGTGACAGCGACGGAGAGAACCTCGGCAGCGGACAAAACCTCGACAAGTAGAACCTCGGCGAACAGAGCCTTGGCGGTGGACAGAACCTCAACGACAAACAGGGTCTCGGCGGCAGACAGAGCCTCAGCGACGGACACAGCCTCGACAATGGACAAAGTCTCAGTGGCGACAACGATGGAGAGAACCTCGGCGGTGAACAGAGTCTTGGTTGCGAGCAGAGCCTCGACGGACAGAGCCTTGACGGCGGACAAAGCCTCGACGGCGGACAGGGCGTCGACAGTGGACAGAGCCTCGATGGCGGACAGAGCCTCGATGGTAGACAAAGCCTTAGCGGTGGACAGAGCCTCGGCGACAAACACAGCCTCAGCGGTGGACAGTCTCGGCGGTGACAACGACGGAGGGAACCTTGGTGGTGGACAGAGCCTCAACTGTGGGCAGAACCTCGGTGGGTAGAGCCTCGATAGCGGACATAGCCTCAGTGGTGGACAAAACCTTGGCGGGCAGAGCCTCGACGACGAACAAAGCCTCAGTGATGGACAAAACCTTGGCGACGGACAAAGCCTCAGCGCCAGACAAAGCCTTGGCGGTGGGAAAACCCTTGGTAGACAGAGCCTCGCCGGAGGACAGGCCCCCAACAATAGTCACAGCCTCTGCGATGGACACAGCTTGTTGCACATAAGTAAGGGCTCCATACTCAACAAACTGAAGGCTTGACTCATGAAACGGAGTAGTGACAAAGCTTATGTCACCTTGATCTGTCTAGGTTGTCTTGGCAAGATCCATGCAAGCAACTTCATTTTTTAGGTGTTCTCCACATGTAGGTGTAGTAGCAAGATTTAGCAGATCCTCGTGGAGCAGCCCTATAATCATGCCTTCACCCTCCTCGTGTAATGTATCACCCTTATCGCCGTCATCTACTTTCTCCCAGTTGTGTAAATGAGATATTAGTTTTTCTTCACAATGCTTGAATACATTACTGACCAATCTACATGTTGCCATAGAAGGGACACATTCTAGATTACAAACAACCCACAACATATGATAGGCTGGGATATTTCATCCATCGCTTCAATGCACGAAATCATAAGGCTCTCTATAGCAACCAAAACCTTAGTATCATGACACTCCTTGATTGTGACCAAGAAGTGATGAAACATATCATGGATCAAGTCTTGCAACTATAGATCTAAGAGGAGGTTACTTTGACATTTGCACAATTCTCCAATATTGTAGATCTCCTGCCAAAAGGATCACCACTGAAGTCATCAAGGCTCTGAAAGTTGTCAATGATCAAATGCAATCTCTATCATGGTGTTGTCATCATACGATGCTCTAGGAGCCGAGATTCTCAAGATCTCACTCAGACATGTTGCAGTTGCCAACTTCATTTCCTTATCATGGTGTCTCAAAAGCTTGGGTTGACTTAAGGCATCCTTAATCGGAGAAAGGATCCTTTGTATAAATCTTGAAGGTAATTTGTCCACCTTACACAAACATACTTCTAATAAATCTAATGGAAGATCAACACCCTCGCTGAGCTCTTTGCCAATCTTTTGTAATTCCTTTAACCACCACTGATCATCACTATTGGTTGCCATAGTGTGATCCAAATCCCAAAATCTCTCAATCATCCCAATAGGCTGGCAAGATCACCAACTCTGATACCATTGTAATGTCCTAAAGGTGATTTCTATCTCGGAGGTGATTTTGGTCCAGCGGTGATTTCTGTCGTGGAGGTGTTTTCAGTCTCGGAGGTGATTTCGGTCCCAGAAGTGATTTCTGTCCTGGAGGTGATTTCTACTCTGGAGGTGATTTCGGTCTGGAGGTGATTTCGGTCCCTGTCCTAGAGGTGATTTCGGTCCATAAGTGATTTTTGTCCCGGAGGTGTTTTAAGTCCCGGAGGTGTTTATGCCGTATGGTGTGGAGATGTGTACGAAAGGAGTAGATAGCATACGGTGGGATTGGGAAGCAGACATTGTGCAGTTGGAGGTGATCCTTGTACGGTGCAAGAAGGATGTCGTACGACCAGGGGAAATGGTGTTCGTACGATCTGGTTACGGACTCCTTCGCTTAGATTCTTCCGTTGCCGAAATTAATACCCTCACAAATGTGTTATACCCAATCAATGAACTGATGTACGACACAAGTTTGGAACAAATACTTGCAACAGGAAAATAATATTAATAATGATAGCACTTCGAATTACAAATCTTTAGATATTGTTGTCGAATACAAATTTGTCTTCTACAAAAGACTTCAAAAATTTGGAGCACACAATGAAATATCGGAATGATATTTCCAACGACAAACTAGGGAGGTTGTGTACCATCGAAACTGCAACAAACCAAATAGGGAGGATCTTTGACCTTCAAAATGGCGGACAACAGAACTCCCACTGGAATTCGCAATAGAAATAAAATATTCCAAATTGCATATCAACAACTACCTACATGTCGGTCATAAATACCCTTTTGGTGAAACTCCCGAGGGTTTACAAAAGAACACTAACACGACAAACACCTAAGGACAACAATAATAAAAATGGGCCCCTTTATTAATTAATTAAAGGTCAATAATATATTTTAAATTGGGACCAATTAATTAATTAATTTATTCTCTATCAATTTGGGGACATTACAAGGTTGCAATGTATTTCAGGTTGGTGAAATTCTACAAGGACATCGGGTCATTGTCATGCTCGACAGTGGGGCTACTCCTAACTTCATCAATGCCTCTGTAGTAGCCAAGATAGGATTGCATACAATGGAACACAAGGGATTTGATGTCAATGTGGCAAGAGGCTAGCTCCTACCATGCACACATTTGGTGCCACAAATGAGCATCACCATGGGGAACTACATAGTCATGAGTAACTTCTTCGTGGTGGACTTGGATTATCTGGATGTCATTTTGGGCATCCAGTGGATGGAGACTCTTGAGAAATACACCTAGAGTTTCAAGCATTTGGAGTTCACATTCAAGGTATATGGGAAGAAGGTCTTCTTGCGAGGAATGTCTAATGATGGGCCTAGATTAGTCTCGACCAAGCATATGGAGTCGATTTTTAGGCATGATGATGTGGTATCGGCAACACAGTGCTTGGTTTGTTCCAAATCCTTGGACAACAAGCATATACATTACCACGATGATGAGTTGCTAATAGTTTTGGGCATGCACAATTTGGCTTTCAGTGACATTCCCCTAGGGGTACAACCAGACAAAGGGTTCGAGCACACGATAGAGGTAGAAGAGGGAGCCAAACCAGTCATCCCAATGTGATAACCCTGGTTTGACATCAGGTCTATGAAGAAACCTTGCAAAAACAAATCAAATTAACATAAATTAAAGAAATGAATAGTATTTATATCAGAATATAAATGAATAAAACATGTGTTACGTATATCTTAATATACATTAATAATTATATATCTATCGACAATTCTGAAAACTCATAGTAAATATAATACGAATTATATATATATATATATATATATATATATAATCATATAACTATAAATATTATGTATATATATATTAATATACATGTTATATTAATAATACATATTTATATTAATATATTATATTATATTAATAATATTTATATTCATTAAATAGTTAATAGATATATATATTAATATATTATATTATTAGTATATTATATTTTATTAATATTTAATATACTTATTATATTAATAAACCTACATAAGCCAGCGACTAAAGTCGCAGCCTTTCCTTAGGGGCGCAACATGCAGTTGCAGCCACTAAGGGTGCAACCTGCAGTCGCAACCACTAGGGGAGGCCGACCTGCAGTCGCACCCGTGGGGAGAGGGTGTGACTCCCCTCACCCACGGGTTAAGCCAAATTCATTCTCTCCTCCCCCGTATAAAGAGGAAAGAAAATGGAATGGGTAGGGGGGAGAAGAAAACATGAAAGAAGAAAGATTTAAAAAAAAGGAAGATAATAAATAAATAAAATATTACTTTGATATAATCCACAAAGGGGAAGAAGTATTATATAAGAAGGATGCACAGTCAGCTTCCAAAGGTAATAGTTAATAAAAGAATATATATATATATATATATATACAAGAATTAATTTTAATTAAAATTATATATGTATATATTTTGTAATATTTATGTTTCATATTAATGAATATACTACTTTGACATTCCCTATGAAGATAATGAATGTTTACAATTGTTGATAATAAATTTTATATTTATACTTCCTCTAGTAGCCGGACATATGAATCTTATATTCATCCCAAGCTACTTAGAGATCAAAGTAATGGCAATTCGAGGTTGATATAACCCCGTTGTGACAGTCCCAACCGGTGCTGAGAGGGGAGGGGTGAATCAACACTTGAAAAAATCTTTCCTTTTTCTTTAATCTAGTGAAGTAAACTTGCAGCACAAAAACAAACAGTTCTAAGCAAATAAAATAGCAAGTGAACAAACACAAAGTGACACCAGATTTATCACGTGGAAACCCGGTTAGGGTGAAAACCACGGTGTGAGGAGACCTCACAATATTTGTACTCTTCTGAAGTATGCCCTGTTAAGAGCCTACCCGGTCAAGGGATAAAACGCACTTGCTAAGTGCGACCCGGTCAAGAGATTTGTTACAGTAAGGTCTGTTAAGACCTACCCGGTTAAGGGACTTCAAACACCTTGAAAGATGTCACCCGGTTAAGGGATTTTGATACAAGGGACCTGTTAGAGTCCACCCAAATGCTGGGATTTGTCTATTGCAGTTTGCTAGAAAACAATAGAATCAAAATCTTTACAGAAGGCTCTGCTTAGCCAGATGTGATCTCGATTTGTGCTCTACTGAGAATTATCACCGGTTAACACTTTAGTATTCTCAACTGTTGTTGTGCTGCCTTGCACAACCTATTATCTCTTTGTCGATTTTCTCTAATCCTTGCTACTTCTCTAACCCTTGCTACTGTAGCATATAGGTTCACTCTTTTTCTCAGCAGAATGAAGGCAATTCTTCTTCTCAACAGACATAAGAATATATTCAGTTTTGTTGCCCTGACTGCGCCTCAAATGCATGACCTAATCTTGAGATCCAACGAATCCATCACTCAGTGAAGTGTTTGTTCTCTAAGCAATCATCCGATGCAAGCTCTGGCTTCATCCACTACATGAAGAAAACAATAGTTGTGTGTCAGGCAACCTTTCTTCACACGAGATAACACTTCGATTTAAAGCCACTAAATTTGGCTTTAAATCCTTCAGTCGCACCTCAAGAAACCATTGATTCCAGCTTTAAATCCTTTACCTGTGCCTCAAACCGATCACCAAGACAACTCAAGATCACTCGGATTTATTGCAATAAATCCCGGTCAAGAAGAGTTGGTTGGAACAAACAGTTGAGTATGACTTCCTTGGTTCATACCGGAGTCTTATAATATATAGGTTGAGTTCTTCATGCTATAAACAGGTAAGAGTCTTAGAAATTCTCTTTCTTGGCTTACCGTTCTTCATGCTATAAACAGGTAAGAGTCTTAGAACGTCTTTTTCTTGGCTTATCGGGTACACGCCCTTGGTGTGGCAGATTACCGGTTGCACTGTTCCGGTTGTGTAATAGACATTAGTTGGATATGCTTTTATTTGTACTTGTCTATACCGGTTGATGTCGGTCCTTGGTTGATACTAGGATACACTCTTCTCTACTGAGTGCATTATCGAGTTGTTGATGCTTGGTGTAGTGACCGGTTTCACAGCCTCTCTTGATGAAGAGTCCCCTCTATAATAGAGACAACAAATCTCTATCCTCTTTTGCCAATCAATGACAACACTTGGACCGGTAGAGAGCTTACTGGTTAGTGATGCCAACACATTGCCTATTTGAGATGGATGGCAATTTGAGGTTGGTATAACCCCGTTGCCCATTTGTGGATTATGGCAATTCGAGGTTGATATAACCCCGTTGCCTATTTGAGATGGATGGCAATTCGAGGTTGATATGACCTCGTTGCCAATTTATAATTGATGGCAATTCGAGAATGGTATAGTCCCATTGCCAAAGTTCATATGCATATGCATAGGCTTGGATAGCATTTATTGCTTCCAAGAGATTCTTATGGGTAGTGCTCTATGGGAAGATGTGTTGATAGCCCGGTTGCTTAGAGAGGATCTTATATCCCTCAAGCCGAGAATCGGGAATTTTGTGAAGCCCGACCTAGAGGCAACGTTAAGAATCAAATCCCCCCCTTACTAACTTAGAGTAGAGTATAAGTCATGTAAACATTGTGTAATATTTTGTACTAACGACGATTTTGCAGGAAATTATAAAAGGAGAATAAGAAGGGACATTACAATGGTATTAGAGCATAATCCTGTCATCCTGTGGAAGATAGTTCATGCAAACATATAAGCGAAAGAAAGGGACAAAAGCTATGGCCGAACAATTAGCCAATGAATTAAGAAGTTTCATGGAGCAAACTTATGAGAGATTTGAGCGAACTAATCAGTTAATCCTTCAAGCCATCCAAAACATGAGTAATAACAATAACCACAATGTCCGACCCACTTCCCCAATAGGAAGAGATATACACTTTAATCATTTTGAGAATGAGCCCTCAACACAAGATTCCACCATGAGGCCAACCATACCATCATTTCTTTTGAGAGAGGAACCAATCATAGGAGGAGAACCATCCACCCACTCAGTAGAAGAAATCGCCCAAATGTATGCTAGTTTAGATCCAGAAATACAAAGACTCATTCCCTTTAAGGAATACTATGAAACCAAAACCATGGCGAGTAATGGACGGAAAAGAAATCATGGAGAAAAAGACATTAAAGCTAAGATAGGCAAAATGTCCCTACCACACTTCGAGGGGAGGGGAAAAGAAACAGCTTAAGCTTGGGTCCAAAAACTAGACACCTACCTCTCCCTCAGCCTGATGACCAAAGAAAACGCCATTAAGTTTGCCATAATCCACCTGATAGGGGAAGCCCACAATTGGTGGCATCATGGTATCATCAAATTGGGTTATAAAAATATTAACACCTATAGTGAATTCACTCAAAAACTCATTAGTCGATTTGACCTAAAGGAACCGGAACGGTACTTCCAAGAGTTAACTCACCTCAAACAAATAGGAACTATTGAAGAATTTGCCAACAAATTTCAGAGCCTATCCGTTATGGTTCCCGATATATCTCAAAGGAGGGTCTATATGTTCATTGAAGGACTCAAAGAGCACATCAAAATAAGAGTGAGACCGTTCGAACCCCAAACCCTTGAAGATGCCATTAGGAAAGCAAAAATGACGGAATACGATACAGCTAAAGAAAAAGAAAAGGACATTTTTTCCAAAACCCCCCATCAGAATGAAGGGGCCAAGGAGGATAGCCGAGGAAAATCTTGCTACCTATGCAAGGAACCATGGAGTAAGGATCACCAATGTCAAAAAATGTAATTGATCGATAAAAACTATGCTTAGGTGTAAGGCACCATAGAGCTGTGATCACCGATGTAAAAGAGGACAAATGAATCAAATAGAAGAAACACATGAAAACGAAAATCTAATCAAAAGGGCAAGGATGGACAACTAATATCATGGATAAGTTCATCAAGGCACTCCATAGTAGATAGCCCAACTCAGAAATCCGCTTCAAACATAAGTGGTCATTAAGATGGTTGAGGACAAGCAAATTTGGGATAGGGAGACTGTGATAACCCTGGTTTGACATCAGACCTATGAAGAAACCTTGCAAAAACAAATCAAATTAATATAAATTAATGAAATGAATTGTATTAATATCAGAATATAAATGAATAAAACATGTGTTACGTATATCTTAATATACATTAATAATTATATATCTATCGACAATTCTGAAAACTCATAGTAAATATAATACGAATTATATATATATATATATAATTATATAACTATATATATTATGTATATATATATTAATATACATGCTATATTAATAATACATATTTATATTTATATTCATTAAACAGTTAACACATATATATTAATATATTATATTATTAATATATTATATTATTAGTATATTATATTTTATTAATATTTAATATACTTATTATATTAATAAACCTACATAAGCCTGCGACTAAAGTCGCAACCTTTCCTTAGGACTGCGACTAAAGTCACAGGTCCCTGAGGGGCGCGACATGCAGTCGCAGCCACTAGGGGAGGCCGACCTGCAGTTGCACCGTGGGGAGAGGGTGTGACTCCCCTCACCCACGGGTTAAGCCAAATTCATTCCCTCCTCCCCCGTATAAAGAGGAAAGAAAATGGAACGAGTAGGGGGGAGAAGAAAATAGGAAAGAAGAAAGTTTTTAAAAAAAGGAAGATGATAAAGGTTATAAAATAAATAAATAAAATATTACTTTGATATAATCCACCAAGGGGAAGAAGTATTATATAAGAAGGATGCACAGTTAGCTTCCAAAGGTAATAGTTAATAAAAGAATATATATATATATATATATATATATAAGAATTAATTTTAATTAAAATTATATGTATATATTTTGTAATATTTATGTTTCATATTAATGAATATACTACTTTGACATTCCCTATGAAGATAATGAATGTTGACAATTGTTGATAATAAATTTTATATTTATACTCCCTCTAGTAGCCGGACATGTGAATCTTATATTCGTCCCAAGCTACTTAGAGATCAAAGTAATGGCAATTTGAGGTTGATATAACCCCGTTGCCTATTTGAGATGGATGACAATTCGAGGTTGGTATAGCCTCGTTGCCCATTTGTGGATTATGGCAATTCGAGGTTGATATAACCCCGTTGCCAATCTATAATTGATGGCAATTGGTATAGTCTTGTTGTCAAAGTTGAGATTGTTATAATCTCAGAGGCAGTATATATACGGATGCCAGTCATATGCATATGCGTAGGCTTGGATAGCATTTATTGCTTCCAAGAGATTCTTATGGGCAGTGCTCTATGGGATGACATGTCGATAGCCCGGTTGCTTAGAGAGGATCTTATATCCCTCAAGCCGAGAATCGGGAATTCTGTGAAGCCCGACCTAGAGGCAGCGTTAAGAATCAAATCCCACCCTTACTAATTTAGAGTAGAGTATAAGTCATGTAAACATTGTGTAATATTTTGTAGTAACGACGATTTTTCAGGAAATTATAAAAGGAGAATAAGAAGGGACATTACACACTACTCCTAACAAACATCCCAAGAAGTTCAAGGATGAGATATAGAAGGCAATTCAAGAGATTATTGACATGGGACACATTAGGCTTATCTCAAGCCCTTTTGCATCTTTAGTAGTGTTGGTGAAGAAGAAGGATGAGACTCTTAGGATGTGCAGTGACTATCGGGCCCTGAACAAGAAGACAATAAAAATTGGTACCTCATCCCACGAATTGATAAATTATTGGACGAGCTTCATGGGGTAGTCTACTCAAAGATAGATCTTAGATCAGGATATCACCAAATTCGAGTGAGGGAGCAAGATGTTCAGAAGGTGGCTTTCTGATGCCACTATGGTCATTATGAGTTCTTGGTCATGCCCTTTGGATTGACCTACTCGCCTACTATATTCCACTCTTGCATGAACCACATATTCAACAAACAATTGCAAAAGTTTCTATTGGTGTTCTTTGATGACATAATCATATACAACAAGACATGGAAGGATCACTTTAGGCACTTGGACTAGGGTTTTGGGATCATGGAGGCACAATCATTGTATGTGAAGAATTCCAAGTGTCAGTTCGACATGATAGAGATTCTATACTTGGGCCACATCATTAGCGCACATGGAGTGCAAGTGCATCAGGAGAAGATCCAAAAATTCTAGATTGGCCACCACCAAGGACACTCGTGGAGTTACGTGGACTCTTTAGTCAATGCAACTACTATAGGAAATTTGTGAGGTTATCATCACAACTTGGAGCCCCATTGACCAACCTCACAAAGAGGGGGCATTCAATTGGACAAAGGAGGTACAACATACATTCAATAAGTTGAAGGAGACTATGAGCACGTGCCCAGTTTTGGCATTGCTTGATTTCTCTTAGCCATTTGTCAAGTGTGGCAAATTAGGGGAAGGCATTGGAATAGTGTTGATGCAGAATTGTCACCCCATTGCATTCAAGAGCATGAAACTCAAGGATACTGAGAGATTGTATTCGATCTACAACAAGGAGATGCTCATGATCATGCACGTGTTAGCTAAACTCAAATAGTACTTGGTTGAGGGGAAGTTCATGGTTAGGACTAACCACAATAGTTTCTAGTACTTTTTGGTACAAAAGGATTAACAAAAGTGGGTGAGGAAGATTCAAGCCTATGATTGTGACTTCAAGTACATGAAGGAGAAGAAGAATGTGGTAGTCGACGCCTTATCAAGGAGGCCTGCCACATGCTCTTTGTCCCAGGTATCAGCTGATTGGAGGGCTTATTTGTTGGTTGAGTACTCCAAGAATACTTTTTCTTTCCAGTTGATGGATGGATGGATTCACGACAATAGATACAAGGTGATGGATGATGTTATCCACTACAAGGACAAAATCTTCTTCTTTCCAAAGTTGAAGCTTAAGGAGAAGATCCTAAGGGTGATTCACGAGTCACCATCAGTGGGACACCTTGGACACTTCAAGACATATAAACAGATACGTGAGAGGTTCTCATGGAAGGGCATCAAGGATGATGTGCTATGGTTCATCAAGGAGTGCACCACCTACTAATAGAACAAATCGGAGCATACCTTCCTAATAGGATTGCTATAGCCCTTACCCATTCCAGATCATAAGTGGTAGAGCATCTCAATCGATTTCATCAGTGGACTTCTCAAGGTACATGGAAAGGATTGCATTTATGTGATGGTTGATCGTTTGACCAAGTATGCTCACTTCTTCGCCATTCCGATGGAATTAGAGTAGTGCCAGATTGCAGAGATGTTCTTTTGAGAGATTTTCAGGTTACACGGGCTTCTAAAGAATATTGTCAATGATAGAGATAAAAGATTCCTAAATGATTTCCAGATGGATCTTTTCAAATTGGCAGGCACCGAGCTAACTTCGAGCACCAAATATCACCCTGAAATAGATGGATTGACCGAGATCATGAACAAGTGGGTGGATGGCTACTTGTGGAACTACAAGGCAATTCAACAAAAAACATGAATCCATTGGCTATTTTTAATCCTAACCGGTTATTGAGAGGGGGGGTGAATTAGTAAATACAATTTCAACTTTAATTTATCCACAAATATATTCTTGCAACTTCAGAAATTAAAAGAATATAATAGCACTCATAAACAAAAATTGAATACAAAGGTCAACACAACATATATACATGGAAACCCTCGGTTAGAAGGAGAAAACCATGGTGGGACAGAACCCACAACTTTACTACTACAGTAATAAAGATGCCCTATTAGAGGATTACTAAGCACTGGTAAGAGTGCTACCTGGTTAAAGGATTTAGTAGTGTTAGGATCTTGACCTTGTTAGGAGTCGCCTTGTAAGAGGACTTTCAACACCAATAAAGATGTTACCCTGTTAAGGGATTTATACAAAGAACCTATTAGGGCTCACCCTAATTGAGGGATTTAAATAGGCTTCTCAATTTAAAGCAATGATCTTATGATGACACTTTCTGTCTAATTAGATCATACCTGTTACCCTTTCCTCTGCTTGGTTGTTGAACCTTTTTTTGCCTTTCACCTCTTGTGACTGTGACTCCTCTCAGAGAATTTTGTTTTACTGCTCTTCTTGGCTCTATGCTCTTGAATTTCAACAACAATTCTTTCATGTCCTATGACCTGTATTTGTAAGAGATTAATCTTATTAAAAATACATCTCATAGATCCGCCAAGCTGTAAACTCACCCATAAATCAAGCATGCAAAAAAAGCTTGCAAACTAATTTTGAGTTTACCTCGAAACGTTCGTTGGAAAAACAAATCTAACTCTAGATCTACTGAAAAAGCTAACTCCAGTTTAACTGCAAACGCTCCATGTAATCCGGTTTGGATTATCATGCACTTAACCGGTGAAGAGCTTGTTCCCGGTTAGTCATCTGTTCTTTGTGTGTATCCCATGACCGGTTGCACAAAAACCTAGACCGGTATACCGCTTGCTTGTTTAGTCTTCCAGTGTACAATTATGAGTACCAATGTGATGTACCGGTGTTCCGGTGGGATTGATGTTTGCCTTTAACTTTATCAATGACAACTAAGTTTATGTCAACAATCTTCCCCTTTGGCATTGGTGGCAAAACACATCACATCACCTGTAGACTTCCCTTGTAGATCTCCTTGTCTACTTGTAGCAATCTCTTACACACACTGTCGTCTCTTTCTTCTCTATTCTTCCATCTGCCTTGTCCTCTTCCTCATCTGTATTATATCTTCTTCCCTTTTTTGCCTCCAAAGGACAAAGGGTTGTTATTCTTTATAACTGTAACTTATTGAAGATATCCTTATAAATTGTTTTCACAAAATCAAGGAATGGCTGCCATATACCTGTTACATGATCTAAATTATTCTTTGCTGCTTGCAGTGAGACAATGATATTTTCCATGTCTTCCACTATTTTGTAATCAGGTTCTTTGATCAGTCTATTTGCTTTTGTTGCAGTTCTTATCATTAGATCAAAAGTTGGTGCTATTAACAACTGGAATCCAACAAGATCTTGGATTCTTTTTGTCTTTTCTTCAGATGCTTTCCTTAAGATGAGAGCAAGACTTGTCAGCTCCCGGCTGTACTCTGTTGCAGAAGAGCTCTGTGCATCAAATTTTGATGTTAGAACCTTTATCTCTTCTGTAGTCTTCTTTGTCTTCTCAATTATATCTTTAACAGAGTCTTCAAAGTTTGAAGTCCTTGTGATCAACCTTCCTGCTGCTTGTATCTGTTGTTGTAGCTCCCCAATTTTTGTAGAATCAGTAGCCTTTAGTTCTTCAACCTGTTTGCGAAGAATTTCTATTCTCTTCTTTTCATGGTGATCAATTGCAATAGATTCTGGGTCAGAGACATCTTCCCCAATTGCTTGCGCTAGCACTTCTAATTGATCGATCACCGGTTCATCTTCATCTAAGTCTGTATCAGGTACAAAATTGTACAAGATATTTCTTACACTAGAGAGAACCATATCCTGTTTTCTCTTAGTGAGCTCCTTTAGTTGTCTTGTTGACATCTTGCTTTTGTCAACCACTGTGTCACTAAGTTTGCTTTTCTTTGCTTCAGCATCTATGGCAAAGGTTAGTTTTCTTTTCAATGAAGATGTACTAGGAACATCTACCGGTTCCTCATGTCTACTCTCTTGTGCGGGTTGTTCTACTGCAGGCTTCTCCTGTTCTTCATTAATAGGCAACTCTTGTTGTTGAGGAATTTCCTGTTGTAGTGCTTCCTCCAGATGTACCTCCTCTTCTGAATGGACTTCTTCAGGATATACTTCTTCTTCCAGATGGATTTCCTCTTCTGGATGGACTTCCTCTTCCGGTGGTTGCCCCATTTGTTGCTCTTTAGCAACCTGTTGATCATTCAAAGTAGTTTCTTCTTTATCTGTTCCTTTTTTAGTAGTCATCTTTGCTGATGACTCGCCTTGTACTTGCTCTTCTGGTTGAACTTGTTTGCTCAGATTTACCTGTTCACTGGATGTGAACGGGTCAAGAGTAACCTCTTTCTCACCAGTTGTTGACTGTTCATCAGCTGTGAACTGTACCAGTGGTACCAATACCTTTTTAGGTTCATCTTGAGAAATGTCCTATGGACCTATTGTCTTAAGAGTACTGAAGTCATATTTGTGCCAGAATTCTAGTGTATCTTCATATACATCTTTTTCCTGTCCATTAACGATCTTTGCAACCCTATACTTTGTGTCCAAATTCTGCTTGCTTCCAGCAGAATTTTTATTGTCTCATCATTGAGACCTGGTCTTACTTGTGTCAAAGTTTCCCTTATAATCTCATTGTTTGTTGCTAAACTGGTTCTCCATTTGACCATAAGTCTTTGATTCAATTTTGGAGGAAATTGAGGTCTATAGTCCCTAGGACTTCTGTTGAAATCTAAAAATGTTTCTAACAGAGCAATTTCAATTTTCTGCTTCTCTTCTACGAGAACACTGAACCATTTAGCAACATTTGACACTTAACCAAAATCCATTATTTCATCTACTATATTGTCTATAGTTAAAGTTCTAGCTTTACCTTTAACTGGGGAAGCAAGTAGGGTTGGTGGTGTGAGATCACCACCTGTGTGTCTAGTGATATCAACAATGACCGGTTCTGTTGAAATCTTTGCCTTGACCGGAGTCTCAACTCCCAGTATGCCTTTTCCCTTTCCAGTGTCAATCACCGGTGGCTCTGCGGTCTTCTGGCATTCTGCCTCTGCTTGTTGTTGGTGCTGGAGAACATTTGTCCATGTTGCAACTCCTTCATGCACTTTATCAACTTCTCCAATCAACACCTAACTTATTCTTTTTCTAATCTTGAAACTTTGTTTGTGCAGGTCAGCTTGATTGGTTGCCTCTTCCAGAGTAAGATGATTTTGAACTTCAAGTAGAGCCCTTATCCTCAGCTCTCTTTCTTTATCTATCGAAGACTTCCATCTTCCCTCTATTCTCTCCTGTAGATAATCAGGTATTACTTTGTGAAGTTCAGTGGGAGTATAATTGAACTTTTAGAGACAATAAACTACAACTTCTTCCATTTTTCTCTTATCTTCTTCGTTACTCGCTTCATATCTCCTTCCAACTACTCCCAATCTACCTGTCTCCTTTATTTCTTCAACCACTTCATCAATGGTTGGTTTCCTTGCTCTAGGTGCATCCTCTTTCACCGGTTTCTCAGTCTTTCTCTTTCTTTGAAGAGTAGTTGTCTCTTCAGTTTTTGTTTCTTCCAGTTCCTCACCTTGTGCACTGGATGCCTGCTGAGTCCTTTTTCTTTGAACCTTGGGTTCTTTAGCCACTGGTTTCTTCTTCCGAGGTGTGGGAGTTCTCTTTACATACACCTTCTTTGGTTCTTTTGCAGAAGTCTTTTTCTTCAGATTTGCCTGTATCTCTTCATGGGTGCCAAACCGATATGCAGAGAGATCTAGGTTGCTTTCCTGTAGTGCATCAGCATATGCCTTTGCAGTCTTGGAGGAAATCTCATAATTGAGGTCCGGTGCGTATTCTGTCCTTGGTTCCACAGCCTGGATCATGCAATGATCAGTGCTTACCAAAAAGCATATTTCTTCCTTGTATTGTTCAACAATGGCCGAGGGAATTCTTTCCCTGTTATGCATTCTTAGCTTAAATGCTTTGTCATGTCCCCTTTCTAGAGTGGACATCAGAGACGGAGGAGTTGGCCTATCATTGGAGTCTCGTAGGCTAGCAGAGATGGATAGGGACTCATTCATTGCATACAGTGATCGGATTTTGGCTTTACAAGTAGTTTGGAGCAGTTCCTAGATTTTAGGGGATATCCCTAAATTTTAGGAGGTTGTGACGGTTGCCAGTCGTTAGGTTATTCATGACCCTTCAGTTGGTGTCAGTTTTAGTGCGACAGGATTAGTTTCCTAACTTCTAGGAGCATCCCTAGATTTTAGGGATGGGACTGTCAGTTGACCCATCTCGTTTGACATCAGTCACAGATAGGTGACATGGTCAGACTCATGTTTATTTGGTTGGTTTGGGCTATCAGAGGCAAAAAGGGAAATATTTTAATATATTTAAATATTTCCTAAGTTAGCAATTAAATAATTTATAATAAAGCTATTTATATAGCCATTTCGGAGTAATAAGGGGAATATGGCTTCTTTTGGTCAGGTGTGCCCTTGTGTTATAGCTTGTTGGTAAGGTCTCGAATTATTATAAACTATTTTCACTATCCGGAGACTTTTGGTGCCTTGAGTTATGACATTTTAATAAAGTTATTTTTTCCTATAGCCTGGATGCTTTTATTTGGAAAATATTATTTTATTATAAAGTGCAAAGTGTAATTCTCATTTAGGTTTCGATTTGCACTTGGGAGGAGTTATAAGGAGATGAAGACCTAATTGTTCATTACCTTTTTGACATTTTCGAAACTCTTGAATTGTGAAATTGCTCTAGAGAGTGATTTATGGCTTGGGACGAAATCCTCAAGTCTGACCTGTTGGGACACAAACCTCAGCAAGTCTCTGGTGATTGGATTGGTATTTCATTGCATTCGGATTGACAGAGGAAGTGATTGATTTGGTATTGGCATTTCAATTGGGGGAAGAGAATTACTTTCAGCTTGGCGGCCAGCTTATTGCCTGCAGGCGTTTCATTCCAGCAGCTCACGTGAGGTTTAGAGAAAGCCCTTTACTCATTACTGGGCGGTTTAGCATTCATTGACGCTTTGGTGGATTATTTACATCTTCTTCAGATTTGGGGCACACATCAAGCATTCCCATGTAGCTGGCATTTATTCGTGTGATGGACAATATTGTATGTTTGTTTTGATCTTTTCTTGAAGCTAATATATCAGATTTCTGAAGGATTTGGGTATGTACTATTTCAGAATTCAGCAATAATAAGAATTGCAGTAGGATTTATGTTTCTTAAATGCTATTTATTTTCCATTTGTTATGCAATTGTTTTATTTTCAAAAAACTCCAAAAAACTAGAAAAAAACACAAGTAAAAACCAAAGAAATCAGAATTCAGCCAAGACCATTCAAAGATACCAAACGTTAGTCAAAGATTCAAATTCTGAAACATATAGTAAATTCCAAGGTCACCAGGATTGGGGGAATCTTTCATGCTTCAAAATAATCTGTAATGATGTTATTGAACTAGTTACCCAAGTTATTTACAAACTCGCCTATCTAAATCATCACCAGTTTGTCTTTCTGCCATGTTACCTTGCCTACGCCAAGAAAGAAGTGCTGATAATAGAAAAACAAACATACCAGCAACGTTCCATATTTAAGAAATTTCTTCTTCACCAGATTGAGCTTCTTCAGGTTTTCGAAGAACTGCCCTCTCAGCATAGCGCATATGTTAAATTGCGCATTATTGTGCATAATCCTGTGCGCGGTGTGTATGGCTCCTCCCAGTACGCTATTTAGGTTACTCGACTGATACACTTTGTAGTCGATAACCACTGATGCAAACCGAACGCCATCGTCTTCAATGTCGTTCACAGTCATCAACCGACTGTCAGACCTTAACTTTGTCAACCGTGTCACTTCAACATTTTCTATCATCCTTAGGGTAAGAGCTTCCCCTACGACATTAAACCAGTCACCCTGTATATATCTTCCTTTGTTATTGGTGTGACCGCACCTTTCGCAAGCCATATCCCTGGTTCGTGAACCCTACTCAGAACCAATCTAATCCAATCCGGTTGAAACACGGTTGGATATCTTACTCCATTGATCAAACCAGAAGTTTCAAGCTTCTTGTGTTTGGCTTGAAGCTTTCCGTCCTCACAAAGTGAAAGATATTCACTTTGGATGAATGTTTCACCCAGTTCCTCCTGTTTGTTGTGGATGAAAGCCATGATATCTTCTGTCAATAAAACTCCTGCAGGCACGGACGAGAGAGCACCCGCCATATCATTTTCTCAGTTCTGCACAGCCATAATGTTGTAAGTGGGTCTATCCAATTGATTAGTGTTGATTAGGCTTACCGCAAAAGATGAAGATGCCATCGTACTAAACCAGTTTAAACAGAAAGTTCTTGATAGGATTCACGGAATTCGCTAAGCAAAGAACATAAATCTCAGCAAGAAAAGACTACTCAAACTTATGAAATCAATAATCACAGTTCGTATTGTAAAGTGAAATGTGTAATCATCTTTCCCTTTTATAGACTTAGGTCGTAACGGTAATTAACAAACGGTAACAATTGTTAACGGCTACAACATTAATTACCCTTACCTAATCTTTCTTACGACAACCGGTTCACATACGTTTACCTGTTAATCAATTCTCGGTTGTAATGTCAACACTTACCTTTCCGGTTTACATGATAGACCGGTGACTTCTTCCTGGTTGTTCTTCTGGACTGTGTGAGATCACAACTCACCAGTTCCACCGGGAATAGTAGGCTGGCTACCTATTCCCTTTAAGCCCTTAGGCTTAATTTACTGAAGAGATATCACCATCAACAGATGATAACCTCACCTTCGTTTTCTCCTTAGCGGAGCTCTTTGTCTCCTTTTTGAACCAAGTCTTCTTGACTTCCCTTTTGGTCTCTTTACCCAAGTTATCCTTACGGTTGGGAGACAAGTTCCTCTTGACCGGTTTGGTTGGTCCTTTTCTTTTGTTCATTGGCCGGTTCTTGCATTCCTTGGCCAGATGCCCAATCTTGTCACAGTTGTAACAAGCCATTCCAAGTTCCTCTCCATGGATTGACCCTACTTTCCCTGTTCATGGGTGAGTGACATCCAAAGTTACTATGGCCTGATGGCCCATAGTTATCACAGTGGGTTGTGCTTCGGTTTATATTCCTATTATGGAATACCGATCTTTGTGGGGATTTGAATGCCATGGTTTTGGACCTGCATTCTTCAGCTTTGTGTCCAAACTTGTTGCTTGTATAACAGTAACCCTTGAAACTTCCCCTGCTTCCACTGGACACACTATTGGAGCGAGACCTACATTCAAAGGTCCTGTGACCATACTTGTAACAATTGCTTCAATAACTGTTAGAAGTAAATGGTTTCACCGGTGTGTTTCTGCAATCATTTGTTTTGTGACCCGGTTTACCACAATGTTTGCATGTGTTGAAGGTCTTTTTACCTTTTTCTTCTTTTCCTTATTGCCTTGCTTGACTTCAGAAGACTCACTAGTTTTTTGGTTGCTTTGACCGATGTACCGAAGTCCAGTGGGGTCCTTATGCTTTCTTTGAGCCCTCAGTTGCTCATCAAGCTTCCCAGAGCTTTCATTGTATCTTCTGAGTTTCTCATTCTTCTCTTCAAGAGTTTTCAGTTGTTCCTTTAGTTGATACAATTCAATGGCCAACCTTTTGCATGCATCATCTTTGTCATGCAAGTGCTCATGCATGATTGCATTCTCTTGACTTATGCTTTGCATGTCTACTTGAAGTTGTAATATAGAAGCATCACTTTCTCTTACCACATCTTCTATCAGTTTTCTTGCTCTTTCAACATTTAATAGTGCTTCTAGGGCACTGTTCTTTTCATCTTCAGTTTTCCTTTTATCTTCGATGATTTTAGTCATTCTCAGGGCATTACTTTCCTGCTCCCTTTTCAGATTGGAGATTTAATTGGTTAGATTCTGATTTTTCTCCATAAGATCAGAGACTGCCTCTTCTGCTTCATCAGATCCACTTTGCCCAAAGAGTTCCTCAATGGTTTCGTTGCTTTCACTCAGTTGTAGAGCCAACTCTTTCCTCTTTGCAAGAGACCTCCTCAGTCTATTCTCAAGAGAGGCAATCATGTCATTGGCTTCCTCAAGCTGCTTTTGATACATGTAACCCTCCATGATCTTTACTCAAGCGGTTAAGCTTTATGTCTTTGAGAACCTAAGCTCTGATACCAATTGTTAATTCTAACCGGTTACTGAGGGGGGGGTGAATCAGTAAATACAATTTCAACTTTAAGTTATCCACAAATATATTCTTGCAACTTCAGAAATTAAAAGAATATAACAACACTCATAAACATAAATTGAATACACAGGTCAACACAACATATATACGTGGAAACCCTCGGTTAGAAGGAGAAAACTACGGTGGGACAGAACCCACAACTTTACTACTGCAGTAATAAAGATGCCCTATTAGAGGCTTACAAAGCATTGGTAAGAGTGCTACCCGGTTAAGGGATTTAGTAGAAGAGCTGCTAGGATCTTGACCTTGTTAGGAGTCGCCTTGTAAGAGGACTTTCAACACCAAAAAAAATGTTACCCTATTAAGAGATTTATACAAAGAACCTGTTAGGGTTCACCCTTATTGAGGGATTTAAATATGCTTCTCAATTTAAAGCAATGATCTTATGATGACACTTTCTGTCTAATCAGATCATACCTGTTACCCTTTCCTCTACTTGGTTGTTGAACCTTTCTCTGCCTTTCACCTCTCGTGACTGTGACTCCTCTCAGAGAATTTTGTTCTACTACTCTCCTTGGCTCTATGCTCTTGAATTTCAACAACAATTCTTTCATGTCCTATGACCTGTATTTATAAGAGATTAATCTTATTAAAAATACATCTCATAGATCCGCCAAGCTGTAAACTCACCCATAAATCAAGCATGCAAAAAAAGCTTCCAAACTGATTCTAAGTTTACCTCGAAACGTTCACTGGAAAAACAAATCTAACTCTAGTTCTACTAAAAAAGCTAACTCCAGTTTGACTGCAAATGCTCCGCATAATCCGGTTCGGATTATCATACACTTAACCGGTGAAGAGCTTGTTCCCGGTTAGTCATCTGTTCTCTGTGTGTATCCCATGACCAGTTGCAAAAACTTAGACTGGTATATCGCTTTCTTGTTTAGTCTACCGGTGCACAATTATGAGTACCGATGTTCCGATGGGATTGATGTTTGCCTATAACTTTACCAATGACAACTAAGTTTATGTCAACAAACACCCTGAAACAGATGGATTGACCAAGATTGTTGTTGGTGTTCAAAACGCTTATGCCACTTAGGGCTGCCAATATGCCTTGAGACTAATGTTAGGAGTGGTTAGTTCCAAGTATGGGAGCTCTGCAAGGCAACTGGACCAACTATAGGGACAAGACTGCCCTCTACACTTTTGGCTCTGCAAAACCAAGGCGGGTGCACCTAACCCAGTATAAACTATATTTCACACACCAAAGACTGGGTTTGAATAACAGATAAAAGGATAGTAAGAAAGTACTAAATGATAACCACACATTCATTGACTCTCCATTACTATGGGGTGGAACCTTACACAACCAAATACTGAAAACTTAGGAATGGTTCTTAATTTATAAGTTTGAATCATAACAACCTCAATCAGGATATGTCAACAAAGAAATACTCATCTAGGCCAGTGCCTCATCCATTGGGCAAGGCTTCTTGGACAAACTACACACACACACCAGAATATATTTGAGATTCAAAGCCAGAATATATCTGAGATTCAAAGCCATAAACACATTTACAATCTCCTCTACTACTTACATAATATCCCTACATAGACAAGAGATAAATCTATGTCCCATCTGGAGCATCATTTAATCTAATCCTGGATTAGAACTCAAGAATGAAGACCTATACATAAATTGTTATGCAATGAACTAGAAAGTTCAAAATTCATCTACGTTGACACAAGGGAGAGATAAGAATCATGTGCCTGTATTAAGTATGAAGAATCCTCAAGTGTATACAATCAATCCAAAGGAACCATGCTTGCAAACTACAGCTTAGACCTGCAATTTTCTTTCTATTGTCAAAATATACCAAAACAGGTCATTACAATTCAGACTAGGCAAAAGACTCACAACCAGAAAAGTTTGAAAACCTAACTCCCAATGACCTCGAATGATCATAAAAATCCCTTTATACCAGGGTTATAATGCAAGCACAATGGTCATTTCCAACTCAAAATTCAAATCCACCTAACCCCACCGAGGAGTTAACACAGACAAGACAGGGATCAAGTCGCAGCATGCAAGCTCAAACAGTCTAATTTCAACAGCCAACTAGATGTACTAGCCCAAGGTACAAAATCAACACCAAACCCTAAGAAATCCGGCCACATTTGACCTCTGCAACACATTTTAGGGTACTGTTTCATTTACTCCCCTACGGTAAGACACTCTGCAACTATCATGGCAGCCTGGACCACTCCGCAGTGTTTGACAACCCTTTCTACCCACTCTGGCCGCTCAAAAATTGAATTTTTGGTACCTCTGTTGTTGCAAACCCTCTGCAGAATTTGAAATTAAATCCCAACAGTCATTTTATGGCGCCAGCAGCACATCGGCGGTCCTAAATTAAATCTGGGCCAACTTTATATCAGTACCGTAGATCTTCATCCCTTTCCTGGGCATTGACAAGATTAACCGCAACAAAAATCTCGGTTACATTTGTGCTTGGTCGCATGATCGCAAGGCACCAAACTCACCCTCGCGATCACACAACCGCAACCACTTAACCGTGCAACGCCAATCACAAACCCTCTGAAAATTCATCGGCCCCACCACTAGTCAACGACCAATCAAAACCGAACAACTCGGCAACACCGGCACAGTGGATCCGCCCTAACTCCGCAACGGCGATATCCAAACAGTTGTCGCATGATCGCATAGCCAGGAAAAGGGCCATGCGAACATGCAACACACTTCAACTCTTGACCACCGCATAACCGCCGCCGCATAGGGTTGACACAAAACGTCAGTCGCATGATCGCATAGCCTTGAAAAAGGCTATGCAAACATGCGACTAACCGCTAGCATTCACCACCAAATGTCAAACATGCTCGGGCACTGCAAACACGGGCCCCACCGACAAATTGCCAAGTCACTGCGCTGACCAATGAGAATCGAGCACATCATCACCACCGTGCAGACAGGTCCCACCGCAAACCCCTTGCCACCTCGGTACACCGGCAACCAACCAGAACTCAGCACGTCACCACCTGCCATCGGGCCCCAACACAATGTGGCACCCTTGTCGCATGATCGCATGGCCAAAAGATGGCCCTTGCGATCACGCGACAAGGCAACAAGACTGCCACCTCAACCTCCCAATCTGCCAGCGGGACCACTTCCAATTTCTGCGCAATCAACTCTTACATCCCTCCATTGTGCACTGACATAACCAATGAAACACTACCACGGAGGCCGGACTAGACAAACGACCCCACCAAGCAATTTACCTTCATACCGCATCAACGGCTCTCGTTAAAGCGTGGAGATTAAAAGGCTTGCATCTTTTCCTCACAGTATAGCGACAACCACCGATCTTTGTCGCCCGTTAAACATCTGTCAAACCCTAGCCGACGGGCCCGCTGGGACATGTGTCAACCGGTCGCATGGTCGCATGTCAGAAATTCCTGACATGCGATCATGCGACAACCAATGAAAACACACACCTTCTCCTCCCTTCTGACATTGGGACCACCATCGAAGAAATGCTTGAAACAAACAAAATCAACGGCAGGCGCATGATCGCATGGGGTGAGAATATTCCATGCGATCACACGCCGACCGTCGATCTCCTCCCTCTGCCGCTTGAAGAATCTAGCCCCACCAACCAATCGCACTTGCGCAGTTAAGACCGAGGTCGAAAACACACAAAGTTTTTGACACAGCAAAAGACTGAAAACACATAGAATTTTCGATGCCAGAAGACAAGTGCACAAAAGTGGGAAGGCATAAGGTCGAAAACAACGAAGGTTTTCACACAGACCGAAAACATCATGGGTTTTCAAAAACATTGTGGGTTTTCGACACTTCGGCAGATTTTAAAATTTGTTTCCTGCAAACCTTAGAACTTGAATAACTCTCTGGGTTTGCGATTCAGCATGTGTGATTTGAACTGGAGCAAGGTGACACTATGAAGAACACAGGGCAGGACACTTCAAGAAAACTTGCAAGGAAATGGGCCATTTTCAAAAGGCTTTGCATTGACAGGAAAATGGACTAACAATCGTGAACAAGTGGGTGGATGGCTACTTGTGGAACTACAAGGCAATGCAACAAAAAGCATGGATCTATTGGCTACATCTTTTAGAGCATATTGCTACAACACCATCTATCATATGTTGATTGAGAGTCACCCTACAAGGCACTTTATGGCTATGAGGCTACTTCATTTGTGGTTTTGTCATTGAGAGATAGTAGGGCACCTAAGGAAAAGGATTGGCTTCAGGAAAGTCACAATATCCTTAGATCCATCAAGGATAATTTACAACAAGCACAAAATCAACAAAAGATGTACGATGATCGACATTGGATTGAGCATAGTTTCAAGTCAGGAGATATGGTCTATCTTCGCTTACAGCCCTATAAGCAATCTTCTTTGAAGAGGAGTGGTGTGAAGAAGCTTAAGCCCCGCTTCTATGGTCCTTATAAGGTGATTAAGCGGATTGGAGAGGTGGTGTGTGAGTTGGAGATTTTGGAGAACAACAGGATATATAATGTGTTTTATGTCTCTTCCCTTAAGAAGGCTCCTGGGCAGTGAGTTACAATTTCGAAGGAACTTCCGACACTTGATGATGAGGGAAAGCTTGCATTGGAGTCAATTGAGACCATAGATTTCAAGGAGAGGAGGCTCCTGTCTCGTACGATAAAAGATTATCTTGTCAAATGGAAGGAATTATAGGTTAAGGATGCCACATGGGAGAGTGGGGAGGGAAGGGGAGACTGTCATGTACCCTTTCCTCTAAGCTGAACCTATTTCTAATTTCACCTTGTATCTCATTATAGTCCCTTGTGAGCTATTAAGGGAGTGCTATGGGGCCCCTTTTTGTGTCATGCTTTTGGTGCCATCCTAATTAATATTCAAACATCAGTGCCATCCCCTTTGGAGGTTGCACTCAAAATTGTAAGCGACCATATCATTCTTGTGTGCAGAAGACATGGTTTATACCTCTGTGATCAGACATTCAGGATTTCATACATCAACAATTGAAAACATATGCAATCAGATTTTCACACATCTGTGATCAGACTTCCAGCATTGACGATAACATAATATTAGTCATTCATACATCACCATTCATACTTCAGGGATATCACAATATCAGACATACAGACAATGAAATCAGACATACTGCCATTGGCATATTGGACATACAGACATTGGCACATCAGACATATAGACATTGACATATCAGACATTCTTTCATCAACATATTAGTATTGCAGGTTGTGAGTTTATTCCCTTGCCGGCAATCTCTCCTAGTCATAGCAGCGGTGTCAATTATAGTAACGATTCACATCGGAGAGCCAACAACAACATTGCATTCTGCGACTTCTAATGTAGAATTATCATTAGAAGGCTAAGGTGCAAGATCTCTTGAACTTTTGTCATCATTGTAATAGCAAATAAATTTGTATGAACATTAATTGGGATCACAGATTGCTGATCTATCATTGTTTTTTTACACTCTGGGATATTTCAACGAAGACCATCCATTCCTCAAAATCATGAGCTTTTTCATTTCCATGTAACCTATGAAACAATACAATTATGTTTTCAATCTCTTCTCTGAAGTGGGATTTGTGCATATTCCTAGGCAATTGAGAACCTCCCTTCGTTGGAACTGCTATCCATTCCTTAGCAATACCATTTTTATATGCCCTCCTCTTCTTGCTAAACTGACATTAAGACAAACAAAAGTCCCATTGCACATATTCCTCTCTTTTCGGCAACCTAAGATAGCCACTGATGGTATCTCTGTTTAAAGTTATCAGCAACTGGTCATTAGCAGTTCTAATCTCTCGACTTTGGGGATTGTACATTCCAACACTAAGTTGGTGCATTGAATTGTGACCAGAAATGCAGCTGCTTCTAAGAGGCCACTTTCTAATAATCTTTGTGTGATGGGGGGTCTGTTGGGGTTATCTATGCAATCCCAAAACTTCTGTGAGTTTATGTGCCCCAATTTGGTATCTCCTACTTTGGGCAATTTACTTTTGAAGCCCGTTAACTGCTCGTACCTGAGATATTTATACTTAATCTTGTTTTAGAAAGTAAATTTTGAATACCAATTTTGGAAAAATTCTGACTTCTCTCCTTAATTTTCCAATTTTCCAGGCATGACAATTATGAAAATACTTTGGTTACCCTAATTAGTAAGGGTGCAGGAGACTAACTTACTCATTTTATCGCTGTTTGGAGTTAACAGTGCCTTGAGTCTTTGGCCTCTTTTTGTTGATTTTTTTCTCTTCTTTCTCCGGTTGCAGCTCTTGTTTAACTCTTAATTCTCTTGGGCAAATGCAAGTGAAACTGCCTTAATTGACATATAGAGTCTAGCATCAATTACCCATTGTAATGTCCCCCACTTAGCTAGTCTGGATATATGTTGTCGTTAGCCCGTTCTTTCATGGTCCCGAGGGCTAACCAGGACTTCAAAAGGGATCCTGAGGTTATTTGGCCTAGTCAAATTTAATTACAGGCCAAATGGAGTTCGTTTGTTGGGTTTTGGGGAGGATTTACTATTTTTAGTAAGCCAATAGGGGATGCAGTGCCTTGAATTTTCAGTGACAGGATGTGATGCGTTTTGTTGAGCTCTTTCCGATGAACTATCATATGTGGGATTCCGAGTTTATTTGGTATATTATTTTAATGTTTGAAGTTATAATGATAAAGTGACTATTTAAATTAAATATTATAATGTTTCATAAAGTCACTTTATAAAAATCAAGTTCCCCCCTTTAAAGGACATACATGAGCATTCGTAAAGGGAAAAAGGTAACATTAAAACTCATGTTTTATCCCACATTGGTGAGAGGGAAGCGAAGAACTTGTGAGGACGGGTTAAAAGAAAGAGGATAGCTCTCATTTGGGCATGCTGAATATTATTTGAAATTGGAAGAAATTGTGGGGATTATCTCTTCGGGCTTGGAGGACGCAAACCCTCTACGCTTTCAATCTTGATGCCATTGAAAGATATGGTCTTGAGATTTAATATTGTTGCTGCAAGTTCCTGTAGCAACATGGTACTGTAGCAAGTTCCTGTAGCAGCGTGATACTGTAGCAAGTTCCTATAGCAGCGACACTGTAGCAACGTGGTACTGTAGCAAGTTCTTGTAGCGCGGTACTGTAGCAGTGAGTTACTGTAGCAGTCCGAATCACTGTAGCTGCGGGTTACTGTAGCAATCTCAGAATTATTAACATGTTGTAGCCGCAATGGGTATGGACTACCATTGAACTCTATAGTGATATAATGCATTGGATTTTAATGAGAAGATATGATTAGCTATGGTAGTTGTAATTTCTGATTATCTGAAACAAGAAATAAATAAATGATCATTGTTATTAGCTGCATATGGTTTTATGTTGCCTTCTATTGATATCTCATATGAAATACAACAATCTCGAGGAACTATTAATCAACATCAATCTAAAAAAAAAATAGAAAGACAGTTGCAGGCCAATTGTTTGACAAAATTACAGGAAGAAATAGACACTAGAATTACAGAACTAGGCAGCATATTACACCCATCCATCTCTGTGTCAACCATTAATGCATTGCATACCTCTGTTGGGGTTATCTATGTGATCCCAAAACTCTTGTAAGTTTATGTGCCCCAATTCGGTATCTCCTACTTTGGGCAAATTACTTTCTAAGCTAGTTAATTGCTCGTACCCGAGATAATTATAGTTCATCTTGTTTTAGAAAGGAAATATTTAATACGAATTCTGGAAAAATTCTGACAACACCTCTCCATAAATTTCCAAATTTCTGGGCATGAAAAATATGAAAATACTTTGGTTACCCTAATTAGTAAGGGCGTAGGAGATTAACTTACTCATTTTATTGCTGTTTGGACTTAACGGTGCCTTGAGTCTTTGGCCTCTTTCCATTGATTTTTGCTCTTCTTCCTCCGGTTACAGCCCTTGTTTAACTTTTAATTCTCTTGTGAAAATGCAATTGAAACCGCCTTAATTGGCATATAAAGTCTACAATCAATTACCCATTCATCTCTGCATTAGCCATTTGTGCGTTCGGTACCTTTGTAGAGGCATCAGTGGTTTGAGTCATTTTGTTAACCTTGTTGGGAGTTCGATTAGTTTTGCGAACTTCTAGTTTTACCGCTTTCCATTCTTCTTTCTAACCTTTCTTTTCCACCTTTGTGCCCCCCTTCTCTTATTTTCTTCTCCTTTGTCGGTAATTCATCTGGTTTTGCTAACTGCTCATTCTACCGACACATTTCATTTTCTAGTTTTCAAGTTTCATTTCTTTCCCTTTGTTTTGGGAGAAAAGTTCTCCTTTGTCGGGGTTTTAAGGACTTTTGCGAACCTCATCTGCATTTTGAAAGGTAATGCGAACCTTCTCTTTTACTACCTTGTCTTACTTTGAAAACTTCTAATCTTTACCTCCTTAGCGGCAATTTGGCTCTTTTGTGAATTTTGTTATTATTGTTGTTAAGTGTTTTAATTGATGGTTATACTTATTGAAACCATTAGCACCAGCATTAAGTTATCATATCTTCTATTCACGACTAATGTGAGGTGTGTATGTGGATTTTATTCTTTTCATAAACTATTATACAGCAGATCTGCCATCATATTTGTCATATTTTCATCATGTGAAGCTTCCGGTTCATACCAACCACAGATAATTCAGATCTGCTGTTATAATTGATTACTTTGGCATTATGAGGGTTTCTAAATTGAAATCAGCATTGTAGATTGTTAATCAACATTTCTTCATTGGGGTTTGTCATCCACATTTTACGTTCTCCATCATTTCAGCTTGCACACATTAGGAAAATTGCATATTTTGAAAGGTTGTCTGATTTGAGACATTACAAAAATTGTCTTTAATAGTACTTTCTATTTAAAAGAAAATGCCCTCAGCAATGTTAGACGGAAAGCATATTAAAAGAGGAAACCTGAGAGGTATTGTTTGAGGCTGGAAATGAAACTTACAACCCAAGAGGAATGATGGAAGATGAAAAATAGATGGAAAAAACTTGAGCCCAGATACCAATATAGGCTTGAGAATGAAGTGCAAGGGAATGATGGACAAAATGAAATGTTTGGGAAATTAAATGACATAAAAGTTAAAATAGGTTGTGGTTTCAAGAATATATGAATGAATGAAAATATGCAGATGAAGGGGCGTTTTTCATACGATGTTGCTTGTTGAAGATTCCATCAATAAATCACCATATTGAAAGATAATCCTTTTGAACTAATGAAAATTGAATACATCACATGGGAGAGAAATGGTGATTTGATGTTAGCTGTTTTAGAGATATACATCCAAGTTTCTAATCAACCAGCACCCAATGGTTACATTATTTTATTGAATATAATTTGCCTTTAGTAGCTTCATGTTTCACATTCATAGGAAGGCAGAAGACTGAATGTTTCATATTTCCAATAATCATTTTGTGTAAATACGTTCATACGTTAAATGCCAAATGAAGTGCTTTGTTCTTTCTTTATGAAATTGCTTCTTCATTAAATAGTTCCTTTGCTGCTGTATTTTGTTTTGCATATGAATTGGGTTGTAATTTTTTTTTGCATTAAATTTAAACCTAATTTTGCTTCAAATTTTGACAATTTTTGGATTCTGGTGATATCTTACTGTTTATCTTTCATTTCGTTTCAAATCTAATTATGTATTCAAAGATTGAATGTATCAAAATTATATCGCAGATTGTACAAATTTAGACAGCAATTTTTAGGTTTTTTTCTTTGTCAAAAGTATGGTATTGAGAGCATAAGTTTGTTAGACATTGAGCGCATCATTTCCAGCTTCCTAGATAATGAATTTAGGCTTTATAATACAACTTGTTGTCTTTTAAGATAGACCTTACATAAAACAGTTTGGTCTTCATTTTTTATTCAAGGCATTACATTATTACTTTAATCTATTTGGTATCCTTCTTTAGGAAAATTTATTGCTAAAAATTACTTCAGTTTTTGTTGCCATTCATTTTTAGACTTCTACAATCTTATAACATGGTTATTTTCCTAATGTGCATCAGGCACTTCTGCAGAAACATCAATAGAAAGTGCCAAGAAAGATGTTCTAAAAGCATTGTCTCAAATAATAGACCCTGACTTTGGGACTGACATTGTTTCATGTGGGTTTGTAAAAGACATGGAACTCGATGAGATCTCTGGAGAGGTACCATAATTATATATTCTCATATATTTATCCATAATGTTTGAAGGAATCATCTATAATAAACTGTGTGTTGACAGGTTTCATTTAGACTTGAGCTAACGACACCTGCATGCCCCATCAAAGATATGGTAATTCAAATGCAATTTCCTCAAAACTAGTTTGATTTCCTCTTTGTATTAGATAACGGAAAATTTGTGCTCTTAATTAAGAATAAAAGGGTGCAAACTTTAGTTTTCATGAATATGGCAAGATAGCTGTTCTTCATGCATCATTTTGTTTAATTTGATTCATATATTTCATGCATGTGCAATTCAATACACAGATTCACTTTATCCATAATAACAGAACACTTGTTATGATGGGATTCTCTGGCTTTTGTTTTGCATTGTTTAGTATTTTCGTTTTGCATATATAATCCTTTTCTCTATCATCATTAACATGCTATTCTTGAAGAATAATGGCTTTATCCCTGTTTTTGTGTGAATATTCTGTTGTATGCTATCTATCTGAGCATTTGGTTTGAATGACAGTTTGAACAGCAAGCAAATGATGTAGTGGCTGCATTACCTTGGGTGCAAAAAGTCAACGTGACAATGTCTGCACAACCTGCAAAGCCTGTTTTTATGGAGGAAATGCCAACAGGCTTGAAAGCTGTTTCTAACATTATTGCTGTTTCTAGCTGCAAGGTATGTTTTTTTGTCCTTTTGTGGGGTGTATATTTCAATTTTTGCATATTATTTTCTTGGGTTTAGTCTACTATGAAATCTGTGCAAGGTACTATTGTCATTATAGAGATTATGGTGGTTCTTTGTCCACTTTCCTGTACTATGATCACAGGTGCTTGGCACTTTTTCTTCACGAGCTCACTAGGTTCAGTCATAGATCTTTCTGCAGTGGACCTAGACCTACCAAATTGATGACCTCTTCCAATCCATCATAGATGTTGGAGGCATAAAGTGTGCATTGGATACTATTGATTCTCTTACAAATGGGGACAGATTGTTGAGGCATTGCCCATGCTTGTAATCTACTATGATTGATGATCCTTAGTACCCTGGCACTCACTCTAACGGTTGTGGATCCATCTCTTCTCAACGTTCAAGACCCTCTCACACCTCTTTTTGTGACCAATCTAAAGGGAAAGATTGCATTACACTGATTGTTTTCCTATTACTATCAAAAGTTAAAACTATTGACTCACTTATAGATGGGTGAAAGGGAAAGACAAACCCAGAAAGCCACCTGAGAACCAGTATGCACCTTCAGTATCCTACATGTTATTCAAAATCTGATTTCAATAACTCAATACAAGCACATACTACTAAGCCATTAAAGCGGAACAGACAGTTAATTTTCCATATATTAACTTTTAGAGGGAAGATAATGCAGTTGGCAGATTTAAACAAATTTTGGTAGCATAACGGCATGTAAATTGACACTTCAAGAACATGAAAGAAGAAGAAAAGAAGAAACATTGATATATGTAGGGAAAATCCTTTCGGGTAATAAACCCCACACTCCAAAGCATTGAACCAATGTATTAAACTGCAACAGATTGTTAGAATAAACTTGTAGGCTCATAGCTATGGAGTCTACATCTTGCTCTTCTGGAGGAAAAGTGACGGCATAACCCTCTAAAGAACAATTTCCTCACTTTTCTCTCAATACTCACATAGAAGACACAATATATAGAGAAATACAAGTTTGAAGTGGCTTCTAGACAAAGCCAAAAGAGAAGGTCATGCAAATCCTCGTGTAAGCATTCAAATGAATTTTGTACATCATTTTGTAATGTCCCCGTTTTTTAGACTTCGGGATTAGCTTGGTTTGGCGACCCTCGCAAGCTAATCGGGTGTTCAGAGGGGGTCAGATTGTGGACCAGCGTTGGGATTCCATTCTGGAGGTTCAGATTATCAGGTCTGCTCTTCATTCGGGTCATTTTGGCCAACTTACTATTTTTAGTAAGTGGGGTTTCGGGTATGGCCAGGATTGGCAGGGTGTCTGCACGGAGCGTCAGACATCTCAGGATTGGGTTTTAGAGAATCTCCAGTTTGAGAGACTTACTATTTTTAGTAAGTCTATTTTTAGCAGTGGCTATTTCTGGCAGGGCAGTGTCTATTCTTGGCTGGGCAGTTGGTCTTGGTGCTTTGTCAGAAGTTCGTTGAATGCAGTCAGATGGTTCAGTGGCTTATATTTTAAATGTGTTATTAAATTAAATTATCTTGATTTAATTTAATAACTAATGACTTTATAATATTATATTATAAAGTGGAGATATTTTATTAAGCCAATTAAGTGAAAATATTAGAAAGTGCTTTTTCCAAAAAGCCTATATATTCTACTCGAAAAAGCACTTTTGGGGATTATGCAATCATTATTTTATTGAAGTTTGTGAAGAATTGCCCTGGCTAGGGTTTCGAGGACGGATTCCTCTTTCTGGTGATTTGAGCCATTGCCTGTAATGGTGAATTTCACAATTGATTAATTCTGTATATCAATTCAATGCTGTGGTATATTGGATTGATTGAAGTTTCATTTCCGGAATTTGAATGCTGATAATTTGTATGAAGATTTCATTCAAATTCAAGATTCTGATAAAGATAACTGGAGGTTGAAATATTTATTGCAATTTGAGAAGTATTATTCCAGTAAAGAAATCGCTGATTGAAGTGTGTGCAAGGAAGGGTTATCGATTAATTCTAGGTGTTGTGAATGTGCTGCGAATTGCATACAGGAAGCAGCATTTAGTTTGGTGAAGAATCATCTTCACAATCTTCAGCAATCTGTAGGAAACCTGGCACGTGAGTATATCTTAGCAAGTGGTAGCAGATTATGGACGTGTTTTATCCTTTATCAAAATGCAAGACTCATCTTTGGGGTCGGCTTACAGTCTGAGACCGAATTGCAAATGCTGGTTACTGTCATGTGAGGAACAAGGGAAAATCGTGACTCCAAACTTGGTCACGTAGATGACGCAGCAGATCCGCATTGTTAATTCTGGGCCCGTATGCAATCTGGAACCAACGTACACTACCTAAACCAGTCACGTGCATACTTTCAGGGTGACGTGATAAATTGGAGAAGTACCTTGCTGACCATTCAGGTGCTTTGGATTTATTTATTGAATTTGCTGTCAATGAATTTCTTAGAGGAATAGAAGAACATTAGTTGTTGGAATTTAATACGCAAGAGATATTCAATATGTATGAGAAATTTTAAGTTGGTTGGATATACTTTCAAAATTTGTTGTTTGCAAGTTATAATTGGTAGTAGTGAAAATTATCATATTATTGTTTAATGATCCAACCATTTGAGCGTGGCAATTTGTAAATTATATCAATTTTAGTCTATTGGTCCGGAAAGAGCCAGTTAGGGTCTTCACACATTTTCTAACCCCTCTCACATACCTCCAAACTTGGGCACTTGTTTTTTGCAAATAATAGGTATGACAGATGCTCTTACACACCTTACAGATGTCATAGAATCTGTCATATATAACAACACATACAACTGTATGAGAATCCATATTAAATGACTATAATTAACTGATTCTCTTACAACTTGTCATAACCCAAGATGCCTTCTAACTCTTGTCAAACTTGTCATGAAAATCCGCATAACCTGTCTTAAGAATCTGTCATACAATAATGACTTACACAGGTTTCTAAGATGCTGACAGATGGCAAAATATCTCTAGCAAAGTGGAACATCTACTTGCCCATATAAGGATAAAATACATTCTTTTCATCTTACATGTCACCTCCCAATGGGAAGACAACTCACAATGTCATGTCACACTACTAGATGACAAAATATGACGAGCAATAAAATACAACTTAGTCATCAAATAAATAAATCCAATGTAAGGAATGACTAAGGTTGAGGCACCTTAATTCCCAACAATGGGGACAAATCAATGAACATTCAGTGCACTTTAGATACTACTGATTTTCTTACAAATGCGGTTAGATCAGTGAGGCATTTCCCATCCTTGCAATCCACTATGGCTAAGTATCCTCAACACCTTAGCACTAACTTTAGTGGTTGTGGATCTATCTCTTCTCAATGTTGGAGACCTTCTCACACTGTTTTCCATGGCAAATCTCATGGAAACATCACACTACCAGCATTTCTCGTGCATTTCTAATAGAGAATTGAATGTTGTAGTTAGAAAAAGTATAGTTATAGTCAGCTAAATAAATATTGTTATATTTTGTAATTTAGGAGATTTGTTTCTGACAATGTGTGGGTTGGGTTGGCAGTTATTAGTGGTTGGTAGTCTTAACCAACCCGGTACACTATTTATGTGTTATTGATTGTAGTTGGGGGCTCTTGCTTCATTGTCATTGTACTTATTACATATCAGTGGAATGATATAAATACTCTATCTTTCTAGAACGTGTATTCATACTTGATGTTCTATGTTTTGTAAGTTATATTCTTGTTTACTCTGTACATTAAGTAACATAACCATACCCGAGTAAACATTTGGCACCGTTGTCAATTCGAATCATGGAGATATAATTCACAGATATGAAGAACATCATTGCTACAAGAAGGAAATAGATGAACTCAAGCATCTTCTTAGGAAGAATCAAATAAATCTACCTTCAAGAAAGAAAGGATCACAAAAAGGATAAGGGCAAAGGTCAAGCCTTAATTGCTACCTCAAGTCATGATTCAGGGAGATGGCTTCTAGATTCAGGGGCTTCTCATCATTTGGCATCTTCACAGTCTATGTTTTCATCATTTGATCCTTGTAACATGTCACCAATTTTGATGGGTAATCATACTTACATGAATGTGTTTGGGAAAGGAACTATTGATAAGGGGGAGGGAACCTTCAAAGATGTGTTGTGTTTACCTCTCCTAACTCATAGCCTCCTTTCCATCTATCAACTCACTAATGGAGCAACAAGGAGGACTGTGGAATTCACACTTGATTCAGTTATTATCAGAGACTTGGAGAGTAGAGATATCATTGCTATAGGGGTGGTTGATCATGCATCTCAGTTATACTACTTTGTAGACTTTTCTCATGACGATGATAGTGATTCTTCAGCAGATCTTGATCACATTTTCATTGTTGATTCAAACTTTGAGGAGAGCTTTGGCTACTTGAACTTGGGTATTCTCACATGTGATCAAGTTCTTGAGCCATCCATTCCTTCTCCTATTGAGATCACATCTATTTTTGTTCTTGATGATGCTTGCATTCATACAACCATGGGCTCAGGTGATTCAGTATAGCAGGATATTCCTTGTTTTCCAGACTCAATTCCATGGGATGACTACATGACAGACATTGCAAGTTTGTTTGTGGAGTCCTACATTGCAGATTTGGGAGACATCATTGATGACATTCATATTCTCTTTGATGAGGATGATCCTTCTTTAGTTGTTGTGAGGGAATACTCTAACCCTCATCTTCAATCTCCACTTGATCATTCTTTCGAGGTTGACATGATTGTGGATTCTTTGATACAGTAGTTGGAGGTCACTTTATCTTCAGAGGAGACACTTGAGTCTTTGACACATGTTCTACATTCATCCTCAGTTGATCCTAACTTGTCTTTTTCAGAAGAGTGGCCTAGTACACATGATTAGGAGGAGGCACCTTTCAGTATTGACATGGGGACACTTGAGCAGGTTTCAGAGATTCCATACATTTTGAGGTTTCTTCCTAAAGATTGGGGAGGCTTCATTGATGCACCTTTGGTTGTGTTTCTTCTTAAGGGGAGGAACGTTGTTCTACATTCATGGAGCAATTTCTATATCGAGCCTGGAACATCTACTACAAGTGTACATTCTACATTGGGAGGGGGCTACTTGGTCTCTCTTCCACTTCTTCTCTCCTATATGGGGATTCTTGATTGTATATACATGATGTATGTCGTAGTGGGGGGATCTTGATTACTCTATCTATCCATGCATCTTGTTCGTTTTCATCTCTCTTTTTGCGGAGGGTTTTTCCCATGAGGTTTTCCTTCTTTCTCCACTTTATGAAAGATTGCATTGCATTATTTTTGCACTTGCTTATTGTACATGGGTACCTAACATGGCCTAGTAGCCGAGACCCATCATGCATTGTAAGATTAAGTGCATTCCCCTAAGTTGCACTTAAGGGGGGGTGTTGGTGTAATTAAATATTTCTAATTACACTTTACTTAAGTTTACTTATGATAATGCATTTTCATATTAGTTGTCATATAGAAACCTAGGAGTTTGCATCTCATTTTAGCACATGGTGTAGGAAAATTTCCACTTTGTGTGTGAGATCCACCTTTAGTGCTCTTCTCACATTATCATCCTCTCATTGTTGCACATACTTTGATGAACAATGGAGGATGATCCACCTTTAGTGGACATATCATTACACCTAGTGTGTTTGATAGGTTATCACTTGCATATCTCCTAGTTATCATGCATTGCCTATATATTCAGGCACATCTACATTGTAAATCAATTGGGCTTTCATAATATTTCGTTGTTGATCAATATTAAATCAATCATTTGATCATATCATTTTGTCTCTCTTGTGCTATCTATTGAGTTTCTAGATCTTGGCATTTTCATTCTTTGTATTACACAAATTCTTACACAAAGCCATGTTTTAATAAAATCTTGGCTGTTTTAAGTGCATTGTTTTTTACCAACATGCAAAATGATCTCAAACTACATTTGGAAACACTGTGCTTTATCAAAGCTTGGTTGTTTAAGTGCATTCTTATTTCTCTACATTAGTAAATGTGTTAGGTGATTGATAAATACTAATTCTACCAGCTTATAAAAAGTTAGGTCTTATTTTGCCAATTTATTTCTAAATGCAGGGAGGCGTGGGTAAGTCAACTGTTGCTGTAAATCTAGCTTACACATTGGCTGGGATGGGAGCAAGAGTGGGCATATTTGATGCAGATGTTTATGGGCCAAGTTTACCGACAATGGTTTCTCCAGAGAACCGTCAATTGCAAATGGTAGTTTCTCTTATTTCTAGAAGATAACATCTATATGTGGAGTTATTGTATCTATGAGAGATTTTTTAGGTTTTTGTTGGGCTAGCTGCCAGGCAATTGCTATTTCAACATGTAAAACTATTTATCTGTATTTTTTTCAGGTCCCAGAGACAAAATCTATAATCCCAACAGAATATCTAGGTGTAAAGCTGGTGTCGTTTGGATTCGCTGGTCAAGGTCGTGCTATAATGCGCGGACCAATGGTTTCTGGCGTCATCAATCAGCTTCTCACTACAACTGAATGGTATGCATTATGCCTTGTAACAGTTCTTTTTCTGCTATTTCATTTTTATGTACACAAAGGCGGGTCAAATTTACACAAAGATTAAGAGTAGTGGATGATTCTGCTATAAGCCAGCAAATACCTATTTAACAACAAAGAAAAGGTTACAATATTCATCGTAATTAATGTTAAAAGTGGACATTTACAGCCTGCATAGACTTAATCTAAAGTCATATGCTATTGTAGGAAGCTTAGAGGACACTCAAGTGTAGTTGTTATAGTTCACACCCAATAGCCTAGATTTGATTAAGACACTGAAATAAATTTGACTTCATTAAATTATTATCATTTTGAAAAGGCAGTGACAACTTTTTACTCATTTATGTACACACTTCTGTAGCACAAAATCATTATTTGCCTACTATTGATTACATGTGCATTTAAATTTGTTTGATAATCACTGTTATAGCTGCTTTCAATATCTTTTTCTTTCCTGCATATAGTTATAAAGAACGCGTATGGCTGAATATATGCTATCACTGTTAGTTAATGACATTGTCAATTTGTAAGCATAGATTTGATACCCAGTGAGTAATCCGCCATTGTGCGAGTAGAAAGTGGCTGGCGAGTTAAGTACTGAAATACTTGCCACCAAGCTTCAGGCAAGTATAGAAATATTTTCTATATTGTTAATGATATCCAGTAATAAGTCAGACATGCTATATAATAGTAAAACAACTGTAACAACAATGATTTTCCAAGTACTATACTAAAATCTACAACATTTATAGATCACACAAACTTGTGAATGCTGGAGCCTGCAATTCATGAAGCACATTCACAACATCTGGATGCGATTTTCATACAGAATCCAAAAGGATTTCTTTCTTTGATTATCAAAACCATAGGGATTTTGTCTTTTGATCTTCTGGCAAATCCAAAGGTTTTCATCATAAGATCTGATTGCTTGACACTAGGCTCAAAACAATGACGGTAAGGGTCTTTTTTGGAGTAAAATGACTGAATTTTTCCAAGTGAAGTCTTTTGGGCCCTTAATACATAGAGAAGGATGTTGAGCTTTTCAGTAAATTGTGCAATCCCATGATTGGTATGCTGCGGTGAATGCCCATACATTTTGGGCATTGTTTTCCCTTGAATGGCGTCCATGTTAGCCTAGATGTACTAGGGGGGCATAGGGGAATGTTTCGTGCAATTTGCAGATGTCTTGTAAAGGGAAGGTCAAAACTACAGCTCCAATGGGTGACTCGGAGTAAGATTTGGGGAGCTGGGATTTAGCAAGGAGGCATGCTAGGAGGGACAAGTTTGAAACTATGACAAAACAATGGAAGAGAGTAGGGTTCAAGAGTGTGGCACATGAGGTGCCCAGTAAAGAATATCTTTAAACTTGTGATCCTGATGAGATAACTTAGTATAAAGTGTCTAAGATCAGAATTTGAGAGTATAGCATACTATGTACCCAAATAGGGAGATTTCCAAATATGTGATCCAAATCAGGTGACATAACATGTTGGAGATGGGGGTTTGGGCATGCTTCATAACAGGTGCCTAAGAGTCAAGGAATTGGGGTTCTGAGATTGGATCATGAAAAGAGTACTTGGGTAAGGGTAAGTCTGATACTTCGACAAGAATAAAGAAAAAGTGGAGCTGAGAGAAAATGCATTTTGGGCAAGGATACCTCGAAGCTTCAACAACTTGCACATACTTAGTAAATTGAACACATCTTCCCACCTAGAATTTTTTCAACTTGATAAGCACATGGGGGATGAAAAGAGAGAACATATACAGACTTTGACCAAGGAAGACATTGGGAAAGGGGATTAGGCATTTGGTCCATAAGCACAAATTTATTGAAGAAGGTGGCAGATATTGCCCCTTGGCCTTTATCACTCCTTGATGAGCATTACTAGATTGTGTGTTGGCCCTTTCACAATGATCAACAATGGCATTGGGGATGTAATGTCCCTGTTTTTCAAACTTCGGGATTAGCTTGGTTTGGCGACCCTCGCAAGCTAATCGGGTGTTCAGAGGGGGTTAGATTGTGGAGCCAGCGTTGGGATTCCATTTTGGAGATTCAGATTATCAGTTCTGCTCTTCATTCGGGTCATTTTGGCCAACTTACTATTTTTAGTAAGTGGGGTTTCTGGTATGGCCAGGATTGGTAGGGTGTCTGCACGGAGCGTCAGACATCTTAGGATTGTGTTTCAGTGAATTTCCAGTTTGTGTGACTTAATATTTTTAGTAAGTCTATTTTTAGTAGTGGCTATTTCTGGCAGGGCAGTATCTATTTTTGGCTGGGCAGTTGGTCCTGGTGCTTTGTCAGAAGTTTGATGATTGCAGTCAGATGGTTCAGTGGCTTTTATTTTAAAGGTGTTATTAAATTAAATTATATTGATTTAATTTAATAATTAATGACTTTATAATATTATATTGTAAAGTGGGAGTATTTAATAAAGCCAATTAAGTGAAATATTTTAAAAAAGTGCTTTTTCGAAAAAGCTATATATTTTGCTCAAAAAAGCACTTTCTTTCAATTATTATGCAATCATTATTTTGAAGTTGTGAAGTATTGCCCTAGCTAGGGTTTCAAGGACGGATTCCTCTTTCTGGTGATTTGAGCCATTGCCTATAATGGTGAATTTCACACTGGTTAATTCTGAATATCAATTCAATGCTGATGTATATTGAATTGAAGGAAGTTTCATTCCTGGAGTTGAAATTCTACAGATGAAGTTGTAAATTGAATGGTTGAAGTGTTTCAATTCTGAAGTTCGAGTTTTGCTGATGAAACTGTATTGGTGAGTTCAACCAATCCAAAGTTCTGGAATATTTATTCAAAGTCTGGTTATCTATTATTATTCATCAAAAGCATTGTGCAGCTATTGGATTATCGATTTTCATTGGTATTGATGAATGTTTTGCTGCGATTCTTATTTATATTGGGAGACGTCTGTATTGGTGGCAAAATTCCTTAATTTCTGCCCATGTCAACACAGTAGACTGGCATGTGAATGCTTGTGGCACCTGGTAGCAGTTTTGGGGCCACGTTTTATCCCCAGCAGAAGCCGTGAGACATGTTTTGGGGCAGCCTTCATTCTCAGATTGAACCGCACTGCTAAGTGCAGTCACGGGTGAAGCAAGGAAAGGCGTGACTCCATTTTGGGTGACGTGGGAGACACAGCAGATCCGTTTTGGCCTCCTTCTGAACCTGGATTCATTTGGAACATATGTGCACTATTCTGGACAGTCACATGATAGGATTACAGGGAACGTGACAAAGGGAGATTTTCAGATGATACAAGTGCCATTGGAATTTTGTAGAACATGTTGTTTATGAACTTTTATTAAATAGAATAAGATTTGATAGTAGTTAATGTTAAGAGGATGCCTAATATGAATGGAATAAATTAAGTTTGGAGAATCTGTTTTCAGTATTCATTGCTTGTGAGTTAATTTTGAGATGTAGTTGTGTTCTTTTCAAAATTACCAATAACTTTTCAAGAAGAGCAATTAAGGGTTCTTCATAGGGGATTTCTCCCGTCTAGGTTGTGATAGAGATATTTGATGAAATCTCTATCCTATCCTTCCTATCTTCATCTACCCTTGCATTTTTGTGGATCTTGTCCCCCTCGCCCACCACAATTGTTTGTATTGGTTTCTTAACTACTTATGTTGGTGTTACATTGATTCATTTTGTTTTTAGTGCTTTTGTTCCTTTGTTTTGCTTTCCTAGGATGTTCTCTTCCTTGAAGTTGACCTTCTTTTGGTCATTATGGACACATTTAGGGAAATCCTTTCTTAGATGGTCATTTTTCTTATGTGCAAATCATGCTAAAATCCTTAGTTGACCTAGCAAATTGTAAATTACATTTATTCCATTACCTCAAAAGGTAGGGCAGCTAGGAATTTTTCTGCTATGGATAAAGATGTTAGAACCCTTGGGTTCATATGGACGAGAGTAATTCTTGCATTATCAACTTTTAGAAGCATCCTCAAGGGTTTTAGAGCTTATGCTGACGTAATAATTAAGGAAAGTCACATACTTCAATCAAATGAGGTTCGATTGGGACTTTATTTGATCAAAATCCATGCTAGAGTTTCACAAAAGGATTTTAAATAATGATAACCCAACCTTTTAGTGCTATACATCTACAACTTGTTTGTCAATGGCTGAGATATTAATAAATATTTAAAAATTCCTTTGCCAATTATTTTGCTAAAGATGACATGAATTCGTAGCTTCTCGCCACCAATATCAGAAAAATCATTGTCAAAGCCTAAAGGAATGTCTTAAAGTACCATCATGGTGCAAACAAGAAGAAAACCACCTTCTATTAACTAACTCCTCACTTTCATCGACTTTCTATATGGATTCAATAGGACAAGTTGAAGGATAGACCTATCTCTTCCTGGTTGAAAAATTGCAGTTGCTCTTCAAAAGCCCCTTTCTTTGAAATTTAGAATTGTGTCATGAATTTGTAGTGGCTCTCTTCACTTTGCTACATCTTGAAATGAATTTGATGACACTGAATCTTTTCTCCATCTTCTATAATTACTTGTGCAATCTACTTCTCTGCACTCTTTTGACGAATGGGATCGACAAAATTGCTTCCCCTAAAATCTCCACTTTTCCCATTGTTGGTCACTTCATCAAGACATTTTGTACCAGTAGAGTCGTTGTTCATTACAGTTTCAAAGGCAAGCAAAAACAATTCTGCAAAATCATTCAGATTAGTATAAGTCCAACTCTAACTAGCATCTTAAACACTCCTCAAATAATCTCTCCACTGCTGGCGCTTCTCAGCCCCCGTCACTAAGGTGCAACTCAAAGTGCAAAAACTAAGGCACCAGAAAATTTCAACAAGAGCACAAAAATACATCCTAAGGAAACTTCATTCCCTGTAATATGTTACTTGAACTATACAATCTTTTGATTTTCTTATAAATAGGCTTTACTATTAATTTTATACATTTAGTTTTGTCCTTGATACCATCTTTCTGTGCTTGTAGGGGAGAGTTAGACTACCTTGTGATTGATATGCCTCCTGGAACAGGAGACATACAGTTGACATTATGCCAGGTAATTAAATCACAGACACACACATAAACACATAATAATAAAACATCAATATTTTGTATTTGCCATAATAATCTTGCAGATAATTAAATTTTCAAAGTATTCAATGTCTTCAAGTATTTTTTTTATTGGGTCATCCTTAGTGCAGGTAGTTCCTTTGACAGCGGCTGTGATAGTCACAACTCCTCAAAAGTTGGCATTCATTGATGTTGCAAAGGGTGTGCGGATGTTTTCAAAACTGAAGGTCAGGATAGTGGATATTTAATGCATTGAATTAAAAACATCTCCATTGCATTGGTAAAAGCTTTTTAAAGTCCAATAAGTTCTTAATTCAAGTAGCTCCAACTTATTTAACATGATAATTATTATTTGTATTGCAAGTCATTCTTGTTAGTTTTCTTAATATTAACATTTATTACTGTAAAATATTTCTAGTGGAGTAGCATAGAAATAGAAAAGATTAAGCATATGCAAGGGGTATTCTTAATTTATCTCCTTGGCATAGATTACACAATTATCCAAATAATAAGGGAAAAAGACAATTAGAACTTAGTTCTGTAGAACCTCATCAACATGGAAGTGTTGAGTGTTCAATAGATATCTGGCCGGTAAGATCACTTATATGAGGGATAGATTTCCAAGAAAACTTCCAATTTATGCATCTCATCTCTATAGACATGATTTTTATTTATATAATTGTATTCAAGGCTGTGAAATGGTGCAATAGAACTTTGCAATTAGTGTTAATAGGGCACCTTTATAATCTGTCAGTCCACTGTTAATTTTTTTTTGACATAATGTTAATAAACTTACAACTTCTCTAGCTGTTACTGGTTCCTGTTACACCCTGCAAAATTTCAGTAAAACAAGTTTACTTATTTATTAGGGCTGACTTGTTTTATTTTTTTAATGGAGATTGTTATGTATTAAAGTCACGAAATCATGTCTGTTTTCCTCATTCAGTCCATAACAGACTTCCAGATCAGCAGGAGCAGGCAGAGAACGGAAAATCGTAGATTTTAAAGTGCAGACATTAATGGGGCAGAAACAAGCGGCGACCTGCAAGATAATAGGCAGATTAGAAGGATAGAAAGCAGTATTTTGATGAGAAGCATACAAACAATGGAATATAAGAGGTTTTATGTGTAATGACCCTCACTAGTAGGATCACTAAAACCCTCAAATCTGAACTGTGGCAAATCGTCAAACACTTGGCATGCACTGAATTGTTTGCTGATGTCTTGCTTGTTTTGAGTGATTGTTTGGTACCAACGATGTTTTGATGATTGCAAATGATTACTAAGTAACTATTAGAAAAGCTAAATGATATGTAACTTCTTCTTATCTCCTTTTCAATGCAAATACATGAAGTTCTGATATGAAAAGTACTCCTACAGCCAAGAGGCATTTTCACTAACACTTGGCATGCAACCTATATGCTGATAAGCACATCTACAGTCATTGACATTATGTCAAACAGTTGGCATACAACTGAATACCCAATACAAATGCACACTAATGCAATGATGTAATGTCAGTACCAAAACAATGATGTGCTTCAAGGAAGTTGCCAATTACAATATTCAGAATTTCAATAACTTGGCACCATACAATGTATTACATCAACAATGATAGAACACTCTTATCAATGCATTGACCAACATTCCAAGTCTGATTACAATGTGCAAAATATGACAATGACTGATCCAATTGACTGAATTCTGATAATACATAGACTGTTACAGCAGAGCCTAATAATATGCAACTTTTAATACAATTTTGACATCAAATATCAAACACCAAACAATATGAAAGAACCTGGAAATGCTGCAATGAATTGGTGACAAAATGCTGATGAAACAGTGATTGAGCTGCACCCTGAACTGGTCCCACAAACTGCTGCTGTACCTGGCCGTACAGTACGGACATGTACGGCCCTGCTATAAATTATTTGCAATGACTTTAGCTGCCGAAAATGGTGTATTCAGAATCGCCTAGGGTTAATATATAACCCCTCAAATGCATAAAATCAAACTCCAGATAGATAGGAAGATATGAGTGAAAATATGTGACTCAGGTCCTGGTATGGACTTCACAGAAAATGCACTGAATGACCTCCAAACCCTCACCAAATTGATTCACCAATACAAATGATGAATTCAAACCCTTATTCCAAACAATTGCAAACCCTTACATCAATTCTCAATGAAGTCCAACATGAATTGGCTGAGTACCAACTCCAATAATGCAACCCTTCAGTAGATATTTCACTACCTCAGTTATGCCAATCTAGGGGAGTTATCGTTCCCAAAGATCAAATGATATTTGCAGACCAAAAGACTACAAATTGCTCCACAATGGAAGAAGTAGAAGAAATCCCAAATCCAAGCATGTCCAAATGAAAGCCCAAGCCCTCTATTTATTCTTTTCCTTGAGAAGTTGCTAGAACTTCTAGAAACATCCAATTATAATGTACTTTATAATAAAATAACATTATAATAATAAAGTACATTTCTCAACTCAAAATTATAACAATGTAGGCTCAAATGTCTCATAACTGAATGTAGGCCCAACTACGATTGAACGTAGGCTCAAGACTGAACGTAGGCGCACTCTGGATGTAGGCTCCACTACAACTGGATGTAGGCCCAAACTGGATGTAGGCTCTACCGAATGTAGGCTCTGTCAGCAATATGCAATCAAATGATCAACATAATGACCCTCTCTCCAAACCATTTGCCTACGAGAGTCGATGATAGGCAAATCTGTCATGCCAAACGATGTCAACCAAAATGGGGACATGACATTATGCAGCTGGGCATGTATTTAGGGTGGCTGAGTTGCATTGTTATTCCACCCAGCAATATGGAAAACTGGCTTTAGTGTTGTAAAACTCCACCTCACATGATTTAGGTGCACATTTGGACTGGCTGAACCAGTCAAAATCTCTTTCAAGCTTGCAAAGTTGACTCAAGTGATGTGAATCTCCACCCAAGATAATTTGGGCACACATTTGTGAGGGCTCAACCATGTAAAAGTTTCATTGTTTTTCAAAGCAGTGGTATAAATGAACTTAAGTTCTACCTGGCAATGCAAAGTGGCTTAAGTGTTTAAGAAGTTCTCTTCATGAGCTAGAGTGCACATTAGAGTAGGTAGGCCACTAAAAATTTCTGCGTTAACCTCAAAATTGGTTCAAGTGAACAAAAGCTTTACTTTGGCTTAAGTGGACAATTTTTCTGTCCAACATGAGAAATATAAGATTAGCAAATATAAGCAGGGGTGCACTTTTGTGGTATTTAATTCTAGAGATCTTTTCCCATGATAAAAAGTCTAAAGTGTCGTGGATGTGCATCTAGAGTGGTTAAGCTACTCAATTATTCAGCTGGTTCACATTTGCCTTGGCTATGCCACATATAAACGCCACCAACTTTGTTGAAGTTGGTGAAAGCATCAAACTTTTTCACCTAAGTTAAGTTGCCAATGGAAATCCCCAAGGAATGTGCTCTTATGTCACAAGTTAGCCATGTTTTCAAACACAAAAAGGGGGCTCCATGTAATGTTCCCTTCTCTCTTGCCAAGTATTGTCTTGTTTATTGGTGATCCTCGATTGATGAACCTGCACATGAGTTAGAAAATTTCTATGCAAAACATATGTAAACACATAAAACAATATATAAGAGCATCTAGATTCCTTCACATAATAAGGGTAAGTGGGAAGGAGGCCTTGTCTTTAGCCATTTCTACACCAATTCCAAGAGAAGTTACTCTACGCAACTCTCTAGCTTAAGTTGGCAGTTCACAACTACTTCTCCCATTCTCCACTTCCCTCCTAATCCTTGGGAAGAGAACGTAACTAGGTTACTTGGCGCCTTAGAACAACCCTTAAAGCCATGATGATCACCATCTCACTACGCTTTATCTCTTCCTAGGCCGTATGGATACCCTATACTTTCGGTATATCCATCCTATCCTTATATACATATGTCATTTATAATAAAACAATGTATACTGACCTTCAGAGATGTATGATCTTTGCCTTAATCCTGTGCAAGGAATATCATTATCAAAACTTTATTGAGAATGTCTAGAGATAGTCCTGGTTATTGAACAATAATTACAAATTAATATTTTTTATAAATGTGTTCTTGCTAGTGCTTGATCTACTCTGCAATTCCTCTTTGTTGATTTGATATTAACACTATATTTGTTGATTCTGATAGGGTTTCTATTCGATGATAATGCTCAAAATGGATGATGAGTGTACATGCTACAAATTTAAAAACTTATAAAATGAAATAATAACAAGAATTCATGCTCCAATAACAGAATGATATATAATTTTTTTTTGAATAACAATTAAAAAGATACAAGTAACATAACGATATCATCTAGAACAAAAGAAATGTTGCTAAGAAATCATAAGCTATCAATCATTAAATTAAACAACTAATAAAAGTACGAAGTAGGGTTAGGAATTACTGTGTGTTATGTCCTTGAAGTTTCTCTTTCTGAATTTCTTTGAGATCAAATGCAACATTGGAGGGAAAGCATCACTAGGGTGTTTTTACCACCCAACTACGGATGTATTGATCCCCCTTGCTCACTTCCTACTCGAAGTGGGTCTAATCCTTCGTAGGTGTGTAAATATGGTTGAGACACTGTCTGATCCGCTGTATGTTCCTACACAACTAGTCAATCATACACTATAGATTATTGTAACTAATATGAATTCTGACTAAGTTACGTATTTGGAGACATCGAATTGACTATCACTAAACTTAGCTTAGTGTACCTTGGCCAAGGTTTCTAAATGCAAGCGTGGTTGACCATGCAGTCAAGTTCAAAACCCTAACAGATTGGTTTCATAACTCATGGTGAAGTAAGGATAAATTTTGATCTTACACGATTAGGACTACTCCTATACAAAATCTTTCTTGTTTAAGTTTCGTAACAACAGTAAGTGATGTAGGAGCATCCAGGGTGTAAGAGCAATCTTGCATCACCCAAAAATATTGTCTAGTTTCGATAAGGGCTATCTTTGAACAAGGATACATTTTTAGCAGGTTGTTCATTTGAGCACGAATTGTTTTATTTGCTTCCCTAGAGGTTCATTTTGGATGTATTAGCCTGTTGGTAAAGTTTCATGGCAAGATCAAGTTTGGTTTTGAAGTTATTGCATTTTCTATTTTGACAAGGTGGTAAAAAAACTTTGAACTCAGTTTTGAAGGCTTTAGAGGCTCTAAAAAGGGTCAAACTTTGATCGGCTATGCTTTGTTTTGTAAGACTAGGGCGTAGAGTGCTTCATGCCATTTCGATAATGGGGTTATAATAGCGAATTGACTCAACGGTTAACAAGTTATGGTTTTCAGAAGTTGTGTCTTTAGGACTCTAGTTTCAATACAAGCAAGAAAGAGAGAAAATTCACTTAAGGAAATGGAACCACTGGGTGCCAAATTGGGAAAATTTCACTTTCCAGAATATTCTAAGGCAATTAGTTGTGCTACTTATATAGGGCTAAGGGGGGATTTTAGGGTTTAGTTCTAGAAGTGTATATTGTGGCTCTGTCTTGCTGATTATTGTAACGGAAATGCCCATGTGGCTATAGCATGTTGTTTTCTTGAACATTGTAATGCCATTTCATTGAGGATAATAGAAAGCAAGTGTTGTTGCTATTAATCTGTTCTTGCAATTTTCTATTTGTTTCTCTTATGTGTTTTTGTGTGTTTAACTAAATAAGGGGAGTACCCTTCATCAAGTGGTATCAGAGAAAACATTCCTAAGCGTGTAGACAGATTGCCAAGAGTGAGGTAATTTGCAACAGGACTGTGGTTGTGTTAGCAATTTAAGTTGTCATTAGTGTATTTCATCAAACCCATTCACACCGGTCGAAGATCACCGGTCACTCACATTACTTAGATGACACCGGTAGATGAAGCACATAGTGTATGCACCAGTCAACTAAGTAGTTAGATAAACCGGTAAATTGAACCAAGTACTCAGTATCGGTCTTATTCAGCATCCAACGACAAACCGGTACCGATCTAACTGATAGATAACTCAAATCCAGTTTTTGTGGAATAGTTTGAGTTAAGAGCCTGATTATGCGAGACATCCAGTACTCTGATGTGAAGTTAACCTTTCAACAGAAGTTAGCTTTAAATTCTACGGATGGTCTCAAGATAAACTCTAGATCACAACGCACAACTTTCTTGCGTTGCATATTTTATGGTCAAGTTTATTCCCCGGCGGTTCCGTGAGTCAAGAGGATCACTCTTGTATAAATATTAGTCATAGGACGCAAAGTATGGTGCTGTTGCTAATAGTTGAAGATTGCAGAGTGCAGAGGAAAGATATCTTCTGAGGAGTGCTGCAGGCACAAAGGTGAAGTAAGAAAGGAAGATCAACAGCCAAGCAAATAGGGGAAGAGATCTACAGGTATGATCTAATCAGACAATCAGTGTCATTATAGATCACTGCTTTTAAAAGGTGTTACATCGTATACAAATCCCTCTAATAGGGTGAACCTAATCAGTTCGTTGTAAAAATCCTCGAACAGGGTGACATCTTTGTTGATGTTCAAAGTCCTGTAACCAGGTAGCTCTTAATAGGGCTTAGATCCTAACCGATCATTTGTAAAAATCTCTTAACCGGGTAGCACCTTAACCAGTGCTTTGTATGCTCCTAACAGGGCACCTTCATCTAGAACTAGTGAAGTTGTGAGGTCTGTCTCACCGTGGTTTTTTTCTCTCTAACCAAGGGTTTCCACGTATAGATACTTGAGTAGATCTGTGTGGTTCGGTTTATGCTTGTGAATGACTGTTAACTTTCTACTTTGCATCCAAGAATTTGCTTATAAGTTTTAAATTGAAGAAATTTAGTATTTACTGATTCAACCCCCCCCCCCTCTCAGTAACTGGTAAGGTAATAACAGGTTGTGGGTCTAAGAGATAAGTACAGAAATGCCTCCACGAAGGAATCGTGGTGGAAGAATTGCGGGTGTGACAAAAGAGGGTTTTAGAGCCCTGCAGAGGCAAGTGCAAGCACTACAAGAGGAGCTGCGTAGAGGAACCAATATTAGGGCAAGAGATGCAAGTGGGGATGAGTCTAAAGAAGAAGGACAATTTGAAGAAGAGCAAGAAATGACTAGGGATCCTGATGAAGCTAGGTTTTGGAGGGCCATTTCCAAGATTGGAAAGAGAACTAAGATTGAAGTTTCTACATTTTCTAGAAATCTTAATCTAGAAGAGTTGATCGATTGGATCAATGATACGGAGGAGTACTTTAAGCTTGAGGAAATAGAAGATTCTTAGAGGGTCAAATTTGCAAAGGCCAAGTTGAAAGGTCACGCTAAAATATGGTAGAAAGAGGTTCAATTGGAGAGAAACAAAAGAGGGAAGGATACTATAACAAGGTGGGATCAGATGGTGGACAAACTGAAGAGACAGTTCATTCTTGTTGACTATGAGCTAGATTTGCTAAAGAAAATGCAAGGGTTGAAGCAAGTAGAAAAATTTGTCCAAGAGTATACAAAAGAGTTCTATCGGGCTCTTATCAAAATGGGTCATTCTGAAGCTAATAAAGAGAAGGTTTCCCATTACATAAATGGGTTGAGGCCGAGTATTCAAGGAGAGTTGATAATGGTAAGAATGTCTACCATTGAAGACGCATATCAATTTTCTTTGGACGTAGAAGAAAAACTGAATAAGAAGTTTGAGAGAGGAAAAGCCTAGTGGACGGTCTTATGGAGGCCGAAATGAAGATCAAAAGAAGAATGACGAGTCTAGTAGTAGTCAGAATCAGAGGGGAAATAATTCCTATCATCCTCATGATTAAAATAACAGATCTCAGAGAGGAAGAGGAAGAGGGCAAGGACCAGGAGGAGGAGGTTTTCGTGGGATTTGTTTCCCTTGTGGAGAGGAAGGACATAGAGCTTATGAGTGTCCTCAGCATCAAAGGAGAACAAATAGAAGACCAGATGGTAATGCACGAGTTGCACATGTAGATGAAGATGCCAAGTGATCACATTCTGAGGATGTTGAAAGAGGAGAGGTCCTTGTCACGAGAAGAGCCCTGCTAAATGATGAGAATGAACATGAGCAAAGGAAGAATTTGTTCTGCACAAAGTCTAAGTATAATGGTAAGGTATCTAATGCCATTGTTGATAGTGGTAGTACTGATAACCTTATTTCAAAGGAAATGGTGGATAAATTGAAGTTAGAGAGAAGAAAGCATCTGAATCCCTACAAGATCTCTTGGTTGCAGAAGGATCACAAGGCTTTGGTCAATAAACAGTGTCTGGTAAAGTTCAAAATTGGAAACTACCATGATGAGGTATTGTGTGATATTATGCCTATGGATGCTTGTCATCTATTGTTAGGGAGACCATGGCAATTTGATTTTCATGCAATGCATGATGGGTATGAATATACATATTCCTTGACAAAGGATGGAGTTCGACACAAGCTAAAGCCATTGAAGGAAATACCTATTCCTTGACAAAGGGTGGAGTCCAACACAAGCTGAAGCCATTGAAGGAAATGGAGGAAAAGCTATGTAGTAATGCCAGAATATGTTTAGTTGATGGAAGGAAGTTTCTAAAAGGCATGAAGCATGAACATATGTATTTTGCTTTTATTCCAAGAGTTGATAAATATGAAGTAGAAGATGTACCTGTAGAAGTTGTAGATTTGTTGGATGAGTTTCAGGATATTATATTTGATAATGTACCTGATGGATTGCCACCAATAAGAAATATTGATCATCAAATGGAGTTGATTCCTAAAGCTAGTTTGCCAAATAAGGCAGCCCATTGAATGACTTCAGCAGAGAGTGAAGAGTTGAACAGACAAGTGCAAGAGTTGTTGCAAAAGGGGTTGATTCGAGAAAGTTTGAGTCCATGTGTTGTACCAGCAGTACTAGCACCAAAGAAAAATGGAAAATGGAGGATGTGTACAAGTTCTCTGGCTATCAATAAGATTACTATCAAGTATAGGTTTCCCTTGCCAAGGATGGATGACATTATGGATTACTTGAGTGGAGCTAGGTACTTCACAAAGATAGATCTGAATAGTAGATATCACCAAATCAGAATTAGAGAAGGAGATGAATGAAAGACAGCCTTCAAGACAAAGGAGGGCTTGTATGAGTGGTTAGTTATGCCTTTTGGGCTAACTAATGCACTGAGCACATTCATGCGGCTCATGAATGAGGTGTTGAAAGAATTCCTGAGTAAGTTTGTTATTGTTTACTTGGATGATATTTTGATCTTTAGTAAGAAATTGGAGGAGCATATAATGCATATTCGTAGGGTCTTTGAGAAGTTAAGAGAAGAAAAGTTGTCAATTAACTTGAAGGAGTGCAGTGTTTTGAACGAGTTAGTGTACTTGGGATTTGTTGTCTTAACAGATGATCTTAAAATGGACCCAAAGAAGGTGAAGGCTATTCTTGAATGGCTTACTCCAAGGAGTGGTACTGAGGTAAGATCTTTTCATGGTTTGGCTAGCTTTTACAAAAACTTTATTAGAAATTTCAGTAGTATCTGTGGACCCTTGACTGAAACTATGAGAGGGGATAGAAAAGAGTTTAAGTGGACTGCAGGAGTGGCAACGAGTTTTGATTTGTTGAAGAGAAAAGTTACAAAGCAGCCTATTTTGGCACTTCCTGATTTTAACAAGGTATTTCAAGTAGACTGTGATGCTAGTGGCAATGCTATTGGAGCTGTTTTGAGTCAGGAAAGTAAATCAATTGCTTATTTTAGTGAGAAATTGAATGATGCCAAAAGAAAATATTTTGTTTATGATTAGGAGTTTCATGCCATAGTTCAAGCATTGAGGAAATGGAGACATTATCGTTTTCCTAAAGAGTTTGTTTTGTTTACTGATTATCAAGCTTTACAGTATTTGAATAGCCAAGGGAAGTTGAATTAGAAGCATTTAAAATGGGTTGAGTTTTTGCCGAGTTACACTTTTGTTTTGAAGCACAAGAGTGGCAAGTCTAATAGGGTTGCAGATGCCGCAGGAGGCAAAATTTCTTGACAGAGATGTAGATTGAATTTTTTGGGTTCAAAGAACTCAAGAGTTTGTATCCTAAGGATCCTGATTTTGGTGAGGCATGGAGAGCTTGCACAGAACCTGTTACTCTAGACAGAACCAGAAGGTTGGATTTTATAATCCAAGATGGAATGTTATTCAAAGGGATCCAATTGTGCGTTCCAAAGAGTTCCATGAGGGAGAACCTAATCAAAGAGAAGCATAGTGGAGGATTGGCTAGACACTTCGGTCGAGATAAAACTATTTCTCTGGTTTGTGACCACTATTATTGGCCACAATTGCAGCAAGATGTTAAGAATTTTGTGCAGAATTGTAGATATGTCAGATGGCAAAAGGAACTGGGCAGAATACAGGATTATATCAACCATTACTTGTACCAAAGAGGCCCTGGGAGGATATTAGTATGGAATTTGTTCTTGGTTTACCGAGGACTCAGAGAGGGCATGATTCCATTTTTGTGGTTGTAGACATGTTCTCAAAGATGAAACATTTCATTCCTTGCAAAAAGACTAATGATGTTGTTCATGTGTCAGAATTATTTTTCAGAGAAGTGGTGAGACTACATGGTCTACCAAAGAACATAGTTTCAGATCGAGACACTAAGTTTGTGGGGTATTTTTGGAGGACATTATGGAAAAAGTTAAAGACAGATTTGAGGTTTAGGTCAACACACTATCCACAGACTGATGGACCGACAGAAGTGGTGAATAGGAATTTGGTAAACCTGTTGAGATGCTTAGTTGGAGATAAACCAAATGGGTGGGATTTGATTTTACCATAGGCAAAATTTGCATACAATAATTTTGTCAATAGGAGCACTGGTAAATCACCATTCCAGATGGTATATGGAAGTAGTCCTAGAAATGCCTCAGAATTAAGGAAGTTGGACAATGGAGAAAAGAGTAGTGCTGAAGTTGAAAACTTTGTAGAACACTAGAGGAATTTGCATGAAGAGGTGAAGAAGCACATTAATAAAATGAATATTCAATACAAGGCTAAGGCAAATCAGAAAAGGAGACATGAGAAATTTCAGATTGGAGATTAAGTTATGGTTCATTTGAGAAATGAGATATTTCCAATGGGAACATACAACAAGTTGAAGATGAAGTAGTTTGGTCTATGTAAAATCTTGAAAAAACATGATTTAGGAAATGCTTATGAAGTAGAGTTGCCCAGTGAACTCAATATTTCACCAGTGTTTAATATTTCAGATTTGACAGAATATCATGAAGTATTGAAGATGAGATAATAGAAGCACAGTGGAATATTCCAGCACCTACTTCAGCTACAGAGGAGATAGAAGACATCTTGGATAGGCGTGTTGGTAGAAGCACAAAGAATAGGAAATATGAAGAGTATCTGGTCAAATGGAAGGGACAACCTGTTGAAGATTCATCATGAATATCAAAGGAAGAGGTTGACTGCCTTGGTTTTCCTCCGAACATCTAAGATGTGACAGGGTCACTTCTCAAATTATCCCAGGTGTCTGGTGCAGGAGCATTCAGGATGTAAGAGAAATCTTGTATCACCCAAAAATATTGTCTAGTTTCAATAATATCTTTGGAAAGGGTTACTATGTTTAGTAGGTTGTTCATTTGAGCACGAATTGTTCCATTTGCTTCCTTGGAGGTTCATTTTGGATGTATTAGCTTGTCGGTAAAGTTTCATGGAAAGATCAAGTCTAGTTTTGAAGTTATTGCATTTTTTGTTTTGGCGGGGTGGTACAAAAACTTTGAACTTAGTTTTGAAGGCTTTAGAGGCTCCAAATAGGGGTCAAACTTTGGTCGTTAGGTGTTTTGCTAAACAAGAGCATAGAGCTCTTTGTGCCATTTTCGAAATTGGGTTATAGTATCCAATCGACTCAACAGTTCACAAGTTATGGTTTTCGGAAGTTGTGCCTGTAGGACTCTAGTTTTAATACGTAGCAAGAAAGAGAAAATTCACTTAAGGTGGGAAATTGAACCGCTGGGCACCAAATTGGGAAAATTTCACTTTCCAGAATATTCTAAGGTGGTTAGTTGTGCTACTTATATAGGGCTAAAGGGGGATTTTAGGGTTTAGTTCCAGAAGTGTAGATTGTGGCTCTGTCTTGCAGATTATTGTAATGAAAATGCTCATGTGGCTGTAGCATGTTGTTTTCCTAAACATTGTAATGCTATTTCATTGAGGATAATAGAAAGCAAGTGTTGTTGCTATTAATCCGTTCTTGCAATTTTCTGTTTATTTCTCTTATGTGTTGTTTGTGTTTAGCTAAATAAGGGGAGTACCCTTCATCAATAAGATTCTTATTTGTTCCCTACTTATGATTTATCAAGTTGTTTGTAATCTATAATATATCTCTAACCATCCTGGTTTATTTAAAACACACTTGTTGTGATTTGCATTATTTCCTATGAGTTTGTACCAATCTTTAGGCTTACTAGCCATGAAATTTCATCTAACATTGTCACAACACTGGTGGATATAGAGCTATGCTCCATAGTACTCTACCACCCTAGCTGGTTATTGAACAGTTTTCTATTGGTTAACTTCCAAGAAAAGGTAAGAGGAAAAAGAAGACGGATCTGATTCTAGTTCCATAGTGTATTCAGTTCAAGTGTTGTTATAACATGTAAAAATATAGTGCTGATAATAGCATCATTATCCACATTATTCTACTAAAGGTGGAACAATATATCTGTAATTTGTTTAGTGCTGGTAATAACCCATTCATACTCAGTTCTAGGTTTTTTAAGAGCAAAACTACAGTCATTTTAAAAGTGCTAATAACATCTATACTCATTTCTAAGTGATGTAAGGGAACAGCATGAGTAGTATAACATAAAATTCCATGTTCTAGGAGTGAATGGTACAACATTATTTTAATTGCTGATAAAAAGAACACACAACATACCCATCATTTTAAATGTTGGGTATGAACAAGATACCTGCCATTTAGAATGTTGGGTATGGGTAACAATTTGTACGAGTTTAAGTACTGATTAAATTTGATATTTACACAATTTAGACCTCTTTTCCACCATTAAGTTCTGGTATAATTCTTTCACACCCAGATCAAGGTTTAGGAAATTTTTTCTCCCATTCTAGAAATATAAAGATTGCTCTTATCACAGAAGTCCTAGGTTGTTACCCCAACAACCTTAATGCTGTTATTATAACAGCCATAGTATTGTTATTGCAACAGCCCTTCAAGCACAAAAATAACAACAGATTTATACTAGGGTCTGAAAGTAATTTGCACAATTCCAAAAGGAGTAGAAATAATGCTGATAAGAACAAATTATACCCAGATTCAAGTGTTGAGCGTGAACAGCACTTGTATAAGAACAGTTTATGCTCAAATTCAAGTGTTGAGGATGAATAGCACTTGCTCAACTCAAAATACTAGTTATTTCATACTCATTCCACCATTTTAAATATCAATGAACAACATATAGCCAAAATTAAAGTGCTGGAAGTAATAGAGGTTGGAATACTAGAATTTCTTTCAATATTCTAGAAAACCCTCTCTCAATTGAAAGGAAATACATCAAATACAGTCCATGAATAGCAACAGCCGCATACAACTATGGAAGTCTGAAATTTATGAGAAGAGTATATATAAATCCTCAAACATTCTTTTGAAACTCATATGCCATGGAAGCAAATGCTGGAAAGAAAACCATGAATATATCTTAAACCCAACGTGCCTGGTAGAGACGTTGGAAGCAGATGCAGCCCTTAATATCATCCTTTATCCCTGCAAAACCTTCTCTCTGCTTTTTCTTTCCTTCCTTCCTTGTGTGAGTTTCTTCTCCTTCCCATGAATGAAGAATCCTCAAAATAAAAAATAAAAACCTCTTTGTGCTATGTGTTCTCAACCTAATTTCATTTCCTTTCTTTTTGCATTTCATTTTAACTTTATTTCATGTGAGTAAAATATCTTCCAAGGAGAAACGCATGACATGCATTTTTAACATGTAAAGCAAAATATATTTATATTTCTCAATTTCAACCATTATAAGGTAATTTTCCCTTTGTTTATCTTAATTCTTTTAAGAGATAAAAAGAATGTTTTCAATTTTGATAAACAAAACTTTAGAATTGATAATTTAATATTATCACTAATTTATTAGTGTTTCCTGGCCACTTATTTACTAACCTAGCTTAGGAATATAAATATATTAATGTTGCATTAATATGTTCTCCCACGATTTATGACTCCTATTTAAAATTGGGAATATATATAATTTAATAAAGAACAAGGAGTTGTAATTATTAAATAGGAATAATTGCCAAATATGTACATATAAATAAATAAATAAATGTTCATGTAATATAATAGTAATTATATATATATATTTACAAGTACAATTTATTTGCAAGGTAAAATATAACCAATTAATTTAATGCCTTAATTTCTATTAAGGATCTAGGTCAAACAAGGGTCCAAGTCTAAGATGAAAAGTCCTAACAAAAGGAATTACTATCAACTCAGCTAGCAGATAAGGTGAGACCTACTAGGAACCTAGTCCAACCTTACTAGGTTTGCATCAACCTTAGCCTAGCCAATACTTACCAGTTCCAAGACCCAGGTAGCTTGAACTCATGACCATATTTGCATCTCGTCTTGGTGATACTTTCCCTCCCTCCTCGGAGGACGATCATTTCCTGCAACCACTCAGTCAAAGAAAAGTAGTCAGTCTGAAATCATCATATTGATCACAATACATAGAAAATAATCAAGAACAAGTAATATCATCCTCTTAAACCATCTGAACCTCTGTTCCATGAAAAGCAGGAGATAACATTTAGGCATCAATTTTAACAAAACCATTGTTTCATTAAAACAAGTATATAGCATCTAGGGCATCGGTAATAACATAGCCATTGTTTCATGAAAACCACAATATAACATCTAGGGCATCAGTAATCAAGAGGGATGTGACAATGGGGAAATAGTTAAAATCTGCTTATTATATGAAATTCACCGAATTTATATCTAATATAGCAATGTCTGTTGCTCTATCTCCTCACAAACTTCTATTCGCTGATCTGATCATCCAGTCTTATTTGCTGATGTGATGTCTGAAATGATTGATTCTAATTCCCATATATATCCCTTTCCATCGAATGGTTACAGCTTTTGGATATCAAAAGACATGTCTATTTTCTTACAAGAGATCGCACCTTTTCATTTCTATTATGGTTAACAATGTGTTAATAGTTTAATGGTTTTGGGTTGGCGGCCTAGCTCGATTGGTGAGAGCTTCATGTGGTAAAGCACGAGGTCACAAGGTCTAGTCTCTCCCCAGCCCACGTGGTACCAAAGGACGTTTCGCACCATCATCACCGGTCATGTTAAAAAGTTTACCTAACGCATTGCAGTTTATAGGGGGTGCTATAGCCGATTCCTACAGTCTTAAAAAATAAAATTGGTGGTTTTATCCAAGGCAAAAACATAGATAGGTATTTCCGTTTATGCAAAACCCTACTCCAACTTCCCCTCTCCTCACCCCTCAAAGAATATTGTAAAGCATGCATATCTGTATATCTTGTCTATACTTTTCAATCTAGGCAACTTTAGCAAAGGTTTAAGTTTAGTTCAGATTTCAATGTAGTTTTTAGTCTAGGGTTATTTTAACTTGGTTTAGATTAATTTAGATCTCAAAGGGCTTCCCTTTTGAATTTGAAGAACAATTGTATCATAGACGCTATTTTGTTTTGTGTTGTCTTGTGAAAGACAAATTAAAACGTTAAGGATTCCCATATCCAACATTGTGCACGCAATTGTGCACAACTATAGCCAATCAAAAGTAAAGTAGGGTAAGGATACATACATGGATGTAAGGTTACATCTATAAAGTTGAAGAAGAGGTGTGGAAATATGAGTAACAAGAATTAAGAGTTAGGAATTGGTGAACAGTGCAGAAATGGACTTTGCATCTTGGCCCCTGCATACACACAATTGCTACGAGTAATAAGGCCAATTAGTCTACTTTCTTTCAGTAATTTGCTTGCGAGACAAAATGCAACATTAATTCAAGTTACATTGAATTCTCAAAGGTGATTTTTGTTGAATGCCTAGAGCTTCACCAAAATGCGAACTTCTTTGATTAATGTGATGCAGCAACAAATTGATGGCAATGATGTTGATGAGGTTTGACTACTTGCTGGAAATTTTGTCAATGGAATTGTTTTTGTCAATTTCCACTATTCTCTTATTTGTAGTAACATATAGGTATGCATACCTCTAGTATTGCATTTAATGTGTATGTTCATTGTTGATTACAGAGACTATGTAACATGGATACATCATACAACTAATTCATTCATAAATATAGTGTAATGTCTCCAATCAGGAACTTTGAAATATATGAATTTTTTTTATATCTTATGATTATGGAAAAGACTGAAAAGTGAAAACGAATGCTGAAACTAAATGCTAATTTATGTAACAATAATCAATTCCTAAGTAAATTATCGTAGGAAAGAAGTTGAAATTGAATGCTGACAAGGCCCAAGTTTGAACTTTATTGGATTTATAGAAGATTGAAATGAAATACTGACATAATTAAGATGATGAAAGCACTGAAAATGAGTGCTAACAACATACAATCAAATCCTTCCTTGAGTAGTCTTTAGGTTACATAAATAGCTCTCAGAATTTAATTTAAATGATTATGGCAAATCTGATCTAAATACAATATAGAATGCAAAACAATACCAAGAAGCAGTTGAAAATATAATAACTAATTCTGAAAATCCTTACATTGATGTTATTTGATTGTTGTAATTTTCAGAAAACTGAACAAATATATTCCACCATAAATTATTAGCCAACTTCCAAATGACATTTTATTAAAGTAGTTATGCCAACTTACAAAAGTTGCAATTGTATCGCATAATGAGAATACAACAGTCAAGTAGTTGATACAAGTACAACATCTCCCAATAAAGGGCTGTAATAGCTGGAAAGAGATACAACCCACAGTTCTGATGAGATTGCATGGTGTGGCGGATATAAGTGTACAAATAGAGCACCCTTTTATCTTATACTGTGGCAGTGATTAATACCAAACGCCTCTTTCAATAGTGTATAGAAGACCTCCAAATTGTTTGTTTATGCTATTATATGTACATCAGGCGGCCCAAGGAGTAGGAATATGCAAAAACCCTACTGAACGGCTTTAAAATATCTGATATCAAATTGGTGCAGCAATACATGGATTAGAAATTCGCCAAGTATTAATAATTTTCTGATTTGATTGCAAAAGAAATCATTTCCAGCTGCCATGAATTGCTCCAATAAGCTTCAATGCGACCTCTGAGTAGAATCTCCACAAATGGATATAAGGGTTTAAATCTCCAAATCCAAAAGTGTTTGCATGTGAAGAGCCCTTGCTGGCTCTTAATCTCAATTAATCAAAACTTCACCAAATTCAACTTCTCATAACGTTTTGAAATAATTTTCACAATATATTATTTTTCTTTCTTTCCACCAATTATTACAAAAATAATCATCTTATTGAAATCTAAGATATTAGCATAATTATTAAATAGCAACTGAATTTATTGGCATTAAACAATAATAAATCAAGCACCTTATTATTCTGTTGTTGCTGAAGAAAAATCACTAGTTATGAAAGTATGAACAGCAATTGAGAATTTAATTTCTCCAAACCGCACAATGCTCTAGCTCTTCAAAGAAACCGCAACTAGCTGTTTGCAAACTGAAACAGCATCCAATGGCCGTTAGCCCTATTACATTGACACGTCCAGCAAGTCCGACAATATCCAGCCGTGTACGGCCTTGGCAATTATTTTGTACGGCCCTGACAATTAACCTACGTACAGAATTAATGCACTGTCTTCCTTGCATTCAGAATTCTGAATATATATCATCACGTTTCCTTGGCATAGCCACCAACTCAAGGGAAAGCTTGTGAAATTAACGTTTCAGCTGGAAACCAAATCTGAAACCCTTATGTCCCAATATCATCTTATTCCTCAGAATAATAATCATAGCATATTTCTTAATTAAATTCTAGAACCTTAGCATGAAGATTTTTTTGAAATCTTTAAGAACAAATGATTCGCCTGTAGAAATAACTTCACCAAAAAACCCGAACACCAATTTATTAATTGCAGCATCAGCAATTAATTAACAGCAGATTTCCCAATAAAAACAACCTCAGCAAATTCGAATGCAATTACCAAATGAAGAAACATAGAACTCCTCCAAACAATTTCAGAACTCCAGCAGAAAGACAAATCAAACCCAAGAATGAATAAATTGATTTGCCTGCAGAACAAACTTCTCATAAACCCAGTATACATTAGCACTGGATTTAATTCAGAATCAGCAGCTACAAAATTCACCACCAATCTGTGATGGCTCAAATTGTTAGAAGAGGAATCAGTCCTCAAAACCCTAGCCGGTTTCTCACAGCCAAGAGACTTTCTAAATTTTATCAAATCAACAATGAATGAATGAAAGTGCTTTTTCGAGTAGAATATATAGCTTTTTCCGAAAAAGCACAATTTCACTTTTTTCATTAAAAAAGCTTTTAAATGACCTCTTCACTTTATAACATTAAAGTTATAAAGTATTAAAGTTATTAAATTAAAATAATTTAATTTAATAACAATAACTTTAAAAACCAAAAGCCTCTGAATTCTGCTGATTGAAACAAACTCATTTCCGACACTAGAGCCTCAAACACCAACTGCTCTACTGGAAATAACCCACTGCCAAAAATAGCCAGCTACTAAAAATAGACTTACTATAAATAGTAAGTCTCTCAAACTAGAGATTCCTTGAGACTCAGTCCTGAAATATCTGACATTCCGTGTAGACACCCTGCTAATCCTGGCCATGCCCAAAATACCACTTACTAAAAATATTAAGTCGACCAATATGATCCGAACAAAGAGCAGACCTGATAATTTGAACCTCCAGAATGGAATCCCAACGCTGGCTCCACCATCTGAGCCCCTCTGATCGCCTGATTAGCCTGTGTGGGTCGCCAAACCAAGCTAATCCCATGAGTCTAAAAACGGGGACATTACATTGCATCCTTCAGAATTCGCCAATCAAGAGTTTTACTTTTTGCCCATTAGTGTTCAAATTTGAAAATTGAATTCAATAATGACAAGAATGGACACCTCAATTTGGGCACTTGCCTCCACTTTGGGCTCTTATTATTTTAATTTTTCCTTGAAGTGAAATTTTAAAGCTTATTATTTTAGTTTTTCCTCAAAGTGAAATTTTTAAAGAATAACTTTGTAAATGAACAAATACACAGGGCTCATAATGTCTTATTTAAACAACCTCCAATAATAACACTTAAATTTCCCTTTTAAAGATTATTGGGCCCAAATTACAATGCTATTACCATAGTTCCCAGACTCAGACTCGGACTTGGACTTAGCGCAGACTCGGCAAAAACTTGGTAGGACTCAACAAACTTGGCGAGACTTAGCAATAACTAGGTTTCTGGGGAGTCTTGCCTAGGCCAAGTTTTTGGAGAGTCCTAATCCCTTAGGACTCTGCCAATGTCACTCGACTCGGAGAGTCTTGGAGAGTCCAGGAACTATGGCTATTACCAATTTGTTTCCCTTAACTTGTCCCTTAGCCTATAGGAAATACCTAGGATACCGATGCGTAGGGTTTTGGCCCGGATGCGCAAGGATCCGGAAGCTGATCCGGGTGTCGTGTGGATGCCACTTGGAAGCTCATCTTGGGCCCCCAGATGCACTTCTAGGTGGCATCCACAGAGCACCTGGGCGCATCCTTGGGCATCTGCGGGCCCAACGTCTGAATAGACTCTTTTTGCAAAAAAGCAACTTAAAAACACATTAAGGCATGTGTTTTTTTATATTTTTTTATCTTTTTTCTCTCCAAAACCCTAAAACATCCCTAAAAGAGGCCATTCAATCATTTTGCATCTCATTTTGTTTGCAGCTAGGCTCTCTTCTCATTTGGTCTCCATTTTGGCATTTTGAAGGCAAGGTGATTATCTTCGAAGAGGATCATTCGTGGGGTGAGAGATAGCTTCCACAGAGGAGTTTTAAGCATCTAAGGCAAAGAAACGAGAATCGGAATCGTTTTGGCCGAATCGAATCGCGAATCGGCCATGAATTGGCAAATTTAAAAAACCCTAGATTTTAACAATTTAAAACTTATTTCAAACACCCTTTATTGGATATAACTTAAACACAGTATAACATCATCAAATAGAAGCTAACATACATAAACAAGGAACATAAATGATAAATCCATCACATATGCTACATGTAAAATGTAAATTGTAGCTGAATTGAAGTAAATAAAAATCTGAAATCATATTATCATAATGAGTCAAATCATAGAATGTAATATCAAATATGTATGTGAGATGAAGATCCATAAGACATCAAATCATAAATGTATGTAAGATGAAGATCCATGAAACGTATGTCTATCAGTAAACTGTAATAGTATCAGTCTGTAAACAAAATGAAAAAACAAGGCTGTGGCTCAAGCCTCATCATCATCCTCATCATCATCCTCAAGCTCGGCCGCAGCCTCAGCCTCAGCCTCTGAGTATCCTGTCTGCCTTCTACAAAGGCGTCTAACGTAGGTCCTAGAGGACTGTTGAGCCATATCCTTCGCATGTAAGATGGGCTCACGGACACCATCACTAGGGCCTATGTTTGTGCGTGCACGTGTGAGTCTGCCAATGCCTGAACGTGCTCTAGCCGCCTCCTCTACCATGGCCACAGCCTCAGCCTCTCTATCTACCTGGTCAACCCACTCATGGTCTGCCTCAGTGAAGACCGGATCCACAGCCTCAATGAGCCACTCTGATTCTGGATCAATCTCATCCAGAATGATCGGAGAGGAGTCAATGCCCATAATCTGTTTGATCCTAATACGAAGGTTGTAACGAACAAGGACAAGATCATTCAACCTCTGCACTGTCAACCTATTTCTCTTCTTCGAGTGGATATGCTCGAACATGGACCAACTGCGCTCACATCCAGAAGCGCTGCTTGGCTGACTCAGAATACGCATGGCAATTTTCTAAAGTTTTGGGGTTGTGGGCCCAAACATTTGCCACCATCTATTTGAAATAAGGGAAAACAAAATCAATTAGTATCATTTACAAAATTACAACTTTAAAATTACAAAATAAAAAATTAAAATGCACAACTTATAAGCCATAAACTTGTTACTTAACATTCAAGAATATATTATTTTTACGGTTACCTGATTGTAGTTTTGTCCGACTATCTATGGCCATCCTGCCAGAGAAAATTGACCCTTCCATATTATTGAATTTGTCTAGCTCAAGGGTTGCAACTGCGCTATCCTCATCACTACTCAACCTCTAGATCACTGTATATAGGCCGGTGAGAACCTCCTCATCCGCCTTGAAGTCAGCACGAAAACGAAATGCTGGATTCAAATAATAAGCTGCTGCATGGATGGGTCGGTGGAGCTGATTTTGCCATCTCCTATCAATGATATCCCAAATAGGGGCATACTTCTCCTGCACTCCTAGATACCTGGCTCTAATGGCCTCCTTGGCCCTATCCATGCCCTCATATATGTAGCCAAGAGAGGGATTCTCCCCATCAGCAGTTCGTAAGAGAGATATGAGGAGCTCAGTGACCTGCATATAATGTAAAAAAAATATTTGAGTCAAAACTTAAATATAAATAATAAAATTATAAAACTAAAAGTAAAAGTAAATCATTAACAATTAAATAATAAATAGTAAAACTAAATACTAAATATTAAATTGTAAGAAATTTACCTCAACGATTTCTTTAGCAGGTTCCCAAAAACCATTCTCATCAAAGATCCAATTTGCCACATCTACCCCTATAGTGGTCGTAGCATAGGAGGATGTAGTCCACTCCCGCCCAACAAACATTCTCCTCAAATCGTCCCTTGATGTCAAAAAGGACTGCAATGTGATAAAATTCGAGGCAAACCTCGTGATCCTTGGATGAGTTAACTCCTTGCCTCCTGTGTAGGCCCTCATTATGCTAAGGATGAATGCATGGTTGTAGATAAACTTGCATATACTTTTTGCCCTATCTACGCATGACTCTACCCACTCAAGCTTGCCAATTTCCTCCAACATGAGGTCAAGGCAATGTGCCGCACAAGGAGACCAAAATATGGTGGGGTGCCTCTCCATCAATAGTTTACCTACAACAATTTTAAATTAATTAGAAATTGGAACATGTTAGGAAACTTAGAATTAGAAAAGTGTTCAAATAAATTAATTTTCAAAACTTGAAAAGTTACAAGTTTACCTGCAGCAACATAACTTGCTACATTATCAGTCACCATCTGCACCACATTTTGTTCCCCCACCTCTGTGATGACTTCCTCAATAATCTCACATAAGTATGTGGCGTTTTTTACATGAGCGGAAGCATCAATAGACTTGAGGAACATGGTATATCTTACAAAAGAATGAATTATCATGGATCATCAACAAATTAGCAATCAACAAATCAGAATTTAAATTATTCAAATTTCACAATGCATGTAGGAAAGTAGAAATTAGAATGATCAATCACCTCCATAGGAAACAAGAAAATTGACGAGTGTTCTATTCCTCCTGTCCATCCAACTATCAGTCATGATGGTGCAACCCTTTACAATCCACTCCCTTCGGTGGTTTTGAAGCTCAGCCTTCATGTCCTCTACCATTTCATCTAAGAGCTGTCCACTCAACTCAGCCTCAGTTGGGGCTTTAAACCCCGGACCACATATAGCAACTGCATCTATCATATTTTGCTAGTAAGAAGCCCTATCACAAATAGATTCTGATTAGAAATTTAGATGATAAATCATTATGTAAAGTGAATCTATGATTATGTCATTACACAAATAGATATAATTAAAATTTAACTTTAAACTTAAAGAAAACAAATAAAAAAGAATCAATTACCTGGCTGCAAAAAATGAAATGTTGCAAAAGTACCAAAATTTGCAAATTTCTTTTCGCAGCATCATGAATCTCCTTGTTCAAACCCATGCCCTCAAGCGTGGGTTGTGAGCCAGGAGTAGTGCGGGGCACAAAGTAACTATCCAATCTGTTCTTCCGCACTCTGGGCTGCAATAGGCCACTGCTAGCCTCAATATGACTATAAGAACGACTAGCAGTAGCACTACCACTACCACTACCACTACCATCAGCAGTAGCACTAACATGAGCAGCAGCACTAGGACGAAAAGGAGGCCTAGTAGAACCCTCTCCAACACAACCTACGGATGCAGACTCTGATGCAGGTGTAGATGCGGTTGTGGCAGTGGGAGCATGGGAGCCAATAGCCCTTATCTCTTCTAGTTTCCTTTTCTTATTTATTTTGTCTTGTTCGAATTTTTCTAATGCCACTAAACAAGTGCATTTTGCCTCAGCTGTTTGTTGAGTGCAAATTGCAATATCATGTCCGGGTATGGCAGCAATGTGGAATTTGAATCTATAAATGCCACCAGAATTTATTTCTTTACAAAACATACATTTTGTTTGAAATTTTGTTCTTCCAGGAAAGTCTTTGGTATATTTCCAACACTCATCTTTTTTACCCATTGGGGAAAATGAAAATTAAGACTCCTGCAATAATAAATTTCAAGTAAAACCTCTATGTTTCAAAATTCAAAGTAAGACAAACTAATAAACAAAACAACAAAGCCTACTTTGCAATTTATTAAAACTAAAAAACAAACATTCAAGATTTGCAAATGAAAACTAAAAAAATTTAACAAAAAATGAACAATACACTAACATACCAAAAAAAAATCAACACTTACCTCTTGCAAATCAATTGAGTGTTGTTAATGACTCCTTAATGCTCCCAATGCAATCTTATGGCCTCCCCAAATGAATTTTTCTTCTCTTTGCTGCTCTTCCTTCTTGCTGTTTGCAAACTTGTGCTTTTCCTTTTCTCTTCTTCTCTCTCACTTTTCCTCTCTTCTACTCATACTAAGCAAATAGAAGACCCTTTAGGGTTAAAACAAAAAGAAAATGCCCATCTAAACCAAAAAAAAATAAGTCAAACTTTTTTTTTTTGACTTTACAAATATGCTTGACGCGGCCGATTCACGACATGCGATTTAGGCGATTCATGCCACGAATCGCCTGAATCGGCAATTCACCTAAAAAAACCGCTGATCACGATTCAAAAAAAATCGTTTTGCCTGAATCGAATCGTGAATTGCCCAATTCAGGCGATTCTCGAAAGGTAAGTATTTGATCCCATTCTCGAGTCCTTTAATGAATTTTTCTGAGGTTTTGATGAATTTTTTCAAGTTTGGGAAGAAATGTTTCAAGTTTTTTTCTTTTTTTTTAAAGAAATAAAGAAACAAGTTTAGTTATCTATTTTAGTATTTTTGTATCATTGTTTTGCACTTGTATGCTTGATGTTCATAGTTTTTTTCTAATTTAAATTTATTTCTTTGCTTATTATAGCGAGAAATTAGATTGTATTGTGCAAGAATGGCCGCCATCGGTAGTCAAGTTCAGTGGGAGGGCAAGGAGCCGAAAATTTCAAACTTGATGTGGGATCTTTTTTATGGAGACATACCACAAGAATATCACAAGTTTCAGGAGATGGCTCATATCTTTGGAAGTGTAATTATTGTCAAAGTAACAAAGGCAATCCATTCAATAGCTCATATTCCCAGGTCAAACTTCATTTTATGGGCCCTTCTGGAAAAGGAATGGGAATGTGCAAAGGAAATGATGGGAAAGGGCTGTCTAATGTACAAACAACTTCATTTGTAAAAGAACAAGAAGCTACTGATAAATTGGTTAAAAGATCAAAACAAACTTTTTATCAACCTCCATTCAGAAAGAACAAAATGCAATTACCCACTGAATCAATTGTATCCTCCAAATTTCCATTCTTGCAAGTACCTGTACCGAGAGAGGAAGAGGAAGAAGTAGAAATTAGCACCCGCAAAAGTGGTCCATTGGACACCACATTTAAAATGGAGGCAAGAGAGCTTGTTGATCAAGCCACTGCATGCTGCCTCTATGCCAATGGTCTTCCTCTCAACTTGGTGAGATCACCATATTCGAAGAAAATGGTGGCACCGTGGCAGCCATCAATAAGGCACTGACTGATTACACAAGTCCCGGGTATGAAAAGGTGCGTACCACTCAGTTGCAAAAAGAGAAGACTTCTATAGAGAAAGCTCTTCAACCAAATAGAACTTCTTGGAAAACTTCAGGTGTTTCTATTGTTTTTGATGGATAAAAAGATACATGAAACTAGCCATTGATTAATGTGATTGTAGTGTCCCCCAAACGGGCAATGTTTTTGAAGGTAGTTGATTGTGAAGGGGAAGTGAAAGATTCACAGTTCATTTCTAGAATTCTCATTGAGGCCACAGAGATGGTAGGTAGTGAGAATGTGGTACAGCTGATTATAGACAACGCCAAAAATTGTAGGGGTGCAGGGGCTTTATTGAGGGCCGGTATGACCATATTTTTTGGACACCATGCACCGTACACTCCCTAAACTTGGTCATGCAATTAATTGGCACTCAGTCAGTCCCCTTTTTCAGTCAGTCCAGTGATTGTGGGATTAGTCCATTACTGCGACCCTCGTGGGCTAGTCGTTTGGATCAGAGTAACGAGAATCGCCCCGATTCAAGTGATTCCGGCGATTCGGTGATCCGACTCACCCCTCCTGATTTTTTCTGAGTCGGAATCAGAATCGGCCGATTCAAACCCCAAAAATCGCCTAAATCACATGAATCGTGATTCATGGGCGATTCAGACAAAAATTGCCGATTTTCGGCTTCGTGAATCGGCCACGGCAACATAAAAGTTTAACTTAAAGAATTAAAAAAAACACAATACTTTTTTATTATTTGTTTGGTCGTTTGCCTTAGTTATACTTGTAAGTTTATACAAATATAACATTTAAGTATAAGTTTGATTTATTTAATTTCTTATACTTTAAGTTATATTTGTATAAATTATAAAATATATATACTTCAGGATGTTTGAGATAGGTTCTAGCTTTATAGGAGTTAAGATGCAGATTCTAGATTTTGAAAATTCCAGACTTAACCAAATTTCTGGATTCAACAAGCCTTTAGCAGGGTTACCTCCCACAATCCATCATGGCTTTCTAAGGTCAAATTGAAGCTCTCAAAAGAATTCTCAAAGGGTTTTAACTCGTTTTATCACAAATCACTTGGTTTCGAGCCCATCTCTATGACAAACTTAGCTTAGCTCTCACCCAAATCCCAGACAGACATGGCTTCCCAACAGGCCAAAATCGTTCAAACCTCATTTGCCGGACCTAGGGACTTGAAAACAGCCACCAACAAAGACTACCTAAGATCTAGTTATGAAGACTTTGACATTTGGCAATGATCAATGATCAAGCATCATAGAGTCATACTATGAAACGGTTTAGTTTTATGGATCTTACAGATACTAATAGACATATGTTTCATGGATCTTCATCTTACATACATTTATGATTTGAAGTCTTATGGATCTTCATCTTACATACATTCTATGATTTGACTCATTACGATCCTATGATTTCTATTTACTTTAGCTACAATTTACATTTTACGTGTAATGTATGTGATGGACAGTTATAGTGTGGTTATTAAGTCATATTCAATAAATGGTGCATGAAATAAGTTTTAAATCATTAAAATCTCTAAATTTCAAGGGTTTTTTCACTTTGCCAATTCGTAGCCGATTCACTGGCGATTCACCGCCGATTCGCGATTCGATTCGGCCTTGTCGATTCCGAGCCGATTCCGATTCTTGTTACTTTGGTTTGGATAGAGGGCACATTTGTTCACTATTACCTTCTATTTTGGGACATCTCTAGAGTGCAGAGTGGTTACTGGCCAAGTCTAGGTGCATCAGCTTTTCGTTTGGTTCAGTTTGAGGGACTTACTATTTATGGTAAGTTATCCTGGGAGTTACTATATTTGGCAATGGCTACTGGATGTAGTCATGGTACACTGTAGAGTGTCATCAGTTGCAGTTTTCGGCTATCTTCATTTGGAGTGTTTCTTAGGACTTACTATTTATAGTAAGTTAGTTAAGAGGGTTGCTAAATTTAGCAGGGCACCTGATGACCCGTCAAAACCCCTTTTGCAGTGGCAATTAATGGTTGACTTAGGAATTATTAAAAAAGAGTATAATTAATGATATTAAATAACTTATAATAAAGTTATTTAATAAAGTCACTTTAATGATCATTTAAAAGGACAATGGGGCCATGACCCATCAATTAGTTCTTTAGGTGACTTAATTTTATTTTAAATGGTGCCTAAGTCAAAACTATGGAAAAACACACAAACAAAAGCAAATATGTGGGAATTTATCTTTTATCCCACATTGGTAAGGATTGGGTTTGAGCTGTCACAAGAAAGAATAAAAAGGGACTTAAGAGCTCATTCTCAGATATGAATTGGCTGTTATGCTTTTTTATTTGGTGAATTTGGAGTTTCCAAGGGTTTCAGGAATTGCTTGAAGAATTGAGAATTCTTTCATGTTATTGCAGCCATTTGAGTTGGTGAAATATCCAATGAATTTGGCATTCAAGTGAGCTTCATTCAGGAGTTCTATTTGTGCTAAAAAGTGAAGTATTTCATCTAGGGTTTGAAGGATTGGAAGGTATATCTACAATAGACCTAAAGATTCATTCTTGGCATCCATTCTATATTAGATTTAACTATTTAATAGCTGCTACAGTACCCGTGAATATGAAATGTCCCTAGTTGTCTTCTAAAAAAATGAGAAACAGTCATTAATAAAGATAATAATTAAAGTATAACAAAGTGCAATATTTATTCTAATCAAGAGTTAGGATGATTAATTGTTATGTTTGGATAGTGTCAATCGTTAAGACGTAAGATGATTAGCGTTAGAGCCAAGAAGACTCAAAGAGTTCTAAGTAGAATCGGAATCATAATTTCCGTATTTCCCTTAACTCAACCCGTTGAATGCTTGCCTTCCCTAATTCATCTCCTCTTACGATGACTGTAGTTATTGGGTGGTTAGCGTAAGGGGCAAGAGGACTCAAAGGGCTCTCCGGCCAAACCTGGATTTTATCCACGTATTCCCATATCCGTGACCCTTTGGTGCTTTCCCTTCCTAACTCACCTCTAGCTTATGGATCATGTCTTATTCTTATTCGTTCAGTTCATACCAGTTTATGGATTTTGTATAAAGATATATATGTGAATTTCATATAAATATAAATATGTATATAGATTTCATATAAATATATATATAGATTTCATATAAATATATATATATTCTATATAAATATATATAGGTTTCATTAACGTTATATTATATTAATATTAATAATATTATTATTTGATATTATTTGATTTTGTATATTAAAAATATCAATATTATTATTTGATATCAATATTAACAACATTCTTATTATATTAATAATATTAATATTATTATTATAAATATTAATAATATTAATAATATCATATTAATATTTATTATTTGATATTAGTTGTAATATATGATTTGTAGAATAGAAGTCAACTTTATTATTATTTATTAATTGTTTATTGTTTAAATGATACTAACAATTATAAATCTATAAATTTATGGTGCAAAATAAATAAAAGTAAATCATAGTTTATAAAGGAATTAATGTGCAAGTAAAAGATGGAATTATGGCCAAAAATCCGGCTCATGACAAGTCCGCCCTTCCTAAATTTGCTTGTCCTCAAGCAACCTAAAGTTTGGATGGGAAGTGAGCTCATCACTCACCCATGTAGCATCTTCTTCTAGCAAATTTTTCCATCTTACTAAGTATTCGGAGATGATTTTGTTCCTTAATTTCCTTTCTCGTTTGTCCAGAATAGCTTCAGGTTCTAAGATTAGTTTCCCTTCGCCATCTAGAGGGGGCAATTCTCTACAAGGACTAATTTGTTGCCCCAGTACTTTCTTGAGTTTGGAGACATGAAAAATATTGTGGATTCGACTACCTTCTGGTAATTCTATCTCATAAGCAACTTCTCCAACCCTTCTTATAACTTTGTATGGCCCATAGAATCTTGGCTTTAATTTCTCTGCTCCGTTCTTCTTGATAGAAGTTTGTCTATAAGGTTGGAATCGCAAAAAGACCAAATCTCCTATCTCAAAAGTATGCTCTATGCGTTTCCTATCTGCATAGATCTTCTGTTGATTTTTTGCATGGAACAAATTATCTTTAAGAGTTTTCATAATTTCAAGGTTCTGTTGTATAAAATCTTTTGCACCTAGCACCTTACTGTCTGATGAGATTAGGCTCCCAAAAGTAGGTGCATCGTACCCATATAATGCTTTAAAGGGGCTCATTCCAATAGACATATGGTGGGTGGTGTTGTAGCAATATTCTCCTAAATGCAACCACTTAATCCATGCATTCTGTTGTCCCGTGACATAATTTTGAAGATAACCTTCTATCCATTTATTGACGATTTCTGTTTGTCCATCTGTTTGCGAATGATAACTGGTACTGGGTGTTAAATCTGTTCCTGCTAGATGGAATAGTTCTTGCCAAAACTGACTGAGGAACCTACTATCACGATCACTGACTATATTTCTTGGTAATCCGTGAAGTCTAAAGATTCCTTTAAAGAAAATTTCAGCTATTTGTGGTGCTTTGTTATCTGTTGCTATGGTGAAGAAATGTGCGTATTTAGTAAGGCGATCCACTATTACATAAATACAATTCTTACCTTGTACTCTAGGTAACCCCGTGATGAAGTCCATGGAAATGCTTTCCCATTTTTGGTTAGGGATAGGTAGTGGTTGTAAGAGCCCTACCGGTAAATGTTGTTCTGTTTTGTTTCTTTGGCAAGTCATACATTCTTGAACATGTTTCAGTACATCCCTTTTTAAACCTTTCCAAGAGTAACTTTCTCTTATCTGTTTGTAGGTCTTATAGTATCCTGGGTGACCTGTGAGGGGGTTATCATGATACTCCTTCATAACCCTTTCCTTGAAGTTGGAATTTGGAGAAAGAAATATTCTTCCCTTGTACAAAATGAGTTCGTCCACTACTTTATAATCATCACTTGGTAGACTCCCTTCCAATATCTCACTTGCCTGAGTATCCTTTGCATATTCTGCAGTAATGTCACTTTTCCAATTCTTAACAATACTTGTTATGGCGCTTAAATGATTGTGTCGGGATAGGGCATTTGCTACCACGTTATTAGTTCCCTTGACATATTCAATATCAAAATTGTAAGCTTGAACTTTGCTTACCCATTTCTGTTGGGGGTCATTAAGATCCTTCTGGTTCATAAAGAACCTTAAACTATTATAATCAGTCTTCACATTGAATTTCCCACATACAAGATATTGTCTGAATTTGGCCAAGGCATGCATTATTGCCAACATTTCTTTATCATAGATAGAATAGTATTTTTCAGCTTCCTTCAGTTTATGACTTTCAAATGCTATAGGGTGCTTATCCTACATGAGGACTGCTCCAATCCCTTCTCCTGATGCATCGCACTGTAGTTCAAAAGGTTTTGAGAAATCCGAAATGGCTAAAACTGGACATGTGCTCATTGCCTCTTTAAGTGTTTCAAAAGCTTGTTGGGGTACATCACTCCATTCAAAAGCTCCCTTTTTTGTTAAATCGCTTAAGGGGGCGGCTGTTTTAGAGAAACCTTTAACAAAACGCCAATAGTAGCTGCATAGCCCCAATCCTTTGAGTTGTGTTAGGGTTTTTGGTCTTGGCCAGTCTCTAATGGCTTTAATTTTCTCATCATCAACGCTTACTCCCTCTGCATTAATTTTGTGGCCAAGATAAAGTATTTCTTCTAATCCGAACTCACATTTAGATGCTTTAGCGAACAAGGATTCTGATTCCAAGATGTTGAGGATATCCTCAATATGTTTAAGATGTTCTTCCCATGTTTTGCTATAAATGAGAATATCATCAAAGAATACTAATAGAAACCTTCTTAATTGCCTTCTAAAGAGGTGGTTCATGCATGATTGGAATGTAGCAGGAGCATTAGTGAGGCCAAATGGCATGACTAAGAATTCAAAATGACCGTAATGGCATCTAAAGGCTGTTTTGTGTACATCTTCAGCCCTCATTCGGATTTGATGGTAACCTAAACGTAAATCAATCTTCGAGAAGTACTTAGCTCCATGTAATTTGTCAATTAGTTCATCGATCCTTGGTATTGGATAGCAATTTTTTATTGTTTTCTTATTTAAAGCTCTGTAATCTATACACATTCTGAAGGTTCCGTCTTTCTTTTTAACTAACACTACTGATGATGCGAATGGACTGGTACTGGGCTGAATGTGCCCCATCTCAAGTAACTCTTTAATTGTTTTCTCAATCTCTTCTTTGAATCTGTTGGGGTGTATGTACGGTGTGGTAATTACTAGTCTAGCCCCTGCTTCCAACTCAATAGTGTGTTCGAATCCTCTCTTTGGTGGGAGTCCTGGTGGAATCTCTTCGAAAACCTTCTTATGTCTCCTCAAGATTGGTTGGATATCAATGTGAACCATTTGACCTTGGGAAGAGCAATTGTCTAAAACCATGCATTGTGCGATCCATTCAGCTTGATTGTGTCTGAATATTCTTTCCATTCTATTGCATGAGATTACATTGGGTGATCCGTTAGGCAATCCTTTTAGTGTGACTTCTTTCCCTTTGTGTTTGAAACATATTTCTAGATTTGGGTTGTCCATGATGAAACGTCCTAAAGAGTTTATTCATGGCATTCCTAGAATGACATCATATTGTAGATTGACTACATAAAAGTCTCTTTTAATAGTGTGCTCACCTAGCTTGATCTCTAATTGTGGTACAATTTTAGTACATTGATCAATATTCCCATTAGCTAATGCCTCATCAAATCCTTTGAAGTCCTTGGTCTCTAGTTTTCTTTTTGTCACAATACTTTTACTAATGAAATCATGGGAAGCTCCACTATCCATTAATGCAATTACTCTTTGTCCTTTAATGGTACCTTTTATTCTGAATGGACGGTTTTCATTGATTTGAGAAATTGTAGCTAGTGTTCCACCATCTTCCCTGTGCACTTTTAATCTTTTATTAGGTTCTTCGTCATCCTCTATCCTTGTTTCCTCTATATCATATATATTGCTTTTCTTACATTCGTGGCCTGGTTTCCACGGTTCTTTGCATTTAAAGCACAATCTCCTTTTCTTTAGTTCTTTTTGTTTTTCTCCTTCTTTACATTCATGTCCCTTCCCCCAGGGTGCCTTACAGAAATAACATGGTCTTTGTTCTTTCTTATATTTTTCCTCCCTGGCGGAATAAATTCCTAGAACGGTCCCTGGATGGTTGGTGGTCAAATTTCTTTGCTTTGGAGATTGCTTCGTTTAAGGACAAAGGTTCCATGGCGCTGACTGTACTACGAATAGATTCTTTTAATCCTTCTATAAAGAGGTATGTGAGCCTCTCTTGTGAAATTTCCGGCACCATGATGGCGAGTCTTAGGAATTCATTGGCAAAATTTTCTACTGTCCCTTGTTGTTTAAGTTGTGTAAGCTCTTTGAAGTACCATTGTGGGTGTCTTTGATCAAACCTTTTGATAAGGTTTTGAGCAAACTTGTCATACGATGTTATAAATTGATGGTCTTGGGTGATCCACCCGTAGTGCCACCATTCATGTGCTATTCCTGTTAGATGTAGTGCTGCGAATTTAATGGCATTTTCTTCTGTCATAGGGCTGAGTGATAGGTATGTGTCCAGTTTTTGGATCCATGCTCGAGCTGTGGTCTTCTCAGTTCCATCAAAATTAGGTAGGTTTATTTTGTTGATCTTATCTTTTAGATCTTTATCACCTTGTTTCCTTTTTCGGTGAGTCTTCATTTTTGCATCATAATAGTCCCTAAAAGTGGTGTGATCCCATAACTCAGGAGCTAGTTTGGAATATGCCTCCAAAATTTCATCAACCCTATCCCTCGGATCATCTGCTTCCCCTTCTCCTTCCTCCTGATCTTCCCTAGGCAAGAAATAGGGTCTAGATGGTTTAGGATGGGAGATTCTGGGGGTGTTATTATGATTGTTCTCTGAATGGTTAGAGTTTGCATCCCGCCCATTAGCTTTGGAGTTATTGTTCATACTTTGGATGGTTTGGAGGAGAAGGCGGTTTTGCTCCAAGAGGGTTTGGTTGGTTTGGGCCATTTGTTCCATGAATGCTCTTATATCGTTCCTTAATTGTTCTTCCGTTGCTTTCTTGCCTTTCTTTCATTTATATGTTAACATAAACTATTCCCCACAGGATGGCAAGATTATGCTCTGATACCACTGAAATGTCCCTAGTTGTCTTCTAAAAACAATGAGAAACAGTCATTAATAAAGATAATAATTAAAGTATAACAGAGTGCAATATTTATTCTAATCAAGAGTTAGGATGATTAATTGTTATGTTTGGATAGTGTCAATCGTTAAGAAATAAGATGATTAGTGTAAGAGCCAAGAAGACTCAAAGAGCTCTAAGTAGAATCGGAATCATAATTTCCGTATTTCCCTTAACTCAACCCGTTGAATACTTGCCCTCCCTAATTCATCTCCTCTTACGATGACTGTAGTTATTGGGTGGTTAGCGTAAGGGGCAAGAGGACTCAAAGGTCTCTCCGGCCGAACCTGGATTTTATCCACGTATTCCCATATCTGTGACCCTTTGGTGCTTTCCCTTCCTAACTCACCTCTAGCTTATGGATCATGTCTTATTCTTATTCGTTCAGTTTATACCAATTTATGGATTTTGTATAAAGATATATATGTGAATTTCATATAAATATAAATATGTATATAGATTTCATATAAATATATATATATTCCATATAAATATATATAGGTTTCATTAACGTTATATTATATTAATATTAATAATATTATTATTTGATATTATTTGATTTTGTATATTAAAAATATCAATATTATTATTTGATATCAATATTAACAACATTCTTATTATATTAATAATATTAATATTATTATTATAAATATTAATATTTATTATTTGATATTAGTTTTAATATATGATTTGTAGAATAGAAGTCAACTTTATTATTATTTATTAATTGTTTATTGTTTAAATGATACTAACAATTATAAATCTATAAATTTATGGTGCAAAATAAATAAAAGTAAATCATAGTTTATAAAGGAATTAATGTGCAAGTAAAAGATGGAATTATAGCCAAAAATCCGGCTCATGACAGAATAGTGATGCTTACAGTACTTTGAACAGTAGCTGCTACAGTAATTTCGTCTTGGCACATGGGGTTTATATCAAGCAGGGATTAAAATTGGTCAGGTGCAGAAGGCATACTTATTGGAGAATATTTATTTGGGGTTTTGTTTACCAGTTTGCACTTCTAGAATTTGTTGTCATAGCAGTTTTCAGACCTGCAATCATTGACATTGAAATTTGGGTATGAAAGTATTAAATGCCAACTGTTTCTAATAATGCCTATTCATTTTTCAATCATTGTAATCAGTCTAAAAAGCTGCAATATAAGAGTTTGCACCTGCATATGATTTGTTTGTTAAAATACCTCCTTGTTGTAGGTGTTCAATTGCTTAGGTTGGTTGCTTGCCAAGTACTTGTATTAATGTCCCTTGGTTGTTGGTATACAATAACGATCTTATTTCATTATATATATACCCCGTGTTACATCCTTAACTCAATTCAGGCATTTGCATATGTTAATTTGAGTCCATTGAATGCATATTTTTATTATCTTCATTGAAAATACCAAAAAGAATCACCAAACAGCAAGTTTCAGGTTTCGTTTGGCAAGTGTTTGACAAAATTCCTAAAGGTTGAAATCAGTGTTTTGAGGGTAGAGTTCCAAGGTTCATTATAGTGGTATCAAAGCGGTTTCCTGCCAGCCTGCAGGGAATTGGGGTTTAGCATGGCATGGAGATTCAGACCCGGTATGCACCACACCCACAGAGGTCATAATTCTCCACCTGGTGATGGAGAGGCTGAGATACATTTTGGCAGCCTTGGTGACAGGGGTGCTAGTGGTACTGAAGGTTCAGCTGGTACAGGTTATAGAGATGTTGGTACTAGTTTTGATATTGACAGAGAGGCCAGAGAGACTTTCAAGAACCTTGCAAAGGGTCAACACCATGTTGCAGATGTGCTACAACAGTTGTCTAATACGTTGTAGTGCATTGCACTTCCTAGAGGCCAGAGTAGAGATAGAGGTACGAGGAGTGATTCTGTCAGTTCACACAGGTCCAAGGCAGATGACAGGTCTAGAGCTGGTGACAGAATTAGAGCCGAGGACTGGACCAGAGTTGATGATAGGGTTGACAAGACTGGACATACAAGTGTTAATGATAGGCTGCAATGACCTACTTTTTTGAGACCTGAGGTTGACGCAGTTAGTACTGAGACTGAGGCCGTGCCATTTGTAGATGATGTTGTTGCTCCCTACGCTAAGTGGGATGCTTTACTGCATGCCATCAAGTAGAATTTGAACTTTGACTGATTCCTTACGCAGAAGTGTGAGCAGACTAGAGGTAGGCCAACACTTGAGAGACAGAGGCCTAGACAGACAGATTTACGTGAGGCAGCCAGCAAGATGACCTTGGCCCACTTTGATGGCAATGACAAGGTTACAACACGAACTTGGGTTCATAAGCTCGATACTTACTTACCATTACGTCTCATGACTGAAGAGGACACTATCTGGTTTGCTGTGCTGCATTTGGATGGTATAGCCCATGATTGGTGGTACCATGGTTTGGTTACTCTACACCATGACCAGATTACTTCATATCAGGTGTTTGTGGATAGGTTGGTGGAGAGATTTGATTAGAAGGATCCAAAAACTTACTTCCAGGATCTTGCTTAGCTCAAGCAGACAAGTAGTCTAGAGCCTTTCATTAGTGAGTTTCCGAGACTCTCTGTCATGATTCCTCATGTGATAGAGAAGTGCCTAGTTATGTTGTTTACAAATGGGTTACAAGAGCCACTCTGCGGGTGGCTTAAGGCATTTGATTTGTCTTTCCTGAAGGGGGCCATCAAGAAGGCCAAGAGTATGGAGCTTTCAACTCCTAAGAGGCAATAATTGCCTAAACCTATTACTACTCTTGCAGATGAGGTGCACCCACCAGTTGATGACAAAAGGAAATCAGTTGTTAAGCATGATGAGGCTACTCGAGAGGATTTGAGGAAGAAGCTTTGCTACTAGTGCAAAGACCCTTATGACAGGGAGTATTCTTGCCCTACGAGGCCTAAGAGAAGGGAAAATCGTTCTATGTGGGTGTACTCTAGTGAGAGTGAGGCTGAATCTTCACATCAGCCACCTGATTCAGATTTGGATGAGGCTCAGAGAGTCTCTACAGAGTTTGGTCTTGATGCCAAACTATCTCCTATAGTGTTGTCTATTGTTGTACCACTTCCCCATGCTTTCAGGATGAGGGGATTAGTGGAAGGGCAACACTGCATTACTATGTTGGATACTGGAGCTACACACAATTTCATACATGAGAGTTTTGTCAGTCAGTGTGGTCTTCAGATAGAGGAGTTTGTTGGGTTTAGAGTCAGGGTGGCAGATGGCTACACCCTTACTTGTACCAGGCGCATTCGTCATCTCTCTTTATTCCTTGGTGATTATGAGATGGAGTCTGATTTTTATGTGATCAATTTGGGAGAGATGGATGTGGTGTTAGGGATGTAGTGGTTACAGGTGATTGAGGAGTTTTACCTTAGGTTTGAGTGTCGAGGCAGGAAGTATGTGTTATAGGGTCTCACTGAGAGGAGTCTACGCACTATGTCCTTTGGTGCAGTAGATAGGAGGGATTTGTAGAGGTGTGATTTAGTTCAGATAGAGTAGGTTACCCGTCATGTCTCCCACCATTCATAGTTACCTAGCTCAGATCAACAATCGGGTCTAGTTGTAAAGAGTCTATGTAGCTCTTCCTTTGTAAAATAACTTTAAGGAAATTCGGGCAATTTCTAAGCTAATAATTCAACAATCAAATTCATCTCAACCAGAATTCTCATTTTAATTCATATTATTTAGAAATATTGAAATTGAACTTCATAACAAATATCTCCATTTACATGTAACTCACAAACTTGATGAATATTAATGCAAGCACCTATTGTTTATTTGTATCATCTGTTGTTTATTCTCTTGTTGGCAGCGCTAGCACAAACTTCACTAAGTATTGCGGCCGCTTGATGAAGAAAATGATTATTCTTAATACCTGAAAAGATGATTGCCAAACCCGTGCCTGCTGGAAAGGCCGCTGTTGGTCTTGCGCTTGGCAATATTGTTTTAACTCTACGATCTGGAGATTATACTAACTGTAATCCTTGTTCGGCAATTTGTGTAACCCGCACATACAAATTAGCCCCCGCGTCCAAGCTGGAGACTGCCGCTTCAACCTTTACGCCCAGAACTGTCCAAACGCGAGCCTGTCATTAACTCACAACTTTGCATTTAATGTAACTGGCATTCTCTGTCATAATTCGATGGCAATTGTGTCCATCTCATAATGAGCAATTTAGGAAAATTGTCGTTTTCCCAAACCCTTCAAACCCTCGCTGTCCATCATATTCGCATTTTCCAGAATTCCCAAGTATCAATATTCATATCATAATCAATAATAATCGTGACTTTCGAAAGTCCAAGGCTTTAATAAAAAACTTCAATCGTCTTCAATACACCAACTTCTAGCTTCAAACACACCTCTCACTTAAGTGCCATGAAGCGTCAAGCACACACCTTTTAAATAAAACATAAAGTAACATCATAATTAAATAAGCCAAGCTTAATTGTACAAGATATGAGAATGGAGGCACATTATGAACCCAACTGAAGAAGAATGAATATCACACCAAAATCCAACTGCCTTGCCTAAAATAGGAACCACTAACTGACTTACTAAAAATAGTAAGTGTGCACAGAGATCCCCTAACCAATCCATCAGCTCACGGGAATCGCATTAATGAACTGACAATAGCAAGCATGGGAGCTTGCTAAATCGGGGACATTACAGTCCTCCCTCCCCAAGATTGCTTGTCCCCAAGCAATCGCAAACCAAGATGCTGCAAAATATCTTCTAACTCCCAAGTAGCATCCTCATCCGGAAGATCACGCCACTTGATCAAAAACTCACGGATAACTCGTCTGCGCAATTGTTGTTCCCTGGTATCTAAAATGGCTTCAGGAATCAATTCCAACTTCCCTTCATCGTCCAGAGGTGGTAAAATAACTGAAGGAACTACATGCCTTCCCAAAGCTTTCTTCAAATGGGACACATGGAACACATTGTGTACTTTACTATCAAGAGGCAAATCCAACTCATAAGCAACCTCTCCGACCTGCCGAACCACACGAAAGGGACCATAATACCGAGGTTTAAGCTTTTCAGCCCCGCTCCTCCGAATGGAAGACTACCTATACGGCTGCAACATTAAATACACCATGTCCCCAACCTCAAAAGAGCGGGCCACTCTCCTCTGATTAGCGTACTGCTTTTTCTGATTCTGTGCACGTTGTATATTATCCCGCAAGGTGCCTAAAACATCTTGACTGTCTTGTAACAAATCACCTGCACCAGGTACTCTGCTATCACTGAGCAACAAATCAAAGAAACTGGGAGGATCATATCCATACAAAGCACGAAACGGAGCCATACCAATGGACATATGGTGGGTCAAATTGTAGCAATATTCACATAAATAAACCCACTTCACCCAAGCCCTCTGCTAAGCGGAAACATAGTTACGTAGATAGCCCTCCACCCATTTATTAACTATCTCTGTCTGCCCGTCAGTCTGTGGGTGATAGCTAGTACTAGGAATTAGTTCTGTACCACATAACCTGAACAACTCCTGCCAAAAGTGACTCATGAAACGACTGTCCTGATCACTCACAATGCTCCGCGGTAATCCATGTAACTGAAAAATCTCCCTGAAGAACAATTCTGCCACTTGTACCGCTGAAAAAGTGGTAGCAATGGGAAAAAAATGAGCAAATTTAGTCAAGCGATCCACTACTACGTAAATGCAATCTCTACCTTGAACCTTAGGCAGACCCACAATAAAATCCATGGAAATGCATTCCCATTTCTGATCAAGGATAGGTAGTGGCTGTAATAATCCTGTTGGATATGTATGTTCCGGCTTGTTCTGCTGACATACAGAACATTCTTTAACATAATTATGAACATCATGCTTGAGACCCTTCCATGTGAAACGTTCACGCACCTGTCTGTAAGTCTTATAGAAACCCGGATGCTTAGCTATAGGGGAATCATGAAAAGCCCTCAGCACCAACCGTATAACACTCGAACCAGCCACCAACCAAACTCTTCCCTTGTAAATGATCAATTCATTAACAAGAGCATACCTGTCATCTTGAATAGTCCCCCCCAAAAAATGAATGGCCCACTGATCCTTCGCATACTCTGCGACTATCAAATGTTTCCAATCCTCAGTAACCTCAGTCAAGGCACACAAGTGTGGTCTCCTAGATAGAGCATCAACAACAACGTTCTGTGTCCCTTTGATATAAGAAATATCAAAATCATAAGACTGAATCTTGCTGACCCATTTCTGTTGCCGCTCATTCAGGTCACATTGTCCCAGGAAATATTTCAAACTATCATGATCAGTTTTAATGCAAAATTTGTTGCCAACCAGATATTGTCTAAATTTAGCCAAAGCATGCATGATGGCTAACATTTCCTTATCATAAACACTAAAAGACTTCTCAGGACCTCTAAGCTTCCTGCTCTCATACACAATAGGATGACGATCCTGTGAAAGAATGGCACCAATACCCTCACCAGAAGCATCACAATGCAAATCAAAGGGTCTAGAGAAGTCAGGCATAGCCAACACCGGACAAGAAGTCATAATCATTTTGAACTTCTCAAAACACTCCTGTGCCTGAGTAGTCCACTGGAAAGCACCCTTACGAGTCAAATCAGTAAGGGGAGCAGCATGACAGGAAAAACTTGCAACAAATCTGCGATAGAAGGCACACAGACCAATAAATCCTCTAAGCTGAGTCAGGTTCTCTGGAACGGGCCAATCCATAATAGCGCGAACCTTTTCTGGATCTATACGAACTCCCTCTGCGCTAATAATGTGTCCCAGATACAACAACTTAGACATGCCCAAAGCACACTTAGACTCAGAAAATAAAGAAGCCTCAGCCAAGATACCCAAAACAGTGTCCAAGTGCATCAAGTGCTCCTCCCACGTCCTACTATAAACCAAGATGTCATCAAAAAATACCAAAACAAACTTCCTCAACTGCCTATGGAAAACTCTATTCATGGTGGACTGAAATGTTGCCGGAGCGTTGGTCAGTCCAAAAGGCATGACCAAAAACTCAAAATGACCATAATGACATCGGAAGGCTGTCTTCTCTATGTCTTCCTCCCGTACCCGAATCTGATGGTACCCCGATCTCAAATCTATTTTAGAAAAGTAAGAAGCTCCATGCAATTCATCAATCAGCTCATCAATGCGGGGAATGGGATATCTGTTCTTAATGGTTTTCCGATTCAGCATTCTATAGTCAATACACATCCTCATAGTGCCATCCTTCTTCACCAAAACCATTGATGAAGCAAAAGGGGACTTACTCGGCCTAATGTGACCCATAGAGAGCAGCTCCTCAATAGTCTTTTTGTAATGACCCTTACTATAAAGGCCACTAAAAACCACTAATACTGAATTGAGAAAATTCGTCAAACAGTTGGCATGTACTGAATACACTGCTGAAAGAAAAATACTAAATATAGGAAATTATTTTGCAATATATGAGTTCGCTGTCCCAAAATTTCAGAATAATAGATAGCAACCAAATACCATCTAAAACACTATCAATGATGTAGGAAATTGCTCAAAACCATATGCCATTCATATATCAACAATTTGCAACAATGCCATACATTTTTCAGTCAATAATATGATCATCAAACCCTAGGTTTGCAATATAGATAGACTGAAAATTACAATGCCCTTTCACTTGCAAAATCCTAGCCTTCCTTTGTTACCAATAATGCCAAATGGCAAACAAAGACAAGTACAATGTAAAATAGTAAAGTGTTGAAGCTATATTTTGTACTCAGCTGAAAACATGCATTTCTCAGAAAATATGCCAAATGCCAAATGAGAAATGAGGAACCTGATTGTAGATGGCTGCAATAATTTTTTCGGATCTGCTTTTTCGAATCTGCTTTTTCGGACTGCTTTTTCCTCTTGCAACCAAAACTCAAACCCTCAAGTAAATCTGAGGATTCCAAATAAGCTCAACTTAAAATGGCTGAATACCACTTCCAAACTTGCAACCCTTCAGTAGATATTTCACTACCTCAGTTATGTCAATCTAGGGGAGTGATTCGTTCCCAAAGATCGAATAGTATTTGCAAACCACAAGGCTACAAATTGCTTCACAATGAAGAAGTAGAAGAAATCCCAAATCCAAGCATGTAGAAATGATAGCCCAAGCCCCCTATTTATTCTTTTTCTTGAGAAGTTACTAGAACTTCTAGAAACATCTAATTATAATGTACTTTATAATAAAATAACATTATAATAATAAAGTACATTTCTCAACTCAAAAATATAACAATGTAGGCCAAGATGTCTCATAACTGAATGTAGGCCCAACTAGACTGAATGTAGGCTCGAACTGGATGTAGGCTCGCTTCTGGATGTAGGCTCCACTACAACTGCATGTAGGCCTCAAACTGGATGTAGGCTCTGCCGAATGTAGGCTTTGTCAGCAATAAGCAATCAAATGATCCACACAATGACTCTCTCTCCAAACTATTTGCCTACGAGAGTCGATGATAGGCAAACCCGTCATGAACGAACATGTCTCTAGAAAGGGGACATGACAGTCCGCCCCTCCAGAAATTGCTTGCCCTCAAGCAATCTCAAAGCTGGATGCTGCAAAATCTCCTCAGACTCCCAAGTAGCATCCTCAATAGGAAGATCTCTCCACTTCACCAAATACTCCCTGATAACTCTCTTGCGAAGCTATTTCTCCCCGCTATCCAAGATAGACTCTGGCACCAAAACCAACTTCCCCTCATCATCCAAGGGTGGTAACACTGTAGAAGGCACAACATGTTGCCCTAACGCCTTCTTGAGGCACGACACATGAAACACATTATGCACTCTACTATCAGCTGGAAGCTCAAGCTCATAAGCCAGCTCACCAACACGCCTAATGATCCTGAAAGGCCCATAGTATCTCGGTTTAAGCTTCTCCGACCCACTCTTCTTGAGAGTAGACTGTCTGTATGGCTGAAGCATGAGGTAAACCATATCATCAACCTCAAAGCTCCTCTCAATCCGCTTCTGATCTGCATACTACTTGTACTGATTCTGTGCCCTGGCTATATTATCCTTGAGAGCATCAACAATGTCCTTGCTCTCCTGAAGCAAATCCCTGGCACGTGGAACTCTAATATCAGACATAAGCAAATCAATGAAGCTAAGCGCATCATACCCATATAGAGCCTTGAAAGGTGACATCTGAATCGACATGTGAAATGTGGTATTGTAACAATACTCACACAAATGTATCCATCTCACCCATGCCCTTGCTGACCAGCCACATAGTTCCTCAAATAGCCCTCCACCCACTTATTGACTATCTTTGTCTATCCATCCGTCTGCGGGTGATAACTGGTGCTAGGTGTAAGCTCAGTGCCACAAAGTCTGAATACCTCCTGCCAAAAGTGACTCAAAAATCTGCTATCCCTGTCACTCACTATGCTGCGGAGTATCCCATGCAATTTGAAGACCTCTCTGAAGAAGACCTCAGCTACCTGTACTGCTGTGTAAGTAGTAGTGATGGGAAAGAAGTGTGCATACTTCGTCAGTCTATCCACCACCACATAGATACAATCACGCCCTTGGGCCTTGGGCAAGCCCGTAATGAAATCCATGGATATGCACTCCCACTTCTGATCAGGAATGGGAAGTGGCTGTAGGAGCCCGGCTGGAAAGGTGTGCTCTTGTTTGTTCTGCTGACAAACAGGGCACTCACAAACATACTGCAATACATCTGTCTTCAGTCCTTTCCAAGTGAACCGCTCCCGTACCTGTCTATATGTCTTGAAGTACCCGGGGTGACTAGCTGTAGGTGAATCATGAAGAGCTCTCAATATAGATCGCTTCACCTTCGATCCTGGGGCTAGAAAGATCTTGCTCTTGTAGATAATCAAATCATCTACAAGTGTATACCGGGTATCAACAACTGACCCATCAACTACCCCTGACGCCCATGGGTCTCTAGCATACTCTGCCACTATCATATGTTGCCAATCCTCTGAAATCTCAATCAATGCATTGAGATGTGGTCTACGTGACAATGCATCTGCTACCACATTCTGAGTCCCTCTCACATATGATATATCAAAATCGTAAGCCTGTAACTTACTTACCCACTTCTGCTGCCTATCGTTGAGATCTCTCTAACTAAGGAAATGCCTCAAACTGTTGTGGTCGGTTTTAATGCAAAACTTACCACCCACTAGATACTGTCTAAACTTAGCCAACGCATGCATGATGGCTAACATCTCCTTATCGTAAATGCTGAAAGATCTCTCAGGTCCACGGAGTTTCCTGCTCTCATATGCAATATGGTGCTTGTCCTGCATCAACATAGCACCTATACCCTCTCCGGATGCATCACATTGAAGCTCAAATGACTTCGAGAAATCAGCCAAAGCTAACACCGGACATGAAGTCATGATCTCCTTGAACCTGTCAAAGCAAACCTGCGCCTCTGGTGTCCAAACAAAGGCCCCCTTCTTCAGCAAATCTGTCATAGGGGCTGCATGACGTGAATACCCACTCACAAATCTGCGGTAGAATCCACATAGGCCTAGGAACCCTCTCAACTATGTCAGGTTTTCTGGAATAGGCCACTCCACTATAGCACGGATCTTATCAGGATCCATCTGTACTCCCTCTGCACTGATAATGTGTCCCAAATACAAAAGCTCAGTCATACCCAGATCACATTTGGACTCCTTGGCATACAAGGACTCCGTCTGCAATATACTCAATACAATCTCCAAATGTGCTACATGCTCCTGCCATGTCCGACTGTATACCAAGATATCATCAAAGAATACCAACACAAACTTCCTCAACTGATGATGGAAGACCTTATTCATCATGGACTGGAAAGTAGCCGGTGCATTGGTCAACCCAAATGGCATGACCACAAACTCAAAGTGCCCACAATGGCATCTAAATGCAGTCTTCTCCACATCCTGCTCTCTGACTCTGATCTGGTGATAGCCGGATCTCAAATCAATCTTGCTGAAGTAGCATGCTCCATGTAGCTCGTCTATCAACTCATCAATCCGAGGGATGGGATACCTATTCTTAATAGTCCTCTTATTCAGCATCCGATAATCAATGCACATCCGCATTGAACCATCCTTCTTCACCAAAACTACCGAAAAAGCAAAAGGAGACTTGCTCGGTCTAATGTGCCCCATCTCAAGTAGCTCCTTGATGGTTTTCTCTATCTCATCCTTGAGCCTCTTAGGATGCCTGTATGGTGTGATCATCACTGGTTTAGCACCCTCCTCTAACTCAATGATGTGCTCAATCCCTCTATCAGGTGGTGCGCCAGGTGGAATGTCACTGAACACCCTATCATACTGCTCTCTCAATCTCTGAATATCAGGGTGATACTCTGTCATCTGATGCTCCTCCTGTGTAGGCATGAGAGTACACATGGCTGCCCATCCGATCCCATCGTGTCTAACCATCCTCTCCATGTGCCTGAAAGAAATAGTCCTAATGTCACTATTTCTGATAGCCCTCAAGACATGCTGCCTACCATCTGCCTCAAACTTGATCTCCATGTCCCTGAGTCTGAAAGTGACCTCGCCCAATGAATGCAACCAAGTCATCCCAATACAATATCTAGGTCGCCCATGTTAACTACATGGTAATCCGCTTTGAACTCATAATTGCTCAAGCGTAAGGGCATATCTCTGATCATCCTGTTACACTTAAGAGTGTAACCATCAGCAACCTGTACTCGGAGACCCTCAAATTCTTTTGTCTCAATGCCACGGCGCTCAACCAAACGTGCATCAATGAAATTATGCGTAGCACCTGTATCAACTAGGGTAATCACCTTTTGTCCTGCTAGAACTCCACGCAATCTAAAGGACCCCTCCTGCTGAATACTAGATAAGCGTGCCTGCTGCAAATGTAGCTCCGGCTCCACCTTAGGCTCTGAAGCCTCTGCCTCTACCTCAAGCTCTGTGTCACTATGCTCATCCTCATGTGCTGTGCTATCTGAATCTGAGTCCTCATAGTATGCCCACATAACTCTATTGGCCTTCCCCTTAGGCCTCAAAGGACAGTCATGATCCCTATCATATGGACCTTTGCAATAGAAGCATAGCTTCTTCCTGCGTAGGTCATTAAGTGCCTCAGTATCCAAGGGTGGAGTGGATTTCCCTTTGGTATCAACCTTCTTCCCCTTCCCCTTATCAAACTTCTTATTATCTCTGAAAGAAGTAGAACTCCTAGGGGTGAATCTGCTAGAAGGTGCTGTAAGCTCCATACTACGAGCTTTCCTCATGGCCTCCTGTAGTGTCGATGGATCAAATGCCTTGATCCAACCCTTGAGGGGTTCAAACAATCCCTCAGTGAATAGGATAACCAACCGCCTCTCCGATACATCCTAAACCATAACTGACAACCTCTGAAACTCACTGATATAAGTCTCTAAGCTGCCTGTCTGTCTCAACTGTGCAAGATCACGGAAGAAGATCTCTGGATCCTTCCTGTCAAAACGCTCCACCAGCCTATCCACAAAATCCTGGTACGATGTCACCTGGTTGTGCTACAAGGTAACCATACCATGTGACCACCAGTCATGAGCTACGCCCTCCAAATGCAAGGTGGCGTATCTGATGGCATCTATCTCTGACATGGGTCTCAATGCTAAGAAAGTATCCAACTTATGTATCCATGCCTGTGCTGTCATCTGTCCACTACCATCAAAAGAAGGTAAAGTGAGCTTGCTAGCAGCTCGCTGCAACTCACTGTCATGGCCTCCTCTAGGTCTCCTGTTCTACCGAGTATTCCTCATGTGCTCTCTCCTCTGGTTCAAGTAGCGATCAAAGTTAAGTAACTCACGCACATGTGGTGGTAATGCCTGCCATTCTACAGTAGCAGCTCTAAGATCATCCTGAAACTCATCCTGTACATCACCCTCTCCTACCTCCTGAGCCTCCTCTCTAAGGAAAGTAGGACGAGTAGGTCTATCCGCTGTCCAAGACCTGTGCCTAGGAGCACCCTGTGAACCTGCCACGCTCCTATTATCATGATCAAGTGTACCTCTAACCTGTTCTTGTGCTCTGGGCTGAACCACTCTCTCCATCATAGTGGTCAAATTACACAAGGACTGGACCATCTCCTGCTGTCCCGTAGTCATAATCCGAAAGAATTCCCTCTCATCATTAGGAATTCTAGGTGGGCTCTGTGACTGTCTCTCACCCATGGTAAGAGTATCTCCGAAGTCCTGTTCACCCTCTAGTGCTGCTCTTCTTCGTGTGTAGTACCTGTGATGCCCAAATGCTGACGGATGCATATAGGTTTCTTACCCAACAGGATGGCAAGAACACCGCTCTGATACCACTATAATGACCCTTACTATAAAGGCCACTAAAAACCACTAATACTGAACTGAGAAAATTCATCAAACAGTTGGCATGTACTGAATACACTGCTGAAAGAAAAATACTGAATATAGGAAATTATTTTGCAATATATGAGTTCGCTGTCCCAAAATTTCAGAATAATAGATAGCAACCAAATACCATCTAAAACACTATCAATGATGTAGGAAATTGCTCAAAATCATATGCCATTCATATATCAACAATTTGCAACAATGCCATACATTTTTCAGTCAATAATATGATCATCAAACCCTAGGTTTGCAATATAGATAGACTGAAAATTACAATGCCCTTTCACTTGCAAAATCCTAGCCTTCCTTTGTTACCAATAATGCCAAATGGCAAACAAAGACAAGTACAATGTAAAATAGTAAAGTGCTGAAGCTATATTTTGTACTCAGCTGAAAACATACATTTCTCAGAAAATATGCCAAATGCCAAATGAGAAATGAGGAACTTGATTGTAGATGGCTGCAATAATTTTTTCGGATCTGCTTTTTCGAATTGCTTTTTCGGATCAGCTTTTTCCTCTTGCAACCAAAACTCAAACCCTCAAGTAAATCTGAGGATTCCAAATAAGCTCAACTTGAAATGGCTGAATACCACTTCCAAACTTGCAACCCTTCAGTAGATATTTCATTACCTCAGTTATGCCAATCTAGGGGAGTGATTCGTTCCCAAAGATCGAATAGTATTTGCAGACCACAAGGCTACAAATTGCTTCACAATGAAGAAGTAGAAGAAATCCCAAATCCAAGCATGTAGAAATGATAGCCCAAACCCCCTATTTATTCTTTTTCTTGAGAAGTTACTAGAACTTCTAGAAACATCTAATTATAATGTACTTTATAATAAAATAACATTATAATAATAAAGTACATTTCTCAACTCAAAAATATAACAATGTAGGCCAAGATGTCTCATAACCGAATGTAGGCCCCCAACTAGACTGAATGTAGGCTCGAACTGGATGTAGGCTCGCTTCTGGATGTAGGCTCCACTACAACTGCATGTAGGCCTCAAACTGGATGTAGGCTCTGTCGAATGTAGGCTCTGTCAGCAATAAGCAATCAAATGATCCACACAATGACTCTCTCTCCAAACTATTTGCTTACGAGAGTCGATGATAGGCAAACCCGTCATGAACGAACATGTCTCTAGAAAGGGGACATGACACTTTTCGATCTCATCCTTCATCCGTTTTGGGTGCCAGTAAGGAGTGATCATAATGGGTTTAGTACCTTCTTCTAGCTCAATAATATGCTCTATGGTCTGCCATGTGGTAAATCACTGAACACTTTAGCGTGTTTAACCCGGAGTTTCTGTATGTCAGGCGAATAGACTGTCTTCTCAACCTCTGTAGACTTAAGGGACATCCTGCACTCTGCTGCCCAATCCACTGCATCATGATTAATAAGTCACTGCATACGCCTGAAGGAAATAGTCTTCAAATTATCTTCCTTGATGGCCTTCAAAATATGTTTCTTTCCATCCACCTCAAAACTCATTTCCATGTTCTTAAGATTGAGGTAAAATGCCTCAATGGAATGCAACCAGCTCATGCCTAAAACCAATTCTGTCCCACCCATATCAACCACATAAAAATCAGGTTTGAAATCATAATTGTTTAACCTGAGTGGCAAATCTGAAATCATTTTGTCACACTTAAGAGTGTAACCATCAGTGACCTTGACACTAATTCCCTCAAAATCTTCAGTCAACAATCCTCTTTTGGATACTAATCCTGAATCAATAAAATTATGTATTGCCCCAGTATCCAATAATGCAATGACACGCTGTCCCGCCAAGAGCCCCCGTAATCTGAAAGACCCTTCTTTCTGCATACTAGAAAGATAAACCACCTTAAGCTTAGAATTGTCACCATCTGCCCTCTCCATAGATATTACTTCTTCCGTGTCATCCTGCTGTTCTGAAAAATCAGTCACATGCTCATCCTCATAAAACCATTCCATAAGCCTATTTCTCCCCTTAGGCCTCAGAGGACACTCATGTTTCTCATCATAGGGACCCTTGCAATAAAAACATAACCTTCTTCTCCTCAAATCATTGAGAGTTTCCTGATCAAGAGGTCCTATCATAGGACGCTTAGAATCTAATCCGTCTTCTTTTTTGGGGGCAGAATTATTGTCCTGAGAAGAACTCGATGGTCTAGAAGGGAAACGAGTACGTGGTGCTGAAAACTTCAAGTCCCGAGCTTTCTTCATGGCTGCCTACAAGGAAGGGGGATCAAAGGACTTAACCCATCCTCTGAGAGGTTCTACTAATCCTTTTGTAAACAACATCACTCATCTCCTCTCTGAAATATCATAAACCATCACTGAGATTCTCTGAAACTCATTAATAAAATTTTCCAAATTACCAATCTATTTGAGTTGAGCCAAATCACGAAAAAATGATTCTGGATCTTTCCTGTCAAATCTCTCAACCAGATTGTGCACAAACTCTTGATAAGTCCTTATCTGATCATGCTATAATGACACGAGACCATGATACCACCAATCATGAGCAGCTCCGTCTAGGTGCAGAACAGCAAATCGAACAGCGTCCTCTTCAGACATAGGATGTAAAGCAAGGAAAGTGTCCAACTTATGAATCCAGGCCCTGGCTGTCATCTTCCCACTACCATCAAAATAACTCATAGTGAGTTTATTTGTTGCTTGCTTAAGTTCAAACCGGTTAGTCCTCTGTCTCACATCTGGACTGTGCCTGCCTCTATGATGTTCTCTTTTTTGGGATAAGAATCTATCAAAATTCAAGTTCCTCTTAATGGGTTCAGGTAATGCATCCCATTCAGCATAGTGAGCAACCATATCATCCACAAAAGGGGCTGGCTCAGAATCAACACTAACTGCATCCTCTTCAGGTCTCAGAAATGTGGGACGTAATGGCCTATCACGGGTGCTTGTAGGATCATCTCTAGTCACCTGCCTATCCACAATTCTGGATCTATGCAAGCCAACTAATGCATCTCTAGTGCCTCTGTCACAGTTTCCTGGTACATTCATGCGCTGCAAGGTGTCAGAAAGTTGTTGCAAAACAATTGCAACCTAATGTTGTCCAACTGCGAGATTCCGAAAAGTATCGCTGACTTCCCTGTCCATGTCAGTTCCCGCATTGTCTCTATTCCTGTTAGCTGTTTGATCACCTTGCTGACCCTGTTCATTACCCTCCGGAGGTGGCGAACCTCTACCTCTACGAATGTAATGAATACCTAGCACAAATCTATCTGCCATATCTGGGCCCAAACTTCAGGCTGGCAGGATCAGTGCTCTGATACCACTGTAAAGAGTCTATGTAGCTCTTCCTTTGTAAAATAACTTTAAGGAAATTCAGGCAATTTCTAAGCTAATAATTCAACAATCAAATTCATCTCAACCAGAATTCTCATTTTAATTCATATTATTTAGAAATATTGAAATTGAACTTCATAACAAATATCTCCATTTACATGTAACTCACAAACTTGATGAATATTAATGCAAGCACCTGTTATTTATTTGTATCATCTGTTGTTTATTCTCCTGCTGGCAGCGCTAGCACAAACTTCACTAAGTATTGCGGCCGCTTGATGAAGAAAATGATTATTCCTAACACCTGAAAATATGATTGCCAAACCCGCGCCTGCTGGAAAGGCCACTGTTGGTCTTGCGCCTGGCAATATTCTTTTAACTCTGCGATCTGGAGATTATACTAACTGTAATCCCTGTTTGGCAATTTGTGTAACCCACACATACAAATTAGCCCCCGCATCCAAGCTGGAGACTGCCGCTTCAACCTTTACGCCCAGAACTATCCAAAAGCGAGCCTGTCATTAACTCGCAGCTTTGCATTTAATGTAACTGGCATTCTCTATCATAATTCGATGGCAATTGTGTCCATCTCATAATGAGCAATTTAGGAAAATTGTCGTTTTCCCAAACCCTTCAAATCCTCGCTGTCCATCATATTCGCATTTTCCAGAATTCCCAAGTATCAATATTCATATCATAATCAATAATAATCGTGACTTTCGAAAGTCCAAGGCTTTAATAAAAAACTTCAATCTTCTTCAATACACCAACTTCTAGCTTCAAACACACACCTCTCACTTAAGTGCCTTGAAGTGTCAAGCACACACCTTTTAAATAAAACATAAAGTAACATCATAATTAATTAAGCCAAGCTTAATTGTACAAGATATGAGAATGGAGGCACATTATGAACCCAATTGAAGAAGAATGAATATCACACCACAATCCAACTGCCTTGCCTAAAATAGGAACCACTAACTGACTTACTAAAAATAGTAAGTGCGCACAGAGATCCCCTAAACAATCCATCAGCTCACGGGAATTGCATTAATGAACTGACAATAGCAAGCACAGGAGCTTGCTAAATCGGGGACATTACAGTAGTTCACTTTGTGAACAATCCCTTGTTTGATATGGATGTTAGTTTGTCTTACTAAAATCCATTGTTTGGGCTAGGTGATGATCCCCTTCAAGTGACAAGTGTTGTTGATGATGTCTGGGATCCTACTAGTACACCAGTATGTTACTCAGTTCTTACAAGATGCCAAATAGGTCTTACTGAGGAGTTCACAGAGGTGTACACAGTGAGGAGTGCATACAACTTTACATTTAATCCTCATGTTTAGGATATCTACCAAGTGCAGAGTTCATCAATGCATAAGTTCGATGATGGGTATGACAATTTGGTTGGCACTAAGACATTGGGCAAGTCCAGTTTACCGGTTGAGTTACTTCCGTGTGCTGTTCCTGTTTTTGCATCTTCAATTTGAGTGTTGAGTTCAGTTTCACAAACTCTATTATTTGTACAAATGGTGATGGTGTTGTCTTACAGGAGTTTGTTGATGACAGGGACATTACACATGTCTATCTGTGGGATCCGGGTGGACTGTTGTGTTGCATTGGTATCTAGCGATTGCTTGGGGACAAGCAATCTTTGGGAGGGAGGATTGTAATGTCCCCATTCTGAGCGAGCATCTAAGTTATTAGATTTAGCCTATCACTAGGTCCTTGTAGGCTAATACTAGTGATTAGAGGGCCCTGATGTGGGTTTTGGCCTGTTTTGAGGGACTTACTATTTATAGTAAGTCAACAGTTGGTTCCAATGAGCTCAGATGTGTATGCACCCTAAAATGGTTGTCTAGACTTTAGGCCCCCATTCATCAATTTATCAATTTCCTGAATCAATGCTTTGCAATATTTTCAATTCAAATCAATTTTCTTGATCAAATCATAATTAATTCAAATATTTCAATATTTCCTAAAGTTTGATCATTTTATCCTAAGTTTTATTTAATTAAGAGAACATGCTCCCTTTTAATTAAATAAAAAAATCTTTTAATTAAATAATAAAATCATTTTATCCTAAGCCACATTTAATTAAAAGAACAAATCTTTTTTAAATAAATAAAAAAATCTTTTAATTAAATAATGGAGACCACTTTGCTAAAAATAATAAATAAATAATAAAATGAAAAGAAAAAGAAAGACTTTTTGTCTACACATTGAATGCACACTTTCCAAGATGAGTGGAATCTCCTTTTGCCTCTTAATCTCTTCCACACATCTTTTTGCCTCTTGAGAATCTTGAGCACATGGATCAACCAAGATTTAATCTCCACCATTGCTCATTTCTTTTTGCCTCTTAATCTTAACCGTCCATTCATTTCTAAAATCCTTTATAAGGAGCTCTCTCCTCATTTAGGCATCCAGGTTTTAGGCATCCATACATAGAGATTTTAGAAATCAAGATTTTATGTTATTGTTATGCAGGTTTGGAGAGCGATTTTGGGGGAAAATTTGAGCACTTGAGCTTGGATATTGCAACATCTCTTTTCTTGTCTTCTTCTCTCATGCCTCCATGGCAGTCCATTTAGATTAATCTTGCACTTGCATATTAGATTAGATTCATATTTTCTTTCATAGAATAATCTTGCATAAGCATTTCCTTTCATAGATTAGTTTGCTTTTATGCATTGTTATCATTTAGAATAGCTTTCATTTTCATTTGCATGCATACTTGATGATCATGGAGACTAGCAATCTTGCTTTTCCTCTTTTAATCTGTCATTTTATGGTGTACTTGCATGGGTACAAACTACGTCTAATCTGAGGGTCTCCATTACAAATCTTTGCACTCCATGAATAGAGAGCTGAGTCGCCATTTGAGACCTCATTCTTGAGCAATCTTGGATATAATGACTCATAGAAGTGTGTCAACATTTTAGCACACAAGATGAATTAGAGGAATTAAATGATGCTCTCAGTTTTTATTTTTGACTTCCGATTTGGGCTCCAAGATTCTTGGAGGGAGCGTCTAGTTTTAGAAAGTCACTCCGTCAGGTTCATTCATCGTCTTTCATCATCAGGATCACGCTTGTGCTGTCAGATTTCGATTTGCTTCTTTAATCATTTTCGCAAAATGGGTGAATTTTTTATATTATTATTTAATTAAATTGGCTAAGGTTGCTATTTTTATTGGGATTGTATATTGGGCACCTTGGTGTTATAGCTCATTGGAACCAGGTTGAGAAGTTTTATATGTTGAGCACATAAAATAGGGACCCTATGTGTCAGAATAGCATTATTTTAATGAAAGGGTCATTTTCATCATTAAAGTGGAGAGAAATATAATAGTTTATTATATTTCAAATATGCAACCATAAAGCAAGTGGCTTTTAAGTAAAAAGTGTCATCGAGAAGCTATTGAATTAAATATTATATATACAGCCTTATGTGAATTCGAACCACATTCTTGGCCATTGTTTTTATTTTCTTGGAGAATTGCTTAAGGGTTTTGTGAGGACTGATTCCTCTCTATCTGCACTCCGAATCATTGAAAGATTGTGGTGAATTGTGCTTTGAACATCAAAGAATTAGTTCTGATTATTTTGATTACAATTTGGTGCTATTGTATACCAAATTTGTGTTGGCAATAAGAGATGGAAACCGGTAAGCCTGCTACTAGTACATGGCAATTAAATATTGTCATTGATTGGCAAAAGAGAAAAGAGATGTTTTGTCATCTCAATCTAAGGTCTAAAGATCTAAGGAGATCTGTATGCAAAGAAACGGGTTTGGCAACCGGTGACATTATGCAAATAAAGAAAAGACTATATCTGCTCTTCAAGAGCAACCGATCACTAAGAAAAGTGCATCAGTAACCGAGGAAAGGATTCAACCGAGGACCGGGATACAACCGGTATCAACTACGCAACCGAGGAAAAGGTGCAACCGGTAAGCAAAGGAAGGAAATGTGACAGGTCACAGATCTTACCTGTTCACAACATGAGGATCTCAACCAATCAAGTGAAGACTTCGGTATGATAAGAAGAACCGGGGAAGTCATAGTCAACTATCTGTTTAAACCAACTCTTTGACCGGGATTTACTGCACTAATTTCGGAAGACTTTGAGTTAACATGGTGATCGGTTCGAGGCGCGCTTAAAGGTTTTAAAGCCAAAGTTTGTGGTTTTAAAATGAGTTATCTCTTGTGAAGGAAAGGTGCTTGACACGCATCTATTGTTTTCTTCATAAAGCAGATAAAGCAAGAGCATGCATCAGATGTTTCATCAGTGAACTAATACTCCACCGAGTGATGTATCCGAAAAGGATCTGTAATTAGGTCATGCATGAAAGGCGCAATTAGGGCAAGAACTCTATATATTCTTCTGCCTGTTGAGAATATAGGTTGCCCTCATTCTGCCAAGAGAAAAGAGTGAACCTGTATGCTGAAAAAGCTTGGGTGAATAGAAAAGAGAAGTAGAGAGAGAAAAGTGTGCAGAGAAGCACAACAATAAAGGAGAACACACCTGCGGTGACCGATGACGTTTCTTAGTTGAGCATAACAGAGATCTTATTAGGCTAGGCAAAGCCATTTGTAAAAGGTCAATCCTTCTATTGTTTTGTAACAATTACAATAGTTAAATCCCAGTATTTGGGTGGGCTTTAATAGGTCCCTTGTATCAAATCCCTTAACCGGGTGACATCTTGTAAGGTGTTCTAAGTCCTCTAACAAGGCAGGCACTAACCGGCATACTGTAACAAATCCCTTAACCGGGTCGCATCTAATAGTGCATTGTAATCCTTTAATAGGGAAGGCTCCTAACAAGGCACACTTCAGAAGAGTGTAGAATTTGTGAGGTCTCCTCACACCGTGGTTTTCACCCAAATTGGGTTTCCACGTGATAAATCTAGTGTCACTGTGTGATTGATTGCTTGATGTTATTTTATGCTTGAATCTGTTTAGCTTACAGTTATAAGCATACTTCATTAGATTTATTTTAAAGAAGTTTTATAGGTGTTGATTCACCCCTCCCCTCTCAGCACTAGTTGGGAATGTCAATTTGTCATTATTTGTTGTGAGTTTGACCATGGTTTCTTGGCGTCTCATTTGCCTTCCATGTCTGTTACACACTTATGCCTTTGGAGGGTGTGTGGTGGTCTAATTTGGTTTGGACGTCACCATCTGAGGAAGCAACGACTTCTTAATGGTTACGAAATGAAATAAAAGGGCAGCGTGTGTGTTTTGAAGGTTGCGTGATTTCATTCTTGGGCAGCCATCTTCCCTATACAAGGCTACTTTTGGAGTTTATGAGCCTACGTTTCCATCTCAGGCAGCAGCACAACTTCTTTGGGCTGCGATTTAATTTCTTCAACAGCCGAATTCTATATGTTAGTGAACTTTGAGGTGCACACTTTAATATTTGTAATTACGTATTATCAATCAGCATTATATATATATATTTGAAAAACTGAATAAAATTGCATATAAGATTTTAGTATTGAAATTGTGCATTTAAATTTTAGAATTTGGTTGCATTCATATATGTTGGAAACCAAACAATTGCAAAACTTTCAAAAAAAACCAAAAAAATATAATTTTTTTAGCAAGAGCTAGCAGGGCTCATTACAAATTGGGTGAAGCAAATATACCGAGAGGGGGAGGAGAAACAGATGTTTGTGACGAACCATCACATGTCACAATCGATATTCAGATCATTCTCCAAATTGGAGTTGTTGAAGGTAAATTGTAATTACTAATTTTAATTTATTTATTTAACTTGAATAAATTTTATGTCATGTTCAATTATCAAATTGTATATAACTTTTCTTAATATTTATTGACATATTGTTATTAACTTGCCTAGGTTGCTGAGACCCGATTTGCATCTCATACTATTGTTATGAGATGACTTGCCAAGGTGCAAGGGGCATTAAGCCAAATGGTTATTTCTAGCCAGTGGGGTATATGGAAGGCTTCGAATTCAGAGAGGGCCCAAAAGGTCAAGGCATTGATCTTAGATGACAGTTGGTGTGCTCATGTGCAATTTGTATTGTATTTCACGAAGCCTATCATGACTATGCTCTGCTTTCCTAATACAAATAAACCTTGTTTTGGGGATGTCTATGATGGCATAGACACAATGGTAGAGAAGGTAAAACTTTCCATACAAACACATGAGAATGACCCCACACAATGTGAAGCCTTATGCAATAAGATGGAAACAATCATTCATCATCGTTGGGAAAAGATAACTACCCCATTGCACATCCTTGCATATGCCCTATCTCTGAGGTACTATAGCAAGGAAGTACTTGCTATGCCAAATAGAGTAGCACCATATGTAGATGAAGAAGTTGCTAATGAGTGCTACAAAACTTTTGCAAGACTCTTCCAAGATGATGAAATGCATAAAAAAGTTAGGCTAGAATTTGGCTTATTTGCTTCGGGAGAAAGACTTAGTCCAGTTGCAATAAAAGACCAAAATGACTTCAAAATGGGAGCTATCACATGGTGGTACCTCTATGGTCAACCATTTAAGAATCTACAACCTCTTGCAATCAAGATCCTCTCACAAGTAATTCTCTTGTTTTTTGTTTGCCACTTGTATTCTACAATGTAGTGCTTAACATTCTTTAATTTGCTTTTCACTTGTATGTTTAATTTTGTGAACATTGTCCAGGTTGCAAGTTCTTTTGGTGCTGAATGGAATTGGAATGCACACTCCTTTATCCGTTAAACGTAACCGGTTGGGCTCAAAACAAGCTGAGGACTTGGTTTACATTCATACCAACTTGCGTCTTTTGTCACGTAAGGAGAATCACTACAAGGAAGGGACAGCTAAGCATTGGGATGTAGCCCCTGAGTGTGCCAACTTGGATGCAACATTTCATGATCTTATTACAACCATAGATGATGATGATGATAACATCATGACACATGGTGCATCTAGCGCAAGTGGAACCATTTTGGGTTCAAATGATACTGAACTTGCAACAAGTGGAGATGATGAGGATGTGGATTTTCTTGAGAATCCTTATGATTCTGAATTTGATTAGTGAATCTTGAATCTTGATTGATGAACATTGAATAATGAACTAAATTTTGATTTTGTAATTCAAATTTCATTGGAATCGTGAACATAGAGGTATATGATATGGCTTATTAGTTATTGAACTTATTTCAATTTGAATATTTGTAAATTTAAATATCTTTAGACTTTGATCAATGGTAAATAGTAAAATACTAAAGTATCATACTATCAAATGATTTAATTTTGTATATTTCTTTCATTTATTTGCATATATATATATAATATATATATATATATATATATTTAAAAATATATATATATAAACGCATCCAAACCCCCCCAAACAAAAAAAATTGTGCATCTGATTCCTGCATCTGCAGCCATATCTGCACTCGAATCGGTAACTTAGGGAAATAGAAAAGGGCTATGGATCTTCAATTAATCCCCTCATTCTGGAGAAGGCTACATGACATACAATCATTGTTGCGAGACTTTGTAAGTCCCGACATGATCTACCTTTGTTGAGTACTTACCAGACTAGGCAAGTCTAGGCGAGTCTCGACGCAACAACTCAATCATTTTAATTTAATTAAAAGAAAATATATAAAATTTCAATGCTTGTTTTTTATGACATGCCCATCTAGGATTTTAAAAAAATATGAAAATGGTGTACACCATGAAGGTCTGTGTGGTTTTGAAGGTCTTCATTTGGGCTTGATGGCGAGGGTGTTGCCCCTAGATTCCCGTGAGGAGAGTTGTTCCTCGACCCGCTGGGCATTTCCCCTGGACCTCTGTGAGGGGTGCTACCCATCAACCCTATTTTGGTGTTGTGCCAAACCCCCATCAAACTGAAGTCTAAGTAATGGGTCAGTGATGAATCATGATCATTAATATCTGCAAAATACATATCCCTTGTTCCAAATCTTTGCATCTTCATAGTCAGCCACAATCATGGATTATCTTGTTTCATACATTGGAAAACTTGTTTGGTATACTAGGATCCCCATAGGCAAAGTTGTGCATGCTATAGTCTCTGTATTGCTAAATACAAGTTAAGTCATAGTTGGTAAGAAATGCCATTTCCATAATGCAAAATGTATCAATCATGCTTTGCATAGACAATTCATAGAACAATCCCATCTATTAATATCCTAGCTAAGATCAAAATAGAACATAACCATTTATCTTTTTACTTAATGTAATGTCCCTTTTTAGCGTGACCATGACTATGGAGGAATTAGCCTATCATGTGACCCTCATAGGCTAATGGGGATGGACAAAGGGTCTCTTTCAGTGGGCATCTACTTCAAGATCCAGTATGCTTTGGTTTGGCTTTCGTTTGGTGTCATTTGGACTTCATTTGCTATACTTTCGCCACGTTTACTATTTATAGTAAGCCTGATGTTGTTGGAGAAGGACCCTTTCTATTTTTGGAAAGTTCATTTGGTCACGTGGGGAAATAACAGGTATGACTTTTGTTTCAAACGAGGATAAGTATTTTGGGAGTTATTATTATTTTAGTGGCCAAATTATTATTAAATCATTAAATGACTTATTATAAAGTTATAATTTAACTTTATAATATCACTTAAGTTGAGGGTTGAGTCATCATTAGAAGGGGCCATTTATTCAATTAATTCATGGAAGCTTAAGCCAAGGTATTAATTAAAGTATTGGAGTAAATGAATTATTAAAAGGAAAAAAATATATCTTTTATCCCACATTGGTAAGGAATGTGTTTGAGCTCTCACAAAAAAGAATAAAAATGGACTTAAGAGCTCATTCTCATATATATGGAATTGATCATTTTTGTGCTTTGATACTTGGTGAATTTTATGAGTTTCTCCAGCAAGGGTTTCAAGGAGCCATTGCAAGTTTGGAAGCCATTATTACTCAGTTTTGAGGTGCTGAAAGATTGCATTGAGATTGCTGGTTGTGCTAGCCATTGTTCTACATCAGCCTTTCAGAGGTTTGTGCATTTGCAAGGGTCTTATCTGATCATTCATGCCCAGATTTACAAATACATGGTGTATTCTTCATTCCGGGTATGAATCTTTGCAAAGTATTGTTGTACTTGTCACATGGTTGTATATTTTGAACTGCTGGGTAAAAAATAAATAAATTACATTTGTAACAGCAGTGACATAATTGTCATTAATTAGTTATATTTCATTGTACTTGCAATTTGCTTCATTTGTATAACTTTCACATTGCAAAAACTTTCAAAATTCAAGGAAACATCAACAATTGCATTGGTTAGAACTATTGGGGTTCTTACAGTGGTATCAGAGCTTGCATGTAAAGTGTTTAACTAAATATTGAACATTCAAAATTGACAACCAAAATTAGATTTGAGGCAATATCCTAGTTGGGGATATTACAGTGGTATCAGATCGGTTTCCTGCCATCCTGTGGGGTTGAAAATTTTGAGTTACCACGCTTGATTTGTGAGTGATCTGTACTCTCACAAGTTATTTTAATTATGGAAAAATACAAGAAATCCAGTAAATATGGAAACCAATTGAGCAGTGTGTCATGTTTCAGGAAACAAACAGGTGCCCTGGAAAATGAAATGGAGAAATTGAGCCAAACACAGGAAAGGCTAAAAGCACAACTTTCAAATCTGGTGACTGTTGACAGGGCAGCTAGGTTTATGGTTTCCTTCTTCAAAAATTCTTCCTCACGGAAAATGCAGGAAGAGGAACGAGAGGTTTTCATAGGTGAGACATCCAGAAATCTTCATAATAAATTTTCAGCAGCTACTGATCATTGTGGAGATGAACCTGTTCTTAGTAGGACAACCACTAGTCCTATTTGCACACATGATGTTGGAGAATCTTTACAGGGACATGTGGATGTGACTTGCAGTGGTACTGAAGCTCAGCATCTTGTTGATATTAGGGTTAGTGACACGGAACAAGCCGATGACATGTTCACTACCATTGATGGCAGCCTCACACTAGTTAGTGGTACTGAAAATGTCAATGGCACAAGGTCTGATTTTCAGGACAACAGTCCCTTATTTGATCATGTTGATGGTGTTGTCGATGCCACTATGGGTTCTAACTCATTAGATGATGGGGCTTCTTTTGAAGACTGCGAGGAGGATATGAGCACTGACATCTCTTATTTTTATGGCAGCAGTCATAGTGTTGAGTCAGTGTAGGAGACAACAGTCTTCTCATGTGAGGAGGATGAGGGCATGTAGCTACCCAGTGATGACACTCATGATTTGAGTGTTACAGAGGAGTTAGGTGATGTAGATTTATGCCCTAGTGTTGTTGATTCACATGATGACATTGAGTCATGTATGTAGCAGCAGGCAATAGCGAGGGGTCTCAGTTGGACGATGTTGATACTAGTGTTATGGGCACCTCTGATGATTTGTATGAGGATGTTTCATTCTGCAGCGAGTTTGGATTATCATGTCAGACATTGAGTGATGACTCAAAGTTGTCATGGGATGATGATAGGTCTCGGGATCATGTTTTATAGGGACTTACAGTTGAGGAGGAAGTAGATATTTGCAAGGAGTTGGACATAGCAGCAGCTTCCACTTCAGATGAGATATTTGTAGAGGTACCCAGTAGTACCTCATTGATGGACATGTGCGATGTTGTTAGCACACATGATGTTAGTGATCATGTGGTGAGCAATGAGGATGCAACTTCCTATCATAGTGCAGTTAGTGAGCCAGAGAGCTTACGTAGGAGCCAAGGTATGTAGAGACATCATGTGACCAGAGAGCTGAAGGTGAGCGATAGTGATATTTCTTCATCTCTTGAGCATTATGATGCTATCCGACAGATGTTGGTTGTATATGGTTGGGGTGCTCCTATGTCAGATGAGCATGGTGGTAGTTGCCTTTCCCTAGAAGAGATTCATTCACTTCGAGAGACTGTTAGGATCTTGAAGCATAATTATTTACATTCGGTAGCTGATAGGGATTACCTTCTTGAGTGGGGTAGCGCTTATTACGAGGCATTGTTGGGGAAAGAGGAGGTAGTTGAGCTCACCCATGAGCTTGATGCGACTTATGTGGTGTTAGAGAGCACTTAGTTGGCTCTTCAGGAGTCGCAGATATAGTTGGATGAGGCTACTGTGGAGTTGGATCGATTACAGTCTATGCTAGCCACAGATCGAGTTCAACTACATATAGTGGTGGTGGGTGGTGGGTCTATTTACATAGATTGCAGTGATGGGTGTGTTGAGGACACAGTTACATCCATTTGTAAGATGGGTGCAGTAGTTATAGATGAGATGAGCACTTTAGTGGAGGACTACAAAGATTTTCTTGTTGTACCAGGTCCTCCAGTAGTTAGCACACTGACAAATGATGCGAAACAGGTTATTGAGAGTCCTGATGTGACAGTAGTGGATTCTTCAGAGAGTAGTGTGCCAGTTCCTGACACTAACTCTTCTTCACAGGACTTGGGCAGGGTATTATTTGATTTGGAGATGAGCTTTCATGGGGATTTGTTTCCTTCTGCCAGAAGCAAATCTATTACTTCATCTCATACAACTGATAGCGATAGACAATTGGCGGTGCCACAGTTTCAAAGGGATCAACTGTGGGTTGTAGGGGAGCAAGTTGATGCTTCTTCATATAATTTCTATTGGACAGAATCTTTCATGAAGTACTTGCTTGAGAGTTTGGTTTTGTGGGAAGGGCCCTTCGAGACTTCTGAGGGTACTCTCATCCGGGGTTCTTGCGGTATTCAACTGTTAGTAGGAAAGATTGTAGATACCTTGACTACAATGCTTCCTCACAGGGATTTTATGGTTGCGTTTGCTGAGAGGGTTACCCAGGATCCTACCCAATCAGTTGTTCAGAGTCAAGGTTTGGAGCCATCTCTTGATTTGCAGTTGGATTTTGATAAGCCTCTGACAAAGATTGGAGCATTCCACCATGATTACATAGTGAGGAGCGCTCATCATTTCTCTTTTGACCCACCTGTTGAGGATTTGGTTGCACGTCGGTGTGGGTTGGCTCCTAGGTTGTATCATTCTTTATTGGATGGGTTTTCTCCATTTGCAGTTGATGGAGTTAGTTACTGCAAGTTAACAGGAGGTGACTTGCAGGGGCAGCATACCTATGATGATTTTTCAGGGGGTGGATATCAAGGATATGGGAGTTCTTGTCCCTATTGCACAGATGAGCTTCATCCTCAGAGCATATTGGTAGTGTGTGCAGGGAGATTTGATCTATCAGTTGATATCGAATATCCATTCTTTTTGGTTGTGGATGGATGTGAGTTGCGTCTCTATTGGGATCCAGGTGGAGACAGGCTTAGCACTGCAGATTGGTTGAGTCGCCGACGTTGGCATGGTGACAGTATGTTTAGGATAGCTTTGTGGATAGAGTTATTATCACAGGAGTTTGCAAGTGGCGCCAGGGACATTATACATATTTATCCTTGGGATCCAGGTGGATCATTGTGTTTCTTTGATTCCTGTGATTGTTTGAGGACAAGAAATCTTGGGGAGGGAGGACTGTAATGTCCCTTTTTTAGCATGACCATGACTATGGAGGGATTAGCCTATCATGTGACCCTCATAGGCTGATGGGGATGGACAAAGGGTCTCTTTCAGTGGGCATCTACTTCAGGATTTAGTATGTTTTCGTTTGACTTTTGTTTGGTGTCATTTGGACTTCATTTGCTATACTTTTGCCACATTTACTAAGTAAGCCTGATGTTGTTGGAGGACCCTTCCTATTTTTGGAAAGTGCATTTGGTCACGAGGAGAAATAATAAGCGTGACTCTTGTTTCAGACGACGTATTTAAAGGATAAGTATTTTGGGAGTTATTATTATTTTAGTGGCCAAATTATTATTAAATTATTAAATGGCTTATTATAAAGTTATAATTTAACTTTATAATTTCACTTAAGTTGAGGGTTGAGTCATCATTGGAAGGGGCCATTTATTCAATTAATTCATGGAAGCTTAAGCCAAGGTATTAATTAAAGTATTGGAGTAAATGAATTATTAAAAGGAAAAAAGTATATCTTTTATCCCACATTGGTAAGGAATGTGTTTGAGCTCTCACAAAAAAGAATAAAAAGGGACTTAAGAGTTCATTCTCATATATATGGAATTGATCATTTTTGTGCTTTGATACTTGGTGAATTTTATGAGTTTCTCCAGCAAGGGTTTCAAGGAGCCAGTGCAAGTTTGGAAGCCATTATTACTCAACTTTGAGGTGCTGAAAGATTGCATTGAGATTGTTGGTTGTGCTAGCCATTGTTCTACATCAGCCTTTCAGAGGTTTGTGCATTTACAAAGTTCTTATCTGATCATTTGGGGATCAATTTGAAGACATTTATTTGCAGATTGAAAGAGTTTGGATGATCAGATTATTGTTGTTTGCTGCAAGTTGAAAGACTATTCCAGACATTCATAGCCACATTCCATCCATCAATGGACCCACGTGCTCATTGTGGGAAGAATTGATCTCTTTAGAAGGCTGTTTGGTGCCCGTTTTAGAGGTATTTGACATCTTTTATCACTGTTCATTAATTCTGAGCAGAAATTATACATTTTCAGATCTAAATAAATATTCAATAATCTGAAAAAAAGCTACAGCAGTCACCATTCGTGCCCAGATTTACAAATAAATGGTGTATTCTTCATTCCGGGTATGAATCTTTGCAAAGTATTGTTGTATTTGTCATATGGTTGTATATTTTGAACTGCTGGGTAAAAAATAAATAAATTACATTTGTAACAGTAGTGATATAATTGTCATTAATTAGTTATATTTCATTGTACTTGCAATTTGCTTCATTTGTATAACTTTCACATTGCAAAGACTTTCAAAATTCAAGGAAACATCATCAATTGCATTGGTTAGAACTATTGGGGTTCTTACAATGGTATTAGAGCTTGAATGTAAAGTGTTTAACTAAATGTCAAACATTCAAAATTGACAACCAAAATCAGATTTGAGGCAATATCCTAGTTGGGGCTATTACACTTAACCATTCCTCTTTGTTAATGAGCTTTTCAACAGAACATGCAGTCTTGAATGCTTCAAGGAAAAATTAATAATAAATTCCTCACTTGAATATATGCACTAGTCACTGACAGACAATCAAATATCATGGCTACATTATCATCTAGGAGATGCCAGCACATGACTTGTCATGAAGTTAGGATGAGTAATGCAACCTCTTTTGAGCCATAGACTTTAATTTTATTTTCTATATTTGTTTTGATGCCATGTATTTCATATTCCATGAGTTTTGTATACATTTGACAATATTTATATATCTAAATGTGGTATTACCTTCAGCTAAAATTTGTGTTTATAGTTATTTAATTGATGTATACTTTTATATGTGATCAAAGTAGCTTCTATTTGATGAGGCTATTGTGTCTTTAAGGTTTTTTTGTTGAAGGGTGCATGAAACAAGTTTTAAATCCTTAAAAATCTCCGAATTTCTTGGGTTTTTCAATTTGCCAAGTCTGCACCAAGTTTGGGTGCCGAGTCCAATTTCGAGTCCACAATCAGCTTGCTGAATCTGAGGTGAGCCCGAGTCTTATAATGATGAATACAGCATATATGTAGTTAAAAATTTTGATTAAGGCTTCAGCAAAGGCAATAGAAATCATTTAGTACATACCATGTCCTCACCAAAGAGTATTGATAGCATTAGATAAATGATGCATTCCTACATTTTATGTGATTGCGATGATATGCTTGATATACGTCAGTAAATACATATGCATTTCCCAAGTTCATTTCTCATTTCAGTGCAAAAGGAAGAAACAATTTAACTTTCACGAGCGACCAAAGGCGGTTAATGGGTCTCAAGTACATGCAGAAACAAGATAGCAACAGTAAGGAGAAAAAGAAACCTACAATGTCAGACAATAAAAACAATGAGAGAACAACGATAGGGGATAAGCCCGAGGTGGGTAAATCCTATCCATACAATACAAGTAGAGAAAAGCAAGGGAAGAAACTTGTAAGAGTAAAAAGAGAAAAGAAGTCAATGAAGATGACATGGGAAATGGATCCAGTCACATATCCATATTAATTCTTGAAACAGAATGAGAAAAGCACCAACTTCATCACCCACCACCATAGGAACAATATAAGGTTTGGTAATATTCAGAGGAAAATGCCCTGGTATAAGAGGGCCTGATAGGACAATCCTAAGAGGAAGCATGACACTTCCCTTAGGACCTGTCTTAACATTCAAGGTTGAGGAATCTCTGGAGGTGGGGAAAAAACCGATCTTCTTATCCCAGGCTACAAACCACAGTCTACAAAAGGAGCCCTTAATGCCTTGAATAATAAGTTTGTTGACAATCAATTCATACCATGCTCATTGGGATATTTTATTTTCTATACTTTGTGCCTTGTGGTGTTTTTCTATTTGATAGTGAAGCTATTCCCTAGTCTATCATGTAGCTATCATATGTAAACTTGAGGGCAGATGTTACACCTGCTTTTTAATACTCCTCCCTTTTAATGAGAAACAAAAAACAGAAAGAAAATACTATAGAATGTGTTTTTTTGGGCAACATTCCCTTAAACTGTGATAATGGACTTTGGTTTTGTCAGATAATTATTATTAATTGCATGGTTGTGCACATCCTATAGGTCCCATGTGTTGCAGTTGTTGAAAATATGTGCCATTTTGATGCTGATGGAAAAAGATATTACCCTTTTGGTAAGGGCTCCGGTTCCCAGGTTAGTAATTGTTTTGTTTTAATTCTGTATTATTTCCAAAGAAAATCCTAATTTTCAGTAGTTTCATACTTGAGCTTAATTTCAAGAAAAATAAACCCAGGTTGTTCAGCAATTTGGAATTCCACATCTGTTTGAGCTACCCATCAGACCTGCTGTACGTATTCTTATATTTTTTCCTTTACTATTGTAAAGGGCATTGTGACACACTTTTACTTCAATGTTACTGTGTTGATCTTGAAAAGATTGTTTTTAGATTCTTGACCATTGAATCTTCAACTTCTCAGCTCTCTGCTTCTGGAGATGGTGGAAATCCAGAAGTGGTCAATAAACCTCAAGGTGATATTGCTAAAATATTCTCAGATATTGGTGTCTGTGTTGTGCAGCAGTGTGCAAAGCTTCGTCAACAAGGTGATGCATTCTTAGTTCATTTACTATAATATCAACATTGTATTTTGAAGTTTCAATGCACTGTTATATCAGAGAGAGAAACCAAATTTAAACCAATTATTTATCCATATTCTTAATCCATACCAGAAACCTGAAAATGTAGGAATACTTGGTGTCTTCTTGCAAGGAACTCAAAGAGATATGAGTTGCATGTAGGTGATTGAGTGATAACAGTTTCAGGGAACTTGATGTTGATAGAGGCATATATTTTTCCAAATCCATGTACCATTAAACAAATTGAATAGGCTGATTAAGTGCTCAAGTCAAGCTTCAGAATATGTTACTTGAAATTTTGCTAATTTTCATTGGCTCTCTTCTGATATTACATTCTTCTAAGATACGAAGGATGCTGCTTTTCAAGTTAAGCATGAGATCAGAATAATGCAAAGGATTGACTAGTCTCCTGCACCATAGTAAAATAGTTGGATCTTTCTGCTATTCTTTCCACTTTCTTTCCCTCAATGGATGCTATAATGAAGGAGATAAATGGAAAAACAGGTAGCCCTCCATTTCAGATGCTCACCAATGTCATTGAGCAATGCATCATTCAACTGGTCCCTATGATTTCTTGTGGCTGATAACCAACAGAAGCATAAGCTCATTGAGACCATGGATAAAAGGATGGAAGTCATAGAGAGTCCTGTTCTCTCTGATATTCTTCATAAATGTAATATGGAATCCTTTCAAGAACATTCATTGTCTTAGCTCTGCAAGTGGAAAGCTCATTGTATCCCTATTATTTGTGTGGTTAGTCATCCAGGTAGTGTAGCTCGAGCAAATCAAGAGGGGATTGAAAATGGAAGTGACAAGATTTATGAGGAACAGCCCAGGAAGTATTGAAGGGCTTACTAGTTGTACTAGGTTGCTTAGCATGAATTGTGGGGTGACTATGTTCAAATGTACATGTTTTTTGGTTTAAACATGTCTTTGTATGAAGAGATGAACTTATGTCTCTCCAGATATTTTAATTATTCCAGTGATTATTTTCATAGTGGTTGACAGATGAATAGAGTTTAAAATAGATCACTTGTAGGTTGATTATCTTTGGTAGAATATGATGTTTTATTGTTGATTACTTTATGCTTGGATTCTTGAACCTTCAACGTGATCCTACAGATCAATGTCCATACCACTGCTGTTGATGTTTGGGTGTTGACAAGGCAATTTTTTTAATGATTTATAAAATAATCCTTAATAAACATGCTCTGTTTGCAATATTTGATCCAATTGTTGAAGTATCTGTAAATTTGTAATGTTGTCTTGAATAAATTTAATAGAAACTGGTAATGATCATACTTTAGAGGTGTAAAGAGGAATTCTTGACTTTATTTGTGATGCAAATATCCCAGTTCTTTTCCATGAGCATGAAATTGATATTTGTTATTATTTGTTGTCCTTATAGTTTCCACAGCAGTGGCATATGATAAGACAATCCGAGCAATCAGAGTGAAAGTTCCAGGTTCAGATGAAGAATTCTTCTTGCACCCTGCAACTGTGAGACGGAATGACCGTTCAGCTCAAAGTGTTGTACGTATCTTTTGAACTGACTTCTGAAAGTCTCTTGGAATTTAAAACAAGCCATTTTCAGTTCATTTTGAAAACAAAATGCATTAGCTTCCAATAAAGAATAAGAGTTCTCAACTATGTGACATGAAGCCTTACAAAATCATCTCTCAAAATTACATCCCATTACCTGAAGGGTATCCCTTAGTTGTTAGCATCCAAAATACACGGTTTGAACCTTATACTGTGATACACATGGATTACCCTTCAATGTATTAAGGTACTTTGGTTTAATTTTTCATTCCAGTCAAAAGCATAAAACAGGTCTCTTAACTTTACATATCTGTATTGACAGAACAAAATAAAGAACAAGTACTAAAGATAGAATACAATGGAAGAAGTAAAGATTTTGCTGGTATCCAAAATTGCAACTCGTAAAAATATTCAGGTTCAAACATGTGTTACCAAATGTCAGGTCATTTTTGTCAAATCAATGTCAATTACGTAATATTTCCTATCAAACGTTCAAACCGTTAGGTATTGGTTGTCTTGGTCCACCAATGATGTATGTAGGATGTTTATCACGAAGATTTATCAAGCTCTAAATGCTAAAGGAGATTCCAGCAGAAGCAGATGAAGTAAATAGTGAAGTTGAAAGGAGTCTTGAACAATTCTTAGATTCTCTTTTAGATTATTTCAAAGTTGATTATTAAACGTTGTCGCTTAATTCTTATGCTATTAGTTTTCCCAGTAACTGAATTAGATTCATAATTATCCTGTTATTATCTTTAATTGATTGCCCTTTTGTCTTTATTAGAACTTGCTAATTCATTGTTGATAGTAGATACAATGATATAGCATCAATATGAGTATATGACATCTTTTCAATTCCTTATTGGTTCTGCTTTCACTTGTCACTGTGTCATTTCATCTGCGTATACCAATTTTGATACCATATACTTGCAGAAATGCTGTTTCTGTATAGTGTTATCTGGAGACGCGTTTCCAGCATAATTTGACCCGTCCCGGAAACTCAGAAACCTGTCCCCTGGCTGTCCCATAAAAATAATTTACCTGTTTGAGTTTTGATAATTTGTTTGACTTCCACTCTTATGGGAACTTTCAATTTAAATTATTAAACACAAACGTTATCCGTTAAGGTTCTATAATGTATATAATCATGCTTTATCCATGTTTTCATATAAATATTTAAAATTTCCCTATATTTTTAAAAAAAATTCTATTTTTATATAGTCATCCCCACTGCTGTCCCCTGCTCCAGGAAAAAAAAATCCATCCTGGAAACCTGTTTCCCCGTCCCCCTGTCCCCCTGCTCTGGAAACCTGGGGTAACATAGTTTCTGTACAACTTTGGAAGATCTAATGTCTTCAGATTTTGGATTCTTAAGCTTTGTTGCACCTAAGCATGAATATTCGTTACTAACATGCTGCATACTTATTCAAATCCTTCTGTCTGTTTTAGCATTCACAATCAAATGGCATGAAAACTGTTCTGTGGCCTTCGCTTTTATAAGATCCAGAAAATAACATGTTTCATTCCTGCTAAACATTTTAGAATTTCAATGTTTAGTTTGTTATTGGAGTGACAGTGACAACCAGAAATATCTAATGACATTTTCCAAAATTTTAAATAAGTGATCAATCTGCATGGTTTTTTATTGTTTCTGCAAAATAATAGTTTGAATTACTAGCTTGAACATCCCAAACTAGCATAATTTAGTCAACATCCCAACCTAGCGTAATATAGTCAAAGATGTGAGACAAATTGCTCACCCATGATAAGATCCAAGGCATATAGACTATTTGGTTTTCTCTCTAATGAAAATATTAGAATGACTCACGTAACTCAAGGAAACAAACAAACAGACATTATATTAATGTGTGTAGGTGGTCAAATGTAGTTGATTCTTTTAAGCTAGTCATAGATGTGCATTTTTTGTCTATATTTGGGGGTCTTGGGAAAGATGTTGATTCTTTGTAAATTGATCCAAGAGTGGAGATTACTATTCTGCTTGAATTTGTGGGGAAAGTGTCTCTTAAATATGGCAGCTATTTTTGGTTCTGGTTTATGTAATTGGCTTTAGAAAGGGTTCCAACTAAATATTTAAATGATTAAATCCTACAAGATGCATCTGCATAAAATATGAATAATGAAAGTATTCTGTACTGAACCTGAAATAAACAAGTCTAGCTTATTGTGCGGGTCCTGGGATAAATTTTCATGTGATGAAGTTGATCCTCATACAGAATCATAACTGCTTTGATTGAAAATGGAAACTGATTTTTGGGTATGAAATTTTGAAAACATGCTTAAGCTCTTTCCTCACATTTTTGAAACAGGATGAGTGGACTGGTGAACAAAAACTACAATATACTGATGTGCCTGAGGACATAGAACCAGAGAGCATCAGGCCTATGGGAAACTATGCTGTGTCTATAACATGGCCTGATGGTTTTAGTCAGGTAATTGCTTTCTTAATTTTAACTTATTTTTGTCAATGGGCTGACAGGAAACTTTGAAAACTACTAGTGTGAAAACAAATTAATGAGCCTCTTAATCTATTCAAAACTGAACAAATATGCCATTGTTTTACTGCCTGTTATTGGTTGCCCTCCTATTGCTGATTCTATAAATAGATAGTGTGCATCTAAATATTAAATGATTATTCTTCCTTCTTTATTCTTAGAGCTTTCCTTCTTATCACATTAATTGGATAGAAATCCAAACTCTTAACAAAATAGTTTGCAAGAAATGTTTTAAACTCTTTTTTGGGACTATAGTTATTAGACATGTTTACCACCTAACAATTGTTTAGCTCGGGAGAGGGCTCGGGAGGCAGCGGAGAGATCTCGGGATGAGATAGCCACCGAGTTAGCAGCAGAGCAGAATGCCTGGAATGCAGAACGTGCAACACTGTTAGCACAGCTAGAGGAGCAGAGGGCCTGGCAGGCAGAACGTGCAACATTGTTGGCACAGCTGGAGGCAGCCAATACCGGCAGGAGTCTTGCAAAGGGTCAGTTAGCTCAAAAGGACACGGAACTCCAGGAGGCTAACCTGATGCTCAAGGAAGTCGTGGAGGTCAATTCGCAGATCCAAACAGATTTGGATATCCGCACGCAGCAGGTCTACCAGTTGAGGCGGCAGGTCAACTCTTCAGCGTCCTAATCATCGGTTCCAGGGATGCCCCCTTCCACCTCTGCTTAGCTGATTTCTTTGTTTATGTACTAGACATTATCTCCATTTTTGTTGTTTAGTCACCGGAGACGACTTTTCTTTTGGGGGGGATGATGTTGTCGGGTATTCTGTGGTAGTTAGACGTTTGGAGTCCGGAGGCATTACACGGGTGCGATGGTTCGCCTCGCACCCCTTCGGATGTTATATGTATGAACTTGTTCCTTTAATGAAGACACGATTGTGATGTATGGAAGCTCTTATGATTATATCAATACAATAGTCTTTCATATTACATGCTGAGTATTTGACTGTGTCTATGCAATTACTATCTGTTACCCCACGAGGGTAAACAACAATATAGTGCTTATTTACAATCATTTCTGCTAAGTGTCGTGGATAAATATTATTTAGTAGAGATACTTTGGTTTAATTTGTAAAAATTCATGTATGTATATGTAATGGTGGAAAATGGGTTGACTAGTTTATGTATGTAATCTAGGAACTCGAACTATTTCCCTCAATTACATTAAGGAGAGTGGATCCACTTGGCTCAATCTCAAATCTGAGTGAAAAGGATTGAACACAAAGTGAATTCAACTCTCCTTGTTTGAGTTGAAATTGACAATACAAAATATGTGAGTTTGATGCTAGATCTAGGGCCAAAGATGAGAAATTGAGGGTTTTAACATGCATAATAAACCATAGAATATATAAGCAAACTAGGGTTACACATCTGGAAAGAGAAGACAAAAAGGAATTTGTGCCTGAAAATTAGGTTGAAATTAGGTCAATGGTGCTTGGGACGCCCTTGACCTAGGAATGTTGGATGTGGATGAAAGTTGTGTTTCCAGGATCATAATGCTGCTCAAAACCTTCACCAAAATTTTGGTCGAAAAGGTGTGCCTCAATGGTGGGCAGAGCACCTTCGACCTTGCTTTTTTGGATCTGCGAAAGCTCAGTTAGTAGGCCTTTGTCTGATTTATCTAATCCCAAATTTGTGTCTTCCAATCCTGCCACTTGCACATACAAAGAAGAGAAAATGTTCAGTTGATGGGGGTTTGCGTAGGTCAAACCTCGGATTTGGAATTAACCGTGACATTGAAATGTAATTATATTGAAATGGAAGTTCTGAAGCTGAATCTTATATCTTAGACTTCTTGATGCAATACTCTTTGAATGTGATCACATGTGTTGATACAATAACATGACATGAAATAGAGGAAATCAATCATAAAGACATGTTTACATTATGATTGTTGTAACTTTCTTCTCTGCAATGCTTAGATCTGAAGACTTGAAGGATATGGTTAGGTGAAATGTCACCTTAAGTGCTCAAACTTGAATTCTTATGCTTTATGTTGAATGACAATTGATTGATGTGAAAATGAATTAAAAGAATGCTCTTATATAGGGTTCTCAAGGCATTTTGTGAATTAAGCCGACCTTCAACAATCATATTGAGACACCAGGATCAAGGAATAATTGGCAAGAACCCGACACTGACATATTTGAAAATTGGCCCGAATTGCTGGGTCAGCCACATCCCAGGCACCATTGACCTGCCAAAACAAGGCAGTTACAATTTATGATGTTACTATACACTCACACACAGCAGCATTTCAATCATTCTAAATGTTGGTTGTGCCATTTTGCACCCCAGTTTGAATGCAAGCATCTTAAATGTTGTAAAATCTAGTAATTGATGTCAAATCTAGGGTGAAAATTGAAAGTGGGAACAAATGGAAGAAATCAGTGAATCTCAGAGACCCAAAAATCAAAGTTGTACATACTACAAAGTATCTGACTGGCGCTTTGTACCAAATGCACAAAGTCCTGGAAAACTGTGAATGTTTCTTGTGACTGTTTTAACTTTGTCTGCTTTTGAAAAAAGATTATAACGATAATGGGTTTTTTGATCTGAATGTATTAGTGCAATTCAATTTTGAAGAATGTGACCAATACTATAGAATACAAATTGCTCCACTAAATAATGAGTTTTTGCACGAAAGCACACTTTTTGTGCACTTTCACTTTTGTGCAAAACGATATTGGTGTGTGCTAGCACACCAATGTCACTTAAGACTCGAAACCAAACAAAAAGAAAAGAAAGCATACCAAAGTAGCCCAGTGCTTATCAACACTTTGGCAAAAGCGTAACTAAATGCCAAGGCATGCACCATATACCTTTTGCCCCTTATACTGATAAATAAATTGAAAATAGAAATATTGTGTGCCATTAGGATAGGCTGACATGCTGAAAGAAGAGGGTTTAAAAAAATCTTTTTTTCACACATTTTCTCTTACACTAAGCATTGAATCCATCAAAGACTTTGAAGAAAATTTTATCAGCCTCTCTTTGGCAAAGGAAAAAGTCCACTTGCGCATGTACTTGCCATGTCAAGGATCAAATTTTTCAGAGATTCCAACAAGAGGGATGCATGTGGTGGTTTGTATACTATTGGGAGTGTACAAGGGACCGCTTTGAGTGATTAATAACCTCATCAGAGACATTATTCTTCAGATTTATCATCCTCCCCCCCTCACAGTGCCAAGTAGGTTCCATCTTTTTGGGTTTTTTTTTTTGGGGGGGGGGGGGGGAGATTTTAAAAAAACCCTAACTTGTGATGAAATAGAGTGTTAACCCAATTTGTTTCTTGGAAATTTAGGGTAGTTGCTGAAGTATAAATGTATGATAAAAATGGGCTACCCTAAGGCTACCAAAAGGGATTATTGATATCAATGGGTCTCACCTCCCATTTGCCTCCAAAATTACCTAGTAAACATTAAGGAAATAGAGATAGGTCATGCCAACTTACAAAGAATTAATGTCATGGGAGCCCAAGAAGAGGATATTTTAGCTTTTAAAAGTTCATTTGTCATATTGCAAGCCATTACATTCCCCAAGTCCCTTCAAACACCTGAGAGAGTTCTCATAGTTGTTAAATTCTATAATTGTGACACTAAAGAGATCATACGCTATGAGGGGTAGGTATTGGCTAGATTATACCCGGAGGCTCTAAACAACTTATTGGGCATTCATGCTCCTAAGGTCATTTTCAAAGTTAACATGGCGAATTGTCAAGGCCAATGGGAGTCTAATGAAGAAGCATGCCTAAAATAAATTTCAAACCACTGGTTAAGATAAAAAGGGAATTTCCAAGTTAATGCATAGACTCATCAAGTTAGATGAATTCCATAAAATCATAGGGCACACAAACATATTGTTATGTGAAGAACCTTGGCTGGCTCTTTTGAATCCACTTAATTTGAAGTTTAAATATTTGCAAACACTTGTTCAAACTTACTTTTAATTTGCAATCTAAATTCAACTTCCACCAAAAATCAATTACCGAAACTAGAACAATAAGTACCACCACTTGAACATCATTTATTCTTATTTCATATCAAATAACATAACAGAATTTATTGCTTAAATAATCAACACCTGTCAAATTGTTATTGCTTGCAGGCGTAATAATCTCCAAGAGACAAATCGCATCCACCAGAAGAAAGTAAGCCGCTGTCTTGAAATGCACCATGACTGATCTGCATTTGACGTGCCCTGCTGAAACTGATACCAGGCCCGTGATGAATCAAAATGGCACCTAGGAAGGAGCCGTGTCAGCTGGAGAGAAGATGGCGTGATGTCTCACCTCTCACACGATTTCCTGAATGCTCACGCAGCACTTGCGTGAATGATACTTGGTCTCAAAATCAAATTCAATTCACTCCCTTGTTACGCAGCTTGGAGATGATTCGATCTCCCTTGACAAATTGGTAATTCACCAACAAATTTGTAACCAAAAACTGAATGAAGTATCACAGCGAATTTTCAATTACTTCAAACCTCAGCATGTAGACAATTCAATTTCTTTGAGAGAAAATCGATTTGCCTGTAGGATAAAACTCCACAAATCCAGTATACTTCAGCACTGGATTATGATCTCAGATACAGCTGCAAAATTCACCATCAATCTGTAATGGCTCAAATTGCCAGAAGAGGAATCAGTCCTCAAAACCCTAGCCGGGTAGTCTCTCTCACAACTTCAACAAAATCATAATTCAACAATAGATGATTTTCCTTTCACAAAGCATTGCTTTTATAATTCAAAAGTGTCTTCTCTCACACACTTTTCACTTAAAACACTTTTTATACTTAGGCACATATTGAATAATATAATTTATTAATTCAGTTGGCTCCAAAAAAGGCCTTTTCACCAATATCATGAAATTATGACACGCAAGGTCCTTGTTTCTTGTGCCCAAGATTTGAAACTTTTCATCCTAGTTCCAACGAGCTATAACTCTAAGGTATCTAGCATATAATACCAACAAAAATGGCAACCTTAGCAAATTTAATTAAATAATAATAAACCACCCGTCTTGCGAAAACAACTGAAGAAGCGTCCGAATCGAAATCTATCTACACAGGATTGATCTAGATGATGAAAGATGATGAACGAACTTGACGGGGTGACTTACTAAAAATAGACGCTCTCTCCAAGATTCTTCGAGCCCAAATTGAAAGCCAGAAATGAAAACCGAGAGCATCATTCAACTCCACTAACTCATCTGAGCTCATCGGAACTATCCATTGACTTACTATAAATAGTAAGTTCACACCAAAGACCCTCTAAACACCTCGCCAGACCACGAGGATCACAATAATGACCTGGCACCATCAGATCAATGACCTGCAAAAAAATGGGGACATTACATGTTAACTGGATGATGAGTAGGTCAAAAGCATAAATCTTTTACCCATGGATGTTTTATATGATGAACAATGTTAGTTTTGTCATTTGCAAGATTGACTGGCATTTTTGTATCGGTGAGTGTTTATCAATAGTTGTGCATGGTTAGAGAGATCTTTGAATTCTATATGATGTCATGCTTGGTCTATAGTTTGGAGAGTATCAAAGAATTCACAAGGTTACAAAATGTAGGACAATGTGGGGTGTCAATTGGAGGGGAAGTTTCAGCTTTTTTCCTTGTTCCACCTCATGAAAAGATCATTACATGTGTATTAGCATGGGACTCTCCTCAAGTCAAATTTGCTAGTGGAGAATCATATCATAGGCACTATGCCAAATTTTATTGTACACAAGAATTCAGCAGTACATCTTGTATGCAATGCTATCTTCAGTGGAATGCTTATGCAATACTGAAAAGAAAAACATTTGACACTTATTCAGCAGAGTGCGTGAATACTGAATACAAAATGTCCACTTGTTCAATGGGATAAGTAAACAAGGCACTTACACTTGTTCAATAGGAAAGAAAACAGGGCACTTACCACTTATTTAGTGAGAAAGCAAACAGGGCACTTTCACTTATTCAACGAGAAAGAAAAATACAGTGTTTCCACTTGTTAAGTGGAGTGAACAAATCCAATATTCTCCACTTGTTTAGTGAGATGAGTACATTCATCAATGAGAAATGATCAAACTCACTAGCAGTACTACCATCCATTGTTTATAGTGAAATAACAAATAAATACAACATCATATAACTATTGCAATACTTCATAATGAACTGAATAACATGTATAATTAGTGCAATCATAAAATAGTAAAATACCTCAGGTAGGTGATAATAAGGTAGCTTGCAGGTCTGATGTCAACTTGAAATGCACTACAATAGGTCTGAACAGTGAGATAAATACCCAAAAGACTCACCCAACTTGTCCCCAACACACACGCTGATACATCTCTTCAAAACAGCTTATCATAAAACAACTGATACAAAACAGCTGATACAAATATCATAAAACAACTTATTAGGACAATTTGTTTTCATATGACCCTTGTTTTTACATTTCATGTATCATAACTCTTTGTTTTCCTTAGTGGCTTCTTTTTCAGTCTTCACTTCTTTCCTTAGTTCCACTATTGCTATTTCTTTTTGAAATCTCATCTTCTTTTGTTTTCTTTTTCCCTCAGTTTTATCCTCACTCTCTATGTCCATCGCTCAATTATAAACATTGGCATAAGAGGAGGGTGGCACTACTTTTATTTTTTTCCTTAGTGAAGGAATTAACCCTTCAATGAACCACAACTCTTTTAGACCATCGGCCAATTCATTTTCTGATTTTCCTACAAGTTCTTTGAGCCTACAATTGTAAGCACTCATGTTTCATGCTTCCCTTTGTCTCATGTTGTAGACTTTTTCTACAATCTCAGTCATCTTAGAGGAGTTTAAAATCTTTTTTGAATGCTTTCTTTAACATTTTTTATGGAGTCTTGGAGTCTCCTTCGAGTTTTGTGTGCCAATATATCACTATACCCCTCAAGATTGCTAGAAATGATCTTAACTAGTAGGATTTATCATTCTGGCCATTAGCTATCCATATTGTTTCACAATTTTTAGAATGCCCCACAAGATCCTCCAATCCATTACCCATGAATTTCGGGAGTTTCTGCCTCTCCATGTTTGGACTTATCGAGAGAGTCACTATCTTTCCTGATGCAACCTTTGTAAATGGAACTTGGTTGGGGAGTTTTGACTCACGTTCTAGTGCTTCTCTATAATGTTCCTTTCTTTGACTTAAGCATTTAGTGGAGTTCCCTTAGCCTATTTTACTCCCAAAAGCTAATTCGGAGAATTAAAAAAGGAATAAATTGAATAATTTAACTAATCAAATCTAGTTTCCTTGAATCAATGTTGTGGGTGATTTTTATTTAATTAATTTTTATAAAGCGACTTAAGCTGAAAAGTGTAAATAATATAAAGTCACTTCTTGTGTGCCAAAAATATTATTAGTTTAATAAAGGTGAAGTTGAAATATAACTTCTTGAAATTCTCTCAAAAGTTATAAAAGAGAAATTGAGGAGTTCATTTACACATCTTGGACATTTTATTCCTCATTTGTAGAGTTTAGACTGCAAGTTCAACTTCAACTCCTAGAGGTATTTGACTTTAGAGATGAAAGATATCTTCCTAGTCATATCTATGGTGGATTTGCACAAGATTCAGAGTTGTTTTAAGCGGAGAAACAAATATTTTATTTATAGTTGCCGGCATCAGATTGCCAAGTACAGATTAACTGAGATTTGCCAACAAATAATTAATTTGATATTGTGGTGTGTGGGAATGGTGAAAAAGCGTCAATTCTAGTGCAATGTGTGCAATAGTGGAATAGCCTATTTTACTCCCAAAAGCTAATTCGGAGAATTAAAAAAGGAATAATTTAACTAATCAAATCTAGTTTCCTTAAATCAATGTTGTGGGCGATTTTTATTTAATTAATTTTTATAAAATGACTTAAGCTGAAAAATGTAAATAATATAAAGTCACTTCTTGTGTGCCAAAAATATTATTAATTTAATAAAGGTGAAGTTGAAATATAACTTCTTGAAATTCTCTCAAAAGTTATAAAAGAGAAATGGAGGAGTTCATTTACACATCTTGGACATTCTATTTATCATTTGTAGAGTTTAGACTGCAAGTTCAACTTCAAACCCTGGAGGTATTTGGCTTTAGAGATGAAAGATATCTTCCTAGTCAAATCTATGGTGGATTTGCACAAGATTCAGAATTGTTTTAAGTGGAGAAACAGATATTTTATTTACAGTTGCCGGCATCAGATCACCAAGTACAGATTAATTGAGATTTGCCAACAAATTATTAATTTGATATTGTGGTGTGCGGGAATGGTGAAAAAGCGTCAATTCTAGTGCAATGTGTGCAATGATGGAATGTATAAAAGTCATGTATTAGTCATCTATGCTAAGTTTTACCCCAGCTGTACTCTTTTCCAACCGCCATCAAGTTGAGCCATACACTTTATGAATGCTTTCAAGGAAGGGTGATTCATGTTGAGGGCTTAATAACCTCATTTATTTCTAATCAAAGCTCTACAAGGGTTAAGTGAAGTCTACACATCACTTCAAATACTAGTCAAAGAATAATATATGTTGTCATTTACCTTACATGAGTGTCATACCATGCTAGAGGGAAACGTACAGTCTTAAAGGTGGATAAAGAAAAATTTTGTTTGGAATGTTGACCCTTCCACAGTCCAAGTTAGCAAGTTAATATATGATATTCAGTTTCAATTGATAATATTGTTGTATGTAAGTTTTGAAAATACTATATGTAACAGCAATATATAGAAATATAGAAAATCCTGGTAGATGTTTTATGCAATAATTTCTGTATAAATGAAGTAATTATTATTATGAAAATTGAAATTTTGTTGCTAGAGTGATTATTTATAATATGTCTTCAATACAAGTTGAAACTAACCCAAAACAGTTGGTATCCAAATTGTTTGACGGAATGTCTACGTACCAAAACTTCTGCTTTGGTTTTAAAATCTGATCCAATATATTACAGTGGTATCAAAGCATGTATGTGAATTTGTAACATTTGCAAAAAAAAATAGAAATATTCTAGTACATGATTTTACATACTCTTGAACTCTTGGCAACATAAGAATCCTCTACTGGTAAGGTCTCAGTGTTCTGCATGCTCAGGTTGCCCTTGGAATCTTTCTTGTGCTCCCTGTGTCCCAAAGTTTGAGGTAGTAGCTCTTCAATGCATCAAATGTTGTTTTCATATGTTTCTTACAATGAATCTGTGGACTCTTTCCCACTCTTGGAAGACAACTCAGGAGGTTGTATACTTCTTCGTTTACTTGTAGGTTACCCCAAATTGTGCCCTGTGGTAGTTGTCTCCTCGCAGCTTCCTTTTGTGTGTGCTTCTTAATGGATACGTTCCACAAAATTGTGAGATCTTGTGTAAGGTCACATTCTGTCTTCATTATTACAGTATTTCTTCCGCTTACTGCCCCATTTATATGGCCATTTACACTAACCTAACTTCGTAAATCAACTTGACTTCTTGAAGGCAACAGTACCAAATGTTTATTGCTTAATTTAATATGATTTGAATATAACAGAATAAATAGAATAGATGAATACCAATGACTATAAGAAACTCATACTTGTAATTGCATAAAGATGTCACAATGTATTTCATTCATATCCACTTATACAACTATAATTTAGGGAGTGCTCATAACATGTGGTCCTATACTAAGAGTATATAAATTAGCACACGGTTGCCAATAACTTTCAACCATCAGCAACTACCAGTTGTAACTGCATACCACCAACAAAGAGAAACCAAAATTCTCAACTACCATATAATTAAAATACGACTAATATGACAATTTCTGTAACTACAGCAACCAAGCCCAATGCACTAGGATTGCACCCTCTAACTAGACTAGAGAGGGAAGGACTAAGGGCAGGTGCCCATGTGGCTGCTTAGCTTATTTTTGCTAGCAGTTGTTGCTCAAATCTTTTAGCAGCAATTTGTGGAGCTGGCGGCCCCATGATTATTAAATTTTGCTGCTTATTTTTTAGCAATTATCATAAATTGTATGTTTGAATGAAATCATTAATAATAAATTTTGTAGATAAAATTTAGAGAAAAAATAGGAGACAAAGAAAAAATAGGTTGCGTATAAGAAACGGATTTATTCTTAATGGTTTCTCCGTTGCGAACGGTCGTTAATTCACTGCAGTTAAGTTTTAAACATAATTCCCTCCAGTCAAATTTTAAATTTTAAGCATGATTTCCTCCAGTTAAATTTTAAGCATAACACTGTAACTGCTGTTAGAATTTTTTAAGATTTTTAGAATTACAGTTAAATTTATTTTTTTAACCTACCAATTAATTCCTTACAAGTAATTGGAGTGAGTCAAAACTATTAACTTGAAGTTACTGTAGTCTATATTCTTAATTTTTATAATGATTTTGTAACTATATACACTTAACTTTTTTCACCATATTTAAATATATTTTTCATAAAACTAAAATATATTTGTATTATTATTTAATTAAATTGTTTTGACATATATATATATCCATTTCTTATACGCAACCTTAAAGTATCTCGTTTCTCATTTCTCGTCACATTGCTCGTTTCTCATTTCTCGTCACGTTGTGGTTGCCCTTGCCATTTCTGTTTCTCGTTTCTGGTAACATAGCTGTGAAGCCATGTGTAATTTTCAATTTTTAAGCAGTGGCTGCTCCACTAAAGTAAAGAAAGATTCTGATTTATCATATTCCCATAATTAAAAATTTGTATGGGAACACTCCAGCTGCTTAAATTTTGCACAAGAGGCGAAAGATGGCCCCAACCCTACACCATCCAAATCTTGCTCCAAAGAGAAGAATGCAGCCCACATGTCGTGTTCATTATTCATGTCCGCAACCTTCTCCAAACTGCCAGCTTCCATTGTATTTATATTTCTAGGGCAATCTACAACAACAAAAGTAATGGCATTGCACCTTTTGGAATCCATGGTGCTAGAGGTTGATACATCCTTGCACACTACCACTAGGGTGGGAAGAAGGAACCCATATTTTAGCTCCCAATAGCCCACAAAAACACCCTTCATGGAAGGCACGACTTTCAAAGAAGAAACACTTCTACTTTCTTTAGCACTAGAGGATGCCACAAGTTGGGATGCCTTCTCAACATCCGCAGACCAAGCTGCATAGGTTTTTTGACCGACCCCAAAACATAGGTCAGTCAATCATTCTTTCACCTCTTCTTCTGAAGATCCCCACTATTCATGAAGCTAGGGCATAGACGACTCCCACTTGCTTGCCTGTTGGGTGTTTTCCCATATGCCTGCTAATTAAGTTAGTTTTGTGTCAGTTTTGCATATTGAAATTTGTATGTTTTAATTGAAAAACTATGCAATTTTCATGTGGACTCAAAACAAATCCTTGAGTGTTTAGCATTATATTGGAGGGATGTAAAGGTCTTCATGTATGTACTCTCCAACATTTTGTTCCTCTTTAATTGTCCTTTTTTTGGCCTTTAAATTTTCTTTCTTGTGATGATTTACAAAAAATCTGTCTCACAGCTCACTGCCCTTAGAAATTTACAATTCAAAATTTATATTTCCAGAGCTCTAAATGCAGGTGATTGTATACATGCGTGGGAGAGCAAGGCCATTATATGTTGTTTATCCGCACCTATTTTTGACCTTGAAAATTTGTTGTTGACATCCTACTTTGTTTGAATTTCCTTCCTACAGGTGGCACCTTATGATCAATTGCAAGGTATAGAAAGATTAGTGGATATTCCGAATCCTGTTATACAGAAGAATATGAAAAATGATGTAGCAAATGGTACTTCCAAAAATCAAACTCAAGTCATGCCTTCTACAGATAAGAGTAGAACTGCTGCAGAAGCTATTTTGGAACATGCCAGTGCACTCAAAGAAATGAAATAGGACATGATAGTTTTGGATGCTTCTTCAATATTTCTTCTCCCCTGTCTAGCATATGTATCATCATGTAGTCAGTTTTATGCGGTTCTGATACAAAAAAACTGTACATGTTTCAAGGATCTTCTGGAAGGTTTCTTTTGTAATATCTATGAGTAGAGTTCCTTGTGATAAATATTTATAGAATTATTTCTCATCCTTGGTGCTTGGACAAGTTGTTTCAAAGAATGTACATAGCAATTTCAGATGAAATTTTATCAACATGTCCATATAAATCTGATAAAATCAATAGCTCATGGCTGATTAGTACTAAATCAGAAATATCCTGATGTAAACGGCAAGTTCATACAGAAAAAGAATTGTTTTAAAATACCTCTGCACTATTTACTTTGGAATTGAAAATGTTATCTAGAAACACAGTGATCCCATCTCATGGAAACATTCCCCAGGGATTTGGTGATATATCTCATTGTGAAAGCTATGTATGTTGGAAGTTTCTTAAATAGTGTGTGCAAAATTATGGAACATTATCTTTACATAACTTTTTTGTCTCGGTATCGTTATGGATGATGTACCAATGCAGATAGAAATTCTTCTATGATCTTCATATTTCTGGGAAATCTGTACCACAAACCAATTGCCCTTCTATTCAAGACATCTGTAGATTTTATCTGTTGACTTCTCACCTAAGGAAGAATGGCACAAAAGGATATGCCTATTCTGCAACAGGGATGTGGTATAGACAAAGCGACATTTTATCATGGAGTGCCTAGCATACAATGACATCCGTTCCAGCTATGTAGATATTTTAGAAGCAGACAATTTAAGTATTCTATTTGAAGAAATGCAGCTAGACAGAACGGCAAACCTTATGATCAAAATACATTATCCAAGAAGAGACCTAAAGAAGAGATTACAAAGTGCTTAAGATCTTGGCTCCCTATTCTAGGGTGTGTGTTACTTAGGGGATCCCATAGACTGCTTTGGCCTCATAGACGTTATTAAAATCTTTCATTCATTCATAGAAATCCCTTTTCTTTTAAGCACAGCACTTTAAAATATAAATAGCATTTTCTAATATTATATATTTTTCAGTTGAATTTGTAAGCTATGAAAACCTTAGCTCTTTTTGAAATGAACATAGAGAGTGAACTTTAATTCTAAATCACAGTTGGTAAGATGCAGTGTGTTTCTTAATGGACAATATGAATTGAACTAGCTATATATTTTTAACAAAAGTTTCATTTTTGTAAGTAAAAATTGTTATATGAATGATTCAGTTTAAGTAAAAGTACTTAAAATGAGGGAAGAAATTTCCAACAAAACTCAACAAGAAGCTGAAGACAAAAAAAATGAAAAACAAGACTGGAGTCCAGCGCTATTGCACATATGTGGCAAAGAATTAGATTGGCGATTTGTAAAATGTGGTCTGTTTACTTTTAAAGAATACCTTTCTTTTTTTTATTGTTTAAGCATACTACATTAAAATAATGGCAGTTCAAAGAGAACTGCAAAAAGGGAAATAAATGAAAGAGATACAATGTCCATTACAAAGCTTCAACTGAACCAGTTAAGGGAACCAAGTTCCAGCAATCAACAACAAAATACAATAGCTGAACCAGTTAAGTTCCAGCAGTAAACAACAAATTACAACAGCTGAACCAAACAAGGGAACCAGGTTCCAGCAAGAAACATCAGCTGAACCAGTTAAGAACCAACAACAATATGCATAATCTGAACAAAGCCTAAAGTTGAAATTTAAAGATCGTTTCAAGTTTTCTAGGATTCTAGAGCATCTAACATCACCTTCATTCAATTGTAGAAACTGGTATTTGATCTCACCCAAACGTTTCTTGTAGGTGGCCTCTTTTTTGAGTTGAGAATACAAAAAAGCATTTTTTAACCAGATGTTGCAGTAAAACTGTAACATTTCAACTTCCTAATGAGTAATATGGTTAGAAAATAAAGCTAAACATCTACTTTTCCAAATGTTCATCAAAATAGTTTGTCTCGTAGAACCAGCAATAACATTCTTATAAAAGCCAAGACCCAGAACAACTTCTTTCCAACCCACCGTATGCTCAAAGCTGGCAGGAAAATGTACAAAAATAGCAGTTCATTTTCTCTTAGCCCAGAAACAACTCCAAAAAAATATGTTTAATACTTTTAGGTCGTTGGCAAATGGGATATTTAGCTGGAGCAATCTTTAGAAATTTCAGTCTGCCTCCAACTGGCAGTTTAAAGTGTAGGATTTTCCATGATAAGGGCAGGTCCCCATGCGGCTGCTTAGCTTATTTTGGCTAGCAGCCACTGCTCAATATTTTAAGGAGCATTTTGTGGAGAGGGTGACCCCATGAATACTATGTTTTCTGCTTATATTTGAGCAGCTTAAAAATGGAGGTAAAATTGGGAGGGAAAAAATGGAGGTAAATGTAAAATGGAGGGAAAATAATTAAATTAAATGGAAAAAAAGGAGGGAAAATATTTTATGCAGCCACTTGTCATTTTTTTTTAATATGCAGCTGCTGCTTATTTTGAGCTCCTTTTTTTTGACAGCTTATTAATTTTTTATAAGCAGCAGCTGCTCCATTAGGAGAAGATTCCAAATTTTCCTTTACTAGTTATTAAAATATTACATAGGGACACTTGCATAGTTTATTTTTAAACAGAAAATAGACTTAAGCAGCCGCATGGGGACATGGGGTAAGATTTGAGCATTAACTACTGCTCTAGACCTCCAAATTTGAGCACTTAAGTTCCTCCGCTTCATTTCTTTAAATTTACAGCCCCATTCGACAAAGTCCTGGATTCAGTTTCATGATCAAAAGAAGATTTAAGTAAATCTTATATAAAGGAAAATAGAAAAATGGGACTTTTAAAGAATACTTTCACAAATAGTGAAGTGATGTCAATAAATAAGAATACACTATAATAATTTTAATTAGTATATTTCCTTCTCCAAATAATATCATTCTATTAGGAGAAATATAATTTCGATTAAAAGAGTTTGAAAAGAAATAATAACAAGCGAATGGTAATAGGAGTATGAAAAGGCATACATTTGTATAGGTTCAAAAGCTATTAAAAGCTGAAGATAGTGCCTAGAGAAATATTGAGCAAAGTTATAGAACTCTAGTTTCATGCTTGAATAGAATTTCCTTCTCTAGGGAAAAGATTGATGATAACTTTATTAGTTTCACTTACTAAGATATCAACAAAAGTAGCCTCCTTATAAATTTCAATCAAGGGCTTACTAATTCAATGACTATCATCCCTAGAAAAATTCAATAGGAAAACTATCAAAGTTAAAAGGGTTTTGCATTCTTTATACAGCAAATAAAATCTCTAATTTTATCTAATGAAAGCTCTCTGTCTACAACATTTTTTGCATCAAATATGTATGGAACAATTTTAGAAATTGTCTTGTATGTTAGAAACAATGTGAACATTACCATCAAAGTTGAAGAGCTCACTATAAAAAGATTAATAGACTTATCTAATTTCAACCTCATCCCTATCGTAAACAACCCACACATCAATAGAATATTTTTATTTTATTTTTTACTTTTAAAAATCTAAAAAATTGAGACCCCATGTCCCCAAGATGCAATCACATTGATCTACTTTTAAACTTAACACCCTTGATTTAATAAAACTTATCAAACCTTAACTTTTTCTTAGCATCTGAAACACTTTTTTTCAACTCAACATCTTAGAAGTAAATTGAAGACAACCTTAAACTTTTGTTAGCTCTTCCTCAAGCCTTGTAGGCCTAATAAAATTGGTTTTGGCCTTATTTTCAACCCCATTTTCCTTTTTTAATTGATTCTTACACCCATTTTGATTTAATGATGTATACAAAGATGTTTCTTGTAGCTATTTGCCAATCGCATGATTATGGCGGGGTCCCAGAGACATAATTTTTATAGCTAAACTATTGCCTCTAGAAATTTAATTGCACCAAAAGGTTGGTTTCATATGTCACCACCATGTTTCCAGCTTTGTATGACTAATCACGTTACCATTTATCTTTGAACCAATTCTTTTACCATTTGGGATAATCCTTTGTAGTTGTCACTCTTTGATCATTTTATAGTTGATTTCTTCATATCTTCAATTGTGATCTTTGGATTTCCTTCAATTCACATTCTTTCCCCTTTTCTCTTATGTGTTCAAAATATTATCCATAACTCTTTAGCCTCATTCCAAGATCTATATGACAAATAAGAATTATCTCACCGCTTTCATTCTTCACTTCAACTCTTACACCTACCAATCTAAGATTGTCTTTAGCAACCCCATCATTTTTGTAAGAGTTTTGCTTGGAAAAGGCATCGAAATTTCATGTTCTATTTTCCCAAAGGTCTATCCAATCTCATATATTAAAAAAGTCAATTAAAGCTCCCTCCTAGTTCTTTGTAGCCACACATTTAGATAAATTAACCTTAGCAAAATTATCCAAACCTACTTTAAAGTTCCAAAAAGTAGAGTACACTCCTAGGATAGTAATAAATTTATACCTTACTTTGAGCTAGAGTTGTATATCAAAGGGAGAATGAAGTTAAAGGTGATTGATATCTCCTATTATATTTTCACAGATCTATCATCTAGAAAGGTCATGTTGATGTGTATTTTATGACTACGCTAACATGCAGAATGAAACACTTAGTATTCTAGGATTGAACACCAAGTATCTAATCTCCTCTTGAACAAAGACACTACATGTGCTAAAGATTGCAAAGAAAGATCACAAAGGTGATGCCAAGGTTCCTTCTAATGTTGGACTTAACTCAGTTGTAATGATGTGATATGTTGGGTATCACAAAGGGACTTACGTTATTCATTCAATGGACAAGCTATCAACTTTCTGATGCAAATGATTTGACAATGTAGGCTCCTCAACTATTCCTATGGAATGCTTAGATTGATGTGGACATGATGCCATTGTCCCTAGCTAGAGTAGTCCCAAGTTATCCTCATCCTCCACCACAATCCTAGCTACCTCAATCTCTCTCACCTCAAATAACACTGCCTTCTCCTCCATATTTTCCAATTCCTCAACCATCATATATTCTCCTACCACCCCTCCTTCATCAAATCCCACACCATTTTTTGCCTTCATTCTGTATCTAGTGCCTCAACCTTCACCAATGGTTACCCTTACACTAGCTTCATCATACATTGAATCATCTTTGAAGCATCTTGTGCCTTCACCCTCCTAATTTGGTTCCAAGCCATTCATAGTGCCATAGAGCCCTAGGGCTATTACACCTTTGCATATTCTTTCCCTTGGTTGAGAGATACCTTGCGATTGATATTTAGGGTTCTAGGCTAAAGTGTAGCCACCTTTGCAACCCACTAAATTTGATACTCTCGTAATTGTACATGTGGAGGAACCCCCTCCAAATAGATCTCTAATATCAATCAAATTGGGAGGTGATACATTGGATGACATAAGGGAGGCTACTTGTGAATGATTTATGATTGATAAAAAAATGTATTGAATTAAAAAAATATTGGGGATTTGTGTACAGAGTTACTATTGATGAGATAGAAAAAGAAATGGGATTGTAGAATCTCGTTAAAAATCAAGCAAAGCAATTAAAGGGGGAACTAAAGAGTCAAACAAAGAGTGAATAAGAAAATGAAAGAGATAACCCCTAATTGGAAGAGAAATAATGAAAAACAATAGAATATTGTTGTTAGAAGGATGAGATATCTCTTATACTATTGCTTTTGACAATTTAAGAAGAGAGGGTATATAGTTTCATGATGTTCCTAAGAAAATAAAGGATCTATACTTTGGATCAACTTTTGATAGCATGACCTACTTGATGTTTGGTCGCTCTACCCAACAACATAGAAGTCATCCACGATTGAAGAGCAAAATCAAGAATCTCATTAAAAATCAAGCAAACCAATTAAAAGGGGAACTAAAGAGTCAAAGAAAGAGTGAATAAGAAAATGAAAGAGATAACCCCTAATAGGAAGAGAAATAATGAAAAACAATGGAATATTGTTGTTAGAAGGATGAGATATCTCTTCTACTATTGCTTTTGACAATTTAAGAAGAGAGGGCATATAGTTTCATGATGTTCCTAAGCAAACAAAGGATCTATACTTTGGATCAACTTTTGATAGCATGACCTACTTGATGTTTGGTCGCTCTACCCAGCAACATAGAAGTCATCCATGATTGAAGAGAAAAATGAGTTGTATGGTCAACTGCTCATAAGGCCACTTGACACCACTGTGGTTCAGGCATCAAATCTGACATTGAATGCAACAAATTTTACAAAGAATCTAGCCATGAAGCCTAAGCAAACAAAGGATCTATACTTTGGATCAAATTTTGATAGCATGACCTACTTGATGTTTGGTCGTTCTACCCAGCAACATAGAATTCGTCCATGATTGAAGAGCAAAATCAAGAATCTCATTAAAAATCAAGCAAACCAATTAAAAGGGGAACTAAAGAGTCAAAGAAAGAGTGAATAATAAAATGAAAGAGATAATCCCTAATAGGAAGAGAAATAATGAAAAACAATGGAATATTGTTGTTAGAAGGATGAGATATCTCTTCTACTATTGCTTTTGACAATTTAAGAAGAGAGGGCATATAGTTTCATGATGTTCCTAAGCAAACAAAGGATCTATACTTTGGATCAACTTTTGATAGCATGACCTACTTGATGTTTGGTCGCTCTACCCAACAACATAGAAGTCATCCATGATTGAAGAGAAAAATGAGTTGTATGGTCAACTGCTCATAAGAAGGCCACTTGACACCATTGTGGTTCAGGCATCAAATCTGACATTGAATGCAACAAATTTTAGAGTCACAAATTAAGACCTTAAGTGAAAGGGTCAAGCAACTAGAAGAATATGAAGTTTCAAAGCATATTCCCTTGCTTCCAACCTCTGGTGGTTGGTTAATAGAAGATACTTTCAAGATAAGGCAAGACCTGGTAGACGCTAGGGTCAAAAACATGAAGTTGTAGAAACAAAGTGATAGTTTGCACAAGAATTTTAGAGTGGCTCATAATAAAGCTCTCTCAAATTTGATAGACTCCTTGGTAAGGTCTAGGTTTGAATCTATTTTGGGCCATGCAAATTCCTTTCTGCAAAGAAAAACAATGGTCTGAAGTTTTTTTCTAGAGATCATATGGATGAAGATAAGCATAAAATGATAGATATGTAGACACACAAAGTTTATCCTCGTAATCATCCCATTAATGAAGTAGGTATTATTTTTAGCTCATTAAATTATTTCATTTCAGTCTATCAATCTTCATCAAGCCACTAAATTCATTTATATTTACTCCTAATCTCTACACCATCACAAAACATCCTACTTATATACCTTCACCTCCACCATTTTCACCACTTATCAAATGTGAAATAAAAGTTCCTTCAACTACCTCCAAGTACCTTTCCTTCGTCCCACATCTCTCCCTCAAGTTTGTCTTCCCTTTGAGGACAACCATAAATATATTACCCCTCTCACATTCGAAATGCCTCTTGCATTTTGTTTGCTCTTGCATATCAATATGTGTGGCATCCTTGATCTTCTGTTAATTCATAGCATCTTTTCATTTTCTTTATATTATCATTATAATCATTTTGCATTAACATCATATACATCTTTATATAGTTGCAATTTAATTTTCATTTATCTTTTGAATTCTTCCATTTTCACAATCTCTTATGCAATATATTCTGAGAGCAAATTTATTTAAAAATGAAAATTGTGTGAATAGGAGGGGCAATGGAGTAGGTTTTAGCAAATGTGATGTATTTCATTTTTAATTGACACGTTGTTTGCTTGTGAAAGTCCATTGTAACGATGTTGGAATAATTGGATCTTTGATATAGTTTCAATTTCCCTCATGAACACATTTGGCACACCCAGTAGGACCACCCTTATCCATTCATTTGATTTAATTTTTGTCTGGTAGAAATCATTTTGATTATATTTGCAGATAGAAAATGATATTTTTACTTGCAACCATACATTCATTCTACGCATTTACATATTTACAGAGTTCCACATTTTGATTGCCCTAGCATGTTTCTTGTGTGTTACTTTGCCCTGCATGTCTACTTGTGCATCTCATACTTATTAAGATTATATCTGCATGTGCTCTTTGTCTTGTGCTCTGTCTAGGTTACATTTTGATCACTCATATTGACCTCTATGACTGCATGTGTTGCACAATATTGGTATGCATTTTAGACTGGGTTATGTTTTATAATTAATATAGGGTTGTGTTACATCTTCACATTGGGTTGCGTTTCATTCATATCTATTCATGCATTTTATATTCATGCATATCCAGAGAGGATTAAATGACAATATTTATTCATATATGTTCCTACGTTAGGCCTATACGTTAACATTGGGCTTTGCATATGTGTTACTTGCCATTTCTGGTCTTTGCCCTAAAGGACAAACTTGAAGGCCTTGCTCTCTGTTCCGACCTTAATCTCCTTAAGAGCATTCTTCATTTCTTCCCATTCAGCATTGATTGGCGTTGGAGTGGGTACTCCCATTGGGAAAGGATCTGATGGTGCTAGTGAATAAGGATGATTGTGTGGAGGATATTGTGGAGTGGGATATGGAGATTTCCCAGCAAGGTAGGCGGATTGGAATGGATGTTGGGGTGATGGTTGTTAGGGAGGATATGAAGTGGCTTGTTGTTGCTGAGGTGCGGGGGTGTATTGTTGTGGAGGATATGGAATCGCTTGTTGCTATTGGGGTATGATGGAATTTTTTTGCTAGGAGATGACGGGATAATGTTGTTGCACTGGATAGCATGATGCTTGTTGTTGTTGGGGGATGATAGGATGTTGTTGTTGTTGTGCTGGGAATTATTGGTTATGTGGAGGAGGCTGATGGAATAGTGTAGCCTGTTGATAGGATTGGCCATGATGCATCTAGCTTTGGGCTTGGCTGATGTAGGTGGGATGAATTCCTACATTTCTTAGGGGTGGAATGGTTGTTGGGAAGCTAGCGATAGCAGGTGGTTGTGCAAGGTAGTTGGCGAGATGAGATGAACTCTGTTGTTAAGGTGGTGGAACGCTTTGAGAAGCAGTGTGCGATACAGATGGATAGTTGGTATACAAAGGAAAAGATGAAGTTGGGGGAAGTTGTGAGGTTTGTTGTTGCGCTGCATGAGGGAAAGTGGCTTGTTGGTTTGCAGGCATGGATATGTGTGACTGGGTCGGTATACCCAAGGCTTGCATTTCTTCTTGGGTGAGACCCCAACAAAAGCCAGTTCATGGTAGGAGTTGTGATGCAGAAGATGCAAAAGTGATGATGAGAGTTTGGGATGTGAATGGGGGATTCAAAGATCCCATGAAAGGCATCCCTATTATGAAGGCAATTTGTTGGGCTTGTGTATGGGCAATGAAAGGTGGAGGTGGAATGCATGCTTGGGTGAGCCCATGTTGGGAAGTGGAAGAAGATGCTTGTATTCCCCATGGCAAGGATGGTGCTCATGTGGAGGCTTGTTGAGTGAAGGAGGGAAAGGGTTGTGTTACCCCCAGAAAGGATGATGTTACTTAGCTCATGGAAGGTGGAGGAATTGCGTGTGTGGCAGCTTGCGTGGGAGGTGGAGGTTGTTTTGTGGGATGCTTTGGGCCTGAGTGGTGGCTTGAGATGTTGTAGAAGATGATGGTGTTCCCATGATAGAAAAGGGAGTGGATTGCACTATTGCTTGTGTTGTAGGACTTGTGAAGCTACTTTGGAGGAGATGGGGGATGGGTGAGGCTTCCTGACATATCTACAAGTTAGGATCATGGATTTTTTGGATGATGGGGGTATAAGTTTCAGCTGGGATATGGATGGTATTGATGGGGATGAGGGGTTGGAGATACGGTGGAATGGAAGTACCCTCTTGTGCGAAGTTGGCCAATATAGCCGGTCTATTCTAATCAATGATTACACTCACCATTTGTGCATGTCTTGGATGGATCATGAAGGTTTCCATGGAGAATGAAGTGGGGGTTTCAATGAGGTTTTCCCATACATTCTCAACTTGTGGGATTTGTGGATTGTAGGTTACCATCACACTGGTAGGATTATTAGGATCAGACGAACTAGTGGCTAGATTGGGATCATTCCTTCTCCTCTTAGATCATGTCTCGACAAGCATGGAATGCAGATCTAAGGATGAAGGTGAAAATGATGGGTGGATGCAAGATGCTTCCTAAAAAACCTCTAAGGATGGTCGATGTAGATCTAAAGAAACTCTAAGGATGGTGGATTTCTAGGATGTGATACAAGGATTGGGATCAACTAAAGGATGGTGGGATGATGAAGGATGGAGGGATGCTTGATTTGGATCGAGGATGATGGAAGATTTGGTGGAGGATGGTGGAGGATTACTAAATGTTGATAATGAGTTGTTGCTTCCTGATGTAGGATCAAATAGGATTGGATTGTCAACTTAAGATAGACTAATGATCTTCGGAAGACAAACTTATTGTTAATGCACACCAATCTCTTGCTCGAGATGATGAGGCTTAAAAGGACAAGTAAGGATGCCCTAGACAATGCTTAGTCAAAGGGTGGAGATTTCTAATTTGGGATAAGGATTTGAAGCAACTCAAAGGATATGACATGAAGTGGATGGATTTAGATTACTGGATTTGGATCGAGGATGATGGGTTTATGGATTTAGGATTTGGATCAAGGATGATGGATAATGACAAGGATTTTGATTGTGGATTGCTGATGGAGGATGATGGGAGATGACCAAATGATGCTCTTCTAAGAGGATGACCTAGATGCATCTAAAAAGGATGACCTATGATGCAACTAGGATGATCTAGGATGCAAAGGACGTTGAGATAAGATGTGGGATCTTTGAAGGAATGATGGATTAGTGATGGGCCAAACTAGTCTTCGCTCTCTAGATTAACATAGCGATAATTAACTTGGAACTCGGATGCAAACTATTTCACTCTTGCATTATAGCCCACGTTATCCAGTTTCTCTTGATACTTTTCTTCTTCTTGGATTGCTTTGAGGGAAGGTTGATGATCTTTCAGGTCTCACTCTGCAATATTTTTCTCTTGATAGACTCAAGAATTGGGAAGCTTTTCTTTCTTGTGTTTGATCAAATCAAACATGGCTTAGAAATATTTGGCAATTTGTTTTTTAATCAAAGCTTTGGGTGTCTGATTTTGAAGTATCTCTCTTCAAGGATGTCTAAATAACTTTGATCAAGTTTCAGATCAGTTTTTGTGTCTCCAATGGGAAAGGACAAACTCAACAAAGACACTCTGAAAGAAATCTCAACAAAGGAAAAAGAAAATTTGTGGGATACAAGAAAATGATTGACCACTGAATCTAATAGTGTTCCTGAAAAGTGTGTATGTTTTGACAGATGTTTGCACTAAATTTGGAACTTTGAAAAAACACACCAAACAGAACTACCTAAGGACAGGCTAGTATCAAAATATTTTCCCATAACTTGGTATCCCTAAAAGGGATACAGATGGTGAGTAATCTTCAGTTGATTCGGGAAACCACTTGGATCGATCCTTGCACAAAGATTCTGATACCTTCGGGAGTAGATTGGGAAGCCTCTGATTTAACAAGTGTTTAGTTTGGTCTTTGGTGTCCTCCCAATCATTTTGTACATGCATGACTCACTTGAGATCCTATTTGACCATGCCAAAATAGTAGGGATATTCACCTACCTCGGGCTACCATCAACACGCATCACCCCAGCTTGAGGGGATGAAGCGAGAGTTTTCTCAATGCTCTATTTCTATACCAGTCGGGGAAGTACCGATTTGAATTTGTTCTCCAAAGAGGAAACGCTTTTCTCTCTGGACAAACTTCTCTAAAAGAAAAACAAGTGAACTCATCCAAGTTCAACCTCTTTTACGTTATTTAGTTTAACAAGGACTTTGCAGAATTGAAACTCCTAAAATCACACCATGAAGATTTCTTTCCCAAATTGATTTAGTGAGTTCAAATGAAAGCTTGCAAACACGTGTTTAAGGTTTTGATTTGTTCATTTCTCTGAAGACAAAAAATCTTTAAAGAGATATTGTAATTTTTCACCTTTACGCATTCAAGATTGTGTTTTGTAGGATCCTGATTTGAACTTTGAAATGAAATGAAATGCTTTGTTTTCAACTTAGGACATTCAATATTGTGTTTTATTTTGGACTCAAAGAAAATGACTCTTCTTATTTGGATTTTGGTTCACTTTCTTTAGATTGCATTCAAGACTTTGTGCTCTAGGATTTAGTTTTAGGCCCAAAAGAAGTGTTCCTAGAGTGCTTTATGCATGAAACTTTTGAAAACATTTGATATTTTGCAAAAAGAAGTTTTTTTTAACCAAGAACAAAGCTTTAGGATTGATTTAGGAACATTTAGGATAGTTTAGGATTGTTTAGGAACCAATTGGGAATGAGATGCAGGTTTGTTCCTAAATTGCATGAATCTTTGAAAACACTTAAGATATTGCAAACTAAGTTCACTTTAGCTAAGAAAAATGCATCAAGTTTGATTTAGGAACAATTATAATGGATTAGGGTTAATTAGGATCCAAATAGGAATGAAATGCAGATTTCTAGTCCTTTTTAAGTACCCAAAATTTAAAGTGTTCCTAGCTTGCACAAAAACCCTAAAATCACTTAGATTTGAGTGAAACAAGTTCTTTTTATCCAAATTGAAATATCGCAAGTGATTTTGGTTTATTTAGAATTAATTAGGACTAGATTTGATTTTTTTAGGAAAGATGCACAAAATTGTTGATTTCTAGACATTCAAGAGTGGATTAGAGTTCATTTTAAGCCCAATAAACGAAGTGTTTTGGTTCCTAAACATGAAAAATGGTTGATTAGCCTTAAGGCCTTAGTGTTTAAGTGATTTCCTTTCTCCCTTTGACTTCCTACAAAACATGGGGTTAAAAACTAAAAATTTGCAGTCAAGAGGCACCAAGAGGCCCCAGAGAATCCTAAAAACCAACTAGACCCAAGTTTAAGGCTCTATACATGCCCCATGTTTCCCATATGAGTAAATAGGGAAGGTTATTTTGGGGATTTTACTCATGAGTCAGGATGAGGGCTCATTCGAGTCACATTGACTCTTGGTACGAGTAAACAAGGCCAAAGGCTTTAAAATAAGCCTAAATTGCATGTTGAGGTCCCATACAAGTATTGGGCACCTCTGGTATGAGTATACATATGTAATCATATGAGAAAATAGATCCAGGGAGTTTAATCATATGAGAATCCTCCTAGAACAGAACCACATTTGTCAAAAAGTGAGTTTTTTACGTAGAAAACCCAAACAAATGTAGTTTTGAATGCTTGTGGAGTCCCACCGGGCATGCCAAAATGTAATTAGAGAAAACCTAACCTATTCAAAAAAATCATAGACATTCAAACATTATCCTAACATCATATTCCTAGCATATAGTAAAAGCAATTTGCAAAGACACTTCCGATAGAGCTCAACAGGAGCACCCTGTCACCGTTTGATTTGCTCTTAATTTAGGGATGTGGTTGTACTCTCAAAACACTTGGAGCATGTCCCTAATGCATATTTTTATACACTAAATTTGTGCCTCTGATCTCAAGCTCTCTTGGTCTTGATAATCCAGTATAACATGGGAATCATCTCAAGGTTGTGGGACCTTTTGCTAACCGAGATGAGACCTCCAGATTCTAAGTTGGTTCCTCTTGGATAATCACCTTGATTTGCTTTTAGATAGGAAAGTAAACTTTGAGGGGAAAGGGATAGAAGGAATGCATGAAAGGGAAATGACAGGAAGCAAATCTATCCTACTAGGTGATGCACCGAAACTAGGGTTTGGATCTCAGTATAGAGGGATGAAACCAATGAGAGGCTTAGGTCTGGGAGATCACAGCTTACTGAATAGGCCTGCATAAGTGTTTCATGGAAGGGTCTGCAAAAAAAAGAGGATGTTCAGGGAAAGAGGAAGATTCTTTCACAACAACAAGACTCTCAGGATTAGACATCAATCCATGACCTGCAAACAAACATTCACTCCTATAACTCGGTGTAGGATTGAGACAAGACTGTTAGGGGCTGAAATATACCCACAAAATATCTAAATTAGATCAAACACAATAACACACAGAGCTACAGAAAATAAGAGGGATCAGGGAAACTAAGACATCATTGAAAACATTCATAAACCTCAATCTAATAAGAGATAATGCAAACAGGGAAACACAAGGACATGAAGGATTGTCACAAACTGCCTCTGTAATACTTGTATTATCAATGGGAATTTACAGAATGTGGAAAACCAGAGAGCAGGAAGAAAATGCTACAGGTAGTTTTCCAAGAAAAGTTTTTCTCTTTTACAAAATGTGAATTCTGAGCTTCAAAAGCTCCAAAAAAAAAATTATATACATCTCTGCACACAGGCAGGAATCAAACCTAATTAGGGCCACAAATATCTACAATAGAATAATCAAAACCCTAAACTAGTCGTGTCTGATCATAAATGCTTTTCTAAAAATATCATGACAAATCAGATATATCTTCCTTTGCGTGTCCATTCCTATACTGATCCTGCTTGCAGACAAAAAACCTTGACCTGACAACCTCCCTTAGGAACAAGAATTCAACCTGCAACGGCCACCCAGATCTCCTTTAACATCTTCACAAACTTCCATCGCCTTCAGAAATCAATTCCGAGCTACCCCGCCACTTCGCATACGGCCTGCAGACAAGCATTGGCAAAAAAATTTGCACTGCCTGAAATAGTACTGGTCGCATGATCGCATGAGCTCAAAAGCCTTCATGCGATCATGCGACAACCCCTTTGAAATTTGCCTCTCCTGAATCGCAGGACACCTGGCCCACAAGATCTGCCATCTGCAGCTGCCAAAATCAAAATCTCTGCTGAGCGAACATGAGGCTTGTCACGTGGTCGAATGCGGCTAGGAAGCCGCATGTGATCATGCGACCAACATGAAACTACTACACCGACCGCCCGCATGAAACCCATTGCAACTGTTAACGGCTTGTCGCATGGTCACATGGGCTCGGAAGAGCCCATGCGATCATGCGACCAACCGTAAGATGTCCCCTGATGACTGCTGGCGGCACCATCGAAACTGTTGGTGTTAACACTTTTCCTTAGTCGCTAAACCGCTTGATCCTTTTCTTAACCCCAGGTCTACTCAACGACTACGTGAAATCCTCCAACTGCACAACCGCGCAAAGCCTACCAACCCTGGGCCCACTCTACAAGCTAAGAGACTGCCCTCCACCACCACATAGGCGCTTGGGACCCGCAAGACAACCACCTGCCAACCAAGTGGACCAACTGAAAACTCGCACGGGCTGGACACACAAAAACCCCATCCAAAAATAGCAGAGAATCCAACGGTGGTCGCATGATCACATGGGATCAGAAGATCCCATGAACATGCGACCACTGTAGATTTTGAATCTACGGGGCCCATGTTATATCTTCATCCCACCGTAAATTGGACATGTCACCACCCAGTGAGCCAATGGGAAGCGGACACGCCATCACCTAAGGAACCCCTGCAGACCGCTAGAGGCTTGTTGCATGGTCGCATGCGGTTAGGAAGATGCATGCGATCATGCGACCAGCTTGGAACTGTTACGCCAACCACCACCTCGCTAAGAAAACTGGACCCACTGAAACCGTTGACGGTTTGTCGCATGGTCGCATGGGCTTAGAAGAGCCCATGCAATCATGCGACCAACCAGAAGATGCTACCACTGACCGCATGGAGTTGACTGCCGATCTTTGCTGATACCGCATCAACAGTTATCATATGATCTCATGGGATTGAAAGATTCCATGCGATCATGCGACAGTCATCAGATCTTTCACTACATTGGCACGGCCTTGAGGAACTCAGACCCGCCTATCAAAGTTGCGCACTTATGGTAGAAAACACAGAAGGTTCAAAAACATAGAGGGTTTTCGAGCGAAGGTTAAAAACACACTAAGCTTTCAGAGCGGAGGTCGAAAACACACCGAGCTTTCGGACCAAAAGGTAGAAACATCCTGAGCCTTCAGAGAGGAGGTCGAAAACACACTGGGTTTTTGACACTTGGGCATTTCTTTGGAAAATAGGACCATGGCCAAAAAATGAAAGATAGGGGATTTTTGGGCAACATTTTGGCGACCCCTGCGGGATGTTAGCCTGCTAGACATAGACTAGTAGCCTTGACATATCCATTGGGCATAGGAGTCATTTAAGCACAAAACTGGACAAAGACGAAACTGAACCAGTAAGACAAATTGTGCACAAGCACTTCTTGGAAAACAAGAAAAGACTAAACTAGAAAACTGGAAGAAAGCAGGAAACCTATCCTATCATAAACTAACCAGTGCAGAGACTTGGTTAAACAAAACCATTCACTAGTTGGCTGAAGTAGCTACCCGTCCTCAATAAGACATTTTGCATCGGGCACATGAGGATAGCTATGAAGATAAGAGGCATACAAAGATTTGTCAAATGAGGATGCACAGCCTCTGCAAAAACAAGATCAAGATCACTCACCTCAAGTAGATCATATGGAGGTGTCTCAGTGAACTCCTTCTGGGCCAAGTATTTGATGGGGCAGTCTCTTGAAAGTCTAAAAGCAAGACTTTCATTGTTGGTTTCTTCTTCATCTTCGTGGTTGCCCTCCATCATAGACAACCATGTCAACTCCTCATCCATAGCCAGGGGATTGTCATCTTCCTCTTTTAAACCAGCCAAGAGCTCATTATAATCAGGCTCCACATACAAGCCATCTATGATGCTTCCCAAATAATCCTTGCCAAGGCTCTGGTTATCTTCTGTACATTGGGAAGCCTCCTCCTCAAAGATGAGATTAAGCTCATGAATCAGCATATCCTCAGGATCAATCTCTTCTAGCTGCTGCAACTTTACAGATAAGGCTATGATCATAGCCTTATCATCCTGCTCAACAAGACCGGGTGGCTCATCCAACAAGGACAAGGCATCCTCTTCTATAGCAACCTCTTGTTGATGGTGAACCTTTTGTTCTGATTGACCTTCAGCCATAAGCAATGGTACGGTCTCTTCTTCATCATCAACCAAGAGGGGAAGCTCATCAAGCAAACCAGCTAAGAGCTCAGGCTGAGCATCAGCCTCCACCTCCCCACCTTGCTACTCCATCTCACCATAGTCATCACTCTACACTGATACCTCAGATGTTCTCTCCTCCTCATCACATGAAAGCTCATCCACCACAAGTCCTTGCTCTGATACTAGACTAGTATCCTTGAAAAGACTTGGCATCTGACAACCAAGAGGCAGAGTCCATTGGGGTATCCAAATTACTTCATCATCTTGAGAAACCAGAGGGGCCTCTTGGGATGAAATTTTTTCTTGAATGAGCTGCTCTTGCAGAGTGGTAGGCTGAATCTCAAGCACAGGCTTTTGAAAAGAATTTTTTGCCTTAAAACTTGGGATATGAAACTAAGGGGGAGAGGGGGGAGACAAAGAAGACATAGCTACTTTAAAGCTTGGAAATGAATGCTTAGCAGGCTCCTCATGTGTAGGCTCTTGAGATAGATGGGCCCTCCAGCTTGGATTTTAGGCTTAGGAGCCTCTTGTTGAGCAATCAGTGACCTTAACCTTTCTATCTCCATGTTAGCTTGGCGTCTAATCTCTTCTTGAAACTCTCTTGCTTGCTGCTCATCAACAAGAGTCTCTGTCGCTTGGTAAGGAATGAACCCTTGCTCATAGCTTTGGGCTTCCATCTCCTGGAAGGGAGCTGACTCCTCTTCATAATAACTTTGAGCCTCCTGCTCTCTCTATTCCCTGAGCTTAGACACTTGCTTAACTAAATCAAGCAACAACCTCTTTGCCTCCTGCATCTCCTTGAAGTCCGAGCTCAGAGTCTGTATCTGTTGCTAAATAGGCTGAGAAGGGGAGGGTGGGTGGTAAGCATGATGCGGAAGCTGGCTTTGCATTTGCTATTGTGCCTCTTGTGCCCACGATCCATCTTGCCTAAGAGCCCGTTCATAACTTTGCACAAGGGCAAACTCATTTGGGGCATACTAGATATATTGATACCCTTGAGAAGTATAATAGCTTGGGGTAAAAGGAGGCTTTGAGTGACTTTGGTAAGGCTCAAAACTAGCCGGTTGAGCATTATTCTCACAATAGGATGGTGAGTAACCTGACTGTCCATAATAACTTGACATATCTACTCATGTAATCAGCTGGAACTTGAATATGAAGATTGAAAACATACCAGCACTTGACCTTTGAAACCAGTAGACCTTTTGGAGTCGCCAGATATGCAGCAAAATGACCTCTTCTAGGTCTATAGCATGCTATCAGCATATTAGAGATAGCATACCTTGAACATGAATATGAACTTCAGTCCCACCGGGCGTGCCAAAAATTGTTATACACTGAATTTGTGCCTCTGATCTCAAGCTCTCTTGGTCTTGATAATCCAATATAACATGGGAATCATCTCAAGGTTGTGGGACCTTTTGCTAACTGAGATGAGACCTCCAGATTCTAGGCTGGTTCCTCTTGGATAATCACCTTGATTTTCTTTTAGATAGGAAAGTAAACTTTGAGGGGAAAGGGATAGAAGGAATGCATGAAAGGGAAATGACAAGAAGCAAATCTATCCTACTAGGTGATGCACCGAAACTAGGGTTTGGATCTCAGTATAGAGGAATGAAACCAATGAGAGGCTTAGGTCTGGGAGATCACAGCTTACTAAATAGGCCTACATAAGTGTTTCATGGAAGGGTCTGCAAACAAAAGTGGATGTTCAGGGAAAGAGGAAGATTCTTTCACAACAACAAGACTCTTAGGATTAGACATCAATCCATGACCTGCAAACAAACATTCACTCCTATAACTCGGTGTAGGATTGAGACAAGACTGTTAGGGGCTGAAATATACCCACAAAACATCTAAATCAGATCAAACACAATAACACACAGAGCTACAGAAAATAAGAGGGATCAGGGAAACTAAGGCATCATTGAAAACATTCATAAACCTCAATCCAATAAGAGATAATGCAAACAGGGAAACACAAGGACATGAAGGATTGTCACAAACTCCCTCTGTAATACTTGTATTATCAATGGGAATTTACAGAATGTGGAAAACCAGAGAGCAGGAAGAAAATGCTACAGGTAGTTTTCCAAGAAAAGTTTTTCTCTTTTACAAAATGCGAATTCTGAGCTTCAAAAGCTCCAAAAAAAAAATTATATACATCTCTACATGCAAGTAGGAATCAAACCTAATTAGGGCCACAAATATCTGCAATAGAATAATCAAAACCCTAAACTAGTCATGTCTGATCATAAATGCTTTTCTGAAAATATCATGACAAATCAGATATATCTTCCTTTGTGTGTCCATTCCTGTATTGATCCTGCTTGCAGACAAAAAACCTCGACCTGACAACCTCCCTCAGGAACAAGAATTCAACCTGCAACGGCCACCCAGATCTCCTTTAACATCTTCACAAACTTTCATCGCCTTCAGAAATCAATTCCGAGCTACCCCGCCACTTCGCATACGGCCTGCAGACAAGCATTGGCAAAAAAAGTTGCACCGCCTAAAATAGTACTGGTCGCATGATCGTATGAGCTCAAAAGCCTTCATGCGATCATGCGACAACCCCTTTGAAATCTGCCTCTGGTGCCGCACAAGACACCTAGCCCACAAGATCCGCCATCTGCAGCTGTCAAAATCAAAATCTCTGCTGACCGAACATGAGGCTTGTCGCGTGGTCGCATGCGGCTGGGAAGCTGCATACGATCATGTGACCAGCATGAAACTACTACGCCGACCGCCCGCATGAAACCCATTGCAACCGTTAACGGCTTGTCACATGGTCGCATGGGCTCGGAAGAGCCCATGCGACCATGCGACCAACCATAAGATGTCCCCCAATGACCACTGGCGGCACCATCCAAATTATTGGCGTTGACTGCAAGAATAACCCTGGGTTCACCCTGGGTTCACTTTTTCTTAGTCGCTGAACCGCTTGATCCTTTTCTTAACCCTGGGTCTACTCAGCGACTACGTGAAATCCTCCAACTGCGCAACCACGCAAAGCCTACCAACCCTAGGCCCACTCTGCAAGCTAAGAGACTACCCTCCGTCACCACATAGATGCTCAAGACCCACAAGATAGCCACCTGCCAACCACGTGGACCAACTGAAAACTTGCACGGGCTAGACACATGAAAACCCCATCCGAAAATAGTAGAGAATCCAATGGTGGTCGCATGATCGCATGGGATTGGAAGATCCCATGCAAACATGCGACCACCATAGATTTTGAATCTACGGGGCCCATGTTATATCTTCGGCCCACCGCAAACTGGACACATCACCACCCAGCGAGCCAATGGGAAGCGGATACGCCATCACCTAAGGAACCCCTACAGACCGCTAGAGGCTTGTCGCATGGTCGCATGTGGTTAGGAAGCCGCATGCGATCATGCGACCAGCCTGGAACTGTTATGCCGACCGCCACCTCGCTAAGAAAACCAGACCCACTGAAACTGTTGACGGTTTGTCGCATGGTCGCATGGGCTCGGAAGAGCCCATGCGATGATGCGACCAACCGGAAGATGCTACCACTGACCGCATGGAGTTGACAGCCGATCTTTGCTGATACCGCATCAACAGTTGTCGTATGATCTCATGGGATCGAAAGATTCCATGCGATATGTGACAGTCGTCAGATCTTTCACTGCATTGGCATGGCTTTGAGGAACTCGGACCCGCCTGTCGGAGTTGCACACTTATGGTCGAAAACATAGAAGGTTCGAAAACACAGAAGGTTTTCGAGAAAAGGTAAAAAACACACTAAGCTTTCAGAGTAGAGGTCGAAAACACACTGAGCTTTCGGACCAAAAGGTAGAAACATCCTGAGCCTTCGGAGAGGAGGTCGAAAACACACTGGGTTTTCGACACTTGAGCATTTCTTTGGAAAATAGGACCGTGGCCAAAAAATGAAAGATAGGGGATTTTTGGGCAACACATATTAGGAAGGTTTAGGATCAGATAAGGACCTTGAGAACCCCATAGTGGCACAAAATTAGGTATAGAACACCTGATTTTCCCGTAGAGCCTCAAGGAGCCTAATGAAGTTGAAATGCAGATTAAACTAAGGATGATTATGCTAGATTGATTTTAAGCCAAAATATGAGTGTGATGATGCAAATTCTATGCAAAACAATGAAAAAAACTAGGTTAATCCATTAATGCTAAGCTAAGATGTGAGTTAAAAAGCTTAGAAATGAACTAAATCTAACAATTAGGAATTAAGCTATGATGATCTAGATGTAATTTAGCATTACAACACTACTTAATATGATTATGTGAATTGGTGAATTTTATCTTGGAACTGAGGGTATTTATAGGATTTTGGGAAGGGCTTGGGTTAGGAAGTGGAGTTAGGGTTAGAGTCAGAGTTTGGGCTAGAGCTTGGGGTATGGTTAGGGGTAAGGTTAGATGGATGAGGGTTAAGGGTTTCTCACACATGTGTGAGAAACACTAGGGAAATATTCCTAGGGACCCAAAGTCAAAGAGAAGACATGGGCTTCATTATGAGGTTGTAAGAGCCTTAATGAGGGTGGAAGAGGCCATTAATGAGTCTATAAGGCCCATTAATGAGGGGGTTTGACCAAAAGTCAAAGGAGGGTGGTTTAGACTAAGAAGGTTAGGAATCACCTTCTGATTAGGTTTAGGAAAGTTTAGAAGGGTTTAGGATTCTCTAGAAGATTCTAGGGTTTTAGGCTTTAAATAAATATTTAATTTATTTAAGGTTGGTGACATTATTTATCAAATAATGATTCAATAAATAGGAGGAAAATCATTTAAATTTGATTTAAATGCTTTTGGCTAGGGTTTCTTAATTAAATGTCTTTAATTAAAATAGGAGAGGAGATAATGACAATAAACACTAATTAATTAATGATGATGTCATCAGGGGTTTCTGCAAAATAAAATATTTTTATTTTGGCAAAGGCATTTTAGGTGTCTACACATACAATTTAAATTTGTATAACTCTTGTAAAATCTATCTTTTTAATGAATTTCATGCAACCTAGTAATCTTTCTATGGGAATCTATAGTTTTACACAATATTGTTCAACTACAAAGGAGAAGAAGGAAAAGGAGAAGAAGAAGAGGAGGAGAGTAAGAAGGTGCAAAAGGAGGAGGAGGATATTACATACATCTTCCCCCCTTTTCAACCCCTTTCATCCCCCTAATATATTAAACAAGGTATATCTTGCCATCGACATAACCATTGCACCTCTTGTAGATGCAAGTGCTAGTTTTGCACCTCTTTTAAATACAAGTGATAGTTATGCCTAGAGGTGTAACCCTATAGTGGCATCCCTATAGGAGGTCATCAAATGTAATAGTGTAAACAAAAATAATTGATTCATATTCTCTTGGGAGTTACAATGACAAAATGTAAATTTGAAGCAATTAATTTTGATAGCTATACATGTAGTAAATTAAAGTGACATGTTAAATATGGAATGTGAAGAGTCCATTGTCATTGCATTGTCTCCACAGATGCTTCAAGAAGTAGACATTGAAACAAGAAGAAGACAAGGAGGATGCCAAGAAAAGTTGCGTTGTGGATAATTTTTTTTCTCTAATCTAGTGAATTAGGGTAACAAGTAAGTAATTTCCTATGCTCCAAGAGCCAAATGCTACCAAATTGCATGCATGTTTAAAGGTAGGTAGTTCTAATCGAGCATGGTGGTTGTACTTTGAGTGGGAATATTTCAGCAGCACCACAAATGGAATTTGTGACATCAAACCCTGCCCTCTATCAACGCCACATATGCTCAATCTCAATTCCAAATGAGGAAAAAATGACAGAATGTATATTTGGATGAGGGAAACAATGGAAATTCAGAGATGCCAAATCTCAACTTGATGTCAACCCTGCCTATGCTACCAGTTTCTTACTAAACATACCTTTTAGCCTGGTAATCGACATTTTCTTGGCTTTTTTAACAAATCTTAATTCCCATTTTCAAGGTTTTTGATTAGTGATTTATTGGCAAAATAGGGTTATGAGTTAGTGTTTATGTTGTAGCATCTTTATTTGTTCTTACAAAATGCTTCGTTGTATTATATTTTAATTGGACAACTTCTTGATAACAATTTACAAATTACATAAATAGTTGTGTTTTGTCTTGATCCATGGTTTCAAATGTCACAAATAATTTGAATTTTTTTTGTAAATAATTTTCTATCAATGTTTTTGTTACCAATTTTCACTATGCTTGTTCTAATTGGCAGGGCTCTTATCAGCCCTTATTTTCTCTGGTCAAAGAAGTTCATTTTTTATTGATTAATTTTCCTATTATAATCAATTGCAATCAGTTATCAAAGTGATTTCTCATTTCTAAAGTTGTTGGTGCATTTCTAGTTTCTTGGAAAGAGTTTCAAAATTTTAAGTTTTGTTGTTCTAAACTATCAAAAGACTCGGATTTTGGCAAAGTACAAGTTCTTAAGTTCATACAAAAAGGAAATTTTTTATTATTTCAAATAATAGAAGTACAACAATTAAAGTGGTCCACACAAGTAGTGGTTGCTCTAAAAACTACAAGTTCAAAGTACATTTTAAGATAAATAAGAGCTCTTCTATCAATAAAGAGAGATACAAGTATAAAAATGCATTCATTATGCAACCACACAACCCGTGGCTTAGGATAATGCAAGCATGCATTTGAGTTTTAAATGTAGAAATAAAATCTTAATTACACCTTCATAAAGGAAAAGAAGTCAATGATAGAAGAATAGGGTTAGGCCCCCCATCGCCTGGTATTTTTGTTGTGGGTTAATGTTTGTTGTGTCCTTGAATTTGCATTCAAGGTTTTCCTACAAAAGAGAGAGAAGAATGGGGGTTAGTTCATTTGAACTGAGAAATGGAAAAGTTATACCTATCATTCTATCATTCTACTTCCATACATTTATAATGATGCAAAACATGATGCACAAAAGGAGTTGATGAAAAGAATGATCATAACACTTGAACTACTTTATTTTTTAACAATGTTTGCGTTATGTGCATAAATAGGTATGAAGACATTGAGGTTGTTGAAGGATCATGCATAAATTGCAAGCATGAAGCCTTTCAACTAAATCATGTAGTGGCCAACACCGAAGTTCTGAGGAGGTCATAGAAGGGACATGCATAAATTACAAGCATAAAACATTCTGATCAAATCAGGAAGGGGTGAAGACCGAAGGTTTGAGGAGATTGTTAAAGGGTCATACATAAGTTACAAGTGTGGAACATTTCAATCGATTCATGGAGTTGTTGAAGACTGGTTGTTGAAGGGACATGATATTTTGTCATGAAACCTTTCAACCTAATAAAACAATCATATTTTTCTACAAGGGGGTTTTGTTGAATAGAACAAGATTGTAACAAGAACTTATCACATTTTGCATATATTTAAGATTTTTACAGGAAGTAATTATCATACTCTGCTACATGAAGTTGCTTTGCAGGCATTGGCTATTTTACATGAATTAGATTTTTATTCAAAGGATGCATCTCATTAAGAATCAAACAAAAGATTTTAGCTATTAGAATTGCAAAGATGCATTTTTATAATATGGAGGGGATGTGATGGTGCAATGGTGCAGTCATATAAAAAAGACAGTCAAAGAGGAGGTTGTACATTTTGAATCAAAATGCCGCTATAGTTAGCCTCCATAAAATACAAATGACAAACAACAATGTTATTCATAGAAATAATGTCCCAGTAGTGATGTCATTTTATAACAAAAGTTGGAAAATGATACATAAACAACATCAATTGTCAAGTATTAATAGGGACCAAGAAGCATCAACAACATTTGGATCAGTCATAAGTTTAGTGAGGCTTCATAAGTTTAGTGAGGTTGCAACAATGAACATCAATGGACAACATTAAGGAGTAATTCTTGGTCATCAAAATGCAAACAAAAGTTTAGCATGCAAGAACAAGAAAGATTTTATTTTGACTTCAATGCAACATATATTGGATGTGGGCTTATGTGCCCACACATCGTAAATTTCTTGGTTGTACTTGGAGCTATAGTATCATGGGGCATCTTGTGGCCTCTCATTAGTGAATGTGTAGGGGACTGGTATCCAGTAGACCTTGGTAGTAGTGACTTCAAAGGCCTCTATGGCTACAAGGTATTTATAGCCATTTCCCTTATTCTAGGTGATGGGATATACAATTAAATCAAGATAGTCAGCATTACTATGATACAATTTTATTCACAATATAGAAAAGAAAACAAACTTTCTCTTTTCAACAATGTTTAAGTAGTTAATGACAATGTGAAATCAAACGAGGAGAAAATAAAAGAAGTGGTATTTATGAAGGATGGGATACCATTTTGGGTTGCAGCTTTGGGTTATGTAGGTTTTGCAGAAATTTATGTTGAAGTAATGCCTATCATTTTCACTCCTTTGAAGTGGTACTTGGTTCTCATTTGTTATATTATGGCACCGACCCTTGCATTTTTCAATTCTTATGGAATAGGTTTGATTGACTGGATCTTGGCTAGCACATATGGAAAGCTAGGTCTCTTCATATTTGCATCATATGGGTAGAAATGGTGGTGTCATTACAGGTATGGCAGCTTGTGGGGTTATGATGTCAATTGTGTCTACAATGATTGATTTAATGCAAGATTTCAAGACTGGCTTTCTTACCCTATCCTCTCCAAGACCCATGTTTATAAGCCAATTAGTTGGTACTGTAATGGGTTGTATTTTGGCACCCCTCACTTTCTAGATGTTTTGGACCACTTTCGATATAGGATCTCCTGATGGAGCATATAAGGTGCCTTATGTTGTGATTTTCAAGAAATGATAATTCTAGGAGTGGAAGGTTTTTCTGCATTGCCAAAACATTGTTTGCAAATTTCATAAGGATTTTTTGCATCAACAATAGTAATAAATTTTCTAAGGGATTGTACTCCTCATAATATTTCAAGGTTCATTCCCATCCCAATGGCCATGGAAATACCCTTCTATATTGGAGCTTACTTTTCCATCGACATGTTTATTGACTTTGTAATATTATTTGTTTGGGAGAGACTGAATTGTAAGGATGCAGATGAATATTCAAGAAAACTTGAAAAAAACTATGTTTGACTGAAACCGAAAAGAGGAAGAGACCAAAGCTTCAAGAGTTGCACAACTTATAAATTTCTCATCGCAACTATTATACCATTAAAATAAGGATGGAAACAGACATCAAAAAATTACTGATAAAAATGGAGAACAACTTACCCGCGACAGAGGAGAATGGCAGCCAAAGAAGTGGTGACTTGCAGAATTTCCCACTGAAATTTCCACAGAAGTTCCTTCATTTCTACCAGAAAACCCCAAAATCCCCATGGTGATCCTCATGCAAAGAAAACTAATGAAAGGAAATTGCAAATGAGATATATGTTGATTTAGGGTTCGAACGTTAGATTTTATGAGCTGGAATTTAATCTCTTTTGAAATTGAGTTGATTCTCTAAGTGAGAGCCCTCGATTTTATTTTCTTCACTTCTTTTGGTGTATAAAGAGTTATTTCATGATCCCCCTTTAAATCTAAAATTCAATAATATATATTATCTATTATTTATTGAATATAAATTAGAAATAACAGATAATATGTATTGTTTAAATTTAGATTTTGATTCTATTTGATATATTTAATATCTTGTAAACTTTATGATTTGCTTAATATTAAATATATCAAGAAGGATTATTATAAGTTATATTTTATATATTTAATGTTAAGTAAATTTTTATTATTTACAAGATATTAAATATATTAAATAAAATTGAGAGATTATTGAAAGGCCTTTTGCATATTTCTTTAAGTGATTAAATATATAGCTTTGGGGTTGTCATTTTGAGTCTCGTTTGACTTAAAGAGGGAAGTTTCAATTCTTTCATTATTGATAGGGCAGTTGTATCCATTTTTGGACAATTTCAGTTTCATCATCAGTATGGGGACCTTTTCCAGCAGTTTGGTCACAGTTTCCTTCAGTTCTATCCCTATTTCAGTGGAATTTATTCTCACATCCGACCCCCACAGTTTCTGCATGTTTTTTAGAGGATCTTCAGCAGTTTTGGGGCAGTTTTGAGTGGCACTTTAGTTGGGCATGGCTTCATGGAGTTTGTGGATTAGTGGGACTTGAGTTTCTGACAGTTTAGCTCCTGAGTTTGAGGGGTTTTCTCATGCATCTGACCCTTTCTGGTTATTTTTCCTATTTATTGTATTTTCACCTCATTTTTGAGGGGTTCTTCTTTTGGCTCTGATTTTTGCACATTACAAAGTTTTGAGTGAATTGTATGAGCACTTTGTAGCAGAGATTTTTTCAGCGTTGATTATATAGATACAATAGTTCCTTCTCATTAATTAGGGTGCAATATTGTGGATTCATTATTTCTATGTTATGTTTATCATTCATTTAAACTACATTCCTTATTACATATTCGAATATCGATACTTGTTATTGCAGGTCTTTGTTTGTGTCCTTATTCTTTTATAGAAAATTTGTGAAGCCTAAGTTTCCCTTTCAAAATAAAAGATTCTAGGTCCTTGCATAGAATCATTTTTGTAATTTCAAGTGTGTCTGAGTATTGAGAATCATTGGTATCTTCAATAATTCATGTTGATTCAATTGAAGTTGCATACAAATCATTGGTGTATCACCTCATTTAGGTTTTAAGTATTCATATTTTCTTATCCCTTTCCCTGTATGCATTTTCTAGTTTTAGGTGATCACTAATAGGAACTGACCTGTATTCTGGAGATTCTTCTCTTGTTTTAGGATAACCCACCACGAGAGAGAGAGTCCATCTTTCAATAGGATAACCAGATTTCACATCAAGCTACAGACGCAATCTTGATTGACAAGTGTGTTTGGCACACCTGGTGGGACCCGAACTGTTCCTCAGTTCCTTGGGTTACAGATTTTTACCGTTGTTTTTGGTGTGAAGAGCAGTATTCCATCCTTTTTGAAGGTTTATTTTACAACACCTAGTGACTCTGTTGGTGAGGTTTATTGTAGATTCAATTCCATATTTAGTTTTTATTTTAATGAGAAGAACTCCAACAAGATCAAACGAAGAAGGATTCGTATACCATGAATTGTAGTTGGGTAGAAGAGGAAGTAGATCAACAAGAAGAGGAAGAACACCACAGGCTATAAGAGGTTGATCTTCTTTATTTCATTCTATTTTTCATTATTTAATTCCTATATTTGAAGATCAAGTTGCAAATTAAGAAGAACCTGGGATAATTACTAAAGATATCGATTTTCCTAAAGATTCAAGTGTTCCTGATGATTTTGGATCAGAATTACCTATTTTTGAGGAATTACCAAGGGATCAATTTACTTATATAGCATCTACAAGTGGTACTATTGTTGCTCTTCAAGGTTTGAAAACATATCAGTGAAAGGTAATTCACCCTAACTAGCCTTTTATACCACCTTTAATTCAACAACAAGTACCACCAATTCATCAAATGGCCCAAAATTTTCCATTTGTAGCTTTTAATGCTGGTAGTCCCTTACAAATTGCTACTGATAGGGAGGTTAGGAGAGCCAATCACAAGCTATTGCCTAGATTTCTGGAGTAGAGCCCCAATATATACTCAAAATAATCACTTAGAGGTCCTTAATATCCCCCACTTGCATACAAACTAGGGCTCTAACAAAGAGTTCCCAAAACCCACAAATCAAGATTGGTTCTTCAATTCAATCTCCCACACCCTTAAAGCACTAACTCACACAACTCAACCCTACCAATATAGGGATGGAACAATGGTTCAATCAAGTTTCAATATCAATTTCTAATGGAATGAAATGCTAATCCTACACCAAGCAATCTTGGAACACAATTTAGGCACCTAAACCCACTATAGGGCTACAAGGTGAAAACCTGATTTCTTGAGGGAAACCTGCTTGGAACTCCACCAAATTAGGTCTTACCCACCCTCAAAGAATTAAATCCACCTATCAATAGTACTCACCAATTTTGGACCTTTGACCAATCACCAAACTCCTACTGTCCCCAAATTATCTCCTAGGCCTAATAGGGCTAATGGGCCAAATTAACAAAGGAAGTGCTTGAAATACTTGTCACCTTACAATATAAACTATTGGAACATTTTTATTATTTCATCAAATGACTAAATCCAAGGATTTAGATTGCCACTCCACCCCTGGGTCGAGTTGTGTCTTCAAACCCACGATTCTAGACAGTCACATAGAGATGCATGTCTAGAGGGTTTAATCATTCCTCCTTTATCCATTGGCTTCCTGATCTAAGACCTCAATAATATTAAATTAAATCCTCCCTCCTTTTATTCCACCAAGAATCAGAATTTTTCCATCCTGGACTCTCCTGGAAAGAGGAATTTTGTCTTGAAACCCTAGGTAGGGCCTTCCTACAACCAGTGAACACACAAAATTTGATAACTTTCGTTCTATGTCATTTTAGGACTTCAAACCAATTTCATTCTTCTCATAAAACATATTACCAACTTATAAAGTCTTTAAATGTCACATTTGAGATGGTACAGGTCTGTACCCTTCAAAAACACAGTCAAATTCTCAGGAAAATCAATGAATTTTATTGAAATCATTCATGAAAAATTCTCCAAATCTTCCAACCAACTTAGATTGGAGTCTCCCAATAGGTTCATAAAATCCTAAATTGGTTCCAACCAGCTGATATGGTTTGTGACCATTGAGATTTAAATTTAACAACTTTTTGAAAAATTGCTTAAAGCAATATTGACAACATTGACAACTTTTGCCAAAGTTGTCAATTGTCAATCAAACTTACTAAAATCTACCCTAGACTCCCCCTAGGACCTTAGAAAGGTTTAAATAAACTTATTTCCACCTTATCTTAGGCCAACTAGACTATCCTAGTTACTTAGACTATTCTAGCCCTTCCTAACCAATTTGTCCATCAATGGCCAAGGTAGACAAGTAGGTTTATAACAATACCCATTGTCACATTGCCTTAAAAAATAGGACTTTATTAGAAAATTGGATTCAATATCCCATTATTATCCTAACCCTTCCCATTAACCCTTCATGTTTGGGTCCTTTTATGTGCTAGCCATGGATGAGCTTGAGGGTGCTCCTGCACCAATTTCACTAGTGACCTTGAGGTGTTCTCTACTAACACCAAATGACCTATAGGATCTCTCTTGAGGTTTGATCCCCTGGTCACTTATCCAACCCAACTACCAAGTATCACTTACCAAGACAAGCTAAGTTTATGGTGCTCTTCTTCCTACACGCACACACTGACCCTTAATGCCATCTAAGGGCTCACCACCTCCAAAATGACATAGAATCTTGCAAAGGTGAGGAGGTGCTTGAACATGTCTTTTTTATTTCATTTAGAGGTGTTGGAGGTCTTACTTCCATTACCTTCCTTGCCTATCTCATAGATCCTTCCCAAAATAGGGCTACAAGGAAGAGCCCCAATTAAGCCTCCTATTCTAGGAAAATAGGGATTTTCTCCTAAAGGCTCCCAAAGAACCCTGCAACTTAATTGTGGATTCTTACTTCAATATCCAACCTCTCAAATATTTTTGAGGTTTTAGGGTTTCACCTTGTTGTACAATCCCCTAACCAAAAATAGGTGTTTTGGGAGGGTTTTAAGAATTCTCTAATTGTGTGGTTTGTTTACAAGCTAAGGGTAACCAAATGGATTGGTTGGACCCTCTCCTTTCAAAAAGTTATTGGAAAGTTCCTTTCCTTTGACCTCCAATCACAAATTGATATCCTTATGCACACCTCTACAAGTTATATCCACTTTGTCTCAGTCTCTCCTAGCCGGGCTCATCATAGGCTCACCTAGCGAAAGACTATATAAATGATTCCAAAGCTTTCCAGAGCCCATGCTCCTATACAAGGGATATACATGGAGTCTACTCACTATCCCTAAGAGTCCATACAGCTTGAATGGTGGGATAGTGAGTTAGATCCTCATTTCTCACACCTTCCTAGTTTGAACTAGTGAACAGGGAGAATGAAAAGTGTTGCCCAAAAGTTCCCTGTCATTCATTTTTGGCCGCAGTCCTATTTTCCAAAGAAATGCTCAAGTGTCGAAAACCCAATGTGTTTTCAACCTTATCTCTAAAGGCTCAGGATGTTTCTACCTTTTGGTTCGAAAACTCGGTGTGTTTTCGACCCCGCTCTGAAAGCTTAGTGTGTTTTTGACTTTCGCTCGAAAACCCTCTGTGTTTTCGACCCTAAGTGTGCAACTCTGATAGGCAGGTCCCAGCTCCTCAAAGTCATGCCAGTGTAGTGGAGATCTGACGACTATCGCATGATCGCATGGGATCTTTTGATCCCATGAGATCATACGACAACCGTTGATGCGGTACCAGCAAGGATTGGCGGTCAACAGCGAGGTGACGATCAGTGGCAAGCATCTTATGGTTGGTCGCATGATCGCATGGGCTCCTCTGAGCCCATGCGACCATGCGACAAACCGTCAACAGTTTCGATGGCGGTTGGCGTAGCAGTTCCTAGCTAGTCGCATGATCGCATGCGGCTTCCTAACCACATGCTTCATGGGACAAGCGGTCAACATTTTTTTTACTTCGGCGGTGGGTCCTTGGCTGGTGATGTGCCCACTTTTTAGTGGCTGGCAGGTGATGATGTGTTTGGTCAATAGGGCTTTGGTGGGTCATCGGGTGGTGACGTGTCCAGTCTGTAGTGTGCCGGCGGTAGCATGTGGCTCTGTAGATGCGAGATCCGACGACTGTCGCATGTTCGCATGGGATCTTCTGATCCCATGCGATCATGTGACCACCGTTGGATTCTTTGGTGCTTTCCTGTGGTGTGGTCGTGGGTCCAGCCATGTGGTCAGCTCTTGTTGGGCCACGTGGCAAGTTTGACAGGTGGCGGATCTTGTGGGCCAGGTGTCTTATATGGCAAGTGGTGGCAGTTTCCAAAGGCTTGTCGCATGATCGCATGAGGCTTTTTTAGCTCATGCGATCATGCGACCAATGTTATTTTAAATCAGTGTGGGCCTGGGATTGGTTAAGTAGGTTCGCGGGTGTGCGATTAAAGGATTTCTCGCAGTCACCAGATAGACCCGGGGTTAAGGAAAGGTCCTTGTGACTTGGTGACTAGAGGAGAATTAAACTCGAGGTAAGCCAGGGTTAATCTTGCAGTGCGGTCTTGCGGGCCCAGATGTCTTACGTGGCAATGGAGATAGTTTTAAAAGGGCAGTCACATGATCGCATAAAGCTTTTCGGGCTCATGCGATCACGCAACCGTTGTCTTTTTTTTTAAGCGGTGGTGGATTCAAAGGGCAGTCGCATGATCGCATGAAGCTTTTCAGGCTCATGCGATCATGTGACCATTGCTATTTCAAGGGCGGCGTGATTATTTTTCGTGGGCTTTCTTCTAAGGAGAATGTTGCAGGCATAGGTAGAAGGAATTGATGACTTTGGAGGCGGTTGTAGTTGGGTAGAATTTTGCAAAGATTTTAGGCTGCCGTTTTGGGTCCTTTCAGGATGGGATCAGATTTTGAGCATTCATGGCTTAGTGGGCTTGCAGGGGGGTTGTCAGGTCAAGGTCTTTTGTCTGCAGGCAGGATCAGTACAAAGATGGGCACGCAAAGAAAAAGATATCTGATCTGTTGTGATATTTTCAGAGAAGCATTTATGATCAGTTTTTGACTGCTAGGGTTGATTATTTTATTGTAAAATCTGTAACCCTGGTTAATTTTGAGACTCCTGCTTGCGTGCAGTTGAGGTTGTATATAGTTTATTTTTTTGGAGCCTTAGGGCTCAAGGAGTGCAATTTGTAAAAGAGTTTTTTTTTCTCTTTCTTGGGAGTCACCTGTGGCAATTTGTTCTGCCCTCTAGCTCTTACAATTTGTAATCTTTCATTGAAATCTCAGGTTTAATAGAAGCTATCTGCGGTAGTTTGTTTTGCCCTCTGGTCTTTTCCTTATCTGTATTTCTCTTATTGAATGTAATATACTGGTTCTATTAGAGAAGTCTTGGAGTTTCCAGAGCCCTTCTTTCTTTCAGCTCACATGTGTACTATTATGTATTGATCTAATTGGATTGAGTTTTGTGGGTATAGTTCAGCCCCTATCTTTCTGTCTCATTCCTGTACCCTTTTGCTGAAGAGAACATTTGCTTGCAGGTCACAGCCCATGTCATTTGTCCTGGCCCCTTTGTGAAATACTTATGCAAGCCTGTTTAGAGAGAGTGTGTTCTATTAGATCTGAGAGCCTTCATGCTAGTTTGGTCAGTGTTTTGTTTTCATTTCTTTTTGGTGCATCACCTAGTAAGTAGTTTGCTTTCAGTCATTTCCCTTTCATGCACTCCTTCTAACCCTTTCCCCTCAAAGTTTACTTTCCTATCTAAGAGCAAGCTAAGGTGACTATCCAAGAGGAACCAGCCTAGAATCTGGAGGTCTCATCTCGGTTAGCAAAAGGTCCCACAACCTTGAGATGATTCCCATGTTATATTGGATTATCAAGACTACGAGAGCTTGAGATCAGAGGCGCAAATTCAGTGTATAACAAAAATATTTAACACAAAACAATGAAATGAATAAAAATCCCTAATATAATGACACACACTGAAAGGAAAAACACTAAGTTAAGAACTCCATTAATCACAATCCATTTCACAACTGAAAACATTCTTCTTGAATTCATTGATTACAAAGCTATACAAAGCTTCCACACACTGTTCACACTTCTAGAATTATATCTCCGTACACAAGAATGTCCAACCTTAGGATTTGGTCCAAGAATGACTTAAATAGTCTAAGGTTTATCTTAGGTTGTCTTTAGGGAACTCCTAGGCCAATTCAAGGTATTTGGACAATTCTGTCTAAGCAACTTTGAAAAGTTGCAAAAGTTACTATGCAACTTTTACAACAATTTTACATCTTTTTCAATTTTGCACACCAAATACCTTGGTTAGGTCCTATAGAGTTCTAGACTCTATTATAGAATAAAATATAACTCATCACACCCCCTAAATCCTATGACATCATAATGACATCATATACCAACAAATAATCAATAAAAGAGACTTATACATATAAGCCTCAAGATTGCAAAGACCTAAGACCTAGGACCAATCTAGACCATTCATCCCTATTGGATCCCACACTATGGTCAACATGACCTTAGGAAAATCACACACATGACAAAGATGGCTACAAAAAAAACATGAAATGGATTGGATCAACCAACCCTTGGGTTCTCCTGCACCAGCTACTCACCATGATATTCCATCAGCAACATTAAAAGGTTTGCCATATTTTACTGGTGAAAATCATGTTTCAGCAGTTGAACATATCAAGGATGTAGCCACTCTTTGTGGATTGCATCAAGTTGCACATGATGATTTAGCATTAAAATTGTTGCCACCTTCTCTCAAAGGTAAATCATTAATTTGGTTATGAGGTTTAACGGTTAATTCTATTGCCACATGGGATGATTTGGGAACCATTTTGATCAGTAAATTTGAGGATAAATTTGATAATCTTTCATTGGTAATTGACTATTATTAGAAGGCATCCTAATGAGCATATTTCTAATTTTAATTTTCATTTTTAGTGGACTTGGGATAGACTTATGGTATTTGTTAAACCTTCTAATGATTATGCATTTATGTTTTATTTGAAGGCTTTTAATAGTGATATTTTAGTTATGATACAATTTATGGAAGGATGTACTTTGCCTGATGCATTTGATATTGTTGTTAGAGCTGAAAATAGTTTGATACAAGCTGGTAAGTTACCTCCTAGGCCTCCAATGCCTTATTTTGTAGAAATATAGCTAGTTGTACCATCTATTGTACCACCTATAGTTGTTGTTCCACCATTTCCAACATTACCAATATTTAATATGCAAGTTGAAATAGAGGAACATGTTGTTACAACTCCTATTAGAGAGCTAAAAGAGTAGAATCTGGCGTTAAAAGATAAAAGTGACAGTATGATGAGAACTTTGCAAAGTTATGGGAATGAAATAATGAACTTAAAGAGGCAACAAGGCCAATACAATAGGCCTCCTCAAGTTACTTATCAGCAAAATAGGCAATCAAATCAAGTTTCAGGTTCAAACCAACCATGCCAAGCTCAAGGACAACAAAGGAATTATGGTCAAAGAGTTGGTCAGCCTTATAATTATGCAACTCCTAGTACTTCTAAGGAGCTAGTAGTTATTTCTTAGAATAATTATGCACAAGAGGAGGAGTGGTGTAATACTTGCAATGCTAGCCACTTTTGGCTTGATTGTGCTCATGCACTTGAAGCAAGAAAGCAAGATGTTCTAAAGGGAGAATTAGTAAATGTTCGAGGAGAAGTTCAACATGATCAAGTATAGCCACAATGTAATCCTGATGTTACTCTAATGAATTTTAATGAAGATGAGGTCGTTATAGTAGTGAATTTTGATCCAAACCAAGTATGGAAACCCATAGCAACAAATACAAGGTCAAAAAGAAAAGATGTAGATAATAAACAACAAATTGATAAGGTACAACAGCCCATTGTTATGCCACAATAACCAGCTAATAAAGGAAAACAAGTACAAGCTCAAGAAACAACAGTACAACCATCAAAACCAGTGAAGGATATTTTTGTTCCAAAACAACAACAAAAGGTTAGTATGCAAAATTTTAATAAGGTTGATCATTTAAAGAAAACACATGTTCCTATATCCATATGAGATGTCTTAGCACTTCCTAGCGAAAAGGATATGCTACAAGAAGCATTGAAATCACTTGCATTGTCTGATGATGCTTTGGCACAACAAACTCCTAAGGTTCTAATAGCTGCAAATGCCAATACAACCCAACAACCATCTAAGCTGGTTAAACCACCACCTTTTTATGTTACTGTTATAATAAAACAACACCTAATTAATAATTGTATGATTGATTATGGTGCTTCTAGCTTGGTTATGCCAAAGAAAATTGTAGACTAGCTAGGTCTTAAGTATGAGACACTTGAAAAAGGGGTAGTTCAACTAGATGGGATAGCCATTGAAATTGTTGGAGTTATAAGGAACCTAGATTTGACCATGCACACTTGTCCTAGTTTTTTAGTCCCTATGGATGTTTACATTATTGATTTGCCTCCTAATTTTTCTATTTGTCTATCACGAGATTTCACTGCCAAAAAAAGAGGTTATTTATCTGCAAATTGGTACTATATGCTTTTTTGCACTAGGTATGACACTAAGGTCACTATTCCCTCAGAACTTATTGAAATTTTTTGTATTAAACAACATGTTGATGGTAAAGAAAATGAAAATTCAGCTATGTTGTTTGATCAAGAGGAAATTGTCGCTATTTGTGAGTCTCAAACATAGATAGATCGTGTTTATGATATATTATTGGATGTATGGGCTACTGAAAATGTTTAAATTATGGAGGAATGGATAGAGGAGCTGAGTTTGGGAAATTATGTTATTCATGAAACCATTGATTTATTGCTAAATATCATAAAAGGTATAGATTTAAGTTCAAAACAACAACCTAATGATGTTTGGAAATTGTTTTTTGATGGTTCACACATCAAGATAGGTGCAGGAGGAGATTGTATGCTAATTTCACCAGCAAATCAAAGGTATTATGCATCATTCAAATTTACTTTTAGTTGTACTAATAATGTTTCTAAATATGAAGAACTTGCACATGGATTAAAATGGGCAATAAAAAGAGGTATCACCTATTTAGAAGTTTTTGGTGACTCTGAACTCATTGTTAACCAAGTTAGAAATATTCATATAACTAAAAATGATCTATTGAAAAGTTACAAGAATGTTGTATGGGATTTAATTAAAGGATTATAATCTTTTAATTTGCAATCTATACTTAGAAATTAAAATAAGCATGTTGATAGACTTGCTATAGTTGGGGCACAATATGATATTCCAACATAAATTAGTAAAGTTAAAGGAAAAAATTATGTAAAAGTGATTATTAGACCTGTTGTACCAAATAATGGTGACAATTGGCAAGTTTTTGAATCTGATCAACATATTGTTAACGTTTTAAGAGAAGAAGTTGAATTTGCTCAACCAAACCAACAGAAATTATAGGACCACTATGAGGATCAGATTATTCAATTAAGGACAAATAAGCTTCCCAAAGGTCTTGTGACCTTAGAATCAATTTTCAATACTGATGATCAACTAAAGAAAGATAAATCTAGCTTGTAGATTAAAGAAGAACATTATGAAGAGATTACAGTTGCAAAAGATAAAATATTGAAAATTGGGAAGGTATGTACACCTGAAGAGCATCAGACCTTTGTTAATTTATGTAATGAATTTCATGATATTATTGCTTGGAATTATTCAAATTTAAAAGGATTTGATCCTAGTATTTCTCAGCATACCATTGAGTTAGAACCAAGAGAAAAATCAGTTAGACAAAAATAGAGACCAGTAAATCCTAATAGAGCCTCTTATGATTAAAGAATTGAATAAACTTATTGAGAACAACATAATATTCTCAATCAAACATATCTCTTGCATGTCAAATTTGGTTCCAGATAGGAAAAAGAATGAAGAAATCATATTGTGTGTTGATTTTTCATAATTTGAATAGAGCTTCATTGAAGGATAGACATCCTTTTCCTTCAATGGAGCATATTTTACAGGTGGTTTCAAGCTTAGAACAATTTTCATTACTTGATGGTTTCTTTGGTTATAACCAGATTTTGGTAAAGGAAGAAGACAGATTTAAAATTGCATTTACAACTAAATGGAAAACTATGGCTTATCAGAAGGTGCCATTTGGTTTGTCAAATGCGGGTGCAACTTTTCATAAAGCAATAGATAAAGCTTTTATAAACCTAATGTACAGGTTTGTACTTGTTTATCTTGATGATATTACTATTTTTTCAAAGAATGCATCAGATCATCTTCAACACTTAAGAGTCATCTTTGAAAGATGCAAGGAATGTGACATTTCTTTAAATCCCAAGAAAAGTGTATTTGTTGTTCATGGGAGTAAGTTACTGGGATTTATTATTTCTAAAGAAGGTATTACTATTGAACCCGAAAGAGTAAGTGTTATTCTTGCCTTACCGCTTCTAGCTCATAAGAAGGGACTTCAAAGTTTCTTGGGTAGGATTAATTTTGTGAGGAGATTTATTACAGATATTGCTAAATTATTAATGCCATTAATAGCTATGCTTAGAAAAAAACATGACTTTCAGCTGGACTAAAGAAGGTAAATGTAGTTTTGAGTTGATAAAAGAAGCATTAGTTGTTGCTCCCACGTTATCAAATCCAAAATTTTCAAAAGATTTCATTTTATGTGCTTATGAAAACATTGATAGAATTGCTACTATGTTAGTACAACAACATGATGAAGTTTTTAAGCAATCATTAGCATTTTTCAGTCAAGGACTTAAGGATTATGAATTGCATTATTCATTTGTTGAAAAATATGTGCTTGCTGTTATAAGAAGTCTTAAAAAATTTAGACACGGGCTTTCAAACAATAAGATAAAACTAATGGTTGCACATCCTTTTGTTAAGGATTTCTTACTGAATAAAGATCTTAATACCAAAAGAGCAGGTTGGATTACCAAAGTAATGGAGTACGATATTAAAATCAAAGTCAGTAAGTTGGTAAGAGGTAAAGGTTTGTGTGAACAACTTGCAAGAAATGAAGATAATATTCCCGGAGTTGATTCTGATACTGTTTTAGCCTTATTAAATAATGATCAGCTTGTTGTTCCAGATTTTCAGAATGATTGGGTGGATGTTTTGACCACTTTCTTACAAACAAGATGTTTTCCTAAAGGTTTGGAGAGGTCAAAGAGAAGGTATTATAGATTGCAGTCTATTCCCTATTATTTATTGAATGATAATTTATTTAAGAAAGATTTACAAGGTGTTTTGCTGAGATGTATTAAACAAGATCAAATTGAGCATATTTTACATTAGTTTCATGAAGGGCCAGCTAGAGTCCACTTTTCACCAAGAGCTACAACTCTCAAGGTTATGAAGGCAGGCTATTATTGGCCAAGTTTATTCAAAGATGCATATTCTTGGGTAAGAAAATGTAAACAATGTGCAATTTTTGCATGTAAAGAAAAATTAGCAGCGCTGCCCTTACAACCTATTCAAGTGGACCAACCATTTATGAAATGTGGTCTAAACTATATTGGCATCATTAACCCACCTTCAAGTGTGGGACATAAGTGGGTATTGATAGCCACTAATTATTTCACAAAGTGGACTGAAGCAGTTGCTCTCAAAGATGGAAATGAGACTGTTGTTTTAAATTTTTATGGTGAGTTAATATGCAGATTTGGTGTACCAGATTCAATTATTTTAGATAACGCACTTGCATTTATAGGAAACAAGATTTTAGAATGGGTTGTTAAGAATAGTGTGTTTTTGAATACTTCATCAAATTATTACCCACAGGGTAATGGGCAAGTTGAATCCACTAACAAGAACTTGATTCAAATTATAAAGAAGATCTTGGAAGGGAATCAATGTTCTTGGCATGAGAAGTTGAAATTAGCACTATGGGTTGATAGAATAACTCTAAAAAGGTCAACTGGTATGTCTCCTTACATGTTGGTTTATGGTAATGAAGCTAGATTGCCTATTTCAATTGGGTTTCCAACACTTGATTTTATGTATCAATTGGATACGATTGATGGGGAGCCTATGAAAGCAAGGTTGTCTCAACTCAATGAATTAGAAGAGAAAATGAGACATACCTTACAAAAAATTGAGCTTCATCAAGCTCAAATGAAAAGAACATTTGATAAGAAAGCATCTCCCAAGAATTTCTAGCTAGGAGACATAGTATTAAAATGGGATGAATTGAAGAGTAGGCCTGGAGGACATACAAAGTTTGATGCTATGTGGATTGGTTCATATATCATAACAACCAATACACCACATAATGCATTCCATTTATCTATACTTGAAAGAGAGGAGTTAGAAATCTCGGTTAATAGGATTCACCTCAAGCATTGCTTTTGAGGTATTTTTTCCTTTTTTGAAAATAAGTGCAGTTGCACAATAGATTGAGTGTGATTAAGATTTACTTTTTCAATAAGTGTTGCTTCAACACATTCAGTTTCAAGCTTTGGTGTGTTAGTTGTCAGTTGTTAGTTCTCTGAAAGTTGCAAGATACATCACTTCATAGCTAAAATGTTATGAAATCTACACATTAATCATAATGAGAAACATTGGACATTCCAAGGTTTTGAATCATGCTCAATGTCCACACTTCACAACAGGTTACCTATGACATATTTTAACTTACAAATTTCAACTGAGAGAGCAAATTTTTTCAGGAAAAATGTGCTGAGTATAGTACAATTTTTTTTATTACAACCAACTTATTCACATATAGCACGGAAAATGTTCCCCTGCCAAATATCAAGAAGCTAGTTCTAATCAATCATTAAATGACAAGGTTGATTCAAAATTGTTTTCAAGATTTCAACAAGCTATCTTAGAGATTAATAATTGCATCCCATCAACATCATCATACAGATGTATACCTAAAAATACTTTGACTTGAAATATATGAAGGAGGTAATACTCACTCAAGAAAAAATTGGTATAACAAAGATACATTAATGGTGAAGACAGGCAAATACAGATTTTTAAAACAACTTGCAGGAATCTATTCTATTTTAGTTTCTATTTTAGTTTTCAGCAGTTGGAGTGGTGTGTTTATTTTCAGCATGAGTGTTTCAGTTTTCAAAGTTTTATAGTTTCTCTAAAAGTTTGAGAAGGTTCAATTTTCTAGGTTGAAGACTCTCTGTCCAATGAATATGAAAAAGGAAGTTGGTATGTTATTGTTTAGTAGACAAACACCCCTGAGAGGTTGCAAAAAATGTTACCAATTTTCAGTATGCTTGTTCTAATTGGCAGAGTTGTTATCAGCCCTTATTTTCACTGTGAAAGAAGTTCATTTTTTATTGATTAATTTTTGTATTATAATCAATTGCATTTAGTTACCGGATTGTTTTCTCATTTCTAAAGTTGTTGGTGCATTTCTAGTTTCTTGGAAAGAGTTTTAGAAATTTAAGTTTTGTTGTTCTAAACTATCAAAAGACTCAAATTTTGGAAAAGTAGAAGTTCTTAAGTTCATACAGAAAGGTAATCTTTGTTTATTTCAAATAATAGAAGTACAACAAATAAAGTAGTCCACACAAGCAATGGTTTCTCTAAAAACTACAAGATGAAAGTGCATTTTAAGATAAATAAGAGCTCTTCTATCAATAAAGAGAGATACAAGTATGAAAATGCATTAATTATGCAATCACACAACCCGTGGCTTAGGTTAATGAAAGCATGCATTTGATTTTTAAATGCATAAATAAAAAGCTTAATTACATCTTCATAAAAGAAAATAAGTCAACGATAGAAGGATAGGGTTAGGCCCCCCATTGCCTGGTATTTTCATTGCGGGTTAACATTTGTTGTGTCCTTAAGTCTGCATTTGAGGTTTTCCTACAAAAGAGAGAGAAGATTGGGGATCATTTCATTCGAATCGAGCAATGGAAAATTTATACATATCATTCTATCATTCTACTTCCATACATTTACAAAGATGCAAAACATGATCCATAAAAGGAGTTGTTGAAAAGAATGATCATCACATTTGAACTACATTATTTTTTAACAATGTTTACGTTATGTGCAGAAATAGGTATGAAGACATTAAGGTTGTTGAAGGATCATGCATAAATTACAAGCATGAAGCCTTTCAACTAAATCATGCAAGGGCCAATATCGAAGTTCTTAGGAGGTCATAGAAGGGACATGCATAAATTACAAGCATGAAACCTTCCGATCAAATCAGAAAGGGGCGAAGACTGAAGGTTTGAGGAGATTGTTAAAGGTTCATACATAAGTTATAGGTATGGAACCTTTCAATTGAGCCATGGAGCTATTGAAGACTGGTTGTTGAAGGGACATGATATTTCATCATGAAACCTTTTAGCCTAATAGAATAATCAAATTTTTTTATAGGAGGGTTTTGTTGAATAGAATAAGATTGTAACAGGAACTTATCACATTCTGCATATATTTTAGATTTATACAGGAAGTAATTATCATACTCTACTATACGAAGTTGCTTTGTAGGAATTGGCTATTTTACATGAATTAGATTTGTATTCAAAGGATGCAGCTCATTAAGAACCAAATGGAAGATTTCAGCTATAAGAATAGCAAAGATGCATTCTCAGAATATGGAGGGGAAATGATGGTGCAATGGTGCAGTCATATGAAAAAGATGGTCAAAGAGGAGGTTGTACATTTTGAATCAAAATGCAGCTATAGTTAGCCTCAACAAAATATAAATGACAAACAACAATATTATTCATGGAAATAATGTAGCAGTAGTGATGTCATTTTATAACAAAAGTTGGAAAATGAGACATAAACAACATCAATTGTCAAGTATTAAAAGGGACCAAGAAGTATCAACAATATTTAGATCAGTCATAATTTTAGTGAGGCTACAACAATGAACAGTAATGGACAACATTAAGGAGTAATTCTTGGTCATCAAAATGCAAACAAAAGTTCAGCATGCAAGAACAAGAAATATTTTATTTTGACTTCAGTGCAACATATATTAGATGTGGGCTAATCTTCCCACACATCATAAATTGCTTGATTGTACTTGGAGCTATAGTATCATGGGGAATCTTGTGGCCCCTCATTAGCGAACGTGTAGGGGACTGGTATCCAGCAAACCTTGGTAGCAGTGACTTTAAAGGCCTGTATGGCTACAAGGTATTTATAGCTATTTCCCTTATTCTAGATGATGGGATATACAATTTAATCAAGATATTCGACATTACTATGATACAATTTTATTCACAATATAGAAAAGAAAATGAACTTTCTATTTTCAACAATGTTCAAGCAGTTAATGACAATGTGAAATCAAATGAGGAGAAAATAAAAGAAGTGGTATTCATGAAGGATGGGATACCATTTTGGGTTGCAGCTTTAGGTTATGTAGGTTTTGCATCAGTTTCTGTCGAAGTAATGCCTTCATTTTCCCTCCTTTGAAGTGGTACTTGGTTCTCATTTGTTATATTATGGCACCAACCCTTGCATTTGCAATTCTTATGGAATAGGTTTGACTGACTGGAGCTTGGCTAGCACATGTGGAAAGTTGGGTCTCTTCATATTTGCATTATGTGTGGGTAGAAATGGTGGTATCATTATAGGTCTAGCAACTTGTGGGGTTATGATGTCAATTGTATCTACAACGACTGATTTAATGCAAGATTTCAAGACTGGCTTTCTTACCCTCTCATATCCATGTTGATAAGCCAATTATTTGGTACTGTAATGGGTTATATTTTGGCACCCCTCACTTTCTGGATGTTTTGGACTGCTTTTGATATAGGATCCCCTGATGGAGCATATAAGGCACCTTATGTTGTGATTTTTTGGGAAAGGGCAATTCTAGTAGTGGAAGGTTTTTCTGCATTTCCAAAACATTGTTTGCAAATTTCATATGGATTTTTTGCATTAGCAATAGTAATCAATTTCCTAAGGGATTTTAATCCTCATAATATGTCAATGTTCATTCCCATCCCAATGGCCATGGCAATACCCTTCTATATTGGAGCCTACTTTGCCATCAACATGTTTATCAGCTCTGTAATATTATTTATTTGGGAGAGACTGGATTGTAAGGATGTAGATGAATATTCATGAAAACTTGCAAAAAAACTATGTTTGAATGTGTTAGCACCTAGAAAATTTCATGGCCTTAGCCCTTTTCTTCTGGTCTTTGCAGTCATTTTTCAGGTCTCTGCCTTAAACCCTTGGTTCAAAATTTTGAAAATCTAGTCGTTGTATTGAAATTTCCTGCAGTCAACCTTGGCCTTGTTCTAATTTTAAGTTACCTTTACCAACCACTAAAGTTCCAAATCCGCATGTGCTTATTAGAGACCACTTTACCATGTTCACGATTAGGTTTTTCATGTGTCAATCGGGTCCCCTTTAATTTTTCCTATGTCCCTGCACTTTAATCTTTCCTAAGTTCCCAGCGCCTAGTGTATTTTAATTTTTCCTAAGTCCAATTGTTTTAATACTTCCTAATGTTTTGGCTTTGTATTTTCTTGGGCCTGACTCTTTGACACCATCTCCATCTAACGGTGGGCGTATCTTCTCATGAGATGTGTCAGAGGCTTGCAAACTTAAGACATCTGTTGATTCTCCTTTATGATAGAGCTTCTCAAACAGGTGGGTCTGTTGACATGTATGCACAAATGGTGACATCTTATTGGTCCATGTTGTAACACAATGGCAGTTGTCAATGGGTCTTGGGTTGCCGGTGTGTCAAAGGGTCCTGACATTTGTAGAGGATCGACGGTGGGCATGTCTTTGCAAGGGGTGTGTTAGATGTATGAGATTTTGAGACAACCATTGATTCTTTTGTGTGACGTAACCTTTTCTTTTGGCGGGTCCATCTGCCAGATATGTTGATTTGTTGTACTATGATTGGTCCACATTGTGTGAGCTGGACGTGTTGTCAGGTGGGCCTGGTATCTAAATCAGAAGATTCAAAATCAACGGCGGGCGCTTGATCTCGTGGAATCTTCCAAGCCTTTGAGATTATGCGTCATCTGTTCAATTTTCCAGGTGGTATAATGTTCTTAGTGGGGCCATTTGCTAAGTGGTGCATCGTTGCTCAAATCTTATTGGTCAATGCAAGGAGTCAGCACAGTGGGGCCATTGTCACAAGGATCAGTGATGGGGACAAAATCTACGGTTGGCGTAAGTTCTCATCGATTGTGTTAGAGCCATGAGATCTTACGCCCGTCGTCCATTTTTGAAGGCTTAAAGCGGGTGGGTCCTGTGTCATTGATGATCAAGCGGCAGCAACGAATGACATGATGACAAGTGGCATAAAGAGGGCCCAGGTGGGTTCAAAAGGTCTTAGCGGTCTGGATAAATGAGGTTAGTGGTTTCGACAAAGTTTAAAGGATTTGCTCATTCGCGAGAAGAATTGGCGGTGTTCTAAAAGGTCTGGTGATTCAACAAAGGAAGGTCACATAATCGCTAAATTATTTAGCGGAGACATAAAGTGTTTTGCAAACTAGCGAATTCCTTCAGTCGCCAATTCGTTAAATAAAGGACCGATGTTAGTAAGTTTCCTTCATTCGCTTGTTCGTAGGGTTAAACTTGGGTTAGTGTTTTCATTGTGCGAACAGGAAATGCCTTGTCGCATGTTCACTTAAGTTAACCCTGGGCTATCCGATGAGTTAAGGTCATAAGGCTCGGGAAACATGAAGATCTAACGGCCATGACTTAAAGTTGATTGAGGTTTAAATTTTGACCGCCGATTTGCCGCAGGTGCCATGAAGTGACTGTTGAAATTGAAATTTGAATTTCCTGAGACATTTCTAGTGATAGAAAGGACTGGTTTTAATTGTTTTAGAGGCCAGATTTGATTTGTTTGGTGGCGCCAGTGGTTGCAGTGTGGTCCAGGCTACCTTGATCGATTGCAAGGGGGTTTGTACCGTGTGGGGATGGATATTTTTGGTGGCTCAAGGTGCTTTGTAGGTCTGATCAGATTGGTTTATATGGTAAATTTATGGTTTTCCTGTACTTCTCAAAAAAATTTCTCATTCACGAAGGTCATCCTTGGATTTGATAGACCTGTACTCGGTTTTTCCTTTGAGAATTTTGATTTTTGTTGTAATTAAGGTTGGTGTAGTTGTTGAAACCCTAGCCCTAGCTGTCCAAAGCTTGTTGCATCCTAGCATGTTTAGGATTCCAAGGTAGCTAGTGGTATAAATGGTGAAATGTTTTATTTTTTAAGGGTTCCTTCTTCTGCAATTTTGAGGAGAACTGGTTCCATGAAGGGTCCTTTTCCTGTAGATTTTCTCTACTTCTTTGCATATAGAGTGTTCTTTCTTCCTTTTTGGTTCAAAGAATACAATACATATTGTAATTGATTTGTCTTATGTATGAGGTTCAATACATTTGTACTGGTATCAGATTTGTCTCCATTTGAGTTTTAGACTTATTGATTGAAGCATCAAGGGTGTTGCAATCTTTCTACTTGCATTTCCTATGTGTCTGCAATAGAGTTGTTTTCACAGAAGCAACTAGGTCTAGGACTAGTTTTCATGTGTGTATGAACTGGGGTATCAAGGGTATCTCATGTTTGTCTTCCAGTGGATGCTGGTTAATGTATTACTTGTTTATAGGTCTCTTCTAAGGGGAGAGTTAATATCCTTTGAATAGGTGATAGCACATTTGGGTACACAGGTGGATTGTTGAAGTATGACCTAATTAATGGTGTATGTTTGGTGTAAGGCATCAACATATTTGAATGTATTGCTTTCTTGTTTCATAGCTCTTTGTTGCAATAGGGTATTTGACTCTGTGGCCCATTGGACAAGGCACTGGTCTATGAGAGACTTAGTGTATCTCAAGGGTCTCTTCAACCCAACATTAAAATCATTCAAATCAAATACCTTTCCCTTTCATGTTGGTAGTAGTAGTAGGAAGTCCTTTCTAGTCTTCAAACTCATTCTATGCAAGTAGGGCTATTGCATGTGAATTGGCTTCATTGGGGTACAAGATACCTATAAGGGTTTGAAGACTATTCCACAATAATCCATCTGCAGGCCTATTTTTTATCATGAGGTGTCTTGAGTGTGCAGATAAGGCAATACCCACCTGAGTGATGTGGAGCTCAAAGAAGAAGGAGGATGTTCTCTATCCTCATCAATTGGATTGTTTTCTTGTCAAACTTGAGTGCCTACCCTGAGAATCAAGCCCATCTATTGATTCAAGTTTGGTCCTGCAAGGAAATGATCCAACAGAATGAAACCAAAAAGAGGAAGAGACCAAAGCTTTGAGAGTTGCACAACTTAGAAATTGCTCATCGCAACTATTATACTATGAAAATAAGGATGGAAATAGACATTAAAAAATTACTGATAGAATTGGAGAACAAATTACCTGCGATAGAGGAGAATGGCGGCCAAAGAAGTGGTAACTTGCAAAATTTCCATAGAAGTTCCTCCATTTCTCCCAAAAAACCCCAAAATCGCCATGGCAGCGCTCAGACAGAGCAAAACAATGAAAGGAAATTAAAAATGAGAGATGTTGATTTAGAGTTCAAACTTTAGGTTTTATGAGCCGAAATTCAATCTCTTTTGAAATCAATTTGATTCTCTAAGTGAGAGCCCTCGGTTATATTTTCTTCACTTCTTTTGGTGTATAAAGACTTATTTTGTGATCCCCTTTAAATTTAAAATTCAATAATATATATTATGTGTTATTTCTAATTTATATTTAATGAATACATTTTTATTTATTAAATTTAAATTAGAAATATAATATAATATATATTATTTAAATTTAGATTTTAGTGTAAGATTTGATGAAAAACAAATCTATTAAGCCCAAGAATTCTGCATGCAAAAACTTGTCACAAAGAAGAAATCTGTAGGAAACAAACAAGGGTTTTGCTCTGACAATATGAAAGTTGTTATGATCAGCCAAAAGAATGAATCAAAATATACAATGGATCAATCCTTATAGAAGGAGATCAAAAAACCTAATGGGAAACCCTAATAGGTAAATAGGCATTTAATAATTAGATTTAATTATTAAATGACTAATACAAGTGCATAAAGTGAAATCTTAAGAGGTAACAAAGTTAATTTAATCAATGTAATTAAATTAATTCTTTACTCTAACACCCCCCCTTAAGATGAGCAACAATGCAGCTACAAATAATGCAATAAAGAAGCAAAGGAACTACAATGTTGAATGAAAATTTGGGTCCTGACAACATGGCTTGATGAGGTGCCCAATCACAACCAAATCTCTATGAAATAGAGAAACATGGAAAACCACACCTCCAAAAAGAGATAGAAAGATGCAGAAAGCAGAAAAAAGAAAGGAAGGTAGGCCTCAATGAGACACCCCGAGGACAACTTCCTTCACCCCAAGCATAGAACGCAACTAAAGATACCACGGGGATGCAAAAGGCTTAGTGAATATGTCAGCAACATGCTCTGAAGTGTGAACATACTCCAAGCTGAGAGAACCATCCCGAATTAGCTGCCTGATGAAATACATATGGATCTCAATGTACTTGGTCCACTGATGCTCAACTTGGTTGCAGAAAATATGAATGGCACTCTGATTATCACACCAAAGAAGAGTGGAACTATCAGGAGGAAACCCAAACTCTGTCGTCAATTGTCGAAGCCATAAAACCACCTAACTAGCTAGCATAGTTGCTTGATACTCTACCTCTGTAGATGATAATGCAACAATAGTTTGCTTCTTGCAATACCATGTGATAGGACCAGAACCAAGACAAAAAAACAAAGCCAGAAGTAGACTTCTGACCATCTATATCACCACCCCAATCGGTGTCTGTGAAACCAACAATGTGAGGATCTCCTGATGTATAGTGAATGCCATATGAAGTAGTGCCCCGAATGTACCTCAAAATACATTTGGTTGCTTGCCAATGACTCTCATGAGGATCATGGGAGAATCAAGAGACAATGCCAACCATAAAGGAAATGTAAGGACAAGTGTGTGTCAGGTACAACAAACTACCCACATGTCTCCTGTATAAGGTGGAGTCCATTGAAGGAGTAGAGCAAGTGGTAGACAAAAGAACACCTGACTGAAAAGGTGTGGGAGCAGGCTTGCAATCAAGCATGCTGAATCTCTAAAGCATGTCAAGAGCATACTTCTTCTGGTGTATAGAAATCCCATTCGAAGACTGAATAACCTATAGGCCCAAAAAGTAGTGCAGAAGTCCAAGATCTGTCATCTCAAACCACTCCATCAATGCTCTCTGAACACTCTTAGTCATAGAAGATGAGCTACCTATGATGATGAGATCATCAATATACAACACAAGTATCACAAGATCACCCCCATGACGTTGAATGTACACTGTAGGATCAGAATGACAGTGGGTGAAGTGTGAGGCTAGCAAGAAAGAGTCCATCTTCTCATACCAAGCCCGAGGGGCTTGTTTGAGACCATATACTGACCTTCGAAGTCTACACACAAGAGAAGAGTCCTGCATAAAACCCTGAGGTTGTTCCATATAGATCTCCTCATGTAGATCCCCATGTAAGAATGCACTCTTCACATCCATTTGATACACTGTCCAACCCTATGAAGCTGCAAGAGAAAGTACCTAGTGAATAGAATTCATCTTGGCAACAGGAGCAAAGGTCTCAGAGTAATCAATACCCTCCACCTGTGAAAAGCCGTTCGTAACAAGGCATGCCTTACACTAATCAATAAAACCATCTGCAGCATACTTGGTATGGTACACCCACTTGCACCGAACCAACTTTCTTCCTTTTGGAAGAGTACAAGATCCCAAGTGTGATTCTTCATCAAAGACGAGTACTCCTCGTCCATAGCCCTATCCCACTCAGGATGTCCTGTCACCTTTGAAAACTTTTGAGGATCATATGAAATAGTATGAATCAAAAGACCAGTACCAGATCACTGAGCACGAGTACAATGAGTATCTGAAGGATCTCCTACCAAAGAACCAGCAGCACTGACTGTATCCCGAGCCCACTTGGGCACTCACGGAATATCTGGTGGAGGGGAAGGTGGATCATCATCTAAATCATCCTCAGAGGATATAGAATCTTGAAGAGGAGAAGAGGAAGTACTAGGCAATGAGGGAGAAGCTGGTAATGGAGGCTCCATCTGAGGATAGCGCTCATTAAACTGGACATCTCACCGAAACAAGACCTCTCTAGAATCAGGATCAAAAAACTTGTATGCCTTCATATCCTCACAGTAGCCAATAAATATCAGTGGTCGGCTCTTCCTCTCCATGGATTTCCTCTGAGCATTTGAAATAAATTCCCAAGTCTCACTACCAAACACTCAAAATGTAGAAACATCAGGCTTGACATGGGACCAAGCCTCCTCAGGAGTCAAATGTCATAATGCCTTATGAGGCATCCAATTCTGAATGTAGTTGGCACAATTGACTGCCTTTGCCCAAAAGGAAGGTTGCATATCTTGAGACTATATCATACAATTGCCATCTCCCGCAATGTTCTTTTCTTACTCTCAGCAACACCATTATGCTGAGGGATATGCGGAACTGTCAACTGATGCAATATACTCTGCTCAGTGCAAAAATCATGAAAAGACTGATTCACATATTCCCCCCATTATCAATGTGTATTCGCCTGATAGAAAGACTAGATTGCTTCTCCACAAATGTCTTAAAGACTCAAAATGAATCAAAGACATCAGACTTGTACTTCAAGAAGTACACCCATGTGCATCTGGAGAAGTCATCAATAAAGGTGAGCACATAACAAGCACCAGAAAAAGGAGTGGGAAATAACATGAGGTCACTATGTATAAATTCCAATGGTTCCAAGTGCACAACCTCGACAAACACCATAAGTGCAAGAGATTTGAGGAAGCCCAATCACTAACTCCTATGTACTCATCTATTGTAGATATTTGTAGTTGACATGGCCAAAATGCTCATGCCAAAGCTTGCTCATTGTGTCTGCATGAGCAACAAGAGAAACATTGGTATTATCAGAGCTCTCAAAGCCATGAAACCTGTATAAGTGAGACTCTGAATCAACACTCCTAGTAGCAACAACCAAATCAGGATCATGGAGGTCTCTAATAACTACATCATGCTGTGAGAACTCAACTATCTTACTAGAACCAAAATGGAAAATATGATAGACAGACATGAGGTTCGTAGAAATGGCAGGAACCAAAAGAACATCCTATAGAGAGCCACCATCCAATGAAACAGTACCAGAACCTATAACTAAAATTTGTGCTGAGTCACCAACTATGATCTGTGTAGTAGTACTCTGAGCAAGTGAGGTAACTAAACTAGGTGTGTGTGTCATATGGTGTGAAGCACCTGAATCAATGATCCAAGTAGTAGTGGAAGATAATGCTCATGCAAAAAGAGCATGGCCTTTCCCTGTGGGAGTAGGTGAACATTATGGAGAAGCAATACTATGCTATTGCAAGGCTTCCTCTAGAGCCTCAAGACATTTCCAACACCTAGAAACTAGATGCCCTTCCTTGCCACAAAAAATACAAGGTTCACCTGTGAACTTATTAGTCTTGGAGGAAGACTCACCAGACTTAGAAGATTTACCCTTAGGGGTGGATTTCTTAGACTCTTTTTTCTGAGGTGGCTTGGAGGAATGCTCACTGCCAATTGAATCTATTTTGGGCTTCTACTTCTACTTCTTTGTCCCCTTAGAAGTCTAAGCAACCAAAGCTTGGTTCTTAGTCCCAGATAAAGAATCCAACTGTGTGAGCTTGGCTTTCTCTCTAGTCAAATGATCACAAAACACCTAAAAAGTGGGCATCTAGAATCTCTAACCTAATGCATCCATGGTAGAGTGGAAGGTGGAGGAGAAAATCTAAAAGTTTCCTTGAAGCTTTGACAGAATCAGGTAGATACACTCTGTGTCAGTCTTAGCCTTTCCACATCCCTGTAATAAAGACCTCTGCTGCTTGAACTTCATCAAGAAGTCCTCAATGGATGGAAAATGATTCGGTATAAGAGAGGTAAGCTTTGCCTCAATCTAAAGTGCTCTGAACTCATTCACTATACCAAATAAGGTGTTAAGCTTGGTCCACATAGGTAGAGGGGTATTGCACCCATCAAGATGAAACTATAGACTATCTAATACATGTAAATCAATCAACCCCATTGCCTCATCCATCTTGTTCCTATGTTGCATGACCTTGAAAGGCCTCTATAAAACTCACTACACTGCGTCTAAACAAGACCATAACCCTTTTGACCAGAGAAGTCGTGTCATCAGGGATTTCCATGTGTGATAGTTATGAGGGGTTAGAAGTTCTAGACAAGAAGAGGTCTCGGCCATTTTTTTGGAGGGGGTTTTGTTTTGATATAATTTCAAGTTTACTGAAGTAAATTACATAAAATAAGAAATAAACACCCCCCACAATTCAATAAACCGAACCCTAGAAGCTAGAAAATATTGCTTACAATGAGAGAGAAAAAAAGCTTCAAATGAGTATCATGTGTACCTTTGAATTTTTTTGATGAAAATATCCATAGATCTAGATAGACATCATAGGTAAAAAAGCTTGCAAGTCAAATTACGGTACCCGTGAGGGTTTGAAGTTCTGCCTTTTCAAATCTGTCAATGTAGACTTCGGCTCATGCACAATGGTCTGAGGAATAAGGTGCAGGTCTGGTAAATGACACTGGGAAGGACACCACTGTAAACAGTGCTAGGAAGGACACCCAAAAAAATGCCCTTTCACATGCAACGCCTGTAAAAGTGCTAAAAAATTTTTTCCTTTTTTGCAGGCAAAAAAGAAATAAAAAATAATGTCCTGCAGAGAATACCAGATCTGAAAATTATAACCAAAACCTCTCAAATTAGCCGAAAAATCCCAAATTTCTTTTGTCAAACCCTTGCTCCTTTTTTTCTTCAAACATGAACAAGATACAATAGATCCAGGTCTGATACCATGTAAGACTTGATGAAAAAAAATCTATTAAGCCCAAGAAATCTACATGCAAAAACCTGTCACAAGGAAGAAATCTGTAAGAAACAAACAAGGGTTTTGCTTTGACAATATGAAAGTTGTTATTATCAGCCAAAAGAATGAATCAAAATATACAATGGATCAATCCTTATAGAAGGATATCAAAAAACCTAATGGGAAACCCTAATAGGTAAATAGGCATTTAATAATTAGATTTAATTATTAAATGACTAATACAAGTGCATAAAGTGAAATCTTAAGAGGTAGCAAAGTTAATTTAATCAATGTAATTAAATTAATTCTTTACTCTAACATTTAGTTCTATTTGATATGTTTAATATCTTGTAAACTTTATGATTTGCTTAATATTAAATATATCAAGAAGGATTATTATAAGTTATATTTAATATATTTAATGTTAAGTAAATTTTTATTAGTTATAAGATATTAAATATATTAAATAAAATTGGGAGATTATTGAAAGGCCTTTTGCATATTCCTTTAAGTGATTAAATATATAGCTTTGGGGTTTTTATTTTGAGTCTCATTTGACTTAAAGAGGGAAGTTTCAATTCTTTCATCACTGATAGGGCAGTTGTATCTATTTTTTGACAATTTTAGTTTCATCATCAGTATGGGGACCTTTTCTAGTAGTTTGGTAATAGTTTCCTTCAATTCTATCCCTATTTCAGTGGAATTTATTCTCACATCTGACCCCCACAATTTCTGCATATTTTTTAGAGGATCTTGAGCAGTTTTGGAGCAGTTTTGAGTGGCACTTCAGTTGGGCATGGCTTGGTGGAGTTTGTGGATCAGTAGGACTTGAGTTTCTGACAGTTTAGCTCCTAATTTTGAGGGGTTTTCACATGCATCATACCCTTTCTGGTTCTTTGTCCTATTTATTGTATTTTCACCTAATTTTTGATGGGTTCTTCTTTTGGCTCTGATTTTTGCACATTGCAAATTTTTGAGTGAATTGTATGAGCACTTTATAGCAGAGATTTTTTTAGCGTTGATTATACAAATACAATGGTTCCTTCTCATTGATTAGGGTGCAATATTGTGGATTCATTGTTTCTATATTGTGTTTATCCTTCATTTAAATTACATTCCTTATTGCATATTCAAATTTTGATACTTGTTATTGAAGGTCTTTGTTTGTGTTCTTATTCTTTTGCAGAAAATTGGTGAAGCCTAAGTTTCCCTTTCAAAACAAAAGATTCCAGGTCCTTGCATAGAATCATTTTTGTAATTGCATGCTTTTGTGAGTATTGAGAATCATTAGTATCTTCAATAATTCATGTTGATTCAATTGAAGTTGCATACAAACCATTGGTGTATCACCTCATTTAGGTTTTAAGTATTCATATTTTCTTATCCCTTTGCCCATATGCATTTTTTAGTTTTAGTTGATCACTAATAGGAACCGAGTTGTATTCTAGAGATTCTTCTCTCATTTTAGGACAACCCACCACCCAAGAGAGTTTCCATGTTTCAATAGGATAGCTAGATTTCATCAAGCTACAGACACAATCCTGATTGACAACAATTTTGAATGATTTCATTGATGTAAACCCAATGTTTTTTAGTGGTTTATTTATGGGTTGTAAATTCACTTAACACAAAGGGTTGTAAGTCAAACATGTACCTAAGTATATAACCATCGATCTCCCTACCTAGTTGCAAAAACCCTATTCCAAAATATTGCGATTGTAGGGAGAACACTCACAACTATGATTGGATTAGTTTCTAGAGACTGTATTTGCATCTTCTGAAACTCAAAGACTCCTCACCCTTGCATTCTATGAATAGCCATAAATCATGACAAACCAAAATTTTGGAATTGGGTTATGTTTGAATACCAATGCAAAACATTAATTATCTGTAGCGTAGATGATAATTTTTACCAAAAGGACACCATAGGACTCCTTTTCACAGCACAAAGACACTTGTTTTTCATTGTTGGTAATGGACAAAGCCACAAAGAGGATGTCTTATGCCTACAAATCACATTTACATAGAAGTTTCAAAAGCCTTTTCATCAAATTCTTTGGTATTACAATTCTAACCTATCTAATTATAGACAACTTATCTTCAAAAATTAATAGAGGTTCTCTTTCACTCAAATTGTCTCTGTTTTTAATTAAAATATATATTGATATATTAAAGAATATATTAATAATAATATATATAATATAATAAAAATATAATTACAAAATTACTATCTAATAATATGTATTTATTATTATTTATCTAATATATCAAATCTAATACATATTACAATTAATGATTGACTAATTTAGAGAGAGAGAGAGAGAGAGGGTGTAAGAGAAATCTCGCATCACCCAAAAATATTGTCTAGTTTTCAATAAGGGCTATCTTTGGACAAAATTACTATTTATAGTAGGTTGTTCATTTGAGCATGAACTGTTCAATTTGGTTCCCCAAAAGTTCATTTTTTTAATATATTAGCCTATTGGTAAAGTTTCATAACAAGATCAAGTATGGTTTTGAAGTTATTGCATTTTTTTTGTTTTGGCAAGGTGGTACAAAGACTGAGCTCAGTTTTGAAGGCTTTATAGGCTCTGAAAAGGGGTCAAACTTTGATCGTTTAGTGCTTTACAAGCTTACGATGTAGAGTGCTTCATGTCATTTCTGAAATGGGGTTATAATAGCCAATCGACTCAATAGTTCACAAGTTATGGTTTTCAAAAGTTGTGCCTTCAAGATGTCAGTTTCAATGCGAAAAGGAAAATAGGGAAAAATCACTTAAAGCAGGAAATTGAACTGCTAGGTGCCAAAATGAGAATTTTCACTTTCTAGAATATTCTTAGGTAGCTAGTTGTGCTACTTAATAGGGCTAAATGGGGACTTTAGGGTTCAATTCCATAAGTGTAGATGGTGGCTCTATCTTGTAGACTGTTGTAATGTAAATGCCCATGTGGTTGTAGCATGTTGTTTTTCTGAATATTGTAATGCTATTTCATTAAGGATAATAGAAAGCAAGTGTTATTTCCATTAATATGTTATTGCAAGTTTCTGTTTATTTCTCCTTTGTGTTGTGTGTGTTTGGCTAAATAAGGGGAGTACCCTTCATCAAGTGGTATCAAAGAAGGAGTTCGTGAGTGTGTAGACAAATCATCAAATATGAGGCAATTTGTATTAGGCTCATGGTTGTGGGTCTAAGAGATAAGTACATAAAATGTCTTCATGAAAGAATATCGATGGAAGAATTTTGAGTGTGACAGAAGAGGGTTTTAGAGCCTTGTAGAGGCAAGTACAATCACTGGAAGAGGAGTTGCGTAGATGAAATAATATTAGGGTAAGAGATGTGAGTGAGGATGAGTCTGAAGAAGAAGGAAAATTTGAAGAGGAGTAAGATACGATTAGGGATCCTAATGAAGCTAGGTTATTGAGAGCCATTTCCAAGATTGGAAAGAGAGCCAAGATTGAAGTTTCTACATTTTTTGGAAATATTAATCCAGAAGAGTTGATTGGTTGGATCAATTCAATATGAAGGAGTACTTTGAGCTTGAGGAAATAGAGGATCTTTAGAGGGTCAAAATTGCAAAGGCCAACTTGAAAGGTCATGTTAAAATATGGTGGAAAGAGGTTGAGTTGGAGAGAAATATAAGAGGGAATGAGAATATAACAAGGTGGGATCAGATGGTGGACAAATTGAAGAGACAATTTATTCCTATTGACTACGAGTTTGATTTATTAAAGAAAATGATAGGGTTGAAGCAAGCAGGAAAATCTATCCAGGAGTATATGAATGAGTTCTATCAGGTTCTTATTAGAATGGGTCATTCATAAGCTAACAAGGAGAAGGTTGTTTGTTACATAAATGGGTTGAGGCTGAGTATTCAAAAGGATTTGATAATGGTGAGAATGTATACCATTGAAGATGTATATATATTTTCTTTGAAGGTAGAAGAAAAAACTGAATGAGAAGTTTGAGAGTAGACAGATTGAAAGAGGTTATGGTGGAAATCCCATGGATGGTCTTATGGAGGCCAAAATGAAGATCAGAAGAAGAATGATGACTCTAGTAGAAGTTAGAATCAAAGGAGAAATAATTCCTATCACCCTCAAGATCAAAATAATAGAGATCATAGAGGAAGAGGAAGAGGGCAAGGACCAAGAAGAGGAGGTTTTTGTGGGACTTGTTTCCATTGCAAAGGACATAGAGCTTGTGAGTGTTCCCAACATCAAGGGAGAACAAATCAAAGACTAGATGTTCAAATGCATGAGTTGCACATGTAGACGAAGATTCCAAGTTGCCACATTCTAAAGATGTTGAAAGAGGAGATGTCCTTGTCACTAGAAGAGCCTTGCTAAATGATGAGAAGGAACTTGAGCAAAGGGGGAATTTATTCTGCACAAGGTGTAAGTGTAATGTTAAAGTATGCATTGTTGATAGAAGTAGTATCGATAATCTTGTTTCAAAGGAAATGGTGGATAAATTGAAGGTAGAGAGAAGAAAGCATCTGAATCCATACAAGATTTTTGGGTCGTAGAAGGATCACAAGGATTTGGTCAATGAATAGTGTCTGGTAAAGTTCAAAATTGGAAACTATCATGATGAGGTATTGTGTGACATTATGCCTATGGATGCTTGTCATTTGTTTTTTGGGAGACCATGGTAATTTGATCGTCATGCAGTACATAATGGGTATGAAAATATGTATTCCTCAAAAAAGGATGGAGTTCAACATAAGTTGAATCCATTGAAGAAAATAGAGGAAAATGTATATAGTAATGTCATAATATGTTTAGTTGATGGAAGGAAGATTTGATAAAGATGAATTAGAATATGTACCTATAGAAGTTGCAGATTTGTTGGATAAGTTTCAGGATATTGTATCTGATAATGTACCCGATGGATTTCCACCAATAAGAAAGATTAGTCATCAAATGGACTTGATTCCTAGTGCTAGTCTGCCAAATAAGATAACAAATAAAATGGTTCCAATAAAGAGTGAAGAGTTGAATAGACAAGTGCAAGAGTTGTTGCATAAGGGGTTGATTCGGGAGAGTTTGAGTCCATGTGCGGTTACAATAGTACTATCACTAAAGAAAAATGGAGACTAGAGGATGTGTACAAATTCTCGGGCTATCAATAATATTACTATCAAGTATAGGTTTCCCTTGGCAAGGATAGATGACATTATGGATTGCTTGAGTGGAGATGAGTACTTTACAAAGATAGATTTGAAGAGTGGATATCACCAAATCAGGATTAGAGAAGAGATGAATGGAAGACATCTTCCAAGACAAAGGAGGGCTTGTATGAGTGGTTAGTCATACCTTTTGGGCTAACCAATGCATTGAGTACATTTATGTGACTCATGAATGAGGTATTGAAATAATTCTTGAGTAAGTTTGTTATTGTTTAGTTGGATGATATTTTGATCTTCAGTAAAACATTGGAGAAGAATATATTTCATATTCATAGGGTCTTTGAGAAGTTAAGGGAAGAAAAATTGTTGATTAACTTGAAGAAGTGCAATTTTGTGAAGGAGTTAGTGTACCCGAGATTTGTTATCTCAATAGATGGTCTTAAAATAGACCAAAAGAAAGTGAAGGTTATCCTTGAATGGCCTACTCCAAGAAGTTCTATTGAGGCAAGATATTTTCATGGTTTGGCTAGCTTTTACAAAAATTTTATCAAAAATTTTAGTAGTATATATGGACCCTTGAGTGAAACTACGAGAGGGCATATAAAAGAGTTTAAGTGGATTGCGAGAGTAGCAAAGAGTTATTTGTTGAAGAAAAAAGTTACAGAGCAACATGTTTTGGCACTTTCAAACTTTAATAAGGTATTTCAAGTAGACTGTGATGCTAGTGGTAATGCCATTAGAGCTATTTTGAGTCAGGAAGGTACACCCATTGCTTATTTTAGTGAGAAGTTGAATGATACCAAAAGAAAGTATTTTGTTTATGATAAGGAGTTTTATGCTATAGTTTAGACAGTGAGGAAGTGGAGAAATTATCTTTTGCCTAAAGAGTTTGTTTTGTTTACTGATCATCAAGCTTTACAATATTTGAATAGCCAAGGGAAGTTGAATTAGAGGCATTTGAAATGGGTTGAGCTTTTGCAGAGTTACACTTTTGTTTTGAAGCACAAGAGTCAAAAGTTTAATAGGGTTGTAGATGCCCTGAGCAAGAGGCATAATTTGTTGACATATATGCATATCAAATTGTTGGGTTCCAAGAACTCAAGAGTTTGTATCTTGAGGATCCTATTTTTGGCAAGGCTTGAAGAGCTTGCACACATCCTATTACTCTAGACATGACCAAATGGTTGGATTTTATAATCCAAGATGGAATGTTATTCAAGGGCAACCAATTGTGCATTCCAAGGAGTTCCATGAGGGATAACCTAATCAAAGAGAATCATAGTGGAGGATTGGTTGGACACTTTGGTTGAGATAAAACTATTGCTCTAGTTTGTGAGCACTCTTATTTGCCATAATTGTAGAAAGATGTTAAGAAGTTTGTACAAAGTTGTAGAATATGTTAGATGGAAAAAGGAGCAAGGTAGACTATATGGTTATATCAACCATTACCTATACTAGAGAGGCCATGGGAGGATATTATTATGGAATTTGATCTTGGTTTACCAAGATCTTAGAGAGGGCATGATTCCACTTTTGTGGTTGTAGATAGGTTCTCGAAGATGACACAATTTATTCCTTGCATAAAGACTAATGATGTTGTTTATGTGATAGACTTGTTTTTTAAAGAAGTGGTGAGACTACATGGTCTATCAAAGAGCATAGTTTTAGATAGAGACACTAAGTTTGTTGGGTATTTTTGGAGGATATTCCAGAAGAAGCTAAAGATAGATTTGAAGTTCAGCTCAGCGCACCATCCACAAACTTATGGACAAATATAAGTGGTGAATAGGAGCTTGGGGAATCTATTGAGATGCTTAGTTGGAGATGAACCAAAGGGGCGTGATCTAATTTTACCATAGGTGGAATTTGCATACAATAATTCTATTAATAGGAGGATTGATAAATCACCATTCTAGATTGTATATGTGAGTAGTCCTATAAATGCTTCCGAATTAAGGAAGCTGGACAATGGAGAAAAGAGTAGTGGTGAAGATGAATATTTTACAAAACATTTGAAAAATTTGTATGAAGAGGTGAAGAAGTATATTAATAAAATGAATATACAATACAAGGCTAATGCATATTAGAAAAATAGGCATAGGGAATTTCATATGGGAGATGAAGTTATGGTTTATTTGAGAAAGGAGAGATTTCTAGTGGGAACATACAACAAGTTGAAGATGAAGAAATCTGGACCATGTAAAATCTTGAAGAAGAATGATTCAAGAAATGCTTATGAAGTAGAGTTGCCCAGTGAACTCAATATTTCACCAGTCTTTAATATTTCAGATTTGATAGTGTAAGATATAAAATATGTGGTGGGGTCCTAGAACAATAGGGATTTGCACATAAAAGAGACCCCAAAACTGATATTTTACACTTACATGAAATTGGTAATGATATGGAAAGTAAATATAGATGACTAATGTTGAGATGAAGAAATAAAGGTACTTACCTCCGAAAAAGAATCGGTTGAAAACCCTGTCAAACAGTCCCAGAAACTATTGATTTCCAATTTTCTAAACTAAAATTGTGAGATATACAAAACCCATAAATATTTTTTCGATCTGATGAAAGGTCGACCTTGACCCAAAAAGTTGACCTTGACCTGCACCGCTGCGACAGAAAGTTTGACGAAAAGGGTATCCAGATCTTCACTTTAATTCACTGTCCTGCACCTGTACCTGCAAGAAAAATGGTTTTTTTTGTTGGGGGGGAGAGGTTTGCCTTAGTCAAACCCCAATTTAGGAATTAACCTTGAAATTGAATTGAAATTGCAGAGATAAACAAAGTAAATGGAACAATTCACCTTGCTTATGTTGAAAACCCTTGTGGAGGATTTGAATCCTTGAATCCACAAGTATGGATGCTCCAAATGAATGTAGGATGTCTCAAATCAATTATCTTTAAATATTCAACACCAATCTTGAATGGATCTTAGATTTGGAAGAGGCTTGGATGAATGTAGATGGAGAAAACTTCAACAAGAGGGCTCCATAGAGATTGAATCCTTCAATGGCTAATAATGGATCTAAATTGGATGCTTGAATGCTTGAAGGATTGAATGATTGAATGCTTAATCTTCTTGCTTGAGGATTCTTGAGAGATCTTTCTCTTGATCATGGATGGAGAAAATGAGAGAGGAGGGCTCCCTTTTATAGTGATCTAGGGCACAAACTTCTAGAGAGGCCACATAGAAAACAACAATTAAGGGCCCATGGCACAAAACTCTAGAGAGGTGCACATGGGGAGGAAATTAAAGTATTGAAAGAAAACTCTAGAAGGGGACCACCCTTAAGATAGAAATAAAAATAATTATTTAAGAGGCTTGTCACAAAATTTGAGGTAATGCCAACCCCAAAGTTAATTTGAGCATTAGGCACAAAAATCAAGAAAGTCTAATCTCCAATAATAAATTAGGAATCCTATACAAAGATTGAGAAAGGTCCACCTCAAATATTAATTTGAGAATTTGACACTTAACTCGAGAATAGTGGCCCCGAAGAGGGAAACAACAAGATTTTGATGAAACCCTAAAATTGGAATCTAACCCCGAGGATCCCAGACCCTAGGGTCAAGGTCGAGGTCAACCTTGACCTAGGTCAGGGTCGAGGTCGGCTGTGGCCTAGGTGTTAGAATTTATAATCTTTCCGTGGTTGTATTATTTAAATAAGGATAAACCAAGGTATCCTTCATTTATTTTTGTCCTCTAGTCCAAGTGGGAGGACAACTCATATTTTGTAATTCCTTTAATAAGGAAATTAGTTTATTCCTCCTTAAGAGGATATGGACACTTGTTGCACACACTGGTGGCATTCATAGACTTGGGAGTTACACTCTAACTCCTCTCTCTCATCTCTATTTAAGAGATGCTCCTCTCTCTCATTTCTCATGATGAAGTTATTGTATTGAGCATATTGCTCTATTTCTCTTTTCTCTCTCTCATTTTAGGCTATGGCCTCATTCATAATGTCACAAGGGGTTTTCTTTGTTTTCCCCTTTCAAAATATCTTGGCTCATCGTTTGAATTCTTGGAGCATTCTCATGTTGGTGATTGATATTGAAGCATTATCTCATTCTTAGTCTATGGTAAAATTCCTTCTTACATTACACTTTCTTGGGTTCTTTCCTTAATTTCTTTTCATTTTTTCATACTTCTGACATGGTATCAGAGCTACTAATCCTTGTTTAAGTGTTTTGTAGGAAGGTAGCATTCAAAGGAGCAAGATTTTTTAAGTTTCTTTTATAGATCTAATATTTTTTTTGCAGCTCTAACTTTTTTATTTCATAATTTTAGGAATTCTATACAAAGATTGAGAAAGGTCCACCTCAAATATTAATTTGAGAATTCGACACTTAACTCGAGAAATAGTGGCCCCGAAGAGGGAAAAGACAAGATTTTGATGAAACCCTAAAATTGGGATCTAACCCCGAGGATCCTGGACCCTAGGGTCAAGGTCGAGGTCAACCTTGACCTAGGTTAGGGTCGAGGTCAGCTATGACCTAGGTTAGAGTCAAGATTGACCTTGACCTAAGAGGTCGACCTTGACCTTGAGGTCAAGAATCTCAAGTTTGCAATTCAGGATGCTAGAGTTATGTCAGGAAGAAGTGGAAAATGGGGTAGAACAGGGGAAAAAGCTAGATCCAAGTCAGATACCTATTCAAGGCATTCGACATGACCCCAAACCACTTACTCGGAGGGTTAAACATTCTTAACATGGAAGTGCTTCCATTTTAAGATGACACAGATAGAGTATCATGAAGGAAGTATTGAAGATGAGATAATAGAAGCACAATAGAATATTCCAACATCTACATCAGCTGGAGAAGAGATAGAGGATATCCTGGATATTCGTGTGGGTAGAAGCATAAGAAATAAGCAATATGAAGAGTATGTGGTGAAATGGAAAGGATGACCTATTGAAGATTCATGATGGATATCAAAGGAAGAGGTTGACCACCTTGGTTTTCCTCTACACTGCTGAGATGTGACAAGGTCACTTCTAAAATTACCTCGGGTATTTGATGTAGGAGTATCTAGGGTGTAAGAGCAATCTTGAATCACCCAAAAATATTGTCTAGTTTTCAATAAGGGCCATCTTTGGATAGAGTTACTATTTTTTAGTAGGTTGTTCATTTGAGCATGAATTGTTCCATTTGCTTCCCCGAAGGCTCATTTTTTGATATATTAGTCTAATGGTAAAGTTTCATAGAAAGATGAATTCTAGTTTTGAAGTTATTGCATTTTCTATTTTGGCGGGGTGGTAAAAAAACTTTGAGCTAAGTTTTGAAGGCTTTAGAGGCTCCAAAAAGGGGTCAAACTTTGATTAGCTAGTGCTTTGCAAGTCCAGGGCATAGAAAACTTCATGCCATTTTCAAAATGGGGTTGTAATAGCTAATTGGCTCAATGGTTCACAAGTTATGATTTTTGGAAGTTGTGCCTTTAGGATGTCAGTTTCAATGCGAAAAGGAAAATAGGGAAAAATCACTTAAAGCAGGAAATTGAACCATTGGGCACCAAAATGGAAATTTCACTTTCCAAAATATTCTAAGGTAGCTAATTGTGCTACTTAATAGGGCTAAAGGGGGATTTTAGGGTTCAGTTCTAGAAGTGTAGATGGTGGCTCTATCTTGTAGACTATTTTAATGAAAATGTCCATGTGGCTATAACATGTTGTTTTTTTAATATTGTAATGCCATTTCATTAAGGATAATAGAAAGTGAGTGTTTTTGTTGTTGTTGCCATTAAACCATTCTTGCAATTTTCTATTTATTTCTCTTTTGTGTTTGATTTGGCTAAATAAGGAGAGTGCGCTTCATTAGAGAGAGAGAGAGAGAGAGAGGATAATTCTAAAACTAACCATAATCCTAACCATAACTTTAAATCCTAACCAAAACTCTAACCTTAATCCTAACCTAAACCATAACACTAAACCTAACCTCAACCTTAAAATCTAATTGTAAACTTTATCCCAACCCTCACTCTAACCTTAACCCTAGCCATGCCCTAATATGAACCCAAAAAAAATTGTAATCTAAACACTAACCCTAAGCCTAAGCCTAACCACAATTCCAACTGTAACCCTAATTCCAATACTAATACCAAGCCTAACTATAATTCTAATCCTCACTCTAACCATACCCTAAACCATAATCTTAACCATAACCCTAACATTGAGGCAAACCCTAATTCTAACAATAATCCCAAACTAACCCTAATCCATAATTGTAAGCATAATTCTAACTCTAAAATTAAGCATAATTCTAACCATCAACCTAACTATACTTGAAATCCTAACCTAAACCCAACCCTAACCATGACGTAAACCCTAACTTTAACCATAATCCTTAACCTAACCCTAACCCAAACCCTAACTCTAGTGCTAACTATGATGCAAATCCTAATAGCAACCATGATCCTAATTTTTGTCACAATCCTTATTTTAACTCTATCTATAACTAAAATCCTAACCCTAACCATGAAGTAAACTATAATACTAACCATAACCAAACCCTAGTTCCATAACCACAATCCTAACCCCGAACCTAATCCTAAGGGTAACAATGATGCCAAACCTAACCACAACCATCAACCTTATCCCTAACCTTAACTAAAATATGAACCATAAGCATCAACCTCAACCCTAATCATAAGCATAATCCTAATCATTATGTAGAACCTAACCCTAACTCTAATCCTAATCTTGAACTTAAACATATCATAATTGTGATATTACCATCAACTTTAAACTATGTAGATTTTGATTCCAACTCATTAACCCATGATAACAATATCACAATCTGACTTGTTGTGGAAAATACCTTCTAATTACTTATCATAGTTGTTATTTTATCATAACTATAATGCTAACACCAACCCTAGCCCTTATACTAACCCTAACTGTAATTCTAACCCTTACCCTTACCCTAACTTTGATGTAACCCATATACATAATTCTCACCCTAATGTTAAACTCTAATTATGACCATAAACCAACCTTAACATTAAACCCCAACCCTAACTATAATCCTAAACTATAACCTTAATCCTAATAATAAACTTAGACCAAGCCCTAAATCTAATGCAAACTCTAATCATTATATAAACCATACCCTTATGCTAATGCTAACCCTAATATACATCCTAACCCTAAATTCTAATCTTAATCAAAACCTTAAACCTAAACCTAACCATGATGTAAACCTTAACCCTAACCACACTAGTAACCATAAGTCTAAGTAGTAACCAAGTAGTTATATTAATAAATAATATTTTTATCTTAATTTATAAATAAATAATAATATAACACAATTATAATCTTATTAAATATAATTTTATATTATAATAATATTTGACTCATTAAAATAATAATAATATCATATAAATTTTCTTAAATACGCTGAAATGTATAGAAGCTTATTTTATTAGTACTTGCCGATAGGCTAAGCAAGTACTATTGCATCAGTTTTTGGATTTCTTCCATTAACTAGTGATTAAAACTAATATTTTCTACCAATTACAATTTAGAGTTTTTTATATTGTGTTAAAAATAAAACATTTTATATAGTCTACATGTAAATTTTTTAACTTAGAAATTTTCAAAAATATTTCTTGAATATATGGTTGGTCCATTCAATTTGAATTCTCGAAAATAAATAATAAATACATGGTAAAAACATACAATAATTAACGAAACATGATTTTTTTAATTTCATATTTGTTACATATTAAATAGATTTTATTTCTTTATTTTTTAAAAGTATTTTTTTATTTTTTAATACCAATTCATACTTTACTATACTAATTATTGTAGTATTAATATTACTAATATTAATATCATTAATATTATTTATTTTATAAATATTATTTCTAAATACATGAAATTTAGATAGTTTCTAACTCATAAAACTATACTAATTATTGTAGAATTAAAATTAATAATATTAATAATATTAATATTATTTATCTTATAAATATTATTTCTACATACATGAAATCTATTAGGATCTATTATACTTAAATCAAACTTAAATTCTATTAATTAATGAAACTATCAAACTTAATATCAACTAATTAGTCAGATAACATTACTAAGTTTCATTTTGCAAAATCATAAAATTTTAACCATAAATTATTAGATATTTTCAACAAGTTTCAATTAATATATTATGCTAATACAATTTATGAGCATATGTAAAATATATTTTTAAAAAGTATGAAATCCTATATTTATATCATGATTTCTATTAAATATTCTTTTATTTATGCTTCATGTTGTTAGAGAATATTGATATTTAATTTTAAAATGTAAATTTTTTGCAAATGATTTTTCTTTTATTTTTTATAATTTAATATTATAAAAGCAATATTTTCTACATAATTTAAATTTTATTTATTATATTATATTATACATTAATTTAGTTTTGTATTCCTTATATCATTACTTGTTAGAATATAGTGAACTATAATAATCTTGTTTTTTATTTTTTAATTAAGGAAAAATCTTGTTTCAAATTTGTATTAATATAGTTAGGATTTAAAAAATAAACTTTTACATTTTTATTAAGATAATTTTTAAATACTTTTGTAAATAATTATATTAGAAATAAAGCTTATTGTTATACTTTCCAAAATAATTTAAATTAACATTGGAATAAAATAAAAATAACTACAATTTCTAATTTATATTATTAAAATAATTATAATGAAAAAGAATTACACATCTAAAATGATTTAAACTTAAATTAAATTTACATAGATTTATAATAAATATAATAAAATACATTTAAATTTATCTACAATTAAACTTATAATTAAATGCGGCAAATACTAGGCCACTACGTGGCACTTGTTTCATCTATAGATATATAAGCTAGTTTTAAATTCTTTCTATTTGTCGCTACTATTCCCAAACTTTCACACCTATAATAACCAACATTAATAACAAACTGAAGTAAATTTTGCTAATGAAGATATATTGAGGATCAATTACGAACAACACGGCATTATACGTGAGAATACTTAGAATTCATTTAAGAATTGTATTTTTGAAAGAAACTATTAATTACTATGAGAAAGGTACTATGAGAAAGGTAATTACCTATGGGTGAGGTAATAAGTGAACCAAATGAAAGATAAAAATGAAATAATGAAAGTAGGCTATGTGCAATTTACAAAGCTTGTAATTTATTTATCTTTCTCCGTCCTTGACAGTAAATTCTGATTGAATACAGTATTTAAAAAACAAGCAATATCTTGAAACATTCCCTTTTGAGAGAGATCAAGGGTATCATTGGACACTCTGAGTTTCTTTTGTGTATAAGGATCATCCCTTAGCTTCTCGGCCATTTTTCCACCGAGAAGGTTTTTTCCAAGAAGTTGTAGTGCAAGAGGATGGCCCTCACAAGCATTAACAATATTGATTTTTAGGGTTTGTAGCTCTGGATTTGGACAGTGGGAATCAGGGAACAGTACATGGTTTTTATACAATTCCAAGGCGTGCTCTTGAGGAAGCCTCCTCACCTCATACATTTCACCAACGTTCGCCAATATTAGAATTTGTTGATTAAGAGATGTAATGAATAAATAAATGCTTATCGCGGGGTCGGTGAAATTTCTCCCAAGATCATCCAGCTACTCAACACTTTGAATATCATACAGCAGGTAAAGATCTTTCTTACCAATGAGACAGTCTTGTAGAAGATGCTTGCCTCAATCAATATTATCCACTTCGCCACTGAATAAAAAATCCTCTTTGGGCATGACTCGGGATTAAACCTCTTTGAGAATATGGGTTTGCAGCTTTACCAACCCATTTTCTTGTTGGAATCTTTCTCCCACACCCTTTACAAATTAATGCACTTCAAACTGACTTTAGATAATATTTTCGTACAACTCTTATGATATTATAATATATATTTATTTTTATTCATATTTTTAAAGTTTTTTAATTTTTAATTTTTATTATATATTAATTATACATTAACAACTATTATATAAAATATTTTAAGTTTTATAAGAACTTATTATTAAGTGATAACAAATTTTCGTTTAAGTTCAGATCTGAAACCAACATTAATAACAAGAGCTGTGCTACAGCTAGAGTCCCGCCTAATGGTAAAAAATAAGTAATATTGAGATAAGTCTACTGCTAGTGACTTAAATTGCTTTATTGTTTTGAAATGAACAGTGCAGATGCATGGAAATAAATTGCCAAGAATGTTTCACTTGAAATTGAAACACATACCTAAAATAATGGGCAACCTAAGGTTGCAAAAAAATATGTAGGAAAAAATATCTATATGTATCGGAACCTATACTTAAAATGGGTAACCAAAGGTTGCAACTTTATTATTATTTATTTCAATTATTTAAATTGGTAAAACAATAGTCTTTTGACTTTTATAAAAAGACTTTGATTAAGAGGAAACTAAATTCAAATGAATCCACATTAACTTATCCTTTGCATATATAAAGCACTACATATAAAATGCCTATGGAATGTTTGTCATAGCTAAAAGAGAAGTGATATATCATAGAATGACACAGTGAACAAAGATTCACAAAATCAATATATATTAGGTTGTATAAAAAGATTTTCCAAGTGTTGTAGAGCATTTGCAAAGGTATCAAGAGGTTTAGAACAAAGTAAGATGTATTATAGGCCTAAATCATAATCTAATACATCAATTGAAGGTAGAGTTAATGGAATAATTGAAGGATTCAATGTAGAGTCTTATAAGTTGTTGAAAACCCTATCCTATTGTTGAAATCATGCCACAAGTAGCTTGGATAGATGCCATTATACAATAGTCTAATTACTAATAAGATTACCTATCATAGTTTGGGTTGGCTTAACCAACACACTCTAAGTATGGAAACGTCTAAACAACAAACTAAAATGCATGTGTTACCTATGAGAGGCTTAGTTTTTTTTTCATAGTTACTTTTGGAAGACTTATGTTTGAGTTTTCTATTTAGCCAATTCCTTCTAAGCATAGACTGCTTGGTCCATGTGGGACTGACTCAAACCATATTTTGGTTCCATCCACCGTTTGAAAATGTTTCATATGTTGTTTCCACTTTTATTTGTTGCGGTTTTCATAACTATTCTAAGTAACAAGGATATTTTATATATTGAAATAGTGTGACTCAATTATTTATTATATTGTATCATAAATGTGAGACTTTTAAATTATATTGTACACCATTTTTTATAAGGTTAGGAAGGAAAGGGCCCACAACAAGAAAGGAACAACAACAACAACAAAAATATATTTATTCTATTGTACAATGTTTATTGCATGTAAAATATAAATTATTTATATTAAATTATATAATATTTTATAGTATGTAATAATTTATTTTACTTTTTTTTAATTATATATTTTAAATAAGTACAACTATAAAAATTTAAATACTTTTAAAATTATGTGACATTAATGTTAAATTAATTAGTTTTACTATTTAATTAATTATTTTAAATATAATTTATAAATATTTTATTTACGTAAGTAACATTTTACAATTAATATTAGTTTTCATAAGTGTTTGGTTTAATTAATTTTTAAAAACATACGTTTCATAAATAAAATTAATTATTTAATGTTCAAATTTATTTTTTAAATATAAATTTATAAAAATATTTAAATATAAATATTGATGCTTAAAAATTAAATTATTAAATACAATATTTACATTGAATAAATCAATCATTTTACTTTGCACAAGTTTTTAAAAGAATAGGTCTTTGTAAAATTATGTACAAAAACCATCATTAAATTTTTTTTTTTTTTTTCAACTTTTCTTTACTATTTTGTTAATTATTTTATTTTATTTTTATTTTGAAAAAGAAAATTATTATAAGTCATGTGATACTTTTTTATTTATAAAAATTAAATTTTTTTTTATAAATTTATATTTAAAAATAAATCTTAATATTAAATAATTTATTTGATTTATGTTTTTAAAAAATAATTAAACTAAATTTTCACAAAAATTTGTATTGATTTTAAAGTTCCAATTGAATAAAATATTTACAAATTATCTTAAAAAATAATTAATTTAATATTAATATCACAATACTAAAAATAAAAACATTTAAAATTTTTACTACTATACATATTTTAAATATTTAATTTAACAAAATCAATAATTAAAAATATAATTATTATATTATAAAATATAATATAATTTAACTTAAACAAATTATATTTTAAATTCAATCTTATACACATAATTAATTTTTTTATGTAAAAAAACATTTATTATACAAAAGATTAAATAATCAAACCACGCTAATTCCTTATCACATGAGGGAGGAAAGCCCTTTATATTCCTGGGGAACACATAAGTGATTATGTATGATGCAGGGTGCGCGTCCGTATATATGCAGTCGAGTGCCTAAAGAATATGCCCAGGTGTTAGCAGGCAATCCATCCTTATTATATACGATGTCCATTTCAATGGAAAAATCAAATGAAAAAACAAACCCCTTAGAATAGTAGGCACGGACTCCGATTTTTATGATTGGTCTATTTTTTCACTAAATTTTGGAAATAGAAAATTACTTTTTTCCCAGCAAAAATTGCCTTGACCAATCAGAAATTTAAATTTTAATATTTAAAAAAAACAAAAAATTATACTATACAACAAATATTGGAAATCCTCTTTAATATTTTTGAAGAGCACAATTTTCAATGCAAATTAATAAGATAAAGTGAAGTGAAAACATTAGTCTCGCCTATAAATAGGCGGGACTAATAAATAATAATAACAAACTGAAGTAAATTTTGCCAATGAAGTGATATTCACAATGTTGCCGTGAAAAGGGTGCCCGATATAATAGAATAATAAATATTTTACTGGGTGATTGAGGGAGTCCGATACACAAGTCTTCATTTGCCATGCTTTTCGTCGGGCGTTTTATGTAAGCTCCAGTATTTTTGGACGAGGAACTTAATTCAAATATTCCGTGGAAGGCTTTCAATATTTCTAATAGGCAGGCAAGGCAAAGGTTGCGTCGCCACCATAGTGGGGTTTTTAATTATCGCAGGTCTTGTGCGGACTTCTTCACTCAATATCGGGGCTATTTTGGCTTCTGCGCGACATCAACTCTTTGAAAGGAGCTGACACCAGTTGTTCTTTGGTAGCGCTGCTTTGGATTGAACCAGCGATGCATTACCCCCTGGATCGTGAGGAAGGAAATACTGGAAGTGGATAATTATCCTCAAACTGAATATACTAGCAGTTGTAAAACAGGTACAAGAGTGCTCAGAAATTATTTGCAGACACGATTGTGATTTGGGAAAGTGTTGGGGAATCACCAAATCTTCAGGAGTTGATGTTAATGCTCAAAATTCACTACTGCAATTGTGTGAGGTCAGGAATGCCATCGTCTTCCTTGCAATCTGATTTGTATGGTTATAATAAAGAATGTATTCACGCTCAGTTCTGATATGACAGTGAATAGAAATATTGTAATTTCAGTTCAGTTTTGTATCATCTTCTGGGTTGCAAATAAAATTCAAAGTTACATTCTGAATTTTAAATATATTGAATATTTATTTCTGAATTTGATTCGACATAAGAGAAATTACTGCAATCTTTGTTAAATTCCCCAACTTCCTCAAAGCTGCAAATTTGAATGAAGTTTACGCATGCCATTAAACTGTTTGATATAATGTCCTTGGACTGAGTTTGGAAAAAAAGAAGGTGAGATTTTGAGGTAAAATTTGAGGAAGATTTTGTTATCCCTATTTGGGGATATTATATCGAGCCGGGTAAAAGTCCGTTTTCACTACTTTTCCTTTTTTATATCCTTAAATTCGTTGTGATCCACATTTTAGTCTTATCATTCTTCACAAACAATGTCACGATGGAGGCAAATTTGTTAGCTCTAATAATTATCAGGTCAAGATGTCATGGTTTCAATCCCCAAGACATCATTATTTGAATTTACATCAAGGCGCTTTGCCTCATCGCCCGTGCTTGGGTTCTTCTTGGTAGTTTTGAACAATTATATCCTTAGAGTTACTTCCCTCTTGCATATTTCATTCTGCAACATTTTGTTTGTAGAAGGATTAGAAAACGAAATGTCGCTTAAATGTTTTGTATACTCTAAACTTGAAATATTTATTTGAAGATCACATGTAACTTGTAAGCTCCATATATTTTTATCCTCTAATATATACGTTGCTCACCTGCTTTCCCCTTTCACAGTATCTAGGTTTACTAATTGGATAATCTGATGTAAATATTGATTGCAGACGTGTTTAATCTACGACTAAAATGATGATACTTTAAGTTTTTAGGGTTTCTGTTGTCCATGATTAGTTTTTCAGCTCTCCGTAGGCCATTTTTGTTTTTAACTTTACTGGAAACACCTTCTCATTTTCATTGTGTATGATTGTAATTTTTCTTATTTGCAGGTCAACTAGTTCAGGATATATTGATAACCAGAGACGATTGGAAAATAGTTGAGCAGTAGAGCAGTCTTAATTATTCACCATGCCTAGGGTGAAGATGGTATCTAGGAATTTTATGGATATGGTTGCAGCATTACCAGCTGTGAAGTTGGATCGGCTTTACGAAAATCATATCATATGTGAAGCCGTATTGAGGTAAGCTATATCGATTCTCTATATTCTCTTTTATTTCTCTTGCTGCAAGTATTCTTAGTTGGAGGGGAGCTTTAGAAATTACTGCGCAGACGTTTAATATCAATGGTATGCTTTTATATCTGCACTATTTGAGGTCATGTTTACTTGATTTTAATACAGTAAGAGGAAATGATAAATAAATAGATGGGATATAGGATGAACACTTATGTGAAAGCAGTCAATTCTCAGAATCACTGTTGGACTGTTTAGTAACATGTTTTGATAATATATTAATATACTATAATATCCAAGATCCAGATCTCATCTTTTCATTGATAGTCCCTCCCTGAGGCATTTGAAGACTATCCAGGTCTATAATCATTATGTACTTGTAATACTGTTGGATAATAATCCTCATCTCGTCAGTCAATATTTGGTTTTGTATATCTAAGTCCTATGTTTTATCATTCACAATAGCAAACCCCAGAAAGTTGCATATTCCATCTCTAGTTCTTAAGCATGTGCTGAACTTTTCACCAATTTACAATGTTTGATTGCATACAAGGCTTCATTTCGAGAAATTAGTCTGCAACAAGCTAGCCCCAAGCCATCTGGTCTGAATTGAATTGCTAGGTGAACTTTAGAATCAAACCACTTAAATACTGATGAAAGACTCAAACATCAGGGCAAGAGACTATCTATGGAAAACATTGCACTGTATAAATGGTGCAGACTTATTCCAAACATATTGAATGGATTTGCAATTTCTCCCCTAGATAGTGTCCTATGGATTTGCAATTTCAAATCTAAGTGGATCCCTCAGTGTTTATGAATTGCCGCACTAGGGTAGGTTTGGTACACAATGTAATGTCCTGGATTGAATTAATTGATAATTTAAGCAAATTGTAGAAAGGGTCAGCGAATGAAATCAATTTAATCAATCTAAAACTAAAGTTGCATGGACACGGATACGGATATGGTATCAGATACAGATACGACCTTTTTTTAATAACCCCCAATATGGATACGGCTGGATATGACATTAATAAAAAACACATACACATATTTAACTCAATTTTCGAAGCTATTAGAGAAAATTTTCATTACTTCAAAAGCAATATAGACACTAAATGCCACATAAACAATTATTAGTTAATTTAACATTTTACATTTAACAAAAATAGTAGAGTTGCATTGGAAGACAACCCAAAAAAAAGGATCAGTGATATAGAAAAATATTTCATTTTTTAAATTAAATTTGGGAAGATTTATGTCAAATTTTTAAAAAATCAAATCATATGGTATTTGGCACGGTTGAAAAATCAAGTTTTTTTGGGTACACATGGGTACAATATTCAGCGTGTATCTGGGCTGTATCAGATACATTTCCAAATTGGATATGACGATAGGCCCGCCCAAGGAGGGACAAAGGAGTTTACGGCTACTATGTCTAAAATCCTTTGAAATTGATTCTTTCAAATTAAACTGAAATTCTTACAAAGATTTAAGAGAAAGTCTTATAAGCCATGCACCCAATTTGACAATGTGATGATTAAATTAACTTGAAACTTTACCAAATTTAACATACATGTAAATGGTCATAAAATAATCCCAAATGTACAGCCCAAAGCTGCTGGAAAATTGTAAAATCTAATACACCCGATAAACCTCAAATGTGTAAAAACTCACTAAAACCTTTCCAGACTTTCCCTATATGATGTTGAATCGATGCATGCGTGAATAAAAAATACAGTAAAATAGCAGTAATACCTCGGCCTCAAGGCTACCAATGGACTTTGCAAACTCAGATAAAAAATACTCCAGAAGGGTGCCAGCAGGCACTGCTGATTAACATCCACTTTCAAGAAACTTTACCCAACACACAAAATCTCTATCGAGTGATAAATCACCAGTTTGAATTACAAAATACAAACAACATACAGAAACATTGCTGTTATCAAATGCTACAGCAAACTGAAATCATAAACCCACAACTATCACCTCAATACAACAGGCAAATTCTTACCATTATCAAATGCTACTAATAAAGTATTTAATATTAATGGTCATTTAGATATTTCAGATATTTAAATATTTAGTCTTATAGGTAAGTTTTAGTTTTTTAGTTAGTTTCTAAATAATATGGAAACTTTCTTCTTGTCAGATTTTAAAAAAGTTTTCATGTCATTTTCAGTTATTTTCTATATAAGGAAACCTCGTCTCCATATTGTAATTAATCTTTTATGATTATACATTTTCATAACATGGTATCAGAGCTTAGGCAGTTTTTAGTGAATTTTTTAATAAAAATTCATAGCTTTTACCTGAATTTTTTTTTTCCATAAGTTTTTTTCCGATTTTTTAATGAAAAATCGTAGTGTCTTTTAGGGAAATCGTTTGCAAATTTTTGAAAGTTTTTTTGGTCTACAAATTCAAGGGTTTTCTTCACTCCTGTTTGTTGGTGTTCTTCATTGAAAGCAACCTGTGTTGCTAGGGTTTTGACCTCCTTTCTCACTGCGAAGAAGTTGCAGACTGGTTTTGAGCGTCGTTTTTGAGATTTTTGGGTGCCGTTTCTGCTTTTTTCTGCTACTCATGTGTGCTTTTTTCTTAGACCTGTGAGGAGTTTTTTGGTTTCGTATGATTTCTCAATCAAAATCGCAAGGTTTTTTGTGGGTATGTGCAACCTTGGCCTAGGGCTTGCAGATTTTTTGTGAAGACATTTTGAAAAATTGTGGATTTCTTGCTTTTCACATGCTGCTGTCTTTTGGGTTTCTGTGATTAAGTTTTTTTTGCAGATGTGTTATGGTGCAACATGTTCTTGTTTTAGTTAGGGTTTTGAAGAATTTTTTTTGATGATTTTTGTATAAGAATCAAGGGTTTTTAGGTTTGCAAAAGGGTTTTTAATGTTTTTTTTTCCAAAAAATGAAGCTTTGTACTTGGTGCGCATTTGTCTCGGGATTTGTGCCATCTCTTTGCTGAATGTTTTTTACTAATTTTTGATAGAAACATCAGAATTTTGTAAAGCTCAAGTTTGCCTCGTTTTTTGTGCATAGGAAAATGGGAGGGATGGTGTCATGACCAACATCATGCTGGAGGGGAATCAATAGTTCAACGATATGAATTACAATGCTTGGAAGCAGAGGATGCTTTCAATTTTTGAGTATCGGCACTTGGACCAGCTTATTCTGGGTAACTCTACTCGTCCTACAGTAGTGGGCAAAGACTAGGACAAGTTTGATGAACGTAACTGAGAAGTGGTTATGTTGCTGAAGTTATCTATCACCGATGAGATGCTTCCAGAAGTGCTATCTGGCAAGTCTGTAACGGAGATTTGGGCGCACCTAAAAAGCCTCCATGAAACATCGGATAAAAGTCGAGCTTTCTTTTTGAAGAATATGTTGTTTTCTCTTGTAATGGATGAGAAGATGTCTCTGTAGGAGTATCTTATGAAGATTAAGGATATCCGCGATCAACAGCAAACTGAAATCATAAACCCACAGCTATCACCTCAAAACAGCAGGCAAATTCTTACCAACTACTGAAACAAACTCTGAAATCTGAAGCCATTCGGTGCAATGGCAAACTCTGAATGAGATTGCACCTTGATGATTGTCCAAATATCATCCTAACCTTCAAACTCCTGTTATTTAGTCTCCTTCTCCATAGGTTTATCAGCCTTTGAAGAAACAAGCCAAAGCTCTATCAAATATGCAAACAAGAATTCCAGAATGTGAAATCATCTCCAAATATATAGAGGAGCGAACCCTCATTACCTCCTCTTGGAATAATACATAAATTTCATCAATTTCCCTCCAAAATAGGCTCCCATTATGATCATCGAGTTGCATCAAAAGTCCCTTCCATTTGTAACTGTCAAATGTCTCCAAGAAGTCACCAAGTAAGACGCATAATATTTTTAAAATCCCATGTCCAAGAAGGAGACTTTGATTCAAAATATATTTGGTGTTAAAATAATGTTCTATTCTTGACCAAGTTACACCATTTATCAGAACCAAACACCCAAACGCTTGCAACATTTATTAGAAGCATCATAAATATTGAAAGAAATAGAGGAAGGAAGAAAAATAAATTTAAATTCCATGAATACCTAAAGCATGTCAACGGTATCAAAAGTATAACAGCTTATTAGGAGTGCTTAAAGAATTTCAACATTTGAAATGATTCTATAAGTAGGAGGCCATAAAATCAAATTTAGAGGAGAAGGAATGCCATTGGATAAATCTAGACAAGTTGATATTAATGAAATCTATAGTAAAATCATCATTCAAAAGGATTATCGGAATGCCATTGGATAAATCTAGACAAGTTGATATTTATGAAATCCAAGGCAAAATATAATTTACAAGGATTATTTTGATAAATATAGTGTTGTGTAATGTTCCTTTTTATTGAGATTATGATAATAAATAATAGTAAACTTAAATATAAAAATATGATATAATTATAAAATATAAATTTAAGGTTTATATTAATCAAATATCTGTTGAAATATGGTAGCTTCAGTCAGATATAGAAATGATGATCGATTTAATAATATGTGTGTATAGATATGTCAGTATGTACTGACATATGTATACACACACATATATATATTTAATTGTATATATATTCATGTCATCATTTGCAATAAATTCTTGAAGTCGATCACTTATATAAGTGATCAAATCTACTATATTTCAAGTATATTATCGATCTGCATTTAGAGGTTATTACTTGCAGATTATCAGCATTTCATATTTCATATAGGATCCCGATTGAGCATCATTATCGGTGATCATTTCCAGATTAGATATTATTTATTTGTGCAAGATAAATAATAGATTGGACTTGATAAGCATTTATGTTTTATTAAGTAACAAACCTCGATTAGAGATCGGGTGTTTAGTTAAGATGAAATGGCACGATTCATGAGACATCTCATGAATGGACATGCCTCCACTTTGTGGAGACATGTCCGCTCATGGGACGTGTCTCTTCCAATATATATTTAATGCAGATCCGATCCACAACTGGAGACATCCAAATCAATAAATGTTCTGCTCTTGTGGATCGAATACCATTAAGGAAAAATTCAGAACTGTAAATTCACTATCAGTATTTCTCAATATTGATTCGGCATCAACTTTGTATTTATCAAGTTCAATACTCTGGTTATAATCTGCAAGAAACTATAGTGATTGTAAGATTCATTTTCTGAAATCAGAAAAGCCATAGATCAAATCTGATAGAAATTTAATCATATTTAACAATATCAATGGGCATGTGAAGAATGATGACCATTGAAGGAAAAAGATCTACAAGAGACACCAAACAAGGAGAAGTAAGCACATATGAGGAATAAATCTTATATCTGATTTTCATCCCTTGTGGAATGTGAAATGTGATTCAGCAAACGGCGGATGAAAGCCCTCAAAGACCAGAGAATTAAGGACAGAAATCTTTAATTTCTCTTGCCGAGCTAGTGGACAAAACCCCTAACTTTAGACAGAAATTTAGAAAACATTTTTAGACTATTTTATAAGTAAGGAAGCTGCAGATTGGAAGAAAGATTACAGCAGAATATAAGTTTAATATTTTCAAATTTGTTCTAAGCTTTAAAGTCAAAGTTTATAATTGTCAAAATTATATGTTTGATGTTTATTTTATATTTATAGTTAATTATGCAAGTACTATAGCGAGTGTGGAATATCTATATTAGGCAAAAATAAGGAAAATTTTAAAACAGACATTACAAATGCTATCAGAGCAACAGTCTCTACCATCTTGTGGGTCTAAATCTAGTTTCTAGTTTATGTAGTGGAGAGAAGACTAGAAGCAGCATTAAGAGAGGCTAGCAGCCAAATTAGAGAGAATAAGATGGCTGATCAAGAGAATGAGTGGAAAGCTTATATGCAAAGACATGAACAATCAACACGATTGCTCATTCAAAATGCTTGAGAATATGAACAATACAATCAATTCCTTCAGGCTTCCATGAACTAATGGAGAAGGTAGTAATCCAGATCATTCAAGGTTAGAACTCCTCTTAAATCACCACTAAGAATCACACAACCCACATTCTTACCTAGAGATGAGCAGCCATGTTAAGAGGAAGAGCCAAACATGATAGCTCTATTGGATAACCACTCAGAATCACACAACCCACATTCTTCCCTAGAGATGAGCAGCGATGGGAAGAGCAAGAGTAAGCATGACAGAAAATGACTTTGATGAGTGCATAGCTGCATACTAAAGACTTTCTCCAAATATCAGAAAGACAGATTCCATTTATACAATTTCATAATGCAAGATCAAGGAATATTTCAAGAGGAGACAAAAGATAGCCCACAGTTAGCCAAAAGGCAATGTCTTTCATACATTTCATGAATATGAAGAGTGGCAGTTTAGTAGGCAGCCATAAAAATGAAAGTCAAGATGACCTTGGTGAGAGTTCCTGTAGCACAATAAATGATATTTGGATCTCAGCAGTTTGAGCTTCAAACAACAGGAAGACAACCATGACTAAGAATGGTAACGACACAAGTCTTGGCAATGAGAACTGGACAACAAAAGTGAAACTCAAAAAAGCGAAATAATTATATTAACCAAATACACAAATATATAGAGTTTACAAAAGCTGTTAATGAAATTGCAAAAAGCAAAGTCGTCTAAATATAGACGACTAAAAGTAAACTAATTAAGACAACCCAAAAATAAAACCTAAATGACCATTAACTAAGGTTCTAAAATAACGAGCTAAAAATAGCAAGAACCTAGGATACTAAAAATAGTCTAATACCCTCCCTTAATGGTCATTATATCAACTACACCAAGTTGCCCCCTAAACTTGACAAACTTTTCTGGACTGAGAGACTTGGTGAGGATGTCTGCAGTCTGGTGCTTAGTGGGGACATATTGCAATGTCACGGATCCATCTTTGACAAGTTGGCGGATGTAGTGACAATGAAGGTCAACATGCTTTGTCCATTCATGGAAGATTGGATTTTTGGCTAACTTTAGAACTCCTTGATTATCATAGGACAACGGAGTAGGGCTTGCTTGAGGCATGTGCATGTCTACAAACATCTGTCTAAGCCAAACTGCCTCACAAGCTGCCTTAACAGTACCCCGATATTTAGCTTTGGTAGAGGACAGTGATACTGCCTGCTGCTTCTGTTAGCCACCGTCGTTTAGAACCTCCGCAGCCACCGTCGCATTGGCGAGAAGTGGTACACCAGCATTGGCGAGTATTTGTCTACAGCCCGATTTCCGGAAGGCATGCCTCCCAGAGAACGAAGGAAGTTGGCTTTAAGGAGCAGGACCTTCCAACTCATCAATGGACTGCTATACAAAATGGGTCCAGACCAAGTGCTGAGGCGATGTGTGATGGAAGAAGTGTCCAGAGTTTTGCGGGAAGCTCACGAAGGACCCGTCGGAGGCCACATGGGTCCGGACACCACAGCCAGGAAGGTGTTGTTGGCAGGCTTATGGTGGCCCATGCTGTACAATGACGTGAGAGAGTGGGTAGTCGGCTGTGACACTTGCCAGCGCGCTGGGAGACCCCTCAAACGGGATTTCATGCCACTCAACCCCTCCCACGCACAGGAATTATTTGAAAGGTGGGGATTGGATTTTGTCGGGCCTCTCAAGGCTAGTCGTGCCCGACGCTGCCGATACATTGTCGTAGTGATAGAATACTTAACCAAATGGGTGGAGGCACGAGCACTGACTGATAACTCCGCTTTAAGCACGGCGAAGTTCATTTATGAACAAATAATAACCAGATATGGCATCCCACTACAGTTGACGAGTGACAGGGGTGGCCATTTCGTCAATCACGTGATCAAGCTCCTAACCACAGAGTTCAAGATCTTTCACATGCTCTCGAGTCCTTACTATCCTCGAGCGAATGGCCAGGCGGAGGCAACTAACAAAATTCTGGTTGGAGTTATTTATAAGTCCTGTGGTGTTGAGGGTGAAGACTGGGAAGAAAGGTTACCCTCTGTGTTATGGGCCTACCGGACTTCCTACAAAGTGACCACTGGCCAGACACCATTTCAGCTGATGTACGGGCAGGAGGCCGTAGTACCAGTGGAGTTTATGGTTCCCAACCTTCGGATTGCGATTGAAAACAAACTTGGAGATATGGAGAGTCTGAGGGAACGACTGTACCTCTTGAATAAGTTGGACGAAAAAAGGGCATTGGCACAGTGGGCCATAGAAGCGACGCAACAACGAAGGAAGTTGTGGCACGACAAGTACCTCCGACGGATGCAGTTTACACCAGGCCAGTTAGTCTTAAAGTATAACGGGCGAAATGAAATCAAGCCTGGAAAGTTCAAAGTGAAATGGATAGGTCCGTACAAGGTCCGAGAGGTGGCCACGAACGGGTCCGTGAAGATGTGGATCCTCGACGGACGGGAAATACCTGACGCGGTGAACGGCTCGAAATTAAAGATGTATCATGAGAGGCAGACGACGTCGCGCGGATCAGGTACTTAAAAAAAAATAAAAAAAAATAAAATATATATATATATATATATAAAATAAAAATATATATATATATAAAAAAAAAAAAAGAATAAGCACCGGACGGTGGACCATCGAACGGTGGAACCACCTGACGGTGGGACCACCAAACGGTGGCCAACCGTCGGTGGACCACCTGACGGTGGGACCACCGAACGGTGGCCACCCGTCGGTGGATCACCCAACGGTGAGTCCACCGTCGTTTAGAACCTCCGCAGCCACTGTCGCTTATAAACCCCGCAGCCACGGTAAAAGTTAAAAGATATAAACGGGAAGAAGAAACAATAGGCAGTGCGGGAGAAAGAACGGTTCCGCGGGTGAGAAAGAACAGTCCCACACGGTAAAACAAGTGCAGCGCCGGAGAAAGAACAGTTCCGCGGGTGAGAAAGAATAGTCCCGCACGGTAAAACAATGGCAGCGCCGGAGAGGAGAACAAGAGAACAGTCGGGTGAAGAACACTGAAAAACTTCCGCACGGTGAGAACGGAGGAGGAGAAGAGTGCCGCGGGAAGGAAGGGAGATTGGATCGTGGACGGTAAAATACATCACCGTACGGTTGTGGATACACCGTAATTTTAAACAGCCACAGGAAGAGGGAGACACGCCCCTAAGGAAGAGGGAGACACGCCGCTAAATTGGTAACGGTTTTTTGAATTTTAAGAAACGGTTTCTTGAATTCAAAACGGGTTAAAAATGCATTCAGTAGGAAAGAGAAACGATTGGAAAAAGCAATTGCAGTCAGGGAGTTTAGGCAAAACAGCGATGAATAGACAGGCTACCATTCTACCATCAGGAGTGAAGATTGCAGGGCAACATCAGTTGAGTGGGAGCAGCGGAAAGAAACCAAAGCTTATACAGGAGGAAAAGGAGAAAGAGGGTGTCACCTATCAGACAGTAGCATTTGAAGGACTTAATGGATTGGAATGTCGAACATGGTGGAAGGAGACTCCAGATGACGATGAGGTAAAGAAATTTCTACGGCAAGCAGGTGTGCACTGGGCTAGCCAAATGCCCTTATTCCCGGTTCGTAATCTGGAAAATACTTTAAGGATGATGATTCAGTGTTTCGACAGGGAGAAGAGGAAAAGTACATTTATGTATCGAAACCACAGGCTTACAGTTTCCTATGGCCCGGAGGACTTCACACGGGTCTTCGGCATTCCAGGACGTAATGGACAAAAGGTGGATACCACAAAGCAAAAAATGTCAGCAAAGAGGAAAGAGTTTTGGATAAAGTGTGTCTGCTGTCGGCTCACTCCAGCAGAATTGGAAAAAGTGGTGAATGCGACGAAAGCACGAGGGCTGAGGAAGGAGTTCGTAGCAGAGGGTGCTTGGCGTTGCATTCTCGATGTCCTCAAGAGCAGGCTGATTGGTTCGAGTCGTGCATCCGACATTGCTCTCCCACAGATCGTCTACATGCAGGGGTTGATGAATGGTGTGGTCTATGACTGGGCTTCGGTGTTGGCGGAAAGGATGTGGGAATTCATGACGCTGCAACACTGCACTTTTTACATGCCCCATTATGCTATTGGACTATTTCTTGAGGTTGCATTGAGACAGATGCCCGCAGATGAGTTGGAGCTTAAGCCGCAAGGCAAGCTCACGGGAGGAGCTCTGCCGGTGTTCTACTGGCGGTATTTGGATACAGGAAGTACAGTTAGCGGACAGAAATGAAGGCGGCAAATGGTGGTAGAGTCCGACCAAGAGGACATTGATAGTGGCCAGGAAGCCAGTGAAGAATCTTCCGATGCGGACTCAAGTGAAGAGGACACAGTACGGTTTGCACCACCAGTATTATCTCCCTCGGCCCACTTAACTTCGGCACCATTAGTGAGTTCTACAGTTCCTCTAGTTGAGCTACCACCTGAGGAAGCCGCCATAGAGGAAGGAGACCCTGAACCTCCGATGGAGGTAGCAGTAGCAGCAGAAGAGGAAGCACGCGGAGGTACTCATGACATTAGAGAGGGTCAGGTCCGGATGGAAGTGATTGGGTTGGATGCTATAGTGACTGTGGATGCGGCACTCTTGCAGGATCCCTCACCACCTTAAGACCCTGTGCAGGTGGGAGCCATGCGCTCTTGGATTAGCCGACGGTTTCAGTTAGTCCTGGCTCCACCACTAGCAGTAGTCCTCTCTCCTCGACGAGAGGACCCACAGGAGGTTGTTGGTATGGAGTTTGCAGATGTCTGAGTGGCAACAGATGATCTTCCTCTTGTCTCTGAGGAGGACGGGGTTGTGACAGGGGGCGAAGTGGCTAGGGAGGCACCGCGTGGAATTGAATTGGCGCGCCGAACAACCCTTACTGGTCCCGAGGCGTTGGAAGGGGAAGATGTAGAGACCTATTTGGCAGACATGGTCACTCGAGGACGTCGGTTGGTGGCTGTAGCAGAGTCCCAAGCTGTGGCGGCTATCGTTGAGGATTTGAGACGTCTCCTAACCTTTGCCCGAGTAGGCTGTGGTACAACATTTGCCGCTTGTTTTGAGCAGAGGTTATGGCCTGATGGAGAGACTGCTAAGATGTTGGCTGCCTGGGCGGTTCCTACGCCAGTCATTGAGAGTGAGGCAGCATCTCTGGTTCGAGAGTTGGAGCAGACATTCAGGGAGGGGTACTACGCATTGAGGCGATTTGAGTATGTCTTGTTTGATCGTGAGACTGCATTGGTGACCGCGTAGAGAGCTCAGGAGGAGCTAGGCACCAAGTTGGAAGCAGTAGAGAGAGACTTACTCCAGCGTACCCAAGAGTTGATGGCTGAACAGGTAGCACGGGCGGCTCTAGAGCAACGGTTGGTAGCAGCATAGGCAGAGAATGAGGCCAAAGAGAAGGAACTGTTGGAGGCTGCCATGATGATTAAGTCTGCCTTGGAGTTACAGATGGTAGCAGAAGCACAATTACAGACTCGGACCACACAGGTCTATGAGCTTCGGGCTCAATTGCGATCGTCCACCACACCACCAGTCCTCCAGCGGAGCAGCATGCTTCCTCATCAGGGACGCTTCCTCTGCCCCACTTTACTTCTCAGTCTTAGCATTAGTAGTTCATCATTCCTATTTTGTTGTTCTGTCCCAGACATTTTGTTGTTGTCCGAAGACGACTTTTCTTAAGGGGGGGATGATGTTAGCCATCAAGTTGTGTCACCGTCGGATGTTCGCTGCCGACGGAGGTAAAATTGTGTTACCATGGGGTGTTAGCCGCCAACGGAGGTAAGTTAAGTTACCGTCGGATGTTAGTCACTGACGGAGGTTAGTTAGTTGCTGACGGTTGAGAAGGGTGACGACGTTTGGTTGCACTGCTTCGGATTGTATATGTACATTGTACTTGCTCATTGGAAGCATCGGTTATTGTCACCTTTTGTGAATGATTAATGAGAAATCTGATATTATGTGGTCTAATTCTATCTTGCTAGTTCCTTTCTGTATCATGTCTGTGTATCTGTAAACGGGTAAATAGTAGGCAAAACATCTTCTTGCTGGTCCATGTGACTGAACTTGTGCCCAAACTGAAAACATACCCAGAAGTAGACTTTCTATCGTCAATAGAACCTGCCCAATCTGAGTCAATAAAACAAAAGAGCCATGGATTTGTGCTTCTACCAGAGAGAATACTAAAATCAAGAGTGCCCCTCACATATCTTAGCACATGCTTCACTGCAATCCAATGTTCAACTTTTGGGGCTGTCACAAAGCCAGAGATGTAGCTCACAGCATAGCTGATGTCAGGCTTAGTGGCAGTGAGATAGATGAAGCTGCCCACTAGTTGCCTGAATGTTGACTCATCCACCACTGGTGAATTTGATTTGGTTGAAAGCTTCAATGCTTTCTCCATAGGTGTAGATGCTGGTTTGCAATCATGCATTCATAACTTATCCAACAAAATTTTGACATACTTTGTCTGAGAAATGAAGATGGAAGTATCTGTTTGCCAAACCTATACACCAAGACAATAATGAAGAATTCCCAAATCTGTCATATGAAAAGTTTGACACAAATTCTGTTTGACCTGCTCGAACAAATGTACTGCACTACTAGTAATGATTAGATCATCAACATAGATGACAAGAATAAGAATCTCACCATTAGCATGCTTGACATACAATTTAGAATTAGAGGGACTAGGCTAAAACTCTTGATTAATCAAATACTTATCAATCTTGATGTACCATGCATGGTGAGTTTGTTTGAGGCCATAGAGAGCTTTTACCAATTTGCAAACCTGGTGTTCTTTACTTGCAACGTGAAAACCTGAAGGCTGAGTCATGTAGACCTCTTCCTACAAATCACCATTGAGAAAAGCACTCTTGACATCCATTTGATGGATTCACCATCCGAATTGAGCTGAAAGGGCGAGGACAAGACAAATGGTACTCATTTTGGGAATGGGAGCAAATGTCTCATAGTCGATGCCCTCCTTCCATGAATACCCTTTAGCTACTAACTGTACTTTGTACTTATCAAGTGTGCCATCGACCTTATATTTGACCTTAAAAACCCATTTGTAGCCAGTGGGCTTCTTCCTTGGTGGAAGATCAGACAACACCCAAGTGTTGTTTCTCATGAGACTTTGATGTTTAGCTGCCATAGCTTGTTCACACTCTAGTATGCCTTTAGCCTTTGAATATGTTCGGGGCTAAAATATATCATGAATATTGGCCACAAGAGCAAAATTGACTGTGGTACACCGCTTTCTCTTATTCCTTGCCTATCTACCCTCAACAAGCTCATCATCATGAAGATCACTAATGGTTTTGGCCCACCACTTAGGTCGGAGGGTAGAAGAACCAACATCCATTGTAGGGGGAACATCACCGGAATGGTTGGACGTGGAGCTTGAATGTCCTCTGGAAGGGTAGGGGGTACTATGTCAATTGAATCCCTCTCATCAGATGAATTGAATGGAAGATGAACATCCAAATCTACAGCCCGTGGAGGCTGATCCTCAGGGCTCAAAATTGGAGAAGGCTGAAATGGACCTCATTCTTCATCAAACACCACATCTTGACTAAATATGAGATGATTAGTATCAACATCAATAAGCCGATAAGCCTTATGTGTATCAATGTATCTTGTGAACATTAATTTCTGAGTCTTGGAATCTAGTTTGGTGCGCTTGGTGTTTGGATTCCAAACATAAGTTGCAGAGCAAAAAACCTTTAGATGCTTGATTTTGGGCTTTCGTCCAGACCAAGCTTCCTCTAGGGTCATCTTCTTAATGACCTGTATAGGATACTGATTGAGAAGATAAACTGTAGTAAAGATTGTCTCTGCACAATTTTTTTTGGAACACTTCTATGCTCCAATGTAGATCGAGCAATCACAGTGATTGTAGATTCCTGCGCTTAACAATACCATTTTGCTGTGGGGTGTAAGATGTGTAAGGTGTACTAAGCTGATGCTTAATCCCATGTGATGCATAGACGTTGGAGAACTTAGATGAACAAAATTCTCCACCATTGCCAGATTGAAGAGTGACAATCTGACAAATTGATTCTTTTTCCACTAAGGCCTTGAACTTCTGAAACATGCTAAACACCTTTGATTTATGCTGAAGAAAATACACCTACATTTTCCTGTTGAAATCATCAACAAATATGAGGAAATACCTGCATCCTGTAATTGATGGAGTGTTCATGGGTCCACAAATATCTGCATGAACCAACTGTAAGACCTTGGATGCTATTTATGTTGGCAAAATGGTCAGTGCTCCCCTCGGGATTTGTGACATGGGTTAACCGCCTCGTGTGTCTTCTATAAGTCTAGTGGTTGTATCGGGCATTAAAAGGTCGATCTTTTGGTGCAACGACAACTACTACTTGTAACAAGTGGTATCAGAGCTTGGTCACAGGTTTGAATCCCCACGGGTAACGCTGAGGGGGAGATTGTTGGCAAAATGGTCAATGCTCCCCTCGGGATTTGTGACATGGCTTTACCGCCTCCTGTGTCTTCTATAAGTCTAGTGGTTGTATCGGGCATTAAAAGGTCGATCTTTTGGTGCAACGACAACTACTACTTGTAACAGTTTAGGCATCACCATCTGAAAATGGAGTCCAATGCTACTTCCCTTCCTGACAAGCTCTGCAAACTCCATGATTTTGTGTTTGAATATTAGGTAATCCAACAACCAGACTAACTTGAGCCAATTGAGAGAGAGAGAGAGAGAGAGAGAGAGAGAGAGAGAGAGAGAGAGTGAATATTCAAATGCCCATATCTCTGATGCCAAAGATTGTTGATGGAAGTACTTTTTGCTGCCATGACCTGCTTCTGAGAATCACTTGTATCAATGAGTTTATATAAACCATGATCCTCAAGACCAACTACAACTGTAGTGTGAGACTCCCTGTCAACAATACTAACACTTGTGTGAACTAAAGATGACATCCAACCAGGGAGGATGAAGCATAATCTGACTTACTGACACTAGATTGAGCTTCATACTTGGGATAAAGTATACATTGAGAAAGATCAAATCCCTCCCAGAAAGTGAAATCTGAACGTTGCCTTTGTCGACAACTGTATACTCCTCGTCTCCTCCAAAGACCACTGAATCAAAGAAAGACGCGAATTCTGTGAACCAATCCCGATGATGTGTGAAATGCGGGAAGATACCAGAGTCAATGTACCAGGCAGATGATGTCTCATGATTTGATGGGCATGTGGCCATAAACGCATAAAAGGCAAACTCCTGATCAAAATGCGTAGCAACTTGGGCCTCTTGCTAAGACCCTCCATGTGAAGATTGCACGACTGCCAACTATTTCTTGCAATCTATCACATGCGACCAAACTTGTGACAATAATTGCACTAAACACTCTTCTTTGAAGATGCCTGAGGTTTACCTGGTGCTTTCTACTGGGAGGACTGAGGTTTACCTTTGTTCTTATTTGAGGCTTTGGTTGTGAAGGTCACTTGTTCAGAAGAGGACGAATTAGCATTGCTTCCAAATTGTTGCTTCCATCTATCCTACTGCAAAAGCTTGTTGCAGAGATCATGAAACTTTAGATCAACTCTAGTAGAAGTGATATTGAGCGTCTCAATGAAATGCTCATAGGATTAGGGCAGGCTTTTCAATTTGATCATTACTATATCTTCTTCCTCCATTTTGTGGCCAATAGCCTCGAGTTGGTCATAGATGTCCTTGATCTTCATAAGATGTGCCTAGAGAGACATCTTCTCATCCATCATAATATAAAACAACATATTTTTTAGAAAGAAAGCGCGACTCTTGTCGGATGTCTCATGAAGATCCTTCAAGAGTTCCAAGATCTCTTTAGCTGTTTTGCCGGAAGGCACTTGAGGGAGTTGATCATCTGTAACGGCTTCTCGATTACACTCATCAAAATTGTCCCGATCTGACCCAATTTGAGTAAGACATGTTTCTTTACCCAGAATAATTTTGTCAAGACACTGATATTCGAATATTGTCATCATGGGTTGCTTTCGAGTGTTGTAATTGTTGTCGGGATAATTGGTTGTACGGGTTGTCATGTAATAAAGTATTATGTTAATCTCAGTTGTTAGTAACCGAGAGGTTCGACTGTTACGACGCGACGGTTCGGTTGTGTCCCTTCGGATGTTATATGTATGAACTTGTCCCTTTGACGAGGACACGATTATGATGTACGGAAACTCTTGTGATTAATTGAATACAATAGTCTTTTATATTACATGCTGAGTATTTGACTGTCTATGCAATTTCTGTTTGTTACCCCACGAGGGTAAACATCTGGTGCCGCTGCCTAGACGCACTCGGATGGCGTGTGGACAGAATGGGCTTACCTGTTGGTGAGATAAATCCGGAAGCAGATGATGCCCGTATAGAGTTGTACGAAGGGGAAGATATCCAAACACAAGAATTTTAGAATCTTATTCCAAGTAGCAATCGAAACCTACGTTCGACGAGAAGCCATGAGCGAGGAAGTTCCGACAGGCGCCATGTGGGACGCAATTGGGGCTAACCCTGCAGCCAATCGACTGCTGAATCATCTTCCTCGGTTGCTAGCACAAGTAGCATTGGCACAGCGCACTCGCGAGGACATTGCTCAAGAGGAACACCGCTAGGAAATCCTCTGTGCATACCACGCTCGGGAGCACCTCCGCCGTCAGGAAGAAGGCGATGCTACGTTACCCCAAGTTTCCGGAATGGGGGGACGGGGAAACGGGTTTCCGAGACGTTTTTTTTTTTTGCTGGAACAGGGGACGGTAGGGGACGGCTATATATATATATATATATATATATATATATATATATATATATGAATTTTCAAATTTATAATATATTTTGATTTATGAATTTCAAAATTCCATATTGTCACATTCTGTAATGACCCTTACTATAAAGGCCACTGAAACCCTCCAACTGAACTTAAGCAATTCGTCAAACAGTTGGCATGTAACTGAATAGAGCTGCGAATGAACTAATTGTTGTGCAACAAATCCACAAAGTACAATAACATAACATGCCAAAATAGATATGTATATCTCTTGTGCCCGGAAAAGAAGGAATCAATAACAATTTTCAGAATATAACCACCTTCAGATTATGCATATAATTGTGAATCATGAAAAACCCTCATAAACTGAATCGTATCTATGTATGTAAATTCTGATTACAACAATTGACTGAGGTGTCTAATTCATAAGCATAAGACTGCTAACATAGCTTGCATTAACCCTCATACTCAAACCTCACTAATGCATACAATCCGGTTTACAACTGATATACTGGACTGAACTGTTCATCTACTTTAATAACTGATATTACAACAGCAGATCTAGTAGTTTTCCGATCAAATACAATGCTATGAGTCCTCACTGTTCAGATTATATATCTTCAGAGGAATAAGGACTGATGTGCATATGAATGTAATAGATGACAATATGAAACCCCTATTAATACAGTCCCAACTGATTGCGACAATGGACTGATCAGAACAACCAAAAGACTAATTTATGACAGCAGATGCAATTCTGATTTATACTTCAGATTATGGACTGTGAATACAATCATGAGTTCTTCTAGGTCTCAATACCAGATTACCACTATGCATTTACAACACAATAAAAGCATATGAATGAACAATATCCAACTTCAATGCAACAATTCTGGGACTGTTTATTTACCCAGTCTGGTCTGAAAATGACAGTCAATCTTTGACCACAAATTTACCAAAATAAACATATATTTTTAGAGCTAAATGAACCTGTTTCGAAGCCTGTGTTGGAGACAAAATTCTGATGAAGATGACACCCAAATTCGCCCCAAACTGCCCTCCAAACTGTGACAAATCTGCAACCCTGTACTGCTGCAAGTGCCCAGTCTTCACCGAAATTGACTGTTCTGAAAGCTGCGAAAATTAGTTATTTTTTGTGCATTTTTTAAAGTGACGAAAATGCCCTAAATGGAGGCGCCTAGGGTTTGGTTGTGACTTCCCAAAAGCATAAAATCGTTCTCCAAGTAGTTGAGAAGATATGAGCAATTATGTAGTTCCAACCCTGATACTGGCAGTCTGAATATGTGCCTCTGTATAAAATAATTGCAGAGATTTTAAGGGCCCAAAAAGGCATGAACTTGGGCGCCTAGGGTTAGGTAGTAACCCTACCAAAGCACAAAATGATTCTCCAAAGGGTTGAGAAGATATGAACAATTTATTGGTTCAAACCCTGATTATGGCAATTCTGAAAATGATCAAATTTGTCTTCAATCCTTTGCCAAATTGATTCTCCAATGCCAATGATGAATTTCAAACCTTATTCCAACAATTGCAAACCCTTCAAACAAGTTCTCAATGAAGCACAATTGAGATGGCTGAGTACCAACTCCAAAAATGCAATAATTCAAGTGATATTTCACACCCTCAAAATTGCCAATCTAGGGGAGTGATTTGTTCCCAAAGATCGAATAATAATTTGCAGATCCAAAAGACCACAAATGTCTTCACAATGAAGAAGTAGAAGAGATATCAAATCAAGCATGTGCAAATGAGAGGCCCAACCCTCTATTTATTCACTTTTTCTAAGAAGTTGCTAGAACTTCTAGAAACATCCTTTATAAAATCTCATTATAATGCACTTTTTATAATAAAGTAATTTTATAAAATAAAAAGTGCAACTCAACTTAAAATTATAACATGTAGGCCTCGATAACTCATAATAATAAAATATAACCCCATAACACTTCTTCAAGAGCAAAGATGATCATCTGAATCGCAAAATTGACTCTCTCTCCACACCATTTGCCTATGAGAGTCGATGATAGGCAAATCCGGCACGCTAAACGAGGTCAGCCAAAATGGGGACATGACACATTCATCATAGCAACATAATTTAAATAACTAATAAGTAAATTTTAAAATTATCAATTCCATTCATCAAATCATCATACAAAACATAGCATCAAATCGAATCATAGGATGAAATCAAATGCATCAAATGAGAGAATGAAAAGCATCACAGATTCATCATTCATATCATAATCATATATCAAAATGCCCAAAGGCTGCAATTTTCAAGTTTTAAGCTGCAAAGACTTAAACTTTTAACTTTTAAAGTATCAACTATCAACTATCAATGATCATATAATGTCAAACACTCCCAAGTTTGAAACATCAAAGTCAAAATGAAAACAAAGATAGTATGACAGCTGCCCCTAATCTTGATAAATATCAAAGTCACTATCATTGTCATCCTGAGCCTCAAAGGTTGCGTCATCCAATGGAATGCCAAGCAATCCCGGCGGTGTGTCGTCCTCATCAACCTGGGTGGCGTCCTCGGGATCAATATCCCACCGCAAAGCTGGAGTCTGTCGATACTCTGGAGTCTTACGGTCTGCAAGTCGTAGAGCACTATGCACAACCACTAACTTCTCCGCTCGTTTAGAGGTAAGCCTATTCCTCTTCACGGAGTGGATAAAGCTATATGTAGACCAATTCCTCTCTGCGGCAGAGGAACTAGCAACCTGTGAGAGGAGATGAATTGCAAGAAACTTCAACTCTGGTGCATTTGCCCCATGCCATTGCCACCATCCAATAGGGCTTTTCTGTGCCATCACTGCTCTATCCATCTTTGCCTCTGGTGTGCCAAAGTTTGGTCCAGTAAGGTTTGTGAAGGCAACCCATTGCTCACGAAGTCTACTAGAATCCTGAGCTGAATGCATCTTTTGAAGGGCCTTCATAATCCCACGTCTCACCTCACCATCCTCACTAGGAGCATACCTTCTAGGCCTAGGCTCATACCATTTTGGATTTAGTGCATAAGCTGTGAAGTGGAGTATTCATAGCATTCCACCTCCGCAAGAAAATTGGTTTAATGTGCTCCTCATACAAGGCCGAATCATTACCATGAGCCAAAATTATTTGCTTCATCTTTTGAAGCATGCTGTCCATAGTCTCATATATCTCTCCAAGACTAGGAGAGTCAGTATCACCATATCTTATGACATCCACAACAGGAGAGATGATGGAGCAAATATATCTGCGATGAGAATAAGAACAAAATGTCAAATCCGAATTTTTAAAATTAAAATCAGATATTTAGAAATCTGAAAATGGAAAGAAATTAATGATTTTAAAAAATGAGAATCAACAATGTCTTGACTCTTACCTCACAGTGGACGACCAATTATCATCAAGGATCCTTTGTTTGATGGCTTTTCCTTCAGTAGTGTTTGTAGTAGGCCATCTATTCCACTCTGAATTCACTACCATCTGTTGTAGAGCCTCATGCACCTCAACCATCCTCTCTAGCAAAATGTAGTAGCTGGCATATCTTGTCTCTACGGGTTTGAGAAATTCCTTCTTCGAAAACGTCCTGAAGAGAGCAAGTGAGGTATGGTGATTGCAAATGAACATTTGAACCTCTCTACCCTGTGTCACCACTTCTTTTATCCAAAACAATTTCCCCATGTCCTTCAATGCATTGTTCAATGCATGAACACAACATGGAGTCCAAAAGATGTGCTTGTAAGCACCCTCCACCATCATACTAGCCAATTTGCACACATGTGCTGAATCAGTAATCACCTGAACCAAATTTGAGGGCCCGACCTCCTCTATAGCCTCTCTCAGAATGCCAAACTGAAAATCTGCATCCTTGCGTTTCCCTGAACAATCAACAACTTTAAGAAAATAAGAGCCAGTTGTGGATGTGACAATAATGTTGATGAGTGGCCGATGTCTAATATCGGTCACCCATCCATCACAATGGAACAACTCGACTTCATCCAAGTATGCCTCATATCCTCCATCACCACACTCACCTTGGAATATGCTTTATCAAGGAGGGTAGTGCGTAGTTTATGATCTCTAGGGGGTACCAAAGAGGGACCTACTGTGCCTGCATCTCTTAACATTTTCTTGAAGAATGAAGAACGGGCCATGTGAAATGGGATGGCATGGGCAAAAAAGAAATCACCAACGGAACAATCTAACATTTCCCGTGCTTGTGCATTGAACAAATCTGTAACCAACCCTGGCTGCCCACTATCACTAGCCTTCCTCTTTCCTTTTTCATTTTTTTTTGTTGAGGTTCCCATACTAGGAAAGGCACTACCGCTAGTGGCACTAGATGACATAGAGTGAAGAGGAAATGGCTGTGAGGGTGGAGGCATTACAAAGGGCAGACCTTTGGACTTGTATTCAGCCTCCATGTGCAATCTATAACACTCTAATTTTGCATCCTCTTGTAGATCTTGACAATATTTAACTCCTTTGCCCGTAACACCCAAGAAATGAGACCACACCCTTGTGTAGCTCCCTCTAATTTCACCTTTGCATACGTGACATTTATATATCCTACTTCCACCAGAATTTTTCTTTTTGACATCTATTGGATGAACAAGGCAAAGTAGAGGCTTTTTAGGATTAAAAGGGCCCTGTGCAAACTCTTTCAGGACAGTTGAAGGGATTTCAAATTTGTTTGTTTGAGTTTCGTCTCTTGATTCACTCCCAACTTCTTCCCCCTGCCATTCTTGATCACTACCATCATCATTGTTGTTGCTGCTCATGTTTGAGTATGCTGTTACAGTAAAATTATGCAACCTCAAGATTCTGCAATTTAAGAATTTTTTTTTATAAATCAGACCTCTATATAAATTTTTCTTAAAACTACTTCAAATTTCAAATCAATTTTTTTACTGTTAACCATGACTAGAAAGACAATAATACAATATTAAAAAATGAAAATCTGCAACAATGATAGTTAAAAAGTAAAAACTAATAAACTTAGAACTATTAACATATGAATATTTCTATGTTTAAAAACTTAAAAACAAAAACTTAAAATTTAAAAACAGAAACTCATGCACATTTTGATTCAACAGATTTCAAAAAAATTTATACAAATGCACTAAAGTCTAAAAACAAAAACTAAAACAAAATGAAAAAACTTGAAAATGAAAACCAAAACTTAACAAAACAAAATTTAAAAATAAAAAATTTAAAAAACTAAAACTTACTTGTAAACCCTTGAAACTGCAGACGCCTGCAAATGCCTTCAAAAGTTTTTAAAAAACTGCAAATGCCCCACCCCTATGCGTCCAACCTCATCTGCGTCCAAGCCTCCAAGAGCTGCGAGCAGTATGATGGCTTGTGCCGCGTGAGTTGTCCAGTTGCGTGCGTGAGGGAGAGACAAAACTTCAAAAGCAAAATGAAAAAAATAAAAGTTACTACATACGATATATATTATAAAATGTGTTTTAAGTTTTAACTTTTAAGTTGTACTACATACGATATGAATTTTTTAAAGTTAATAGTAATACTTAATATTTTAATATTTTATTAACTTCATCCAATGGCAATGCGCGTGGGCCTACAGGCAGGAAAAATCAATAAAATCATAATGATTTAATAACCTTATTTAGTATTTTATGGTTTTAATATTATGCGCGTAGGGCCTGCAGACAGGAAAAAATTAAAAAATTATTTAATAACCTTATTTTATGTTTTTAATATTTTATTGCCTTGGGAAACTTCAAAAAGTCCCCGGGACGGTCGGGGGATGGATTTGCAGTTTCCTGGTGTCCCTGAAACGGTCAACGCATATAGGAAACTCGTTGACCGTTTCCTAAGTTTCGGAAACACGTTTCCTATTTTTCCGCCTTGGTGGGGACGGCTTGGAAATGTCCCCTACCGTCCCCCAGTCCCTGAAACCGGGACGGTTTTTGAAACTTCGGGTTTAGGGGTGGAAACGTGTCCCTGGGTAACGTAAAGGCGATGGCAATAGTCGGGGTCTTTGAAATATGAACAGAAGAAGGAAGGGAACACATAAACAATTGTAATGCAATTGGAAATGTTGTAAATCAACATGAATAAATAAAAATAAGTGTTCTTTTGATTGTAAGGCAATGTTTTTTGTTCAGTCTTGATGCCCAATACTTTAAATAAGGATAGAAATAAGAAAGTAATAGATGACGAAGGGGAGGCCGCACACATGGCTTTGATCTCCGCGCAGCAACGTAAACGTCGGTATAGGCTAAGGCAACTCGCCAAAGACTAGCTTGCCGGAGGGTTGTCCGAAGGGAACCCCGGAAGTGGTACGGAGGGTGCATAGGCCGACGGAGAACAGTTCACTTCGCTGGAGCCTCGGAGAGTGCACAGTAGAGAAGAACTACTCGAAGAAACACAATTGAGAAAAGTCTTACTGTAGGAAGAGCGAGACCGGTTTGAAGATTTAACCTGTACACTAGGTGCGGAGAACCAAACCGGCGGGGAGGACGGTATTGTCGAAGGTGCTACGAATGCATAGGCAGACCCTCCATTGGAACCAAGAACTCCACACAGTACGGTCCCATCAGTCACGCAATTGCCGCAAGGGCAAGTGCCACCAGCCCACAATACACACAGTACTCAAGGAAGTGCGGGTACGAGTGCTGGCACAGGAGGTGCCGGTGCACCGAATCCACCGCGGACAACCATGGCGGCGAGTAAACAAAAATTACCCAAGTTCACGGGCCAAGCAAAGGAGGATCCAGTTTGGCATTGCCGAACCTGTGAGACCATATGGGCTGCCAACGGGGTTATCGACTAGGACGAATGGATCCGCTAGTTCCCTGCAACATTAAGGGAGGGAGCCATTGACTGGTACTCAGATGTAGACAAATCAGGCCTGACGACATGGAATAGGTGAAAAAGGCCTTCCAGACGGAATTTCAGTTGTTAAGGGACGACAATGAGATTCTGGCGGAGATTTACAATACAAAACAGACGAAGAGCGAGTCTGTCCGTGCCTACGGGTGATGATTGAAGGAACTTATCGGGAAGATGGAGTCCGCCCCAGCAGACGAACTCAAGAAGAGGTGGTTCGTAGAGGGAGTAAAAGTTTCCCTTCGGAAGAAAATGAAAATTGTCCTGCCCACGTCATACAATAACACGTACAACCTTGCAATGGACTTGGAGAGCGAGTGTAAGACCTCCAGAAAGACTAAGTCTTCGGATGATGAATCGGATACGGGAAGTAGCGAGGGTGAATCTAGTAAGAAAGTGCTGGCCCTACAAAAAGATCTGGAACGGATGATGAAAGAATTGAAGACCACCAAGGGGAGCTCGAGCAAGACAAAGGAAGACACTGTGTGGTGCACGGACTGCAAGGAAGCAGGCCACACAAAAGGTTCTTGTCCCAAGAAAGCCTTTTGCGACATTTGCCAAATTGCGGGACATTCCACTAAAGAATGTCCCTATAACCTAAGGGCAAGAAATCAACAAGTGCTCTACACCTAGGAGCAACCCTCCACGTCCAGGACCGACGGGCAACAAAATGCTGCATCATCCGGCGGGTACAAAAACAACCGTCGAGGAGGCCGAGGCAATAATGAGAACAAGCCACAGATCCAGTATGATGCGAAGGGGAGACCCATGATATAGTGCAGAAGCTGTAATCAATGGGGACATTTTGCCCGTGACTGTCAGAACGAGGCTACGGCTCCACAGAAACTGTGTCAGTGGTGCGGACCAAGAGATCACGAGGACACTAACTACTCGAAGCCCGGTTGCAATATCTTGGACATGGAACGAGGGGCAACTGAGAAGGTCCTGATAATCACATGCGGACAGACCAAAAAGACCACGCATCCTACCCTTCGAATGAGAAACAAAGGGTGCTCGAAGCAAAGGCCGAGATCGAGAAGGGTATGCAGGACCCAAGGGACCCCACGGACATTGGCACTTCTCACCGAGCAATGGCCGAACAAAATATTCTAAGGCAGATGATGCAACTGGAGGTACCCGTAAAGGTCAAGGACCTACTTGAGACTATGCCGCATCTCAAAATGGCCCTATTCCTAGGCCATAACGTTCCAGCAAGCATGGTTGAACGAACGGAGATCCCCGGCGGCTCTGCAGCCAACCCCATGACGTTATCAATAAATAATGGGCGGAACCTTGCAGTGGTGGAGATGGGTATCTTGGGTACCATCCTCACGAACACGATTGTTGACGGTGGGTCTGGGGTGAACGTCCTACTGGAAGAAACCTAGAAGAGCTTGGGGAAACCAACGCTGTGGCCGCCAACCTTCAATCTACTAGGGGCTGACCAGCACGACATCAAGCCCCTTGGCACGCTGATGGCACAACAGGTAACTATCGGGACCCAATCATTCATCCTCGACTTTGTTGTAATCCCCCTCAAGTAGAAGGGGTATGACGCCATCCTAGGAAGGGGGTGGCTGGTGACTGCCAGAGCCAATCACAATTGGAAAAGAAACACCCTGGCAATTGAAAAAGGGGGAAGGAAGTTTGTGGTGGACCTCACCACGCAGATGGTTGGGGAGAAAATGGCATCCTCCTCCGATTCGGAGTCAGATGACGGAATAGACAGAGAGGAAGGAACCATGGAATCTAATGCCGAAGGGATACTGGAAATAGAGGATGATACAAATTCGATGGATGGTCTATTCCACTGGCAAATGCGCGATTATGAATTGTTTCCGCCATCTTGCAACATACTCGAGATCGAAGAAAATCGGAATGAGTTCCCTTCGGAATACACAGAATACAGAGAAGGGGAAGCTCGGATGAGAGAAAGCCCCGCCCATGAGTTTTTGAAGGAGGAACCAATCCAGTATAAGGAAGCAAAGTTGAAGGCAATAAACCTCGGGGAAGAACAAAATCCCAAAACCATCCTCATTGGAGATGACTGGAGCCCTGTATTGAAAGCGACAGCTTTAAAATTTTTTATAGAATATAAGGATGTGTTTGCTTGGACCTACAAAGACTTGAAGGGTGTACCTCCGGAACTATGCGTGCACCACATTCCTTTGGTTCCTGGAGCCCAACCTGTGCGGAAGAGGCCGTACAGGATGAACAAAAATTACGCTGCATGGGTAGAAATCGAAATCGAGCGGATGTTGGAAGCCAGGATCATCTTCCGGGTGGACACAAGCGAGTGGGTTTCACCAATTGTGATCTCCCAGAAGGAGGCCAACCAAATCCGCATCTGCGTAGACTTCAGGTACCTCAATGCAGTAACGATCAAGGACCACTTTCCTATTCCTTTCACAGATAGCATACTGGAAGAGGTTGCGGGCCATGAAATTTATTCCTTTATGGACGGGTTCTCGGGATATAACCAGATATCCATTGCAGAGGAAGATAAGTTGAAAACAACCTTTGTAGTGGAGGATGGTGTGTATGCGTACAATCGAATGCCCTTCGGTCTGTGAAATGCACTGGCGACTTTCCAGAGGATTATCCTCCATATTTTTGACAAGATGTCCAAAGGAAATTTTAAAGCATTTTTGGACGACTGGTCCATCTTCAGTGGCTAGGACAAACACATTGCAGCGTTGGGAGAATGCATGGAGCGGTGTCGGAAAGCTCGTCCGGCACTCAACCTGAAGAAGTGCCGATTTATGGTGCCACAAGGGAAGTTGCTCGGGCACATAGTCTGCAAAGAAGGGTTAAAGACGAACCCCGACAAGGTCCGGGTGATAGTTGAAATGGAGGCCCCCAGTGACGTAACCGGCGTCAAGTGCTTCCTGGGCCATATTGGGTACTATCGACGGTTCATAAAGAATTTTTCTTGGGTTTCATACCCGATGGATAAGCTCATGAAGAAGGGGGAGCCGTACGTCTGGGCGAAGGAGCAAAGGGGAAGCCTTCGATGATCTAAAAACAAGACTGTTGGCGGCTCCCATCCTGGCATTTCCAAATTGGGACAGGGAGTTCCACGTCCACGTGGATGCATCGAACTACGCCATCGGAGCCACCCTAGCTCAGGAAGGCGGTCATGGGCTTGATCACCCTATCTATTTTGCAAGCTAGTTACTGTCAAACGCAGAGAAGAATTATAGTACCACGGAACGGGAGGCTCTGGGAATGATTTACTTGGTCTAGAAGTTTAGGCATTATCTATTGGCGACGCCATTTACCTTCTATGTGGACCACCAGGCCCTGATGTACCTCGTCAACAAACCCATTATCCAAGGGAGGGTGAGCAGGTGGCTCCTCCTACTTCAGGAATTCACCTTCAAAATTGTAGTACGGCCAGGGTGCAGCCATGTGATCGCTGATCAGCTATCTCGAATCAAGTCGGGCGAGCCACCCGTGGGAGTAAATGACGATTTACCAGATGCACACTTGTTCCATATCGCCGTACTCCCGAAGTGGTACACGAGCATTGGCGAGTATTTGTCCACGGCCCGATTCCCGGAAGGCATGCCTACAGGAGAATGTAGGAAGTTGGTTCTAAGTAGCAGGACCTTTCAACTCATCAATGGACTGCTGTACAAAATGGGTCTAGATCAAGTGCTGAGGCGATGCGTGATGGAAGAAGTGTCCAGAGTTCTGAGGGAAGCTCACGAAGGACCTGCCGGAGGCCACATGGGTCCAGATACCACGGCCAGGAAGGTGTTGTTGGCTGGCTTATGGTGGCCGACATTGTACAATGACGCTAGAGAATGGGTAGTCGGTTGTGACACTTGCCAGCGCGCTCAAACGAGATTTTATGCCACTCAACCCCTTCCACGCATAGGAATTATTCGAAAGGTGGGGATTGGATTTTGTTGGGACTCTGAAGGCTAGTCGTGCCTGACACTGCCGATACATTGTGGTAGCAACAGAGTATTTAACCAAATGGGTAGAGGCGTGCGCACTCACTGATAACTCCGCTATAAGCACGACAAAGTTCATTTACGAACAGATAATAATGAGATATGACATTCCAATTTAGTTGACGAGCGATAGGGGTGGCCACTTCGTCAATCATGTGATTAAACTCCTGACCACAGAATTCAAGATCTTCCATACGCTGTCAAGTCCCTACTACCCTCGGGCGAATGGCTAGGCGGAGGCAACCAATAAAATTTTGGTCAGAGTTATTTACAAGTCATGCGGTGTTGAAGGTGAAGACTGGGAAGAAAAGTTGCCCTCTGTGTTATGGGCCTACTGGACTTCCTACAAGGTGACCACCGGTCAAACACCATTCTAGTTGATGTACGGACAAGAGGCAGTAGTACCGGTTGAGTTCAGGGTACCTAGCCTCTGGATAGCTATCGAAAACAAACTTGGAGACATGGAGAGTTTGAGGGAAAGACTTTACCTCTTGAATAAACTGGATGAAAAAAGAGCACTGGTACAGTGGGCCATGGAAGCAACCCAGCAACGGAGGAAACTGTGGCACGACAAGCACCTTCGCTGAATGCAATTCACACCAGGCCAGTTAGTATTAAAGTATAATGGGCGAAATGAGATTAAGCCTGGGAAATTCAAAGTCAAGTGGGTAGGCCCCTACAAAGTTCGAGAGGTGGCAGCGAATGGGTTCGTGAAGCTGTGGACCCTCGACGGACGAGAAATCCTTGATGCGGTGAACGACTCGAAATTGAAGGTTTATCATGAGAGGTTGGAAGCGCATCGATGGCAGTTCGCCGATTGATTAAAAAATTTATTTAAAAAAAAAAGAGAACCATACGGCCGTACGACAAACTAGGAAAAAAACATTTTAAAGTGACCGTACGACCACTAACAAGCTGTACAAAAGGTCACCGTACTACACACAAAAGGCATAAAGAGCCCGAGATTTTCACCGTAGGGTCAGGGGCTAGGGAAAAAAAAGACGCACAAAACTATATCAGAAAAAGTACCGTATGGCGGCACGGCAACCACAGCAATTAAAGTGTATCGTAAGCAAATGCCATACGCTATATAGCACCGTACGACAGCGAAACACATAGGTCAAGGGCGATACCGTACGACATCAGAAGGAAACGCGTGCAGTGGATTCCGTACGACAACAAGGGAGTGCGCATGTACGACAAGCCTGTGTACGGTTACCACGAGCAGAAGCAGTAATGGCCGTACGACAGTTTTGGGGAAGGAAGAAAAACAAAACAAAAGACAAAGTGAGTACGGGCCGTACGGCCATAACAGCCATTGCTGACACTAAGGCCATACAGCGGTTTGTACGGTGGGGGTGTTGGAGGTAATATCCACCGTATGGTCCTTCCACGACAAGTAATAGGGAGAAGTTGAAAAGGGAAGAAGCCTGTGTACGACCACTCAATTAACGAATTAATTTCATCATTGTACGACTAGACAAAGGGCGGAAAGAATTTGAAAAATAGTTATCATCGGTAGGCTCTAGAATCAACATGAGGTCACGTCAACAACCGAAAGATTGGAGGCAAAAATTGCAAGTCTCAAAACCGACAAGTAGCAGTAAAGGCACAAGGGTTTTACAGTCCGGAGTTCGCATTGCGGGAAGCATGGATAGTACAAAGAAAATTCGCCCACGCCTGCAGCCGCAGACACAGAAGGATGAAATCACATGGAAGAATATCACATTCGAAGGGCTAACTGGGCTCGAGTGCCGGACGTGGTGGGAAGAAACTCCCAATACACATTTTCTCAAAGGGCAGTTATGCAGAGCGCAAGTGCACTGGGCAATCCAAATGCCCTTGTTTTCTATCAAAGAATATGAAGGCCCTCTCAGGGGCATGATAGATACATTTGATAGGTTTAGCAAGAGCCTCTACAAGGAATCGCGGCATCAAGAGGTCCTTCGTGGCTCTAGGACAGTGGAGGTGCCTCATGGACATCATCAAAAGCAGACTGATAGGTGCGAGTAGGGCTTCTGATATTGCCATAGCACATCTAGTGTTTATGAACGGGCTCAGGAATGGCACTGTGTATGACTGGGCGTCTATCTTGATGAAGAGGATGTTTGAGTTTATGACACTCCAGCATCAGACCTTCTACATGCCTCACTTAACCATTGGCTTATTCCTGAACGCCGCAAGGGAATAGATTCCACTAGACAGGCTGAGGCCAAAGCCAGTTGACATAGCCACAGGAGAGATTCCCATCTTTCACTGGCGTCATCTTGACACAGGAGGGACACAGGTAGGCTTGAAGAGGAAGCACTAGGCTCTCTCGGAGTCAGAGGGAGAAAATGCAGACAGTGGCTGAGAGGATACTAGTGAGGACTCCGGGGAGGAGGAGGATAGTGAGAGTGTTGCAGTAGGGGACACGGACACACTCGGTATAGAGATACCTACTCCACCCTTCTAGATTGTACAAGATCAGATTTTGTTCACACCGCCAGACACTTCTGCTTCAGTGCTGCCCTCTGTACCAGTGGGTACTACCTTGGACTCGGTTCCGGCACCTCGGTTTGGAGAGTGGAGAGCTCGAGTTGTCATGACACCAACCAGCGAGAGGGCAGTTCCAGCGGTTACAGTGGCTGAAGCAGTAGGATTGGCAGAAGATATGGAAGGGACAGCAATGAAGGAAGTAGAGCAGCCTTGACTAGAGAGAGGATCTCAGGTCACTCTAGATGTGGTGGGGACAGAGGCTTTTGTGAGAGTAGGCCCAGGGGTGTTGGAGGAGCCATTGAGGGAACCACCCATGGAGAGCAGGGACGCCTCCATGCTGACTTGGCTAGATCAGTTTAAGATGCCCCCAATAGCAGTGACAACATCCACCTGTCTTTCACCATCACGCACAATGGTAGTTCCTCCGGAGGTAGTAGCTCTTGACTTCGTGATGTCACCAGGTAGACAGGAGCAGGAGATGGAGATAGAGCAGCTGACAGAGAAACAGGGACAGCAGCATGTGGCCAGTAATGAGGAGCTGCGGGAACCGGCCAGCGGGTCTAGGCCCATGAGGAGTGGGTTAGAGTAGTATTTGGCAGAGGTAGCCACAAGCGCTGAGAGGATCATCGCCTCAACAGAACTCCAGGCTCGAGAAGAGGTTGCTCAGGAGTTGGAGCATCTCTTGACCTTCATACGGGTGGGCTATCCGATGGCTTTTGCAGAGTGTTTTGAGTCGAGAGGATGGCCTACCAACGAGTCCCTTGCCATGTTGGAAGATTGGGCTCTCCGGGAGATAGTGGGGGAAAGTAGGCTTCAGACACTTCTACAGGAGTTGGAACAGGCGTTTCGTGAAGGGTATTTTACTCTCCGGCGTGCTGAGCATGTCTCTTCAGTTCATGAGGTTACAGGGATGGCAGCACAGGCAGCTCAGGAGGAGGTGACTTTACGCCTGGCAGCAGTAGAGGCAACCTTGGTTAAGGAAACAGAGTCCTAGACAGTGGAATGGAGTAGTATGAAGACTGAGCTAGAAACCCTTCAAGCATAGCTGGAGACCGAGCGTGCTGAGCGGGTCCTACTTGAAACTCACCTGGGTAGTGCTCTGGAGAGTGTTGATGCAAAGGAAAAGCAGTACTGGAAGCAGCCAAAATGGTAAGGACGGCTATGGAGCTCAAGATGATAGCAGAAGTGATTTGCGGATGCAGACAAATTAGGTGTACGAGTTGCGGGCTCAGGTGGCCTCTTGAACAGCAGCATCAACGCCATCTTCATCAAGGACGCTTCCTACGCCCCCTCCTGAATAATTTGTTGTAGGCTCAATTTTGCTTCCATTCCATTTTTGTAAGTCGTCGGAGTCGACTTGTTTTTTTGGGGGGGATGATGTTGTCGGGATAATTGGTTGTACGGGTTGTCATGTAATAAAGTATTATGTTAATCTCAGTTGTTAGTAATCGAGAGGTTCGACAGTTACGACGCGACGGTTCGGTCGTGTCCCTTCGGATGTTATATGTATGAACTTGTCCCTTTGACGAGGACACGATTATGATGTACGAAAACTCTTGTGATTAATTGAATACAATAGTCTTTTATATTACATGCTGAGTATTTGACTGTGTCTATGCAATTTATGTCTGTTACCCCACGAGGGTAAATAGTAATTGCAGCCATTAAATCGTTGATTTCCCTCCAACAAAATGTTGGTCAAAGATGCCATCACGAAATATGAGGTTGCTGATCAACCTTGTGAAGGCACAAAAATCGAGGCAAACAATGACAATGAACGTGCACAATTTCCAAAATTGAACACATTGGCAAAATTGAAGCAAAAGAATCAGACTATAATGAACTTGAAAAAAGAAGATTTTTGTTAGAATAAACCTTATTTTAAAATAACAGAAAACCCTAAATAATGAAATCCAAAATTTAGATTTAGGGTTTTGTGCCCAAAAAAATGGGTCAAAAGATATTGTTGCCACGATTTTGCAGAATACTCTAGATTGGCGTCTCAAGAAATGCATACGAAAGGGTCTTAGAAAACCCTAGCCGCTGATTTTCGTGGGAAAAAAATTAGAAAAAAATCTAGCTGCAGGTCTTCGCTGAAAATTCTGTGGAAGCCACAAAAATTTCACTTGTGGTTTTTGTTTTATAGTGAAAAAAATGATGCAAAAAAGACGACATCCATGGGCCAAAATGGCAAAAGCCATGTTTTTGTTGAAAATCTTACAAAACATAAAACTCAGTTTACCAACTACCCTGGGAAAAACCCTCTCAAATAGAGGGAAACGACCCAGCAAAAGAGATCTTATATTTATGGAGGAATTACAAGAACAGAAGAAATGAGCTCAGCTGAAAGAAGCTCTCTACAAATATCAATCAACTGAGACTCAATAATAGCTCTCTGACAGTCCGAAGAATAACCTCGATAGAAACAAAATGCAGCAGAATGTGAAACACTCCAAGATGCACAGCATACACACGTTGAACTTCTTCTGCAGAGAATATGACAATACTAGAACACCATACTTATCCTCTGCAGATCATACAAAAGCATCTGAACATAGAAAAGATACCCGAAGATGGAAGGAACACCCACAATCGAAAAATATGCTTGTCTCTTTCAAACCCATCTGATGAAGAATGCCACCGCCCGAGAAGACAAGAGGGAGCTGAACACAAGAGTGGAGCACCGCCAATGAGTAACTGCTGCATCCGCTTAAACAGTCCAGCTAAGATCATAACTTCCGAGCGTTATGATGAAAGTGAAGGAGCTTCCTCTTTCGCTCGGGAATTATATCATGCGGGTGAAGGGGATTAGAGATGAGTCGACGACAGCTGGGCTGTTTAACGAAAAGGTGAAAGATCTAAGTCACCGAGAGAGGAACAAAAGCTAAATGCTTGTGTGGACCTGTCAACAACAGGAGAAGCTACACACGTGGAGGATGCCAGGTGTCATTCTGCAAGAGACAAAATCCATACAAGACGAAGACTATATTCTACTAACGATGAAACTAAAACATTTCATAGGTAGAAAATACTTATTGAAGAAATCCATTCATATACGGCTTATAAATTTAACAGTTTTTTTGATGCGAAGATTGAGAAAATCGTAGTTGCGGGTAGAGAAATCTGGCTGAAAACAAAACCTTCACGTGCGAAAAATTGTAGATTCTAAAAATGCTGCGCGTGAGTTTTATTGCAGAAAACGTGGGTAAAAGAGTACGCCTAAAAAACCCTTAAAACGAACACATGGTTTTACAGATGCGAAAAGAAAAAAACCTGCGTTTTAGGGCCCCCCTAAATTTGTTGAAAATTAAAAATCGCATGTAGAAAAGTATCCTATAGGTTGCTTAAAGGCCACATAAATTTTTAAATAGCTAACCCTTGATTTTTAGACCAAAAAAAAATTCGCCCAGAAAATCTCTGCTTTGATACCATGAAACTCTAAAAATTGGAATAATGGTATTAACCGAATACACAAATCTATAGAGTTTACAAAAGCTTTTAACAAAAAAGCAAAAGCAAAGTCGTCTAAATATAGATGACTAAAAATAAACTAATTAAGACAACTCAAGAGTAGAACCTAAATGACCATTGACTAAGATTCTAAAATAATGAGCTAAAAATAGCAAGAACCTAGGATACTAAAAATAGTCTAATTAGAAGAAATCAGGCTTTTGTGTGAAAGCTTTAAAAATGACAATAGTTCATTCAAAAGAGAAAATAGTGAGGAGCCTAGAATTTAGAGTCTAAAGAGACATTAAATGTTAGTCATGATAGATGTGGAGATGAGGAAGACATTAAGGGAAATCTAGTACTGATGTGTGAATACATTTTCACGTTACAACTATTGGTATTAGAGAGTTTGAAGAGAAACTAGATTCGCAAGCACATGCAAAGGGTGGAATTTTTGTTGAAAATAATTCTGCAAATATGGCCATTGAAAAGAAATTTAAACGAAAAAATGAAGAGAATGAACTTTGCTAAGACACATATAGACTCTTTGGAGAAATTTATGAAAAACTTTGAACTTTGAAGACTATAAAAGGAATGAGCAAAAGACAATTTTTGTTGATGAAAATTTAGCAATGGAGCAAGGGCTTGTGAAAAATATGAAGATCAAGGAAGATAATCTGCTTCTTGAAATAAAGGTAGAGATATATCTTTTTTCAAGTTCCACAACTTGTGAAGATACTAGAGTAGTGCAGTGGAAGGTGAATGGTGAAATAGTTTTCCATAACAAACAACCCCCAAGAAAGTTAGAAGTTGTTGGGACAGAGCAATTAATAGAGTTGGGAATTACTCCGGAAACTTTGCAGGATAGTATGAATCATCAAGCAAAATTATTTGAAGACATGAAAGACAAAGTTGTTCAACAAGACTTACCAATATATAGGCAGCTGAAGTACATTGCATCATTAGAGAGATTCATAATATTTGCAATATTGATATGTGATCCTGGTATCTCCAAGAAAGATTCAGTCAAGTGAAGAAGGAAGTATATGGGTATCCTAGTATGTGATTGCTTGAGGACAAGCAAATTTCGGGAAGAGTTCACTATTATGTTCCTGTTTTTTGAGGTTATCGTAATAAATAATTATAAATTTAAAAAATAAAATAAAACTATAGTACAATTATAAAATATAAAACTAAAGTTAAGTTAATCAAAAGTCAAGGGGCATGTGAAGAATCATGACTATTGAAGGATTAAGATATATAAGAGGCACCAAATGAGGGGAAGTAAGCACTGATATGAGGAATATATTTTATTATTATATCTAATTTTCATCCCTTGTGGAATGTGAAACATTGTTTAGGAAACATAGGATGAAACCCCTCAAAGACCAGAGATTTAAGAACAAAAATCCTTAATTTCTCTTGCCAGGTTAGTGGAAGAAAACCCCTAACTTTAGGCAGAAATTTAGAAAACATTTCAAGATAATTATACAAGTAAGGAAGCTGCATACTGGAAGAAAGATTACAGCAGAATATAAGTTTAATATTTTCAAAAGTTAAATTAATATTTTTAGTTAATTGTGCAAGTATTACTGTAATTCTGGAATATCTAATTTATGCAAAAATAAGGAAATTTTTGAAAGGGACATTACATCTTGGAATTATTTGGTAGATTTGGAAGAATCTATTAAAACCTATGTCGTGGAATCAATATTTCATGTGCTGATTCTAATTATGGTATGACCCGGAATCGGGTATGGACAGAAACCCTTTGAATTAGACTATGGTGTATATTTACAATGTTTTTTTGATCTGTGACAAAATTCTGGTCCATTTCTGACACTATTGGGGCATTTTTTTCATGGAATCTGACATGTTTTTCGTGCTTTTTTGACTGTTTAAATGAAGAACCCCTAGCCACTTTAAAAAATGTGCTAAAAGTCTAAAAGGTAAAATATGAGGTCATTTTTGTTCTTATGTAGTGAAAGGCAGGAAAAAAGTCATGACTCATTTCTGTTTTGCTTCTTGTTGCTGTTTGTCCTCTTGTTAGTTGCTTGCCCGTCATACTCCTATTAGTTGCTTGTCCTTTGCCCAAGCTTGCATCCCTCAAAAAACCCTACCCCAGTGTCGAAGCAAACAATTTTCAAGGAGGTTTAACCCTGAAAAGCTTATTAAATTTTGAAATTTTAAAGTTGTTTTTAGTGAATAAATTTTAGAACTTACTCTAGTATGAAAACTTTCCTTCCGGAAATTTAATTTCAGATTATTTATGGGTTTAATATATACAATTTTAAAGATTTAGATTTAGTCTATATACTATTATTTTAGAAGGTTTACTGGTGGGTAAATTAATTAAATATATACAAATTTAAAAATGTACGATTTACCATACCAAATAATTTAAAATTTTCTAAGTTAAATTTGGCACAGTATAGGACATAGGTTCTATTAAGTTAATAAGTCTTAAAATGTTGTATTTTAACATACTATATTGGGAACTTTAAAATTTATTAATATAAATTTGACATTATATGCATATGGGTAATGGTTAATTGATTTAATATAGACAAATTTAAAAATATGATGTTTTTTGTTCAATTTTGTTTTTAAAATTTCTTAGTGCAAAGATTACGTTGGTATGATGGCAGCCAGTACTAACTCCATTGCCCAATCCACCTTCAGAACTAACCTTAATTTGTGTTATCATACAAATGATACAACAAATTCAATGTGGTGGGATATTTGTTTGGAACTGCAATATTGGTAAATCTCATTGTTATTCATTTATGTGTGATAGTTGTAATATTGGAAAATCTCATTGCAAGGTTTGATTGGTAATTGTTGGACAACTTGCACTTGGGGCAAAAACATAGTCAATTATTAATTTACATTCATGCAAAGCCCCATTGGAAACCTGTATAATGTGTATGCCTGTAAATTTTATTTATTGTTTTTGTAGGGTGTTTTTTATGTTTAGTCGAGTCTCAAGGAGTTTCCCCCTATAATTTGAAGGATGGTGTGTAGCGTTGTCTTGCAAGAGACATATAAAAATGCTATCATATACATTGTTACATATATTAGGTTTTTTTTAAAGATAATGTAGTTGTGGGTTCTACAGGGGCCCACTCTGAAGTTAACACTATTTGTATTAATATGGCTAAAAGCCAACATTGCTATATATAGAGATACTCCATAAAATAACATTGAAAGTTACAGCCTAAAAAGACGAAGCCAACCAAAACCATAAAGGTGCTAGAGCTTCTGTTGCCCCATTATCTTTCTCCACCATCATTACCCTAGGATTGATAAACTTTTTTTCTTTTGCACAAACAAACCCATCCTTTGAAAGGGAGGGGACTGTAAATAAACTTGGTATCTACATATTATTGTTATGTAATATTACCCTCAAGCCATGTACAAATAGAGTTAAATCCATGCAAAACAAATTCTTGTTTTCTTAGCAGCGACTATCCTTTCCAACATGCCAACAATTTGCATCTCCATGGTAACCAGCACTTGTCCCTGCACCTTCGTTTCATCTCCTCAACTTGAAATGCATGTGAGGGTGGTGAAAGGGAATGGAGAATCCACTCGCATGCCATGAGCCTACTACCCTTGTAGTGAGTTTTGTAGCAATGTGTGCAAATTTCGATTCTCTTGTCCACAAAACCCCTGAATTAATTATACCATCATCTCTTAGTGCTACCTCCATAATCTACAATGCTGAATACCCAATGCAAATGCTAATTAGAAACTGCACTCTTAGATGTGGCATCTTTCTTGCTCTTTGCTATGTTTTAATGCTACACACGTCTTAAGACATCTCCTTAGTCATGAACCGATATTGAAAACAATGACCCAAAGCCATGGAAGGTGAAGGGTCAGTAAGTGCTGATTGCATCACCCCCACAATCTCACCTAAACCTTTGAGTGTTGATATAAAACCTTCCATCTGATTGCTTAAAGATTGTACCAATTGGCAGATGAAAATATGATTATCAAGCAACTTTTAGCTTGTCCTCAAAATGGAGATCAAAAGTTTGGAGGTGGGTACAATCCTTAGATTGCCTGTCATTGCTCCATCCAAATTTAGTTTAAGATAACTTCCTTGAGGAGATCGCCTACTATTATTTTGTTATTGTGTGTATGTGTGTGTGTGTGTCTCTCTCTCTCTCTCTATATATATATATATATGTGTGTGTGTGTGTGTACACTATGGCTAAACCTGGGAAAGAATTAGTGAACTGCAAAAGTTGAACCTAAACCAGAAACTTGGACTATGTTATAATGGCCATTGGCCTTTTTCATCGCCATCATAGAAAATTTGAGTGTGGCGGTTTGCCAAATTTTTTCTTGGTTTTGGCCGCACACACTTATTGTAACTTGCACAAAATATACAATATTTAATATAGATTCAGAGCTGATAATTCAATGTGTTTCACTTGGTTTTGGTCGTATAATTCACACACACACACACACACACACACCATGCACACTATAGGCGACAATTATGCCATGAATAGTTAAATAAGACTTCTGTTAGTTAATGTAATAAAACATTGTTCTGAAGGGGTGTCAGTTGTGTCGTCAATTGGTGACGGTTAGAGACTTAACCAACCATGTCGAGTTTATTTGTATTGAGTCTGGAATAAGTGAAAGGGGTGGTTAATGTTGGAACTATTATGCTATGAAAGATATATCATTCTGTCATTTATGGTGTAATGTGATTCTATGTTATTCATGCTATTGCTGTATTTCACTTATCTCTGGTATTATGCAATCTTGTTGAATCTGTATATATTGTGCAATCCATCTCAACTTAGGCATCTAACATTTTGGCGTCGTTGCCTAAGTTCGAACTTGGCTGTCGAGGAAAGTAGGATTGGCGAGATGGCGGCATAATGGGTCGTACCTTCGACCAACAAGTCCTGGTAACTGACAGTGATAGAGAAGACAATACTGAAGTAACCCGAGAGGACCAGTTAACACAAAACTTGGTTAACGTGTGGGACGTGTTGGTTGGCAAGTACGTACAGCGGGAGGCTCAAGAGAGAGTGGTCTTGGCTGGTGCAGTACGCGCCGAACTCATGGTGAGCAGTCTTGTGTACGATCTTCTGGTTAGCCTTCCGAGCATTGTTGGAACTCCAGGATCAACCCGAGGCACGAGAAAGGGAGCAATGAAGACAACAAATATTACAACGATACGAAGAGAGGAGCTGGGGGGAGGAGGAACCACGTGATACTAGTAGGCGTAAGTAACTCCGACAATTAATGCCCAACCTACCAAACAAGGACAAAAGGCAACGCACAAAGGCGGAGACAAAAGGAGAGAAGGAAGCCAAAACTGCTGTACGAAGGTCTTTGCGTATCCAAGAGCAAGCTGAGAGATGCTAATGGCTACAACAACTAGTGAAATAGTCTGTTGGTCCCCCACTATGGGCACGGGGCGGCAAAATACAATCGTCAAGACAAGACTGGGAAGAGATCGCCAGAGAACTACCACTCACGAGCAATTCCTGGGTGCACAAATTATCTGACACCGACAATTGGGAAGGTGGTGACTCGGTACCAACCGAACCATCCGTACGTTCCAAAGAGGACAATAGCCAAGAGGGAAATGTTGAAGGGGAGGTAGTGGATTTATTTGAGAGTACCTTGCGGGGCATCGACAATCTTGTTATCTCGAAGGGATCAAGAATAGGGAGAGCAGAACTAGAGACTTTGGGGAGAAGAGAGTACTGATACCACTACGAAGGAGGCAACCAAGACGTGAACAACAAAGGTGGAGGGGTGGAAGACGCACAGGGACTTGGAGGAGGAACCAACCCACTGACGTCTAATAACGTGCACGGTACCTACCATATGTGGCAAATGGAAGACCCCTCGGAGAAGCAGTAACTGCCCCAAGTTCAGTGGGGACGAATTGGAGGATCCGGTCCGCCACTGTAAAACAAGTGTAACGATGTGGGAAGCAAATGGCCAGGATGACCATGAGTACTGGTTGAAGGCTTTTCCTTCCACCCTACAAGGGATTGCAATTGATTGGTACACAAACTTGCCAACAAGGGACAAGGCGACTTGGAATGACCTAAAAAAGCATTCCAGGAGGAGTTCAGATTGCTCCGTAATGATGACAAAGTGGTAGCAGAAATCTACAATGGAAAGCAAGGAGAAAATGAGACTGTATGGTACTACTATCGTTGGTTGAAAGAACTCATTGACAAGTTAGACAACTAGCTAGTGAATGGCTTGAAGAAAAGGTGATTCATCGAAGGGCTGAACCCTTCCCCTCGAAAGAAAATGAAGGTGGTGCCGTCATCCTCGTACACAGAGGCCTATAATTGGGCAATGAACATTGAAAGTGAAAACAAGACATTGAAAGGAAAGAAACAAACTAGTGACGATGATAGTATGGATGGCGAGAGCGAAGGGGAATCCTGCACGATACAGGCCCTTCAGAAGCACATGATGAGGATGATGAAGGAAATGCGAGAAGAGAAGGAAACTGCCAAGGAAGGCAAAGGCAACTATGGTGTACTGAGTGTAAGAACGAAGGGCACACCAAGGCTAACTGTCCCAAGAAACTATACTACAACATTTGCCAAGTACTGGGACACTCCATTAAGGAGTGCCCATACAACCTAAAAATAAGGAGCATACAAGTGCTCTTTACCCAAGGAGAGCAAGCAACTTTGTGTATCACACCACCACGACAAACGAATTATAATGCTTCACCCAATGGGTACTGTAACAATGGACAAGGAAGCAACAATAATAGTAACAATAACACACCAAGAAGCCGCATCCAATACGATGCAAAGGGGCGACCCATGATACAATGCCGTAGATGTAATGAGTGGGGTCACTTCGCGCGAGACTGTCAGAGCGGGCAAGGAGGCGGAAGCATGCTCTGCAAATGGTGTGGTCGTGGTAACCACGAGGATGCTGACTGCCCTAAGGGGAAGGGGGTAAATTTGATAAACATCACAAGATCTAATGAGGAGGTCTTGGCAATCACAAGGTCCCAGACGAAAAAAGCCATGTACCTCGATCCACGTATGGGGAAAGAAAGGTTGAAGGAAGCCAAAATGGAAATGAAATTGGCAATGGAGGATGAACAGAGGTACTCCCATACGGCCAGCATCAAAATCCAACATCATACAACATATGTTACAGGTGACGGTCTCAGTATGATTGGCAGACCTACTGGAGACGCTACCACAACTGAAGGTAGCCATCACTAACATAGGTGACACTAACGACAGCCAAGATATTGGCAACCACGGGGCGAATGAGACAAGAAAAAATGACGCGGAGGCTACTAGCTCGAGTGGTGCCACGGATCCCATGTTGTTGGCAGTGGGTGTCTAACGGACACCCGCAGTGGTTGAAATGGAAATTTTGGGACACATGCTGACCAACACTATTGTAGATGGAGGATCTGGCATAAATGTACTGCCAAAAGAAATGTGGAAGGCCCTTGGTAAACCTACACTCTGACTGCCAACCTTTCATTTGTTAGGCGCTGACCAACATGGTATAAAACCAATTGGGACACTCATGGCGTAGAAGGTTGTTATTGGAACCCAATACTTCTTTCTAATTTTTTTTTGTCATCGCCTTGGAAAGGAAGGGGTATGACGCCCTCCTCGGCAGGGGCTGGCTCATCATAGCGAAGGCCAACCACAATTAGAAGAACACCCTTTCCATCGAGAGTGATGGAAAGAAATATGTCATCTACCTAGGGAATCAAGTGGTAAGCTAGGAACTGGCATCGGACTTCGAGTCCAAAGGAGGAGAGTTGGGTGAGGAAAGAGGGATGGAATCAGATGATGAGGGAGTTTCGAGACTAGGGGATTCTTCGGAAGACAAAATGAGTTCACTAAATGGATTGTTCCACTGGCAGATGGAGGATTATGAAGTTTTCCATCTAGGTTGTAACATGCTGGAGCTTTTGGAGGAAACCATTGTTTAGGGACCAAAGCATTTGGAAGAAAACCTAACTTGCAAGAAACCATCAACTCAGGACCAAAGCATTTGGAAGAAAACACAGTTGGGAGCATATCGTACACACATCAGGAAGGGGTCTATATAGACAAACACCAGCATACCGTGTAGATGAGAGAAGGTAGGTTGGTAGACCTTTGTACGAACAAAGGAAGAGGCGGAGACCGTATGGTCTATACTGAGAAAGAAGGGGCTGTACGATGTACAGACCGAGTGGAGCTGGGAGGAAGAAGGAATAGATGTACAAGTGAGAGGAGAAATATCCCTACGGTAGACGCTACAGGGTTACTCGTACGAGAGAAAGGAAGGAAAAACAAGAGGTTGAGGCACTTGGAGATAGGAAAGAAAATCGAAGAAGGGGAATTGTAGGCCGTATGGAATGTATGGAAGCAGTAGAGAATATGGTTTGTATGGCATGTATGACGACTTGGCCATACGACCAGGAGAGAGGAGGACATCTGCCAGTCCCGTATGCCACGTAGGGCGTGGAGTCTGTGTAGTGGGGAGCGTATGCTTGGAAGACGAGATCGTCGTACGAGGAGGCAAGAAAACTCAACATCGTACGGAACAAGAGCCATATGGTCAAAGTGGCAGAGAACTTCCACATACAGAGTATGGGTGGTACGGATGAGGGGGCATCAAAGTTTGACACATGGAGTGGAAGTCATATGGAATAGAGAGGATCTGGACTGTACAGTTCGTACGACTGGCAAGTGCCGACGCTCTCAAGTTGTCCGCACAGTTCGTAAAGTTGGTAATAGCACAATAGGCACTCCAGTGGGCACTGTGGGCAGTGGAGTTGGCAGTAGCAGGATGGCAGTTGGCAGAGGAGAGATGGTATTGAAAAAAAATCAATAAAATGGTGTGCGCCATGGAGTTCTGTGTGGTTTTGAAGGTGCTAATTGCATATACATATACATATATACATACATACATACACACACACACATATACAGACACTACATTCTGTCCTCTTTTATTGCACAATACGTCCTCTATTTGTTTTCTATTCACAGTAGACAGAATAAGCCTTTTGATAGTGGAGAATGCATAGAAAATCTGAATTGTAGACGTTGCATGTATCTGATTCTCTTCTACAAAGGCAGTCCATATGAGCAGGCATAATATGTGCATATGATAGAATACAAAAATCCATTCATTTCTTGTTTTCTTATGTCATTTTCCTCTTCCACATCTAACTGTTGATATAATTTGAGATTGAAAATAGTTTCAAATGGTTAATGCTTGAAGTCATTTCTTAACATTTTCACTCATTTATCTGAATTAAATTGAGGAGTTAAGAATGTAGGGATAGCATACATTGGTTGGATATAGGATCTATGAATGGAGTATGCAGTGGTCCACATAGACTCTTTTTGTGTAGCACCATTAGAATTATATGTTGTTGATCATGTTGATTGTATATAAATACAATGCAGGTGTGTGTTCAGTAGCATGACATAATAGCAGCACATATGAAGCTTGAGAAGAATTGAAGGAATTTTTGATTTTTGGAACTGAAACTGGACACCAAGCAATCTGATTATCTTCTCAAAATATGTCAATAAATTCTCATGTCATGGTTTTGCAGGTCATTGCCACCTGTGTCAAAGAAATATGTACTCTTGCTCTTATATATTGACACTGCTGTGCCTGCCAAATCATTAGAGGAATGGGTTCTTTCAGATGGTCTCTCTAAACATAGAGCTGCACTTGACAGGTTATTACAGCTGAGAGTATTTGTTGAAGTTACTGACAGGTACTCCCTCCATTACAGTAAGAGTAATGTTTTTTTAATAATAAAAAAATAGTAAAATGTATTACTATTTTCTGCATCATTATGCTTTTCCAAATTTCAAGGGTTGGAACTTGCATTGGTTGATGTAATAGTCTTTCCTCCTTTACCTTATTTGGAGCTTTGATATGTCCTGATGAGCTCTTTGTAATTCATTCAATGGATGCTTGATCATAAAATTGCAATGTTGAATGCATATTTTGTAGTCCATCCTGCAGTTATGTGGAAGCTGTAGGGGAATTTATTCTCAAGGGCATATTCATTTGGAGCTTTGATATGTCCTGATGGGCTCTTTGCTATTTATTCAATGGGTGCATGATACATGTTTATAAAATTGTCATGTTGAATGTATATTTTGTCGCCCATCCTACAGTTATGTGGAAGCTGTAGGGGTATTTATTCTCAAGGGAATATTCATTTGTCTAGGAGTCCATTTTTACTTCCAGCCATGGTGTTTCTGAAGATGAACTACAGGCTAATATGAGGCACTGATTTGCTTAGTGGTCCCATCAATGCTTTTCTCTTTAGATATTTGTAGTTCGAAAATTAATTTTAAAATACAATTTTTTATTTCTGTTGTTCTTATTAGAATAATATTCTATTATTTGCCTTATGATGGTCATTTAAGTCATTTAATGTATCTAGTCAGTTAGATAGTTTAGGATATTTCTATTTTCGCTCTCAGTTAATGGTTGTTTCTTTTAGAAACATCATCTTTGTTTTTCCTTATTTAAAGAGCCTTCGTCATTTTTGTAATTACTTCATTCAATCAATCAATTATCATTTCAGTTCCATGCATGTGTATTTATGAATTATTTTGTCGCATATTTATTTCTTGTTAAGCTATGAACAAATCATAATCACTGTCTTTGATTGTCAGATAAATAAATATATTCAGTTAGTACAACATTTGTTGTATTTCTCAAGATTCTTACTGATTCAATGCTTGAACTTTTTCCCAGTAGAAAAAAGGATGGAACCTATAGATTGAACCCTGCATTTCAGAGTCAACTTCGCCAAGTGGTTGTGAATGGGTATGAACTTTTAGTACTTCAACTTACCTTATGCTTACAATGAATTTCATATGCCTTATGGGAACTGGCAAGTAAATATTTTAATCACTTTTTTAGCATTTGTTAAATATGGCTGCAATTTTGATCAGAAGGGTATTTGGTTGAGATTCAAGAATCTGTAGGAGGCTGAAAAGCATCCAAGTTTCTGTTCAAAAGATATTGGTAATAAAATAAAATATACCAAGCAAGATTAATTGTGATTACCTTTGAACATAATCTGAGCAAACAGTAGTATAACATCAGAGCAAGAAATTCTTCAAGTAGTAATACCATGTTTGTAGTGGTTTATAGAAAGTTTTACATCTTCAATGTAATACAAAATGTGGGTAAACTGAACCATGTTTTGGTAAATGTAGTTTTACATCACTATTAAAAATCGCGTCTATTTTTTATATAAAATAGTAGTGGTTTTATAGGGCGCCTGCCCTTAAAAGTTTTATATTTTTTGTATTACACTGAAGATTGACAAGGCTGATATAAAATTACATACCAAAAACTGGTATGAGAGCCAGCAGAAACAATTATAAAACCTATCATAAACCAGGAAATAAATAACTGTGAGCTATCCACAAAACAACTCAAGATCATGTTGGAGCTAAATTTGACTCTGCATTAAGACCTCATCTTGCCCATCTTATATATCTAAGAAATTCCTAAATGGGTTATCCCATGGTCAAATTTGCATGGGTGTTTTTTCTTTGTCCTCCTTGTCCCTATCATGTGTTGGAAGTTGCAAAAATCCAAGAAAGTTTCAAGTTTGGGAGTATTTGGTTGTTTTCAGCTATTTTTGTGGAATTGCAAACTTTTAGTGGACTACGTATATTGCCATTTCATCCCATGTCTTGCTCTGACCTCTTTTTCTGCATAAGGGCTGCATAGGTTTCATTGCGTTCTTCTTTCCTTTACTTTCCCTTTGCTTCTTGTTGTTTGCAATAATTTGATGGAAATCTAGACAAATTGTACTTATGTCTCAACTTCCCTTCTATTGGTGTGAATAAGATGTTTTACTTATCTAGTTCACTAGTGGGTTCTATTCACATGTTAAGGTTACTTAGGTCCTAGGAAATCTTTCTAGAAGTATTAGTTGTCATCTTAACTTACCTGGGCATTTACTTCTTGCCCTAGGTCATTTAATAACTGTCATGTTAGTTGTTTCATAACCTAGGATCAAGACGCATGTGATAATTTTTTCTAATCTCTTTTGACCTTGTTTTTATAAGCAAGGCATCCAATGTACGTATCATTTTCAATCAATCATTTAAGCATCCATAATCAAGTAAGCTATTCTTGCATTTTCTCTCTTGTGAAAGTTATTTTTGTTTTGTAGGTGATCCTTGGTTATGGGTAGTTCACATTCAACTCCTACATGGTATCAAAGCTTCAATGCTGTAGACTCTTCAGATCTGAGGGACATAATTAGGCTTGAAAGATTTGGTTGGTATATTCTAGGGTTTCAAGGATCTCATAGTTGCATCCAAGGCATCAGATAAAGTCAATTTTTGATTTGTTTCATCAAAATCCGACATATTGGGCCAGATATACAAGGGTTTCATGTTGGGCAATGCTTGCAAGATCTAGGAGGTAGCTGAATTTCAGAGCACGTTGGGTCAAAATAGGTTTTGCCAGTGTGTCCAGAAGGCTCAAAAACTTGAAAATTGCTTGTCAAATTGTTGAAATTTGACACTTTTGTCTTGGGGGTATTGGAATGTTTTTTATTGTCATCATCATTCATACGGATCCGTACCCAACCGTACTACACAAACATCACTTGGTCAGCAGAAAAAGGGCAAATATTCTTTTGTCTGCAGTATATTCCTTGATGGGTGTACAATTTTTGCATGCCCTGCATTATCATTCTTGTGCTTGGTTGTACTTCACTGGCATCATTGTACTTTGATCTATACTTGGTTAGTACGAAAGAGTCGATTTTTTTAATTAATTATAAATTTCAATTAAATTTTTTGGCCACTTGACAGTTTGGTTATATTTTGTTTGGGAGGACATGGTTTGTCACCTCTCTTATGAGGCTCCTTATTAACAAATCTACAAGGGATTAAAAACTAGTTTCAACACTAAACCTTTACAGGAGCTAACTTGATTGCTGCACATAGTTGTAAGAGGGTTTTGATTGTTATCTTCGTTGGCCATATGGTTTGCAACAAGTTTAAATGTATTTTGCAACGTCTGAAGCTAACTTGGACTTCTTTCTTTGACCATTGCATAGATAATTATTAAGGAATTGCCTTGGACTTTCAACTTTTTCAATGTTAAGAGAAATTGCTGTGATTAGAATTGCAATAAGAGCTTCTCATCCTACTTCAACATTGTGAATGGCCAAGAAGAAAGAGTCTCCATAGATCAAATCACCTGGTGAAGATTTGATGACAAAACCTCCCCTTGCCAAACTTGGGTTCCTTGTTCAAATCCCATCAAAATTAAGTTTATAGCAGTGTTCCATGGGGAGGTATCCCCCTCCTAAACGCTAGCGTCCCTTAGATGGGGACGTCCCCGTCACTAGCTGGGTCGCCGGCCAGTCACCGATCACCACCTGAGGCCTGACCTCCCGAGGGATGATTAGAGGCCTCCCTCCACTACATTTTGATATTTTGTACTTGTTTTGATATCATGTTACTCAGTGTAATCATCTTTATGATATTTTTGATCTTCCATTTGCCTATTTGACAATTTAAAATTTTATTTAGTATTGAGTATTCTAATTTCTAATTAGTAAATCGATATTTAGAACTTCAATGTTCATTGTTTAATGTTGAAGTATTTACTACTTACTATTTGGCATTTGCAATTTTCCTATTTTACTTCTTAATACTCTTATACATCTTTTCATAACTAGCACTTTAAGTATTGTATGTAAGTATAAAGTATATACACCTCGCACCCCCCCTCCCCCCCACCATCCCTTTGCTATCCCCAAATTGAGGCCCTTTGTCCCCATGTCTCGAAAACCCATCCCCTTGTCCCCTACGGTGGTGTAACTATGGTTTATAGAAACCTTTGGAAGGAAATTTCAAATATTCTTTTGTAAATCCGTCTTCTTTCTTCTCGTGCTCTTTGACATTGTTATTTACCACTTAACTGAAAAAATTGCATCATTTGAAACCATAAACACAAAATAAGTTTATCAGATAGGCCTTTTGGAGACATGAAGTTTTACTCTCCAATTTGCATCTATAAAGTCTTATCAATACACCAATTTTTTCTTTGAAAATTTTATGGTTTGTGATTCCTTCTAGAAATAAAAATCCCATGTTTATATTTTCTTAAATATAATGAAATAAATGAATTAATGGAGGTGTCAAACAATGCTCAAATGACCGATTTCACTACTTTATCTAATTTGCTATCTACCTACTTTGATGACACACCCACATTCCGCACATGATGCTATGTTATGACTGCCATGGCCGAAATGTTCACGCTAGTGACACTCCAACTTTTGTGGCCCCCCATATGATCGTCCATGTCTAGTGTCCTATCAATTTTGGTTAGGACACCATTTGACAAGTCAATGCTGACATCATAGTTCAAAATATCATTATTGGCAACTTATCGTCGTGGGCAAAAAAAAATATCGGGAAATATCGGAGATAAGTCCGGAACTTCTCGGGGAACTTCTCGGGAACTTAAAAAATGGCTTAAATTTAATTAGAAATGATTTTTTTTTGCAAAATTCAATAAGGAGATGCATCTAATAAGTAATCAAACCAAACAAGCTGATCTAGATATATATAAATGCAAATATGTAACAAAATTGCATCCTCATGTGGCATGTTGATGGCTGGTAGCCATAGTTTGATAGTCTGAACTTTGAAGAAAACTAAAAATAGCAAATTGTCTTTGTAAAACTATAAGCAAATACAAATGTCAAGTACAATATCAAACTAGTCTACATCTTCCTCTTCCCCTTCCCAGTAGCTCTAGTAAAAGCTACGAGAGTGGGAGGGGGTCTAGCCCTAGTAGTCCGCTGTGGCTGTGCTACCTCCCTCTGCACAACTAGCTGTGACTGGACCTCCACCCTGGATGTAGATGGTGCTGACACTGGCAATGACTCCACATCTTTTGTATCCTCCTCTCTCTCACTGCTCTCATGATCACCCTCCTGGATGTCATCCAATCTTGCTGTGAATCCATCCTCCTCCATAGCTTGCCTCTCCAAATCACAGATGTCATCGTCTGTGAACAATGGAGGCTGCTCTTGTGATGTCCAATCACAGTACGGATCTATGTCATCCAAATCAAGTGGACCAGTTGGTGGTAACTCTACCTTTCTTATGCGCAACTAAGGTTATATTGCACATAAACAAGGTCATTGAGGCGTTTCTATGCTAACTTGTTACTCTTCTTCGTGTGAATGGCCTCAAATAAGCTCCAATTACGCTCACAACTAGATAAGCTACATGGTTGACATAAGATGCACAAGACAAGTTTTTGCAGATTTGGGACATTCCCACCCCAATTTCGCCACCAAGCATCTGCAAGATAAATATTAAACAGTTAGAAAGCAAGGTGAAAACATAGTGTAGTAACTTAGTTTTTATCTACTTATCATGCATGTGAAAGACACTAAAAATCAACTATTGTAACTGGGGTTTGAGTGTTTCTTCCTCTTCTTGCCAAGTCTGAGGAGAATAGCTTGCCTGTTGCATTCTGATACACTTCCATCTCAGCCACAATGAGGTCTCTCACCTCAACCTTAGGTACCATCCTTTGCATACATTTAGTGAAGCCCTCCATGACCTCTCCATTGGGATCCCCGTAGGATGGAGAGAAGCGAAAAGAAGGGTTGAGGAAGTACCCCGCAACATGAATGGGTTGGTGGAGTTGATTGTTCCACCTCCTATCAATAATTGCCCATATGGGGTCAAATTTTAGGCTATCCCCCTTGTAGTAATTTTTAATAGCCTCTCTGGCCCTATCCATGGCCTCATAAAGATACCCCATTGGGGTTTGATCTCCATCTACCAAGCGGAGAACTCTAACCAAGGGCTCCGTCACCTACAATTGAAAAGTAGAAAAAGATTATCATTAATTATAGACTAGAGTTACAAATTAATAATGAAAGACTTGATTCTTGAATACAAAAAAATTAAATATTCAAGTTTTGAAGTTTCCAAGATACCTTCACAATTTTTGTAGCATCATAAAAAAAGTGGTTGTCAAAGACAATGTATGCAACACTTTGTCCATCAGCCTTCTTTGAATAACTTGAGTCTAACCATGGTTGACTCACAAACATTTGCTTCAAAGAAGTCAAAGAACTAATAACATTTTGCAATGTTAAGAAAATTGTTGCAAACCTTGTGGCTACAGGTCTAACCAACTCCTTCCCATGGGTGAATTCTCTCATCAAGCGGAGAACCTAAGGGTGATTGTAGATATACTTTGTTATCTTTCTTGCATCCTCTACAATTGGTTTCACCCGATCCAATTTTCCTATGTCCTCCAAAAGAAGGTCAAGGACGTGCGTTCCACAAGGAGACCAAAAAAGTGTGCTATACTTATCTTGGTGGATCTTACCCACTGCCACATATGCCGTTGCATTGTCGGTTATTATTTGCACCACATTAGCAACCCCCACATCCACACAACTTGCTCTAACATTAGAGCCAAAGTTTCAATTGTCTTTATCTTGTTTGAGGCATCCAAGGATTTCAGAAAGACCACTTGATCTTTGCAAGAAACCAGAAAATTGATGATGGTACGGTTTCTTCCATGCGTCCATCCATCTGAAAGTATAGAGCAGCCAAATTGTTTCCATTGTAGTTTTTGGTCTTCTACCACATCATTGGTCCTAGAAACAACATCTCTGAGCAAACTACAAGCACACAATAAAAATAACATTAAGTACACAACTTTGTTTAAAAAAAATTACATTCAACAAAAATAAGTAAATTGTAAAAATGTAAAACATTTAAAAATTAAAACAAGTAAACTAACCTCCCATTCAAGTCTGCAAGAGTATGTGTCTTGTAGCCCTTTCCCGCTACAATGATTCCTATCACAAAATTCAGCCAATAGGGACTTGCTGCAACATTGAAGGGGATATTGTTAAAATACCAAAAATCAGCACATTGAATGTCAACTTGCCGATGCACATCGCTGTTCCACCCACTACCCTCTAGTGATGGTTGTGCTTCAGGTGTGTTTCTGTGCACAAAAAGATTATCTATAGAAGATGTGCGTGGTGGTGGTCTACTAGAACCAGCGGAAGTGGAAGGCGAGGAGATGGTAGATTTACGGATGCGTGGGCCACAATGAGAGCCCACTATGCCCTCAAGTGCTGCTTCATCTTCTTCAAGGGTGGATGGGATACCTGGTCACAAATCACAACCCATATTATTTCATTATTGTTGATATTTTGGCCTTTACGTCAAATATCCAATGGCTTGGGAATTTCGATAGGATAAATAATAATATTAAATAGAGAATATTTAATATTCATTGTTTATAATATAAATCGATTTAATGGCCCCTCTTGGTTAAATGATTTATTATGTATTAATGCATATATATGATAATAAATAAAGGTTATTTATTATTTACTTACTTGGAGGGCCCAAGTTGGCCACCTTGGTAAGGTGAAGCTTTACCATTGAAACCATATATATGCAAGGTCAAATCTTGGAGAACACAAAATACATAACGTGCTTCCTTCCTCCAAGAATTGATATGCTTCCTTAGTGAATTTAGGAGTAAAGACCGATTGTTTTCTAAGATCAAAGGAGCTGCGATATGAATCATTCTGCTTGCTGTGTGATTTCAGTCTAAGGCAATACTAAGTATTGTGAACTTGAAGGAACTACCATATATGTGCTGCGAACTTTGTGAGCAGCAATATAAATAGAAGAAGCTACGCTGTATACCTTTACTTGCGATTTTAAAGGGCTGAGACTTATTGCAATTATCCTTGCATATTATAAAGTCTTATTGGATTCAGCAATATACATTATGATGTATGTTTGAGCATTGTGGGATCTAGGTAGGTTGATGATGGAAGATCAACTTTAGAGGATTTGCTTCGTGGATCGAGGATCCTCAACAAATCATTATGCAACAAGTGCAGATTTAAAGGCACAATCAGGGCTTCACTTCTGGGTACTATCTCTCCTTGCTCTGAATCTATCTTATTACATCATGTGCTTAGTTTTACCTCTAGATTGAAATAATCCTAAGTAGAGTCTGAAAAATACTAACAATTATGATCATTGTTATAAACTTATAGGTTTTAGCAAAATCTAAACTGTTGAGGTGATTATAAAATAATAAATGATTCTTAAAAAGGAGACAGTGTGAGATACCTTGCAATTAAAAAATGGCTGCCCTCATGGCCAATTTTGCCCTTTCCCTTTGCAACTTTTTCTCGTCTCCAACAACGAGCAAGGCATTCATCTCTCATTATTTCTGAGGTGGTGTTGTCACAAACCCTTGTGTCATGCTCTGTGATCCCTCCAAGGTTGTATTTCAAACGAGATATGCCTCCACTAACTAGTTTTTCACATTTTATGCATATCACAGTATTATATTTGGGTCCTTCAAAAGCATATGCCCATGCCTTGTCTCTAGCCCCTTTAGGGTGCGTTCCTACATATCCCAATGGACATGCGTCTACTGGGGCACTGACAGACCCTGCAACTGACCTAGTTGTAGAGGTATCCCTATTTGCCATTTTGATGAAGAATCAAACTGCACATGTCACATACAAAATGAGTGCACAAATTTAGAAATTTAGAAACGAACTAAGTTAGTTTAAAACTTTAAATAAGTATAAGCATAGCTAAAACTCGAAGGAAAAAAACAAAAAAATTATAAGGTTATGAAATTTTTGAGAAAACTATGAAAAATTTGCAAAAATTGCTAATAAATCGTGTTAGATCTTATTCATTTCATTCTAAAACAAGTTAGAGTAGATTGGAAATGATATTATATAGTTTGTATAAACTTGAATGCAACTTATACAAGACAAAATTATTTTAAAACAAAAGGGAAAGAATTTTGAAAACTTGTGAATCTGAATTTGCTTGAAAAATCTCTTTGAATCCGCTTCAAATTGATGTAAAATGCCACAAATGTTGACCTTTCTCCTCCAAAACCCTTCTAACCTCTCCAAACCTGAACTAGCATTAAAAAAAACCAATTTGGCCCTTTGTTGGGTCGTCACTGTTATAACTGTGCATGGGCAAGATAAGTTATCAACTTATCGCTGATAAGTACCGATATATCGGCAATAAGTTTCAAATTATCGGCTGGTAATATCTTTACATAGTTTATCGCCAATTGAAACTTATCGCGATAAGTCATCTTATCGCCGATATATCGGTGATATTTTGATCTATGGCTGACATCATCTTGAACACCATAACTTTAAGCAACTACTCCCATAATCTAGTTTTGCATTCCATTTTCTCTTGAGTTATCAAAAATTGTAGTTTGTGTTGGAAACCTTGTTCATGCTCTACATATGACTAGCCAAAGGTCTCCATTTTGGTTGTTGGTTTGAACCCTAGAAAAGTTGAGGGGCCTTGATATGGAAAAATAAGAAAATTGTTCAAAAAATTAGTTTTAGCATTTTAATTTTTTTAGCTTTTTTCCAAAATTTTGTGTTATGATGAGTTTCATATCAAGAATACCATCCTTCACTTTCAATAGTACACTATTGACCTAGCATTTTGGATTCTTGATTATAGTAGTTATTAGAGTTTCTACTCTACCATTATTTATAGCTTTCTCAAATCAACGAAGCTTTTATTTAAATCACAATTTGTTTTTCTTCTCTTTATGCTTTATTGATGTCAATTTCATCATTGTTATATGTAATGTCCCCATTTTTGCGAGCATCAGAGTTTGAGGGATTAGCCTATTATTTGACCCTTGTAGGCTAGTACGGTGGATTAGAGGGTCCAGTTTGGGCATCACGAAGGATTTCAGGTGGCAGTTGTCAAGCCTTGTTCAGGATTGTTCCTTGTTTGAGTCAGAATGGCACACTAACTATTTATAGTAAGTTACTATTTCAGGGTAGTCAGGTTCTATCTTTGGTAGGGCACTTAGGTAGGTTTGGTGGAAGTATAGAGGTATTTCCACTCTAGTGGGGTCATCGACAAAGGTTCCAATTTAGGACTTACTATTTATAGTAATTCAATTATGAGTTGATTTTTAGAGGTGCTGGCATGCCGCTTTCATAGTGTTATCTTATTTTGGGATCTTGCTTTGGTCTTCATCATTCACTTAATATTGGAGTACTTACTATTTAGAGTAAGTCTATTCATGGTCAACTACTACTTGTGGCAAGACATTTTATCACAGACTCTATCAAGAAGTTGTGGAGTTGACTTGGTCATTTGGTGCTTTGAATTTATTAATGATTTGGCGATTATTAATTAAGTCTAACTTAATTAATATTATGATTTTAAAACTTTATTATTTAACCAAGTCATTAATGTTAATTAATGAGCATATGTTTTTGGCCCCAACATTAAGTGGGGAAGCTATTGCTTATATTATTTCAAATATTGGAAATATGATTGCTTCATATTGCCAAAGTACATTTAAGTTATGCGAGGTGTATACGTGGAGCCTCTGGTTCGATAGGGTTGGAGTAGATATAATGGCTTTCATGAAGAATATCAATCCATCTCTTGGCATTTGTGATTCTCATTTCTTGACTGAAGGTAATGGGTGTGGGTTTGATCTGAATTTGTCTTCAAGAATTGATAATTCTTGCAAGAAATTGTGGCACTTTGAACTTGTTAAATGCCAAGTGAATTGTGCAATCAATGGTTGTATACGGTGGTCATGTGTGAGCTTCATTGGTAGCAATTTAATCAACTACTGTCAAAGGCGGCTGGAGTCTGATTATATATATGTGCTGTGATCTCTTATATGCAAGCAGCGTTAATGATATTGACTGTTGGGTTTTAAACAGAGGGCTGTAGGATCATATCTAGTGGCAGTGTTAGCAATATAGGGTCTGTGTTTAAAAAATACATGGCACATTTTGCCTCTTGGTGCCAGCAATATTATTCTTCAGGCCTGTTAACGTTTTTTCTTGTTAGTCCAATCATACATTCTTTCACAACTCACAAACGGACTCAATAAGAGAAAACCCAACTTCGACAAGGCTTCAAAAGCCTTCTACACTTCGGGCTCCACAGACCCAGGCAGGTGTACCTCGAGATATCTGCTCACAACACTTGCAAACTATTTCTTCCTCACAACATGAGCAAATATAAGAATGGATCAGAAGGATACTAATGTCCTGCAACTGGATTCACCCTTTCAAGCGAATCATTGGACAGTTTCCAGCCCGTCATGCTAGATTTAACAATCAAAGTACCCAAAAACAGAAAGGGAAATAGTTAATTGATTGATTGATCATGGTTCCCATCCAATGTAAAAGGCCAGCACCAAAGTTAAACACGTGGCAAATTATATTTTACATAACTTCAAAAGCCAACACATATGTGTTTTGAAGACTAGCCTGCGCAATGAAGGACAAGATGATATTATGGATAATGCTCATAATATGGAGCATTCAAAACTGTGTAAGAAGCTGAGAAGGCTTTGCGTATGATTTTATGTCCAGCACATGGTGTTAATGGTGCCCAGCGCAAATGTATGGAGGCTTGCGCATTTTGTTTGAAGCTGCCAGTTTGGAAAGGAAGCAGCTTATATAATATGGGGGCTCATGTACTTACCAAAGATGTCAAACCGATAGGAGCTGCCATCGATTAGGAGGAGGGAGATTCACATAAGAGGCTGGAGAACTTTTAAAACCAGTAATGAAACAGTGTTTGAGTGGATATTCCTATGCACCAGAGGATTTGGAGATTGGGGGCAAACGCAAGAGGAGACCAGCGTTGATGGTTGAGGGCTTGCTTTGCACAGGACACCTCACGTAAATAGAAGGGGCTGCAATGTTAAGAAAATGTTAAGCACATCTCACGCAAATACAATGCTCACACAGGTTTTGAAGGTTGTGTGACATTATTGGAGATTGGGATAAAGGGATTTACACTAAACAATAACCTTCCATTTTCGGGGCTTGTTGAGGTGTTTTTACAAATTGTGACATTCACATATCATATGTTGAAATGGTCCAGTATGAAGAGGCGGCACATAATGATCTTTGAGGGAATGTTTTTCTTTTGACAGGTTGCGAGAGTCAACCATGCATGGTGCGTAGATGCTATGTGCTTGAGAATAAGGGACTCACGCATCAGTTTGATGCTAGCCCGGTGTGAATGCGCAAGAATTAAAGGGGAAGTTGTGAGCATGGTAGCACGGTGCATGTCCTTTGTGTATTGTTGATAGCAGGCCTAAAAAAGACTTTTAAAATTGCATCCCAGGAGCTGAGCGGTTCAATTTGTGCGCGGTTGGCATTTTGGCAATATCCCACATTTGTGCTATGCGGAATTTTAAAGGATTTATATACATGACCATTTGGAAGTATGGTAAAGTGAAAGAAGACAAAAGCAGTGGATGCCTCTGCCCTTGTGGGCCCTCCTCGGGGCACGTGCCAACTGGGCACTAACCTATATATTTTGAAAGGCTTTAAAAAAAAACTTCCTAAACATATATCCCACATTGATCCCAGTTTCGAGATTTCATGTAAATATATGCAAATCCACACCATATGAAGTAAATCGAAATGGAGGAAGCTCTGTTGATGCGAGCTTGGAAGCGCCTTGGTTTCCGTGACAGGCGGGCCCGACTTGTAGGTAAGGTTATTTTTGACTAAGGGTGTGACTGCAGGAAATCTGACCTTGGGATTTGTGCCACCATCCAACGATGGTCGCATGATCTCATGGGCCAGTTTCGGCCCATGCGATCATGCGCCAGGTTGCCATGTGGCGCTCCTGTGACATGGCGGAAGATACAGTTCAAGTGCCCGATTGGAGTAGCGAGCCAACTAGAGATGGACAAGTGGCAAACAAATAGGTGGCGATGAGGTGGCTAGTTGACCAACTAGATTGTTGCCACTTGGCAAGTGGGTCCCGCACCTGTGGAAGCATAAAATGAATTAAAAATTCAAAAGAACATGCCTGTGCATATTCAAAGAGACAAAAAATCAAAGTTATAAATGTATTTTTATATAGTCTGAACTATATAAAAAATTCAAATATTAAAAGTTGCAGACATGGGAGACTATTTCAATGGCTGGGGGCTTTATTTTTCACCCAACTATGTACTATCATATACCACCGGAAAGGTCTCAACATGAGGATTCCGATTCTGGAATCAGATTTTTGACAGGTGGCCATTTGCTCGCGTTATTTGCAGTTTAAGTTTCAGGGGGGCCAGGAAGATATCTTCGAGATATTTGATTTGTTATGTCCGGTGACTCATGTGTTTTCAAGGGGATAGAGCAGATCAGGTTTGCTGTTCCAGACTTCATGACTCATTCAGTGAGTAGTTTAGAGTTTGACAAGTGTTAGTTGGTGATGCTTTCTGGTGTTTCCCCCTTCTCTTCTTAGTCTCGATTCTTTTCAATTTGAAGGGTTCCAATTTTTTTGCATGAGCAGAGCTCTGCAAGTGTTTGAGTTCCAGTTAATGCAACTTCTGGTTTAAGTTTAGTGTCTATTTTTCTGAGTTAGCTATTATCCAAATGTATTGACATGTTTAAGTTTAATGAAAATACATTGAAGCCCTTTCTGGTGTTTGTTGATGTCTCTGTGTGTTATTTTAGATTTCTTGTGTGTCAAATTTGTAAGGCAAGTGCAACATACTAATTTGTAAGGCAAATTGTGAGGGTATCACTAAGCTTCTTTCAAGGAGAGTGTTAGTCTTAGTGGTGTTTTTTGAGAAATCAAAATGGCATAAGGATTTGATGTCCAAGTGTGAGAAAGAGATAATGGTTTGCAAGGCATTCCATTTGGTTTTACCTGTATTTGATTTGAAAATCTCTGTGGATATGTGTTTGTTTGACTCCTAACCCAATGAACTAGGCACTGGTCTTTCCCAGGATTGCAACCAAAATCAATCAATCAATTAACTATTTCCCTTTTTGTTTTTGGGTACTTTGATTGTTAAATCTAGCATGATGGGCTGGAAACCGTCCAATGATTCGCTTGAAAGGGTGAATCCAGTTGCAGGACATTAGTATCCTGCTGATCCATTCTTATATTTGCTCATGTTGTGAGGAAGAAATAGTTTGCAGGTGTTGTGAGCAGATATCTCGAGGTACACCCGCCTGGGTTTGTGGAGCCCGAAGTGTAGAAGGCTTTTGAAGCCTTGTCGAAGTTGGGTTTTCTCTTGTTGAGTCCGTTTGTGAGTTGTGAAAGAATGTATGATTGGACTAACAAGAAAAAACGTTAACAGGGCCTTAACATCAAAGAGATCAACATTCACGCTGTTGCAATATCCTATGTTATCTAGTTGGTCAATGTTGGATGCAAATACATTTCCAGGTTCCATATTTAATTTTAACAAGGATGATGTAAATGAATTTGTTATTGAAAATGTTTCATTGAAAGATCATGAAATATGAATGCTCAATAGTTATTTAACCTTTGGAAATTTGTGCACTAATAAATGTTTTGAATTTACAATACTATCAATAACTATTCAAATACAAACAAACAATTGCATACACATTTAGAAAATCAGAATTTAGATATTGTATGAAAACTGTTTGGTGGATTGTCAAACATCTAGAATTGAATTTCCAATAGGTAGAACCGTCAGGGTTCTTACAGTGGTATTAGAGCGGTTTCCTACTATCTTGTGGGGGAGGCCTCTTACATTCAGGACAAAGGATTTGTGTGAATCATGTGTTAGCATTAAGTGATGGTAAGTGGTAAGCTTACTACCGGTACATGGCAATTAAGTATTGTCATTGATTGGCAAAAGAGGAAAGAGAAAAGAGATGTTTTGTCATCTTAATCTAAGGTCTAAAGATCTAAGGAGATCTATATGCAAATAAATTGGTTTAGCAACCGGTGACACTATGCAAGAAAGAAAAGATTATATCTGCTCATCAAGAGCAACGGGTCACTAAAAAAAGTGCATCAGCAATCGAGTAGAGGATAGAAACGAGGAAAGGGTGCAACTGGTAAGTAGAGGAAGGAAAGGTGACAGGTTAAAGCTCTTACCTGTTCACAACACTAGGATCTTAACTGATCTAGTGAAGACTTCGTTATGGTAAGATAAACCGGGGAAGTCATAGTCAACTATTTGTTTGACAACTCCTTGACCAGGATTTATAGCACTAAATCCGGAAGACTTTAAGCTAACATGTTGATCGGTGCAAGGCACGTTTGAAGGATTTAAAGCCGGAGTTTGTGGCTTTAAAACATGGAGTTATTTTCATGCGAAGGAAAGGTGCTTGACACGCATCTATTGTTTTCTTCATAAAGCAGATAAAGCAAGAGCATGCATCAGATGTTTCCTCAGTGAACTGGTACTTCACCAAGTGATGTATCCGAAGGGGATCTGTAATTAGATCATGAATGAGAGGTGCAATTAGGGCAAGAACTCTATATATTCTTCTTCCCATTGAGAATATAGTTTGCTTTCATTCTGCCGAAGAAAAGAGTGAACCTGTACGTTGAAGAAGCTAGGGTGAATAGAAAAGAAAAGAAGAGAGAGAAGAGTGTGTAGAGAAGTACAACAGTAAAGGAGAACACACCTGCGGTTACCGGTGATGTTTCTTAGTTGAGTATAACAGAGATCTTATCAGGCTATGCAAAGCTATTTGTAAAAAGTCAAAACCCTCTATTGTTTTCTAATAATTACAATAGCTAAATCCTAGTATTTTGGGTGGACTTTAACAGGTCCCTTGTATCAAATCCCTTAACCGGGTGACATCTTGTAAGGTGTTCTAAGTCCTCTAACAAGGCAGGCACTAACCGGCCTTATTGTAACAAATCCCTTAACTGAGTCACATCTAATAGTGCGTTGTAATCCTTTAATAGGGAAGGCTCCTAATAGGGTGCACTTCAGAAGAGTGCAAAAATTTGTGAGGTCTCCTCACACCGTGGTTTTCACCCAAATCGGGTTTTCACGTGATAAATCTGGTGTCACTATGTGATTGATTGCTTGATGTTATTTTATGCTTGAATCTGTTTAGCTTATAGTTATAATTATACTTCATCAGATTTATTTAAACGAAGTTTTATAGGTGCTGATTCACCCCTCTCCTCTCAGCACCGGTTGGGGTTGTCAATTGGTATCAAAGCAACCGGTTTATTTTCTTTATTGCTTAATCGGATAAAGAAAATGTCAAGATGATGAGAAAAGGACCAAAGTTTTCAAAAGAAAACTTTACTCTGTGGTGCAGCAGAATGAAGTTGTACATGAAGACCACCTGAGATCAATATTGGACTCATGTAACCATTGATTACAGTGAACCCGCTGGCACCCTGACTCCTGATGAATTGAAGATCAAGACTGAGCACATGGCTGCTATGGATATGCTATTCAACACATTACCTGATCATGTCTATGCTGAGATTGAAAATCTAGAATCTGCTCACAAGATGTGGGCTAAGTTGCAACTGGTATATGGAGGGGACCCAAATGTTCAAAGAGCCAAGGTTGAAAGCTTTAGAGGAAAGTATGATGACATGAGGATGAATGAAAGAGAAGACATTGAGCAATACAACCACTGGATCAAAGAGGTGATCAACTCCATCAAGAGCGTTGGAGGAAAACTCAGTGAAGAGGAGGTGGTTAGCAAAATACTGAGAATGCTCAGACCTCAGTATACCATCAAGATCTCTGCAATTCAAGAGCTTAGATCAGTGACCACAGATCAAGTCACTCTAGACTCCTTAATCGGTAAGTTGACTGCTTTTGAATTAAGTAATTTTGATAATAGCTTACCCCTTCAGGAAGCAACTTTTAAGTCTTCTATCAATACCTCTTCCACCAAAAAGGGAAGAGAAACCGGTAACTCCTCTACCGGTAAGATTGGTAATTTTGTTGAGAATCTGCTCTCAGAAGAGATCGAGCAAGATGAGTTTGAAGCACTCATCGCTAGGAGATTTCCCAGAGGAAAAGGGAAGTATAAAGGGAAGCTTCCTATGAAATGTTTCTCTTGTAATAAGATATGACATATTGCTGCAAGATGTCCTGATAATGATAACAAAGACAAGAGCAATTGGTTCAAGTGTAAAGCAAAGGAGTGTTACGTTGCAGAAGGAGTCATAGACAATGAATTTGAAGACTCCAAGGATCCAAAAATTGCATTTGTTGCAATAAAAGAGGAGAGCCCAGTGGTAAGTGAAATGACACTTATCTCAAGATCTCATCAGCATGATGATTGGATCATTGATAGCGGATGCACTCACCACATGACCGGTGATAAGAACAAGCTTATCAGCTTGAAGCTCAATGACAACGGATCAGTAACCTTTGGAAATAATGCTCTCTGTGCCATTAAAGGGAAAGGTTCTATTACACTCGGCAATGATGCTGTCTGTGAAGATGTGTACTGGGTTGAAGAACTCAAGTACAACTTAATGAGCGTTGCACAACTGAACAACAAAGGATTCCTGTTGGAATTCGGACAGGGTTCTTGTGTTGTCAAGAATCAGTTTGGAGCTCATGTTGCAACCGGTAGACGGAGCAAAGGGAACTTGTTCTACCTGGATTCAATGGAAGGAGCCTATCTCATTGCATCAGTAAAAGGCGAATCAAGCAAGATTTGTCTTGTAACCAAAGAAGACAATAGCTGGTTATGGCATAAAAGACTCTGCCACATAAACTTTAACAATATTGTCAAAGTGAGCAAGAAGAAATCGGTAAGAGGACTCCCTGAGATAACAAAACCTGAAAAAAGGTATTTGTGAAGATTGTCAGTTAGGAAAATTGATAGGAACAAGCTTCAACAGTAAATCCTTCTCTGCTGAAAATGGTCTAGATCTTGTGCACACAGATTTGTGTGGACCTATGAAAACAAAGAGCTACTACGAAGACCGGTACTTTATGCTCTTTGTAGATAATTTCACGAGGATGATGTGGACACTCTTTCTCAGAGAAAAATCAGAGGCATTTCACATGTTCAAGATCTACAAAGCTCGAGTGGAGAAGGAGACCAATAAAAGCCTAAAGTGTCTAAGATCAGACAGAGGAGGTGAATACACTTCTCAAGAGTTCACTCACTACTGCGAGGAACATGGCATAAAAAGACAGCTATTTGCACCAAGGACTCCTCAGCAAAATGGGTAGCTGAAAGAAGAAACCGCACATTGATTGACTGTGCAAGAACCCTAATGATTCAGAAGGATCTTCCTCATCACTTCTGGAGAGAAGCGATCAGCACTGCCGTCTATACATTGAACCGAGTTCAAGTCAAGAAAGAAATCGGTAAGACTCTCTATGAACTATGGTTCAATCATACTCCTAGTGTAGGATACTTCAAAATCTTTGGTAGTAATTGTTATATTAAAAGAGATATGCACTTTAGAAAGTTTGAGCCCAAAAGTGACGAAGGTATATTTCTGAGTTACTCTACCAAAAGTAAAGCATACCGGTGTTTGAATAAAAGAACGGGAAAAATAATAGAAATCATCAATATAAAAGTTGATGAATATTCAGAACCCAGAAAGAAGATCGGTCATAATGAATATGACGGTTTGCAGGGTCACAATGAAGGAAATCTCTTTGAATTCAATGAAGCAACAACCGAAGATGAAAGAGAAGAACAAGTGAACAGACATATAGAGCAGGAGGCTATACTTGAAGCTGACAGACCTACTCAAGATAATGAACAAGAAGTTGTTCATGACCATGGTGAAGAAATTGCTCAACTAGAAGAACCTGACCGGGAACAGAGACCGGTTCTCCCAAGGTATGTCACATATCACTCCACTGATAATATAATTGGTGACAAACATGCAAATGTCTTGACCAGGAAAAAGGCTAGAGAGAATATCTGTTTGTTTTCTTGTATAGAGCCCAAAACCACAAGGGAAGCTCTAGAAGATGAAAACTGGGTCAAGGCCATGAAGGAAGAAATTGAGCAAATAGAAAAGAATGATACATGGGTGCTTGTGCCTAGACCACAGGATAAGAATGTCATTGGGACAAAGTGGGTCTATAGGAACAAGTTGAATGAAGAAGGGAAAGTCATAAGAAACAAAGCAAGACTGGTCTGCAAAGGATATGCCCAGGAGGCTGGACTAGACTATGGAGAAACCTTTGCACCCGTGGCTAGATTGGAAGGAGTAAGAATTCTTCTTGCCTATGCTGCTCACAAGAAATTCAAAGTATACTAGATGGATGTCAAGTCTGCATTCCTGAATGGAATACTGGAGGAAGAAGTTTACATTGAACAACCGGAAGGTTTCACATCTACACAAAAAGGTGGTATGGTGTGTAAACTGAAAAAGACTCTCTATGGGCTAAAGAAAGCTCCAAGGGCTTGGTATGAGAGGTTGCATTCATACCTCCTGACCATAGGATTCACAAGAATCGGGGACAACAACATGTATGTTAAGACCGAAAAAGATGGGAACCTGATTGCTGAAATCTTTATGGATGACATCATCTTTGGAGGAGATGACAGGATGAGCAAAGCTTTTGCTGAAGAAATGAAGAAAGAATTTGAGATGTCTATGATAGGAGCCATAAAATTCTTCATTGGACTACAGGTCCATCAGCTAAAAGAAGGTATCTTTATTTCTGAGTCCAAGTATGTAAAATAAATTCTTAAGACTTTTGGACTTGAAGAATCCAAACTGGTTGGTATTCCAATGATAACTAACCTCAAGTTATCAAAGGAAGATGATGCAAAAGAAGTGAATGAAACATTGTATCGGTCCATGATAGGGAAATTACAGTATGCAGTACACAGTAGACCGGACATTGCACATACGCTTGACATAGTTGCAAGATTCTCTGCAAACCTCAAAGAGACACATCTAATAGCAGTGAAGAGAATTTTCAGATACTTAAAGGGTACTGAGGAGTATGACTTGTGGTTTCCTCACAAAGAAGGCTTCCAAATAAAGGTTTACACTGATGCAAACTGGGCTGACAATATTGATGACAGAAAGAGCACAAGTGGTGGTGCATTCTTTCTCGGTGGGAGGATTGTGTCTTGGACAAGTAAGAAACATAACTGCATTTCACAGTCTACTGCAGAAGTTGAATACGTTGCTGTTGCAATCAATTGCACACAAGTGATCTGAATCAAACAACTACTGGAAGGAATCCAGGAACAAATACCTGAACCTATTGCAATTTACTGTGATAGTACAAGTGCAATAAATATATCAAAAAACCCTGTCATGCACTTGTTGTCCTCAATTTTGACATCACAAAATTGTGGCAACCCTATGCAATTTTCTTGTCAATTCGTAGGAGTATCGTCTATGATTTGAACATTTTGGATAAAGTGTTATAAAGATAATTCGTCATCCCTGAAAAGCTCTTTGTAACACATGTTTCATGCGTTCTTAAGTCCTTTTCTTTGTTTTTCTCTTTTCCTTTTTAGCATTTTTTAATCTTGATTTTCCCTTGAGTCGATAGCCCTTTGAAATACGCTCGTTTCGAGCTAACTTAGACATCAAACAGAGTTGTACAACTCAAGTTAAGATGTAAAAGGTGGGGTTTTTCAGGTTGACTGCATATTCTTTAAAAATCTTTAAAAGGTGGGTTTTTCAAAGTCAATTGCACAAGTTCAAATTATATTTAATATATTAAATTGATCTTAAAGTTCATTTTCAAATTTCAACTCATTACGAGTTGATTTGACTATAGTTTTTAATGTTTTCGTGAAATTAGCTTTAAAATAATCTAATTTCATATTACTTTATTAAACACTATAGTTGTATATTAAATTAAATTAAAATTAAAACACTTAAGTTCAAAAAGGTGTGGTTTTTATTCTTCATTGCATATCATCAACATGCAAAACACTTTTTAAAACCCACCTCTTGAAATTAAGTCTTTTATACATTAAATACGTTGTTTTTATATGCAATTATTGCATATGTAAAACATGTAAAAGTGGTTTTTTCTAAGCCAAAAGCATGTTTTATAAGAATGTGCAATTGAACTCAAAAAGAACGAATTTAATTCTTTATGAGTGTTGTTTTTATATGCGATTGCATATTGAAAACAATGTATTTAAAAACTCTCCAAGTGGCTTTTTCCTCATGAAAGACATGTTCTAATCAATATGTAAATGCACTTGAAAAGTGCGTTTTTAATGGAGAATCACTAAGGGTGTTGTTTTTAAACCCAAATACATATCTTTTTATGTATTTTTACATATGCAAACTCTTCTCCAAATAGCGTATTTAATCCTTGCTTTTGGGTGTCGAATTTTGAAGCTATTGCATATGTTTTAAAGCACATGCATACACATGTTTAAAGTGTGTTTTTAACACAGCACTTATGGACGTCAAATTTGAAAGCATTTACATGTCTTTTTAAACATGCATTTGCATCTTAAAAATGAGTTTTAACTTCTCTTTGGCTGTGTTTTTGGGAAGTGGCGATTTTCTAGAGGAAAACATGTGTTTTTGACTTCAAAAAACCCACTTTTTGAGGACATTTTTGAGAAAAACGGGATTTTGAGGCAAGAAAACACTTGAAACATGGTCAAGACTTAACCATTTTGACTGCTTATAGGGTCGATTTTGCACTAAATTGCCCAAGGATCATTCTTCGATCATCAAAATTGCATTTTAGAAGGTGTTTTGCTCTCAAAACAACCTGTTTAGGGCACGTTTTTGGGCGTTTTTGTTAAAAAACGGCTCTTTTTTGTCATTTTTCTTTATTAAAATCAAATCTTTTGCTTCTAAAATGAGTTCTTGGGCATTACCTTTCATTTTCAGCTTGTTTATCATCATTTCTAAGCTATTTTTGATGCCCTAGGTGCCGTTTTTGATTGCCATTACATGTGCATTGGAAATGGTCAAAATGGTTGCTATTTCCATGCATTTAATCTATCTTTTCTTCTCACTTGGCTGTGAATGCATGTTGATCTTCCAAAATTGAATGAAAAAGACTAGGAAAGAGATTTATATATAGTTTTTAAATCCCATCTTTCCTAAATCCGAAAATGCCTTGGATTCATTTCAAATTTTGCCCAAGATTTGAAAAAATTTCTTCTTGAGTTTTGAGGTAATTTTTCCTTAAGTTTTTCCCCAATTCTTTCCAAGTTCATGTTTTGGTTTTTGATTAACATGTAAGTTTTCATTTCTATTTCAGATTTACATGTTATGTTTGTTTTAATGATCCTTCAGTCATGTCCCCTTTTTAGTGACATGTTATTTTTCAGTGGATTTGCTTATCATGGACTCTCGTAGGCAGATGGCTTTGGTGAGAGAGTTATCTTGGTGATTATTTGGAGATTGGATGGTCTTATTTGCTCTTGGAGAGATGATTTGGAGCCTATTTTTTATTATTGTGTTATGCGGGGCCCACATGTTATAATTTTAAGTTCAGTTGCACTTTTTATTTTATAAAGTTATTTTAATATAAAAAGTGCATTATAATGAGATTTTATAATGGATGCTTCTAGAAGTTCTTAGTAACTTTTTAGAAAAGTGAATAAATAGAGGACTTGGCCTCTCATTTGGACATACTTGATTTGATGATTCTACTATATTTTCTCTATGAGCATTTGTGGTACCATCTAGGTCTGCAAATTTTCAGTTGATCTTTAGGAACGGAAACTCCTAAGGGTTAACTAAGGAGGTGAAATATCTTCTGAAGGGTTGCACATTGGAAGTGGTATTCAACCATTTCATGCTGGGCATTATTGAGTATTCAGATTTGGACTGAGTCTTGATATATTTTGAAGTCCTCAGACTTTATTGAGGGTTTGGAATTTGGGTTGTCAAAAGACTTGTTTTCATCCATTAATCAAGAGGATTGCATTGGCATTATTTGAAGACCATTTCAGTAGCTTTTGTGGCATTTCCAGCATACTGTGATTTTCATCTTGGACCCACATTTTTGTTCATAACTTCACTTGGAGGCATCCTTTGGTTATGGGTATTTGAGGAATCAATTGCTATTGTCTTGGCAATCATTTCTATACGAATTTGGAGACCTTTTATTGCTGCATTTATTTATTATTGGCATTCATATCAGAACAGGGGCGAATTTGAGAAAAAATTCAATTTGGCAAGAGGAAGGCTCAAAGTGGAGTGATATTGATTGCTTTTTCATTCACACTCCTAGGTGCTTCATTTCAGGTTCATTTGGCACTTATTTCAATAAGTTTTAATGTTGTTTATGTATGAAATCATGGCTGTCTTTGTACTCAGAAAATTCTGAAACTTGTAGTTGAAAGTCAAGAGACTAGGCCATTTGATAAATATTCTTGAAATCAGTTTAATGCTTCAGTTGCATAGAGAGATAAGGCTGCATTCTAATTACGTGATGTTCTTGAGTTGCATGACAAATGTTTGTCAAAATGTCACTTGGCTGTAAGTGCATATGTAACATTGAAAATCCATCTCTATGCATTGGTTAAGGGTCCAAAGTGTCATTTAAGCATCTAGATGATAATTTATGTTTTGATGTGTTGATTCTCAAGCATTGGAAGCTATCTATAGTCATCTAAAAGTACACATCAAACTGATATTATTAGACTAGCAAGCTGGAAGGTTGCACACGAAGTGTTTGACAATATTCCTTGTGTCTCACAAGCATATTTTAGATTCTAAGGTGCCAAATAATTTGTAAAATCTGAAAGTTGCAATCTATTGTAAGGGAGTCAATATCTTCATTGAATGAATATATATATATTGGCACTGATTTGCATTATTGAGTTGAGTGGATTTGTTGCTCAACAATTTCCATATTCAGTCTTTACTTACAACAGTATAAATTCAGATTGCATGCCAAGTGTTTGACGAATTTCTATAATACCATATCAGTGTTTTAGTGATCCATTGGTAAGGGTCATTACACTTTCTTCTTCTGTCTACATTCTCCAAGTTGCATATGCAAGTGCTTCATCTATCTTGTATATGCAGTCGGGATTAAAAGCCTCGTTTTTGAAAGAAACCATCGAAGAATGAAAGCTTATTGATATGCACATGCAAATCCATTTCAAAATCCCACTTTCATGCTTACACGCACTCCATCCGCGCTTGTTAAATCGCTACCATGTGACTTAAAAATTCATGATGGTGGTTGCTTGCATATGCTTGCGCATTTACTCATAATGGAAACACAATATCTCATTATAAGTGGATGTCTTTCCATTCAATTCCATGCATTTTCCATATAATATCCTTGCTGTCCGCATATGCTTCACATTCCAAAAACCCGTTTTTGGGTTTTTCACCATAAAAACACTTGTTTTTGAGCTCAAACATTTGCGTCCATTCGCCGTCCCACAAATTTCCAGCTGTCTCCATATGCTCACAATACCCTAGGCTCACTCATTTGCATCAAAAAACACGCAATGGATCTATCTCATGAAGATGTTCTCACCTTTTGGGATTTTCTGTCACATGCTGCATGATTGGAGATTCAAAGAAGGATTTTTGGCTTCAAAAGCTTGTGATTGTATTGTTTCCAGAAACAATGCGAGTTCTACCCAAGAAGAAGGTGTCTCCTTATCAAGAAAATGCAAGCTAAAAGCTCACCTCCAAGCATTCACATACAATTTTCTCGCTTTCCCAAAAGCTGCAAATGGACCTCTAAACCCCGTTTGTTGATGGCAAGTGCTCTCCAAAATGGCATGTAATGGGATTTAAAAACCCCATTTACAAGAAAGAAATCATCCCATGCTAAGTGCAAAGAGTTGAAGACTGGAATGATGCGGGCATCAAATGCTTTTAGGAAGAGATACTTTCCAAGGAAATGACCATAATGAAAACTCAACACAACAATCAATGATGCATATTCTTGTTCCAGATCAAGATGATTTCACCAAACCAGAGCATATCAAACATCGGGCATCCTGTAGCAGCATGAAGACAAACGAAGGATGATGTAATAGGTGTCGTGTCTTTTCTGGCACTTAGAATATTTTCATCATGTCTTTGTAATTTGTATTTGACATATGTAATTGCATGTGATAGTATCACGTGCAAAGTTGTAACATGTAATCAGGTTGCAAATGCATTAGGCTTGCAATTTTGAAAAAGTCAAAATTAGTTAGTTAGTTAGGGAATAAGTCAAGGTGGTTAAGGATTTTCCTCTTTTCTCTCCACCTTTCTCTCTCATCTTTTCCTATATAAAGGAGGGAGCTCATTGTAAATGATCATATTTTGGCAAGGCAAGAAAATTCTGCCAATTTGTATTGTGCACTCTAAGACTTTGTGCTTGGATGTAAATCAGATTGCTTTCAATCAAAGAGGCAGATTGTTTTGAGACTTTGTGCCAATTCAAACTGTTATGTGATGACATTTTCTTGAGTTGATTGTGAGTTTTTATGCTTTGATTCAAGAGGGATTTGGATTCAATTGCGCAGACTTTGAGCTGCCTGTTGCATTCAGAGCCAATTTGAACTTTTGAAGACTTTGTGCTGCAGAAGGACAAATTGTGATAGATAGTAGTGGTTGCAATTACTTAGAGCTGAAGATTTTGGGCTTCAGTTGTAAGTGTTTTTATTAAATTTGAGAGTATCGAGTAAGAGACTTTGTGCCTAATTGGTTATTCTGCTTGAATCCTCACGAGACAAGCGCATGTGACTTTGGGTTCTTGTTTTTGTTTCACAAAATTTAAAAAGAAAGCTGCTGCCCTTGGTATTGTTCTTATGTCAACTCCAGGGTCACCGGTATTATCGTAGCAATAAGACACTTTTTTTTAAGTTGGAAAGTTGTAGTTGTATGCAAATCATTCCTGAAAAAAGTGGAATTGATTAAGAGAACCACCTTTTTTGTAATTTTAGTTAAGTTCCTATTGAAGCCACCTATGGTAAGAAGGGAGCCTCCCCTATTACTGAGAGGAGAGATTTATCTCATGAGACGTTGCCTAAAGTTACAATTTTGTAAGGTGTAGTCTTAGCGGCTTACAAAATTTTTAGCTAACAACACTCCAAGACAAAGCACATTGCCATCAAGTATCATTACTTGAGAGAGCTGGTACAAGACAAAGAGGTAAGATTGGAGTATGTTCCCACAAAAGAACAGATTGCTGATATCTTCACAAAGCCATTACCAAAGAGTACTTTTGAGTATCTTAGAGGTAAACTAGCGGTGATACCCCTCCCTGATCTTCAGTAAACTTGCAAAGGTGATCATCAGTTCATTATGCTTCAATAGAGGATTTCACCTCATCTTATCTGGACTGATGAAAAGGACTGCTACTCGAAGGGGGAATAGATTTCATTCAGGTAGTCTTTCTGACTAGCCTTTGGCATTATTGTCAAGAGGGGAAGAGTTTGGCAATAAACCGGTAGATGACTGGCAGTGGCAGTGACAGAGATACAAGCACATAGGACAGGTGACATGATTGCCCATTAAGGTTTTGCCATCAATGCCAAAGGGGGAGATTGTTGGCATTAAGTGATGGTAATCGGTAAGCTTACTACGGGTACATGGCAATTAAGTATTGTCATTGATTGGCAAACGAGGAAAGAGAAGAGAGATGTTTTGTCATCTCAATCTAAGGTCTAAAGATCTAAGGAGATTTGTATGCAAAGAAACTGGTTTGGCAACCGGTGACACTATGCAAGAAAGAAATGACTATATCTGCTCATCAAGAGCAACCGGTCACGAAGCAAAGTGCATCAACAACCGAGTAGAGGATGCAACCGAGGAAAGGGTGCATCCGGTAAGTAGAGGAAGGAAAGGTGACAGGTTAAAGCTCTTGCCTGTTCACAACACTAGGATCTTAACCGATCTAGTGAAAACTTCTTTATGGTAAGATGAATCGGGGAAGTCATAGTCAACTATCTGTTTGACAACTCCTTGACTGGGATTTACAGCACTAAATCCGGAAGACTTTAAGCTAACATGTTGATCAGTGCAAGGCGTGTTTGAAGGATTTAAAACCGGAGTTTGTGGCTTTAAAACATGGAGTTATTTTTATGCAAAGGAAAGGTACTTGACACGCATCTATTGTTTTCTTCATAAAGCAGATAAAGCAAGATCATGCATCGGATGTTTCCTCAGTGAACTGGTATTTCACCAAGTGATGTATCCGAAGGGGATTTGTAATTAGGTCATGCATGAGAGGCGCAATTAGGGCAAGAACTCTATATATTCTTCTTCCTGTTGAGAATATAGTTTGCTTTCATTCTGCCGAAGAAAAGAGTGAACCTATATGCTGAAGAAGCTAGGGTGAATAAAAAAGAGAAGAGAGAGAAGAGTGTGTAGAGAAGCACAACAGTAAAAAAGAACACACTTGTGGTGACTGGTGATGTTTCTCAGTTGAGTATAACAGAGATCTTATCAGGCTATGCAAAACCATTTGTAAAAGGTCAAAACCCTATATTATTTTTTAATAATTACAATAACTAAATCCCAGTAGTTTGGGTGGACTTTAACAGGTCCCTTTATCAAATCTCTTAACTAGGTGACATCTTGTAAGGTGTTCTAAGTCCTCTAACAAGGCAGGCACTAACTTGCCTTATTGTAACAAATTCCTTAACCAGGTCGCATCTAATAGTGCATTGTAATCCTTTAACAGGGAAGGCTCTTAATAGGGCGCACTTCAAAAGAGTGCAGAAATTTGTGAGGTCTCTTCACACCGTGGTTTTCACCCAAATTGGATTTCCACGTGATAAATCTGGTGTCACTGTGTGATTGATTGCTTGATGTTTTTTTATGCTTGAATCTGTTTAGCTTACAATTATAAGTATACTTCATCAGATTTATTTAAAAGAAGTTTTATAGGTGCTGATTCACCGCTCCCCTCTCAGCACCGGTTGGGACTGTCATCATGGGCTAAAAAAAACTATTCAGGCTCTCATGCCAAAGGTTACGCATGCTTTATTGGACTATAATAATGCCTTCCGGGATTATTATAAAAAATTGTCCTGGCTTCTACAACGTCCGAAGATTCTGGATCCTTTGTTTGCAAAGAAGGAAGAGGCAAACACTTATTCAAGTAACAATAAAGGTTTTGATTTTTATGACAGTAGTTCCTTGCTTGAGCAAAATTATGGTGTTGATGTCAGGTCAAGTGCAGAGGATGCTGTTAGTGTTAGTTCGAGTGTTGACACGCAAGATGGGACTGTCAAATATGAGGATTGCATGGAAAATACAAGCTCTAACAATTCTGATTTTCATGACAACGAGTGGTGTTTGCATTAGCTTGAAACATTAGAGAGTTCACATGTGAATGATGTTGGTACTCGAGATTTGGGTACTACTGATACAAATTATGATGCAAACTCATGCTTTAGTGAGTCTGCTTTTTCATATCAGACTTTAGAAAATGAATAAGAGAATTCATTGGTTGGTAATTGGTTCCAGGATCGTGATTTGCAAGGACTTATAGTCACATGGGAAGTGGGAGTGTGCGAGGAGAGTGTTGTAGCAACAACTTCCACTCTATCAGATGAGCCATTTGTTGAGGTGCTTAGTAGCAGTACCTCGGTTATTGATGTGTGCGGAGATGATAGCACACATGAAGCTACTTGTCATGAGGTGAGCAATGTTGATACAACTTCATATCACAGTGCAAATTGTGGGTTAGAGAGCTTGTGTGGGAGTCATCATTTGGTTGGGCAACTGAAGGCGAGTGACAGTCAGATTGTAATGTCCCATTTTTAGCATGACTATGATAGTGGATGGATTTAGCCTATTACTTGGTCCTTGTAGGCTAATACTGGTGATTAGAGGACCTTGTTGAGGGTTATGGCTCCGTTTGGTGGGACTTACTATTTATAGTTAGTCAAGGGATGGTTCCGATGAGCTTAGATGAGTTAGAGGAGTTGAATTATGCTTGCAGTTTTTTTTTTGGCTTCTTGTTTGGGCTCCAAGAATCTTGGAGGGAGTGTCTATTTTTAGTAAGTCACCTCGTCAGGTTCATTCCTTGACTTTCTTCATCAGGATCACTCATGTGCTTTCAAATTTCGAATTGATGCTTCTTCAATCATTTTCTCAAGACAGGTGAATTATGATTATTTTTTAATTAAATATGCTAAGGTTGCTATTTATGTTGGTATTGCATATTGGTCACTTTAGTGTCATAGCTCATTGGAATTGGGTTGAAAAGCTTTAAATCTTGGGCACATGAAACAATAACCTTGTGTGTCAGAATATCATTATATTAATAAAAATGTCATTTTGGAGCAATGAGGGAGTTTAATTAATAAAGTGACTTTATGATTTGTCAACTTTAAATTATAACATAAAGTTGCTCTATGAGAAATGACATTAAAGTAAATTAAAAGAGATGAAGATGTGATGTCCCCTTCTAGCTAGAGACATCATTCTAGCTATTGATTAGCCTATCATTGGACCCTTGTAGGCTAGTAGAGATAGATAGAGGGTCAATTTGTGCACAGAGGAGATATGCTTATCTGATGGTTCGACTTTTGCAGAGTTTAGTGCCTTTGATTTGGTATGGAGAGGTTTCAGACTCTGTTTGTTTGAGTTTTGCTATTTTTAGCAACTTTTAGAGTCATAGAGATGGACCCCTGCTATTTTTAGAAATATTATTTGATCAAACGGGAAATTATTATGCCAACTCCAGTTCCAAACGGTTAAGCTAGATTCTCATTTTTGAGGGAGTTATTCAGTTTTTAGTGATTAAATATTAATTAAATGGCAAAGGATTTAATATTAAGTTGTAAATTGACTTTATATTAAATCACTTAAGTGATGAGTCTTAATATCATGAAGGGGGCCAAATTAATGTATTAATTTATTGGCATGTTTTCCTAAGTCTAAATCATTAAATTTATTTAATGATTATATTTTTAATGCCTTGAAGAAAGAAATCGCAGCTTTTCAAGGAATTGCGATTTAGGGTTGGAAGGCCTATTTATGCTTGTTGGGGAAAGAAGGAAGGCATCCATTGTTATTTTGTAAATTAATCATTGTGATTTTGAGCTCTGAGAAGGGTTTCAACTTTGCCATTGAAGAACGTAGTTCTTCTGTGTGTATCCATTTGAGCTGGTGAAATATCCAGTGAATCCAAAAAAATCATAAACTTTCAAACAACAAATTGAGATAAACATTTGCAGCAGTTAAGGACCGATTTGGGGTTCCTACAGAAGACAAATGTAAATTGAATATTATAAAAGGGGATTAGGATTTCATTTCATTCATTCTATTGTGCATTTGCTTCGTTGATTTAGGTGAAGAGAAGAAAAAAGGGTTTGAAGAATTTCAATATGGTGGAATTGTGAATTCTACACAGGCTTCAACACTTTGAATTGGTTGAAATTACACCAGTGAATTGTGCAACTGCTTTGGCTTCATACAGAGGCCAAGATTGATTTAACTGTTAGCAGAAATTTGGTGATTAGAAATTCATTTCATTTCAAAATTGTTAGCAAGGGCAGAAGACTTCACTTTATGCAAATCGCAACCCATATATGGTTCAACGTTTTGAGTTATTGTTGGGCGTAGGTCATATAGAGCAGCAACAGATTGTTAGAGGACAACGTTTGGGGTTTGGGTGACTTGTTTTCTTATTGTTGGTTGCTTCTCATACATTTTCCAAGCTAGGCGTCATTTCCTAGAGCAGCTACAATTCATTGGTGGTGTCTATAGTGATCAACGATTGATTCCAGGTTTTCATAATTGTTGATTAATCTTTTTTCTCAAATTCCAATTATTGCTGTTGTATGCAATCAGATTTTTTATTGAATTAAATTGGGATACTTTGTTTGGATTTAGAAAGCAAATAGTTTATTTCATGCATTGTTATATGTTAAGAAATTGCAAAACCATTCATATTCAAACAAAACAACCATACTTACATTCAGAAATCAAAACTTAATCATTGCTTGCAAAGTGTTTGACGAAATGTCAAACATTCAAAATTGACAACTAAAATCAGAATTAAGACAATATCCTAGTGTGGGATATTACAGTGCTATCAGAGCGGTTTCCTGCCATCCCGCAGGGTTGGAAATATTGAGTTCCCACGCTTGGTTTGCGAGTGATTAACACTCTCGCAGGTTATTTTAATCATGGACAAATACAAGAAATCCAGTAAATATGGAAACCAGCTGAGCAGTGTGTCAGGTGTTAGGAAACATACAGGTGCCCTGGTAAATGAAATGGAGAAATTGAGACAAACAGAAAAGGCTAAATGCTCAACTTTCAGATCTGGCGACTGTTGACATGGTAGCTAGGTTTATGGTTTCCTTCTTCAAAAAGTCTTCCTCATAGAGAAAGTAGGAAAAGAAATGAGACATCCAAAAATTTTCAGGATGAATTTTCAGTAGCTAATGATCATTGTGGAGTTGATCTCGTGCTTTGTGGGGCAGCCACTAGTCCACCTTGCATACATGATGTTGGAGACTCCTTACATGGACAAACATATATGATTGATTTGCTGTAGGATAGCAACACCGAGTGCCAACATCTTGATGAGACCAGAGTTAGTGAATAGGAAAATAAGGATGACATGTCGACTACCCTTGATGGCAGCCTCACACCAGTTAGTGGTACTGAAATTGTTAATGACACAAGGTCTGATTTTCAAGACAGAAGTCCCTTATTTGATCAAGTTGATGGTGTTGCTGATGCCACTATGGGTTCTGACTCATTAGATGATGGGGTTGTATTTGAAGATTGCGAGGAGAATATGAGTTCGGACAGTTCTGATATTTATGACAGCAGTCATAATGATGAGTCAGTACAGGAGACAACAGTCTTCTCCTGTGTGGAGGACGAGAGCATGGAGTTACTTGGTGATGACATGATTCGAGTGTTAGGAACGAGTTAAATGATGAGGGTTCATGCCATAGTGATTTTGACTTTTATGATAGCAATGGGTCATGTGTGCAACAACATGAGATAGCAGAGGGTTTACAAGTGGATGATATTGACACTTGTGATGTGGGCACTTCTGATGATATTTATGAGGATGACTCATACTTTAGCGGGTCTAATTTTTCATATCAGATTTTAGAAAATGGTTTACAGGACTCATTGGTTGATGATAGGTCCCATGATCGTGATTTATAGGGACTTACAGTAGATGGGGAAGCAAAGGCATGCAAGTAGTTTGATATAGTTGTGGCTTCCACTCCTTCAGATGAGATATTTGCAGAGGTACCCAACAACAGTACCTCGTTGATGGACATGTGCGAGGTTGTTAGCGCACATGATGTTAGTGATCATGTTGTGAGTAGTGAGGATACAGTTTCCTATCACAATGCAGTTAGTGAGTCAGAGAGCTTACATAGGAGCTAGGGTATTTAGAGACATCATGTGACTAGACAGCTAATGGTGAGCGATAGTGATATTCCTTCAACTCTTGAGCATTATGATGCTATCCGATATATGTTAGTTGTATTTGGTTCGGGTTCTCCAGTGTCAATTGAGCACAGTGGTAGTTGCCTTTCCCTCGTAGAGATTCATTCACTTCGATAGGTTGTCAGGATCTTGAAGCATAATTATTTACAGTTGGTAGTTGATAGGGATTACCTTCTTGAGTGGGGTAGCACTTGTTATGAGGCATTGTTAGGGAAAGAGGAGGAGGTGGTTGAGCTCACCCATGAGCTTGAGGTGACTTTTGAGGTGTTGGAGAGCACCCAATTGGCTCTCCAGGGGTCACAATTACAGTTGAGTGAGGTGACCGTGGAGTTGGAGAGAGTACAACCTACGCCCTCCACAGATCCAGTTCAACTACATATATTGGTGGTTGGTGGTGAGTTGATTTCCACGGATGGTGATGGTGGATGTGATGAGGGTGCAGTTACATCCATCCTTGATACGAGTGCAATAGTTACAGATGAGATGAGCACTTCAGTGGAGGACTGCAGAGAGTTTTTTGTTGTACTAGGTCCTCCAGTAGTCAGCATGTTGATAGATGATGCAAAATAGGTTATTGAGAGTCCCAATGTGACAATAGTGGATTGTTCAGAGAGTTGTGTGCGAGTTCCTAACACTACTCCCTCTTCTTCATAGGACTTGGGCCTTTCCCTTGTAGAGATCCATTCACTTCGAGAAGCTGTTGGGATAATGAAACTGATGTAGGAGCAGCTTGGGTTCCTGGCGATCTTACATTATCTTGGAGGAATTTCCTCGTGGTCTGATGAAGTTCCTTGTTTTGGGCAGTTTTCAGAGATTCTGTGTGTAGTCGATCTATGGAGATCTTTGGCTTGTGCAATGAAAAGGGTTTGTTCCTTGTTGTTTGTGGAGGCTATGTCCATGATTGCACCTCTTTAGGTGGTGTGGATTGTGAGATTTGGCATGTTCTTTTTCGACTGGTCGTGTTCATGTCACCGGTTTAGTTGTGTTCACTGGTTGATTGTTGAGGATTGCGGTGGAGGTTTTTGATTGATGGAGGTGAATGGCGTGGATCTCGAGGTAGACCTATGTGTGGTCGACTTGGTGGTTGGATCGCGCATGGCGAATTAATTAATTGTTGTAATTTATTTGGGATTTAGGCCGACCTGGTCTAATACGTTTGTCTTGGGATAAGTAATATCTTGAATGTCGACCTATGGTGGCTAGTAGGTATAAATTTAGGGCTTGCGATTGTAATAGGGGGGGCAACATGGGGAGTGTAGCTGGATAGCAGAGAGCTGAGAGAGGATAGCTCTGAGGTTTGACAGATCGGAAATTGGATCTGTGACTGGTTTGGTTGTATATGGTTGTAACTGGGAAGGCCTTTTAGCCCAACATGTTTGAAGCCAATTTGATGTAAATTCTTGTTGAGGATAATGGAAGCTGTCATGTTCGATTTACATCTCTGTGTTTCTTTGTTCTTTCCGCTGTGTTGACTCTTGTTGCAAGATTAGATATCTTCTTTGGAGACTTCTCTGGTCTTGATTCCATTAGAAATATAATTACTTGCAATTATTAGCTGATAGAGACTACCTTCTTGAGTGGGGTCGCACTTGTTACGATGCGTTGATGGGAAAGGAAGAGGAGGTAGATGAGATCACTCATGAGCTTGAGGTGACTACAAAGTTATTGGAGAGTAACCAACTGGCTCTTGAGGAGTCGCAATCCCGGTTAGATGAGGTTATCGAGGAGTTGAGTCGAGCACAATCTTCACTAGTTACGGATACAGTTCAACTTCCTATAGTGGCAGTAGGTGATGATTTGATATTCATGGCTTGTAGTGAGGATGTGGCTACATCCATCGCTGAGATTGGTGCGGTAGTTTCAAATGGGATGAGTACTTTTGTTGAGAGCTACGGAGAGCCACTTGTTGTATCTTGTTCTCCCGTGGTCAACACTTTGTTAGGTGATGCGGGATAGTTTATAGATAGCTTTTGTGTGGCAGTGGTGGATTCACTAGAGAGTTGTGTGTTAGTAGACGACACTACTCCATCTTCACAGGGGGCTTGTTTACTGTCAATTGGTTGGGAGTATGGCTCTTATGTTGATTTGTTTCCCTATTTCGAAAGCAAATCAATTATTTCATCTCATGCAGCTGATGGTGATAGACAACTTGTTGTGTCTCAGGGTCAGAGTGATTAGTTGCAGGTTTTAGTGGATAAGGTTGATTCTGCCTTATTTCATTTTTATTGTGCCAATACATTTGTTGAGTACTTGCTTGAGAGTTCGAAGTTATAGGAGGGGCCATTTGGAGTCACTGAGGCTACTCTCATCTGAGGTTCTCGTGACATTCAGTGTTTAGTGGGAGAAATTGTATAAACTTTGACTAGAATGCTTCCTCACATAGATTTTGTGGTTGGGGTTGTAGAGAGAGTTACTAGAGACCCTGCCTAGTCAACTGTACGAGGTCAGATATTTGAGCCATCTTCTGATTCTCAAGTTTTTAGTGATGAGCCATTGACAGAGATCAAAGCCTCTTACCGTAACTACATAGTGAGGAGTGGTCATCATTTTTCTTTTGATCCACATGTAGAGGATTTGGCGACGCATCAATGTGGACTGGCTCTTGGGTTATACCCATCCCCATCCTTCTTGGGATGGGTATACGCCATCTTCAGTCGATGGAGTTAGTAGTTGCAAGTTGATAGGGGACTACTTGCAGTGGCAGCACATCCAGGGAAGACTGAGTAAATGTAGTATGAGATGTAGTGTCACTGACGCTTTCAGATATCCTTACCTCCTTATGTAGTGGTGCGAGTTTCGTTTATATTGGGATCCAAGTGGTGGCCAGGTTCAAACTGCAGGTTGGATGGGTTCCATCGGGTTGCTTCACCACCTGCAACATGGTAGCATTGGGGTCAGATTAGCGAGGGTGAAATATGGGGTTATTCTTCTTGGCAGACATCGGTTCAGGATTTGGGATCTAGGTATATCTGGTTGGACACTCTTCAGTGTGCTATGGGATCCGACACGGGCATCAGGATTCCAGTCTGGGTTCGCTAGAGAGTTGCAGTGTGTACATGGTGTGGGTTACAAGCGGTTTGACTTTTGATCCTCATGTACATGGTCTGTTTCAGATGCACATTTTCAATGCAAAAAGTTTGGACAGATGGATTGTTGTTCACTTTTGTGCAGTTGTGTTTATATTGGTGCCACAGTGGTGTTTAAGTGTGGGACAATTACGAGTCTTCTTTTGGTTTTCCAGTGCAGTGGAGTGTCGTTGTAGTCATGATTGCTTGAGGACAAACAATCTTATGGAGGGCGGACTTTAATGTCCCCATTTTCACGAGCATCAGAGTTTGAAGGATTAGCCTATTATTTGACCCTCGTAGGCTAGTACAATGGATTAGAGGGTCTAGTTTGGGCATCACAAAGGATTTCAGGTGGTAGTTGTTAGGCCTTGTTCAAGATTGTTTCTCGTTTGAGTCAGAACGATGCAATTATTACTATTGATAGTAAGTTACGATTTCAAGGTAGTCAAGTTCTATCTTTGGTCGGGTGCTTGGATGGGTTTGGTGGCATTACAAAGATTGTATCTCCACTTGAGTGGGGTCATCGACAGAGGTTCCAATTTAGGACTTACTATTTATAGTAAGTCAATTATGAGTCAGTTGATCTTAGAGGTGGTGGCATGCCACTTTCACAGTGTTATCTTATTTTGGGATCCTGCTTCTGTCTTCATCATTCACTTAATATTGGAGTACTTACTATTTATAGTAAGTCTATTCATGGTCAGATGCTATTTGTGGCAGGACATTCTGGCGTAGGCTCTGTTAGGAAGTTGTGGAGTTGACTTGGGCATTTGGTGCTTTGAATTTATTAATGATTTGGCGGTTATTAATTAAGTCCAACTTAATTAGTATTATGATTTTAAAACTATATTATATAACCAAGTCATTAATGTTAATTAATGAGCTTATGTTTTTGGTGCCAACATTAAATGGGGAAGCTATTGTTTAATATTATTTCAAATATTGGAAATATGGTTGCTTCATATTGTCAAAGTGCATTTAAGTTATGCGAGGTGTATACTCGAAGCCTCTGATTCGATAGGGTTGGAGTAGATATAATGGCTTTCATGAAGAAAATCAATCCATCTCTTGGCATTTGTTAATTTCATTTCTTGGCTGAAGGTAATGGGTGAGGGTTTGATCTGAATTTGTCTTCAAGAATTGATAATTCATGCAAGAAATTGTGGCACTTTGAACCTGTTAAACACCAGGTGAATTGTGCAATCAGTGGCTGCATATGGTGGTTGTGTGTGAGCTTCATTGGTAGCAATTTAATCAACTATAGTCAAAGCCCTCTGGAGTCTGATTATATATATGTGCTGCAATCTCTTATATGCAAGCAGCGTTAATTATATTGACTGCTGGGTTTCAAAAACAGAGGGCTGTAGGATCATATCCAGTGGCAGTGTTAGCAGTATAGGGTCTGTGTTTAAAAAAGACAAGGCACGTTTTGCCTCTTGGTGCTAGCAATATTATTCTTCAGGCCTTAATGTCAAAGAGATCAACATTCATGCTGCTGTGATATCCTATGTTTTCTAATTGGTCAACGCTGGATGCAAATACATTTCCAGGTTCCATATTTAATATTAGCAAGGATGATGTAAATGAATTTGTTATTGAAAATGTTTCATTGAAAGATCATGAAATGTGAATGCTCAATAAATAGTTATTTAACCTTTGGAAATTTGTGCTCTGATATGTTTTGAACTTGCAAAACTACCAAGAACTATTCAAATACAAACAAACAATTGCATACATTCAGAAAATCAGAATTAAGATGTTGCATGACAACTATTTGACTGGTTGTCAACCATCTAGAATTGAGTTTCCAATAGGTAGAACCGGCAGGGTTCTTACATTATAACACACTGGATTTGATCATCTATTGTGTTGTCCATTAGATCGGCTACTAAATCTTGATCAATAATATTAGATTAGTTTGTTTTGTGTTTGTATGCTTTAATGAACAAAATTTGACTATAGGAAGTCTTATAATGAGATCGAACCCAACAATTTTTTTTCCTTCGGTAGTTGGATGGCAAAGAGGAAGTAGATCATTTTGAATTGTTTTCGATTAAGGATAAAACAGCTTTTGAAGGGAACAATAATCCTTTACATTAGATAGAAAGATAGGAAGAATCAGCACAAAGCAAAAAGAGACAGCTGGGGGAAACAACATAGAACAATAGAAACCCCCCCAGCACTAGAAACCAGCAAAACAAGACCGACACACCAAGAAAAGCAGGGCGAAGACCAACCAGCACAGCTAAGACTTCTTTTCCATATACTTCGCTGTGTCTTCCTTCAGCAAATCAAATTGGTGGATGGACTCCTGAAGAGCCATGATTTCTTTAGAATTGTTTGCTTTCTTTTTCTTTGTACTCGCTCTAGTACAAGATCCAGGGCCAACAGGGGTAGAGCCTTTAGTATCTTCATCTTCAACAACAATGGGACCATTATTCCCTTCCAGAACAGAGAGAAGGGCCCTCGGTTGTCAGTGGTTACCTTCATGCCCTCAAAGTTTTGCTTCATTATTCTGCTGAGGGTTTCTTCGATGCTCAGGGTACGGCTGGAGGTAGTCTGCATGCGGAAGTTGACAATGACATTTATTTTTTGTTCAAGCTTCTCCATCAGACCTTGGCCATCAGATTTAGCAAACGTCTCAACATTAGTTTTGGCAGTGTTCGTAGGCTTGGCCAGCAGCAGGGTGATTTTGTTCACTTTGTCTTCCAGTTCAGAGTACTTGATACTGATGTCTTGGATTTCGTCATACAGCCAGGAGTTCATCTGCATGTCCATACCAGCCCGCTCTTTGAGAACCTGCATGAACCCAAAATTACCTTTACCCTTCTCGGTATTAGCCTCCTGGCTTCTCCCAGTTTTCTTCTCAGGGTCCTTCTTGTTGGTACCCTTTTCTTTTTTCTCTTCGGCCTTCTCAGAGATGGCCCTAGAAATCGTGTCCTCCTTGGAGGATAAGTCTTCATAATCCACAAGAATAGGGGAAGTGTGGATAATAGGGTTGGAACACTCTTCAATGTGAGCCATGGAGAGAGAAATAGGAGGATCAGAGCCATCCACAGCCTGGGGGATAGCGCTCATATCATTTTTCTCCATGTCAGTAGCCTCCTCAGGAACGTAGTTATCACCAGGGCCTTCAGTCTTTAAATCCCCAGTTTTGGCACTGCTGGCTTTGTTGCTTTCAGAATCTGAAGAAGGCTCAGAAGCAATATCCTGAGGGACACAGTCTTCCTCATCATGGTAGTCGCTGAGGTTTTGACCCTCTTCCTGCACCTTCGTATCTTCCTTAGTTTCCATACCCGCCTCCTTATAGAGGAATTTAGCAGAGGTTTTGATCATTTTGAATTGTTGCTTGATTACCCTTCTGAGAATATACAATAGAGATAATGGAATAATTTGGATGACCATCTAGGATTTTGATGACTTGGACATCCATCTTGCTTACACAGAGCACCAAATCAAAGATTTTGTCCCAAGGACTGCCATTCATCTGTTCCCATATTATTCTGCCTATCATATCCTGGCAAGGATTATATTCCTTCGTTAGCCTGTGTTATTGTCAAGTGATCTCTTTGAGATTTTATGAATTATCCCTTTCATGGTTCTTTTACAAATTAGACAAATTCTAATATCTATTTGATAGAGATTGTTTATATCAATAAAGATAGAAATTACAAATTTCAAATACATAAACAATCTGACAGGGATGAGTAGACAACCCAGAAACACTCTATGAATTTTAGGGAATTGATTACATAAACTGCATATGCCACTGACAGAATTTGAAATAGAACATACCCTCGTTAAACTTGTGAATGGTATTGCTGAGATACTACACAAGCTGGCGTCTTCAAATGGCTGCGATTCCACAATCTGCTGTATCAAAAAACACGAACTTGCTGTTGTAGGACGTGATCACTGAATCAATACCTGCGCTGGGTTTGCGTCCATAACAGGTTCTGCTACAGGGCTTGTGTCCTGTACAAAGATATGAAGGGCAGAGAGAAATAACATAATCAAGTTTGCATAGAATCCCTCCTTTCCTCCTGCGATTTCCAGTTAATGACTTCATCGACTCAAAAAAGCTGATTTATGCTTTCTTTTCCACCATAAAATCACTTCAATGGCAATTACTAAATTTACTCCTATCTGCCTTGTCAAGAAAATGGCTGAGTTGGCTGAGAAAGACCAAGCAGATAAAGTCGACCACCATTCAAATAAGACCCCATGTCCATGACTGAAAAGTAGGGACTTAAGTGAAGAAAAGCAACTCATTCCCCTTTATTAATTAAATGCCTTAGCCTTTGGGGACTTTACAAAGAAGGCTTAGCAATTTATTATATGCTAATAAAGACGTCTAAACTATAGGGGACATTACATTTTAACAGTTTTAATTACCAAGCCACCCCCTCTTTTTAGTGGTTTGATTGGTGGTTGTACACTGCAATAATCATTTTTGTTTTAATTTTCACATCAGTTTTGAGTCTTGACATAAAATTAACATCATTTTATTTCTACACTTCATTGCTCTACCCTTGCAAAACCAAGCGTGACGTGTGTTTTGATCTGCAGAAAACAAGCCTCCAAGGAACAGATGTTTAGTTATCTGAAAGGAAGCAATTACTGTAAAGTATATGTCCGGTTGCTGAATGAATGATAATTATCTTCAAGTTTTTAAAGGGTCCCTAAGGTTTTTGTGTTTTTTAAGTTGAACTCATATAAAGGTGGTTACTAAGGTGAACATTAATAAATTAATTTCTTATTGTTCCTTGATGATAATCTTTAGATAAAAATTGTTTTTCTCAATGGTTTTATTTATTTTTCATGGATTTGTTACTGAAGTGAATATACCTCAGGGGACCTCCTCCAAGGGAACCAATGCCTCCAGATGTTGCTGTTAGACTTCCATCTATGGAAGAGTTAGAGACCTATGCACTTAGACAATGGGAGGTTTGTGTTCTTTCGTCACTGAGAAAGATTTAAATTTCTTCTGTGTTTTTTAATTGATTTAAAGCTCTATCATAAGTACTGCTTAATTTGAACATTTTTTTTCTTTTGAAGTCATTTGGAAACCTTTCATTTTTTCTGCTCTAAAGTAGATAAAAAGATAATAATTGAAATTGGCTGTGTGACACAATGCATTGTTAACTTATTATATTGACTCATCATATGAATTTATTTAGATTGTGAGAGTGAACTGAGTGCAGGGTGTTCAAATTATTCTTTTATCTCGCTGGGATGAAATGACTAAACATTTCAGGGTATTTTATATAATCTAAACTTAGTTATTTTATGTTGCAGAATTTTCTTTTGCAGTTGGTAAGTTCTGGCTTTGAAGAAAGCACTTCTGAGCCTTTTAGCCCTTCTATGATGAGAATCTGCCAACGTGCTGGTCTTTTGACTTTTAGGTGCATTCTCTATATCTATTTTGTTTCTCTCCCTATTCTTAGGTGCTTGAGCTACTTAGCTCTACGTGGGGAATAGTTGGAATTGTTCATAATTTGTGGACTAAATATCTTGGCAGGGAAAATGAAACACCAAGATTGACAGAAAATGGTTTCCAGTTCCTGGTAAGAATGTGCAGATTTTTTTGCAAGAATGGTATGAATTTGACTTATACTTACTGGAAAAGAATGGACCATGCTTTTAATTTGTACAGTTCATGATGGAGATTGATTTTACTCTGTAGTGTCCACTTCTGTGACATGCAAACTTGCTTATTAACATTGCAGCTGATGGAAACAAGTTCTCAACTTTGGCTGATCATTAGAGAATATATCTCAACAGCTGAGGTAGAATGGTTGTTAATTCTTTCTAGGGATTACTCTTGATTGAGAAGATGTAGTGGCCACTTTATAGATATCTTCTTTAAAGTTTTGTTTTTTTGTTAGCCGAAGATGTTTAGTGTGCATTTCATAAAAGTTGAATATGTTAGGTCGGATAATAATTATCCAAGAACTGTGATTTATAGTTGCAATTCTTTTGATGCAGGATAGAGGGATTGACGCTGCAGATTTAATTTCTTTTCTTCTTGGACTCAGTTTTCATATTGTGGGGCAGGTGGGTTGCTACAGTATTGTTTTTTCTTCTACATCGTTGTGTCAAGGTCAAGTTTTATAGCTTCCTTAAAAAGTTAAAGTCTCTATAAATTTGGCTTTCCTTGCTGGTTTATATGTCTGTAAAAGCAGCATAGCACAGAAATCTTCACATTATTATGTAATAGAATATATTATATTTCTCAAATACAACCATCACTGATATGTTTTAACAAGCAAAGGGTGTCTTTGTTAGAACTAGAAGGTTAATCTATATAATATAGATATTCCACTTTAGGGTGGCAGCAATCTTTGTGGCCTGTTAATTTGTCATTATTATAGGCTTCCTTTTAAGGGGAGAAAACTGAAAATCTTTGCAATACTGATACTAAAAGGACTGGAAGAAATAATAATTTGGTTCTCATCTTAAAATGATTATACTTTTATGAAGGACAATACAATGACTAGAGAGACTATCAGAAGTTAGAATGTTGACTATGATTATATAAGTATCGGGTAGTGGAAAGTGGTAGCTGTTTATTAAGTATTTATGCAAATGATGTGCTTAAACATGATGTTAATATTTAGATCTGAGTTATATATAGCAGAAGAAACCCAACATGTGACTAGGTAGGTTAATTCATGTTTGTAGCCTTAACACTATTGACAGCTTGCAGAATGGTGGAACATATCGGGCCGATTGTAGAGTTAAGGAATTTGTAATGTCCCCTATTTTTAGCAGTTGGCAGGTAATCAGTGAGGCCAGTCCATCATTATGATCCTCGTGGATTGGCAAGTTGTTTAGAGGGTCCATGGAGATCGACTTGCTATTTATAGTAAGCCATTGATGGCAGTTTCCATATCTGGCAGGCACCTAGGCGCTATATTCATTACGGTGATGGTATTGGCACTTTCAGTGGTATATATTGAATTAAGTTTATAAATTGCTTTTGGGCGCCTAGTGGGGGTATTAATCATTAATTCACATGGAATATAATCCTAAGTCTTAAAAGCAATGCTTTTAAATGAAAGGTGTGTTGAAGAAGCCTTTTAAGTGAAAAGTGTCTTTATGAAGCTTTAGTTTTGGAGTTATTTATTATTAAGTTATTAAATATAGACTTCTAATTGAAAAGTGTATTAATGAAGGATTTTAAATGAAAAGTATGTGAGAGAAGCTATTTGCTTTTGGTGTCTTGAAGAAGATATCTATTATTATTATAAAAACAATGCTTTGGGAGAAAGCAATTCATTTTTCTATTGTGCATTTGTTTTTGGTGAATTGGTGAATTATGAGAACCAAGGGTTTTCAATTTGCTTCAGCTTGTAGAATTGTGAATTCTACTAAGTGTTTGCACTTTGAATTGGCTGTGAGAGTCAGTGAATTGTGTTTGCGGGTGGCTTATCTCAGAGTCATCGTAGGGTTTAAATTGTGAACAAATTGAAGATAGTTTATCAGCGTTTTTTCTCAGGAATATATTGCAGGGCTGGAAGTTTAGTTAGTTGGATATAGTTTGCAGTGAATTTCCCAAGGCTGCGTACATATTCTGGCTGCCGGGGCTTCTTCTTGAGACGGCAGTCCAAATTCAAGGCTGCGGTATTAATAGGGAAGCCTGCAAATCAAAGTAAGGGTTTGGTTTTGCTAATAAAGTGCAGATGCTGCCATTTGTATTAATAGGGAAGCCTGCAAATCAAAGTAAGGGTTCGGTTTTGCTAATAAAGTGCAGACACTGCCATTTTCAAGCCCCACGTCAGAAGACAAGGTATTTCCTGTTAGCTGCAAATTCTAACAAAGGAGTTCAACATCATTTCAAGCCATTCCAGGTTCTCAAAGTGTTGATTAATTTTATTCAATACTGCTATTGTATGCAATCAGATTTCTTATTAAACAAATTGGGATACTTTTGTTTGGAGTTGGAAAGCAAATGGTTTATTTCATGCATTGATTATGTTAAGTAACTGTAAAACCATTCAAATACCAACCAAGCCACACATTTAAATCAGAATTTAAGACTACATGTCAACTGTTTGATAAAATGTCAAACATTCAAAATTGACAACCAAAATTAGATTTGAAACAATATCCTAGTTGGGGATATTACAGAATTACTGCCTGTTTGGATGCAGTTCCCATTGATACTATTTAGTTTGCTGCAGGCTGCAATTATATGTCAAGTTTGCTATGATAAACTATTGTTAATAGTCTCAGACCGATGATTGGTCTCTGAATAACATAACCTTCTTAACATAAACGATTAATATGTTTCCTACTCATAAGCACTGACATTTTATATTTGAAGCTAATGTGAAGGAGATTTTACATGTCTTTTGAAAGAAGAAATGAAATAAACTGAAATTTTATCAATTTCCACAACTCATCAAAGTAAGTCAATGATACTTGACATTATATACAGTTTAAAATAGAATATTTTCTGGATAAGCAGAACCATAGTTTCTGAAATGCAACTCAAAACAAAAACAATTTAACAACAGAAAAATAATGCATTAATAAATAGTTAAACAAAAAAAATGGTATTCTTCTGCCTTGATAACTTTCTTAGTCCTTTCCTTTGATATGGAATGCAAAGAGACAAGTGCATTGCCTTCCTGTCCATATTTAGGAACAAAGCTTTCAATTTCTCACTTATTTTTGAACTCTGAAGGATTCTTTGCTGAGCATATTTAAAGTTGGACATTGAAGCAGAGGACACATGTTTCTTTTATGATTTATCCTCTTTTTGGTTGTGTGAGACAGTTATTGAACGGTCTTGCTATCTCCCCATTTTAAGTACAATATTAGAGATTGTTGCTGTTGATATCATGGCCTTGACGGCAAATATCACTTGCACCAAACAAGAGATTAAGTTATTAGCACATATATTTTGATGTATAAATAATGATATTAAATATCTTGTATATTTAATATCTATTGTTTATATGAAAATTGATTTTGTTTTGCATTATTTGTTTGGGCCCAAAGTCGGCCTTCTTGGGATGCTCATTCAGGTTGGCCCCCTTTGGGTAACTCTCCCTTTGGCACATATATATAGACGGACGATTCTTGGGAGAAGAATCATCAAAAACATAACATGCATTCTTCCCTCCCAAGAATCATCTAAGGCAGCAGAGCAGCAGCGAATTCCTCTAGGGCAGCAACGATTTCATCTAGAGCAGCAGCAAATCCATCTAGAGCAGCAGCGAATTCATCTAGGGCAGCAGGAGCAGTGAATTCCTCTAAGGCAGCAAGATCACCACTAAGGGACAACGAATCTCAGTCCCAAATTACAGCTCCATTTGCAGCAGACCTAGGAGCGAATTCTGGAGCAGAATTCAAGGTAGAATTGTATTGGAATTGATCTGATATTAGACCAAATTGAAGACATCTGGAAAGACCTAGATAGGCTGAACTATTTGGACCAGACCTGAGGGTTATATCAGAACCACAATTCGGGTACTATCTCTCCTTGCTCTTAATCATTTCTTTTATCCTATGCTTAGCATTGAAAGATCTCTATAGATTGAACATTCCTAGCTAGAATCTGAAAAATACTAACAGTTGCCTGCAGTTCCTGATCCCTGTCTTTCTTCATGTAGGTATATACTCAAGCACAGAGAAAATCTAATGATGTTTACAGACAATAATTGGAATTATGGTTTCCACACTTATGTCTTGATCGATCTGATTCACCTCTTAATGTCATGCTGTCCTCTTCATTTTGTTTTATTGTGGAAATCTTGGCTAAACGTTTTTATATATTATTTCCCTATTGTTAATCCTTCTCTCTTCCTCTATTTATATTTTTTTCCTCATTTTATACGATGCTCTACAAATGTTTCTCAGAAGTTGCAGAGATGATATTTTCAACTGAAGCTTTGGTTATCCTCTCAAGTGTCTGCCCTTGTTGATTTGTATGTAGGATCCATGGGTTTCAATGAAATGTGTGAAGCCTTTTTCTGGGTCTATAAATGAGCCTTAGTCCTTCATTTTTGTGTTTCAGACTTCTTTTAGGTAGATTGTGTAAAACTACAATCACTTTTCAAACAAAACGTCATGAGAATTCTTTAGTGTAGATTTGAGCTATCTTTGTATTTGAAGCTTGCTGATATTGTAGCTGTACCTGGTTTTTTTGCCTGAATCTGTGAATATGCAATTTCTGTGTGGATTCTGGGTGTTTGTTCTTTCTATGTTAGTTAAATCTCCAATCATAAGCATTTTGCTTTGTTTATATTACCCCTTTTGGCACAATTTTATTATTTTTGGAACTTTGATCGATTATTTTGCATGACCATATTGTTTATGATTTTTTTCCCCCAAATCTTTGGTGCCTGCTATAAAAATTTTCTGCTCCTTTGGATCATTTTGCAGTTGATTATCATATGCTCTCAGTTTTTTAAGAAATAATGTTTTTAATTCCAAGGGCTTTTTTGTTTCAATTTTCATAAGGGTATATGCTTTAGGATTTTTGTTCCTTAATTCTTATAGGTGAGATATCACTCTTATCAATCATCTTCTATATGTACTTAATTCTTATGAACCATCTTTCACTTGTCCTTACTCTTATTTACCTGTCACAAATGTCATACCTATTTTGACCTGTCATAGATTCTTGTGCTTGTGTGTCAAGGAAGCTACAATTTGCTTGCCAGACGTCTTTCATTATGATATACATTTTTCTATGTGAAATTTCTCCACTCTTGTTAAGGTGTTGCTGGACCTTTATTTCTTAATGTCCTCGTTAGGTAGAAAGAAATGAAAGAAAGAAAGAAATCATATTAATGTCCGTGGAATGACCAAAAGTAGATCAATGAGAATCAATCTGATTACAATAGAGAGTTCTAGGAATAAAATTTCACAGAAGCCCATAAAGGGGGTTAACCAAAAACAAATATACTATACCACTAGGGACCCAATACAAATAACCAAGTATGGGGAACAAGAATCCCAAAGAGCATAAGCTAAGGATTATTGCAGAGATAGGAAAGTCTCATTGAGGAGCATAGTTTGGGCCTTAGTGGAAGAGACTCCAATATTATTGCTCATGACTATGAAAGGACTGATACAATACCGATCAATGCTCATAGTGGAGTCCCTAAAGCTGGGAGGGCTGAGCTGGGGGATTCTAAGTGGAAGCAAAGCACTCCTAGAATCACATTTAACTCCAAGGCTGAAGGAATTGCCGTAGTAGTGAAGAAGCTTGTAATCTACATTTGTCCTTGTGCCTGGGATAATGGTCGAAGACGAGTAGATCTATCTTCGAGAAGTGGCTGAACTGCACTTCTGGGAAGAAGCAGAACCATATTGCTTTGTTGATGAGGAATGTGTTGGGGCAGAAGTTGTGAGGAACACTGTCTCACTGGTCTATCCGTGTTTATGTGTGAAGTAGTAGTATTTTAAGGCTGTTTAGAGCCCTTCATCTCTTGGATGGGCTGGAAGGAGGAGGTGATCAACTTGGGGACTAATCTTTCACTTTGATTTTATATTTCAGTGTTGTCTCCAGTCATAGCAAGTGAAGCCTTAGATTGTATATTTTCAAGTTCGGACTAATCTTTTACTTGGTTTTGTTTGAAATATTGCTGTATAATAACTATTGAATGTAATGTTTCATCTTTGGTAGAATATATTGCCCTCCAATAGTCTGAATTTCCTATTCATTTTTTAAGTTTTTGGTTGTTGGAAGATAATCAACATGTGGGATCCATAAAAAAATCAAGGGCATTACTATCTTTTGGCAATCTAAGTATATCTTTCAATTTTATTGTTGTATGCCAAAATTGGTTATTTGATATTGCTGAAATGTTGTTACACTTTGTTTGATTGAAAGCTCACAAGTTAACAAAATATCACTACCTTGGAACAGACATTTATTTATGTTGATGTTTGTAGCATCGCTCAGATAAATAATATTGACTATATGATTATTATGAGAAATGATTTTATATATATATATACACACACGCATATATATATCAATATATATACTAATTGATATTACTATATACATTGATATATATGTATATATAAAGTTAGATTATAATTATTCTCATAATAACTAAATAGTTAAATTGATAAAATAAATATTATTATTATTTTGTAAATATTAGAGAAATTAATATAGTTCTCGAGATATTATATATATATATATATATATATATATATATATATATATATATAATCATAATTGTCATTATATTAATTACATAATAATGAATAGACATGTCCCATGAAGGGACATGTCTCTTCTTGACTCATTCTCAATATAAATGCAAGAGATTGTTGCATTTGGAATACACATAAAAACATACAATGAGATAGTGCTATTAGATTTGCAATGATCCTAAAACCTTAACAATTTATAAATGTCAAAGAATCTGCAACAACTCTCAAATTATTTAGGTTTGCTCTCGGATTTCAGTATTGCTTAGAATAATGATTTAGGTTTTACCAAAATGGAATCCTACATATTCTGTTGGGGTACCAAGGAATAATGAGTTTTTTTATGCTTGAAATACTGTAGATTTAATGAGCTTATGTTATTTGTACAGGCTTACAATGTGAACACACTAACAAAAATGCAACAGAAGGCAGTGGAGGAGCTTGCTGCACTTGGCATAGTCCGAGTTCAGCAGGTAAAATAATTCTTTTGTAGTATTCAGTTAAATTTAACATATTGCTCTAATATTGAGTAGAAAATGTTATCCAACAAAATGAAAGCTTTTTTGTGTTTAATGAAAATATCATGTAGAATTTTAAGAAGTGGATTTAACTAAAGATTTATGAATTGAAGGTTATCGCTTCTAATCAATTCAAAATTATTGACAGTGCATATTTGGGTTATATATTTCAACTAACAGGGCATGAAAGAAAGATGGTTTATTCCTACAAAGCTTGCAACAAGTCTAGCAGCAAATCTTTCGGATTCATCCTCACGGAAACAAGCTGAGGTACACCATTGTTCAAAATGAAGTTGAATTTCATTTCTTGGATTGTAAAGGATAAAAGGGGTATCTATATCTCTGCATATTTTGATATTTGATCACCAACATTTTGCTAAATTTTGGTGTCTTTGCATAATTATGATTTTCAACATAGGTGTGTTTTCAATGATAATGAGGCCACAGGCCAGTGTGCCTGGAGAGAGCCACTATTTTGTCATTATTAGTATTTAATGCTTAATGTAGAGGGTTATACGCTAGATGTTGTCCAATGTGCAACTATTCATAAGGAAAAGAAGAGCAAAGGTTCTCTTGTTAAACCAACCTTCCCTAAAACACCTTAGTTTTGAAAGAAATTGTGGGTTATGATTGCATTTGATAGTTGGTGTATAATATCTTAAACAATCTTTTGTCAGATCAAATCTTACAACACAAATGATAACAAAAGGAAACAGATAGTGAGAATACATTCTGTTGTTAGAAAGTCAGTTGTACATTATATAGTGCTGTTTTGAGGTTTAATCTTTTTTCTTTGCTAAGTAATGCACAGCCGAAGTTGCGGTAGTTTATGTTATATTTCAAAATAGATTTACATGGCGATAGCTGCTACCTTCCAACCTAAACGAATTGCCTTACAAACTTTGAAAGGTGGACAAAACAAACCCAATCCTGAGCCATTAACAACAAGAATATTACATGCATGAAGGACAAACAACCCCCCTGACTCAGAAAGGGAAATTTCTCAATTGTGGCTACCTAGTAGATGCTTCAAATGCCAAATACTTGTCTTGACTGCTCCAAATTCCTCCAAAAAACTATCTCCAACTTTGCTATCCCTTGTCTGTGAACGTTAACAAAAACCCTCTTGTGAAAATAACATAGCCATTGCACCGTCCGTGGAGGTCAACAAAAAGCCAAAATCGTTAGGTGATCAACTGCTTACGCCTTGTCACCATAGAACTCTTCAGTCGAAACAACCCTCGCAAGCCTCTCTATCTATTGCAAGTTTGCTTCTGAATCTATCCCCACCCATTGACAAATAAAATTTCTGCCCTTGACAGCCTACTGGTGACGCTTCTCTAGACTGTGGCTCAAATTTAAAATGAAGGGCTGCCTTACCACCTTAATTCCAGGGTGGAAGAGTTTGGGTATATCTTTAAGCCAAGGGATCCCAATGCGTGGCTCAACCATAATGAAAATGTCTAAGTCATACAAGAGAAATTCAGCTTTGAATATCTCTCTTAGCAGTGATAGTGATTGAACCATTGATTCACCAAGGTCCACTAACAAAGCCCAGAATTGATAGGAGATATCCATATTAAACATGATACCTATTCACTGTTTTGAGAAATTCTTTGCACAAAACCATCCTAATTGCCCTTGTAGCCAACAAACCTGGTGTTTTTTATACCATTTGCAGCCGCTTGTCTAAAATGTAATTGAGGAATGACAATTGCCTTTTGTCACACCTACGCGTGATGGGAGTTTCCATGTTGAGAGAAGATGGGTGATTCAAAACCAAAATGCCTTCTTATAGAATAAATTGACCACCTCCTACATGCCAACAAGACCAGTTTTAAAAATAGACATTAATTTTTTGTCCAATAGTGTAACAAAAGTAATAAGGATAGGTGTGTGATGGGTGTTGATCCTATTTTTTTTTGTCACATTTGGAAGGAAGATGACCCACTAGGCTCAAGAAGGCTCAAGCGCTAAATGACTATAGTCATCCTCCACTTAATAGAAATGAAAATGGTATAATTGATAGGGATATGCAAGATTTAGGACCAAATAGGGAAAATATTGAATTTCTATACGCAGAGACTGACAGAGACCTGACAGGCTTTGATGCCGAAAATAAAACTCTGAGATAGTAATTGACCTGTAGTTCCGATCTAAAGCTATTTGGGAGGGACTAGGTCGATTGGGTTGGCCTATTCCATGTACTTTCACTATTCTCAATTGCAGATTGTAGTCGGGTTCCTGTACTTCACAGATCCGGTCCCGTAACTACCGGTTCTTGCACGCAAAAAAAAGGAAATTGTTGTGTAGAGAGGGGTTCGGATCAGTCAAACCCCGGTTTGGAATCAACCTTGAAATTGAGTTGAAATATACTTGAAAGGAAAGTGTGCTGATATAAAGCGAAGGCTAGATCTGAAAAATGAAGTGTCTTATACCTTGATGGTGCAATGCTTCTTTGAATGTGATTACAAATGTTGATCCAATAGCTTGGCTCCACAAAATATTAAAGTAGATTAGATCTATTTCAGATTACAATATAGATATCTTATTGATCTTATAATGTCTTGCAGGTTGATACAAGAGTGATGAGATAATAATACTTCACGAGTATTGTATATCATTCTTAAACACTAATATTTAATTCTGATTATTGTGTTGCAGATCTGAATATGAATAATAGAGAGAGATCGGTCTCTAAGATGCTTTGCACTATATGCTTTCTGTACTTGCATCTTTGACCAATCAGACTTGATATGTATATAATCTTGGGAGGACATGTCAATGAATAGACATGCCTCCACGTAAGTGGAGACATGTCTCTTCATTGACATGTCACCTCATTTTCAGTGCCCTTTAGTTACCTTAATACAAGCCGATAATTATCAGCAATAGCAACTCATAACTAATGCAGATTATATGAATCGATATTATCATCAACGGTAATATAAATTAGTCTTTATCAGATTCGTATCTGATTCATGATCAATGCTATCGATTTAATATCGATACTTATAAATGGAAATGATAATGTTAATCAATATTGACCAAAAATGCAGATCGAAAATTCAGGTTATACTTGGAACAATATTAATGATATCAGATCATTATGGATGATAATTGGTTTACAAATATAATCAATATAATGATATATGGTTAAACATTTAATATGTATATATATCAATATAAACAATGTATATTGATATATATACATGCATATAATCATAAATCATTCTATTGATGATTATCATCCATGTTTATTTGACCGAAGCTATCATTTCAACACTAGGAATCCGTCATTTAATACACAAGGAGGCTATATGTATACCCCCTCTGTAAGATGGCAATATAATACTTTGGTGGCATCTTAATGAAAAGAAGAACAAGGATACCTACTTTCAACAACAAGGAGATATCCTTAAAACAACAATGTATGCACAACCCTTAGCAAAGTGGCAAAACTCTTGTTGGACAAGGAGAAGATAATTGTGAAAGGATACCTTTTAACAAGTGGGAAGAAATCCTTGAATGGAAGATTACAAGACATCTACTTTCAAGAGGAGTTCTTGAACAAAAATAACATTTTTGAGACAAAGAGAAGGGTAGGAGAACAATAATTCACCTTTTCAGCTCTCTATTGCTAGGTGAAAAAGGGATTCTTGATGAAGGATGACACACTTTAAGCCATCAAGTAAGGGAATTTGTTTATAATGGACATGCTTTTGCAAATAAGAAAGAGGTTGTGATCGAGGATACACACCACTTGTATGAGAGGGAATCCCCAATTGAGACTTTCAAATCCTTGTAAGAAAAGATCACATAATAAACAAATGCCATTCCACCAAGGAAAGTGGATCCTTAGAAAGAGTTTGAAAGAAACCCCCTGCCTCCCAAGTGTAAAAGGCAATGGAAATGATAACTTATCATGCACTCTAAGTGAAAGATCCATTATAATAGACATACACTTCCAAGCAAAGAAGAGATTGTAAACAATAATTGCATTCTCCTAGAAAAGAGAAAGATACTTATGTAAAACAAACAAGTCCATGCAAGGAAGGACATCATGCCATAAGAGATATAGATCAACAAAAAGATAATGGATCCTTTAGAAGGATAAGGAAAGAGAAACCTTGTCCCCCCAGGTGGGAAGACAAGGAAAAGAGAACTATTATGTTGCTCGGAAGGTAAGATTGAAAATGAAAGTATGACACCAAGCAAAACAAAGAGCTCCCAATAAAGTAAGCTACTAAGATTACAAGGTGTGGAGCAACATAATAGGTGTTGGAAATGCTAAGGTACTATGTGGATAGTACCACTATCTATAACTTGTTGGATTTGTATGGTGACTTCATGATATGAGGAAGGAAAAGAAGTTTGTGTGTTTTGCTTAGGTAAGAAATGAGTGATCAAGTTTTGAAAAGGGTTGTGAACAATGTTTTCTTGAGTTGTAAATCTAGTGCCTTGTGGAGGAGGATCTATGGAGACTTGTTCCATCTTTCCAAGATCTTGTCCACTATAGGCTTGTGTAGAAATCATGTCATAGCCAATTTCATAAGATATCTTTGTTTTGGAAGGTGGAAGGCTTTCATTGTGAGGTTTATGGAAAGATATTGTGTAGGAATATATAGTATGATGATTGATTTCTATAGGGAGACGTTGATTCCCATCAACATCATTTACATCCACTTTAGTAAGTTGATTAGAAGTGTTCTTGTGTAGGTTTATCTTCACTCAATGGTATGTTAGGAGATAGATTATGAATGAAATGAATAACATCATCTTGTCTCCAAAGAGATTGATGGTTATGATAATATGTAGGAGAGGAAGGAGGATCTAGAGGGGTAACATGCTTAGTCTCTTGCACCAAGGTACCTTTGGAAGGAGATAAGATAAAGATAAAGATAAATTTTATTAATGTCCTACAAGTGACCACAAACGGGTCAAAGGGACTGAAGAGCTGAACAAGAGAGTAACAATAGCAGGAACACCAAACGTTGACCAAAGAACAACACAAAAGAAAGAGTAGAAGAAGGAAGGAAAAGAATGGAACCAAGACCCTAGAGAGCACGGGGAGGGTGGGAGGGGTGAAAAGGCAACCCCAATCCACCAAATAACTAGGGAATTGAGGGGACAAAGAAAAACCCCAAAATTGAAGGATAAACTATAGTAGTGATAGGGGATTGGTGCCGATGATGCTGTCTCTGGAGGTGGCCCACCCGACTGGAAGAAATGGATCTCTGAGAGTAGGATTTGCGGGGCCTCATAGACCTGGACCTAGGAGGTGAGGCAAGGTGCCTTTTGCCACGAACCGTCATAGGAAAGAAAGATGTAATGAACTGGTTAGCTAAAGGGTGCAAGGGGCACTGAAAAGAGTGATCTCGCAAATGGATGGCCTCCTACAAATAAAGAGCAACACATCTCTGATCCATGTCACACCTGTCTAACTAGTGGTCGGTCTCAACACTGAGATTCCTGCTCACTTTGAACGAACCCAAGGGAATCCCGAGGGAGTGTTGGCAATGACGAGAAGTGTACAAAGGGCAAAAAAGGATGCCATCCTAAATCTCAAAAAAGTGCTTAGCATCTTTAGGTGAAGCCCCCCGTGGGGGTTGACCTAGGTGGTGTGAATGTACTGCCAGTAAATATCATCCCTAATGCACTTGTTCAGCTCCTGCTTGGTGGGGAGGAGGTGGGGAGGGGCATCCAAAGAATATTGAAACGGGGGAAGACGACCAATCTCAATCCCGATTGTACTCAAAAGGTCCGCGACACCTGCATACCAGCAACGAGAGAGACTGGAAGGAGCAGCCGAAAGAACAAGGGACTCTGAGGAGCAGTGGGCGAGGTAGGGATATCTTTGGCGACCCTCACAGGAGTCGGCAAAACCACAAAGAGGGTGCAAGAACCAAACGGGGTCGAAAATGGCCTCAAGCCTGAAAGGGTGAGCCCTGAACTCCGCAAGAACAATGCTATGAGGAGTAGACTGTCTACATCTGATGAACTATTGAAGAAGGAGAATTTGAACCCGCTCAATAGAAGCCCAGTTGGACTACATAAGAGGAGGCCCCCATACCACGGAGCCATAAAGAACTGTAGGCCGAACAAGAGTGTCAAGAAGGGTCATCTTGGACATGTTGTGACCTAATCACACCTCGCCCATCTATGATGGGACCCCTTATCTTTCATTTGCTTGCCCCTTTTTGTTTTGAGTTGTCTCTTTAGCTCCGAGTTTTGTCTCTGAAGTCCCCTGTGGGAAGTGGTAAGTTCATTTGAGGCTTGAGTTAGGTTCTCCTCTTCTTCTGAAGTTCCAGTTTTGGAATGATTCCCATCTTTGAGTGGTGGAATTTTTGGGGTTTTAAAGGATGAAGAAGGCGTTTAAAAGGCAATTTAAAGAGGATACATAATCTGAATAAGTGGGCAAAATGAGTAAATTTGAGAATATAAAAACTTGAGTAAGGAGAAATCCACTCACATGAACGAGATGCTCTCATCGATGCCAAATTGGCCTAAACATGAGTTTCGTCTGCAAAGGGGAAGATAAAGCCACTTCAGTAAGTTTGAGAAATATGTGGGTAAAAAAATTTCTTTCAATTGAGGATCTCGTGATTGTGGAAAATTTGAATGTCAGGAATGCAAATGCAAATCCCTTATCATAGAAGGCATCCACGATGGAAGCATAAATGGTCAAAGTATGGAGGAGTTTTACAAAGGAACAAAATTCCTAGTAACCCCATATATATTCTGAGCATATTAACAAAAGAGAAAGAATGTTATGAATAAACAAGGTCCTCCCGGGAAGGTAATATGCACTCCAAGAATGAATGGTCAAAGCTATGTCTTGAATAAATAATTTGAGAGTTCCTCTCTGCAACAGAAGAATCCATTACTTCGTGTCAAAGAAGAAATGGTAAAAGAAACAAAAGGAAATTTTGCAGTACTATATATTGTGAGCACATTTTATACCATACCAAAAGGGGGCCCTAAAGGACAGAGCTTCAATATTACCCAGTGTGATTCCCATGCAGTCGAGGAATGAATGGAATGCTTCACAGTTACCTGCAAGCAATGAACAAAGGAGAGGATCGTGACTTAAACACACAAGTCCATCTCCAACACACATCGAGCATGAATAGACTAAGGCCCAAAGGGTTATGAAGCTTGAATATTCATCCACGGTGACTTGACAGAGCGACATAGTGATGAGGTAAAGCAATGGGAAAGGTTTCGAAAGAAACAATGCTCTACCACAAATGCAATTTAATTACAAGGAGTGTGAAGTCTGGTAAACATCATAGGATCCACCTTGCTACGAAAGAAATCCCATGCACTAAAGTGATTCCATTCCTCATCAAAGTCCAAGCAGTGGTTAAACAATAAAAGTTCGTTAGGCATTGCAGAGGCATTGCCCATAGAGAGATTTACAACTTTGACTTCACTACGCCCAGAGCATGCTAGTGTTCAAGTACGTGAAAGCGAAGGTATCCATGAAGTAAGGATTCGTAGAAGTGTCAAAATTTCTATCGGGTGCACCAATATCAAAGTATCACAAGGATCAAATTATGTCAACAGCTCTTAGTAAATATGCTCGGAAGTCCCTTGTGATTCCTTCCACAATCATGGAGGGATTTCATTAGTCATTTTTTTGCACCTGCTCGAACACAAGTCCGTAAAAACCCCTATATGCGATGGTCAAAGGGGGACGAATGTAAGAGAATGGAAGTAAATCTACTAGTGCACCAACGCATTTTGACAAATAGCATGGAAAATTTCAATCAGTCCAAGGCACAAAGAGGAGTCCACTCAGTATCGTGGACTGTAATACAGGGGACAACTTGGAAATGATGATATGGAGGAGTATGAACAGTTTGTCAACCGTGGAGGCCAAGAACGACAACGCGTTTCAATGCAAGCAAGAAATAGTCAACGTAGAAATAATCCCTGACCTCCTTTCAAATGCGCTCAAGGCGCAAAATCACCCTACTCAAGGAATGTTTCCTGAATGAAATTCCTTAACCATACCCGATTTGCGCCCACGACACACTTTCTATCTATTTGGGGATTTTGTCCAAAACTAAAATCCGGAGCTTACCCAAACTTGCGCTCCGAGCGCATATTGGCGAAAGCAAAGGATTTTATCCAAGATCAAATAATCTTCCACGATGCATTCACATGCATATTAATGATGGTCAAAATTTTGGAAATTTGGAAAACTCAAAATTCGGAAGTCTTTAAAAAATTTCCAGAACATAAAAGAAGTTCAAAATTTTTGATCTTGGAAGATTTCAAAATATTAAATCTTGGAAATTCAAAAAATCCTGGAAGTTGAAATCTCGAGAAATTCGTAGAAGTTCAAAATTTTTCAAAAAAAAAGGAAAAAACTCCAAAATAATAAAAAATTGAAAAAGTTTGAAAAATGGGAATCGTCAAAATTTTGGAGAATTGGGGAAACTCAAAATCGAAAAATCTTAAAATTTTCTAAACATGAGGAAACACAAAAAATTTCGAGACTTGGAACTCGGTGAGAATTAAAAAATAACAAGATTGGAAAATAGAACTTGAATTAAATCGATTTCAAATTTAAAATTAAAATTTTAATTGAATATTGAATATTGATTTTCCCTTTGGTGAAATGGTGGGGCTTCTTGCCTGTAGGGCCTACAACCAAAGTTCAATTCCCCACAGGATCACTCTCAATTGTGGTTTTGAATTGAGTGTTGTTTGACTTTGACTCTTGGTGAAATAGTGGGCTTCTTGCCTATAGTGCTTACAGCCAAGTCAAAGATTTTAAAAGTAGGATTTTTTCTTATCAAAGCAAATAATTTTTCTATGGCTCTATAGTTAAACTATAGCCTAAAAAATTATAATTTTAAAAAAATAACAGTGGAAAAAAATTGAAAAAAAAGAGAAATGGCTTTGCTCTCTGATGCGAAATCACGATTGCCTCCCTGGACTCTCAATTATGTTTTTTCTCCATTACCAAGTATGCTGCTTCGTCTAATACGCATCCTCTGCCGCCATTAAACAAATCATCTTGGGCAAATCAGCATTCTTCCCCTAGATTTGCTTCTAGGGCACCACCACGGGAGTTGCTTGATTCTGCTCAAAACTGTCATTGGATACCGGCACACAAGCAAAATGCTAGAAGGGCTAAGCAACATGATTTGTACCACAAGAAGCATTATTATCCCCCCAAACAGGCGCCCTTTGCTTTGCCTATCAAGAACAGGTTCGATCACTTCAGCTCTCTGAACAATCACTTATATTCTCCACCCCACAAGCGTAAATCAAGCCCTAATTCTTTTCGGCTAAATTTGGGGTAGAGTAGAATAGATAACTGCCCTAAATCCAGCAAACCTCCCATTATTGATAAACAGATCCAACAGGCAGCGAAGGCATACACACCTCCTCATTGCAGTTGCAAATGTAAGTATAATTTCCTCCCCTCTGCTTCAGCGAACAATTTTTATGATAAGAATCCAGCAGTTAAAGGTATAGATAGATCTAAGGTCTCATGCCAGCACTCCATAGTTAAGCAAGATAAGGTTTATTCCCACCCCATAGGAGATCCAATCCACTAGGATTTGGCAGTCGCCAATGTGAAATGGATCCCTCATGCCCCAATTAGAAAAGCCCTAATATGACCACCATTAATTTAGAATTAAAAGATGGCTGTATAGAAAGTATGCAGTGTATGTGCAGGATTTGGAATTATATGCAGATGGAACGGAGTCGGAGCTTCTATTGGCGAAATAGCAGCATAGTTGAAATCTAAATGGCAAAAAAAGGTAGCTGTTTCAATCCTTACAGAATTCTTTATTTATTTAGACTTTAGTAACAAAACACTTAAGAAACAGATACTTTCATAGGGCTGCCCCAAGTACAGAAATATAGATTTTATTGTTTTTGATTGGACCCCCTTTTTTAACCCTGAAAATCTTACTGACTTTATGGTGGAAAAAGCCGTTCTCCTCAAAATCCTCCCTCTGGAGTGTCCTTGGCAGGAAACTCTCAGAAAAATAGGTAATAGCATTGGCAAGTATGTAGGGTTGGTTACAACAGAGCAAAACCAAGCTGAAAAGATTATTATTGTTAAAATGAATCTCCATAAAAAGACTATCCCCCTTGTCAGACTTTGCTGCAAATCAAGCTCGGTGGTCATTAATCCCACAATAGTTGAAAATTTTTTAGAGGAATTTGAAGATATCCCTGATAATTCTCCCAACCTTCTAGAAAACTAGTCACCCCCAAAACCCAATACGACTAATTTAGATATTAAGATTGCTTTCCGTGAGAACAAGGGAGGGTTTGTTCTTAAAAATAATTGTGGCATAAATGAGGATAATACATCTATTCCTCTCATGCCTAGAAACACTCAGGACACTGTAGGGAATACTTTCCCCAGTCCAAGTAATAAATCTATTTACTGTCAGCCCCAATCCATAGGAATTTTGGAGGATGATCAATTTAAGGGCCAGCTTGTGGAACATAGCCCCAGCAAAGCTTTTGTCCCTGCTCCATCAGAAGTTAGAATACTAGTTAGTAAAAATAAAGATAGAATGGTTGGTGATGTTTTGGGAGAAATTAAGGAAATACAGACAAAAATCAGTGAGGATTTACCACAGTGCACAATGTTGGCATAACTAAGTGTAATAACAAGATATCTAACCTTAATAGTACAAATTTGCTGCTAGTTAAACCCTTCAGAAGCTGAATTCGGTAGTACTGACTTAAAATTGGGTAATATTCATAAAATTTTAGACGAAAACAATCATGAACAACAACAGGTAGCAAAGATATCTATGGAGAAAATCTTCGAGAATAGCAGTGACTCAGGCCATGCTCTGTCCACAACAATAGAAAATAAGATAGTGGATAGCCCTCTAAGTACAAGTAATCAGAAGGAGGATATATTATCGGATGTAGAAACTGAAGAAGAGAAATGCGATCGAGAGGTTAATGTAATTTTAGAATATTTAGGTGAAAAAGTTACAAGTGAATTGATGGATTTATTTGTGGATGAGATCTGTGACAGAGAGGAATTAGCCCTTCAAAGAGAGCTCCTAATAAAAAATATCATGTTAAATAAGAATGTTGAGGCAGATAGATTAGAAGCTTTGGTCTTGGAACAACAGGATATAGAATCTCAGTTTAACTCTGTTCCCTCCATATCAATGCCTATAGAACTAGAATCCCTCAATAAAGAATTGGGAACTAACCCGGAAAATCTCTTAGAAGATTATGGCAAAGATATTATAGATCATGAAGACTCTCATTAATTTAATGAAAGGGCAGGAAGAATGTGAACAGAATGACATTGCAGAGAAGATTCCTTTAAGCAATGATCTAGCAGAGGATAAACAAGAGATTATCAGATGTATGAATGGGATAACAAATAAGGATAGACAGTTAGGTATTGCTATGAATAGGGAAGGTCTTTCGTGCCCAATTACCCTTAAGACTAAGAAAAAGAGAGGTAGGAAATTCATTAATGAATTGAGAACTATAGCCGGTAATGCTGACAATCAACAAAAATTATCTGAAATCCTGAATGTTGGGAAGGGGAAGAGCCTTTCCCAAGGACAATGAAAATAACAACCTGGAATGTTAGGGGCTTGAACGCCCCTAACAAACAAAGATTAATTAAAAGATATCTTAATACATTTGAATCAAAAATTATAATATTACAAGAAACTAAATTAAATAAGGAAGAAAGTTTAAAGTTTAGTCTTAAATTAGGTATATGGAAATCAGAGATAGTCCTATCAGCAGGAGCCTCTAGTGGTTTGGCTGTCTTATGGGACCCTAGGAAAATAACGATTGAGGTAGTATCTAAAAACAATAACTGGTTGGTATTAGCTGTTAATAGTTTAAAGACGAAATTAAAATTTAAACTCATTAATATATATGGACCTGTTCAGAATGAAGAAAAAAGGAAAGTATGGTTGGAAGTGCAAAATCAACTATCATCTAATAATGAAGACATACACATAGTAGGAGGTGACTTTAATGCAATTCTAGATATTAAGGAAAAATTTGGTGGTTCACAATATATCTCGCAGTCACAAAAAGACTTTAGTCAATGGGTCTTGGACAATAACTTAATCGATATTAACACCAACAATGGCGCATTTACTTGGAAGAACAGAAGATTAGGTTTCAGCCACATTGCGGAAAGATTGGATAGATTTTTGATTAGCGAAGATATTGGGAATTTTAACCATCTTTTAAGTGCAGAAGTTCTTTCCAATGCTGGGTCCGATCATTTCCCAGTAAGGCTCTCTATTACGGAAAATTGTAAACCACCTAGAAACCCATTCAAATTTGAATTCATGTGGTTCCAAGATGAGGAATTTATGCTGCTCTTGGAACAATGGTGGAAGCGGATAAAAGTCTTTGAATCTAAGATGTACTGCTTAGTAGCTAAACTAAAGATTATTAAGCACAAGATCTTGGACTGGAACAAAAACAAATTTAATAATATTTTTGAACAGAAAAATAAAGTCGAGCATGAAATAGACTGCCTAAATAAACTAGTCATAGAACAAGGGATGAATGAAAGAAGTTATATTAAAGAAAAAGAATTTATGGCTAAATATGCTGAGATTTTATTAATGGAAGAAATGTTTTGGAAACAAAAGTCCAGAGAAACATGGTTGAAAGAAGGGGATTGTAATACAATTTTTTTTCACAATAGCACCAATAATAAAAGAAATATAAACAGAATTTCGAAGATTCGAGACGACAATGGACATCTCATAGATGACCCCAAACTTATTTCCGAACAACTCACTCATTTCTATCATTCTCTTCTTAACAATAAGGAGGCTGTTGACCTCAAAGCACAAAATGAAATGTTGACAGCTATTCCAAAATTAATTTCTGATGTAGATAATAAATGGATTAATAGTAAATTTACCTTGGAAGAAGTTAAAAAAGCTTTATTTCAGCTACACCCGAAGAAAGCTCCAGGACCGGATGGTTTTCAGGCAGGTTTTTTCCAAAAATGTTGGCAACTTTTAGGGGAGGATATATGGCAAGCAGTGGAAGCTACCAGAAACTCTGGTTCACTATTAATTGAAATCAATAATACCTTTTTCACACTTATCCCTAAGAAAAATGAATGTATGGAACTAGGGGATTTTCGCCCTATTTCCCTTTGTAATACCATTTATAAAATCCTCTCCAAATGTTTAGCAAATAGACTTAAATCCTTCCTTCATGCAATTATCTCAGAAGAAAAAACTAGTTTTGTCCCCAACCGGTCAATCCTAGATGGAATTATTATAGCCCAAGAAATAGTACATACAACCCAATATAATAAAGAATCCTGTATGCTTATAAAAATTGACATTCAAAAAGCTTATGATAAAGTTGACTGGAGGTTTTTATGTAAATGCCTGGAAGCATTTGGTTTCTCTAAACAATGGATTAACTTAATTTTCAACTGTATCTCTACACCCAAAATATCAGTACTAATCAATGGTACCCCAGAAGGTTTCTTTGAAATTTTTCGTGGTATTAGACAAGGTGATCCACTCTCTCCCTTTCTTTATGTAATCATGGCTGAAGCTTTAGGTAGAGCCATAACTAAGGCCCACCAAAAAGGTAAAATCTCAGGAGTCAAAGTTACAGATCATGTCTCGAATATAACTCACCAACAATTTGCTAATGACAATACTCCCAGGAGCTTCCAATTATAGGGAAGCTAAGGCATTCAAAGCTGTTCTGGATATATATATGAAGGCGTTAGGTCAGAAAGTGAATCCTATTAAATCTGAAATTTTTTTCGTCAATACCCCTCCAATCAAAGCATGAGAAATCTGCAAAACTCTAGGTTATAAAATTGGCAAGTTTCCTTGTAAATACCTAGGGATTCCCCTTGACAAGGGTCTACATAGCTCTAAGTTATGGCAGCAAGTGCTGTCCAAAATTCAAACTAAAAAAGGTAACTGGAAAGGTAAATGGCTTACTAAAGCTGGTAGAGCCACAATGATTTAATCCGTATTGACTGCTATCCCCACGTACCAAATGTCGGTACTCCCTCTTCCAGTCAATGTCAAAGCCAGTTTAGACAAACTCCTTGGGGATTTCTATTGGCAAAGCCCGACAGAAGAAAAAAAGTTAGCTCTTATAAGATGGGAGAACCTATGTAAACCGATATCCCAGGGTGGGTTAGGTATTAAAAATCTCCAATGGCAGAATAAAGCATTGGGTGCCAAACTCATTTGGAGATTATACAAGGAATCAAATAGTAAATGGGCTACAATCCTATTGCATAAATATATCCCATATGCAGATCCCATCAATGTTTTCAGATCACGAACCCATGTTAAAGGCTCTCGTATTTGGAATTTTATTAAAGAATTTAGAGGAGTCATTAATAACTTACTCACATGGGATATAGGAAGCGGGGACAAGGCCCTTTTTTGGGAAGACTCCTGGGGTGGGTTTACACCTCTCACTGAGTTGGGCTTTTCGCAAAGTTTTATTGAGAAATGCAAAAACATTAAGGGCATATATCTAAAGAATTATATCTCTCATGAAGAGGATTTAGTATAGAATTCTGTTAATGATATTCCAATAGAGTAGAAAGAAAGACAAAAACTCATTGATATCCTCAAAGATAGAGTAATTACTATTAAAAATAGGGCAGATAATCTGATTTGGGTTGGTTCAAATAATGGTTCATATAATGTGAAGGATGGCTACAAAACCATTGTGCAGGAACATAACATGGATACCCTAGATATCTCTTTGAACCTATGTTGGAATAAGGCATGCCTTCCTAAGGCAGGAATTTTTCTCTGGACAACGCTGCAAAAGAAAATTTTAACTGTAGATAGACTTAGAAAGCTAGGTTTTGAGGGCCCCTCAAGATGCCCCCTATGTGAATGTCAAGAAGAGGATGCCAACCATTTGCTCTTAAACTGCACTTATACCCAAAATTGTTGGAAATGGTTACACTACTGCCTAAATTGGAGCTCAACTATGCCTTTCGATTTGCTAGATCACCTTAAAGCATGGCCCGCTCCTAATAAAGATAGCTTGTACAAGGATATTTGGACAATCTCTCCCTCTATTCTAGTATGAGAAATTTGGAAAGAACGAAATAGAAAGATATTTACAAACCAAAAGCTTGATTGGAGATAAATAACTAACAAAATAGAAGCGTCAATTGTTGAAGTAACCAATAATAGACTTCGAGATAAAATTAGTTTTGAAAATTCCTTTAAACAATGGGATAATAATATCAGATTCTTCTGGCCTAGATTGGCAATTCGACCACTATATGGTAGAGGAGGAAACAAAACAAAATCAGATAGAAGCACATGTAAATGGACACCTCCTAGAGAAGGATGGTATAAATTAAATTTTGATGGGGTTTCTCGCGGTAATCCAGGTATAGCAGGTATTGGTGGGATTATTCACAATTGGAATGGAGAAATAGTTTCTAAATATGCCTGACCCATCAAACCCACAACTAATAATATGGCAGAATGTAAGGCAGTCTTAGAAGGACTCAAATTATGCAAACAACTAGGCCTCTCTAAATTAGTAATTGAAGGAGATTCCCAAATAGTAATCAATGCAATCAAAACTAGAAAGACCCCAAACTGGAAACTTAACTCCAAAATTGAAGATATCAGTGTAATCTTGGATACTATTCCCCAAATCGAAATTAAGCACATCTATAGAGAAGGTAATACAGATGCAGATCAGCTTGCTAATCAGGGTGCAAATGGTGAAACGGTGTAGGAGATAGTCTATTAGAATGAGTTAGTCTACATTCCCTCTTCATTACCTAACTATTTATAAATTTGACTCTAAAATGTAGTATTGAATGCCAATCACCTAGAACCTTATTACACATCCTCTATCATTAACTAAAGTTTAATAGCTAATTCTAAAATGTGTAGTATTTAGAGCCAAGGCCTGTTTAAATCTTAATAAAACATTATTTCTTCCTAAACATGGATACTTATTAGCTAACCAAAATTATGAAATTCATTTGGAGTTTAGGTCACCAAGACATTAGACACATTGAGCTAAATTCTTTTGTTCACCATCCTTTGGATCTAGGATATCGCAGTCTATATAGTTAGTTAGAACTTATATATCACTTTAAACTAGGTTTCACTGCATATTTAGATACACTATCTATTAATGAAACAGGCAAATTTGGCTCTAACTATCGTATATGCTTCTCCTTGTATAGAGATACTTTTAGAGAGGCTCGATACAAGATATATTTACTTTGTTAGATAGGTGTATCCAGTTAGCAATATTCCTGATATCTATGAGAACTTGACCTTCTTTTAGTAGATCCCTGTATTTTCCGTCTTTTCTTCATTATTGAAACTAGACCTAATTTTTTAGAGGCCTGGTAAACCAGTCCTTTACACTTATAGGAGACTTTTTTAAGTTGTATCTCCTCTGTATACTAGCTAGATTATTTTAAATCTTTATACATATGGAACCATATGGATTAATTTAGAGGGAGTTAACTATAGTCTTAGTTTTTCCATTTTAGTTAAGCCTTATTTAAACTTTTGAGATCTTCCTAACGTATTAGTAATATTAGATTTCTGCAGGAATCTTCTAATCATTGCTCTAAATACTATGTCTATCTGGCACTAACCTTGTATTAATAGGCATAGTCTCATGCGGGATACCCCCTAGTATAAGATAGATATCCCGCCGCTCATAGATAGATATATAATTCTGGCAGAATTTAGGCAATCATCGAAGCAATATAATTCAAATCATTTCAGGGCAACCTGTGATAGATTTTAGTACCAATGATTTACCCTTGGAATTATTAAATATCGTCCTACACTCTCAATATCGAGAAATATTGACATGTTATAAGATAAACAATATAGACGTAACTAATCAATGATTTTCATTCTTAAAGGAGTGAACATTCTAGATTATCTACAACAACCCTGTTTCTTTGAAGGAGTGATCGATTATGATGAAATGATAGATCGTGCAGGAGTCTTTCAATCATTTATCAACACTAGTCTTCACGGGTGACATGAGGACAGGTGGTATAGCTGCAGATATAGGGATTATAAACACAGATGTCTTTAGATTGTATTCCTAGCAACCCCCTAGAATTCATATCCTGTAAGATTAAACCTCCTGTAGAGATGGAAATGAAATTGATAACTTTTGCAACCAAGGGCAGTCGAGCTATGGCGTTCGAAGGTTGTATCTTGTTGGAACGTTGGAATCAAGTCCTTAACCCTCTGTCGAATTCAGCCAGGAGGGCGGTTGAGAGAGCTTTGGGAGACCAACATTTTGACAATGCATTCACATTCAGGACCAATGGCGCGGTCATTGGACAGTTTATAGCTCTCTCAGTTTTTGCAGGTAAGCGTAAAGAGGATATTATCCAGATTGCTAGGTCCATATTCAACGAAGATCTGCTTGAAGGACTAGATAATATGGTTTTAGGCATAGATAACCAACTCACCATCCCTTACCCCGAAATCACCATGAAAACTGAAGCGTCCAAACTTGAAGCAATCCCTCAATCCCAACGCATACCCATAATTTCATTCAAAGATGAAGAACATTTTGACAAACACTGACCTGAGATGCTTAGGAAGTTAGATTTCCTTTATAACGAAGTCCTCTTTGGAGAGCTGGACTCAACTGGAGTAATCAACTACTGGAGACAGGAGGGCTTCCCCATCCCAGGAGACCTGGACAAAGTAGATGCTGCGAATTTTCACATCATGGCCCCTGAGATACCCAGATGCACACGCCATTCAAAAAAGACAGTAGCTGAAGAAGAATTCATTGTTCTAATGAAGAAGGACAAGAACATATGGAATTGTAAGATAATCCAGAAGGAGGAAAACATATGATTTGCGGTTTTCAATTATCCTTTTGAGAACTTATATTATATAGTTTAGTTATAAAACATGATACAGTGAACATATGTTTAACGGTACTAAATAGGAGTTTATTTCACAGACTTATAGTAGATAAGGAAGATAATGCTAAAGTAAGTAAAAATAGTAATATACTTGTACCTACCTTTCAATTCAGTATGAATATAGTATTGTATATTCTACTAACGTCTTAGATAGTTTTCTTTAATCTCCATGGATTGTGGAAAATTTTATTTCAAATAATTCTTCTGACTGGTGTGGTCTAATTCAGATTTGTATTTTCACTATATGTCTTCTTTTCCATCGATGAATTGAAATGAAGGTGCCTACTTTAGCTCATGCGTGCTCCCTTAATAGAATATCAAACGTTCAGAGAAACTATGAAAAATACTTACTAATTAAGGACAGATAATATATGATTAGCATTTATCGATAAGATTTTATAAGGCAGGCCAGTTCTTCCTTATCATAACTATTTTACTGTAAATTACTAACTATAGTAGTGTCTCTCTTTAAATAGGTAATATTTTCTCATAAATCTTAGCTAAATTTTCTATATTACCATTTAGGAGCATGGTTAATATGATTACGATATATAGGATCAAATCAACAGGTTTACTCTAATCTGGTTGTCCTCTTCTTACAGTATTCTATTAAGAAGCTTTGTCTTTTCACCTTATTTGACTGTATAATGGCATTCGTATCTTCATAGATATAGGAAGTGCCTCGTCTCCCCTCAAGAAGATAAAGTAGCATTTTTGAGTGAGACCCGGAACCCGAACAGTCATTAGTATCCAACAGACAGGGCATTTGAAGTTTTTTCATTATAAATAACCTATGCTCCTATAATGACTCTCATCTCGACCCTGCATAACCATATGTGTAGGCTAACATGGAAACTTCAGTTAAGCTTACTCGTAGCAGGGGCCAATTGGCTTTTGAAGGCAAGATTTTGCCAAAACATTTCAAAAAGGTGCTAATAAATAAGCATCCCCTCATTATCAGAGCTGTCTTCCGTATCTTAGGCACGAAGTTTATCAACTTAGAGGAAAGTTATAGGGTCCTCACCAATATCACTTCCATGTTTGTTGCCGTCATTTCCTTTTGGGGTTTCCATGTATAGGAAATATGGAGACTCTGCCACAAAATTTTCAAACAGAGATTTCTGGGCAACCTAGATACAACGCTTCAGCATATTAAAGGGGATCCTATTGTCATCAGGCTAAGAGACTATGATATGGCTCCCTTCCCCCTATCTTCGCCCATCATTGCCACTAAGGACATGGAGGACTTCAAAGAGAGTGAAGACATAGCTAAGAGAAACACAATCTTCCTGCTATACTACTTGCGTATACATAAGCTCGAGAAGGAAGACTGGTTCTACACATATTGGCACTTAGACGAAGTTGGAATTACAGATATAGAGTGCCTTGCAGAATTTGAATCAGAAAATCTAATCGACCTTTGGTTGGAAGAAGGTATGATCCACAATTAGAAGAAAATTTGATACCCTGTTACAGATAGCTCCGACTCAAGATAAGGAACAATGAAGAGGATCTATGAATGTACTCATGATACCCTTTCATAAAAAAGCGTATGTCGATATCAATAAAGTTCTATTGTGTTCCTCCATCAAATTGTGACATGTGTTTTTAGTAATCCTCTGTACCTCTATAGCAAGATCCTATTAACCCCCAATGAATAGTGAAAGTTAATACTCAACTATTTCCTAATGAGATTATAATTTTTTCACAAACTAGTATATCATTATCATCATACTAACAGCCCAAGCAAGGCAAGCATAATGTCCCCTTCCAGTTAATATGTTTTTACTTTAATATAACTATCCCTCTAATCGGATGGGAATTTATATGGAGTTAAAACTGACTGTTAGTCAAGAATCGAAGATGCCTTTCAATCCCTATCTCCTACATACTTTCCACATAAATATGGTTGTCCATTAAAATATCGACAACAATGTCCCAAAGCAGTTGTAATTTAGATAAATGCTAGACAGTAATTAAATTGTAATTTAAATTAGGAAGGATATATTTGAAACTTGGCTTACCAACTGATGGTTCATCACCTATATAAGATTAAGGATAAAATATTATCTTGTGGTAAATTGATTTATTGTGCCTTAAACAATTTTAGAAATGATCACGAGCTAATGTCTCTGGTCTAGGATTCAGTCATTTCCTTATTATAGATGCACTGTCTAAGATAACCTGTCACCTTACAGCATACTTACATATACAATAGTGAATACACTTATCAGATCTTATTTGTTCATATGGGCTAAATGACTTTATTAAAATAACTGGTAGATTAAGTATACTATGGATTAGTATAGTGCATAGAAGATGTTTCGATTAATGGATAGAATAATTAAATATCTGTTAAGCTATGTCTAGAATCTCTTCTAGTCAAATGTATGGATGTACTTTTGTAACTAGAATACATTTGGAAAAGAACTGTATATTTGAATATGAATTAGAAAGTTGCAATGATGTTATAAGACTTTTAGACAATCGGAAAGCTCACATTTATTAAGAATAATTGGATAAATCAATTATGACCAAAGATTAGCATATCTCTTTAGCATAAGCTTATAAAACAGTATTGTTTTAAAAGGAGACATACTTAGCCATATGCATAGACCTTGTCTCTAGATCTTGTACAAGAACTAGGGCTACTAACCCAATTTCTATGCTGAAACAAATGGAACAATGAAAGGTAAAAGTATACTCTCTCTAGCAAGTTTTTTCTCTCTAAATAAGTAATCCCCGTTAAATAGCTTTTAGAATTTTGGATATACTAATAAAGATCGTAGCTAAGCTTTGATTTTCAGGTTCAAGAATCGTCTCATGGAAACACCTCCCAGATGAATTAATTAGGGTAATCATGCCTAATTTTGATTTAGGCTCCCTCTTTGAAGTGAGCTCATAAGAGAAGATAGTCCCTAAGGAAGGCCTACAAGGAATCTACGAACTTCTGCAAAGTAGCATGATTTAGTATAATTTTGTATTAAGCACAAACTTTTGTATCATTTATTTGATAATGGTGGGTATGCCTACCTAAAACTCTTGTGTATTAGACTCCGAACTACGGTCCCATGCAAGGCTGGAGGTTTTCTCAACCCCGCTCTTTCCTACCAGCGCCTGCACAGAGCGGGGCTCCTTTTCATTACTTGTAACATTGATTTAATAATTAATTTACTATTGGCTTCGGCCTTTTACCGATAAAAAAAAAAATAAAATAAAAAAATTAATTAAAACATAAAAAATCGATAAAAAACAATAAAAATGAAAGTTCATAAAAAATGGGAAATTGCTTTAAAAGATCTTTGATTTTACGTTTTAAAATTTAAAATTGATTAAATATTGATTTTATTAATATTTAATTAATTAATTAAAAAAAAAGATCAAAATTGGAAATCGCTTTAATTAATGTTTTTTTTAAAAATGCAATCAAAATTGGAAATCGCTTTAATTAATGTTTTTTTTAAAAATGCAATTAAAATTGGAAAGAGGATCAAATGGATAAAACTTCTCCATGAAGTTAGACACTCAAATTAGAAATTGTCCGAAAGGCTGGAAAAAAAATAGTGACAAATGGCAAGGAATCTCTTTGAAAACAGAATCTGCTAAATTTGGTGCTTTGCTTTTAAAGCAGCTTTCTAGGGTTCTCAAGTCTATAAAAGAGACTCTCAATTCATTTTCCAGACACGAATTTCGAAGAGCAAGCTAAGAAGCAAGATTTAGAAAGAGTGGGAATTTCTTTTTGAGAGGAAAAGTTTTTAGAAGTTGAGTGAATTTTCTTGAAGAGAGAGAAAAGGTATATCTTGGGATGCATGAGAATTATTTTCAGAAGAAATTGTATCATTTCGGGAAAAAGGGGGATTTTTTTTCAGTAAGAGGGAAACTTTGTGAAAAGGCACAAGTTCTTGGAAGAGGGAAATTCCTATTCGAGAGGAAAATGCAAAAATTTGGAAAATTCCGAAATCTTCTTTTCTGAAGAAATTATTTTTATTTTTGTTTTCCTACATGCTCTTATGTCTGGTTCTTTTCTATTTTGCAAGAGAACGAGATGGCAAAGCCTAGAGGAACAAACATGACCAAAAGCCAGCTGATAAAGAATGAGCATAGTAGATTCTATCCGGAATCCAAGATCGTGTCAAAGTCATCAAAAATCAATGACACCAACCTCGTATGCCTGGACCTGAATGAATTCCACTGGAGGATGTTCGGATATAAGGAACATCATCCGACACACTTAGCTAGCCGGATCGTGAATAGTGGTATGGTGGTTGTAGCTGGATTCCCTCCTGCCTTCCAACATCCTGAGTTGATCTAGGAATGTGCAAGGCACTACCATGCAAGAGACAGAATGATCAGAGATGTTGATGGAAACGTACTTGCAGACCTTTCTCCACTAGCTATTTCAGAGGCCTTCGAAATTCCTTCCTCTCGGATGTTGGTAATGAAAACAAAGAAGCAAGCAAAAAGAGTCTTAACTACTGGAGTTCAGTACTGTGAGGAGTTTATAAGCAAGTGGCTGCGAAAGAACATGTCTCATTTTTCCTAGCTGCCGAAGGAGTTGGTATGGCTAGATTTTCATCGAGAATATAGTGATATGATAATGATGTTGAGAAGGATATTTGGCTTACCTCAGTCTTATCTATTCGAAAGCTGGATGTGGTACTTTATTGAGCAAGTAGTGGAAAAACATAATCATGTAGACTGGGCAAGATTGATCAATGGCAACCAGAGTGAGCAGTTAGGGAACATGGAGCAGACGAAGAAATTTTTCATGAGTTCGTATGTCATCTATATGTTGGCACGAACAACAAGATATGAAGGACTGAGATGCAAAGGAGAAATCGGGAGTGGAACTTAGCGGTTGAAGGTATATGATTGCTATCCTTAGTTGCACCTGCACGTGATTGATGATTATGTCTGTGTCAACGACGCATTTGCTATGCGTATTTTGCGAACTCTACAAAAGAAGCTACATGTGAGGCTGTTGGCAAAAGCCATGAAATTGATGGAAGAATACGGGGCATGGTTTATTTAGTTTCCTACTTTTTTCTACATTAGGCTTCAAGGATTCTTGGCTCAACCATACAAACTTCCTAGGTATCCGACAGACAAAATGGTCACTCGATAGCTCACTGTTTATGACAGGATTTAGAAAGGGAAGAAGAGATTGGGACTTGATTTTCCATTTTCCATAGACAGAGATGAAGCTAAAATGTGTCCATGCCTAAAGGTAGCTGAGAGGTCTCATGATGAATTATTGTTCTTCCGTCTTCCATTGTATACAAAGAGCAGAGTTACAAGACTCAGCGAGTCCTGGTTGGACTTGGTGAGTCCCGAGCCGAGCCAGACTCGCCGAGGCAAAGTGACCCGACAAATTGACTCGGCCGAGTCCTAGGACTCGGTGGACTCGCCGAGTTCCATGGCCTGGACTCCGACGTGTCCAGCCACGTCCAAAAAACAAAAAACATAAAAAATTAATAGATTTTAATCATGTTTTTTACCCAATATGTCTTCTCTGTGACCTAAAAAGGCCATTCCGTCATTTGCAAAGGCTTAAAAGAGAGGAAAAAGGCTTGGGAGAAGAATATAGGGGTTTTAGAAAAAAATTAGGAAATCGATTGGCTCTCATATGTTGATTGTTGATTGTTCGTGCTAGTTTCTAGCTTGTATTCACACATTGAAAGGAGCTGAAAGAAGCATTTCGAGGAGGCCTCTATAAATTTGAGTTGCATTTCTCCATTTTTGGAGCAATTTTGAAGAGGTGAGTTACATTTTTGTGTTGTTTTATGAATTTTTTACATTCAAATTTTATATTTTCATTGTGTTTACAAAATTAACCCCTAAAAAAAACAGCAAGTAGATTATCTTGTATGAAGTTTATATTTGGGTTTCTTACTTACCTTGATCAACTCGTCTCCACTTTTGCTAAACCTCTCATAAAAAACAACGCTTACTATCTTCTTTGCCTAAGGTTTTTTGGAGTATGTAGACTGTAGCCAAGCATTGTACACAAACATTTGCTTAAGATGAAGAATGACACCAAGAATGCTTTGCAATGTGAGGAAATGGCTAGCAAATCGTGTCACTCCTGGTCGCACAAGGTCCTTGCCATTTGTATGTTTTCTCATCAAAGAGAGGACCCAAGTATGGTTCTAGATGAATTTGGTGACACTTTTAGCATCTTCAACCACCCTTTTCACTCAACTAATCTTTCCAATGTCCTCTAACAACAAGTCCAAGTAGTGTGCACCACAAGGAATCCATTATATTGTGGGATGCCTCTCCATAAGCATTCTACCTACATATACATACGTAATTGTGTAGTCTGTAATAATTTGGACAACATTTTCAACTCCAACTTCTTGGATCACCCCATCTAACAAATTGCACAAAGTCTCAACAATTTCTATTTCATTTGAGGCATCTATAGACTCGAGGAATACCATTGAACCATTAGAAGCCACCAAGAAGCTGAGAGTCCTATTTCTTCGATTTGTTCATCCATCAGATAAGATGCTGCATCCTTTTCTCTTCCAATCTTTTTCTGATCATCACCTACAACCTATGTATTTTTCATTGCTTTCTCTAGAAATGGCCCACTGAAGTCATAAAATGTTGGGGCGTTAAACCCCTTGCTTGCAATTGTAAATGCGGTAACCAAACCTTCCCAATATGGGTTGTTCGCCGCATTGAAAGACAAATTGTTGTAGTACCAAAAATTTCTTGCTGCTATCATTGCTTTCTCTTGTTTTTCTTTATTCCATCATGTACCTTCAAGAGAAGGTTGTGCCCTTGGAACCTAAGTTGCTGGTTCGGATGTGGGTTCGAGATTCGGGTTCGAAATTTGTCCAAATTTTTTTTGGGCTAGGTTCAATTCGTTTTGGGTTCGTCCGTACAAGTTTTTTTTTTTTTTAATAAAAATATATATATATGTATACATATGCAGCAGCAAATAAGTTCATACATTACTATAATAATAATAAAGCAACATAGCAAAATACACCACCACATATATTGTTGTTCTAGTTCAAATGACATAACAAAATGCCAAAATACACCACCATATCAATGTTTTGGTTCAAAAACAATAATGTCAACATTTATAATCAGTCATTGGTGATCAAATATCATAAAAAACCATCAAACAAATCATCATCATCTTGCTGTAGCATATTAGAAGGACAAAAAGTGCCAGTAGCATCAGTACTAGCAGCCTCAGGCCCAGCCTTAGGATTAACCTCATTATCACTATGTAGCTTGAGATCACCATCATCAATTGCAAGTGCATCAAATTGGGCTTCCAACTCTGCATGCTCGGGTTCAACATCCCAATGCTTTGCCTCTCCTTTTTTGAAAGTATTGTCTTTGTGTGTTGTGAGCCTCAAGTTTGAATGCACAAAGACCAAGTTATTTGCCTTCTTGGAATTTAGTCTATTGCGTTTTATTGAGTGGATGAAGGAATATGTGCTCCAGTTCCTCTCAAATAATGATGAACTAGCAACCTATCAAGATTTGCAATTTTGAAATTAAAGAGTTTAGAGTTTTGAATAAATTTTTAAAAAATATTAATAAATTCAATATTCATCAACAAGAATTTAGAAATTAGAATCTTAAGAGTTAAGATTCAAGAACTTGTGATAAAATTTTGATGGCAATGGGTTGCAGGTGTTGGTACATTTGTCCATGGAAGTACCACCATTTATGAGGATCAATTCTTGCCTTCAAGAGCATCAAGACCACAATCATCGGTGGTTGCGAAACTCATGAATTCAGACCTCACCGTAGGTCGTATGTGCTCAGGAAATAGTCTTCGAAGGACTTCCTTGTACCCTTGAGCAACTTTAGGATCTTTGTATGGGACAACTTTAGTGGTACTCCCCCTGAGGACCGATTGACTATAGAACTTGGGGCTCAATGCAAAGGCAAGTAGATGCAAAGGGGTAGTCATTTTGTTCCATCTCTCTACCATGATTATTTGTAGTTCCTTGAAGAACTTTTCATTAGGATCTTGCTCTCTCTCATTTATGATATTTCTAATATCCTCAATCATGGAGTCTATGCCATCATATACCTCACTCAAGTAAGGCCTATCCATGTCAGTGTATCGGATCATACTCAATATAGGTTCAGTGAACCTCAAGAGGTACTTAGCACAATCCCACCAAGAGTCATCTAGTATCATTGCCTTAATGGCAGCTGCCCTGGCACTATTAGATTGCCTCCATATGCTCCAATTAGCGCTGATTACCATTCTAGACAATGCCTCTTTAACCTTGACAAGGCATCTCAAAACAATAGTGTTGGAGGCAAAGCGGGTCTCGGCAACCTATTTTAAAATCAAAACAATAATAAATTAAAATCAAGATTAAAATTAAAATTTAAAAATTAAAGACATAGAAAGTTTATTAAAGTAAAGTGACTAAATTTCTAAAACATATTTAAATTTTAAATAATTTAACTTACCTTTAAGAGCTCCAATTTCGAGAATTGTCTAACTATGGCTTGCGTCATATGGTGGTTTGTGATGAACATCTGGATCTCCTGTGCATCTTCATACATTTTTTTAATCCACTCAATCTTAGTGCCAATTTTTTGCATCATTAGGTTGAGTGAGTGCACAACACAAGGTGTCCAAAAAATGTGTTCGAAGCGCTCCTCAACCAATAACCCGACAACCCTACAATTCTTGGCATTGTCGGTTATTACCTGAACAATATTTTGAGGGCCAACTTGCTCAATGTCTTGGATGAGAATGTTTGCCATGAAAGGACCATCCTTCACCTCCCCTTCACAATCCACTGCTTTTAATTACATTGCACCTCTTGTGGACATTGCAATAATATTGACCAAAGGACGATTTCTCGCATCTTTCCATCCATTTGATACTATGGTCACACCTGTTTCGATCCATGAATCCTTGATGGGCTGCATAGAAGCCTCTACATTGATCACCTCTCTATCCAATAAAGTGGTGCGTACCTTTTCATAACCTGGGTCCTCGAACCCCTTTGGAGCTTCATTAATTGATCTCACCATTTTTTGCCAATGCAATGAGCGAACAACATTAAATGACAATCCATTCGCATAGATGCATCTCGCTATGTCTTCCTTAGCAATGTCTCTAGCTTCATTCTGAAATGATAATTCTAAGGGCCCCTTTGCTCTCTTATTTGCAACTAGTTCTTGAGGACCACGCAAGAATGGATGGCCCTCTATGGGTGGTTCATTGAGAGTAGAAACTGAAGCCATAGATGATGTTTTTTTTATTTTTAGCATTTTGCAGAGGATGACAATTACCATGCCCAGCTGCTTCGTCTGCTTGTTTTTACTCTTGAATATATTTGTTCACCATGTGGTTTGGAAGAAGGGATTTAGGTAGTACCCCATTAACTCTTGGCTTCCCTGTACAAAATTTAATGCCCTTTTGAGGAATAAAGCACACATGTGCGTTCACTAAATTCCTTTTGAGGAATAAGAGCTACTAAATTCCTCTTTGCAATGGCTGCAAATCCACAGATAACCTCCTTCGCCTGGCATTGGTTGAACCATTTCCACATATTTCCATAGTGGAGAGCATTTGTCTATTTTGAAGCGGGAGTTTCCGGTGCTTGCAACACTTCTAGTTCCAGCCATTCTTCAAATCTACAAACAACAAACCAGTGTTAATAAATGGTATGAATTTGATGTCTTATTCACGGCTCCAATGCATGACAGGATGAGAGTATACATTTTATTGAAATATAATATATTAGTCATTTGAATGTAGGTGTGTTCATGGAAAAAGAGGAATAATTGAACTAGGTGTATAGCTTCTAGTTCTTACAAATGGTGAATTTAAATTGGTGGATAGCAAACCTGTCTACAAAATATTGGCGGGATCAGTTAAATATTTATATTATGTAGAGAAGCTAGAGCTTTCTTTTCGAACTATTCATAGGAGTTCTTGAAATTTGTGAAATGGATGACCAATTTGTTACAGTGACTGTCAATGGCATGTTGAATCCCAAAAATGATGATTGGGTGGCCTTGATTTCTCCTGCAAATGCCAAGTATGCTTCTTTTATCATTAACGGTGTTAAAGATTATATGAATATATTTCTGCTCCTACTTTTTTAATGGGTTGCAACTCTGTTCAGTAAACTTAAGTCGTCTGAAAAAGAAGAGAGCCTGTAAATATTTCTGTTCTTATTAATAGTTATTATCTTTCAAACAAAAATCCAATTCTACAAATTGTTGTTTTTAACTTTTAAGAGGTTTTAGATGGTGAATAGAATGATTATATGGTTGAGAATGATTAACCTGTGAACTGCAAAAGGATGTTGTATGCCGTGAGGATGCTGTATGCCGTGTATGTAGAGCCGTGAGGATGCTGTGTGCCGTGTATGCAGAGCTGTGAGGATGCTGTGTGCTATGTATGCAGAGCCGTGAGGATGTTGTTTATGCAAGCCATGAAGGATACCGTGAGGATGTTGTATGCAAGCCATGAAGGATGCCATTTATGCAAGGACGTCATTTATGCAAGTTGTGTATGCGAAGACGCGTTTTAGATTTAGGTTGATTTAAAAATGTTTAAAAACACTGCAAGAAAAGTCAACGAAACTGACATTCGCTTGACATTTGCCCAAACTCAACGAAATTTGTTCCTGGCTCGCGCATTCAAAACGAATTCGTCCAAATTGAGCTGAAAGTCGACCAAGGTCCTGTGCGACGACTTTGGAGTGAATTTGTTAGTAAAAAAATGAATTTATGGTGAATTTGCACCGTTTATGACTTCGGTGTGAATCGACTTTCGAATTTGGGGTCGACAGGCCAAATGTGGTAACTTAGCCTGGAACATTGCATGAAATAAAAAAAATTGGGTCTGATGAAAGATGATTCTGAGTCTTAGTAACCTCATCCTCATTGTTAGTAGGAGATGAATTTAGTTGATGATGAAAGAAGGTTGCACTTTTGCGAGTGCTACCAAGGGGAGCCGAATTGGATGCATTTGGATTCATTGCAGCTATCATGGCTTCTTTTATTTTTTCCCTTTCTTCTTTATGCAAGTCATATTCAACAAGAAGGGCCTTCATGTGTCTAACAATCTCAAGAGTTGTCTTGGGGCAGCCTTCCACACCTTGTCTGGATATTCTATCAAGGTGGTATTTTAATCTATTCACTCCACCTGTCATCCATTTGCCACATTTTGTGCAAGTTACCTCTCCCTTTTTATTTCCCCTTATTCCATACTTGCATGCCTCATCTTTATTTTTACCAGATTTTGGAGCTTCCATGCCCTTTCTATTTGAAGTTGACATAGCTGTTACAACATAAAAAATAAAAAAATCAATAGGGTTTTATGGAAAAACAATGAAAAATTGATAATGAATCATTTGATAACAATAGTATTAAAAAACAAGATAAAAATGCAAGGAAATAAGTTAAAAAGGGAAATAGAATTTTTTTTGCCAGCATTTCCCCTTGTTTTTCAAGATTTTCTTGATTTCTAATGGAAGGGGAAAAAAGAGTAGAAAATTTCTTTACTTGGATGTATTTTTCTGTTTTCATGCTGATTCTTCAACTTCTCCACATCCTAAAACCCTTTTAAGACCAAGAGCAAAGAGCAAATGAGAGAAAAACACTTTATTGAGGGGTTGGGCATGTTGACTGGGCAACGCGAGTCCAAGTTAAAGATTCGTGAGTCCCGATGTAGGACTCGCATGAGTCCATGACAAAAACTCGCGAGTCAACTTGTAGTCACTCGCCTAGACTCAGCTCACGAGTCCATGGCGAGTCTACTCGGCTCGTCATTGGACTCGTGAGTCCACGCGAGTCCGCTGCAAGTCTTGTGAGTTTTTGAACTATGCTCACTACAACCCAAGGTGAGTTAAAATGGGACATTACATAACCATGAAGATTTGTGAAAACTCTTAGTGTTTCAACTCCAAGAGTCTTTGAATGATAAATCAAAGCATGCAAAAGTTTGCTGTCTTGATCCAACACCGCGACTAAACTATCAAAGTTTACATCACAAATTTTCGTAAGATGAACTCTCAGATTTTGGAAGGTTTGAAGAAACAAATAATCGTTTCTGTTTCAGACTGGAATCAGCAAAACACAACCTGGTTTTAGTGCTCTACACAATGGACAATAGCAGTACCAATGGAATTCCCAAGTATAAGCATGCAGAGTGAACATTGTATTGCACACAAACAACTTTTAAATGGTTTGTAAACACTTTCAATCAATCCCCAACTGAAACCCTTTACTTCCTTGACAAGGAATAATATGCCAACTCAAATGAGAGCAGACCAAAATGTGGGGTGACTGGACTGTAAGCTCAAGACTAAAATTCTTACCCATTCTTTGCCAAGGAACACTTCCAATGAAAGGTACCGACTCGGATTGCAACTATAATCAGAACTGAAAATGTACAACTCAGAAACTTCCATTGATTTTGACAATAATTAAATGATAGCGACTCAAATATACGTCATTTCATATTCATCATAAACCAGCATTCAGTTTAACATTGTGATCTCAAATAAGGACAGTAATAACATCTGTTACAACTAAGCATATGGCTCATCTCAGATAGCATTAGATTCATAACTGATCAGCATTCAAAACTTAAAAATAACCTGGTTAGTCACTCCCTAGGGAACTACAACCTCAGACTGGTTAAATATTTGATGAGAATATCAATTGGGTGGTGCATGGGAATGGCGTGTATGTCCTCAGACTGCATGATTATATCCATACACAGACTGACCTGGTTCATAGATTGATGTTGCTGTTGTTACCGACCTCATGTCGAACTGGGGTAGTAATCCCTTTTTGTGCCTGGGAATTGCTTCTACTTTGCTGTGCTGGTAGTCAATAGCAAAGGCAGAAGCAAATATTGCCACTGCAGGGGGTAGACATCACTTAAGTTGTATCAGATCCACCTTCCAGATTTAAAATGAATGCTCCACTCCTTTAGCTGTTCCTAATACTTCTTCTAAACTCCTATGTTGCGCTTCTAGTGTAAAAAGGTGACTTCCAGTAAGGATCAGATTGCTTGATTCAACAATGGCTAAATATACAATGATTTAACAGAGAAGCTAAATGAAGATGGAGGCAGGGGCTACGTCCTACTGGATGAAGACACTTAGGTTTTCATCCATGCCTCCTGCATTCTTTCAATGCAAGAGCAATATACAAACCTTTGGTGCCTAGACCACCAAGCAACCACCTCTATATACCATTTCCACATAAGTCGGCCCAAAACCAAATCGTCCCAAGGACGGGTAAAACAGGTCGGCTAGGTGAAATAAAATTTATTTAATATTACTATTTATTCATAAATTTTAAAATTTACTTTATTATTTTTTTCACATCACCTATTAAGGAAATTAAACGGGCATTTCAAACACCAATGCAAATAAGGCTGGTTGGCTAGCCTTGATTTTGGCTTATCACATACAAGAGTTACCATTGTTCATTTCTCCAATTCTTACTTAAAATCTCTCTCCAATCCATTTATAGATGAACAAATGGAATCACAAGATGGCTGGTAAGGAAAGGAACAATAGTAACCCTTCTGAAATTTTGATCCTATTAGTTAATAGATTTGTCTTTTTTAAATAATAGATAAACTGACTCTCTTTTCCCAGATACGAAGACAAATTGCTAACGAACAGTTGGAGAGATCACCATTGCATGGATGATCTTCCTCTGAATTTTAGAGGTACAGCTCCCTTTTATGATGTAATTTGGGTTTTGGGGGGGATGCTTTTATCTGGAAAGAAGGTAAACTAACATATTCACATAGCTATGACACAGATGTGATTATGAATTTATGAAGAAAAGGAAACTGAGATAAATGACACAAGGTTTACCTGCTCAGGACCAACAAGTGATTATTAGGAAAAATGAAAATCAGTCCCCTTTCAGATGATATGAATAATTTAAGACACAAAGTTCAGAAAGTAAACACATCCATAATCTGATGTAACAGATGAAAGCATCCAGAAATGATTGCAAATCACAAACTAAATGACAACCAAAAGGAAATATAAGCAAATACAAAGCTCCAGAAATTTCCTTTATTTCAAAATCCTGTACAAAAGTTCATGTTACTAAAAGAAAGTATGCTGCTATCTCCCCTTTACAGAAAAACTCTGCCCTTTCAATGCCTTCGCCCTTCATATTTAAAGACTCCTAATGAGTCTTTTTCAGTTTTTTGTAACTGCTCCTTGAAAAGGACAAAATAAAGTAATAAAGCCTTTTGCACTCCATGAAAATAAAATTTTACTCATTAATGAGTTAAAAACATACTAAAATGAAAATCATAAGGAATTAATAAACTCTGGTGGACAATGACTTTAAAGATGATGTTATAGAAGATATTTCCTCGTCAAACCCAATATACTCCCTATATTCTGGAACTTCTGAGAAATCTAGTTTGGGTCTCCATAGCAGCAACCTTTCAAGGTTAAATAATTTTTGCAAATTTCTGGTTGGGCATAATAGGAATGTGAAAACAAACAGCTATCTCCCCTATCACACATTTCCTTAAAAGGAATTTGCAGAGTGGAGTAATAATTGTGGGTTGTTGGAAGCTGTAAGCTTCTTTAGTATCGGCAGAATTTGGCTGTGTACTTTGGGTTATCTTATTAACAAGTGCCATACACTCATCTCATATTTGATGAGAATTAAGATATTTTGAATCAACATATGGTCCTGCAAATCAGACATCTAGGCACATATTAGGTGTCATCTCCGAGTCAATAGAGAATGAACTCAGATTTCCTTCCAGTTGCCAGAAACAAGAAGACATATATGTTCGAACTCATATTCATTGCAGTCACAAACTCAACATCCAACTGGTTGAATGTCTTGTGGATTTTTAAGTCTCATGGCAGCCATTGTAGATAAAGAGTGACCTCTTTCCTTACTGAATGAATTTTGTGATTTCCCATTCGATTCTTCATCGTTGTTGAATTCCAGAGATCGATTGCAAATGTAATCACACTGTGATGTTGTCTGTATTTTCCAAATGCATCGATCTCTTTGTATTTATACATGACAAGGACAAGAAGTCTATTCCTTAATTTATTTTATCAATTTAACTATTTAGTTATTATGAGTTTAATTTGTGATGTCCCCATTTTGAAATAGAAATTAATATTTTATAAAATAATAAAAGAAAATTTAATAAATTATTAAAATAATAAAATAATATATAAGTATACTAATATATTTTTAATATAAAATATTATTAAAATAATAATAATAAAAATATGATATATAAATATAGTATAATATAATATATTGATGAATCAATATAATAATAATATTAATAAATTATTAAATATAATAAATATAATAAATAACAAATAAGTAATCACACTATAATTATAATCTATTATTATTTATAATATATTATTCCTATAGTAAATATAAATAAACAAAATAACATAATATAATTCAAAAGACATGACATAATATAATCCAAAAGACATGATATAAGAAAACAATTAAAATGGAAAAAACACGAAGAAATAATATGGAAAACTTGGGAGAAAATAATATAAGAGAAAATGAAGGAGAAAATAAAGGAGGAAATGTAAGAGGAACTCAAGGGAGGAAAAAAGAATATACGGAAAACAAAAGTGAGTAAAGGATAAAAGACTTTCAACGAAAATTCAACATGGTGGTATGTCATTTAATATAAATAAATTCTTTATATATATATATATGTATTTGAACATTTCTATTTTCATTTATGTAGATATTAATACATATATACATACATATATATATATATATATATATATATATATATATTATGAGAATTCTTAATCAATGCATTCTTGAGTAATTATGGATTTCTTTTATGAATAAATGTAAAAATAATGATTATATAATCAACAATAAGGTTTGTACATTTTTATGTCCACCATAGATGATGATATGGACTCCATATAAAATGAATCTTATATTCATTAGAGATGGATCCCCATATCTGGAGGGGGTTAAAGGAAATTGTTATAGTTTCCCTAGTCTCGAGATTGTTATAATCTCATGTAGGCAGTATATATACTGATGCCAGTCATATGCATATCCGTAGGCTTGCATAGCATTTATTGCTTCCAAGAGACTCTTATGGGAAGTACTCTATGGGATGAGGTGTCGATAGCCCAGTTGCTTAGAGTGGATCTTATATCCCTCAAACTGAGAATCGGGAATTCTGTGAAGCCTGACCTAGAGGCAGCCTTAAGAATCAAATCCCCCCTTATTAACTTAGAGTAGAGTATGAGTCATGTAAATATTGTGTAATATTTTGTACTAACATCGGTTTTGCAGGAAATTATAGAAGGAGAATAAGAAGGGACATTACAGTGGTATTAGAGCATGAACCTACCAACCTGTAGGGTAAAAGTAATAAGGTACAATTATAATTACACAACCATACAATTTGGTATTGATTTGCAATATGGACAGTACCGTGGAAATATGAATTCTATCTTCATAAATGATGAGATCCAAGCTATGCTTGGTTGTGACTGAGATTGAGATAATCTCCACAGTATGAGAGATTGATATAATCTCCATAAGAATGACTTGACTGAGATTGATATAATCACCATAATGCCAGAATATTCTGATGAGTCAACTTATGCATATGCGAACAACCTTGGGTAGAGGATATCTCTTCCGAGATGAAAAGCCTTGGGTAGAGGATATCTCTTCCAAGATGAAAGGCCTTGGATAGAGGATATCTCTTCCAAGATGAAACCTTGGGGTATGCCCTCTAGAGAAGACGATGAAATAACAAAGGATGGTTCTAGAATCGATCTTATATCATTCAGAACCCTAGAGATCCTCAAGAGGGTTAGGGAACCTGATCTAGTAGACTTCCCCTAAAGATTTGATAGATTTAGGAAGATAGGTTTAAATTATCCATGAGGATTGATCAATGACATTCTTGGTGAGTGTCAAGATTTGATAAAGGACATTCTTGGAGTTGAGAAACATCTATCAGAAGAGAAGGAATGTGCTACAACAAATCAAGTTTAGGGTCATTGGATGGCATATCGACATAGAAAGACACCACTCACACCAAAGGTTTGAATTGCTTGAGGACAAGCAATTTTGAAAAGGGCGGACTGTGATGTCCCCATTTTGAAATAGAAATTAATATTTTATAAAATAATAAAATAAAATTTAATAAATAAAATGATATAATATAATCTATTATTAAAATAATAAAATAATATATAAGTATACTAATATATTATTAATATAAAATATTATTAAAATAATAATAATAAAAATATGATATATAAATATAGTATACTATAATATATTGATGAATCAATATAATAATATTAATAAATTATTAAATATAATAAATAATAAATACTTAAGTAATCACACTATAATTATAATCTATTATTATTTATAATATATTATTCATATAGTAAATATAAATAAACAAAATAACATAGTATAATCCAAAAGACATGAGTTTTGGAAAAAAAAGGTATAAGAAAACAATTACGGGGAAAAAGGAAAAAACACAAAGAAATAATATGGAAAACTTGGGAGAAAATAATATAGGAGAAAATGGAGGAGAAAAGCTAGGAGAAAATAAAGGAAGAAATGTAGGAGGAACTCAAGGGAGGAAAGAAGAATATATGGAAAACAAAAGAGAGTAAAAGATAAAAGACTTTCCGCGAAAATTCAACATGGTGGTATGTCATTTAATATAAATAAATTCTTTATATATATATATGAGCATTTCTATTTTAATTTATGTAGATATTAATATATATATATAATTAAGATATATAATAATATATATGTATATATTATGAGAATTCTTAATTAATGCATTCTTGAGTAATTCTGGATTTCTTTTATGAATAAATTTAAAAATAATGATTATATAATCAACATTAAGGTTTGTACATTTTTATGTCCACCATAGATGATGATATGGATTCCATATAAAATGAATCTTATATTTATTAGAGATGGATCCCCATATCTGGAGGGGGCTAGAGGAAATTGTTATAGTTTCCCTAGTCTCAAGATTGTTATAATCTCATGTAGGCAGTATATATACTGATGCCAATCATATGCATATGCGTAGGTTTGAATAGCATTTATTGCTTCCAAAAGATTCTTATGGGCAGTGCTCTATGGGATGACGTGTCAATAGCCCGGTTGCTTAGAGTGGATCTTATATCCCTCAAGCCGAGAATCGAGAATTCTGTGAAGCCCGACCTAGAGGCAGCCTTAAGAATCAAATCCCCCCCTTACTAACCTAGAGTAGAGTATGAGTCATATAAATATTGTGTAATATTTTGAACTAACATCGGTTTTGCAGGAAATTATAAAAGGAGAATAAGAAGGGACATTACATAATTATAATCTAACTTTATATATATCTATATATCAATGTATATAGTAATATCAATTTTTATATATATTGATATATATGTATATCTATAATAAATCATTTCTCATAATAATCATATAGTCAGTATTATTTATCTGACCGATGCTACAAACATCAACACTCCCTCTTAGCTAGGGAGGATAAATCAATCCAATATCAACACTTAAGACACTTGACAACATCAATTATATGATGTAAGCAAAAAAGGCATCATCCTCATGATGTAAGCAAAAAAGGCATCATCCTCATGATGTAATCAATAGAAACATAGTCTCAATGTGTGGATTGCCTCCATCGGCGATTCTATCCACAAGTCCTCAGGTGGATTGCCTCCATCAACAATTCTATCCATTTGATATCTTGAGTATTGGCCTATCAGAATGTCAACACATGACATTCACCAAGTACTCAAGACTTCATAAAGATAGCATCTCATGATATCGAGAGCATTGGCCCGCAATATATCGACTCTCAAGATAGTCACGAAGTGCTTAGAGTAATGGCCTAAAAACATCAATTCTCATGATGTACACCAAGTACTCAAGAGTTTATAAAGATATCATCTCATGATATCGAGAGCATTGGCCTACACAATATCAAGTCTCATGATATCCACCAAGTGCTCAGAGTAATGGCGTGCAGAATATCAAGTCTCATGATATCCACCAAGTACTCCACAAATGTTCATAGGTAATGTGCACTTACCATAAGAACATTCACATCATCTATTATGATCTGTTTCATCCATCACAAGATGTCTATCACAATAGAAGATCAAGTTATTGTAAGATTGTCACCTTCCAATAACTTTTGCAAATACAAGTGATAATCATTTGGAAGTCGTCACTTCCTCATGATTTACACAGGGGGCAGGCCCATTAAAAACATTCATGATTCATTAGTATAATAATCAATTATATCAAGTTTACCTTTGAAGTGTTTCACCTTCAATAGTGAACTCCCTCTCAATCAATATGATCAAGATTGTCACAAGTTGACTGAACCATCTGCTCTCTTTGAAGCTCAAGTTTGTCAACTTCTTGACCTCGTTGAAGATGTGAGACTCCCTTTGAATTTGAATTTCATATGCTTTCGTAAGGTGAGCCCATATAATTTTACGCATGAATCAATCTTTCATATGATTGTTGAATCTGCAGTGGATGTGCCACGCATTCTCTGTTCCACGTCACAATTCCTTTCACCCTGTCAATACAAAAATCCATTTGCCTTTATCTTCTCAGCCCTTCTTTGCTCTGTGAAGAGAATTCAACTGTGAAGTGCCCACTCTCGGGTTTGTAGATAAATAATCTGCTATTGGCATACTCTCGGCCCCTTGCAGTCGATAGTTAATTTTGTCTCCTTTCAACAGACAATCTATTCTTAAGTGTATCCTTCTCGGCTCTTCGAGGACTGAGATTGTTCACGCCTCCCTCAAACCGCCTCACTCAAGGCTTCTGACATGGCTGCCTTGTACTCAATGGCTTGGTAACGAGCATTGACTCCTTCCTTGCCCGAATCCAACTGTGTACTCTCCTCATGAACAATACCCTGTGACTATATTGCTCTTGGCCGCATCTCCATTTGATACATCTACTTCCCTATTTTCCTATTTGCTCCCTTCGCAGTCCAGAAGACACGACCTTGGGGTGCCCCTGCATAGCAATCAGGTGGCTTCATGCCCCTCTAATAATCTGATGCCGAGAATCCAACACTGTCCCAATAGGCCGAAAAAACTACACAAGAGTTCCCGATTTCGACAGGGATGCATTATGGGATGACAACAAGTGCCGCACCCAATTCCGAGATACATGCAAAGCAAAATCCATTCCAAGTCAGTCATAGAGCCACCACATAGAAATTCTGATATCGAGAGAAGTGTCACTGCCACAACTTGTTGGAATGATTGCCACTGCTTCGGGCCACATCTCCGCAAGCACAGACGTGCATCTCCTCGATCCACACCGTGCAAGAGCCATCGCATAGGAAATAGGTGTCTGAATAGCGTTTGCCGTGGCACGGTCCTCTTTGAATAGATAATTAAGTTTATTTGTCCTCCTTTACATTTGCAACTTGGCTCTGATACCATGTTGAATTCCAGAGATCGATTACAAATGTAATCACACTGTTATGTTGTTTGTATTTTCGAAATGCATCGATCTCTTTGTATTTATACATGACAAAGACAAGAAGAGACATGTCCCTTCATGGGACATGTCTATTCATTAATTTATTTTATCAATTTAACTATTTAGTTATTATGAGAATAATTATAATCTAACTTTATATGTATATATATCAATGTATATAGTAATATCAATTTTTATATATATTGATATATATGTATATATATAATAAATCATTTCTCATAATAATCATATAGTCAGTATTATTTATCTGACCGATGCTACAAACATCAACAATCCCCTGTAGGAGGAATAGGAAAAGCAACCCCTTTTCTGTTATCTGGCAGGACATTACTTATTGGAAAAACACATTCAACTACTTCATTTGCGGCAAGTGTATTGGATCTTGAAATTGATAGCCTGGCTTTGAAGTTGCAAGGATGAAAATATGCGGATAGATAATGTAATGACTTCTCAGAGTGAGTATTGCAGCATCTGATGGAAATTTTTGTCTTTCAGATTCGTATTATGATCCTGTGTGAACTTGGTGCCTTCGTATTGGCATAAGGAATGGGAGGCAGGCACAAAATGTGAGATTCAACTTCACTTGTACTAAGTGCACTTGCTTGAAAGTTCCTAAAATCTCAGCAATGAACTACCTTGTGCGTATGCCATCATTGAGCTTGATGAGACCACATCTCTATTGAGGTGTTCAATAAAATAATTTCAGCACCTTGTTTGTGCTTTCACATTTGTATGTGCATCTGTTGAGCAATCTTAGCCATCATATCTAACAAAGAGTTTTTATTGATATGATTTGATGTATTTCCATACCCTATTGCAACGCCCCCAATTTGGTGTAGCAGGGAGAATGTTTGCAGAGGTTGTTGAACTGGTTCCATACCTACTGCTCATATATTCTTGAAAGTCTTCAAAGCTTTCTCAATAAAACTGTTTAAAGTGTTTCATGCAGTCATCATATTCCATGAGATGACAATCTCTTTGCGAGGCATTCCATAGAACAATTTAGGTGCTTTTTTGTGATTCCAAGTACAACCCATTACCAACTAGAATATCTGACAAGATTCTCCCTATTAAGTGTGGTTCAACGGATGTTCATAATTTGTTCCAAAGCTCCCATTTGCATGGTAGAGAGGAAGGATGGCGACAAAGGTTGCAGATTTCGGCTTTACATATGCCAATTGCATTTGCTTGAAAGTCTCTAAAGCCTTTTCAGCAAGTGTGTTTTGATAGGCTTGTTGGGGAAAATAAAGTTCAGGAACCCTTGTCAGGCTTTGATACTTGTTCATAAACTAGTACAAAATGTCGACAAGATCAAAAGATCTCCACTTTGCTCCTTTAGATCTGTGAGTTCAAGATAAAGAGTTGGGTTCAACAAAATCATTTGGATATGCCAGTCGGGTCCAGGAGAAGTCATTGAACCATTGACTCTTCACAAGTTGTGCTGGGACTATGCTAAATCTTCGACTTGGTTCACGAACCGCGTCAAAATCATGAGTCCTCTCCAAACATGCCTTAAAATCATTTCAGCTTACCGCCTCATCGCCATCAATATCAAAGCTTGAAAATTTGATATACATTGTTCTCAGAAATACATGGGAAGACCGGTTCCACTTCCAATATTCATTCCTCTTCTTTCGGAAGAAAGCCCTTGCCATTTATGTCACAGTATTTAAATGCTAACTCACATACAAGAGGAAATTTGGTTGTTTCATGATAGACATCAAACCATATAAGAATTCACTGAATTTAATTGCATGCATGCCCAATACGGATACAAAATCATCTACATTTACCTGCCCACGAGAATCTGGACTTATTGCAGCAAATTTCTTAGGAAAACCAATTGCATCCTCTATGCTTATTTTGAACAACCTTTCCATTTTAGTCATCTCAGTTAGATAGGAAGAAGGTGAAGCCAATCCTATTTGTGGTGCTCTAGAAGCAAGAATCAAATCCCCGTGCGAGTGTTTTGATTGTACAACATTTATTACCTTCGCCATTGAGTAACCAACAAATTTCTGGACCCAAAATCTTTTTTAGTGTTTGTCAAAACTCCTTGGTTTTTCTCTGTTTGAAATATTCTCTTGCTACTGAAAACTAGACAATGCCATAAAAATAGTGCAAATTCTGTTGTGCACCACCTTTAGCAGCATCCCAAATGTCATAAGTAAACTGTTCTTTTTGTCTCTGAAACTTCTTGTCGTTATACATCTTCACAACAACATTCGACTAAATTCTTTTCAACAAAACAATAGGAGAGAACAGTCATTATTTATGGGATAGTGGCATCTTGTTAATCCTAACCGGTTACTGAGAGGGGGGGGGATGAATCAGTAAATTCAATTTCTTTTAATCTTTTCTATTACTTATTCTTGTTTATAATGAAAATATAAAGAATGCTTAAACAATCATAAACATAAATCACATGCACAGGCTAACACAAGATATATACGTGGAAACCCTTGGTTAGAAGGAAAAAACCACAGTGAGACAAAACTAATGAAACTCCACTACTGCAGTAATAAAGCTGCCCGGTTAAAGACTTACAAAGCACTGGTTAGAATGCTACCCGGTAAAGGGATTTAAAAGAGATCGGTTAAGATCTTGACCCTGTAAGGAGTCACCTTGACAAAGGACTTAAAAACATCAACAAAGATGTCACCCGGTGAAGGGATTTATACAACAGAACCTGTTAGGGTTCACCCTGATTAAGGGATTTAAATTTGCTTCTCATAATAAAAGCAATGATCTTCTTTGACACTTTATTTGTCGATCAGATCATACCTGTTCTCTCCTTGCTCTGCTTCATTGGTGAATCTTTCTCTCTTTCACTCTCAGTGACTGTATCCCTTCTTAGAAAACTCTGCTCTCTCTGCGCTCTTGATTTTCAACAACAACGCTTGTCATGCATGATGCCTTGTATTTATACAAAATTATCTTATTATTATTACACCAAACCGTGCTGCCAAGTTGTAACTCATCCAAAAATCTCGCATGCAGAACTCTTGATCAAAAAGCTTGCAAATAGATCTTCAGTTTACCTCAAAGCGCTCACAAATTTTTTTTTAACTCCAGTTCTTCTGAAAAACGCTCTGCAAAATCCGGATCAGATTATAAAGCATTGACCGGTAAATTTGCAATTTTGTACACAAACCGGTGTGCAACCTGTTGAGTCATTTGCCTCCTGTGGTGTCCTACTAGACCGGTTGGACAAGACCAAACTGGTATTAATGCGACCGGTTAAGGTACACTATTTCCGTAGTAAGTCTACTGGTTCACCACTATTGCTCTAAACTTGAGTACCGGTGTGTTTGATGTTTGCCAATGATGACAACTAAGCTTTATGCCAACACATCTATCTTCTACCCTTTGGAATAGTTTTGTATACTTTTGGAATGTTGTTTCTTTTCAGTTTCGAACTCTATTAATTGCTATTATTTCCCTTGTTCAAATCCATTTTTTTTGTTAATATGAATTTGTTGATCTTTTTTTAATCAATAGATGATACTCTCACATAGATGCAAAACAAAAAAAACTAATGTTTAGTTTGGTGCTCCCACCTTTGATATCGAAAAGACAGTTATAAATATAGATTATTTTTCACTTTTGAGCATTTTACTTTCATGTAGAACCCTCAGAAATTGATTTTTCAAATGTGCATAAGTAGAAATCTAGTTCGTTTGTTTCAAATTTTAGGAGTATATTAAATCAGGGAGTTGCCCCTACTGATTTGAAGAGAGGATTTCCTCACACATTGTTTCATTTTGTGTTGTGATGGAAGTGACAAATTAAAATGCTAACAAAATTTCCTGTTTAAAAAATATGCTATCAAATTTTATTTTGTATTTGATATTCTAGCTGTTGATTTTCACTCTTCATTGCTGACTAACTTATTTTTTAGCATAGGCTTACTAAACTAATCCATATTTCACTAATGTTGATTACTAGGGGTTTGTGGTTGTGGAGACAAATTTCCGGGTATATGCATATTCAACTTCAAGACTACATTCAGAAATTTTACGCTTATTTTCAAGGTATCTGCTTGACTTCTTTAACCTCCCATTTGAGTCAAAGATAAAATGCTACCAGCATTTTTGCTTTTACACTAGTTTGCTTTGTTATCTTTGTGTACCTATTTACACCTCCAACTGGTGATTTTGTAATTGTTTTATATACAATAAGATTGCATAAACATGTGATAATTTTGTGACACTAAGTGGGTCCATTAATTTGATATGTAATTTAAATAAAATAATTAATGATTAGATAATAACTTGAAAAGGCAGGTCACAATATAAGGCATGTCAAACAGATCACACCAACTACCCCAACAAAAAAGTAATACTATTTGGAGAAATCCTAGTCATCAAAATTACAATTACAAATCTAAGAACTACAGTAAAAAACCTGATCAATATAATGAGACCAACAGCGAAACATGATTACAGCAGTTGCAGCAGTCAAAATTAATAAAACATCTAAAGAAAGAGTTCAATTCCAGCAGCATCTGATATTATGACTTTCCATGTACATATCAAACTTCAAGGTTCCACTAGGAAGAGATAAACTCTTACTGCTGTCACCCATTCTTTCACTGTTCTGGTTTATAATGTCAAGATCAGTGGGCTGATCAATATGTGCTACCTTGAAGAGCACACATTTATACTGAGAGGGGGGGGGCGGGGGGGTGAATCAGTATAATAACCTTTTTAAATTTAAATGCTTTTATTCAAAGATAACTTCAATTACTCAAATAAACAATTATACACATGAACACAATATCTACGTGGAAACCCAATATGGGAGAAAACCACAAAATAATTTGCTTTTTATATAATATTGTTCTTTTACAATGTTTTTGTAGGCACCAACCTACTAGAGGCTCCAACCTCTAAATTTATGAGCACCGACTCACTGGAAGCACCAACTCCCACACTTCGTAGGCACCGACCTAATGGAAGCACCAACTCCCCCTGTCCGGATTCTGAGCACCAACTCACTGTTTTTCAAACTTTCTTCCACCTGGATGCTGTTGCTTTATTCAACTGATGATGAACACAATCTGCTCTCTCTAAGTCAGCCAATGTTGTTTTCTTCTTATTTTCAAATATATGTCATTATGACAGTATATTTATAATATAAAAATCTGAATATATATACATTAATTCTTCTCTCTTTTTTATACTCTGACTGCTCTTCCTTTTCTTCTTTCACATGCTGACTTGTCTTCTTTTTTTTCAAAATAGAATTGAATATATATATATTTATTAAATGTCCTTTTAAGAGTTATGTCTTTTCAAAATGAAAAAGGTGTCTTTTATAAAATATTATTAATTTTAAAAGATAAGTTAATATCCCCTTCTTTAAAACAAAACTTTAATCTTCTCAATGCCGACAAGTCTCAAATATTTCAAACTTTTGATAATGTTTATTTGAACTTTTAATATTAAATCAAACTACCTTCAATAATACACTTTGACGCTGCACTTGTCTCTGCCACTATAGAATATTCGACCGCTGTAGATGACATTTAAAATTGAAAAAGTGTCTTCGATAATATATATATAATCATTGTCTTCGATAATATATCCATTGTCTTCAAAAATATAATCATTGTCTTCGAAAATATGACATTCATCCTTCGATAATCATTGTTCTTCAATAATATAATCATATCCATATATATGCATTTCATATGCGTTTCTGTTCATATATGCTGTTACCGTATCATATATCTGATATCATATCCGTATCATATACGCTGTTACCGTTCAAGACTGATTCGTATATGCTGATTCATATATGATTTGCTGATTGCTGAACATACACCTCTAAATTTATAACATCTGCCATCGATAACCGCTGTATATTAATATCATATGTATCCTGTTTGCTGCAAATGATACAATATTAATATCTTAATACATCGCTGTGATATTATATATCTTCTCTGTATATTAATATGTTCTCTGTTCTATGTTCTCTGTATATTATATCTTCTCTGTATATTAATATGTTCTCTGTATATTAATATCTTCATATAATGTATGCTTTCATATAACATATCTTCATCTGTTCTATAATGTATGCTTTCATATATATATATATTGTGATCTATAATACATATATTGTGATCTCAAGTGTATATCCTTTGTGATATACTTATCTCTGAATGAATGCTGAATGTTCTTCTCTATGATCTTGACATCATGCTGTAGGATCTTGACATCAATGACAATTTCCATCATACCTATGCAGAAATAACTTAATTATGTACTTTTATGTAGTCTTTTTGGAACTTCATATAGTCATTGATTAAGTTTTCATTAGGCTTGCTCAGATCATAGGGGAGCATTTTTAACTTTTTTTCTATAGACAATGGTTTTATCTTCTTCAAACAGCTTGAAAAATCTGTCTTAAGGGATCTCTAAAACCACAGTAACCTGCAACTCAATATCAAGATAGTTGAGTCTACTAGAGGACTCTGTAAGGTGTCTCCTTGTGGCTTGAAACTCATTATTTCTCCTCTTCCATAAATGCTATAGAACTTTATTCATTGAAACCAACTAGAAATTATAAAGAGTTAGCATCAAAACCATTGACATAACCAAATAAAACCTTCTGGCAAGGAAACCTATTTTTATGGTTTCAACATGATTTATCCCATAGTTACACTGCCTTGGGGGACGGCGGGACGGCGGGACAAGTTTCCGGGACGGGGTGACAAAGGGGCCTCAATTTGGGGACGGCAGGGGGACGGCAGTGGGGGACCGAGGGGGGGGGTGTATATAGTATATACTATACATGTGGTACTTAAAATGGTATTTATGAAAAGACGTATAACAATATAAGAGTGTAAGACATAAAATCATTGAACATTGCATTGTTAATATATTGAATCATGATTCATTGAACATTTAACATTGCATAATGCATTGAACATTGAACATTGCTTTGGACATTGAACAATAAATCTTAAATACTCCAATCAGCATAAGAGTTCTATTAATTAGCATAATAAATATCAAAAGTATGAGTATCTAACTCATCATAATGATGATTACTGTATTACAATCTTACATTGAGTTGCATATATCAAAACAAGTACAAACAACAAATGTCAAAATCAAAATGCCAAGGAGGCATCATCTCGGGGTCGGCAAAGTCATCATCATCAGAACTATCTCCAAGGTTAAGAGCCGCTAAAGGAACATTGATGTCCAGAAGTCCCCTTGTCCCCATCCGGGATGTCCAGAAGTCCCCTTCAAGGTCGAGGGATGTCCAGAAGTCCCCTTGTCCCCGTCCGGGACGCAGGGATGTCCTCCACCGGGACGGCGGCAGAACGGCTGCTCCGCCCAAAGTGACGAAACGCCGTCCCCACGTCCCGGGTGTGTCCCCGTCTCAAGTGCGGCTGGGTTTTAGGGGGGGACGTGTCCCTGGGTTACTCTGATTTATCCCCTAGGAAAGAAGACCAAAAATTGTTTGCATAAATGCAATAAAAAAACAATATGTATAGATGCTTCTTAAAGATTGCACAAGCTCAAAAATGTTTCTTCTTTGTCTGACTTCTTATTAGATATTTGTTTTCTTGCATGATATATGTCATTGATTTTTAATAAAAAACTAACTGATTCTCCTTGGACACATGTCTGTGTGAATTCTCCCTTTCATTTGAGTATGGGGTTGCATCGTCGATAATTTGATCGCAGTGAAATCTGTTCATGCATACAGGATTTTAATGATCAAATATCTCATTTTGTATGGTATTTTGCTAAGTTACCGGTTCGAATCCGGATGCGGATGCAGGTACGGGTACGAGAACCCAGTATGTGGATACTTGAAAATTTTTTGGGGGGGTTTTGGATGCGTTTGGGTATGTGTGTATATATATATATACTTAAATATGTATATATTATAAATTTATACATATACAAAAAAATTAAAGAAATATACAGAATTAAATCATTTGATAGTATGATACTTCATCATTGATCAATGCCAGATGCCAAAGATAAATATTAAATCATAAATGCCAATTGATAGCTCACAAATATTCAAATAAGCCATATCGTATATGTCTATGTTCGTGATTCCAATGAAAATCAGAAATTCATTACAATTACAAAATGTAGTTCATGATTCATCAATCATCAAAAGGATTATCAAAAAAATCATCTATTGGATTTTCATCTTCAGTTGCTACAAGTTCAGGATCATTTGAACCCAAAGCGGTTCCACTTGCACTAGATGCACCATGTGTAGGGATCTAATCATCATCATAAGTTGTAGTGAGTCTAGTAAGATTCTCAATGGTTGCATCCAAGTTGGCACATTTAGGGGCTACATCCCAAAGTTTCGCTGCCCCATCCTTGTAGTGTTTCTCCTTACATGACAAAATACGCAAGTTGAAATGAATATAAACCATGTCTTCACCTTATTTTGAACCCAACCGGTTATGCTTCACTGAGTGGATAAATGAGTATGTACTCTAATTCTGTTCAGCGGTAGAAGAACTTGCAACTTGGATAGTTTTCACAAAATTAAAAATAAAAATGCAAAGTAAATTAAAGAATGTTAAGTACTAAATTGTAGAATAAAAGTGGTAAAAAAAAACAAAAAAAGCTTACTTGTGAGAGGATCTTGATTGCAAGAGGTTGGAGGTACCCAAATTTTTGACCATGGACGTACCACCATGTGACAACTTCTGTTAAAGTTTAGATCAGATTGTAGACTGTTAATTCTTCTAAAACTTCTTATTATATTTATGTATGGATTCTCAATTTATCACATATATATATTTACAATGATATATACGTTTATATATAAATATATATATAAAAATATATATATATATATATATATATAAATGTATATATATATATATTAATATAGAATATATTTAATATCGTTCTTTATATATATCTAAGTATGATATCGTACTTTACTGTTTTGATGAAGATCGATGTTATCACTTTGAAACTATTTTTGTATGTATCACTGTGAATAGAACAACCACCGATCTCTATATATATATATACCAAAGGCTATCATGGGGAGTCATGCCCACGATGGAGCATGACTCTTCATAGAGTCATTGTCCATTGTGGACACGACTCCATGATGCATTGTCTCCTTTAATCGTATCCTTTGATATCAAGTTCAGTTTAGTTGATACTCATCGACTTGTCTGATTTAATCAGTCGACATGTATAATGATTAGTATGTTTATTAATAACATAATATATATATATATATATATATATATATATATATATATATATATATATATATATAATAATAAACATATACTATATAAATATATATGTATATATAAATTTCTACAATAATGATCTATCACTCTGATAGTAATTATCTGATTGAGGCTACAAACATTAACATTCCCTCTTAGCTAGGGAGGATAATTATGAAAAGACTTATACAATATAAATGGAATATTACCTCAAAGTAATATTAGATGTGATAATGATATTATCTCATAATATCAGGAGTAATGGCCTGCTAATATCAAGTCTCGTGATATTCACCAAGTACTCAGGATGTTCAAAATGATATTATTTCATAATATCAAGAGTAATGGCCTCAAAATATCAAGTCGCATGATATTCACCAAGTACTCAACATGTCCATAAGTTATGTGCACACGTATCCTCAATGATACTTACCATATGAACATTATATTCATGGTTTGTTTAAGGAAATTAATCTACCATGCAAGATATTCATGGTTTGTTTGAGGAGATTAATCCACCATGCAAGATATAATCTATCATGTTTTGCTTAGCCATCATAATAGAAAATTTAAGTTATTGTAAGATCGTCATCTTTCAATAACTTCTACAAATACAAGTGATAATCATTTAGAAGTCGTCACTTCCTCATGATGTACACAGGGCCCAAATAACATAAATACTTTCATTAGTATAATAATCAAATATGCTGAGACTCTTTCTCAGTAATTACAATCATACCAAGTTTTACCTCGGAAGTGTTCCACCTTCATTTTGCAAGAGGTTTGGTGAGGATGACAAAGAACAATGATCTCCCTCTCAATCTAGTATTTCAAATTCTTTAGAATACAAGTTTCTCTGAATCCAAGTTTAACTTACTGGCTTCAGCGAAGGAAGCTTGATATTTAAGTCTGTTAGGGCATTTTGTTGCAGTGTGACCATAGTTGTCACATCTATAACATTGTATTTTAGAGTAGTCTCTCTATTTTTTGAACGACTATTTACCATTTGAGTTCTTGCCCCTTTTCCTTTTCAAACTAGCAGTGAGAATCAGAATGTCTTCATTTGTGGATTCCACCCCGATTCCTCTAGATATTAAATTACACTCTTCTTGAATGCAGTTAGCTTTTAGTCAATCAAATTTGGGGAGTTTGGAACGAGCACTTATTCTTTGTCTAAAGTTTTCCCATGAGATAGGGAGTCCATTTAAAGTTATCATAGTTAACTCTTTATTATCATAGATGTGACCAATTGTTGAGAGTTGGTTTCTCAATTCTGTTATCCTCATAGAGTATGAGGTGATGGTCTCTCCTTTATTCATTTTAATGCTAGAGAGTTGATTTTTAAGAGTAAGAATCCTGCTAGTGTTGTTGATCGCAAACATGTTTTGCAGGGCTTTGAACATATCATATGCAGAGTCTAATTTTGTGATAATGGGTAGTAGATGATCTTTTACTCCGTCTACTAATAATTCCATTGCTTTAGTATTGTCCTTTTCCCATTGACTCTTCTCGTTGTTCTCATTAGATTTAGGAGGATTTTCTATGATTGTTTTTAACTTGTGCTTTCTTAGTATTAGCATCATTTGCAGTTTCCAAGATTCAAAATTTGAAGCACCTTCAAGTTTGTCTTCAAGTTTGATTCCATTCACCATTTTGTAGGTACAAGAATTTTAATGGAATATATATATATATATATATTTTAAAATCTGATCTTGATCATTTCTCAACATGGCTCTGATACCGTGTTAAAGTTTAGATCAGATTGTAGATTGTTAATTCTTCTAAAACTTCTTATTATATTTATATATGGATACTCAATTTATCACACACATATATATATATTCACAATGATATATATGTATATATATATATATATATATATATATATATTACTGACATAATAATATATATATTAATATAGAATATATTTAATATCATTCTTTATATATATCTGAGTAGGATATTGTACTTTATTGTTTTGATTAAGATCGTTGTTATCACTTTGAAACTGTTTTTGTATGTATTGCTGTGAATAGAACAACCACCGTTCTCTCTCTATATATATATATATACCAAAGGCTATCGTGGGGAGTCATGCCCGCAATGGAGCATGACTCTTCATAGAGTCATGGTCCATCGTGGACATGACTCCATGATGCATTGTCTCCTTTAATCATATCCTTTGACAACAAGTTCAGTTTAGTCGATACTCATCGACTTGTCTAATTTAATCAGTCGACATGTATAATGATTAGTATGTTTATTAATAACATAATATATATATATATATGTATATATATATATATATATATATATATATATATATATATATATATAATAATAATAAACATATACTTAAAACATATTTCTGAATAATCATATAAACATAAATATATATATATATATATTTCTACAATAATGATCTATCACTCTGATAGTAATTATCTGACTGAGGCTACAAACATTAACAACTTCCATGGGGTATTGGTCATCAATAGCTGTCGGAGTATGACTTCTTGAGGCCAACATGCCAAATTATTGCCTAACTTCTTTCTCCATTTCTTCATTTTGGAAGAGTCTACTAAATGCTTGTGTGTACCCATTAGCAACTTCTTCATCTCTATATGGTGCTAATCTACTTGGCATAGAAAGTAGTCTCTTGCTATAGTTCCTCGGAGATAGGGCATATGCAAGGAGGTGCAATGGGGTGGTCATCTTTTCCCAAAGATGATGAATGATTGGTTTCACCTTGTTGCATAAAGTTTCACATTCTACAGGGTCATCCTCATGTTTTTGTATTGCCAATTTTACTTTCTCTACCATTGTGTCCATGCCAACATAGACATTCCCCAAGAACGGTGCATTTGTATCAGCAAAACAGAGCATAGTCATGATAGGCTTGGTGAATTCCAATACATATTCCACACGATCCCACCAATTGTCATCCAAGACCAATGACTTACCTTTTGGGCCCTCTCTGAATGTGAAGCCTTCCATACACCCCATTGGTTGCAAATAACCATTTGACCCAATGCCTCTCTCACCTTGAAAAGTCGTCTCATAACAATAGTATGAGATGCAAATCGGGTCTCAGCAACCTAAGTTAGTAGCAATATCAATATGTAAATAACACATTAAAAAAATAATAAATATTAAGCAAATTTATATACAAATTGATAAATGAACATGACATAAATAAAATTGAATAAATTAATTAAATTTAGTATTTACCTTCAACAACTCCAATCTCAAGAAAGATTTGAATATTGATTGTGACATTTGGTGGTTCGTCAGAAACATCTGGATCTCCTCGCCCTCTGTGTATATTTGTTTCAGTCACTCTATTTGAGTTCCAATTTGTTGCATCACTAAGTTGAGGGAGTGTACGGTGCATGGTATCCAAAAAAATGTGCTCATATCATCCCTCAACTAAAGCACTTGCACCCCTACAATTTTTTGCATTGTTTGTGATTACTTGAACCACATTCTCACTACCCACCATCTCTATGGACTCAATGAGAATTTTGGAAATAAATTGTGCATCTTTCACTTCCCCTTCACAATCAACTGCCCTAAAAAACATTGCCCCTTTGGGAGACACTGCAATAACATTAATCAATGGATGGTTTCTGGTATCTTTCCATCCATCGAAAACAATAGAAACACCTGATTCAATCCAAGAATCTCTAATTGATTGAAGGGAGGTTTCTATAGTATTCCTCTCTCTTTGCAACAAGGTGGTATATACCTTTTCAAACTCAAGACTTGTGAAACCAGCCGGTGCACTATTGATTGCGGACGCCATTTCCCGCCAATATGGTAATCTCATTGAGTTGAAAGGAAAACCATTGGCATAGAGGCAATGTGCAATTTTTTGATCAGCAATGTCTTTTGCCTCCATTTTAAATGCCTTGTCCAATGAACCTTTTTTGCGGGTGATAATTTGTACTTCATCTTCATCTTCCACTTCCGGTATAGGCAAGAATGGATGTTTGGAGCCTGCAACTAAATCAGTTGGTAAATGCATTTTTTTTGGCTCCACCAGTATAAGCAGTTTGTTTTGACCTTAGAACCAATCTATTAGCCTCTTCTTGTTCTTTTACAAATCCAGTTATTTGTGCGGGAGACAACCCCTTCTTATCTGGGCCTTGACACATTACCATCCCTTCACCAACTGGGCCCATAAAGTGAAGTTTCACTCGAGAATATGAGTTATTTTTTGGTTTTGTATTACAATAATTACACTTTCAAATATATGCCCCACCTTCTGGAACATGTGAAATTCTTGTGGTATGTCTCCATAAAGGAGATGCTATATCAATTTTGAATTTCCTTGTAATCTGATTTCTTGCTATTATAAGAAATTAAATAAATTTAAATTAGAAAAAAACTAAGAAATACAAGAATACAATGCAAAAAATGATACAAAAACATTAGAACAAAGAGCTAAACTTTGTTTCTTTATTTCTTTAAAAAAATTTGGAAAAAAACTTGAAAAATTTCATCAAAATCTAAAAAGATTTCATTAAAAGACTCAAGAATAGGGTCAAATGCTTATCTTAGACACTTAGATCTCCTTTGTGGAAGCTATTTGACACCCTGTGAATGATCCTCTTTGAAAATAATCACCTGTTCGAAATGCCAAAATGGATACCAAATTTGAAGAGAGCAAACTAGCAAACAAAATGATATGTTCTAACAATGAATGGCCTCATTCAAGGCTGTTTTCGGGTTTTGTGGAAAAAATAAATAAAAAACTCTTATTTTAAGCATGTGGCTTAAGTGAAGTTTCACTTTTTAAAAGTTTTTTAATTAAAAATTGGGCGCTGGGTGTCTGGATGCATCTGGATATATGCTCGGGCGTGCGTGGATACTCACAGGGAGCACAATTTCTCCCTGTGCGCATCCCCTCGCATCCCGCACCAGCATCTGGAAGTAGGGGTGGAGTGCATGCACCTGGTAACTAAGGTATTTTGTCAACAAACTGAAGTATGATACTACTGATACTTCCATTTTCTCTTAATCTCTTTTAGCTACCTTACCAAATTTATACATTTCTTGGAATGTGTGGCCCTAATACTACATGTTGGAATATTGTACAAAGATAAATTATGACAAAAGTACTGTTGATAAAACCCAAAGCAGCACTCTTTATTCAACTTACATTCAATAATAATGATAGAACCAATGCTACTAGACTCACTAAGGCTTGCTCCGGATAAATATGTGAACACTAGCCAAGAATGATTTGATCAATAATGAATTACATAGAAACACAAAAACACAAGATTAGTTCGGGAAAACACCACAGTAAAATCACTCATGACACCACATCATATACTATGAAAATTTACATGATTATCTATAAAATTATAGACAACTGAACCTAGGGAATATCCCTTTCTCTTCCTTCCAAATGGCCTTAAATAATCCTATAGTGCAAGGTGAAATTTTCACCAAATCCAAAATCACACATAAAAAATTCCTGATGAAAATTCCCTTAAATATAGGGAAATAAGATAGGTAGCATTTATGTGAGAAGTTAAAGGTTTTGGAGGACTTTTGGAGCTTGGGTAAACCTTAAAAGTGACAAAATTATGAATAAATGGCATGTGCTATATGAAGGTCTGTGTGTTCTCAAAGGCTTTGATTTGGGTCATGTCAGATAGAGAAGCAACTTTTTTTTAATTATTTTTGACTTTTTCTATTTATGTCCTAACTAATTGAATCACATTTATACTTTTGGTTTGTCAAGTCAGTTCCTATCTTAAGTAATGCTCCTGTTTCTGTAGTAGCATTTGCAGGCTTGTTTGAGATACAAGCGCACAACTCCTCATAGAGATAGTGATGCTGGCCAAGTGATACAACCTCCTCTCCACTGTATTTCATGATTCCATGCTGTGATTGTTTTGGTCCTGCGGATATCATAATCCATGTGTTCTGGACACATAAAACACTTTAGAATATTAAAATATGATGTTTCCTTCAACTTAAATCCGCTTTTGTACATATTTAATAAATGCATACTTGTCTATAAGATCAAAGTAATGTCAAGTGATAAGTTTATCATGTCTTTAAAGCTGATTAATAGAAGGGTACATAGTGACAGGCTTAAACCCCAAAAAGAAAATCTATATTTCATGGTTTTTCAATTTGCTAAGTTTGATTGCTGAGTTCTAATCTGTGTAAAAACTCAGTGTAAAATATCAGCTTGCGGAGTCCAGGCTGAGTATGAGTCTTGTAACTATGTATACAACTTGATTTACAGATTTGTGGTGGAAAACTACCATAACTGTTAATTCATTAATAAACAACCACCCGCTTGCAATAAGTTACTTAGGTCATAAATACATAGTCTATGAATTTAGGATTATATAAGTTATTGCAAAGTGCTATAAAATCTTCCTTAATTGTAAATTGTATGTCAACAATTCTTTATCAAGAATGCTTTCATTCGGAACTGATAATGTCTTCAATCAGAACTGATATGAACTGAAGAGATACCATTGTCAAACCTGTGTGGCATCTCATGCTGATTATCATGGGTCCATAATTCTGTAAAAAATTGTGTCTAGTATCTGTATGAAGTAACTGCACCTGATGCTGGTAGCTCTCCAAAATACTGCAAATCTTAGATACTGCACGATTGATGTTTCGACAATGTCAAGTCCAGGTGATTGATAAAGGACTAAAAATATCAATATGGTTTTTGTTTCCTGTTTTTTTTGGACTTCGGGTATGAATCCCAATTGTACAGGGAATGGATTGATTTTGTATTTAGAAAATGTTTGATGCCAAACAATAAATATAATAAAAAAATTGAGTTCTAGGTTATTGTGCTGTTGTGGCCAGTTAATGGTGCATGGAAAAATATGTATATAAACAAGAAATGAACAATTTTCTGATCATCAACATTCTGAGCAGATTAAAGTTTACAACGCAAGCAGAACCACTTCTATACTATGGAAAATACATTCCATATTTTTAGAATTGTTCTAAGTTTTCTCCTGGATTTTTACAACAATCATTTTAATATATCTGTTCCCAAAAATTGTAGGCTTGAGTACCAACTTCCAAACCTAATTGTTGGGGCAATAACAAAAGAGAGTTTATACAAAGCCTTTGGAAATGGCATTACTGGAGAACAGGTAAGTGTTCTATTTTTCTCTTTGCCAATAGATAGTAGGTTTGGGTAGTTCTTGCCAATTTAGAAGATAGATAGTTGACTTATAAAGGCATGCGGACATTTGGATTTTAAACTATTTTTTATTTACGATCAGTTCTAGTATTCTGTTTCACTAATTAGAATATTCGTTGATTTTTGCTATAATTATAATGAATGTTTCACTAAGATTTTGGGATGGAGGGACACAAAAATGTGTTTTGAGGACAATTTTTTTCCTCAATAAAACCCTAAAATATGCACATGAATTTGTAGATATCAATATCTGATTGTCATATTATCAATGACCATGGAAATAAATGTTTAAATACGCCCCAATTCTATTCCTTAAATTGCGTATTTAAAATGCGTGTTGTAAAACAATGGCTGACGTGGTCCTCAATATTACAAAAAGTAGATTTTTGGAACATTCTCGCTCCCAACATTCACCAGGCCATCTTCATAATAATATGGCTATTTCTCTCAACTACTCCATTCTATTGTGGAGTATTTGGTGTCGTGTATTGCTGTTTGATATCACGTTTAGCACAAAAGTTGTTGAATTTGTGTAATGTAGTGAAATGGAGTCCTAGCCTAGAGGCATAATTCATAAACTAAGATTTTGATTCCCAAATCACTATCTTTCTTTGGAGGAAATAGTAAATAAGATCCAACTTCAGTCCTAAAGGGGGCTGGATGTTGTGTATGGTTATTTCCTCTTTTGATTTGATTTGATGTGATGTGAATATGTAATGACTAAGCAAAACAATGCAAAATTGGCAATATTCAGCATAAACAGAAAGATACAGAACAATAAATCAACACAGAAGCTCAAATCTGGAAATGAGATGTAGAGAGGAACCTATTACTGAAATTTTGGGCTGAAAGTGCCGGTCTAGTGAGCTAGGTGCCTTAATACATAGAGGTGTCTATGTTAGTTGAGGCTTTGGATTTTGGATTAGGATGCTGTTTAGATCTTTCCATCCGAAATTCAGCCCAAAAGGGTCAATCAAGTAAGCTAATCGACATAGTCTAGGAGTTTTTTGCTTGTTCACTAGAAGTGTTCATCTCAGTCTGCTCTATGCAAATCTGCAATTCTTTGTTGTCAAATTTGTAAACTGCACACATAAAAGAGGGAAAAAATGGTTGTGCTGTATAGGGGCTTCCCTAACTCAAACCTTGTGTTGGTGTTTCCACCGGCATAATAGCAACGATGATGAAAATTGAGCTTGCCCCTATTGAGGCAGAGGCTAAATGATAAATGAAATGTTGAATTGAAATGATATTACTTTAGTATTACAATGGTGGTGATGTAATGCTCTTTACTTAACTCCTCGAAGTATTAATTTAATAACATGACAAAGCATAACAAAATCCATCATGAAAACATATTTGAAGATAAGTTGTTGTAGCTTGATGCTCCTTGTACTCAGATCTACTACTGAATGAAGGAATTAGGACTCTTGAATTATGATGATTGAATTGCTAGATTAGACAATGTGAATGATAAATGAATTATTATATAGAATTCTCAAGGTATATCTCAATTTAGGTCAACTTTCAATGGTCATATTAAAATATTGGGATTGGATCACAATTGGTGGGAACTGACACTTGCACATGTTCAAAATTGTGCCCCATTTGGAGAGACTGGGGTGCTAGGTGCCATAGTCCACTAGAAAGGCACAAAATAGAGGTGTTAGGAGAGCATTTAGACCCAAGATCAGGTCATCTCATGAGCATATGACAACAATTTGGATGAGATAAAGCCCAAATAGGCTCAAAATGACCCATAGGGAAGACACTAAAGCAAGGGTCCAAAATGTAGTGTGAAATTGTAAAGGGGTTACAATTTACGACACTACAATGTAATGTCCCCTTTTTGAGATGATATGGTTTGTGGTTTGGTTTAGCCTATCATTGGCCTACGTAGGCTAAGTCAATTGGTTATAGGGTCCCAGTTGGCGGAACCAAGAGGCTCTTTCCTTTCAGGAGGTCAGATGTGTTCAGGATTGCTCTTCGTTTGATTTAGTTTGGCACACTTACTATTTACAGTAAGTTTCTATTTCAGGAAAGTCAAGATTTCTATATTTAGCAAAGTGCCTGAACATGTTATGTTGTAGTGTTGAGATTTGGCATCCTTGGCTTGAGTAGTTATTCAGAGACTTACAATTAATAGTAAGTCGGTTTTGGAGAGATACTATCTTTGGCAGGGCACCTAGACATTTGGCAACTGCAGTGGATGTTTGGGTTCTTAATTGTCTTCTTGGAGGAGACTCAGTAGCTTGGCATCATATGATTTAACTATTAATAAAGTTAAACTTTAATATTTATAAAAGTTTATTATAAAGTTAATGGGGCCAAGTCTTCATTGAAGTGCATTAATTGATTAAATTAATTGGGCGCCCTTACCAAGGAGATATTAAATTGATATTATAAAGCCAATTCATTGCAATGAAATAAGTCATTAAAGTGACTTACCTAAGAAGCCTCATGGTCGAACGTTATGGAGAATATATAAAAGCCTCTTGAAGGAAATTGATTTCATTAATGTTAAGCTTGCTGTTGACTAGGTTTGAGATTGTTCTTGGGAATTGTGAAGAGACCAAGGTTTTTGCAATTCATTTGCATTGGAGGGCGACAACTTTTCAATGTTTTTGGCAATTTGAGATGGTGAGAGATCCCGTGAATTTTGCTGATCGCTAATGGCTTCATCTAGGAGCCATCATTGTGCTTCAACTTTATAGTTTCAGGTAGTTAATTGAATTTGATTATAAAATAAGAGCATAAAATTGTTATAACAGCCTGCTACAAGGAAAATGCAACTCTTGTGACAGATTGTGAGGTTTCTTTGAGGCAGCCCCTTGCTATGTCAAGCCCGCGTGAGTCTTCCTAAATAGGCGCTCAGCCTGTAGAACAGGTTGATCCGCATTGAGGGTTCCCTTCACCTCTAATTTGGGCGTCTTGGGGATTGCTATCAGCGTATGGTGGTTATGTAGGGATTCTAGCCAAATTTAATCAGCTGCGTTGGGTTCCAGGTTTTTCCTATGAGCCGCAATTTCATTTCTGAATATCAATAATTGCAAGAGAATGCAGTAGTAGGCATTAGATTTCCACAATCCATAGCAATTATGTTGTGTGTTTATGGATTCAACTATGTCAATTTTATTTGCATCAACGTCTTGGATCATACTCAATGATCCATCATTAGGATGTAAGAGAGCTGTATGAAGAAACGTTGATACAACTCTCTTATATCTTGATGATGGATCGTTGAGTATTATCCGAAACGTTGATGCAAAGAAAATGCATTGTTATTAGCTATTGAATAAATAAGACAAATCTTTGTTGGTTAATTACAAGCATTTCCAATTTCAATTCATGTGTTGTCTATTATGTGCAAACTTCAAGTTATTCATTCTCAAAAAGTAATAAAAGGATAAATCATTGCAAAACAACCAAAAACCTGTCAATTATCAGAGTGGTTAGAGATTGAGCCAGCAGGGCTCATCACATACAATTTGCTTGAATATAATTCACCTTCATTATTAGATCCAAGAGTTATGATGCCACATCTTGACTCTTTCTCTACTAATGATTTGAACTTTTGAAGTTCCTTATACACATCTATTTTTTATTTCAAGAAAAAACACCCACTTTTCTCTACTGAAATCATCAACAAAGAAAATAAACTATTTGGCACCAGTGACGGAAACATCTGCATGAACCAGCCATAGGACTCTCAAGGCCTTTCAGTTTCAAGCTTATCCGTATAAAAATAGATTTGCGTTACTTCCTTGCTTGGCAAGCTCTACAAACACTTTGTGTTTGTTGTTGTATGTCAAGTAAGTCATCTATTGAATTCTCTCGAGCTAACTAAGAGATTTAGGTTAAGTTGAGATGCCCATATTGTTGATGCCATAGTGTGCTGATATCTGATGCACTCTAGGCTACCAATGGGGAAAAGGTTGGGTAAAAGGGGTTTGCCTTGGTCAAATCTCTGTTTAGGAACCAACCTTGAAATTGAAAGGAAATTGCATAAAGGAAAATATGTAAAAAGGTAAATATTTGATTCACCTTGCATAAACCCTCATGGATGGATGTAGAAATCGCTCACACCCATGAAGATATTTGAATGTGCTTGAAATTGAGGAGTTGACTTTGGAATGTAGAATAGGAATCAAGGATACTCTCACAAATGCATGGATCTATGAACGCCACTGCTAGATCTTCAATGTAGATATGCTTGATAATCACTTTCAATGAAGGATAGATTAATGCGGATGGAAGGAATGATGTTCTTGCTTCATTGAGAATTCCTCTACTTGGCCATCGTGGGAGAGAAACTTGCTTCAATGGAGGAGATTGCCATGGAATTGACATGAATGAATTGAAGAAACTAGATCTTGGATGCTTGCCCACAAATCTTGAATCCAATTGCTTGAATGTTTGATTGCTCTTGATCTCTTGAATGCCTTATGAAAACTTGATTACGTGATAGTGGATGTCAAAATGAGGAGAGATAGGGTGTTTATATACTTCATCCATCATTTCGGGATTCAAAAATAAGCCAGGCCGACCACGGGATCTAATTTCCCACTAACGCCTCAACATAGGGCTCTGGGCCAAAAAAGCGCGGGAGTAGAATGTTTGAAATGTTCTGTTCCTGGGTACAAAACATTTCAAACGTTGTATACCTAGGAGAATTAACCCAAATTTGGTTTGGGTGTTGCGATGGTGGTAAAGATGCGGGAAAAGAAGAATCAGGTTGCTAGGATCGAGCATAATGGACATCAAATCTCGAAATCACCAAAATGGGGCCTAATAGAACATCCAAAAATGGTTGCTAACTTTTAAGGACGATACAATTACAAAGGGATATTGGCCTGAAATCTGCAAAGGTAGATGGGGAGACCGTCTTTGGAATTAAGACAATTAGGGCTATGTTAAATTGCTTCAACATATTGCCATTTCTCCTGGACTCCTCCACAATCCATCAAATATCTGTGCCTAGAAAATCCCAACATTTTTGAACGATTAATGTAGTGAAGCCATATGGACCCAGAGCCTTATCAAGGTGCGTGAAGAAGACAACTAATCTGATTTCTTTTAAAGAAAAGGGTTTCATTAGTCTAAATTATCTTGATTGGTTACGGAGAGTGGGATATGATGTAGCACTTCCTAAGTTCTCATGTTTGAGTCCTCTTCAATAACACTAGAATTCGCAAACAAGGGGAAAAAATCAAGGGTCTCATGCTGAATTTTCTCATTATTAGTAAGAGTTTCACCTAACAAGCTCTTAATTTGTGTTATCCAATTACTAGATCTCCTCATTTTAGTTGAAGAATGGAAAAATTTGGTGTTTCTATCACCCTCTTGCAGCCACATCTCCCTTGACTTTTGTTTTCAATATAATTCCTCTCTTCTAAGAATCTCTTCCAATTGAAGGTTAAGCTGGACTTGCTGATTATAAGATTGGTCATTGATGCCATTTTGTATGATTTCCTCATTAATGGTCGCAATCCTGATTTCTAGCTCCCCTTTAGTTTTAAATATGTTCTTAAAAACTAAGGAGTCCCAAATCTTGACTTGAGTTTTAAATTTTATTCCATTGTAACTTTTTACAAAACTGAAACATCTTGGATCCCTGAAAAAAAGCAGCATTAGTCCACCAAAGTTGGAGCTGTGGTAAGAAAGATGCATCACGAAACCACATCTGTTCAAACTTAAAAGACCCCATTGACTTTTGCCTTAGTTGTGTAAAAGAAACATCAGAAAGAAGTGCAAAATGATCTGATCCTGTGAGTGGAAGAATTTGTGATTGGGGGACAGAAAACATAGCACTCCATGTTGGATTAACAAAAAACCTATCCAGGCATTCTGCAATATGGGGCAAACCACATCTCCTATCTGTTCCTTTTTTAATATATGTGTTTGTTTGTTGTAGTACTTTAGGTGAGTTGTTTATAAACATGCTTGAATCTATTACCCATAGATAAGACACCAATCAAAATTTTACCAGAGATTTTGAAGCTCTTCTATGGTCTAATTTGTCCCATGGTTCTTAAAACAGTCAATTATTGTACTACAAAACTCAATCCATAAGATTACCTTTTATCCATCTATCTTTAAGTTGATCAGTGGTCGCGTGTTGATCCCAAGTATTTGCAGATTTAACTTGCGAGTTAGCAGGGATGGTATTATTGCAAAAACTTGTTTTTTGGCAAGTCTGCTGAAAAATAGTCATGTAGGAAAAAATGCAACACAGAAAAAAACACATTGACACACTAAAACGTGGGTAAAAATGCTTGACATGGCTAAAATGTGGGTTAAAATGCATTTTTTGCACATTTTTTGTGATAAAACTATTCATCCATCCCTCCATTAAACACATCCTAGCAAGCACAAATTTTATAGCATATTGTGAAGAATTTTAGGCAATTTGAAGGAGAAATTTTTAGATTGTTGTATTTGCAAAAGGTTAGTTTCAATTTTTTTTCTTTTTATTTTCCCTAAGCATATAAATTTGTAAAAAACAAAAATATGATTAGTTGTCAATAATTGCCAGAAGTATTAAGCCCCAAAACAATTTCTTTGGGTCAGCCGTTAAATGCTTTTGGCATGGCAGGTGGACTACACCCAGCCCCCTTAGATCCCTTGGCCATTTATGCGTTTGGCCTAAAGTTTAAACTTTTTTCATTCGAGGTTCTTGATGCATGTCATTACCTTAGATTCGTCTTTGACTGATTTTGTGCAATACAACCTTCAGCTTTGCACAAGAAAGGTGGAGGAACAACTAGCGAATCTCAATGATTTGGATGAGACCTGTTGGATTTGTGGCAAGTTCGGTGACACTGGTTCATAAAGCCTTACAGTCACTACTTGTTATTATTCCTCCACTCTTTTGAATTGAGGCAATTTTGTTTATAACTAAACCTCAACACAATGTTCTATTGTTAATAAGAACATTATCTTTTGACCTTAACAATCTGTCAACTACCATTGAAACTCCTTGGGTTAGTTACCAACTCATGGATTTAAATTTTAAAAGTCTTATACAACTATGAGCAATATGACCAAACATGTAAACTATTCAAATGAACAAGGAAAGAAAAACAGAGTGAAGACAGCATGAACACTAGAGATATCCTAGTGTGTAAAATCCCCAGCTAAAATGTGCCCACAGTCCACTTAGAACTACTCCAATGGTCACAATGGCAATTCTACAGCCTCTAGGATCAGTATGAAGCTTTTGTATATGCTGGGAAACTCTCCAAGGATCATTTCAACTCTTTCAACAACGTGTGCCTGCCTTAGCATCTGATGACAGTCATAAAATGAAGAAGTTTCTTACACTAAATCTCAACTACAATTCCCAAAGGTCACAAGACTTATCCCTTTCTTACATTCATACATGCTTTTCTAGTAAAAGACATAATGTAGAAGCCAAAATGAGTTGATACGTACAAAAGGAATTTGAAAAATGACAGATCTAGAATGCCAATGGATGCATGCATGTATCAATTATTTGTTTTTGCTAGGTGGCGATCACTCATTTACCAGTCTTAGAACATTTGCTGTGGTATATGACAAATTCGCTGTGGTGTTTACATTTTCACGGCCTGTGCAAACCAGCATTTTCACTAAAACTAGCAAAAACACTCCTGAAAATCTCCCCTCACCAAAACCTGCACATGAATGCCCATGTCACCTTGAGCATTTTCCAGCCTACAAGTAGTTCTCTGTCCCAAAAGATGCGAAGAAGTGCAAAAACCAGATCCATTTTCAGATCACTTAAACTTAAGGTCAGCATAAATGCTAATATGTCTTTGTTTGGCTGTTAGTTTGAAGATCCAGCTCATCTTGTCATATTTAGTGATAGTAGATGGGGAAACCTGAGTTTTTTTAATTTCATTACAGATAATATCTTTTCTCCAGCAACATGCACATCCTCGTGTTGCTCAGAGAATACCTTCAGTGCCTGAGAATGTAACAGATCAGGTATCTCATTTTGTCATATCTTAACTGTTTATGCATTTCTTTTTGTATCTTGTATGCATTATGGTTCTGATTCCAATGGGTATTTATATTCTATTATTCCTTTGCTCTTCATTGCAGATTCGATTGTGGGAGAGTGACCGAAATAGAGTTCAGTTAACCTCTGCATATATGTATGATGATTTCCCTTCAGAGGTAGGCTGCAAATTCCTATATGGTAGATCACGTGGCTGACAAATTTGCAAATTTGTCAGACAGTTTCACTTTTTTTGCTTTGCACCGTTGGGTAGATGCTAAATATCATCAAAATGTTGATTGGATATGTAAAGTTACTCTGAATGACATTGTTTTATAATGTCTTTCTATCCCACTGCTTGGATTTGAAATTTTCAGTGCATTTTACTTATATGCCATTTAATTGAAATGATTAATGTTAGAATTGTGCTGTAAGCTGAATTGATAGTAAAGTTATTTTCTATTGGTCTGTGACATTTCAAGTTTAGTTTTTAATGCATTCTAAACTTTTTGAGCTTTATGTTGGCCAGGATGTATTTGAATCTGCATGTGCATATGCAAGAGATGTTGGAGGGTGGTTGTGGGATGATACCAAGCATAGGCGGCTTCTTGTTCGCACAGAGTCACATCAAGAAATGCGGGAGTTCATTCGACGCCAAAATACAGGATCCTCAAACAGAAAGTGAATCAGGAATGGTGTAATCAATGTGATGCAATGGCTCTCCTGAGCTTTTTATGTTGATGTTGGAGGTATGGGGGTCATAATTGTATAGATAATATTGTTTTGATAATAAGTGTTGTCACCTATGCTGCCAGACTCAAATTCAGCCTATTTTTGACAATTGTCAACTGTAAAGGCATTCCCGGAGCTGGGATAGATATCCCTATATCCTAATGATGGATCATGGAGAGTGATCCGAAACGTTGATGATAAAAAAATCTGACACAGTTATAATCCAGAAACAATTTGTGAATTATTACTATGCACTCTGAAAATCTAATGTCTCTAATAGATATCCCTTGTCAATCACCTTTGTGAAAAATAGCAAAATAGCAGGCAAGATCTTTCTGGTGGTCTTCAATCAACATGAAAGTTCTTGTACTTGCCTCTTGTCACCCTTATGAATGGATTTCCATATGTATTCTTGATCTGAACAGATATCAAAGGTTTGCTTGTCGCCTGGTATGCTAATTTATTGGAAATACCTTCAAGAAAGCATTTTAATACTAAAAACAATTTTGTTAAATAATAATTTTTGCTTCACCTTGGTAACCATCAAATATTTGCTTGTCCTCTAGAGGTGTGAGTACATGTTTTAGTTTGCTGGACACACCTTTCAGATAACATAATATCAATGATTTATGAAAGCCTTCCCTTCTCGAATTTCAAATCAATGCTTACATATTTTTTTTTTATCAGTAAAGAGCCAAGGCAGAGAGTGTATTACTAATAATTATAAAAGAAAAATACATAAAGTCGGAGTAAAGATAACAATTATCTCATGAAATCTGTCATACCAAATCAAGTCCTTGACTAAACATGTGAAAGCTAATAATCTATCAAAATTCAACCATATCTGCACCCCTCGCAAAGGGGAGAACCAATCTAATCATGTCAATGTACAAATTCCGAGTCACCTTTGAGCCATCTACTCTAAGCATTTCTAAATCTTTCCATCAAAATTACTACTAAAATATACTCATGTCTACTGCAATAGAGGAGATGCCAAAAATAACCGAAAGTTATCTTATTTGGCCTAAGGAAGCAAAATTCTGCCTTGTTTGTAGACTTTCTGGAGTGTGGGAATGTCCATGTCTAGACACGGATGCCTTTCCTCTTTCTGCACGCTTCAAAACTCTTGCATTCCCCAACTTGCGATGAGATCGCCTTGAACCCACCAGTGACATTTTAGCTCTATTCACTCGTCTTGAACTGCTATCCGTGAAGAAGCATTCAATGCACTGATGAGACCCCTGCAAATCAACATTCTCGCCTTTATCCTTCTTCTTATCCACCTTCAAATAAGAATGCCCTAGATTAGCTTCCTCTTCATCTTCTTTACCAAAAGGGACATAACCTTCTTCCATGAGGTAATCTTTCCACCAGTAAGGACTAGTGGTTGCCTTTAATCTCAACCACATTTGGAGAAAATTGACATTTCTCAATATTTTTGGTTTGCGGACTTCAAAAGTTTTCTTATCCCGCATGGTAAGAATTGGTCTCTTAGAAATCTCAACCTCAGAAGAGCCAATCAAATCCTCTCCCTCATCGAAATCAATTGAGTATGGAATCATCAAATTTCTATCTACTTGTCTAATTGTTTTTTCCATGTCACCCAAGATATTTTTCTTGAAAACTTCCCCGCATAATTGTATTGAGTCTATTTTGGACATCCCATAACCAATAAAACAAAGATAAATGCTACCAGTATATCACTATTAACCCTAAAAGTGTGATCTGTTTCCATGAATTCTTCCCCTAGGATGATTCTAACTGCCCTCAAAGCAAGGTCATTGATCCCATTAATAACTTTGCTCCATCTTTCTATAAGAACTTCTCGCTTCTCTCAGAAAGGTCATCTGCCTAGGATTCTTCATTGGCTTAAGACAGATATCTGACTCCATTTCTTCCACCTTACAGGCTCTACTAATGTCCTTACTATAATGAGATAGCTTGCTAGGATTTTGAAATCGCATAGAACTTGCTGCAATGTCGAGGTGTTGTAACAATTATAGCTCCTTACCTCTTTGCATTGTGAGATGTCAATAATGAGTCTTGTCTCTTTGGGAATGGCTTAAAAATTATTACATTTGCTCAAAAAACCATAAAACCTAGATTATTCTGTGTCCACAAGGAAAATTAGATATGGTCTATTCATCATTAAATGCCATTTGTAGTCCTGTTTATTACTGATTTCTCCTAGGCTAGATTAATCACCATGAAGGGGTTGAATCACCTGCCAGCTGTGAACTGTAATGTCCCCGTGTTTAGGTACATGGGATTAACTTATTTCTATGACCTTCGTAGGCTAATCAGGATGTTGGAAAGGGTCGTGTGGTAGAGCCAGTGGCCAGTTTCCACTCTGGAGGTCTGTGATGTTAGGATTGCTCTTTGTTTGAGTCAGATTGACAGACTTACTATTTATAGTAAGTGTCTATTTTGGGTGATTGTCATGATTTCTATTTTTAGTAGGGTGCTTGGGCATTGGTATCAGTGGAGTTGTGGATTCATTTGTAGAGTTTTTAGTTTGAGGAACTTCTATTTTTAGTAAGTCTATTTTGGGCAGTTGCTATTTTTAGCAGTGCAGTGGAGGCACAAGGTGTTGGGCATCATGAGCATATAATAGAGTCTATTTGATGGAGCTTCATATTATAAGTTGTTTATTAAGTTTATCTTAATAAATGACTATCATTTGTGTTATAATTTGAAGGTGTGTTGAAAAAGCCTTTTAAGTGAAAAGTGTCTTCTGATGTCCCCTTCTAGTTGGCATCAATTAGATGTGTAGATTAGCCTATCACTGATCCTCTTAGGTTGATGAGGATGGTTAGGGGGTCTCTTGAGGGTTGCATCTTCACCCTTGGGCAATGTTGAGCAGGTCTGGTCTTCGTTTGAGGTCTCTAGGACTCTGTATGAGAAACTTACCATTTTTAGTAAGTCAAGATTGTTAGAGATGGATCCTTGCTATTTTTAGTAAGTAGGGTTGAGCAATGGCAGAGCATTATTTTATTGTTTCTATCTTTTTGCTTTTCATTTCTTTGCTTGTTCTTGAGGATAATTACAGACCGCTCTTTCACAAGTAGTACAGTTGGACACATTAAATGGTTTCTTAGGGCTTGTGAGAGGTAAAATCAAATGGAACGAAAAGGAGAATAATTAATAGGAATCAAAATATTTTGATTGAGCTTAAGAACAATTTGCATCAAAACAGGATAAATGAAATCATAACGTTAAACCAATGCATGTGATTCTGATAACTATCGAGAGAGATATTAATATTTGATTATTTTTAATTAAATATTAATGGCGTATTTATATTATTAAGTTATAAATGTCATGTTGAGTTTATAACTTAATTAAGGGTCTAAGCATCATGAGAGGAGGGGCCCAAAATTGTATTTCATTTATTGGAGATATATTATCACGACACTATAAAAGTAATTTAATTTATTTATTGAAAATTGCAAGTACTTGGTAAATCGCACCATAGAGGGTTTTAGCCCTGTTTCGAGCTTTGGGGAGATATAAGGAGTTTGTGTTCTCATTTTTTAAGAGACTGATTATTGATATTGTTTTTTTTTGCTCTGAGAAGGGTTTGGCCAAGGGTTTGATCAGGAGAATTCTTCTGTGAAGAATCTGTAGGTATCGGTACAGGAAAACATGGGAGTCTTGTGCCGCAGCATCAGAATCTATGAAATACCAGATGATTTTGTTCTAGTTGATTTCAATCTGAAATCAAGGCTGATCTACACAAAGAAGTTCTATTTGGAGATTTGCCAGTAGTCAGCAAGCAATTCAATTACTGTCGGGTTGTCAGAAGTTTTGTGGTTTTTAGCGCAGCCTGTTATTCCTATTGGGGCTGCAATTTTTATGTTTGAAGGCTTCTAAAATTCTGAAATAAATTCCTTTGGTGCTGCCATTAGCTTCGTAGACTGTGTCTGAAGTTTGAGGGCATTCTGGGGGTCCAGCAAATAGCTGCGCTATGTTTACTATTTTAGCCAGTCCTTAATAAATAAATAAATCTGCAGAAATTCTATGGTATTTATTGTTTGCTCCTTATCTTAATGCTATGAATGAGATTTTGTATGCTTCTCCATTAGATGAAATATCTACTTGAAAGGATAAATAAAAGGGAAGATCAGATTGTTTTATATTTGCTGTTGTATGTTATTTGCATCAGACTTATTTAGCCTGTCAAAAACTATGCAAAACTACACATAAAATGCACCAAGTTCAACTTAACCACAAAGACAGTGTTGAGAGCCTGTGCAAGGTTCTTACATTGGTATTAGAGCTAAATCCTGCCATCATGGAGGGTTTAGAAATTTCATATGCAAGTTTTAGGTAGTGTGTTACACGAGTGCTATACCCGCAAGAGAGCTGAGTTAGAGAGACAGTTAGATTCGGGTCAGCCACATGTCACAGGTATGGAAGAGGAAATACCGAGGAATGTACCACGTCGGAATGTAGAAGCAGAGGCTAGGGAAACTATGAGTGGATTACAAGATGGACAACAACGTATTGTTGACACTTAAGATCAATTGACTTGCACTTTACAGGCTTTGGTACCTCCGAGGAGACTTCAGGGAGATCAGAGAGATCAAGAGGATGACATGAGTATAGGTGGTTCACGTAGGGCACCCACACGGACAGTTGATAGGCCCTCTAGGCCTAATTTTTTGGTAGAGGAACCTGAGGAGATAGGTAGAGAAGAGGTGGAGCCTATTTTTGTTGATACCATGATGACTATGCATGACGAGTGGAGCCTCTTACCCACATGAGTTAGACAGAATATGAATTTTGACCAGTATGTGAGACAGAAGAGGGAGACAGAAAGGAACAAACAGGAGAGAAGGCCACATGCCCATCATAGAGACCTTGAGTTTCCTACAAGTAGACTTACCTTACCTTACTTTGTGGGTGACAGTACTGTGTCAACTAGATCATGGATACACAAGTTGGACACTTAATTTACACTAAGGCCTATGATAGAGAGGGATGCAATTAAATTTGCAACCTTGCATCTAGATGATGCTACACATGAGTGGTGGCATAATGGACTCATCACTCTTCAGCATGATGAGATCACCATTTACCGGTAGTTTGCCGATTTGTTGGTGGAGAGGTTTGACAAAAAGGATCCTAAATCCTATTTCTATGACTTAGCATAGTTGAAACAAATTGGTAACCTTGAAGGGTACATTACAAAGTTTCTGAAACTATCATGCATGGTGAACACTATGTCAAATCAGCGTTTGGTAGTTTTGTTTATTGAAGGACTTTTGGAACCTTTAAGAGGTTGGGTCAAACCTTTTGATCCCCCTATACTTCTTGCGGCCATTAAGAGGGGTAGGAGCATGGACACTACAACCACTCAGATGAAATTTGGGACAAAAGGGACACCCTCATTTAGAGACAATAAAAATTTTAATAAGGGGAAAGAGAAATCAGACTTTAGGAATGATTTCAAAGAGAAGACAATTGCTGACCCTTTAGATCGTGAAACACTTAACGATCTAAGGAAGAAGAAACTATGTTTTTATTGCAAAGGTCCCTATGACATGAACCATGATTGTCCTTTGAGGCCCAAGGGAAAGACAAAACCATGTAATGTGGGCATACTATGAGGATTCTGAATCTGATCATGATGATCAACCCGCTGGTCATGAGGATTCCGAAGCGGAAATGGAGTTAAAAGGTGTGGAGAAACTTGATATAGTGTGGAGAAACTTGATATAATGTGTACAGAGGAAGACATTCACCTTAAGGAAGCATTGCTTTCCAGTATACAATAGGATGGTTCATTCCGTATAAGAGGAGTGCTTGATGGTCAGAAGGTGATTACTTTACTAGATACAGGTGCTACTCGCAATTTTATTGATGCCTGGCTTGTTGAGAAAAGAGGAATCCGGATAGAGGAGTTTGAGGGCATTAGAGTCCGAGTAGTTGATGGTTACACTTTGAAGTGTAAAAGGATGATCACACAACTTGCATTACATGTGAATAATTATGATTTCAAAACTGATTTTTATGTGGTTCAAATAGGAGACACACATTTGGTCCTTGGTATGAAGTGGTTACATGAGCTTGGCAAGTTCACACTTGACTTGCAGGAGATGGAGATGTCTTTCACTACTGATTAGAAGACATGTATTGAAAGCCATCAAGGACAACAACTTCAGAATGATTACACTCAGGCAGATGGAGAGGTTGGTACACCATGATCAGGTAGAGTGGGCAGCCGAGTGTTTACTCAGGCCTACACAACAGGATGCACAAAAGGTTGAGTATCATCCTTATATATTTGCATTGAGAACCAAATACAATAAGGTTTTCAGTGATATGCCACATGGTAGACCACCTGATAGGAGAATTGAGCACATCATTGAGCTTGAGGAGGGTGCCAAACCCGTCATGATTACACCTTACATGCATCCAAAACGCCTTAAGGATGAGATAGAGAAAATAATACAAGAGCTCTTAGCTATGGGGCACATTAGGCATAGCGAGTCACCTTTTGCTTCCTCAGTTGTTCTGGTGAAGAAGGATGGGACTTTGCAGATGTGTATTGATTACAGGGTTCTCAATAAGAGAACAATTAAGAACATGTACCCCATCTTGCACATAGATGAGCTCATTGATGAGTTGCATGGAACATGTTACTTCTCAAAGATTGATTTGAGATCTGGTTATCATTGGATCAGTGTCAGAGAACAGGACATCGAGAAGACTACTTTTCGTTGCCATTATGGGCATTTTGAGTTTGTGGTTATATCATTTGGGCTAACCAATGCTCCGGCTACCTTCTAGTCTACGATGAACAGAGTTTTTCATCGTCGGTTGAGGAAATTTATGCTTGTCTTCTTTGACAACATTTTGGTGTATAGTAGGACATGGGAGGAGCATCTCGCACACTTGGATACAATTCTGGAAATTTTGGACAGGGAATGTTTCTATGCCAAAGAATCTAAGTGTGAATTGGGATTGACAGAGTTATTGTATTTGGGCCACATTATCAGTGTTGGGGGAGTACAGATGGATCTTGAGAAGTTCCATGCTATAGTGGATTGGCCTACTCTTGAGACCCTTACACATTTGAGGGGATTTTTGGGTCTTTGCGGCTTCTATTGCCCTTTTGTCAGTGGTTACTCACGCCATGCAACACCTTTGGATGATTTGATGAAGAAGGTTGCCTTCTTTTGGACTCTGGAAGCTCAGGAGTGTTTTGTGAAATTTAAAGAGATCATGACATCATGTCTAGTACTTGCCACACTCGACTTTATGAAGTCATTTGAGTTACAGTGTGATGCCTCGGGTGAGGGTATAGGTGTTGTGCTTATGCAAGATAGGCATCCCATTGCTTATGAGAGTAGGAAACTCCGTGGACCTGAGAGGAGTTACAACATATATGATAGGGAGATGTTGGCCATTATGCATGCATTGGCCAAGTTCAAACAATATCTAGTGGGCAACAAGTTTTGCATCAAAACTGACCACAATAGCTTGAGACATTTCCTTGGACAACGCGACTTGAATGATAGGCAACATAAAGGGGTCAGTAAACTTCAGGCCTATAACTTTGATATCTCATATATCAAAGGGACACAGAATGTAGTAGTTGATGCCTTATCATGTTGTCCTCACTTGAGTTCTATGATCCAAATAGTAGATGAGTGGCAGTGTATTATTGTGGCAGAGTATGCCAAGGATACATGGGTTGCTGGGATAGTTTAGGGGTCGGTTGTGGACAACGGATACACAGTTGTAAATGAGTTGATCATTTACAAAGGGAGAGTGTTTTTGACCATAGGATTTAAGATCAGGAGCAGGATACTACAGTTCTTTCATGATGAACTGATGGTAGGACATTCTGGGTTTTTCAAAACCTACAGGCAAGTTTGGGAGCGTTTTCTTGGAAAGGGCTCAAGGCGGATGTTTTACATTATGTCAGAGAATGCCCTATTTGCTAGGAGAATAAACAAGAGCATAAATATCCTGTTGGACTGCTTCAGCCACTTCCAATACCTAGCAGGAAGTGGGAATGTTTATCTATGGATTTCATTACGAGCTTGCCTAAGGCCCAAGGTAGAGATTGTATATATGTGGTTGTTGATCGCTTGACAAAGTATGCCCACTTCATCACTACTACTTACATAGCTACACAAGTGGCATAATTGTTCTTTACGGAGATATTCAGATTGCATGGGTTGCCTCAGACTATTGTGAGTGATAGAGACACTCGGTTCATGAGCCATTTTTGGCAAGAGTGATTTAGACTTTGTGGAACCGAGCACCAATTACCACCCCCAGACTGATGGACAGACCGAGATCGCAGACAAATGGGTGGAGGGATATCTCAGGAATTATATACCAGAGCAGCAGAAGCCTTGGGTGAGATGGATTTATTTGTGTGAGTATTGTTACAATACCACCCACCACATGTCTATCTAGATGACACCATTTATAAGATTATATGGTTATGATCCTCCTAGTTTCATGGATTTATTACTGAGTGACAGTAGAGTGCCTAGTGCAAGAGACTTATTGCAGGAGAGCCAGGACATTGTAAAGGCTCTTAGGGAGAATATTGCTAAGGGACAAAATCAACAAAAGCAATATGTTGATTAGAAGAGGACATAATGCTACTTTGAGGTAGGAGATATGGTGTATTTGATGTTGTAACCATATAGGCAGTCTACTCTCAGGAAGAGTGGAGTAGAGAAACTCAAGTCACAGTATTATGGTCCCTTCAGAGTAGGCAAGGTGGCTTATGAGTTAGACTTTCCAACAAATAGTAAGGTACACAATGTTTTTCATGTATCACGCCTCAAGAAGGCACTTGGCCATAGAATTGTACCATCTGTAGTGTTACCACCCTTGGATGATGAGGGGAAGTTGATTCTAGTACCTGAGGCTATCCTAGAGGTCAGAGAGAGGCAATTGAGAAGGAGAGTTGTCAGGGAATATCTCATCAAGTGGAAGGATTTGGCAGTTGAGGATGCTACTTGGGAGGGCGAGGAGATCTTATAACATCCATATTTGAGATTGCTTGAGGACAAGCAATTTCGGGAGGGGCAGACTATGATGCCCCTTGCTAGTTGACATTGGCTAGATGTGTAGATTAGCCTATCACTGACCCCTGTAGGCTAATGAGGATGGTTAGGGGGTCTCTTGAGGGTTGCATCTTCACCCTTGGGCAGAGTTGAGCAGGTTTGGTCTTCGTTTGAGGTCTCCAGGACTTCGTATGAGAAACTTACTATTTTTAGTAAGTCAGGATCATTAGAGATGGACCCTTGGTATTTTTAGCAAGTAGGGTTGAGAAGAGGCATATGATTATTTTATTGTCTCTAGTTCAGACGACACGCGATTTTGATAACTATCAAGAGAGATAAATATTTGATTATTTTTAATTAAATATTAATGGTGTACTTTATATTATTAAGTTATAAGTGACATGTTGAGTTTATAACTTAGTTAAGGGTCTAAGCATCATGAGAGAAGGGGGCCACAATTGTATTTCATTTATTGGAGATATTTTATCTCGCCACTATAGAAGTAATTTAATTTATTTATTGAAAATCGCAAGTACTTGGAAAATCGTACCATAGAGGGTTTTAGCCCTATTTCGAGCTTTGGGGAGGTATAAGGAGTTTGTGTGCTCATTTTTGAAGAGGCTGATTATTGATATTGTTTTTTTGCTCTAAGAAGGGTTTGGCCAAGGGTTTGAACAAGATAATTCTTCTGTGAAGAATCTACAGGTATTGGTACAGGAAAACGTGGGAGTCTTGTGCAGCAGCATTAGAGTTTGTGAGATACCAGATGATTTTGTTCTAGTTGATTTCATTCTGAAATCAAGGTTGATCTACACAGAGAAGTTCTATTCAGAGATTTGCCAGTAGTCAACAAGCAATTCAATTACTACCAGGTTGTTAGAGGTTTTGTGGTTTTTAGCGCAACCTGTTATTCCTACTGGGGCTGTGATTTTTATGTTTGAAGGCTTCTAAAATTCTGAAATAAATTCCTTTGGTGCTGCCATTAGCTTCTTAGACCGTGGTTGAAGTTTGAGGTCATTCTAGGAGTCCAGTAGATAGTTGCGCTATGTTTACTATTTCAGCCAGTCATTAATAAATAAATAAATCTGCATAAATTCCATGGTATTTATTGTCTGCTCCTTATCTTAATGTTGTGAATGAGATTTGGTATGCTTCTCCATTAGATGGAATATCTACTTGAAAAGATAAATAAAAGAGAAGATCAAATTGTTTTATTTTTGCTGCTGTATGTTATTTCCATCAGACTTGTTTACCCTGTCAAAAACTATGCAAAAATTCACATAAAATGCACCAGGTTCAACTTAACTATAGAGACAGTGTTGAGAGCCTATGAAGGGTTCTTACATGTCTTCATGAAGCTTTAGCTTTGGAGTTATTAATTATTAAGTTATTAAATGAAGGGTTCTAATTGGAAAGTGTATTAATGAAGGCTTTTAAGTGAAAAGTGTGTGAGAGAAGCTATTTTCTTTTGGTGTCTTGAAAAAGATATCTTTTATTATTATAAAAGCAATGTTTTAGGAGAAAGCAATTCATTCTATTATGTATTTATGATTAAAAAATCAAAATTTGGAAGAGGAGAAGAACAAGGGTTTGGAGAATTTGAAGAATTGCGAAATTCTTCTTGAGCTTATACACTTTGAGTTGGATTTCATTGCCAATGAATTGTGTAAATTTTTTTATCATCATATGTTAATTCTGGAGTCTGTACAACCATTGTAAGGAAGCTGCGATTTAATAAGATGTGTTCGAATTTTAGATTGCAACTGTGATTTGACTTTGAAGGCTGTCGTACCAACTTGACATCTCTTGTTTCTACATAAAGCATTTCTGAAACAAGGGAGTCTTTGACAAATTTAAGTGTTGGTGTCTTCAATTAGAGGGTTTCACCTAGAGTTGACAAGAAGCAACGTTTCATGAAGGTGCATCATTCTGGTTCAAATTTTAATTCAAATGTGTTTTTTCAGCATTGAGTATATTTGCAAGTAAATTATAATTGCAAATGCAATCATATTTCTTATTGAATAAAATTGGGATACCTTGCTTGGATTTAGAAAGCAAATAGTTTTTTGCATGCACTGTTATTAAACTTCATGCATTGGTAAATGATTTTAAATTGTAAATTATTCAATTACAAATACACATTCAAAAAATTAGAACTTAAATATTGCATGCCAACCATTTGACGAAATGTCAAAAGGTTTGAAATTGGGTTTCAGAAGTTAGAACTAGCAGGGTTCTTACAGTGGGGTCAGAGTAATTTCCTGCCATCATGTAGGGTTGAAAATCTTGAGTTCCCACGTTTGATATATGAGTGATCAACACTCTAGCTTTATTTCAGTTATGGATAAATACAAGAAAACTAGTAAACAAGGAAACCAGTTGAATAGCATGACTAATTTCAGGAAGCAAACAGTTGTCTTGGCAAATGAAATGGAGAAATTGAGGCAAACATAAGAAAGGCCAACTGCATAACTTTCAAATCCGACAACTATTGATAGGGCAGCTAGGTTTATGGTTTCCCTCTTCAAAAAATCTTCTTCACAGAGAAAGTGGAAGAGAAACAAGAGGATTGTACAGGTGTAGCTTCAGTAGCTAGCAACCATTAGGTAATGAAGCCTTTGCTCAGTGAGGCAGTTACAAGTCCTTCTTGGCGTGATGCTAGAGGCTATTGTCAGGAGCATGTGGTTATAATGACAAACTTGCTTGAGGACAATTGCATTAAGTTGCATCATTTCCATGAGACAGGAACTCATGATCATGGGAATGTCGATGACATGATTGCCACCATTGATGGTATCCCTACATCAACTAGTAGAAATGAAATTACTAATGACATAGGTTCTGATTTTTATAACAACAGTCCTATGTTTGAGCCTATTAATGTCATTGATGACAGGGCAAGTGTAGAGGATGTTGTGGGTATCACTTTGGGTTTTGACTCGCATGATGAGAGTGTTAGTTTTCAGGATTGCATGGAAAATGCGAGTTCTTCTAATTCTAATTTCTGTGACAACAATGAGTTACGTTGGCAGCAATATGAGATATTAGAGGTTTTACAGGTTGATGATATTGGCATTGGTGATGTGGACACTACTGATGCTATCTATGAGGATGATTCATGCTACAACGAGTCTGGTATATCATATCATATATTGGGTGATGACTCATAGTGGTTATTGGATGATGATAGGTCCTAGGATCATAGTTTACACGGACTAATTGTGGAGGGGGAAGCAACGACATACGAGGAGTTTGATAGAGCTATGGCTTCCACTTGTTCAGATGATATATTTGCAAAGGTACCCAGTAGTACCTCGTTGATGGACATGTGCGAAGTTGTTAATGCATATTATGTTAGTGATCATGTGGTGAGGAATAATGATATAGTTTCCTATCATAGTGCAGTTAGTGAGTCAGAGAGCTTACGTAGGAGCCAGGGTATGCAGAGACATCATGTGACCAGTCAGTTGAAGGTGAGCAATAGTGATATTTCTTCATCTCTTGAGCATTATGATGCTATCCAATAGATGTTGGTTGTATATGGTTGGGGTGCTCTTATGTTAGATGAGCACGGTGGTAGGCAAAGATTTATTCATTTTGAGAGGTTGTTAGGATCCTGAAGCAAAATTATTTACAGTTGGTAGCTGACAAGGATTACCTTCTTGAGTGGGGTAGCACTTGTTACGAGACATTGTTAGGGAAAGAGGAGGTGGTTGAGCTCACTCATGAGCTTGAGGCGACTTCTGAGGTGTTGGAGAGCACCTAGTTGGCTCTCCATGAATCACAATTGTAGTTGAGAGAGGTGGCCTTGGAGGTGGAGTAGGTACAGTCTACGCCAGCCCCAAATCTAGTTCAGCTACATATAGTGGTGGTTGGTACTGAGTTGACTTCCATAGATAGGGATGGTGGATGTGATGAGGGTGTAGTTACATCCATCCTTGATATGTGTGCAATAGTTACAAATGAGATGAGCATTTCAGTGGAGGACTGCAAAGAGTTTCTTGTACCAGGATCTCTAGTTGTTAGCATGATGACAGAGTATACATATCAGTTTGTTGAGAGTCCTGAGGTAGCGGGAGCGGATTCTTTATAGAGTTGTGTGTCAGTTTCTGACACTACTCCCGTTGATTCATGGGACATGGATAGGGTATCATCTATTTTGGGGACGAGCTCTCATGGTGATTTCTTTCCTTTTGCTAGAAGCAAATCTATTTCTTTTTCTTATTCAGTTGATAGCGGTCGACTGTTGGTAGTGCCACAATTTCTGAGGGATCAGTTATGGATTGTAGAGGAGCAGGTTGATGTTGCTTCTTATAATTTATACTGCGCATTGTCTTGCATGTAGTACTTGCTTGAGAGTCCAATTTTGCAGGAAGGACCTTTCAAAACTTCTAAGGGTACTCTCATCTGGGGTTCTCGTAGTATTCAGCTTTTAGTGGGGAAAATTATAGATACCTTGTCTGCGATGCTTCCTCACAGGGATTTGGCGGTTGGGTTTGCTGAGTGGGTTATTCAGGATCCTGCCCAACCAGTTGTTCAGTCATAGATTGGAGCCATCTCTTGATTCTCGGATTGTTGTTGATGAGCCTCTATTAGAGATTGAAGCATTTCACCATGATTACATAGGGAGGAGCGTTCATTTTTCTTTTGACCCACCAGTTGAGGACTTGGTTGTATGTTGGTGTTGGTTGGTTCCAGGTTTATATCATCCGTTATGGGATGGGTTTACTCCATCTTCTATTGATGGGGATGGTTACTGCAAGTTAGCAGGAGGTGACTTGCAGGGTCAGTACATCCAAGTTGGTTTTACAATGGATGGATATTTGGATTACAAGAGTACACAGAGCATATTGACAAGGTGTGCAAAGACCCCTGGTTCATTAGATGGTTTGGGATATCCATTCTTCCTTGTTATGGATGGTTGTGAGTTTCATCTCTACTGGGATCCAGGTAGTGTTTGGTTTAGCACTGCAGATTGTGTAGATCACTATGGTTGGCATGATGTTAGTGTGTTTTGGTTAGCTCAGTGGATGATGATTTCTTTTTAGGAGTTTGCAGGTGATCGCAGGGACATTACTCCATTCTATCGTTGGGATTTGGGTGGACTTTTGTCTTTTGTATTCTGAGATTGCTTGGGGACAAGAAATTTCAAGAAGGGAGGACTGTAATGTCCCTATTTTTAGGCACATGGGATTAGCTTATTTCTATGACCTTCGTAGGCTAATTAGGATGTTGGAGAGGGTCGTGTGGTAGAGCCAGTGGTCAGTTTCCACTTTGGAGGTTTGTGATGTCAGGATTGCTCTTCGTTTGAGTCAGATTGACAGAATTACTATTTATAGTAAGTGTTTATTTTGGGTGATCGTCACAATTGCTATTTTTAGCAAGGCACCTAAGCATTGGTATCAGTGGAGTTGTGGATTCATTTGCAGACTTTTTAGTTTGCAGAACTTACTATTTTTAGTAAGTCTATTTTGGGCACTTGCTATTTTTAGCAGTGCAGTGGAGGCATAGGGTGTTGGGCATCATGAGCATATAATAGAGTCTAATTGATGAAGCTTCATATTATAAGTTGTTTATTAAGTTTATCTTAATAAATGACTTTATCTTTTGTGTTATAATTTGAAGGTGTGTTGAAGAAACCTTTTAAGTGAAAAGTGTCTTCATGAAGCTTTAGCTTTGGAGTTATTAATTATTAAGTTAGTAAATGAAGGCTTCTAATTGAAAAGTGTATTGATGAAGGCTTTTAAGTGAAAAGTGTGTGAAAGAAGCTATTTTCTTTTGGTGTCTTGAAGAAGATATCTTTTATTATTATAAAAGCAATGCTTTGGGAGAAACCAATTCATTCTATTATAAATGTATGATTAAAAAATCAAAATTTGGAAGAGGAGAAGAACAAGGGTTTGGAGAATTTGAAGAATTGCGAAATTCTTCTTGAGCTTATACACTTGGAGTTAGATTTCATTGCCAATGAATTGTGTACATTTTCTGATCATCATATGTTAATTCTGGAGTCCGTACAACCATTGTAAGGAAGCTGCAATTTAATAAGATGTGTGCGAATTTTAGTTTGCATATGTGATTTGACTTTGAAGGCTATTGTACTAACTTGGCATCTCTTGTTTTTGCATAAAGCATTTCTAAAAAAAGGGAGTCTTTGACAAATTTAAGTGCTAGTGTCTTTAATTAGAGGGTTGCGTCTAGAGTTGACAAGAAGCAACATTTTATGAAGGTGCATCATTCTGGTTCAAATTGTAATTCAAATGTGTTTTTTCAGCATTGAGTATATTTGCAAGTAAATTATAATTGCAAATGCATTCAGATTTCTTATTGAATAAAATTGGGATACCTTTCTTGCATTTAGAAAGCAAATAGTTTGTTCCATGCATTGTTATTAAACTTCTTACATGAACCCACTTAACTTTTTGAAAACTTATTAATGCTTAAAAGCTGATTTATGTCTCAAAAATTGCTTCTACAAATATGTTGTTTTGGAATGGTTAATCCTCTTTTTTTGAAAAAATTAAAAAAAACCAAATCATTTTCATTTTCCCTCTTTGCCAAACAGATTACCAATTTTCAAATTTGCAACAAAAGGATTTGAACAAAAGATAGGAAAACTCCCTTGAGAAGATTCAAAATTTGTACTACAAGTTTAACTCCTCTAGCTTTTCGCTCTAAAACATACTGCCAATCCTCAGAGCCTCTAATGCTGAGAGCATTTAAAAAAAAGTAAAGCAAATTCCCTATTTCTAAAAGAAGTAATTTTCCTTTGATCCAGATTCTCACCATCTAATTTTCTAAGATTGGATGAACATTTCCGACCTTTCTTTTTATTTAAATTTGAACTGCAATCTAGCTTGTCCAAACCAACTTTAGATTACCAAATTCTTAATGGTTGATTCTCTTTATTAGAGATTTTCAAATTGTCCTTATATACTATTGGGAATTTATCAAATTCTTCAATCTCCTATAAGTCCAATTCAAGCACCCTTTCTATGAAAGATTATTTTGCATCAAGATCTTCCTTCTCTTGCAAATTATCCAGGTCTGTGAGCCCAAATAAATCATAAATAGCCCGAAGTTCCATAAGCAATCTATCTTCTTCTCCAACATTACTATCTTGATGCTATCTCATTTCTTAGAAAGATGTCTTCTTCTCTCATCCTGAAATCCATTGTTGACATTTCTCTCTTCTTCCTTTTGAGTTGTTCACCCTTAAGTGGATTCAAAGGGAGAAGAACACCTAGAGTTTGAGAATCTCTATTTGTTTTTGATAGAGATGAATGCTTTACCCTGATCCTTTTTACTAGTTGGAGATGGATCCTCTCCTTTCATACTTTGCAATAATGAAGAGATTGTTTCCTCATTAGAGTTTCAAGAATCATGAAGAATTTTCTTTCTGAGATCTACAATAGATGATTGGCTTATTTCTTGCTTCTTAAAATCCTCAAATATATAATCTATGAATCTACTGTTGAGAGGTGATTTGGATCCTTCCTGATGCAAAGGGGTGTGGTGGAGGACTGAATTCAAGTGTGGATGGATGAACCTTTGTGAGATTTAGGCACTTGCCCACTAACCCTTAATGCTCAAATGAACCAAGAAATGACTACACCCTTCCCAAATGGAAAATATGGATGTCTATGACCTATTTTAGTTGGATTCAAAATGATTTAATAGGTTAAAGGTTTGTAACAACACCCAAAACTCCTAAGTGCACAAACTGCCAACGAGGCCTAATAGCCCCTCTTATAGGTCACCAACGAGGTAAATGGACAATTTACTCTCAAATTTTTGAAAATACTTGTCAAACAAATTAGGTTTTCAAATACCCTTTTGGACAAACATTAACATATCATAAGATTGACATATGTTGTTTTGGACAATGTTACAGGGTTCCAGATTGTACTCTGACAACAAGCATATAAATTGACCAATTTACAAAGCAACCACAAGCCATACTTCTTCCCTAACTCCAAGACTCTCAACAATCTTCACAAACACTCCCAAACAATAGAATCTATAATCAATTTGGTCCTTGGACACTTCCAAATAACAAAGCCCCAAATTGGCCTCAAATAACCCTCAAATCTAGGGCTTTCTGATAGAACACTCTCCCAACACTTCTGCAAATAAAAATGTGGATTCACTTTGTATAGGGTGTATCTAGACACTTGAAGACATAAAAATGATATCTTATTCAAGTATATCTCCTACTGCTTCTCCTTATCCACCATTTTCATAACCCTCTTCAACACTGTTTTCAGTGATCACCAATAAGCAATCCTTTATCTGCACATTATAATGTTAGTTTCATATGATACACATTAAGGATGGATCATTCCATGTGAATCAGTCAACAAATCATCCATGGAATGATCATCCCCTCATTAGAACTATCAAAACTACAAGGAACACTGGTTTTCTTAACACAGTCAGCAGTGCTTATTTGAATCAGTGATATAAATGAACTTCAAAACATTCAATATGAATTGAAAACAACACTATTAATGTTCCTTAAGAAGTTAGAACATCCACTGATCAAAAGAAATGCAAGAACACCATAAAAAATGGAGAAAATACCAAGTTCTATTAAATCTCCAGACACACTCTGTACTCCAGGCCTTTCTCTGCTTGACTCTTTACCATACAATGATCAAACTACATTTAATAACCTTCCTTTCAACCATTTCAACTGATTTGAATCGGTTACCTTGCTTGTTTAAACATTAAACACTCAAAAACTAATTTCCCACCTAATTGCATCTAGCCGTTGGGATTCAAAAATTTGAATTTGCCAACTTACATTTTATTGCATAAAACAACTAATTGACTTATGAAACTTGCCTAATAGATCCTTAAGACTCTATCAACCACTCCTAAGGCTATTAAGGACCTAATCAACTTTATTTTGACTCTATGCTCATATATCACCATTGATGATCCTAAGGTCCTTACCAAGCCCTTTAGGATTCATTACAAATTCATCATTTTATAGCCTTCAAAGGCCATGATTGGCTTCAATACATGCCAATTAACTTGTTTAGACACCTTCATGCTCTTTCTTTGCTCTTTGTCTTCCATAGGCATCCTGCCATGCCTTGATGCTCCTACATCACTTCTCGATTGATCTTTTCCATAATTCTTTTTTATTTCCTTTTTCCTAAATTCGAACAACCAAAACTATCCTCCAAGGATCCAAGAAATGCACCTAAAGAGCTTACTTTTTTTGTACTAGTCCTTGGAGGTCTTCCTATGCTCTTCTTTTTTATTGGCAGAGATGAAACTTGTTAAAATTCTACCAATTTCTCACCCTCCAGATTAGTCTTTCCTTGTTGATCTTCTTTCAGAACTATATTCATTGGTTGAGGAATATGTGAAATAGATCATTCAAGATTAGCTGAGGGGCAAATAAAATCTTCATTCTCATTCCTTCTATCTTTCTCAAAACCAAGGTTTTGATCTTGAAAAAACTCCAAGCTATTTTCTTCTGAAAAAACTTGATCTACTAGGGTTTGATTTTGTGATGACTCCAGGCTATTGCTTTCTTAAAATACTTGATCTTATTAATAGTTAGAGAACCAAGACCTTTTACTAGGCTGGCTCCCGAAGACTTTCCATTCATTAGGTAGTAACCACTTTTACATCCATAGAAATAGTAAATCTTCTAGAAAAAGAGCTGTAAGAAACAAAGAATATCAAAAATTGAAGGAACAAACACTTTGGAATATACTTCCAATGGTTGAAGAGCTAAACTTCTGCTAGTTTTAGCTTTAGGGAAAATATGGGTTGAGCTTTTAGGAACAAGTCTACAATACTGACACCTTGGATCCAAGTCAATTCCACAATACTCTGACTCTCTCTTATATTGGCTAATTGAAATTCCAAGCATCATCATCTCTTCTTCTATCGACTATTTACTTTCTTTGTCTTTGTTAAGAATATTTTGAGTCCATTCCCCATTCTTGGTATTGATTTTGAGCGAGACAGATAAGTTTGTCTATAGTCATTAATAAATAGAGCCTGACAGTGTCAAGATTTAGATAAATGCCCAAATTATTCCCAATTGATTCCAAAATAGAAGATTATGCAGTTGGATCTAGAAAGGAATAAATTTGTTGTTAATCTCATTAGGGTTAAAGTTGAGATTCTAGATTTGCATATGGATTCCAGAACTTATAAAAATTGCCTTTGTGTTTATAAATCTTATCTCTGGAATCTTTTGATTTAAAAAGAAATGTGAAAAACTCTTGAGAATAATCTAAATATGAAACCTCTTGAAAATCATTCCATTCCTCTCTGATCCATTTTTGCAAATCATTGAAAGTAATAGATATATTCCAAAACTTACAAATTAGGCTTTGATTCTAGAACTGCTATTCTGGGCTGTAGCAAATAATCTAAAAACTTGATAGAAGGATCCTCATTTCTTGATAAATGTGGATAACTCTTTCCTTCTGATCATAAATGATATGAACTGAACAACAAATAATTAATTGGCTGCTGCAGAGCTATTTGTATATTTTCTTTGGCATTGTTGTCAAAGGGAGAGAGAATGAATATGGAAAATCATTTATTGAGACCACAAAGAAAGGGAGAGACATATTTTTTGCTGAGAACAAAGGGAATCTGAGAACTAAAAAGATCAAATCCACGGGAGAGTTTGCACTTGTAATGATGTTATGTTTTGTAGTGATTAAACATATTAAATTTGAGCTTACCGAGCTACAACATTTTCTTACACAGTTGTAGAATACATGTTTGGTATGTGTATGACATATTTTCATATTGCTTGTGTTGCCATCAATGCCAAAGGGAGAGATTGATTAACTACAACTAATTGAATATCTGAATGAACTAAAGAAACAGTGATTAGAGATCACTGAGTATTGAAATGATATGTAAGATGATTAAATCAGTCAATATGTTGTCATTGATGTCAACTAGTCTTGATAGTACTTATCATGTTAGTTACAAACATCTGAACATCTGTTGAAGGAAGAAAAGATGAATTACTGAGATATCTACATGAGGAAAAGATGGATATGACATATAAGGATAAAGAAAACATTGGGTAACTTATTGATGAGTCTATGACTTTATATTGTTGACTTGAGCATGTTACATTAATCTATTATAAAGAAGAGATTTGAAATTGAACATGTTAATGTGGTCGGTAATTGAAGATTTTAGTATACACTGAGCCAGTGCAGTGTATACCGACTGATAGTATTGACCGAGCTAGTTCTACTAGTTATCGCTGATTCATTTCTATATCAACCGAGTATGGATGAAAACATTAAATGCTAAGAACAGTCGACTAAAATTGATGATTTGGATATTGGTATGATTTCAAGATTAACAATGAAGTTTGTTATGAGATCCACGACTGACAAAATTAGGAGAAGGTCTAGAGGATGAGATTGAAATGTGATATGGACACATTTTTCGAGGAAGGTTTAAGAGGCAAAAAGGACAAAGGAGATTAAGTGACAAAATCTAATGGCTGATATGAAAATGATTTACTTGTTTATATAAGATATATGAGTTTCATTATTAAAACATGTTGGAAGAAGAAGATGATAGTCCCAACTGGTGCTGAGAGGGGAGGGGTGAATCAACACCTCTAAAACTTCTTTACTTTAAATCCGGTGAAGTAAACTTACAGTTGAAAGACAATCAGATTCAAACATACAATAACAGTAAGCAAACAATCACATAGTGACATCAGTTTTATCACGTGGAAACCTGGTTAGGGTAAAAACCATGGTGTGAGGAGACCTCACAAATTTTGTACTCTTTTGGAGTATGCCCTGTAAGGAGCTTTCTTGGTTAAAGGATAATAACACACTGCTAGGTGCAACTCGCTTAAGGGATTTGTTACAATAAGGTCGGTTAGTGCTTGCATGGTTAAAAGACTTTGAACACCTTACAAGATGCCACCCGGTTAAGGGATTTGATACAAGGGACCTGTTAGAGTCCACCAAAATACTAGGATTTAACTATTGTAGTTGCTAGAAAACAATAGAAGATTGACCTTTTACAATTGACTTTGCATAGCCGGATAAGATCTCTGTTTGTGCTCAACTGAGAATCATCATCGGTTGCCATAGGTGTGTTCTCTTTTACTATTGTTCTTCTCTGCACACACTTCTTTCTCTTCTTCTCTTTCTGATTTACCCTAGCTTCTTTTGAGCTTTTCAAGTTCCCTCTTTTCTCTGGCAGAATGAAGGCAACTTTTCTTCTCCTCAAGCAGAAGAATATATAGAGTCTTAGCCCTAATTGCACTCATTATGCATGACCTAATTACAGATCCTTATCGGATTCATTACTCAGTGGAGTGCCAGTTCATTGAGGAAACATCTGATGCATGCCCTTGCTTTATCTGCCTTATAGAGAAAGCAATAGTTGTGTGTCAAGAAACTTTCCTTTATAGGAGATAATGCTTTGTTTTAAAGCCATTGATTCCGGCTTTAAATCCTCTAGACATGCCTCAAATCGATCGCCAGTTTAACTCAAAGAGCTCCGGATTTGTTATAGAAAATCCCAGTCAAGGAGTTGGTTGGAACAGATAGTTGGCTATGACTTCCTCGGTTCATACCAGAGTCATTACTAGATCGGTTGAGATCCTTATGCTGTGAATAGGTAAGAGTACTTAACCTATTACAGTCCCTTTCATTGGCTCACTAGTTGCATCCTCAATTGTATGTTGATACCGGTTTGCTGTTGCTTTCTTTATGTTTGACTACACCGGTTGTAGCCAAGTCTTTGGTTGAAGATTGAATGATGTACTGTATACACTACCCGGTTGCTGAGGCTTTATATAGTGACCAGTGATATTTTCTAATAGCCACACCTTCTGCCAAACTATCCTCCTTTCATACAGATCTCCTTGGATCTTTAGACTTTATAGAGATGACAAGTCTCTATATTCTTTTGCTAATCAATGACAACACTAGTACCGGTAGCAGGCTTACCGGTTATTATCACTTTATGTCAATAATCTCCCCCTTTGGCATTGATGACAAAACCTTGATGGGAAATCACAATATCACCAGATTACTGTGCTTGTATCTCTGTACCACTGCTACTACAACAGTCTTCTGGTTATTTCCAAATTCTCCCCCTTTTTGATAATGATGCCAAAGGCTAGTCAGAGAGATTACCTTTTGCTAATTTGCTCCCCCTAGGAGCAGCATTCCTTTTTCATCAGTGCAGAAAAGATGAGGTGTTTCCCTCTTTTGAAGCATAATGAACTGATGATCACCTTTGCAGGTCTACTGAAGATCATGAAGGGTTGTTACCCTTAGTTTACCTCTGAGATACTCAAAAGTACTCCTTGGTAATGGTTTTGTGAGGATATCAACAATTTGTTCATTTGTGGGAACATACTCCAGTCTCACCTCCTTGTCTTGTACCAACTCTCTCAAGTAATGATACTTGATGGAAATGTGCTTTGTCTTGGAGTGCATAATAGGGTTCTTGGATATATTAATTGCAGTGGTGCTATCACAATAGATAGCTATCGGTTTAGGTATCTGTTCTTTAATTATTTCCAACAGTTGTTTGATCCAAATCACTTGTGTGCAATTGATTGTTGTAGCAACATATTCGGCCTTTGCAGTAGATTGAGAAATACAATTATGTTTCTTGCTTGTCCAAGAAAAGATTCTTCCACCAAGAAATAATGCACCACCACTTGTGCTCTTTCTATCATCAATGTTTCCAACTCAATCTGCATCAGTGTATACTTTTACTTCGAATCCCCCTTGTGTGGAAACCATAATCCATATTCCTCAGTTCCCCTTAGATATCTAAAGATTCTCTTTACTTCTATAAGATGTGTCTCTTTGGGATTTGCAAAGAATCTCGCCACTATGCCAATCGCATGTGCAATGTCCGGTCTACTGTGAATAACATACTACAATTTTCCTATCATGGACCGATACATTTTTTCATTCACTTCTTTTACATCATCCTCCTTTGATAACTTGAGGTTAGTTATCATTGGGGTTCCAACCGGTTTAGAATCTTCAAGTCCAAAAGTCTTAAGAATTTCTTTTATATACTTGGACTGAGATACAAAGATATCTTCTTTTAGCTGATGAACCTGTAGTCCGATAAAGAATTTTATGGCACCTATCATAGACATCTCAAATTCTTTTTTCATCTCTTCAGCGAAGGCTTTGCTCATCTTGTCATCTCCTCCAAAGATGATGTCATCCACAAAGATCTCAGCAATCAAATTTTCATCTTTTCCGGTCTTGAGATACATATTGTTGTTTTCCCCGGTTCTTGTGAATCCTATGGTCAGAAGGTATGAATGCAACCTTTCATACCAAGCCCTTGGAGCTTTCTTAAGCCCATAAAGAGCCTTTTTCAACTTACAGACCATTCCATTATCATGAGTAGATGTGAAGCTAATGCAGTCAAACTTGGTGGATCCAATTAAGGAATGATCGACCTTGTAGCCAAACCAATATGCAACGGAAATACACAATAAAAACAACAGATTTGCAATGAAACATAAATCTTTATTCATGAAAATATCGATTACATGCAATGTGTCGGGCTGTAAGGCCTTCTTGGTTACGGCCAATTACAATGCAAGTAACAGTCTACAAGATCTCACAGGATCCAAATCTTTACCCTAACATCAGCAGTCAGCTAGCCCAGGTCTCTAACACACAACACACTGGTAGGCACCCATGAAAGATCTAAACTTGCACTCAAACTTCCAAGCAATCTTCTTGCTCCTAAGCTCATAGGTTACTAACCTTCCTTCCAACAATATGCTGCCTAGAACAACTACCCAAGCATCCTATAAATATTGATTGCTAGCCACAAGTTGGCTGATGAAACAATAAATCTTTACAAACAAATATTAAATGCTAAAACATCAGTCGGTCCTCTCATAGCCTTACAAAATAAGTAAACACTCAAAGATGGCCCCAAACGGTCATCAGATCCACATAGAAGAATGCAACATGCTAGATCTAGGTCCCCACATGTCCATCGATCAATCCATAACATGATGAGTGTGACCCAAATTAAATGCATCAGTCAGCCAAGCCAATCTATCCAAAGAATCCAGTCGGCACTCAAGAACACCGAGCAACAGAAGAAATAACTGAGCACCAGTCGACTGACCATGCCAGGCATGACTGAGGAACACAATTATCGACGAGCGCTAGTGAATTGACGCCTTCAGTCACCGAGCGTTCATTAGAGACCGAGCACCCCGATAACCACATAAACTGAGCAACTAGTCTCCCAAACCGAGCAAGAACTCCACCAAACCAAGATCAAAACTAACAATCTATCTTCAAAGACAAACATATTTTTGTTTGATACAGGATTGCCAAGAATCCTAGGATGCTCCTGCATTAGACACCCTAGGTAAGAAAGAATTTCTCATAAGGAAATCAGGAACGCCTCAAGGGAATCAGAATAGGTATGCTGAATATGTTCTTAACCGATATCTCTTCTTGTCCTTCATTCCAAGTAGTCTTCACTTCATAAACTATCTCATGAAGAAAGTCTTTCTGTCTTCCACTTTGCTTATCCCTTCAGTCAGCAATTGATAGCAACCGACTCTGACCACTACCGACCACATCAGTACCTCGGTAAGGTTCATCCTCTCCAGACTCCTCAATGAACTCATTATCATTTGCATCTCTTTGTGTCATAAATGTCACCATCTGTTGTACCATCTCTACCACAAAACCATCTATTTCTTAATCTCAACAAATTCTTTAGAGATATCATTCTCCTTCTCCTTCAAACTAGATTTAACAGGAATAGGTTCATCAACCTTCTACTCCTGAGGTTTTTCATAAGGACAACACCTGATAACTCCACATCCCTTAACCCCTGTCTCCTATAAAGGTATTAGCTTATGTCGAGCTCCTTCATGCCTAACCACATAGGTATTAGCACGACCATCAAACAAAACATTTCTATCAAACTGCCAGGGTCTACCGAGCAACAGATGACAAGCATCCATAGGCAATACATCACACAATATCTCATCATGGTAAGATCCAATCTGAAACTTAACAAAGCATTGTTCTTCAACTCTAACCTTAGAAACATCTTGTATCCAACTAATCTAATAAGGATTAGGATGTCTCCTTCTTTCCAAATTCAACTTACTAACCATTTCATTTGAAACAAAATTCTCAGAACTGCCACCATCAACTATGACATTACATACCTTATCCTTGCACTTACATCTGGTTCTAAACAAATTTCTTCTCTACACCAGTTCAGGAACACATGCAACCAATCTCCTAGTGACAAGACATTCACCTTTCTCTAGAACATTCTCAATGTCTTCTTCAGCAACTAATGCAACTCTTTTCTTAGGACACTGCCAACTTCACCACAGTTATAACAAGTGCCAGTGAACTCATTCTTCCACCTTCCTCTCTATCCAACATTCTTAGTAACTTGACCACTGCTAGATCCCACATCAGACTTAGGATTCTCTGTCACATTACTCTCAGCAACTGTCTCACCAGTTTTACCACCTCGGTTCCTATTGTTCTATTTTCCTTCATACTTCCTATTCAGCCTCTCTTCAATCTTTAATGCCATTTGATAAGCATCACTGATTGTTGCCATCCACATAGTAAGTAACTCTTCCTGAATACTAGGTCTCAAACCATAGACATACCTAGCAACCTTTTCTTTATCAGCTTCAGAATGACCAGTCCTAATCAGGATTCTATAAAACTCCTCGGTATACTCTTGTACTGATTTGTTAGTCTGCTTCAAAGCTTGCATCTTCTTAAACATGTCCAATTCATAATCCACCAAAATGAATTGCTTCTTCAACTTGTCAACCATTCGGTTTCACTTAATGATCTTCTCTTTCCAACTAAACTTCTCTCCACCAAATATTTGCATGACCTTTTAACTTAGTCTTTGCAAATCTAACCCTATCAGGATCTTCTATTTCTTCATCAAGACAAAATTCTCTAGTAGCTTCCTCTTCTTTAGAGATCTCACAATTTCTCCTCAAAGGCATCTTCAAATCAAGATCTAGATACACAAGATCCACTTAGCTCCAACAGGAACAAACTTTTCTCAAACAGGACCAAACTTCACTCAAACAAGAACAAACTTTGCTTTGATACCACTGAATGCAGTCAAACTTGCTGGATCCAATTAAGGACTGACCAACCTTGTAGCCAAACCAATATGCAAGGGAAATACACAATAAAAACAACAGATCTGTAATGAAATAGAAATATTTATTCATGAAAACATTGATTATATGCAATGTGCCAAGTTGTAAGGCCTTCTCGATTACGACTAATTATAATGCAAGTAAAAGTCTACAAGATCTCACAGGATCCAAATATTTTCCCCAACATCAGCATTTAGCTAGCCTAGGTTTGTAACACACAGAACACTGGTAGGCACCTAGGAAAGATCAAAACTTGTACTCAAACTTCCAAGCAATCTTCCTGCTCCTAAGCTTGCAGGCTACTAACCTTCTTTCCAACAATCTGTTGCCTAGAACAACTACCCAAGCATCCTATAAATACTGATTCCCAGCCACAAGTTGGCTGATGAAACAATAAATCTTTACAAACAAATATTAAATGCTAAAACATTAGTCACCCCTCTCATAGCCTTACAAAATAAGTAAACTCTCAAAGATGGCCCCAAAAGGTCATCAGATCCGCATAGAAGAATGTAACACGCCAGATCTAGGTCCCCACACGTCCATCGATCAATCCATAACATGAGGAGCATGACCCAAATTAAATGCATCAGTCAGCCAAGCCAATCTATCCAAACAATCCAGTCGGTAAGCAAGAACACTGAGCAACAGAAGAAATAACCTAGCACCAGTGGACCGACCATGCCAGGCATGACCGAGGAACACAATTATCACCGAGCGCCAATGAACCAACGCCTTCAGTCACCAAGCCTTCTTTAGAGACCGAGCACCTCGGTAACCACATAAATCGAGCAACCAGTCTCCCAAATCGAGCAAGAACTCCACCAAACCAAGATCAAAACTAACAATCTACCTTCAAAGACAAACATATTTTTGGTTGATACAGAATTGCCAAGAATCCTAGGATGCTCCTGCATCAGAAGCCTTTCGGTTGTTCAATGTAGACTTCTTCTTCTAGAATTCCATTCAATAATGAAGACTTGACATCCATCTGATACACTTTAAACTTCTTGTGTGCAACATAAGCAAGACAAATTCTCACTCTTTCCAGTCTTGCTACCGGTGCAAAGGTTTCTCCATAGTCCAGTCCAACTTCCTGGGCATATCCTTTGCAAACCAATCTTGCCTTATTTCTTATTACTGTCCCTTCCTCATTCAGCTTATTTCTGTAGACCCACTTGGTCCCTATGACATTTTTGTCCCTTGGTCTTGGCACAAGTTTCCATGTGTCATTTTTCTCAATTTGCTCAATTTCTTCCTCCATGGCCTTGACCCAATTTTCATCTTCTAGAGCTTCCCTTGTTGTTTTGGGCTCTATAAAGGAAAGTAAACATATATTCTCTTTGGGCTTTTTCCTGGTCAAAACATTAGCATGTTTGTCACCAATAATGTTATCAATAGAGTGATATCTGACATACCTTGGGAGAACCGAGCGATGTTCTTGTTCAAGCTCATCTGGTTGAGCAATTTCTTCACCATGATTCTGAACATCTTCTTGTTCACTATCCTGTCCTCTAGGTGCAATTTTCTGAACCGGGTGTCTATTCACATGGTGTTCTTCATCTTCAGTAGCTGCTTAATTAAACTCAAAGTCATTTCCTTCATTTAGACCTTCAAGACTATCATGATCATCATGATCGGTCTTCTTATCCGGTTGTGAAGATTCATCAAATTTTACATTGATGCTTTCAATTATCTTGCTTGTTCTCTTGTTCACACACCGATAGGCCTTACTTTTGGTAGAGTAATCCAAAAATGTTCCTTCATCACTCTTGGGATCAAACTTCCTAGAATACATATCTTTTTTGATGTAACATTTACTACCAAAGATTTTGAAGTAGCCTACACTGGGAGTATGCTTAAACTATAGTTCATAAGGAGTCTTATCAGTTCCCTTTTTTACTTGAACTCGGTTGAGTGTGTAGACAGTAGTACTGATAGCTTCTCTCTAGAAGTGATGAGGGAGATCCTTCTGGATCAATAGGGTTTTGGCACAATTGATTAAAGTCTTGTTCCTTCTTTCTGCTACTCCATTTTGCTGCGGAGTCCTTGGTGCAGATAACTATCTTTTTATTCCATGTACCTCACAGTAGTGAGTGAACTCTTGAGAGTTATATTCACCTCCTCTGTCTAATCTCAAACACTTCAAGCTTTTATCAGTCTCTTTTTCCACTCTAGCTTTGAATATTTTGAACATGTGGAAAGCTTCTGATTTCTCATTGAGAAAGAGTGTCCACATCATCTTGGAGAAGTCATCTACAAAAAGCATAAAGTACCAGTCTCCATGGTAGCTCTTTGTTCTCATTGGTCCACAAAGATTAGTGTGCACCAGGTTTAGAACATTCTCAACAGAGAAGGACTTACTATTGAAAGATGTTTCGGTCAGCTTTCCTAACTGACAATCTTTACAAACACCCTTGATGGGCTTTGTAATCTCAGGAAGTCCTCTTACTATTTTCTTTTTTCTCACTTTGACAGTACTGTCAAAGTTTATGTGGCAGAGCCTCTTGTGCCATAACCAGATGTTGTCTTCTTTGGTCATATGACAGATTTTGCTTGATTCTCCTTTGACCAAGGCTATGAGACAAGCTCTTTCCATTGAGTCTAGGTAGAACATATTACATTTTCTTTGTCTACCGGTTGCATCATGGGTTCCAAATTTATTTTTCACTATACAAGAACCTTGTCCGAATTCCAGCAAGAATCCTTTGTTATTCAGTTGTGCAACACTCATTAAATTATACTTGAGTCCTTCAACCCAGTACACATCTTCATAGACAACATCGTTGTAGAGTGCAATAGAGCCTTTACCTTTAGTGGCACATGGAACATTATTTTTGAAGGTAACTGATCCGTTGTCATTTAGCTCCAAGTTGATAAACTTGTTCTTGTCATCGGTCATGTGGTGAGTGCATCCACTATTGATGATCCAATCATCGTATTGATGTGACCGTGAGATAAGCACAATTTCACTTATCACAAGGCTCTCCTCCTTTATTGCCACAAATATAATTTTTGGATCATCCAAGTCTACAGATTCAACATCTGTGACTCCTTCCTCAGCAAGATAGCATTCCTTCTTTGTTTTTCTCTTGAACCGATCCCTTTTATCTTTATGTTCATTATCAAGACACCTTGTAGCATTATGTCCTATCTTGTTGCAAGAGAAGCATTTCAAGGGGAGCTTTCCCTTGTACTTCCCTTTCCCTCTGGGGAATCTCCTAGCGATGAGTGCTTCAAACTCATCTTGCTCCATCTCTTCTGAGAGTAGATTCTCAACAAGGTTACCAATCTTATCGGTAGAGCAATTACCAGTTTCTCTTCCCTTTTTGGTGGAAGAAATATTGACAAAGGACTTAAAAACTGCTTCCTAAATGGATAAGCTATTATCAAAATTACTTTATTCAAAGGTAGCCAGATTACCAATTAGGGAGTCTAGGGTGACTTGATCTTTGGTCACCGATATGAGCTCTTGAATGACATAGATCTTGATGGCATATTGAGGTCTGAGAGTTCTCAGTATTTTGCTAACCACCTCCTCTAAACTGAGCTTTCCTCCAACGCTTCTAATGGATTTGATCACCTCTTTGATCTGGTTTCTATATACTCGATGTCTTCTCCTTCATTCATCCTCATATCATCATATTTTTCTCTGAGGCTTTCGACCTTGGCTCTTTGAACATTTGGACCTCCTCCATAAACCATTTGCAACTTGCCCCACATCTTGAAGGCAAAATCAAGATGTTTGATCTCAACGTAGACATGATCAAGTAGCGTGCTAGCTATCATATCTATAGCAGTTGTGTGCTCGGTTTTGATCTTCAGTTCATCAGGTGTCAAAGTGCCGGCGGGTTCACTGTAATCAGTGGTAACATGATTCCAGTACTGATCTTTGGTGGTTTTCATGTACAGCTTCATTCGGCTACACCACAGAGTAAAATTTTTCTTTGAAAACTTTGGTCCTTCCTTTTTCATCATCTTGACTTTTTCTTTATGTTGTTAAGCGATAAAGAAAACAAGACTTGACTCTGATACCAATTGATAGTCCCAATCGGTGCTGAGAGGGGAGGGGTGAATCAGCACTTCTAAAACTTCTTTACTTTAAATCTGGTGAAGTAAACTTACAGCTAAAAGACAATCAGATTCAAACATATAATAACAGTAAGAAAACAATCACACAGTGACACCAGATTTATCACGTGGAAACCTGGTTAGGGTAAAAACCACAGTGTGAGGAGACCTCACAAATTTTGTACTCTTTTGGAGTACGCCCTGTAAGGATCTTTCCTGGTTAAAGGATAATAATACATTGCTAGGTGCGACCCGGTTAAAAGATTTGTTACAATAAGGTTGGTTAGTGCTTGCTTGGTTAAAGGGCTTTGAACACCTTACAAGATGTCACCTGGTTAAGGGATTTGTTACAAGGGACCTGTTAGAGCCCACCCAAATACTGAGATTTAACTATTGTAATTGCTATAAAATAATGAAAGATTGACCTTTTATGATTGGCTTTGCATAGCTTGATAAGATCTATGTTTGTGCTCAATTGAGAATCGTCACCAGTCACCACAGGTGTGTTCTCATTTACTGTTATACTTTTCTGCACACACTTCTTTCTCTTCTTCTCTTTCCAATTTACCTTAGCTTCTTTTGAGATTTTTAGGTTCACTCTTTTCTCTGGCAGAATGAAGGCAACTTTTCTTCTCTTCAAGTAAAAGAATATATAGAGTCTTAGTCCTAATTGCACTAATTATGAATGACCTAATTACAGATCCTTATCGGATTCATTACTCAGTGGAGTACTAGTTCACTGAGGAAACATCTGATGCATGCCCTTGCTTTATCTGCCTTATAGAGAAAGTAGTAGTTGCATGTCAAGCAACTTTCCTTTATAGGAGATAACACTTTTTTTTAAAGCCACTGATTTTGGCTTTAAATCCTCCAGACGCACCTCAAATCAATCACTAGTTTAACTCAAAGACCTCCAGATTTATCGCAGAAAATCTTGGTCAAGGAGTTGGTTGGAACAAATAGTTGACTACGACTTCCTTGGTTCATACCGGAGTCATTACTAGATTAGTTGAGATCCTTATGCTGTGAACAAGTAAGAGTAGTTAACCTGTTATAGTCCCTTTCCTTGGCTCACTGGTTGCACTGTCCTCGGTTGTATGTTGATACCAGTTTTCTATTTCTTTCTTTGTGTTTGACTATACCGGTTGTAGCCAAGTCTTTGGTTGAAGATTGAATGTTGTACTGTATACACTACCTAGTTGTTGAGGCTTTATACAGTGACTGGTGGTATTTGCTAACAGCCACACCTTCTACCAAACCATCCTCCTTTCATACAGATCTGCTTAGATCTTTAGACTTTATAGAGATGACAAGTCTCTATATTCTTTTTCCAATCAATGACAACACTAGTATCGATAGCAAGATTATCGGTTATCATCACTTAATGCCAACAAAAGACTGTAGAGATTTTGCATGAAGACTTTATTCATGCATGCCTAATCAGACTGGTTATTGAAAGAACTGAGTTGCAGAGTTTATTGAGCGTCAGAGAACCATTTACTGAGTGAAAGTAAGTTGAAGTATATTGAGGAAGTGGATTGATTAATGATTAGAGGATTTGTATAGGCTTAGCATAGATTTGAATGTCTGCAATTGAGTTGTATTTGAATCAGATCATTATTGTATCAGTTTAACTATTGATTCAAAAAATCTCTTAACCGAGTGGACTTAACCGTCTTATATTCTACCTTATGTCATTCAGAGAATGTACATTGTTATCTTGTTGACCCCATGGTAAATGTTGGTCAAAAGTTAGCTATTAGTGATAAATCTGCTAACGAGGTCACACCTAATAGTGTGTATTGTAACCTTTAACAGGGTTGGCTTTATTATAATAATTGAGAGGGGGGTGAATCAGTTATCCACAGTCCCAAATCAAAATGTATAATCCAAAACAATTTACCTAAACTTCTATAGCTCGGTAACATAAAATACTATATTGTCTATGCGTTTACCAATTACCAGCCAATAACATATAATGATTACCGATCAAATCCAACATGCAATATGTAAAGTATGATAACAAACAATCACCATAATGAACACATAACACAAAAGATTTAACATGAAAACTTTGTGAAGGGAAAAACCACTTCGGACTAGCAACCCAAAAATGTTCACTCTTCTGAAGTGAGGTCGGTGAAGACCCAACCCTGTTAAAGGTTACCACACACTGTGAGGTGTGACCTTGTTATAAGATTTTAGACCAACCGTTATCGTCCAACTAGCATTCACTATGGGGTTGACAGGATAAAAATATTCATTCTATGAATGATACATATAAGACTTTCAAGTCCACTATGTTAAGAGATTTCTTTGTTTAGAATGGTTAAAATGTAACAGCAGGTGATCTGATTACAAAACAACTTCAATTGCAGATGTTCAGATCTATATTATGCTCATTCAAATTCCTGATCAATATATCAATTTTGTATCAACAATAATCAATGACTTACTGTCGCTCAGTAATAGCTTTCTGACGCTCGGTAAACTTTACAGTTCGGTTCTCCTTAACCAGTTTGATCAGGCATACATGAAGCTTGTTCATGCGATAATTCTGCAGTCTTCTTCCGGCATGTGTTTCATAACGAAACTCTAGTCTCTTAAATATACAAGTAAACTATTTTCTTCTCCTCCATTAGATTTTGCCACTTATTCTCCTTCATCCATTTTGCCACTTAAACCTTCCTCAGCTGATGTGCTAGTAACACGTTTTAATTTCATCTTTTAGATCTTCCTTGAATTATGCTAGCCGTTGATCTTTGTAACAAACTTTATCTCCATCTCTAATTTTAATGTACTTTACGACTCATCAATCTTTAACAGCTAAACTAATCATTTTTTTCTTTTTCTCTTGCTCGGTTAACAAAGAAATGTGTTGGTGAACACAAGCTTGATTTATACTATGCTCGGTATACACTACACTGCTCGGTGTATACTGTGATACTTAATCAACCGACCACACTGCGTTATGTCTTTCAGTTCTTTTCCTCATCATAGATGAATGAAATATAATCAAGTCAATAACATAAGGTCATAGACTCATCAACAAGTTACCCAATGTATTCCTTATCCTCATCTATCATATACATCTTCCTCATGTAGATATTTCTATTCTTCATCTCTCTTACTCTTTTTCTACAGATGTTTAGGTATAGTAACTTAAAAAATAAGTGTTGTCAAACTAGTTGACATCAATGACAACATATTACATATCTAATCAACAACTCAGTGATCTCTAATCACAAATTTTTAATTAAGTTCTAAATCAGTTGTAGGTCATCAATATCTCCCTTTGGCATTGATGACAACTCAAGTAATATGAAATATACCATACACATACTAAACATGTATTCTACAACTCTGTGAACAAAGGTTGTACAAGCTCTCCCTAGCTTAATATGTTTAATTAGTACATTACTCAACAACATTACCAATGCAGCTTTGACATTCTGCAGATATGATCTTTTTAGCTCTCAGATTCCTTGTTTTGTTCTCAGTAACTAATCTTCAGTGCTCTCCCTTTCTTTCAGTTTCTCTCCCTTAGATGTTTCAGTGTTCTCATCGGTGCATATTGTTTCATATTGTTTATCTCTCCTTTTGACAACAATGCCAAAGAAACAAAATAAACATTCAGCTCTATAGTAGCCATGTAACTCTCTATTGTCCAGTGCATACTCTGTATCTCTGTATACTGATATGCCAATCTGTTTCAGTTCTCCAAACTTTCACAACCTTAGACATGATCCAAAGTGTGAACTATGCTACATCAACATGAATGATCTTCTGATAAGATTATGTTGATGTAACATCCAAATCATATTAGTGATTGGTAGATAGGGGACGGACCCCAAGTCTAGTCCTCAAGTATTCAAATGTATCCTTCGGTAGAGGCTTTGTAAATATGTGATGAAGGGTGCTCCCCTTAATACCACAAACACATAACAGAAATAGAGAAACAACAACAACAATATGCAAGAACAAAAAATTGGATTCTTATTATCTCCACAAATGTGGAATTACAAAATTTCAAAATTACAATATGCAAAGCCACATGGGCATTCCCTTACAATATTCTATAGGACAAAGCCTCAAATCAATACCCAGATCTACTACCCAGAACTTCCCTAGACAACACTACGGGCCTTCTTTATATAGGCATTTTCCACCGCCCGAGAAGGTTCCAGAAGTTTAGCCCTTAGGGTCGACCAAACTTAGAATTATTTTATTTTTCAATTTATTCAATCAAAGATGGCTCAAAATAGATTTTGAAACCCAAACAAAAATTTTGAAAGAAAATTATTTTCTACCATTTCAAGTGGCCCGACTTCCAGAGACCATAAGTCATCACCAGTTGACCCAATTGACTATTATAACCCCATTTCAAAAAGGTCACGAAGCGCCCTACAGGCTTGAATCATACAAACGCTTGTCACCTAAATTTTTGACCTCATTCGAGGCTTCTAAAGCCTTCAAAACTGAGTTCAAAGTTTCTATACCCTGCTGCCAATACCGAAAATCTTCAATATCTTCAAAACTAGACCTAATCTAGCAATGAAACTTTACAGGCAAGTTGATATGACTGAGATGAACCTCCACATGCAAAATTAGAACATTCTGAGATCATATGACAAACTTACTAAAAATAGAAAGTTCCCATAAATAGCAGCTCTGCACAAAGATAGCCCTTATTGAATACAAAAACAAAAATATTTTTGGGTGATGCAAGATTGCTCTTAAACCTAGGATGCTCCTGCATCAGACACCCAAGGTAATTTGAGAACTGACCCTGTCACGACTCAGGTGTGCAGAGAAAAACCAACATGGTTCACCTCCTCCTTTGTTAGCCATGATGAATCTTCAATAGGTCATCCTTTCTATTTGACCAAATACACTTCATATGTCATGTTCCTTGTGCTTCTGCCAACAGGACTATCCAATATGTCTTCAATCTCCTTGATATCTGAACTGGTTGCTGGAATACTCCACTCTGCTGCTGTAACCTCATATTCAACACCTCCTTCATGATACTCTGTCAGATCTGAAATATTAAATACTGGTGAAATATTCAGCACAGTAGGCAACTCGACCTCATATGCATTTTTGGAATCATGCTTCTTCACTATCTTACATGGACCGAACTTCTTCATTTTCAACTTGTTATATGTACCAACCGAAAATCGCTCTTTTCACAAATGCACCATGACTTCATCTCCAACTTGAAATTTCTTATGCCTCTTTTTCTCATCTACCTTAGCCTTACACTGTGCATTCATCTTGGTAATATGCTTCCTCACCTCCTCATGGATGTTCTTCAAATGTTCTGCAAAATCTTCAGCTTCAGCACTACTTATTTCTCCTTTATCAAACTTTCTCAACTTAAATGCATTTCTTGCACTACTCCCATATATAATCTAGAAAGATGATTTACTAGTGCTCCTATTGACAGAATTATTATATGCAAATTCTGCCTATGGTAAAATCAAATCCCATCCTGTTGGCTTATCTCCAACCAAACATCTCAACAAATTTCTCAAACTCCTATTCACCACCTCTGTCTGTCCATCAGTCTGTGGATGATGTGATGAACTGAACTTCAAATTTGTTTTCAACTTCTTCTATAATGTACGTCAGAAATATCCAATGAACTTAGTGTCCCTATCTAAAACTATACTCTTTGGCAAACCATGTAGTCTCACCACTTCTCAGAAAAATAATTCCACTACATGAACAACATCATTAGTCTTCTTGCAGGGAATAAAATGTGTCATCTTTAAAAATCTATCAACTACTATGAAAATTGAATCATATCCCCATTGTGTCCTTGGTAAATCAAGAATAAAGTCCATACTAATATCCTCCCAAGGCTTATCTGGTACAGGTAATGGCTGATACAACCCTGTATTCTACTTCACTCCTCTGTACAAACTTCTTGACGTCTTGCTACAATTGTGGTCAGTAATAATTCTCACTAACCAAAGTAAGGGTTTTATCATGACCAAAATGTCCAATCAATCCTCTGCTATGCTTGTCCTTGATGAGATTCTCCCTCATAGAACTTCTTGGAATGCACAACTGACTCTCTCTCAATAGCATATCATCCTGAATGATGAAATCCAGCCACTTCATTCTGTCTACAGTAACAAGTTCTTTACAAGCTTTCCAAGATTCACCAAAATCGGGATCCTCTAGATACAAATTCTTGAGTTCTTTAAACCCAACCACCTCAATCTGCATCTTTGTCAGCAATAGTTGCCTTCTACTAAGTGCATCTGCAACCCTGTTAGACTTTCCACTTCTATGTTTCAAAATAAATGTATAACTCTGCAAAAACTCAACCCATTTCAATTGTCTTTGATTCAACTTTCTTTGACTATTCAAATATTGCAAAGCTTGATGATCAGTATACAAAACAAACTTCTTAGGAAGCAGATAGTGTCTCCACTTTTTCAATGCCTGAACTATAGCATAAATTTTTTTATCATAAACATAATATTTTCTCTTGGCATCATTTAACTTCTCACTGAAATAAGCAACAGGTTTTCCTTCTTGGCTCATAACAGTTCCTATTGCAGTACCACTAGCATCACAGTCTACATGAAACACTTTATTAAAATTTGAAAATGTTAAAACAGGTTGTTCTGTAACTTTTTGTTTCAAGAATTGAAAACTTTTTTTTGCCCCATTAGTCCACTTAAACTCTTTTCTATCACCTTTCATTGTTTCACTCAAGGGACCACAAATACTGCTAAAATTTGTGATAAACTTTCTATAAAAACTAGTTAGACCATGAAAAGATCTTACCTCGGTAGCACTCCTTGGAGTAGGTCATTCAAGGATAGCCTGTACATTCTCTGGGTCCATTTTTAGACCTTCTGTTGAAACTAAAAATCTCAAATACACTAACTCTTTCTTTACAAAACTGCACTTCTTGAAATTAATCAACAATTTCACATCTCTCAGCTTCTCAAACACCATACAAATATGCATCATATGTTCCTCCAATGTCTTGCTAAACATCAAAATATCATCTAGGTAAACAATGACAATCTTACCTAGAAATTCTTTCAGAACCTCGTTCATGAGCCGCATGAAAGTGCTCGGTGCATTGGTTAGCCCAAAAGGCATGACTAACCACTCATACAGTCCTTCCTTTATCTTGAAGGCACTTTTTTATTCATCTCCTTTTCTGATCCGAATCTGGTGATATCCACTCTTTAGATCTATCTTTGAGAAATACATAGCTCCACTCAAATAGTCCATAATATCATACATTCGTGGCAGTGGAAACTTATACTTGATTGTGATCTTATTTATTGCTCTAGAATCTGTACACATCCTCCATTCTCTATTCTTCTTCGGTGCTAATACTACTGGTACAACACATGGACTTAGGCTCTCCCAAATCAATCCCTTCTGTAACAACTCATGTACTTGTCTGTTCAACTCTTCACTTTCTGCTGGTGTTATTCTGTGTGCTGCCTTGTTTGGAAAACTGGCTCCTGGAATCAAATCTATCTGATGACTGATCTTCCTTATCGACGGTAATCCATCAGGTGCATTATCAGATACAATATCCTGAAACTCATTCAACAAATCTGCAACCTTTACAGGTACATCCTCTATTTCCTCTTTACTATCTTTTAGAATTAAAGCAAAACATATGTGTTCATGCCTCATATAATGTAAGAATTTTCTTCTATCAATAAAAGTTATTCTCACATAACCACATACCTTTTCTTCAGTCTCCTTCAATGGCTTTAGCTTATGTCACACTCCATCTTTTGTTAGGAAATAGGTATTTGCATGACCATCGTGTACAACACATCTGTCAAACTTCCACAGTCTACCCAACAACATATGACATGCATCCATAGATATGATATCACATAGTACCTCATCTTGGTACCCGCTGATCTTGAACTTTACTATGCATTGTTCACTGAATATGACCTTGTGGTCATCCTACTCCCAGGCAATTCGATATGGATGTGGGTATTTCTGTCTTTTGAGCTTCAACTTTGTCAACATTTCTTCTGACACCAAATTGTCAGTGCTTCCACTATCAATAATCACATCACAACATTTACCTTCACATTTGCATCTAGTGCGAAACAAGCTCCTCCTTTACTCACGTTCATTCTCACCATTCAGCAGGATTCTTCTGTTAATCAATGTTTCTCCTCTTTCAGCATCTTTAGAATTTGATAATCTGACATCTTCATCTACATGTGTAACTCTGGCCTGGCTTTCATTCCTCATATCCATCCTTCCTTGGCATTGAGGACATTCAAATGCCCTATGACCTTCTTCTCTAGAGTGAAAATATGTTCCATGGAAGCCTCCTCTTCTTGAACCTTGTCCTCTTCCTCTTCCTCTCTGATCTCTATTGTTCTGATCTTGGAAATGATTAGAATTGTTTCCTCTCTAATTATGACTGCTACTGGCCTCGTCCTTCTTTTTTGGATCTTCATTTCGGCCTCTATATGATCATCCACCAGATCGTCCACTGTGACCTCTTCCATTTTGTCTGCTCTTAAACTTCTTGTTCAACTTTTCCTCTACTTTTATGGAAAATTGGTATGCCTCTTCAATACTATTCATTCAAACTAGATTCAACTCCTCTTGAATGCTCGGCCTCAACCCATTAAGATAACGAAAAACTTCTCATTATCCACTTCTGCATTGCCTATTATGATCAGGGTTCGATAGAACTCCTCTGTATACTCTTGAATAGATCTTCCTGCTTGCTTCAAACTTTGCATCTTCTTTAGTAGGTCAAGCTGATAATCAATAAGAATAAATTGTCTCTTCAATTTATCCACCATCCGATCCCATCTTGTGATTTTATCCTTTCCTCTTCTATTTCGCTCCAATTGAATCTCATGCCACCAAATCTTTGCATGACTTTTTAGTCCGGCCTTCGCGAATTTGACCCTATCAGGATCCTCAATATCTTCATACTCAAAATATTCTTCACATTCATTGATTTAGTCAATCAATTCTTTAGGGTTAAGATTTTTAGAAAATGTCAGATCTTCGATCTTAGGTCTTTTCCCGATCATGGAAATGGCACGAAAAAGCCTTTCTTCTTCTTGATCCAAAATTTCACCTTCTTTTTTATCATCATTTCTTTCTTTGGCTTCATCCTCACTTTCATTTTTGACATTAAGATTCATTCCTCTGCAAATCTCTTCTTGCAATGCTCGCACTTGTCTTTGGAGCGCTCTAACCTTGGGTGTTACAACACCAGCTCTTCCACAACATTTCCTTCGTGGAGGTATTTTCGCGATGCATGCTGAAACCCTAACCACGGTCATGGTGCAAACTACCTTACAGTCGGTGATCTATTTACACACTTAGAAACTCTTGCTCTGATACCACTTGATGAAGGGTGCTCCCTTTAATACCAGAAACACATAACATAAATAAAGAAACAACAACAACAATATGCAAGAACAAAAAATTGGCTTCTTATTATCTCCACAAATGTGGAATTACAAACTTTCAGAATTACAATATGCAAAGCCACATGGGCATTCCCTTACAATATTCTATAGGACAAAGCCTCGAATCAATACCCAGAACTGCCCTAGACAATACTACAGACCTTCTTATATAGACATTTTCCACTGCCCGAGAAGGTTCCAGAAGTTTAGCCCTTAGGGCCAACCAAACTTAGAATTATTTTATTTTTCAATTTATTACATCAAAGTTGGCTCAAAATAACTTTTGAAACCCGAATAAAAATTTTGAAAGAAAATTATTTTTTGCCATTTCAGGTGGCCCGACTTCCAGAGACCATAAGTCATCACCAGTTGACTTGATTGACTATTATAACCCCCTTTCGAAAAGGCCACGAAGCGCCCTATAGGCTTGACTCGCGGAAGCGCCTATCACCTAATTTTTTGACCTCATCTGAGGAGTCTAAAGCCTTCAAAACTAGGTTCAAAGTTTATGTACCCTGCTGCCAATACCGAAAATCTTCAATATCTTCAAAACTAGACCTAATTTAGCCATGAAACTTTACTAGCAGACTGATATGACTGAGATGAACCTCCACATGTAAAATCAAAACATTCCGAGATCATATGACCAACTTACTAAAAATAGAAAGTTTCTATAAATAGCAGCTCTACACAAAGATAGCCCTTATTGAATACAAAAATAGAAATATTTTTGGGTGATGCAAGATTGCTCTTACACCCAGGATGCTCCTGCATCAGACACTCGGGTAATCTGAGAAGTGACCATGTCACGACTCAGGTGTGCAGAGGAAAACCAAGACGATTAACCTCCTCCTTTGTTAGCGATGATGAATATTCAATAGGTCGTCCTTTCCATTTGACCAAATACTATTCATATGTCTTGTTCCTTGTGCTTCTGCCAACAGGACTATCCAATATGTCTTCAATCTCTTTGATATTTGAACTGGTTGCTGGAATAATCCACCGTGCTGCTATAACCTCATCTTCAACACCTCCTTCATGATACTTTGTCAGATCTGAAATATTAAATACTGGTGAAATATTCAGCTCAGTAGGCAACTCGATCTCATATGCATTTTTTGAATCATGCTTCTTTAGTATCATACATGGACCGAACTTCTTCATTTTCAATTTGTTATATGTACCAACTGGAAATCGCTCATTCCGCAAATGCACCATGACTTCATCTCCAACCTGAAATTTCTTATACCTCTTTTTCTCATCTGCCTTAGCCTTATACTGTGCATTCATCTTGTTAATATGCTTCCTTACCTCCTCATGGATGTTCTTCAAATGTTCTGCAAAATCCTCAGCTTGAGCACTACTTATTTCTCCTTTATCTAACTTTCTCAGATGCATTTCTTGCACTACTCCCATATACAATCTGGATTGGTGATTTACTAGTGCTCCTATTGACATAATTATTATATGCAAATTCTACTTGTGGTAAAATTAAATCCCATCATGTTGGCTTATCTCCAACCAAACATCTCAACAAATTTTTCAAACTCCTATTCACCACCTTTGTCTGTCCATTAGTCTGTGGATGATGTGATAAACTGAACTTCAAATCTATCTTCAATTTTTTCCATAATGTACGCCAGCAATATCCAAGGAACTTAGTGTCCCTATCTAAAACTATACTCTTTGGAAAACTATGTAGTCTCACCACTTTTTGGAAAAATAATTTCGCTACATGAACAACATCATTAGTCTTCTTGCAGGGAATAAAATGTGTCATCTTTGAAAATTTGTCAACTACCACAAAAATTGAATCATGTCCCCACTGTGTCCTTGGTAAACCAAGAACAAAGTCCATACTGATATCATCCTAAGGCTTATCTGGTACAGGTAATGGCTGATACTACCCTGTATTCTGCTTCACTCTTCTGTACAAACTTCTTGACATCTTGTTACAACTGTGGCCAATAATAATTCTCACTAACCAAAGGAAGGGTTTTATAACAACCAAAATGTCTAGCCAATCCTCTGCTATGCTTCTCCTTGATGTGATTCTCCCTCATAGAAAACAAACTTGATGATTAGTATACAAAACAAACTCTTTAAGAAGCAGATAGTGTCTCCACTTCTTTAATGTCTGAACTATAGCATAAAATTCCTGATCATAAACAGAATATTTTCTCTTGGCATCATTTAACTTCACTGAAATAAGCAACAGGTTTACCTTCTTGGCTCATAACAACTGCTATTGCAGTACCACTAGCATCACAGTCTACTTGAAACACCTTATTAAAATCTGGAAGTGCTAAAACAGGTTGTTCTGTAACTTTTTATTTCAACAATTGAAAACTTTTTTCTGCCCCATTAGTCCACTTAAACTCTTTTCTATCACCTCTCATTGTTTCACTCAAGGGACCACAAATACTGCTAAAATTTGTGATAAACTTTATGTAAAAACTAGCTAGACCATGAAAATATCTTACCTCGCTAGCAGTCCTTGGAGTAGGCCATTCAAGGATAGCTTGTACCTTCTCTGGGTCCATTTTTAGACTTTTTGTTTAAACTACAAATCCCAAATACACTAACTCTTTCTTCACAAAATTGCACTTCTTCAAATTAATCAACAATTTCTCATCTCTCAGCTTCTCAAACTATTGCCCAAAATTTTCTGATTCCATAAAAATTTGGCCACAGGCTGAAATCCATCCAATATTTTGTAACCCTGTTAAACCTTTGAGGAATTTTCATGGTCTTCTCCCTTTTCTTCTGGTCTCTGCAACTATCCTGATTCTCTGGTCTACATATTTCAATTTGAAAATGTGACCGTTGGAAGTCTTAAACCCTAAACCCTTTGGTCTATTCTATTTCATCGTTACCTTTTTTGGTCACTTAAGGGTCCGTTTCTTCACGTGCGCTTTATTTTCTAGCTGGTCGCAAGATCTTTTATTCCTGACGGTTAAGTCCTTAGCACCCATCAACCTGGCGAACAGTTATCTTTTTCTAGCGGTCTCAGCTCTGAGGTAGTTAAAGATTGAGAAAGATCTACAATTATCATTGTACCGCTGAGGAAAAGTGCTCTAGGGTTAGTATCAGGGTATAACGATGACCATTGATCTTCATCCCAATGCATTGCTTCTGTCGCAGTGGGTCCGCTGTCAGTTATTGCCGAGTTGTTGGCTTCTGATTGTTCGAAGGATTGTGATGTGGAACATGTCAGAGTGGGCCCAATTTGTTGTCTTAACTTTTGATCTGATGGTTGTCTCATGATCGCAAGGAATATTCTTTCCCCTTGCAATCATACGACAACCATTGATCTTGCTTTATTTCTAGGTTCCTGTCAGGTGGGTCCTCGTTGTGACATGCTCACGTTTCATTGGCTGGCCAGATGATGACAAGGATTTGTCAGTGGGCCTAAAGTCTTTGGCTTATGAGGTGAGTTAAAGCTCAGACAAGATCTACGATTGTCGTTATACCGTTGAAGTAAGATGCATGAAGTTTAAGGTCGCGGTATAATGACAATTGTTCGATGAAAGATTAAAGATTTCATGGGTCTGTGTTGTCAAGAGGCATTGAGGTGCTTAATTCTTATTGGTTGTTGGGTAGAATAGTTGACATTTCAGTGGGTCTGAGTATTTCTTAAGAAGTGGTAGTTAATGAGGATTTATGGTTGTCGCATGATCGCGAGGAATCTTCTTCCCCTTCGCGATCATGTGACCACCATCTGATGTAAGTCAAGATTCTTCTGCCTAGTGAGATGACAGTCGTGCTGAAGTGTTCACTTCTCATTGATTCCGATTGGTGATGTGGCTTTTGACTTTTTAGAAGGGGCTTGTGACTGTTACAAAGGTGATATGGGCCGTTCATATATCAGGAAATGATGATATCAATGGTCGCATTTTAAAACTGAGCCTGCTAGCTGTGAGTGACAAAAGGGTAGCTCAGAATTTATGTTCTCAGGATGGTTGCAGTTGGGAGGATGATGAAGAGGATTTGGTGGTCGTCGCTTGCTGATTTCTTAGGTACCATGTAGGTGTTCTTATGTCACAGAATCATTAAAGGTTGGCACCACCTATGGCCTTCTATACTTCAAAATACAAATATCTGTAAGGATCAGATTTTGAGCATTCGTGATGAGCCCAACTTTCAGAGACAGGGTCATGGTTATGGCGTGAGGTTTTCAACTTGCAGAGGTGGACACGCAAGATATCTGACCGGCCAAGACTTTTCAGATATACATTTATGGTCAGATATGATAGATTTAGGGTTGGCTATTATTTTATGAAAATCTATGTAACCCTAGTTAGATTTTTTCTCTTGCCTGTGTGCAATGAAGGAGATGTATATAATAGTTTTTGGAGCTTTTGAAGCGGAGGGTTTTTACATTTTTTAAAAAGAGTTTTCTCTTTCTAGGAGTTATCTATGGCATTACTTCTGCCCTCTGACTTTTACAGTTTGTGATCTTTCATTAAAATCTCAGACTCAATAGAGGCTATTCGTGGCATTTGTTCTGCCCTCTGGTCTTTCCCTTATCTATATTTCTTTTATTGAATATAATATGCTAGCCTTGTTAGAGAAATATTTGAATTCCAGGGCCCTTCTTTCTTTCAGCTTATTTGTTAACTACTGTGTCTGATTTGATTTGAGTGAGTTTGTGGGTATACTTCAGCCCCCTGTCATTCTATCTCATTTCTGTACCCTTTTGCTGAAGAGAATGTTTGCTTGCAGGTCATAGTCTGTGTCTTTTGCTTAGACCCCTCTGTGAAACACTTATGCAAGCCTGTTTAGAAAGATTGTGTTTTATTAGATTTGAGAGTTTTCATACTAGTTTAGTTAGTATATTGTGTTCAACTCATTTTGGTGTATCACCTAGTAGGTAGTTTGCTTTCAATCATTTTTCTTTCATGCATTCCTTCTATCCCTTTTTCCCCTCAAGAATTTACTTTCCTATCAAAGAAGCAAATTAAGGTGATTATCCAAGAGGAACTAGCATAGAACCTAGAGGTTTCATCTTAGTTAGCATAGGTCCCACAACCTGGAGATGATTCCCATGTTATATTAGGTTATCAAGACCAAGAGAGCTTGAAACAAGGGTGAAAACTTAGTGTATAACAATTCTGGCACGTCCGCTGGGACTACAAAAACAAAAAGAAGTTTATCTTTGAAGAATTATGTTATCTCTGATATATTGATTTCATAATACAGGTTTTTTAGAAATTTTTTTGTCAAGTATATTTTGCGACTCCACTGATTTCACAGATCCAGGCTGAACTTGTTCAAAGTTTATGAGAAAAATTGAGACTAGAAACTCAAAGCCTACTAAATTTTCAGAGTTGCCCTGAAAAAGAGGTTACAAAGGTAGATCAACCTAGAGAACATCTCCTGTAAGGAGAGTATAGTCTACACCACTTGATACTTCAGAAAGGAGACTTTTGCCCTTTCATCTCAAAAGAAGAAGAAGATCTCTAACCAGGGATCTAAAAGAAGATTCAAATTCAACACCAAATACAACTCACACAATTTCTACTCAACAAGTTTTAGTTCCTACAATGGCTAGATAGTTTTCTTTTTCACCTTTCAATCAAGGGAGTCCATTAGTCTTTGCTCAACATCATGATGTGCCCTTGGTGGCATTAAAGAGTCTACCTGATTTCACAGGTGAAGGACAAACTATAGTTTTTGAGCATATAAAAGATGTGACCACTATCTATAGTATACATAATATAACTTAAAAAGATGTGGCCACCAAGTTATTAGCAGCCTCTCTCAAAGGTAAGGCTCTTGAATGGTTTAGAACATTAACTATTGGTTCCATTACTTCATGGGATGGACTAGGAGATGCATCGAGTAAACATTTTGAGGATAAATCAGACAACTTGTCTTTGGTTGAGTAGTTAACAACCATTAAAAGAGACCCTCAAGAACAAATGACAAATTATAATAATAGATTTCTCAAGACATGGAATAGAATTTCAGTCTCGATAAGGCCATCAGCTGACCATGCTTTCCTATACTTCTTGCAAAGCTTGAATGGTCAAATCTCTATCATGATCCAATCTTGCAAAGCCAGTGCTGGTCAACACTGATCAAGAAAAGGAGGCTCCAAGTTGCAACTCCAAAGCCAATACCATTCAAGGTAGGAACTAAAAACCACCTCCCTTTTATGTATCTTTAATTATTGGAAAATCCTTAGTACATAATTGTATGGTGGATAGTGGAGCTACTAGTACTGTAATGCTCAAAAAGGTGGCTGACCAATTAGGACATAAATATGAACCCCTCCAAAAGAAGGTTACACAACTTGATGGATCCTCAGTTAATACTATAGGTGTGGCTAAGGATACTAGTCTAATCCTTCATGCAAGTCCTAATTTGTCCATCCTACTTGATATTTATATCATAGATCTCCTTGCTTTATTTTCCATATGTTTGTCAAGGGAGTTTATAGCCAAAATAGCAGGTTACCTTTCTTTTGACTAGTCTCACATGTTTTTTCACACAAGATATGGTACCAAGGTCACCATCAAATCTGAATCATTAGTAGCACACCATATAGAACCATATGTGTCAATTACCATCATTGCAAACTACCCTATATTTGATGATAGTGATTTCCCAACTATTAGAGAAGCAAACACTAAGACAGAAAGTATCCCTGATATTTTATTAGATGAACTAGAATCAGAAAAGGCTTTTGAGGCACAAGAAAATGTCATCTGGGATGCTAGTTTGGGAAGTTATTTGATACAAGAAAGTGGATCCATAGAGCCAAACCTCCTCAAAGAGGACACTGATTCAGAGGATTAGAGCAACCAAGTTTGGGAATTTTTTTTTATGGTGCTGGAAGCAGACATGGTTCTGGTGGTGGTGCTATGCTAGTGTCCCCAAGGGGAGAAAGATACTACACAACTTTTAGATTCAGTTTCTCCTACACTAGCAACACTGCAGAATATGAAAGTCTAGTGAATGGACTGGAGTGGGCTAGAAAAAGAGGGCTCAAGGCCCTAAAGGTTTATGGTGACAGTGAGTTGGTAGTCAGCCAAGAGGGATAAGTGCAACAAAAAATGACACCTTGAGAGCATACAAACATAGAGTTTGGGATGCAATTGAAGACTTTTGTGCTTTCAACATTGTTGCTATCCCTAGGAGGCTAAATCAAAATGTAGATAGATTAGCTGCTATTGGATCTCAGTATGACATTCCTAATTGTATTTCAAAAGAGGAGACCCAATAGCATATCAAAGTGATTATCAGACCTTCTGTCCATGATAATGATACTAATTGGTAGGTGTTTGACAATGATGAGAAAATTCTACAATTTTTGTTTGAAGATGTCTTCTCAGAGCATAACAAAGATAGGCTATTGCAAAACTATGGTGACCAAGTAATACAACTTAAGTCTAATAAGATGCCTAGAGGTCTTGTCACCTTAGAAGTTGTCTTCAACAAAGATGATCAAGTCAAGAAAAATAAAGCTGGCTTGGTAGTTCAACAAGAACACTATGTTGAATTGGAGTTAGAACCAGGTAAAAGCTTACAATTTGGAAAAGTAAACACTGATTTGGAAAAGCAGGCTTACACCCAATTATTCAAAGAATTCAGTGATATTTTTGCATGGCAATATGAAGACCTTAAAGGTTTTAATCCAGCCCTTGCTCAACACACTATTGAATTAGAACCTAATGCCAAACCAGTGAGATAAAAACAAAGGCCTGTAAATCCCAAGCTTGAGCCACTTATGCATAGAGAAGTGCTCAAATTGATAGAAAGTGGTATCATCTACCCCATCAAGCATACTAGTTGGGTTTCCAACCTTGTTCCTATAAGGAATAATAATGGGGAGTTGAGGTTATGTGTTGACTTCAGGGATCTTAACAGGGCCTCTTTAAAAGACCACCATTCATCACCCTCTATGGAACAAATCTTACAATGTGTCTCTGGATCTGAGAGATTTTTATTATTGGATGGCTATTCAGGATACAATCAGATCTTAGTTAATGAAGAGGATCAATACAAGACTACATTTACAACCAAGTGGGGAACCATGGCTTATCAAAAAATGCCCTTTGATTTGTTAAATATAGGTGCTACTTTTCAAAAGGCAATGAATATAGCCTTTAAAAGCCTCATGTACAAGTTTATACTGGTCTACCTAGATGACATAACTATCTACTCTAAGCATGCAGCAGATCATATCAAACATCTGAGGAAAATCTTTGAAAGGTGTAGAGAGTTTGGGATATCTCTTAATCCCAAGAAATGTGTGTTTGCAGTTCATGAGGGAAAATTGTTAGGATATATAGTATCCAAGAAAGAAATTACAGTAGACCTTGAAAGGATTGCAACCATTCTAGAGCTACCCTTGCCACATCATAAGAAAAGTCTCCAATCTTTCATAGGAAGGATTAATTTTGTTAGGTGTTTCTTGCCTAATATTGCAGATTTACTGAAGCCTTTGACAACCATGTTTCAGAAGAGTTTAACTTTTAGCTGGACTAAAGAAGGGAAGACTAATTTCCAAGCTATCAAAGAAGCCTTGACAAAAGCTCCTGCTCTATTAAACCCAAATTTTAGTAAGGATTTTATCTTTTATGCTTATGGAGGTCATGATGCTATATCTACTATGTTGACTCAAGAAAATTTAGGAGGGTTGGAGCAGCCTATTGCTTTCTTCAGCAGAGGTTTAGAAGAGTATGAACAAAGGTACTCTTTTGTAGAAAAACATGTACTTGCTATGGTAAAGAGCCTTAAAAAGTTTAGATATTTATTAACCCATAGCAAGGTACACTTGAAGGTTACTCATCCAAGTGTCAAAGAATTTTTTCTTTCCAAGGACCTAAATGAAAAAAGAGCTAGTTGGATAACCAAAGTGATGGAGTATGACATTGATATCCAAACCACCAAGCTGGTTAGAGGAAGAGGTCTTTGTGAGAATTTGGTAGAGGATGAAAGTTTGAAGAAATCAGAGCAAACAGATGCATCTCTGGTTGTGCATTCTATAAAGGAACATGCCAAGGCATTAGGTTGGTTGCCTAACATGATTCATTATTTTAAGACAGGACAATGTCCTACAGGCCTAGATTAAGCAAAAAGAAGATATTATAGATTGCAATCTGTTCCCTTTGTGCTGATAGATGAGGTTCTTTTTAGAAAGGATCACAACGGTGTCCTTTTAAGATGTATTGATTCAGAAAAGATAGCTGATGTCCTATTTGAATTTCATGATGGACCTTCTGGAGGTCACTTTTCTCCTAGGACTACTGCTTTTAAAATCATGAAGGTCAGATATTATTGGCTATCTATCTTCAAGGATAGTCATGATTATGTGATAAAATGTATCAAATGTGCTATGTTTGTAGGAAAAGAAAGGCTTGCAACTCTACCCCTTCAGTCAGGTAGAATAGAGAAACCATTCATGAAATGGGGCATGGACTTTATTGGTATGGTTAATCCTCCATCTAGTGTAGGACACAAGTGGATAATCACTGCAATTGATTATTTCACTAGATGGATAGAGGCAGTTGCCTTGAAAGAATCAAATGAGAGTGTTGTCTTGAGTTTTTATGATGATATAATCCATAGATTCGGCACTCTAGACTCCATAATATCAGATAATGCATTGGCATTCACAGGCCTTAAAGTCTCAGAATGGGCAATCAAAAATGACATCTATCTAAATACAATTTCAAATTACTACCCTTAAGGCAATGGTTTGGCAGAATCAACTAACAAGAACTTGATTAGGATAATCAAGAAGACTCTACAAGATAACCAGAGAGATTGGCATACTAAATTGAGGTTTGCCTTATGGTTAGATAGGATTACCCCAAAGAAGATCATTGGGAATTCTCGTTATGTGTTAGTATATGGCAGAGAGGCTAAGTTGTCCATTTCAACTGAATTGCCAGCTTTGGACTTGGCCACTTAGTATGTCTTGTTTGAAGAAGGAGATCCCTTACAAATCAGGTATGCTTAGCTCATAGAGTTAGAGGAACTCAAAGACAAATCCATGAAAGATATGGAGTTCCATCAGATACAGACAAAGAGAAGTTTTGATAGAAGAGTCAGGGCTAGAGACTTCAAAGTTGGAGATGTAGTTCTCAAGTGGGATGAGTTTAGATCAAAACCTGGTAGACATACAAAGTTTGACTCCTTCTGGGGTGGACCATTTGTTATTACAGAATGTAAGGGGCCTAATGCTTTCCAGCTATCAAATATTGGAGGAGATGCCTTGCCCATATCAGTTAATGGATTCCACCTAAAGCCTTGCTTTGAGGTCAATCTTTCCTTGTAAATCTCTGTAAATATGTTTCCTATTTTTTATCTTTTCTTTCTAGGGTAGTTTTTTCCTATTTTCTAAGAAGTGCTCGTGCACAGTTTTGTCCCTCTGGTTCCATGTCTCTCTCTGTCAAGCAAGTTTTATATTTATGAGATGATTCCTATGCCCAATGGACCATTTTAAGGCCACTGATCAATATCTAGCAGGTTGACATCCAGCAGAAATCACCAAAATGTTGCCCAAATTTTTTTGATTCCATACAAATTTGGCCACAGGCTGGAATCCATCCAATATTTTGTAACCCTGTTGAACCTCTAAGGAATTTTCATGGTCTTCTCCCTTTTCCTCTGGTCTTTGCAGCTATCCTGAGTCTCTGGTTTGCAGGTTTCAATTTGAAAATGTGACTGTTGGAAGCCTTAAACCCTAAACCCTTTGGTCTATTCTATTTCACCATTACCTTTTTCGGTCACTTAAGGGTCCATTTCTTCATGTGTGCTTTATTTTCTAGCTAGTCACAAGATCTCTTATTCCCAATGGTTAAGTCCTTAGCACCCAGTGACCTAGCAAACGGTTATCTTTTTCTAGCGGTCTCGGCTCTGAGGCAGTTAAAGATCGAGCAAGATCTATGATTATCATTGTACCGTTGAGGAAAAGTGCTTGAGGGTTAGTATCATGGTATAACGATGGTCATTGATCTTCATCCTAATGCATCGCTTCTGTCGTAGTGGGTCTGCTATTAGTTATTGTCGAGGTGTTGGCTTCTGATTGGTTGAAGGATTGCGATGTGGAACATGTCAGAGCGGGCCCAGTGTGTTGTCTTAACTTTTGATCCGACAGTTGTCTCATGATCACAAGGAATATTCTTTCCCCTTGCGATCATATGACAACCGTTGATCTTGCTTTATTTCCAGGTTCTTGTTAGGTGGGTCCCCATTGTGACATGCTCGTGTTTCATTGGCCGGCTGGATGATGACAAGGATTTGTCAGTGGGCTCGAAGTCTTTGGCTTATGAGGTGAGTTAAAGATCAGACAAGATCTATGATTGTCATTATACCATTGAAGTAAGATGCATGAAGTTTAAGGTCACGGTATAACGACAACCGTTCGATGAAAGATTAAAGATGTCGTGGGTCCGTGTTGTCAGGAGGCACTAAGGTGCTTAATTCTTATTGGTTGCTGGGCAAAATAGTTGACATGTCAGTGGGTTTGAGTATTTCTTAAGAGAGGTGGCAGTTAATGAGGATCTACGGTTGTCGCACAATCACGAGGAATCTTCTTCCCCTTCGCAATCATGCGACCACCATCCGATGAAAGTCAAGATTCATCTACCTAGTGAGATGCCAGTCATGTTGAAGTGTTCGCTTCTCATTGGTTCCGACTGGTGATGTGGCTTTTGACTTTTCAGAAGGGGCTTGCGACTGTTACAAAGGTGATCTGGGCTGTTCATTTGCCAGGAAATGATGATATCGATGGTCACATTTTAAAACTGATCCTGCTAACCAGTTTTTTTCAATTTTGAATATTTTTGCAGGGGTTTTGCCAGCGTTTGATCCAGCAGGCTGTGAGCGACAAAAGGGTAGCTCAAAATTTATGTTCTTAGGATGGTTGCAATTGAGAGGATGATGAAGAGGATCTAGTGGCCATCGCTTGTTGATTTCTCAGGTACCATTAAGGTGTTCTTACGTCACAGAAGCATTAAAGGTTGGTGCCACCTGTGGCCTTCTGTACTTCAAAATATAAATATCTGTAAGGATCAGATTTTGAGCATTCATGATGAGCCCGACTTGCAGAGACAGGGTCATGGTTATGGCGTCAGGTTTTCAACTTACAAAGCTAGAATTTTTAGAGATACATTTATGGTCAGATATGACAGAGTTAGGGTTGGCTATTATTTTATGAAAATCTATGTAACCCTAGTTAGATTTTTGCTCCTGCCTATCTGCAATGAAGGAGATGTATATAATAGTTTTTGAAGCTTTGGAAGTGGAGGGTTTTTACATTTTGTAAAAAAAGTTTTCTCTTTCTAGAAGTTATCTATGGCATTACTTCTGCCCTCTGACTTTTACAGTTTATGATCTTTCATTGAAATCTCAGACTCAATAGAGGCTATTTATGGTATTTATTCTGCCCTCCAGTCTTTCCCTTGTCTGTATTTCTCTTATTGAATATAATATGCTGGCCTTGTTAGAGAAATCTTTGAATTCCAGGGCCCTTCTTTCTTTCAGCTTATTTGTGTACTACTGTGTCTGATTTGATTTGAGTGAGTTTGTGGGTATACTTCAGCCCACTGTCATTCTATCTCGTTCCTGTACCCTTTTGCTGAAGATAATGTTTGCTTACAGGTCATAGTTTGTGTCTTTTGCTTAGACTCCTCTGTGAAACACTTATGCAAGCCTATTTAGAAAGATTGTGTTCTATTAGATTTGAAAGTTTTCATACTAGTTTAGTCAGTATATTGTGTTAAACTCATTTCGGTGTATCACCTAGTACATAGTTTGCTTTCTGTCATTTCCCTTTCATGCATTCTTTCAATCCCTTTTTCCCCTCAAGAATTTACTTTCCTGTCAAAGAAGAAAATTAAGGTGATTATCCAAGAGGAACCAGCCTAGAACCTAGAGATCTCATCTCAGTTAGCATAGGTCCCACAACTTGGAGATGATTCCCATGTTATACTAGGTTATCAAACCCAAGAGAGCTTGAAACAAGGGTGAAAACTTAGTATATAACACAAACAACATACGAATATGCATCATATGTTCCTCCAATGTTTTGCTAAAGATCAAAATATCATCTACGTAAACAATGACAAACTTACCCAAAAATTCTTTCAAAACCTCATTAATGAGCTGCATGAAAGTGCTTGGTGCATTGGTTAGCCTAAAAGGCATGACTAACCACTCATACAGTCCTCCTTTGTCTTGAAGAAAGTCTTCCATTCATGTCCTTCTTTGATCCAAATCTAGTGATATCCACTTTTCAGATCTATCTTTGAGAAATAAACAGTTCCACTCAAATAGTCCATAATATCATCCATTCGTGGCAATGGAAACCTATACTTGATTGTGATCTTGTTTATTGCTCTAGAATCAGTACACATCCTCCATTCTCCATTCTTCTTTGGTGCTAATACTACTAGTACAACACATGGACTCAGGCTCTCCCGAATCAATCCCTTCTGTAACAAATCATGTACTTGTCTGTTCAACTCTTCACTTTCTGCTGGTGTCATTCTATGTGCTGCCTTGTTTGGAAAACTGGCTCTTGGAATCAAATCCATCTGATGATTGATCTTTCTTACTGGTGGTAATCCATCAGGTGCATTATCAAATACAATATCCTGATACTCATTCAACAAATCTACAACTTCTACAGGTACATCCTCTACTTCCTCCTTACCAACTTTTGGAATTAAAGAAAAACACATGTGCTCATGCCTCATACCATCTAAGAATTTTCTTCCATCAACAAAAGTTATTCTTGCATTACCACATACCTTTTCTTTGGTCTCCTTCAATAACTTTAGCTTATGTCGCACTCCATCCTTTGTTAGGGAATAGGTATTTGTACGACCATTGTGTACAACACATTTGTCAAACTACCATGGTCTACCAAACAACATATGACATGCATCCATAGATATGATATCACATAGTACCTCATCTTGGTACCCGCCAATCTTGAATTTTACTAGGCACTATTCACTGACCATGACCTTGTGGTCATCCTACACCCAGACAATCTGATATGGATGTGGGTGTTTCTATCTCTTAAGCTTCAACTTTGTTACCATCTCTTATGACACCATATTTTCAGTGCTTCCACTATCAATAATCACATCACAACATTTACCCTCACACTTGCATCTAGTGCGAAACAGGGTCCTCCTTTGTTCAGGTTCATTCTCACCACTCAATAGGACTCTTCTGTTAATCATTATTTCTCCTCTTTCAGCATCTTTAGAATTTGATGATCTGGCATCTTCATCTACATGTGCAACTCTGGCCTGGCCTTCATTCCTCCTATCTATCCTTCCTTGGCATTGAGCACTTCTTGCAATGCTGACACTTGTCTCCTATCTATCTCTTCTTGCAATGCTCACACTTATCTCTAGAGCACTTTAACCTCAGGTGTTACAACACCAACTCTTCCGCTACGTTCCCTTCATGGTGCATTTTAGCGATGCACAGTGATACCCTAACCATAATCCTGGTGAAAACTACCTCACAGTCGGCAATCTTTTTACACACTCAAGAACTCCTACTTTGATACCACTTGGTGAAGGGTGCTCCCCTTAATACCACAAACACATAATAGAAATAGAGAAACATTAACAACAATATGCAAGAACAAAAAATTGGCTTCTTATTATCTCCACAAACTTTCAGAATTACAATATGAAAAGCCACATGGGCATTCCTTTACAATATTCTATAGGACAAAGCCTCGAATCAATACCCAGATCTACTACCCAGAACTACCCTAGACAACACTATGGGCCTTCTTTATATAAGCATTTTCCACCACACGAGAAGGTTCTAGAAGTTTATCCCTTAGGGCCGACCAAACTTAGAATTATTTTATTTTTTAATTTATTACATCAAAGTCGGCTCAAAATAACTTTTGAAACCCGAATAAAAATTTTGTAGAAAAATTATTTTCTACCATTTTAGGTGGCCTGACTTCCAGAGACCATAAGTCATCACCAGTTGACCCTATTGACTACTATAACCCCATTTTAGAAAGGCCACAAAGCACCCTATAGGCTTGACTTGCACATGCACCTATCACCTAAAATTTTGACCTCATTCGAGGCTTCTAAAGCCTTCAAAACTGAGTTCAAAATTTCTATACCCTGCTGCCAATAATGAAAATCTTCAATATCTTCAAAACTAGACCTAATCTAGCCATGAAACTTTACTGGCAGGCTGATATGACTGAAATGAACCTCCACATGTAAACTTAGAATATTCTGAGATCATATGACCAACTTACTAAAAATAGCAAGTTCTCATAAATAGTAACTCTGCACAAGATAGCCCTTATTCAATACAAAAACAAAAATATTTTTAGGTGATGCAAGATTGCTCTTACACCTAGGATGCTCCTGCATCAGACACTCGGGGTAATTTGAGAAGTGACCTTGTCACGACTCAGGTGTGCAAAGGAAAACCAAGACGGTTTACCTCCTCCTTTGTTATCCGTGATGAATCTTCAATAGGTCATCCTTTTCATTTGACTAAATACTCTTCATATGTCCTGTTCCTTGTGCTTCTGCCAACACGACTATCCAGTATGTCTTCAATCTCCTTGATATCTGAACTAGTTGCTAGAATACTCCACTGTGCTGCTATAACCTCATCTTCAACACCTCCTTCATGATACTCTGTCAGATCTAAAATATTAAATACTAGTGAAATATTCAGCATAGTAAGCAACTCGACCTTATATGCATTTTCTGAATCATGCTTCTTCAATATCTTACATGGACCGAACTTCTTTATTTTCAACTTGTTATATGTACCAACTAGAAATCACTCCTTCCGCAAATAAATTATGACTTCATCTCCAACTTGAAATTCTTTATGCCTCCTTTTCTCATCTGCCTTAGCCTTATACTATGCATTCATCTTTCTAATATGCTTCCTCACCTCCTCATGGATATTCTTCAAATGTTATACAAAATTCTTAGCTTCAGCACTACTTATTTCTCTTTTATCTAACTTTCTCAACTCAGATTCATTTCTTGCACTACTCCCATATACAATTTGAAATGGTGATTTACCAGTGCTCCTATTGATAGAATTATTGTATGTAAATTCTGCCTATGGTAAAATCAAATCTCATCATGTTGGCTTATCTCCAACCAAACATCTCAATAAATTTTTTAAACTGCTATTCACCACCTCTATCTGTCCATTAGTTTGTGGATGATATGATGAACTAAACTTCAAATTTGTCTTCAACTTCTTCCACAATGTATGCTAGAAATAACCAATGAACTTAGTGTCCCTATCTGAAACTATACTCTTTGGCAAACCATGTAGTCTCACCACTTCTTGGAAAAATAATTCCGCTACATGAACAACATCATTAGTCTTCTTGCAGGGAATAAAATGTGCCATCTTTGAAAATATTTCAACTACCATGAAAATATAATCATGTCCCCGCTGTGTCCTTGGTAAACCAAGAACAAAGTCCATACTGATATCATCCCAAGGCTTATCTGGTACAAGTAATAGTTGATACAACCCTGTATTCTGCTTCACTCCTCTGTACAAACTTCTTGACATTTTGTTACAACTATGGCCAATAATAATTCTCACTAACCAAAGCAAGTGTTTTATCATGACGAAAATGTCCAGCCAATCCTCCGCTATGCTTCTCCTTGATGAGATTCTCCCTCATAGAACTTGTTGGAATGCACAAATGACTCCCTCTGAATAGCATATCATCCTGAATGATGAAATCTAGCCACTTTGTTCTGTCTAGAGTAACAAGTTCTTTACAAGCTTTCCAAGCTTCACCAAAATCGGGATTCTTTGGATATAAATTCTTGAGTTCTTTAAACCCAACCACCTCAATCTGCATCTCTGTCAGCAATAGTTGTCTTCTACTAAGCACATCTGCAACCCTATTAGACTTTCCACTTCTGTGTTTCAAAACAAATGTATAACTCTGCAAAAACTCAACCCATTTCAAATGTCTTTGATTCAAGTTTCTTTGACTATTCAAATATTGCAAAGCTTGATGATCAGTATACAAAACAAACTCCTTAGGAAACAGATAGTGTCTCCAATTCTTCAATGCTTGAACTATAGCATAAAATTTCTGATCATAAACAGAATATTTTTTCTTGGCATCATTTAACTTCTCATTGAAATAAGTAACAGGTTTTCCTTCTTGGCTCATAACAGCTCCTATTGCAGTACCATTAGCATCACAGTCTACTTGAAACACCTTATTAAAATTTGGAAGTGCTAAAATAGGTTGTTCTGTAACTTTTTGTTTCAACAATTGAAAACTCTTTTCTGTCCCATTAGTCCACTTAAACTGTTTTCTATCCCTTCTCATTGTTTCAGTCAAGGGACCACAAATACTGCTAAAATTTTTGATAAATTTTTTGTAAAAATTAGCTAGACCATGAAAAGTTCTTACCTCGGTAGCACTCCTTGGAGTAGGCCATTCAAGGATAGCCTGTACCTTCTCTGGGTCCATTTTTAGACCTTCTATTGAAACTACAAATCCCAAATACACTAGCTCTTTCTTCACAAAACTGCACTTCTTCAAATTAATTAACAATTTCTTATCTGTCAACTTCTCAAACACCATATGAATATGCATCATATGTTCCTCCAATGTCTTGCTAAAGATCAAAATATCATCTAGGTAAACAATGACAAACTTACCTAGAAATTCTTTCAGAACCTTGTTCATGAGCCGCATGAAAGTGCTCGGTGCATTGGTTAGCCCAAAAGGCATGACTAACCACTCATACAGTCCTTCCTTTGTCTTGAAGGCACTCTTCCATTCATCTCCTTCTTTGATCTGAATCTAGTGATATCCACTCTTCAAATCTGTTAGAATAAATGAGAGAGGGGGGGGGAATCAGTTATCTAGTGTCCCAATTCAAAATGTATAATCCAAAAAAATTTCTTGTATTTCTGCTCGTCGGTAAGCAATAATAACTCTCACTGTCTGTGCTTCTTACCTATTTACCAGTCTAATACTAAACTATTTACCAATCAAATCTAATATGTAACATGCAAAGTATGATAACAAACAAATATCACAATGAACACATAACACAAGAGATTTAATGTGGAAACCCTGTAAAGGGAAAAACCACCTAGGACCGGCAACCCAAAATTGTTCACTCTTCTGAAGTGAGGTCGGTTAAGACCCAACCCTGTTAAAAGTTATAAACACACTGTCAAGTGTGACCTTGTTAGAGGATTTTAGACTAGAATTTATTTTTCAACCAACATTCACTATGGGGTTGACAGGATAATAATGTTCATTCTATGAATGATACATCATAAGACTTTCAGAGTCCACTCGGTTAAGAGATTTGAACTGTATACAATGGTTAAATATGTAATAGTAAAATGACCTACCTTAATACAACTTCAATTGTAGATTTCAGATCAATATTTAGTCCATACAAATCCTTCTTATCAATATTTCACTTCAGTTTCAATACCGTATCAACTTACTGTCCATCGGTAATAGCTCTCTATAGCTCGGTAATTATTCTACAGCTCGGTTCTCACTAACCAGTATGATCAGAATGCGTGAAAGCTTGTTTGCACGAAATTCCTGCAGCTTCTTATTCTCGGCATCTTACTAAAAAATTATGTTCCCTTATATAAACGAGTAAATTATTTTCTTCTCCACCATCAGATTTTGCCGCTTAATCACATTCATAGATTTTGCCGATTAAACTTTCTCGGTACTTGTGTTAATAACATGTTTCAATCTACTTCGTTAGATCTTCTTTGAATTTTTTCAACTGTTGATCTGCGTAACAAACATTATCTATTACCGTGATGTTATACTTTGGCCAGCTCATCATTCCTATCAGCTTAAACTAATCATTTAATTCATTATGTTCCATTCGGTTAACAAAGAATGCGTTGGTGAACACTACTCAGTTAATACCACAGTTGGTATACACTACACTCTGTCAGTGTATACTAAAACTGCTTCATTTAACAACAACATTACTTTGTCTTTCAGCTCTATACTTCATTATAGATGAATGCAACATAATAAAGTCAATATCATCAAGTCATAGACTTGTCAATAAGTTACTCATTGTGTTCCTTATCCTTATTTGTCAAGTATATCTTTCCTCATGTAGATTTCTTTGTTCTTCATCTCTTTCACCTTTCTTCAGATGTCTCGGTATAGTAACTTAAAAGATAAGTGTTGTCAAACTAGTTGACATCAATGACAACATAATACTGATTTAATCATATTACATATCTAATCAACAACTTTTCAGTGATCTTGCAATCACAGATCTTTCAATCAGATTCTAAATCAGTTGTAGTCCAACAAGATCTATCATTGAGAAATACACAGCTCCACTCAAACAGTCCATAATATCATCCATTCGTGGCAATGGAAACCTATACTTGATTGTGATCTTGTTTATTGCTCTAGAATCTGTACACATCCTCCATTCTCTATTCTTCTTTGGTGCTAATACTATTGGTACAACACATGGACTTAGGCTCTTCTGAATCAATCCCTTCTATAACAACTCATGTACTTGTCTGTTCAACTCTTCACTTTCTGCTGGTGTCATTTTGTGTGCTGCCTTGTTTGGCAAACTAGCTCTTAGAATCAAATCCATATAATGACTGATCTTTTTTACCGGTGGTAATCCATCAGGTGCATTATTAGATACAATATCCTGAAATAAATTCAACAAATCTACAACCTCTACAAGTACATCCTCTACTTCCTGTTTACCAACTTTTGGAATTAAAGAAAAACACATGTGCTCATGCCTCATACCATCTAGAAATTTTCTTCCATCAACAAAATTTATTCTCGCATTACCACATACCTTTTCTTCGGTCTCCTTCAATGGCTTTAGCTTATGTCGCACTCTATCCTTTGTCAGGGAATAGGTATTCACATGACCATCGTGTACAACACATCTGTCAAACTTCCATGGTCTACCCAACAACATATGGCATGCATCCATAGATATGATATCACATAGTACCTCATCTTGGTACCTGCCACTCTTGAACTTTACTAAGCAATGTTCACTGACCATGACCTTGTGCTCATCCTACACCCAGGCAATCCGATATGGATGTGGGTGTTTATGTCTCTTTAGCTTCAACTTTGTCACCATCTCTTCTTACACCAAATTGTCAGTGCTTCCACTATCAATAATCACATCACAACATTTACCCTCACACTTGCATCTAGTGCAAAACAGGCTCCTCCTTTGTTCAGGTTCATTCTCACCACTCAGCAGGAGTCTTTTGTTAATCAGCATTTCTCCTCTTTCAACATCTTTAAAATTTGATGATTTGACATCTTCATCTACATGTGCAACTTTAGCCTGGCCTTCATTCCTCCTATCCTTGCTTCCTTGGCATTGAGGACATTCAAATGCCCTATGACCTTCTTATCCACAGTGAAAACATGTTCCACGGAAGCCTCTTCTTCCTGAACCTTGTCTTCTTCCTCTTCCTCTCTGATCTCTATTGTTTTAATCTTGGAAATGATTAGAATTGTTTTCTTTTTGATTTTGACTGCTACTGGCCTCGTCCTTCTTTTTTGGATCTTCATTTCAACCTCCATATGACCGTCCACTAGATCGTCCACTATGACCTCTTCCATTTTGTCTGCTCTAAAACTTCTTGTTCAGCATTTCCTCTATTTTTAGGGCAAACTGGTATGCCTCTTCAATACTGTTCATTCGAACCAGATTCAACTCCTCCTGAATGCTTGGCCTCAACCCATTAAGGTAATAGGCAACTTTCTCCTTATCCACTTCTGCATGACCTGTTCTGATGAGGATTCAATAGAACTCCTCTGTATATTCTTGAATAGATCTTCCTACTTGCTTCAAACTTTGCATCTTCTTCAATAGGTCAAGCTCATAATCAATAAGAATGAACTGTCTGTTCAATTTATCCACCATCGGATCCCATCTTGTAATTTTATCCTTTCCTCTTCTATTTCACTCCAATTGAATCTCTTGCCACCAGATCTTTGCATGACCCTTCAATCTGGCCTTCGCGAATTTGACCCTATTAGGATCCTTAATATCTTCATACTCAAAATATTCTTCACATTCATTGATCCAATCGATCAATTTTTTAGGGTTAAGATTTTCAGAAAATGTCAGAACCTCGATCTTAGGTCTTTTCCCGATCTTGGAAATGGCCCAGAAAAGCTTTTCTTCTTCTTGATTCAAAATTTCACCTTCTTCTTGATCATCATTTCCTTCTTTGGCTTCATCCTCACTTCATCTCTGGCATTAAGATTTATTCCTCTGCGAATCTCTTCTTGCAATGCTCGCACTTGTCTCTGGAGCGCTCTAACCTCAGGTGTTACAACACCAGCTCTTTCGCTACGTTCCCTTCGTGGAGGCATTTTCACGATGCGCACTAAAACTCTAACCACGGTCCTAGTACAAACTACCTCACAGTCGGTGATCTATTTACACACTCAGGAACTCCTGCTCTGATACCACTTGATGAAGGGTTCTCCCCTTAATACCACAAACACATAACAGAAACAGAGAAACAACAACAAGAATATGCAAGAATAGAAAATTGGCTTATTATCTCCACAAATGTGGAATTACAAACTTTCATAATTACAATATGCAAAGCCACATGGGCATTCCCATACGATATTCTGTAGGAAAAAGCCTCGAATCAATACCCAGAACTACCCTAGACAACACTCCGAGCTTTCTTTATATAGGCATTTTCCACCACCCGAGAAGGTTCCAAAAGTTTAGCGCTTAGGGCCGACCAAACTTAGAATTATTTTATTTTTCAATTTATTACATCAAAGTTGGCTCAAAATAACTTTTAAAACCCGAACATAAATTTTGAAGAAAAATTATTTTATGCCATTTCAGGTGGCCCAACTTCCAGAGACCATAAGTCATTACCAGTTGACCCGATTGACTATTATAACCCCATTTCGAAAAGGCCACGAAGCGCTCTACAAACTTGAGTTGTGCAAGCATTTTTCATCCAAATTTTTGACCTCATACGAGGCCTCTAAAGCTTTCAAAATTGAGTTCAAAGTTTTTATACCCTGCTGCCAATACCGAAAATCTTCAATATCTTCAAAACTAGACCTAATCTAGCCATGAAACTTTACTGGTAGGCTGATATGACTAAGATGAGCCTCCACATGTAAAATCAAAATATTTTGAGATCATATGACCAACTTACTAAAAATAGCAAATTTCCATAAATAGCAGCTCTCCATAAGATAGCGCTTATTGAATACAAAAATAAAAATATTTTTGGGTGATGCAAGATTGCTCTTACACCCAAGATGCTCCTGCATCAATATGTCTACAAGTTGTTCTTTTGATGTAACAAACTCTAGGTCAACATGCTTCTCCTGTACTTGTTCTCTTAAGTAGTGATACTTAATAGATATATGCTTTGTTTTAGAGTGCATCACTGGATTCTTTGAAATGCTTATTGCACTTATGTTATCACAATAAATAATCACTGGCTCAGTGGTTACCTCATTCATACCTTCCAAAACTTTCTTAATATATGCAATATTTGAACAGTTTTTAGCAGCAACAACATACTTTGCTTCGGCTGTAGACTGAGAAATACAAGCTTGCTTCCTACTTTTCCATGTAACAAGTCTTTCACCAAAGAAAAATGCTCCTTCGGTCGTAAGTTTTCTGTCATCCACATTTTCAGCCCAATCAGCATCGGTATAGACTTTGAGTTCAAACTTGCCTTCCTTAGGATACCATAATCCATAATTTTTTGTTTTTTTCAAGTATCTTAAGATTCTCTTTGTAGCAACCATGTGTGACTCTCTAGGGTTTGCAGAAAATCTTGCAACAATTTCCACAACATGTGCTATGTCTGGTCTACTATCCACTACATACATTAACTTACCAATCATAGATAGGTATAGTGTTTGGTTCATCTTTGTAGTTTCATCTTCATTATCCAGTTTACATCCAGTAGCCATTGGTGTTCCCACAGGTTTAGCATCTTCCATGCTAAATATCTTCAATACTTCCTTGATATATTTGGATTGTGTGATGAATATACCATCATTCTGTTGAATCACTTGTAGTCCTAGAAAGAACTTAATCTCTCCGAACATAGACATTTCAAATTCACTTCTCATTTCATCAGCAAATGACTTACAAATTTGATCTTGTCCTCCAAATATTATGTCATCCACAAATATTTCAACAATAAGAATAGTATCATCAGTATCTCCTTTCATATACAAATTGTTGTTCTCACTTGTTCTAACAAATCCAATACTTAACAAATAAGTATGTAGCCTCTCATACCAAGCTCTCGGTGATTACTTCAAACCATATAAATTTTTATGTAATTTACATACAATGTCTTTCTTTTCTAGATCAACGAACCCTTCAGGTTGTTCTATGTAGACTTCTTCTTCAAGTATCCCATTCAAAAATGCTAATTTGACATCCATTTGGTAAACTTTGAACTTTTTGTTTGCAGCATATGCAAGTAACATTTTGATTCCTAATCTAGCAATAGGTGCAAATGTTTCACCATAATCAATTCCTTCCTCCTATGCATATCCTTTGCATACTAATCTAGCTTTATTTCTTGTTACCTCTCCATTTTCATTTTGCTTGTTTCTGAATATCCACTTAGTACTGATAACATTCTTATCTTTAGGTCTAGGTACTAAGGTCTAAGTTTTGTTCTTCTCTATCTGTTCTATTTCCTCTTTCATTGCATTAACCCATTCATCATTTTCTAATGCAACTTTTACATTCTTTGGTTCATATTCACAAAATAGACATGTACCTTATCTTGTTTTGCTCCTTGTTTGCATGCCAGCTTGTCTTTCTCTAATGATTTGTGTCTCAAGATGATGTCTTCTGACAAAACTCACCAGTATTTGATTTCTTCTTTCTTGTTCATCCTGTGAAGGTTCATTTGCTTGCTCGGTGGGTGCTTCCTGCTCATCGATTTCTCTTTTCTGTTCCTCGGTATTATTTTCCTACTGACCAGTTGTCACTGTCTGTGGCTTCGGTAGATACTTAGGTTGTTCAATGTAAGTGAATCTACTGTAGTCTTCCAATTCCTTTCTGCTTTTATCTGCATTCTTATCATCAAACGCATCAACTCAAACATTAGAACTTTCAATCATTTTATTAGTTACTCTATTCAGACACTTGTATGCTTTACTTTTACTGGAATATCCTAGAAATATCCCTTCATCACCTTTTGAGTCAAACTTTCCATTTTTTTCATCTTTCAGAATAAAACATTTGCTTACAAAATTTTTGAAATAAATTATAGTGGGTTTGTGTCCAAACCATAACTCATAGGGTGTCTTATTAGTGTCCTTCAATTATACTAAGTTTAGCACATAAACAACAATGCTAACGGCTTCTCTCCAGTATGTTTGAGAAACATTCTTTTCTATCATTAATGTCCTTGTGTAGTCAACAGTTGACCTATTCCTCCTTTCAACAATGCCATTCTGCTGGGGTGTCCTTGGTGCAGAGACCTGTCTTTTAATACCATGCTCATTACAAAAATTAGTAAATTCATTAGACATAAATTCACCTCCTCTATCAGATCTTAAGCACTTCAATTCTTTACCAGTCTCTTTTTCTACTTTTTCTTTATACCACTTGAACATGTTGAATGCCTCATATTTTTCTTTTAAGAATATGATAGTCATCAACCTAGTATAATCATCAACAAAAAAAATAAAATATCTGTCTCCATAATAACTCTGAATTCTCATAGGACCACATAGGTCGGTATGCACTAACTCAAGTATCTTCTTTGTTGAGTAATCTTTGCTTTTGAAACTAGATTTAGTCATTTTACCTTTCTGACATTCATGACACATAACATGATTAGGCTTTGAAAAGTTAGGCAAACCTCTAACCCTTTTCATTTTACTGATCTTAATCATGTTATCAAAATTCACATGGCATAACCTTTTATGCCACAACCATGCATCTTCATCTTTCATCAATAAACAAGAAGACTGATCATTATTAAGATAAAATAGATTACCTCTGGATTGTGTACCAATTCCAACAAGTCTTCCTTCATCATCAAATATTTTCACCTTTTTGCTCTCAAAAGCAACTTGGTGGCCTGAATTGTTTAGCTATGCCACACTTAACAAATTATAGTTTAATCCTCTTACCCAATAAGCCCTTTCACATTTTAATCTATCATTTATCATCAAGGATCCTTTACCTCTTACCATACAGGGTGCATCATTTCTCATTCTTACAGATCCTCCATTGTATTTTCCAAGATAATCAAACTTTTCTTCATCACCAGTCATGTGATGTGTACAACCACTATCTATAATCCATGTATCATTCTTATTAACCTTAGAGATAAGTGTTGTCTCTACATACCTTTCATCTTCTTCAGAATCATCCTTCATTGCCACAAATACTACCTCCACATCATCATCAGTGTCGGTATCGGTGATATCTTCTTCCTCAGCAATGTAGCATACCTTCTTGCCTTTGTCATTATTGTCTCAATTGTCTCTGTTGTAGTGTCGGTAGCTTTTGTTGTATCTTCTCCCATAGCTTCCTTCAGATCAGTTTTTGGTTCTTTCATCATCTTTCTTGTGTGGACATCTAGCAGCAATGTGGCCAACTTCTTTACAGTTAAAGCATGCTAAAGGTAATTTGCCTCTATACCTTCCTTTACCTTTAGGTAACCTTCTGGCCATAAGAGCTTCAAGTTCATCAAGCTCATCATCAGTATTACTATCACTATCATCCTTATTATTTCTACTACTAGACTTACCAATCTTCAGAGAAGTCATAAAAGTGGATTCAATAGATGGTACAACACTATTATCATAATTATTCAGTTCAAATGTTGTAAGCTTTCCAATCAGAATATCAAGAGTGAGTGTGTTGTTAGGTGCTGACCTATTTTCATGAATTGCATATATTCTGATGGCATAGATAGGTAGTAGGGTCCTTAGAATTTTGCTTACCACAATGTCTTCATCAATAACTCCATCTGATGCTCTAATAGTGTGAACTACCTCCTTTAGTCTATTTGTGTACTGCACAATGTTTTCACCTTATTTCATCTTTATGTCATCGAATCTTCCTCTTAAGCTTTTGGCTCTTGCTCTCTTGACATTCGCATCACCACTATAAGTTTGAGCTAGTTTATCCCACATCTGCTTAGCAATAGTACAGTCCTTGATGTCTACAAGTTTGGCATCTGAACAGGCAGCAAAAATCTTCATCATAGTAACATTATGTTCATGCCTGTATCTTAGTTGATCAAGGGTCAAGGGACCAGTGGGTGGTGCAAGGTATCCATTCTCCATCAGATCTAGGGCATAATTCCCAATCCCGGATATATGCAGCTTCATTCTACTTTGTCATATTGTGAAGTTATCCTTGTTTAGCTTCGGCACTTCCCTCTTAAACATTTTGAAGCTTTTGTGCTAAAGTCCTTAAAACTCTATTCCAAGAAATCATAGCTCTGATACCAATTGTTAGAATAACTGAGAGGGGGGTGAATCAGTTATCCACAATCTCAAATTAAAATGTATAATCCAAAACAATTTACTTAAACTTCTGCAACTCGATAACATAAAATATTATATGGTATGTGCTTTTACCGATTACCAGTCAATAACATATAATCATTACCGATCAAATCCAACATGCAATATGTAAAGTATGATAACAAACAATCACCACAATGAACACATAACACAAAAGATTTAACGTGGAAACCCTATGAAGGGAAAAACCACCTGGGACCAGCAACCCAAAAATGTTCACTCTTCTAAAGTGAGGTCGGTGAAGACCCAACCTTGTTAAAGGTTTCAAATACACTGTGAGGTGTGACCTTGTTAGAGGATTTTAGACCAACCGTTATCGTCCAACCAACATTCACTGTGGGGTTGACAGGATAACAATGTTCATTCTATGAATGATACATATAAGACTTTCAAGTCCACTATATTAAGAGATTTCTTTGTTTACAATGGTTAAAATGTAACAACAGGTGATTTGATTACAATACAACTTCAATTGTAGATATTCAAATCTATATTATGCTCATTCAAATCCTTTGATCAATATATCAATTCTGTATCAACAATAATCAATGACTTACTATCGCTCGATAATAGCTTTCTAATGCTCAATAAACTCTGCAGTTCAGTTCTCTTTAACCAGTTTGATCAGGCATACATGAAGCTTGTTCATGTAATAATTTTGTAGTCTCCTTTCGGCATGTGTTTCATAATGAAACTCTAGTCTCTTAAATAGACAAGTAAACCATTTTCTTCTCCTCCATTAGATTTTGCCACTTATTCTCCTTCGTCTATTTTTCTGCTTAAACCTTCCTTGGTTGATGTGTCAATAACATGTTTTGATTTCATCCTCTAGACCTTCCTTGAATTATGCTAGCTATTGATCTTCATAAAAAACTCTATCTCCATCTCTGATTTCAATGTACTTTATAGCTCATCAATCCTTAATGGCTAAACTAATCATTTAGTTCCTTTTCTCTTGCTCACTTAACAAAGAAATGTGTCGGTAAACACAAGCTCAGTTTATACTATGCTCGGTATACACTACACTGCTTGGTGTATACTGTGATGCTTCATCAACCAACCACACTGCCTTGTGTCTTTCAATTCTTTTCCTCATCATAGATGAATGAAACATAATCGAGTCAATAACATAAGGTCATAGACTCATCAGCAAGTTACTCAATATATTCCTTATCCTCATCTATCATATACATCTTCCTCATGTAGATATGTTTATTTCTTCATCTCTCTTACTCCTTTTCTATAGATGTTTAGGTATAGTAACTTACAAAATAAGTGTTGTCAAACTAGTTGACATCAATGACAACATATTACTGATTTAATTATATTACATATCTAATCAGCAACTTAGTGATCTCTAATCATAGATATTCAATTAGGTTCTAAATCAGTTGTAGGCCATCAGGCTCTTCACCGAACTCACTTCAGACAAGTGAATTATTTTGGGTTACCGATCCTAGGTGGTTCTTTCCTTAACAGGGTTTCCAAGTTAAATAATGTTAGAAATGAATGTTGAAGCCTTTGGCAGTCATTCTATAGCAGTGGTTGTTGCATTCATGACTATGATTGTCATTGATGTCAACACAGTGTTATTCTGGAGTTTAGTAGAGAAGTAGGCATAGTTTTGTTTTGTGCACATGTTATATTGAAAATTGAGTTATGCACAGTTGATGATATGTTCTTTGGTGGGTTATTAACCTATGGTTAAGAGCGCAAAAAGAAATTCATTTATTCATGAAAGTTATAAGCATTTTGGTGGAAGTAGTATTCTGACAGTGTTCCAGAGTAGTGATTTTTGGTAATCAAAGGATATTCTGATTCTGTGCAGTTAAAGGGAAGTTTGAGACTCATTGGTGGTGACGTGGTTCACAACAAAAACTTTGAGATCACATGATTGGAAAGTTATTATATCTGGAAGTTGACAGTTTTTATGTAATTTTGATGTAGCGTGTTGAAATTATTATTTTGTATTTACATGCCGACTCATTTGTAATTATTTGAGTGTGGTATAAAGGAAGGAATTTTTTCCTTGTTGTGATGGGATTGTAATAGTTGTGATGCAAATGTATGTATGAAGTGAAGAAAAGAGCTAATTCAGTGATGAAGGAAGACTTGTGAAGTATAGAGATCTAGATTTGTGATCTTGTGTAGCCGAGAGTGCAGTTTTGGCACAGTGTGAAGGAGGTAACATATTTCATATTATTCTGTTGAATAATCCTAAGATCTATTGGACAGTGAGTTCAGAGATCTTGTCTTGAAGCTGTTTGGGCAGTGGGTCCTTTTGTCTTCCATAACTCCTAACAGGGTTAGAATCTTTTAACAGGGATTCAAAATCTCATAACAGAGATTCATATGTACTGAATGTATTTCATAAGACTCCTAACAAGGTCCATCCTTTCACAAGGAACTTTCATATTAGTGCATCATTTTGTGGGTATCATTCCCACCAGGGTTTACTCTTTGATCAAGAGGTTCCCTAGTTAACATATCTTGTGTTATTGTGTCATTGTGTATGATTATCTTTCTATGGTTGGTTACTACATTGATTATATGGTTTAAAGTTGTTGAAGTTGATATTAAAGTTGATAAATGGTTTAATTATCTTATAACTAATTCACCCCCCCTCTCAGTTATCTTGGTGGTCTTTACTTTCTAACAATTGGTATTAGAGTGGCAGGTCCTTGAAAGAGAAGTTTAACAACTTAAGGAGATCCATGATGAATTTTAGGAAAGAAAGCCCTAAGTTTGATGAAGTAAATTTTGACAGCTGGAAAGAAAAGATGAAGACACATCTATTATGTTTAGTACCAGGTTATTGGTTGATTACAAAGAATAAAAGGACTATAATTGAAGAAGACAATCTTGAAACAAGTTCTAAAGATGAGGTAGATCTATTCATTGTTGACTTGGTGGTCAGCATCTCCTTGGAGATTCATGGCATGGCTTAACCGCCTCCCGTGGATCAGGTTAAATCTAGCATTTCTATCGGGCATTAACATTTCAAATTTTTGCTGCAACGGCAAATGATTCTAACAATTGGTATTAGAGCCTTGGGTCATGGGTTCAAGTCTCCCTTCAGTGGGTGTTGAAGGCTCAGTCAGTACTGAGGGGGAGATTGTTGATTTGGTGGTCAGCATCTCCTTGGAGATTCATGACATGACTTAACCACCTCACATGGATCAGGTTAAATCTGGCATTTGTATCAAGCATTGACAGTTCAAGCTTTTGGTGCAACGGCAAATGATTCCAACATTCATGTGTAACATACTTGCAAGAGAAGCACTTTTATCAGCACTTCGGGAGAATGAATATAGTTAAGTAAAAGGTTTAACTAGATCTCATGATATTTGGAAATCTTTACATTCTACTTTTGAAGGTGATGAACATGTAAAGAAAGCTAGGTTACATAATTGGATTTGTGCATTTGAAGGCATACGAATGATGGAAGATGAATCTGTTAGAAGCTATATTGGTAGGATGTCAGAAATTATTGCAAGAATAAAGTCTTGTGGAGGTGAAAAGATAGAGAATGAAGTAATATGGAAGATTTTGATAACATTGACACCGGTATTCAGGCAGACTACACAAATGATTGAACAAGTGATACCTTAATAACAATCAGTTTCTAGATTCGATTGTGTAGAGTTTTTTTACCATCAATGTTTCAGATCATACTACATGATCCATCACCAAGATTCCAGAGAGAAAGAAACAAAAGTATGATTATGGATCATGTAGTATGATCTAAAACGTTGATGGTAAAAAAACTCTACACAATCAAATCTAGAAACTGATTGGTATTATTCATGGATTGTGGAAATTTAATAGATTTAAGTGATACCTTGTACACCAAACTTTTCAAGAGAGACTCTTCTTGGAAGATTGGAAGCAGCAGAGATGAATCTAAGATTATCAGGAGAACTACCTAGAGTGGAGACAACATTTAGTGCTCTTAGCATCAGACCTACTTTGTCTAGAAGTACAAGTGTGAATGGAGATTATGCCAGTAGTAGTAGATCCAAATCTGATGAAGATAAGAAGATTGAAGAAGGTATTGCCTTGCTTGTGAAAAAAGAACCAGATGGTAAGAAAATCTTTAAATGTTGGACATGTCAATAATATGGTCATTTTGCATCTAAGTGTCCTAAGAGAGTTAAGAAGTATAGAAACAATTTCAAGCCGAGAAGATCTAAAGAATGTTATTATGCAAATGATGAAAAAATTGAAGCAGAAATTGAAAGACATTTGAGTGACAATGATAATGATAACTTTGATGACATAAGATTTGTAGCAATTAAGGAAGAAAATTCTGAATCTAATGTTAAGGAAGAGAAAGCCTTAGTTTCCCAAGTTGAAAAGAAAGCTGATTGGATTATAGACAGTGGTTGTTCACATCATATGACTGGTGATAAAGGAAAGTTCACAAAGTTTAACAATTATGATGGAGGAGTTGTTAGAGTTGGTAACAATGCACCTTGTTTGATTAAAAGTATAGGATCTATTACTCTTGATGGAAAGACTAATACTGATGATGTTTACTTTGTTGATGGATTGAAACATAATCTTTTGAGTGTTGGATAGTTAGTGGATAAAGGATATCAAGTTTGGTTTATTGAGAAAATTTGTGTGATAAACGATAAAGATGGAAATCTAATTGGAACTGGATCTAGAACCAGAGGTAATATATTTCAGTTGAACCTTATTGAGATGACATGTTTGATGACTAAGATTGATGACAGTTGGTTATGGCATAGAAGGTTTTGTCATATAAACTTTGATAATATTGTGAAAGTAAGTTCTACACTTGCAGTAAGAGATTTACCTAAGATTATGAAGCCTACTAACATGATTTGCAAGGAATGTGTGATGGCTAAGCAGAAATGGAGTTCATTCCCTAGCAAGAAGTTCACATCTACAAAGAAGTTGGAGATTGTTCATACAGACTTGAGTGGTCCTATTAGGACTAGAGGATTCTATGGAGAAAGGTATTTTATGATTCTTGTTGATGATTTTACAAGAATGATGTGGATTGCATTTTTGAAAGAAAAATTTGAAGCATTTGATAAGTTCAAGGTCATGAAGAATAAAGTTGAGAATGAATCAGGAATGAGGATTAAATGTTTGAGATCTGATAGAGGTGGAGAATTTACATCTAAAGAGTTTAACATCTTTTGTGAAGTAAATGGTATTAAGAGACAATTTTCAGCCCCTAGAACACCTGAACAAAATGGTATTGCAGAAAGAAGGAACAGATCAGTGACTGAAGCATCTAGAGCTATGTTGTTTGAAGGTGACTTGGCAAAGACATTTTGGAGAGAAGCAGTGAATACAACAATATATACAATGAACAGAGTACAAATTAGAGCAGACACAGAGAAGACACCTTATGAATTGTGGTTTGGACATGCACCCTCAGTTAAGTATTTTAGAATTTTTGGAAGCAAATGTTATATTAAGAGAGATGATGATATAGGAAAGTTTGATCCTAGAAGTGATGAAGGATTTTTTCTTGGATATTATTTGAAAAGAAAAGCATATAGATGTTATAATAAGAGAACTAAGACTATTGTTGAAAGTGCAAATGTAAAAGTTGATGAGAAGTTTAAAATTCAGGAAAGAATGCTTGATTATGAATTTGATGAAGGAACTAACCCTCAGCCTAACATTGAAACTACTAAACAATTTTTTGAGACTGACAGTGAATTGTTGAATGAAAGTCATGTTGAAGAAAACAGAGAAGAATCTACAATTGAAGAAAGATCAGTGACTATGACACTTAACAAGTATATATCAAGACATCATCATGTTGAACAAGTGATTGGAAGTTTGGACAGAGGAGTTATGACTAGAAAGAAGGTACATTTATGTTTGATTTCTCAAATTGAACCTAAGTCTACTAATGAAGCTTGTGAAGATGAACATTGGATTAAAGCTATGAAAGAAGAATTGGATCAGATTGAAAAGAATGGGAGTTGGTCCCTAGACCTAAAGACAAAAATGTGATTGGAACTAAATGGGTATTCAGGAACAAGATGAATGAACAAGGAGAAGTAATTAGAAACAAAGCAAGATTGGTATGTAAGGGATACTCACAACAAGAAGGAATTGACTATGAAGAGACTTTTGCCCCTGTGGCAAGACTTGAAGCAGTAAGAATATTTTTGGCTTATGCAGCATTTAAGAAATTCAAAGTGTATTAGATGGATGTGAAGTTAGCATTTCTGAATGGAGAATTAGAAGAAGAAGTCTACATTGAGCAGCCTGAAGGTTTTCCTTTGACTTAAGAAGGAGACATGGTATGTAAACTAAAGAAAGCATTGTATGGACTAAAGCAAGCACCTAGAACTTGGTATGCTAGATTAGATAAGTATTTGTTAAAGTTGAGATTTACAAAAAGAACAACTGATAGTAACTTATACACAAAAGAAATTAAGAATGGATTGTTAGTTTTGGTTATTTTTGTTGATGACATTATTTTTGGAGGAGAAGATGAAGCTAGTGACAAATTTGCTGATGAAATGAAGATAGAATTTGAAATGAGTATGACTGGAGAAATGAAATATTTTTTAGGATTACAGATAACATAAAATAAAGATGGTATCTTTGTAAGTCAGACAAAGTACTTGAATGATTTGTTGAAAATATTTGGTATGGAGAATTGTAAACCAGTTGGAACACCTATGGTTATAGGACATAAACTATTTAGTAAAGATGAGACACCAGCAGTTGAGCAAAAGAAATACAGATCCATGATTGGTGGATTGTAGTACTTGACACACACTAGACCAAATATACAACATTCAGTTGGAATGGTAGCAAGATTTCAAGCTGAACCTAGAGAGTCACATTATGCAGCAGTAAAGAGGATATTGAGATATCTTAAAGGCACAATGGACTATGGATTGTGGTATGAAATTTTTGATGATTTTACCCTATGTGCATATACTGATGCTGATTGGGGAGGTAGCGTTGATGATAAGAAAAGCACTAGTGGTGGAGCCTTTTTTCTTGGAGGAAGATTAGTTTCTTGGTTGAGAAAAAAGTAGAATTGTATCTCACAGAGTACAGCAGAAGCAAAATATGTAGCAGTAGCAAACAATTGTAATCAGATAATTTGGATGAAGTAGATGTTGATGGATATTGGAATCAAATTTGATGAGCCTATTGTCATACATTGTGACAATACAAGTACAGTTAGTATGTCAAGAAATCTAGTTTTACATTCTAAAACAAAGCATATAGAGATCAAGTATCATGTTGTAGGAGAGAAAGTAGCTGAGAAAGAAGTTAGACTGGAGTACATAAGCACAAAGGAACAAATAGCAAATATATTTACAAAGCCTTTGCCTAAGGATACATTTGAGTATCTGAGAAGTATGCTTGGAGTTATGCCCCAACCTACTTTTGAGTAATGATGCAGTTGGTTGCATCCATCTAGTGGAATATGGCCCTATCTATTTTTTAGATTGGATGTTGGTACTTCCTCTATGGGAGAGTATGTGTATTTGAGCTGAGTCATTGAGGACTCTAGTGAATATTTTTTTCTGAACAGTGTCTTTTGACATTGAGCTATTGTTTGACATAGTGATGGAATTTCTATCATTGATGTCAATGGGGGAGAGAATCATGAAAAACATTGAGGAACTAAATTTGTTGAAGAGATTGAATAGGAAAATGAAGCAAGACTTGATTGATGAAGAGCAGTAGAGCAGTTGAGCAGCAGTGATTGGATATTTGGAACATTGGATGTTTTTCATCTATGTTGCCATCAATGCCAATGGGGGAAATTGTTAGGAATGAATGTTGAAGCCTTTGGCAATCATTCTATAGCAGTGGTTGTTGCATTCATGACTATGATTGTCATTGATGTCAACACAGTGTTATTCTGGAGTTTAGTAAAGAAGTAGGCATAGTTTTGTTTTGCGCACATGTTATATTGCAAATTGAGTTATGCACAGTTGATGATATGTTCTTTGGTGTGTTATTAACCTATGGTTATGAGCGCAAAAATAAATTTATTTATTCATGAAAGTTATAAGCATTTTGGTGGAAGCAGTATTCTGGCAGTGTTCCAGAGTAGCGGTTTTTGGTAATCAGAGGATATCTCCTAATCGGGATGGAATCTGATTCTACACAATTAAAGGGAAGTTTGAGACTCATTGGTGGTGACATGGTTCATAGCACAAGTTTTGAGGTCACACGATTGGAAATTTATTGTATCTGGAAGCTGACAGTTTTTATGTAATTTTGATGTAGCGTGTTGAAATTATTATTTTATATTTGCATGCCGACTCATTTGTAATTATTTGAGTGTGGTATAAAGGAAGGAATATTTTCCTTATTGTGATGGGATTGTAATAGTTGTGATGTGAATGTATGCATGAAGTGAAGAAAAGAGCTAATTCAGTGATGAAGGAAGACTTGTGAAGTACAGAGATCTGGATTTGTGATCTTGTGTAGCCGAGAGTGCGGTTTTGGCAGTGTGAAGGAGGTAACATATTTCATATTATTCTATTGAATAATCCTAAGATCTGTTGGACAGTGAGTTCAGAGATCTTGCCTTGAAGCTGTTTGGGCAGTGGGTCCTTCTGTCTTCCATAACTCCTAACAAGGTTAGAATCTTTTAACAGGATTCAAAATCTCCTAACAAAGATTCATATGTATTGAATGTATTTCATAAGACTCCTAACAGGGTCCATCCTTCCACAAGGAACTTTCATATTAGTGCATCATTTTGTGGGCATCATTCCCACCGGGGTCTACTCTTTGATCAAGAGGTTCCCTAGTTAACATATTTTGTGTTATTGTGTCATTGTGTATGATTATCTTTCTATGGTTGGTTGCTGCATTGATTATATGGTTTAAAGCTGTTGAAGTTGATATTGAAGTTGATAAATAGTTTAATTATCAGATAACTGATTCATCCCCCCCCCCCCTCTTAGTTATCTTGGTGGTCTTTACTTTCTAACAATTTGTGTTATGTGTTATTTGTGATGATTATTTTGTTATCATAATTTACATACTGCATAGTTTATTTAGTTAGTAATCACATTTGGATATTTATTGGTAATCGATGAAGTGAACAAACAAATTGATATTTTATGTTACCGAGTTACATAATTTCTTGGAATTGTTTTATAATGTACATCTTTGTATTTGGAATTGAGGATAACTGGTCTTACTAATTCACCCCGCTCTTAGTTATTCTAACAATTGGTATCAGAGCGTATCAGTTGCCAAAGCTGAACAAAGATAACTTTACTACATGGCAAAGCCGGATGAGACTTCACATATCTGGAATAGGAGAATCTTCTATATACCTACTAGAAAATTGCTACTTACAATCGACAGTTGGTCCGCTGACTCTTGATCAGTTGGGAGATCGTCATGAACATAGTATTACTATGATAGAGATTGTTGTTGCTCTATTTGATGCTGAATTTGAGGATGTCAAGGATTGCACTACAGCGAAGGAAATGTGGGATAAAATTTCTCTAGTTTATGGTGGTGATGTGAATGTGATGAGAGCCAGACCTGAAAGCCTGAGAGGCAGATTTGATGACATGAAGATGAAGGAGAGAATATTACACAATACACAAACCGAATCAAAGAGAGTTAATTCTATCCGAGGAGCTGGTGGTATCATTTCTGAGGACACAATGGTAAGTAAGATACTGAGAACCTTGTTGCCTATCTATGCAATCAGAATATCTGCTATTCATGAAATGAGGTCTGCACCTAATAGCACTCTTACTCTTGATAGTCTGATTGCAAAGTTAACAACTTTTGAGCTGAATAATTTTGATAATAGTGTTTGTACTGATTGTTGAGTCTGCTTTTATGTCTTCTCTGAAGATTGGTAAATCTAGTAGTAAGCATAATATAAGGAATGAAAGTGATAGTAATATTGATGATGAGCTTTATGAGTTTGAAGCACTCATGGCCTAGAGACTGCATAAAGGTAAAGGTAGATATAAGGGAAAATTACCTTTAGTTTGTTTTAATTGTACAGAAGTTGGCCATATTGTTGCAAGATGTCCTAACATGAAAGAGGATGATAAAGACAGAGACCGATCTGGTGATGAGAAGTATGGAAGAAGAAATAATAGAGGCTACTGACACTACAATAGAGACAACCAAGATCACAAAGATAAGGGAAAAAATGCATGTTACCTTACTGAAGAAGATGACTCTGACACTGAAATTGATGATGATATTGAGGTGGTGTTTATTGCAATGAAAGATGATTCAGAAGAAGAGGAAAGGTATGTAGAAACAACACTTATTTCTAAAGTTAGTAAAAATGATACTTGGATCATTGATAGTGGCTTTACACATTACATGACTGGTGATGGAGATAAGTTTGATCATCTTGAGCATTATAATGGAGGTTCAGTGAAAATGGTAAATGACACACCTTGCATGGTTAAAGGAAAAGGATCTATTCTATTGAATGATAAAATTAGATGTGGTAATGCATACTAGCTAAAAGGACTTAATTACAAATTGTTAAGTGTAGCACAACTAAATAACTTAGGACATCGAATTGCATTTGAGAGTAAGAAGGTGAAAATCTATGATGAAAATGGAAAGCTTGTCGGAACATGTGGACAATCAAAAGGTAATTTATTTTATCTTAACAATGCTGAGACTTCTTGTTTACTGGTGAAAAATGAAGATGCATGGTTATGGCATAAGATGTTATGTCATGTAAATTTTTATAACATAATTAAGATAAGTAGAAAGAGAAAAGTTAGAGGATTGCCTAGTCTAACCAAACCTGATCATGTTATGTGTCATCGATATCAGAAAGGGAAGATGACAAAATCTAGTTTTAAAAGTAAGGACTACTCATCTAAAAGAATTTTGGAGTTGGTTCACACTGACTTATGTGGTCTCATGAGAACTCAAAGTTACTATGGTGATAGATACATTATTTTTTTTGTTGAGGACTATACTAGATTGATGACTGTTATGTTCTTGAAAGAAAAATCTGAGGCATTCAAATTGTTTAAATGGTATAAGGCTAAAGTTGAAAAAGAAACCGGAAAATAATTGAAATGCTTAAGGTCTGATAGAGGAGGTGAGTTTTTTTCTAATGAATTCACTAACTTTTGTAATGAGCATGGTATAAAAGGTAGGTTTCTACACCTAGAACACCATAGCAGAATGGAATTTCTGAAAGGAGAAACTGATCCATTGTTGATTGTGCTAGAACATTGATGATTGAAAAAAATGTTGCACATATGTACTAGAGAGAGGCAATGAGCACTGTAGTATATGTCCTAAACTAAGTTCAATTGAATAAAGAAACAAACAAGACATCGTACGAGTTATGGTTTGGATACACACTGAGTGTAAGTTATTTTAGAATCTTTGGTAGCGAGTATTATATTCTAAAAGTTGATAGGAATGAAAAATTTGACTCTAAAGGTGATGAAGGTTTATTCTTAGGTTATTCTACTAAGAGTAAAGCTTACAAATGTTTGAATAAGGTTGCTAATAAGATGATAGAGAGTACTAATGTTAGAGTTGATGAGTTTGTTGAAAATAATGAAGAAGAAAGCATGAAGGATCTGAAAGATTATGGTAGGTTTACTTATGTTGAAGATCCAGACTATCTACTGATTCCACAGGCTAAATCTACTGAGCATCAAAAAAATGCTACCAAGAATTAGCAAATGAAAACTGAGAATTAGTAAGAAACTACTGAGAAGGAAAATGTACTTGAACAGAATGATGAGCAAAGGAGAGATCAAGTGCTAGCAAGATTTGTTAGAAGACATCATCCTGAGAACCAAATCATTGGAGATAAGCAAGTTGGCATGATGACCCGAAGTAAGTTAAGACAAAACACATGCCTAGTTTATGAGTTTGAACCTATGAATGTTAGGGGTGGACTTGAAAATGAGGAATGGATAAATGCTATGAATAAGGAAATTGAACAAATTGAAAAGAATAAGACATGAACATTGGTACCTAGACCAAAGGATAAAAATGTTATCGGTACTAAGTGGATTTTCAAGAATAAGCTGGATGAGAATGGAGAAGTTACATGGAATAAGGCAAGACTTGTTTGCAAAGGATATGCACAAGAAGAAGGTGTTAGGAATAGTCCCAAGAGATAACTAAGAGGGGGGGGGGTGTGAATCAGTTATCTACAAGATTCAATTCTTTATCCAACTAAGTATACTTAAACATCAAGCATGAACACAATGAAAGAACACTTGAACACAACACAATATTTTAGTTACGAGGAAACTCAAATAGGTAAAAACCCCAGTGGGAATTGACACCCACTAATATTTTGCACTAGTGTATTGTGCTCCTTGTTAGAAGATCCTTAACCCTATTAGTAGTTTCTTTACAATATATTTAGTACAATAGACCTGGTCAAGGGTCGGACCCTATTAGGAGTCTTTTACAATAGTCCCTATTAGGGGAGAGGACACACTATCTGAGAGCTCACTGCTCAAAGGGGCGAAGGCTACAACCTTCTGAATAACAGATACACACTATATTTGGATCTTGGTGAACTGCACTTTGACCTGCTATCTAGATCAGTTCCAATGAATAGCACAAACACTTTACTTGGTCACATAGACCTTCTTCTGATGGCTCAACACTTCGCATACTCTGCTCTTCTTAATCAACTATGAACCACACTCAAGCAATCACAAATGACTGCCTATAAATATCTTACCTCTAAATGATATAATCAAGCTAGCCTATTAGAACCACCTTGAAATCATATTAGAGAAACCATAACAAACTCCAATAACAATTCATTCGGCTCTACTAAGCACGCAACACATTCTGGGACCTGCCCAATAAGATAATTATAGACACACGCTACACACTATCGGCTCTACCAAAACAACTAGATCTTTCTCCTCAAGCTGAATTACTCTATGTGCTCTTAATTGAACATCACTAACTCTTCTCTAAGCTTAACTCCAAGGGCCCATACTGTAATGATAGGTGCAACTCTAGAACTAATAAAATCTCTGTAGGCTCTTCTAAATAAACATAGAAAATTGCTACTGGTGAATAATGACAGCATAACTTCACTTCTACTGATCATCAGACTCTATGTCCATGAATGTAACATCAATAATATATCTTCATCATATATCCAAGAGTGCAAGGCTTCATGATAATTGTATGGACAATCATACACAGAACATTGTTTGTTACTCTGTCAGGAACACTGCTGACACCAGCTGCTATATAACTGTCTGTACTAACAGTTAACTTCTGCACCCATGATATCATGTTGATATCATGTTCATGCTACATATTTTGAAATCTTATTGCATAAGACTTCCATGCATGCTACTTTCCATATGTTGTCATCAATGACAAACATACAATCAATACTGGCATGCTAGAAAATCTCCAACAATCTCCCCCTTTGGCATTGATGGCAACATGTAGAATGAAAAACCACCACCGACCCAATGAGATATAATTTTATAACATTCTCCATTTCCTCATCAAAAACTCCCCCAAAGATGAATCCTCCTTTTTGCTGCACTAATCTTCAATATTCTCCATTTCCTCAACTAAACTTCTTCCAAGACTGAATATTGTTCCCCCTTAGTATACTACTCTTTCTTTTGTTTTTCATGACTCTGTATATTACTCCCCCTTTGACATCAATGGAAAAGGGTGCTATTCATTTTAAGCACCGGTACTACTCCTGAGGTAGAGTAGTCAACCTTCCATCAGTCCCTGAGGACTGATGCCTTTGCTTCTTTCTTTTAAGAAGAATCAGGTAAGGGAATTACTCCCAACTTCTCCCTAAGATACTCAAAAGTATCCCTAGGAAAGGGCTTTGTAAATATATCTTCCAACTGATCTTTAGTACTCACATAGTCCAACTTAACTTCTTTCTCTGCCACTTTCTCTCTTAGGAAGTGATACTTGATCTCAATGTGCTTTGTCTTTGCATGCATCATAGGGTTCTTCGACATATTGAGAGTGTTGGTGTTATCATAGTGAATAACAATAGGATAATCAATCTGAATTCCAAAATCTTTTATCATCTGTTTGATCCAAATAATTTTAAAACAATTGAAGGCTGCTGCAACATACTCTACTTCTGCGATTGACTGAGAAATACAGTTCTATTTCTTGCTTGTCCAAGTGACAAGTCTATCACCCTAAAACACTGCTCCACCTAATGTACTCTTTCTATCATCTACGCATCCTACCCAATCAGCATCAGTGTATACATGAAGCTCAACATTTTTTGAATTAGGATACCATAGACCATAATCTATAGTTCCCTACAAGTATCTGAATATTCTCTTTACTGCCATGAGGTGACTTTGCTTAGGTTCTGCTGCAAATCTTCCAACTATACCAACTGCATTGGAAATATCAAGTCTAGTCTGAGTAAGATATATGAGTTTACCAATCATAGACTTGTACAATGTTGTATCCACTGCCAGTGAGTCATCTTCTTTTGTAAGCTTGCATCCAGTGATCATAGGTGTTCCTGTTGGCTTGCAATCATCCATCTTGAATTTCTTCAATATCTCTTTCACATACTTGGATTGATTTATAAAAATTCTTTTTTTTGTCTGCTACACATTTAGTCCCAAAAAATATATGATAGGACCAATCATACTCATCTCAAACTCATTATGCATTTCTTTGACAAATCTTGCACTTAATTTTTCATTACCTCCAAAGATAATGTCATCAACAAATATAGCTACAAGTAGTAGACCTTCAGATGTCTCTCTAATGAATAGATTACAATTTGTTGCACCTTTCATGAATCCAATCTTTGTTAGATATCCATCTAGTCTCTCATACCATGCTCTAGGGGCTTGCTTAAGTCCATAGAGGGCCTTCTTCAATTTGCATACCATATCAGGTCTGTCTGATATGGTGAATCCTTCTAGCTGTTCAATGTATACTTCTTCTTTCAAATCTCCATTCAAGAATGCTAAATTGACATCCATCTGATAAACTTTGAAGTTTTTTACTGTAGCATAAGCTAGAAACAACTTAATAGCTTCTAATCTGCTCACAGGTGCAAATGTGTATGAATAATCAATACCTTCTCTTTGCGCATATCCCTTACATACTAACCTTTCTTTATTTCTTACTACTGTACCATCTTCATTCATCTTGTTTCTGAATATCCACTTTGTTCCAATCACATTTTTATCACTAGGTCTTCGAACAAGTTCCCAAGTGTCATTCTTAATAATCTGATCGAGTTCTTCTTTCATAGCCTCATGCCAATCTGAATCATTACATGCATCTTCAACACTTAAAGGTTCAATCTGAGATAGTAAACATACCACTTCACTGCTAGTTGAGTTCTTTGCTTGTGACCTTGTTAAGACTTTGCCGCTCTGATCTCCAATGATGTCTTTCTTGGAATTGTTTCTAGATGTGAATTTTGGAACTTTAGGTGATGTTGACTCATCAGCCTTAGGAGTATCTTCTTCACTTGTCTCAGGGTCATTGAATAACACATCAATACTATCAAACATTTCTTCAATAACTATTTCACTAGTGGAGGGTCTGGGTTCTTCTTCAATCATGGGTGAGTAATCATGATATCTTTCTTGAACCATAAAATTTTCATGAATCTTGACATGAGCACTTTCAATGATCTTTTTCAATCTTAAATTGAAACATCTATAAGCTTTACTTTTAGTAGAGTAACCAAGGAAAATACCTTCATCACTTCTTGCATCAAACTTGCCTACTGCTTCATCCCTCTTGATGTAGCACTTGCTTCCAAAGATTCTGAAGTATTTTACTATGGGAACATTACCAAACCATAGCTCATGTGATGTTTTCTCAGCGCCAGGCCTCAACTGAATTCTATTGATGGTGTAGATTGTTGTATTGACCGCATCTCTCCAATAGGTGTGTGGAACTTTTCCTTCAATCATGATGGTGCGCGCTATATCAAGGATGATTCTATTCCTTCTCTCTATAATTCCATTCTACTGAGGGGTTCTAGGTGCACTCAACTATCTCTTTGTGCCATGTTCTTCGCAGTACTCATAAAATTTGTCAGAGGTGAATTCTCCTCCTCTCTCCGATCTCAAACATTTTATCTTTAGTCCAGATTCATTCTCAACCTTATCTTTGAATATTTTGAATTTCTCAAATGCTTCTGACTTATCTTTCAAGAACACAACCAACATCATCCTAGTATAATCATCAACAAACAAAATGAAATACGTTTCACCATAGTATGATCTATTTTGAGTTGGACCACATAGGTCTGTATGAATCAGATCCAACTTGTTCTCTACTAAATTGTGCTTTCTTCTGAATGAATTTCTTACATGCTTTCCCATCACACATTCTCTGCATATAGTATCAACTGGCTTTGCTATGCTAGGTAGATCTCTTACTATCTTTACATTGCTTATTTTTACTATGTTATCAAAATTGATATGACATAATCTTTTATGCCACAACCAACTATCATCAACTTTAGCAACAAAACAACTTGCTTCTGAATTGAGTTGGAAAACATTACCTCTAGTCTTTGAGCTTGATGCAATCATAACACCATCCTTGATTTTAATGATGCATTTGTCATGTTTGAACTCCAACTGATAACCTTTTCCAAGTAACTGTCCAACACTAAGAAGATTATGTTTCAAACCATCAACATAGAGAACATCATCAATACTATTCTTTCCATCCAAGGTGATGGCTCCTCTACCAACTATGGGTTTATGAGTGTTAAATCCAAATCTTACCATGCCACCATTGTATTTGTCTAGATGAACAAATCTATTTTTATCACCTGTCATGTGATGTGAACAACCACTATCTATAATCTAGTTTGTCCTAATATCAGCTTGGGAAATTAATGCTAGCTCTTGTTTTTATTTCTTATCTTCATGATATGTCTTATTATTCATTTTCTCTATGATAGCAATAAATCTAATTTCTTTTTCAACCGAATCATCATCTGAAACTCCATCTTCAGCATAGTAACATTCCTTAGATAATTTAGGCTTGTAGTTGTTTTTGAACTTTCTAGCTCTTAAGGGACATTTAGATGCAAAGTGACTAATCTTATTACATGAAAAATATTTAAATGGTAATTGACCTTCATATTTTCTTTTTCCTTTCTTTTCTCTTTTGGAAATCATAGCAATGAAATCATCTAGTATTTTCTCTTCATCATCATCATCAAAATTACCCAAAGTGTTTGCATATTTCTTACCATGAACTATTTCTTTGAAGGTTGTCTCGCTCTTAGGTTCTGTCTTCAATCTTGAAATCTCAAAAGCTGAGATTTTTCTGATCAAGGTCTCTCTCTTAAAATTTGATGTAAGTTGCATGGTCTCATCAAGGATGTTGATCTTGCTTTCATATTCTGGAGTGAGAGTAGTCATCAACTTGTCCATAATGTCCTCCTCTGAAATCTCTCCACTATTATTTCTGATTCCAGCAATTGCTTCATTGATCCTTTGATTGTAGGCTCTAATAATTTCTTTAGGTAACATTTCTAATGCATTGTATCTTTTCTTCCATGTCTTTCTGTGTGCATCCTTTTCTTGTTTGTCTCCTTCAAATATGTCTTATAGGTGCTTCCATATTTGGTGGGTTGTATCCACCTTCTTTATTTCTAAAAACCCACCATCAGATAGGGTGCTGATAAGGGCTTCTTTGGCTATTGCATTCTGATGAAATAATTTCTTTTTCTTATCAGTAGCATCATCCTTAGAAAGGTCTTCCAAGGTAGGGATCTTGATTGCTTTGATAGTTACATCAAAAACTTCAAAAATAATGCATTGCAAATGAGTCACCATCTTGTTCTTCCAATCAAGATAATTCTCTCCATCAAACTATGACTTTCTTTTCTGAAGTATGCCATCTAATCAACCTCAAGCTATTAAATTTTCTCTCTGAGGTACTTGGCTCTGATACCAATTGTTAGGAATAGTCCCAAGAGATAACTGAGAGGGGGGGGCGAGGGGTGAATCAGTTATCTACAAGATTCAATTCTTTATCCAACTACGTATACTTAAACATAAAGCATGAACACAATGAAAGAACACTTGAACACAACATAATATTTTGGTTACGGGGAAACCCAAATAGGTAAAAACCCCAATGGGAATTGACACCCACTAATATTATGCACTAGTGTATTGTGATCCTTATTAGAAGATCCTTAAGCCTGTTAGGAGTTTCTTTACAATATATTTAGTACAGTAGACCTGGTTAAGGGTCGGACCCTATTATGAGTCTTTTACAATAGTCCTTGTTAGGGGAGAGGACACACTGTCCGAGAGCTCACTGCTCAAAGGGGCGAAGGCTACAACCTTCTAAATAATAGATACACACTATATCTGGATCTTGGTGAACTGCGCTTTGACCTGCTATCTGGATTAGTTCCAATGAATAGCACAAACACTTTACTTGGTCACATAGACCTTCTTCTGATGGTTCAACACTTCGCACACTCTACTCTACTCTTCTTGATCAACTATGAACCACACTCAAGCAATCACAAATGACTACCTATAAATATCTTACCTCTAAATGATATAATCAATTCGGCCTGTTAGAACCACCTTGAAATCATATTAGAGAAACCATAATAAAATCCTATAACAATTCAGTCGACTCTACTAAGCACGCAACACATTTTGGGACTTGTCCAATAAGATAATTGTAGACTCACGCTACACACTATCGACTCTACCAAAAAATTGGATCTTTCTCCTCAAGTTGAATTACTCTATGTGCTCTTAATTGAACATCACTAACTCTTCTCTAAGCTTAACTCCAAGGGTGCATACCGTAATGATAGGTGCAACTTCAGAACTAATAAAATCTTTGTCAGCTCTTCTGAATAAACATAGGAAACCACTACTAGTGAATAGTGACTGCATAACTTCACTTCTACTAATCATCAGACTCTGCGTCCTTGAATGTAACATCAATAATATATCTTCATCATATATCCAAGTGCGCAAGGCTTCATGATAACTGTATGGACAACCATATACAGAAGACTGTCTATTACTCTGTTAGGAACATTGCTGACACCAGCTGCTACATAACTATTTGTACTAACAGTTAACCTCTGCGCCCATGATATCATGTTGATATCATGTTCATGCTACATATTTTGAAAGCTTACTGCATAAGACTTCCATGCATGCTACTTTCCATATGTTGTCATCAATGAAAAACATATAGTCAATACTGGTATGCTGACAAATCTCCAACAGATTGAATTGATTATGGTGAAACCTTTGCACCTCTTTTTATACTAGAAGGAGTTTTCATATTACTTTCTTATGATGCACATAAGGGATTTAAGGTCTATCAAATGGATGTGAAATCAACATTTCTGAATGGAATTCTTGAGGAGGTCTACATAGAACAACCAAAAGGGTTTGTTGATCAGAATCAGAAAGACATGGTATGTAGATTGCACAAAGCCTTGTATGGATTGAAGCAAACACCGAGGGCATGGTATGAAATATTACATGCTTATCTTATAAATATTGGTTTTGTAAGAACTAGTGAAAATAGTAATTTGTACATGAAAGGAGGATCTGATGATAACATTTTGATTGCTGAGATATTTGTTGACGATATAATCTTTGGAGGATAAGATCTAATTTGCAAATCTTTTGTTGATGACATGAGAAAGGAATTTGAGATGTCTATGTTTGGAGAGATTAAATTCTTTCTAGATTTACAGGTTCTACAACATAAAGATGGGATTTTCATCACTCAATCAAAATACATTAAAGAAGTATTGAAAACCTTTGACATGGAAGATGCTAAACCAGTGGGAACACCGATGGTAACTAGCTGTAAATTAACAAAAGATGATGAAACTAGAGAGGTAAATTAGACTCTGTACCGATCTATGATTGATAAATTGATGTATGTTGTACACAGTAGGCCTGATATTGCACATGCAATGGGGATTGTGGCTAGATTTTCTACCAATCCTAAAGATTCACATATGGTTGTAGTGAAAAGAATATTGAGATACTTGAAGAAAACATAAGACTATGGATTATGGTATACATTTTAAGGAAAATTTGAACTTAGCATTTACACCGATGTAGATTTGACTGGAAACATAGATGCAAAAGAGCACAACCGATGGAGCATTCATTTTAGGGGAAAGGCTTGTGACTTGGATTAGCAAGAAACAAGCATGCATTTCTCAGTCTAATGCTGAAGTAGAGTATGTTGTTGCTACTGAAAATTGTTCAAATATAGGTTGGATTAGACAAGTGTTGGAATAAATGAATGAGGTAATCATTGACCCTATGATTATATATTGTGACAACACTAGTGCTATAAATATTTCTAAGAATCCTATGATGCATTCGAAGAAAAAACACATATCCATTAAGTATCACTACTTGAGAGAACAAGTTCAAGAGAAGCAGGTGAAACTGGAATTTGTAACATCTAAGGAACAACTTGCTGATATCTTTACTAAACCATTACCAAAGGATACATTTGAATATTTGAAGACTAGACTTGGGGTCCGTCCCCTATCTACCAGTCACTAAGGTGATCTAGAGGTTGCATCAACCTACACTTATCAGAAGATCATTCATGTTGATGCACATAGCTCACACTTTGGATTTTGACTAAGGTTGTGAAAGATTATAGAAGCTGGAACTAAAATTTGTTTATCTGTACATTGAAGGTACATGATATGAACCGAACAACAAAGAATTACTTGGCTGCTGCAAAGCTGTTTGTATATTTTCTTTGGCATTTTTGTCAAAGGGAGAGAGAATGAATATGAAAAATCAGTTATTGAGAACACGGAGAAAGGGAGATACATATTTTTTGCTGAGAATAAAGGGAATTTGAGAACGGAAAAGATCAAATCCATAGGGAGAGTCTACACTTGTAATGCTGTTATGTTTTGTAGTGATTAAACATATTAAATTTGAGCTTATTGAGCTACAACATTTTCTTACATAGTTGTAGAATACATGTTTGGTATGTGTATGGCATATTTTCATATTGCTTGTGTTGCCATCAATTCCAAAGGGAGAGATTAATGAACTACAACTGATTGAATATCTGAATGAACTGAAGAAATAGTGATTAGAGATCACCAAGTACTGAAATGATATGTAAGATGATTAAATTAGCCAATATGTTGTCATTGATGTCAAGTAGTCTTGACAGTACTTATCATGTTAGTTACAAACATCTGAACATCTATTGAAGGAAGAAAAGATGAAGAAATGAGATATCTACATGAGGAAAAGATGGATATGACAGATAAGGATAAGGAAAACATTGGGTAACTTATTGATGAGTCTATGGCTTTATATTGTTGACTTAAGCATGTTACATTAATCTATTATGAAGAAGAGATTTGAAATTGAACATGTTAATGTGGTCGGTAATTGAAGATTTATGTATACACTGAGATAGTGCAGTGTATACCGACTGCCAGTATTAACCGAGCTAGTTCTACTAGTTATCGCCGATGCATTTCTATATCAACCGAGTATGGATGAAAACATTAAATGCTAAGAACAACCGACGAAAATTGATGAGTTGGATATTGGTATGATTTTGAGATTAAGGATGAAGTTTGTTATGAGATCTACGGCTGACAAAATTCAGAGAAGATGTAGAGGATGAGATTGAAATGTGATATGGACACATTTGCCAAGGAAGGTTTAAGAGGCAAAATGGACGAAGGAGATTAAGTGGAAAAATCTAATGGCTGATATGAAAATGATTTACTTGTCTATATAAGAGATGAGTTTCATTATTGAAACATGCCAAAAGAAGAAGACTACAAAGATTTCGCGTGAAGACTTTATTCATGCATGCCTAATTAGACTGGTTATTGAAAGAACCGAGCTGCAAAGTTTACTGAGTGTCAGAGAACCATTTACTGAGTGAAAGTAAGTTGAAGTATATTGAGGAATTGAATTGATTAATGATTAGAGGATTTGTATGGGCTTAGCATAGATCTGAATATCTGCAATTGAGTTGTATCTGAATCAGATCATTACTGTATCAGTGTAACCATTGATTCAAAAAATCTCTTAACCAAGTGGACTTCACCATCTTATATTTCACCCTATATCATTCAGAGAATGTACATTTTTATCTTGTTGACCCCATAGTGAATGTTGGTCAAAAGTTAACTGTTAGTGATAAATCCTCTAACAAGGTCACACCTAACAATGTGTATTGTAACCTTCAACAAGGTTGGTTCTTCATCGAGCTCACTTCAGAAGAGTGAATTATTTTGGGTTACCGATCCTAGGTGATTTTTCCCTTAACAGGGATTCCACATTAAATCATTGTGTTATGTGTTATTTGTGATGATTGTTTGGTTATCATACTTTACATACTACATAATTGATTTAGTCGGTAATCACATTTGGATATTTACTGGTAATCGGTAAAGTGAACAGACATATTGATATTTTATGTTACCGAGTTACATAATTTGTTGAAATTGTTTTATAAGGTACATCTTTGTATTTGGGACTGAGGATAAATGATCTAACGGATTCACCCCCCTCTTAGTTATCCTAACAATTACAAGCTTTTTATTTCCACGCCATTCTTACTTTTCTAATTGGATTCTTAGCTCTATCCTCCCAAAATAGTCAATCTTTGAAAAAGTAGGTCGTCATACTACTACCAATTTTAGGGTTGTTCCTTTGACCCATTTCACTTTTTCTATTGTATTTGTGGGATATCCATTTCCTTTCCTAGAAGAATGAGATTCTCCAAAGTTTCTCAAACCTACACTTGGGCTTGTCTCTAAATCCATTATCTTTTAAGCCCAAAAAATGGGTATTCCTTGGTTCATTGCAGAAGTAAATATCCTTTATATCCCTTCCCCTAGCCTACCTATTCAAATGAAAACTAGTGTCCACAAGTTTGAAAGCTTGACCTGATCTGACATAGTTATATCTCTTTCCAAGATCCCATGTCCTACCAGCTATAAAGGGATTTGATCTAAAAGAACCCTTTTTCCATGCTACACCCTTACCACCACATCTATGAAACAATTGATTCCTCCATAAGGGTTTTTCACTCAACCAATACCTTTGGTTTCCAGGAATAAATTAGCCCCTTAAATATTTTTTGAGAACCTTGCAACCAAATCTCTAGTTTTCTTGAAACCTAAACTCCTCCCTTCTCCATGAACTCTACTTCTAGGTGCCAGTCTAAGGCTTCCACAAACATTCCATCAAAAAAAACATTTTTCCGATGAGTATTCTGAGTATTGATGATTGTCTTCAATGATTGATGTTCAATCTTTTGTTCAAAGTTGAGTGTAAGATGCATTTTATAGGAGGTTAAAAATCTTTATTATTGGAAATTGATAGCATCATTTAGATAATTAAACTTGAATATATAAAGAATACATATATGTACATATTAATGTATATGTATTTGCTAATACATATACATTAATATATACATATGTATATTTTAATATATTTGAAATTATCTATCAATATATATATATATATATATATATATATATATATATATATATATATATATATGCAATTACTATTACATATACATTAATATATACATATATATTATAATTTATTTGAAATGATTTATCAAATACCGATTACATTGGTTTATTAACATTGTTCTTATAAATGTCAAATACCGATAAGTATCGATTTAACTAAATTATCAATTACTATTTAGTAATGGATCATATTACTAAATCAATAGTGTTAAATCAGCATCAGTTGTTATCGATAAATGCAACATCATTTGTGTTGGCATTAAGAAATGGTAACTGGTAAGTCTTCTACCAATAACAGTATTGTCATTGATTGGAAAAAGTGGATAGAGATTTGTCATCTCTCTATAGTCCTAAGGTCTAAGGAGATTTGTATGAAAAGAGGTTGGTTTGGCAACCGGTGACAACATGCAAGAAAGAAAAGATTGTAATCAAGATCAACTGGTCACTACACAAAGCATCAGCAACCGAGGAATGAATATAGTCAAGGAAAGAAGGATTTAACTGTCAACCGAGGACTAGGGTAAAACCAGTGTAGACATGCACAGAGAAAGTAAAAGTTCAAACTGGTGTGAATAACACAACCGAGGAATGTGCGACCGGTAAAGAAAAGGAAGGGACTGTGACAGGTCAAAGACTCTTACCTATTCACAACATGAGGATCTCAACTGATCTAGTAATGACTCTGGTATGAACCAAGGAATTCATAGTCAACTATCTGTTTCAACCAACTCTTTGACTAGGATTTCTTGCACTAAATTTGAAAGACTTTGTGTTAACATAGTGATCGGTTTGAAGTGCGTCTGAAGGTTTTAAAGCTAGGATTTTTGGCTTTAAAATGAAGAGTTATCTCTTATGAAGGAAAGGTGATTGACACACATCTATTATTTTCTTCATAAAGAAGATAAAGCAAGAGCATGCATAAGATGTTTCCTCGATAAATTGGTACTCCACTGAGTGATGTATCCAAAAGGGATCTGAAGTTAGGTCATGCATGAAAGGTGCAATTAGGGAAAGAACTCTATATATTCTTCTGCCTGTGGAGAATATGAGTTGCCTTCATTCTGCCAAAGAAAAGAGTGAACCTAAAAGCTTAAAAGAAGCTATGGAAAATTGAGAAGAGAAGAAGAGAGAAAGAAAAGTGTGTAGATAAGCACACCAGTAGAGGATAACACACCTATGGTGACCGGTGATGCTTCTCAGCTGAGCACAAACAGAAATCTTATCAGGCTATGCAAAGCCACTTGTAAAAGGTCAATACTTCTATTATTTTCTAGCAATTACAATAGTTAAATCCTAGTATTTGGGTGGACTCTAACAGGTCCCTTGTATCAAATCCCTTAACCGGGTGACATCTTTCAAAGGTGTTTTAAGTCCTCTAACCAGGCAGGCACTAACTGGCCTTATTGTAACAAATCCCTTAACTAGGTCGCATCTAAGAGTGCGTTGTAATCCTTTAACTGGGAAGGCTCCTAACCGGGTGTACTCTAGAAGAGTAAAGAATTTGTAAGGTCTCATCACACCGTGGTTTTCACCCTAATCGGGTTTCCACATGATAAATCTGGTGTCACTTTGTGATTATTTGCTTATTGTTTTTATATGTTTGAATCTGTATGGCTTACAATTATAAGTATACTTCACTAGATTTAAAGAGAATTTTTAGAGGTGTTGATTCACCCCTCCCCTCTCAGCATCAGTTGGGACTTTCAATTGGTATCGGAGCCAAGTCTTGTTTTCTTTATCGCTTAACAACATAAAGAAAAAGGCAAAAATATGAGAAAGGAAGGACCAAAGTTTTCAAAAGAAAACTTTACTTTGTGGTGCAGCAAAATGAAGCTGTATATGAAGACCACCGGAGAGCAATACTGGAATCATGTAACCATTGATTATACCAAACCCTCTGACATCCTAACACCTAATGAACTGAAGATCAAAATTGAGCACACGGCTACTATAGATATGATAGCCAGCACACTACCTGATCATGTCTATGCTGGAATAGAAAATCTAGATTCTGCTTTCAAGATGTGGGCCAAGTTGCAAGTGGTATATGGAGGAGACTCAAATGTTCAAAGAGCCAAGGTTGAAAGCCTCAGAAGAAAGTATGATGACATGAGGATGAATGAAAGAGAAGACATTGAGCAATACAGCAACCGGATCAAAGAGGTGATCAACTCCATCAAAAGTGCTAAAGGAAAGCTCAGTGAAGAGGAGGTGGTTAGAAAAATACTGAGAACTCTCAGACCTCAGTATGCCATTAAGATCTCTGCTATTCAAGAGCTCAGATTGGTGACCAAAGATCAAGTCACTCTAGACTCCCTAATCGGTAAGTTGGCTATTTTTGAATTAAGTAATTTTGATAATAGCTTACCCATTCAGGAAGCAACATTTAAGTCTTCTATCAATATCTCTTCCACCAAAAAGGGAATAGAAACTGATAACTACTCTACCGGTAAGATTGGTAACCTTGTTGAGAATCTTCTCTTAGAAGAGATGGAGCAAGATGAGTTGGAAGCACTCATCGCTAGGAGATTTCCTAGAGGGAAAGGGAAGTACAAAGGAAAGCTTCCTCTGAAATGCTTCTCTTGCAACAAGATAGGACATATTGCTGTCAGATGTCTAGATAATGATAATAAAGATAAGAGAGACTGGTTCAAGAGCAAAGTAAAGAAGGAATGCTATCTTGCAAAGGAAGGAGTCACAGATAATAAATTTGAAGACTCTGAGGATCCATAAATTGTATTTGTTACAATAAAGGAGGAGATCCCGGTGGTAAGTGAAATAGCACTTATCTCAAGATTTCATCAGTATGGTGACTGGATCATTGATAGCGGTTGCACTCACCACATGACCAGTGATAAGAACAAGTTCATCTGCTTGGAGCTCAATGACAATGGATCTGTTACCTTTGGAAATAATGCTCCCTGTGCCATTAAAGGTAAAGGTTCTATTGCACTCTGCAACAATGTTGTATGTGAAGATGTGTACGGGGTTGAAGGACTCAAGTGCAATTTAATGAGTGTTGCACAACTGAATAACAAAGGATTCCTATTGGAATTCAGACAAGGTTCCTGTATACTAAACAATTAGTCTGGAACCCATGTTGCAACCGGTAGACAGGGAAAAGGTAATCTATTCTACCTAGAATCAATGGATGGAGCTTGTCTAATAGCTTCAGCCAAAGGAGAATCCAACAAAATCTATCTTATCTCCAAAGAAGATAATAGCTAGTTATGGCACAAGAGACTCTGCCACATAAACTTTGACATTATTGTCAAGGTGAGTAAAAATAAATTGGTTAGAGGACTCCCTAAGATTACAAAACCTATTAGTAGTGTTTGTAAAGACTGTCAGTTAGGAAAACTGACAGGAACAAGTTTCAACAGTAAGTCTTTTTCTATTGAAAATGTTCTAGATCTTGTGCACACATATTTGTGTGGACCAATGAAGACAAATAGCTATTATGGAGACCGGTACTTCATGCTCTTTGTAGATGACTTCTCAAGAATGATGTAGACACTCTTTCTTAGAGATAAATCAGAGGCCTTCCACATGTTTAAAATCTACAAAGCTAGAGTGGAAAAAGAAACTAGTAAAAGCTTGAAGTGCTTGAGGTCAGACAAAGGAGGTGAATACACCTCTCAAGAGTTCATTCATTACTGTGAGGAACATTGAATAAAGAGACAGTTTTCTGCACCAAGAACTCCTCAACAAAATGGAGTAGCAGGAAGAAGAAACAAGACGTTGATTGACTGTGCAAGAACCCTGTCGATTCAAAAGGATCTCCCTCATCACTTCTAGAGAGAAGCTATCACTACTATTGTCTACACACTGAACCGAGTTCAAGTCAAAAGGGAACCGGTAAGACTCCTTATGAACTATGGTTCAAACATACTCTTAGTGTAGGTTACTTCAAAATCTTTGGTAGTAAATGCTACATCAAAAGAGATATGTACTCTGGGAAGTTTGATTCCAAGAGCAATGAAGGAACATTTTTGGACTACTCTACCAAAAGTAAAGCCTACCAATGTCTAAACAAGAGAACGAGCAAAATAACTGAAAGCATCAATGTAAAAGTTGATGAATCTTCAGAACTGATTAAGAAGACTGGTCATAATGATCATGAAAGTCTTGAAGGTCATATTGAAGGAAATTCCTTTGAGTTCAATGAAGCAGTAACTGAAGATGAAAGAGACCACCATATGAACAGACATCTAGTATAGGAGACTGTATCTGAACCACATGATGGTGAACAAGAAGATGTTCAGAATCATGATGTAGAAATTGCTCAACTGAAAGAGTCTGACTGGGAACAGTGACCAGTTCTACCAAGGTATATCACATAGCACTCTACTGACAATATTATTGGTGACAAACATGCTAATGTCTTGACCAGAAAAAAGGCCAAAGAGAATATCTATTTACTCTCCTGTATAGAGCCCAAATCCACCAGAGAAGCTCTAAAAGATGGAAATTGGGTCAAGGCCATGGAAGAATTAATTGACCAAATCAAAAAGAATGATACATGGGAGCTTGTGCCAAGACCAAAGGATAAGAATGTCATAGGGACCAAGTGGGTCTACAGGAGCAAATTGAATGAGGAAGGAAAAGTAGTAAGAAATAAGGCAAGACTGGTCTACAAAGGGTATGCCCAGGAAGTTGGACTAGACTATGGAGAAACTTTTTCATCGGTGGCTAGATTAGAAGGAATGAGAATTCTTCTCACCTATGATGTTCACAAAAGATTCAAAGTATATCAGATGGATGTTAAGTCTACATTCCTAAATGGAATACTGGAAGAAGAAATCTACATTGAACAACTGAAAGAATTCACATCTGCACAAGATGGTGGTATGGTCTGTAAGCTGAAAAAGGCTCTTTATGGGCTTAAGCAAGCTCCAAGGGCTTGGTATGAGAGGTTGCATTCATACCTTCTGACCATAGGATTCACAAGGACCGAGGACAACAACAACATGTATCTCAAGACCAAAAAAGATGGAAATCTGATTGCTAAGATCTGTGTAGACGACATCATCTTTGGAGGAGATGACAAGATGAGCAAAGCATTTTCTGAAGAGATGAAGAAAGAATTTGAGATGTCTATGATTGGTGCCATAAAATTCTTCATTGGACTACAGGTCCATCAACTAAAAGAAGGTATTTTTATCTCTTAGTCCAAGTATATAAAAGAAATTCTTAAGACTTTTGGACTAGAAGAATCTAAACCGGTTGGAACCCCAATGATAACTAACCTCAAGTTATCAAAGGAGGATGATGCAAAAGAAGTGAATGAAACAATGTATCAGTCCATGATAGGGAAATTACAATATGTTGTTCACAGTAGATTGGACAATGCACATGCAGTTGGCATGGTGGCAAGATTCTCTGCTAATCCCAAAGAGACACATCTGATAACAGTAAAGAGAATCTTCAAATATCTAAAGGGTACTGAGGAATACGACTTATGGTTTCCACGCAAGGGAAGATTCAAAGTAAAAGTATACGCTAATGCAGACTAGGTTGGCAACATTGATGACAGAAAGAGCACAAGTGGTGGTGCATTCTTTCTCGGTGGAAGAATTGTTTCTTGGATAAGTAAGAAACAAAATTGCATTTCACAATCTACTGCAGAGGCTGAATATGTTGCTACAACAATCAATTGCATACAGGTAATCTGGATCAAACAACTTCTGGAAGGAATCAAAGAACAAATACTTGAATCGATAGCTATCTATTGTGATAGCACCAGTGCAATTAACATATCCAAGAACCCTATCATGCACTCCAAGACAAAGAACATTTTTATCAAGTATCATTACTTGAGAGAGTTGGTACAAGACAAGGAGGTGAGATTGGAGGTAAACTAGGGGTGATACCCCTTCATGATCTTTAGTAAACTTGCAAGGGAGCTCATCAATTCAATATGCTTCAACAGAGGGTTACACCTCATCTTTTCTGGATTGATGAAAAGGATTGTTGCTCATAGGGGGGGCAGATTAGATAAAGGCAATCTTTTTGACTAACCTTTGGCATTATTTTCAAAAAGGGGGAGAGTTTGGCAATAACTGGTAGTGGCAGTAGTAGTGATAGAGATATGTAAGCTCAGTAAATACAGTAAACTGGTGATATGATATTATGATTGCCCATCAAGTTTTTTCCATCAATGCCAAAGGGGGAGATTGTTGGCATTAAGAAATGGTAACCAGTAAGTCTTCTACTGGTAACAGTATTGTCATTGATTGGAAAAAGTGGATAGAGATTTGTCATCTCTCTATAGTCCTAAGGTCTAAGGAGATCTGTATGAAAAGATGTTGGTTTGGCAACTGGTGACAACATGCAAGAAAGAAAAGATTGTAATCAAGATCATCCAGTCACTACACAAAGCATCAGCAACTAGAGAATGAATATAGTCAAGGAAAGTAGGATTTAACTGTCAACTAAGGACTAGGGTAAAACTGGTGTAGACATGCACAAAGAAAGTAAAAGTTCAAACCAGTGTGAATAACACAACCGAGGAATGTACGATTGGTAAAGAAAAGGAAGGGACTGTGATAGGTCAAAGACTCTTACCTGTTCACAACATGAGGATCTCAACCGATCTAGTAATGACTCTGGTATGAACCGAGGAAGTCATAGTCAACTATTTGTTTCAACCAACTCTTTGACCGACATTTTTTGCACTAAATTCGGAAGACTTTGAGTTAACATGGTGATCGGTTTGAAGCACGTTTGAAGGTTTTAAAGCTGGGATCTGTGGCTTTAAAACAAAGAGTTATCTCTTATGAAGGAAAGGTGATTGACACACATCTATTGTTTTCTTCATAAAGCAGATAAAGCAAGAGCATGGATCAGATGTTTCCTCAGTAAACTGGTACTCCACTGAGTGATGTATCCAAAAGGGATGTGAAGTTAGGTCATGCATGAAAGGTGCAATTAGGGAAAGAACTCTATATATTCTTCTGCCTGTGGAGAATATGAGTTGCCTTAATTCTACCAAAGAAAAGAGTGAACTCGAAAGCTTAAAAGAAGCTAGGAAAAATTGAGAAGAGAAGAATAGAGAAAGAAGAGTGTGCAGAGAAGCAGAATAGTAGAGGAGAACACACCTGCGGTGACCGATGATGCTTCTCAGTTGAGCACAAACATAGATCTTATCAGGCTATGCAAAGCCACTTGTAAAAGGTCAATCCTTCTATTATTTTCTAGCAATTACAATAGTTAAATCCCAATATTTGGGTGGACTCTAGAAGGTCCCTTGTATCAAATCCCTTAACCGAGTGACATCTTTCAAAGGTGTTTTAAGTCCTCTAACCAGGCAGGCACTAACTGACCTTATTGTAAAAAATCCCTTAACTGGGTCGCATCTAAGAGTGCGTAGTAATCCTTTAACTGGGAAGGCTCATAACAAGGCGTACTTTAGAAGAGGACATAATTTGTGAGGTCTCCTCACACCATGGTTTTCACCCTAATCGGGTTTCCACGTGATAAATCTAGTGTCACTGTGTGATTTTTTGCTTGCTGTTATTATATGCTTGAATCTGTCTGGCTTATAGTTATAAGTATACTTCACTAGATTTAAAGAGAAAAGTTTTAGAGGTGCTGATTCACCCCTCCCCTCTCAGCATCAGTTGGGACTATCAGTTTGTGATCGATAATGCATTATCGGTAATACAACAACATCATTTGTTATTGATATTACATTATCAATAATGTATTAGACCATCATCGCTTTGGGTTAATCGATAGTTATCGATATGTAAAATGAAACGTTATGAATGAAACATGATAGTGAATATTAGTTGGACAGTCACGACTTGATGAGTCGTGACTCATCAATGAGTCATGTCTCTTCAAGTCATGGCTGCCCATTATAATATATAATCCAATACATTTGATTATTTGAAGACATGAAAATACATAAATCTATTAGTATCAAAGTGTCTTCAGTATATATTCAATCTCTGCAACATTAAATCTAATAATTCAATACTAATATATATAGAGGTTTATCATCTTTTACATGGTATCAGAGTGCTATTTCTGAAGGATCTGAGTGGCTGATAAAATTGAGAAATTAGATTTAGTTTGAATACATTATATTCCAAATGGCAAGCATTATCAGATTCAAGGATAGACTTGAGGGTGCAGACAACATTCAATCATGGAAGTTCAGAATCATAATGTTATTAAAAGAAAATAAAGTTGAATCTTTCATAAGAGAAGACAAATTAAAACCAGAGGCAGAACCTAACATATCAACCTGGAATGAAGGAAATGATAAAGCAATGAAGATCATCATTGATGGAGTTAGAGATCACATGTTCCAATATTAACAAAATATGAAAGAGCATATGAGATGTTCAAAGCACTAGAGAAAACTTATGAAATATGTAATGCAAGCAAGAAATTAGCCTTGAAGAGGGAGATAAATCACATAAGCATGAACACAAGTGAGAAAATAAATTCATACTTCATGAGAGTCTCAGCTCTAAGAGATCAATTATCAACACTTGGCTATGAAATTGATGGTAAGGAATTATCATTGATCGCATTAGATGGTCTGCCTGAATCTTGGGAGACTTTTGTCTCTGGCATAAGTGCTAGGTCTAAATTTCCAAAAGTTGACCGACTGAGAACATATTGCCTTCAAGAGGAATCAAGACTAGACAAGAAAGGACTAAAGAAGAATACCATTGATGAAGATCTTCATGTACTAAATTTGGATACCCAGAAGAAGAAGAAAAGACACTTCAAGAAAAGGAAATTTAATCATGAAAAAAATAAAAGAGATATGTCAAAAGTTCGGTGTTTCAGATGTGATAAATATGGGCATTATGTAATAAATTGTCCATTTAAAAACCATTAGGGTTCATTCACCAAAATAAAGAAGACTAAGGAAGAACCTGAAAATGAGAAGTTTGTGCTCTACTATGCACTTTCAAATCAAGTCTCAAATAAAAGCATCTAGTTATCGACAATGGTTCTTCAAGACATATTATAGGATTCAGAGAACTACTAGACTCTATTGTAGAAGAATCTGATCAGGAAGTAACTATTGGAGACAACTCTGCTTATCTAGTAAAAGGTGTTGGGACATGCACTATCAAACTAAAGACCAGTATTTCCATTCAACTTACTGAAGTACTATTTGTACCAGATATCAAGAGGAATCTAGTATCTATATCTTCTCTTGAGGATAATGGATATAGAGTAACCTTTATGGATGGTACAGTAAAGGCATGGCCAAAGAAATCTACTATTAAGCAAGCCCAAATCATAGGTAGAAGGAAAGGTTATCTATATGAGCTATGTACTAAATAAAATCAAGTCCTATTTAATGAAATCACCAACTCAAATGAGATATGACATAGAAGACTAGGACATTTAAACTACAAGGCCCTATGTTAGATATGGAAAACTTAGTCGTTGGATTACCAAAACTTACACAGTATCACCCTGGGGCATGCAAAGGTTGTGCTTTAGGTAAAAACACAAAAGGGGCATTTCAAAATAGTTCTAGTAGAACAAACAATGTATTAGAATTAGTTCATTCAAACTTATGTGGACCAAGCTATGTTCCATCAATAGGAGGATGTAAATACTATGTAATCTTTGTTGATGATTTCTCCAAGAAGACCTGGATATATTTCCTTAAACATAAAGAATCTGAGGAGATCCTGAAAATGTTCAAAGACTTAAAATCACTTACTAAAATTTGTTTTGGAAATAAAATCAAGACCCTAAGGTCAAATAACAGTAAAGAATATACATCAGACATTTTGCAAAAATGTCGAGATCAAGAGGGAGCACACTGTTCCTTACAACTCTCAACAAAATGGGGTTGCTGAAAGGAAAAATAGAACAATTATTGAAGCTACCAAGGTAATGCTTCTTGATCAAAATATTGACACTTCCCTTTGGGAAGAAGCATCTAATACTACTGTATATATTCAAAACAGATGTCCACACTCCCACATTGATAGTAAAACTGTTGAAGAATCTTTCTCAGGGACAAAACTAGACATCCACAACTTACGAATATTTGGTTGTCCTGTATACATACATATACCAAAAGAAAAGAGAACAAAGTTAGAACCATCTAGAAAGAAAGGTATTTTTGTAGGATATAGTGAAACCTCAAAAACATACCGAATATATATACCTAGTCAAAATTAGATTGAAATAAGAAGGGATGTAATCTTTGAGGAAGACATAGCATTCTCTAGAGCTAGAAATTCCTTAGAACCAGAAACTCATGTATCTCCAAGACAAGATTCTACACCTGAGATTCAAAGGGAGTATTTTGAGGAAGAAGAAAATGAGGAACAAATCTCAACATTAGAAAATCCCAAAAAGAGACCTCTCTAAGCCACTAAGATAATAGAAGAAAAAAAGTCTTATGGAGCTCCTTCAGGGACATTTAGGGAGAGTAAAAGACCCTCAAGATTATCTAGTTATGTAGCCCTAATGAGTGAACTCTCAAAATCAGAACTTGTAAATGTTCCAAATGTTATTCAACAACAAGTATGGAAAATGCCATGACAAAAGAATATCGGTCTGTTATAAAGAATAATCTATGGGACATTGTGCCTAGACCCAAAGAGAAATCAGTAGTTAGCTCTAAATGGTTGTTCAAGATCAAACATGCTGCATATGGCAGTATAGAGAAGTACAAAGCAAGGTTTGTAGCCAGAGGCTTTTCACAAAAGGAAGGGATTGACTATGAAGAAACGTTTGCCCCTATTGCCCGATACACTTTAGTTCGAACAGTCCTAGCCATTGCAGTTGCTAAAGGATGGAAAGTGCATCAGATGGATGTAAATACTTCCTTCTTAAATGGAACCATTGAAGAAGTATATCTAGAGCAACCTGAAGGGTTTGAGATCCACAATTCTAAAACTCATGTGTGCAAACTAAAGAAAGCCTTATATGGACTTAAATAGGCTCTCAGAGCCTGGTATGAGAGGATTGATAATTACCTTATGAAGTTAGGATTTTCAAAAAATGATGTTGATCCAAATCTCTACTTCAAACAAAACAAAGGTGATATGTTGATATTAATTCTATATGTTGATGATTTATTGATTACAGGAGAGGATCACCTTATTCACCAATGCAAGAAGGATTTAGCCAAAGAATTTGATATTAAGGACTTAGGTCTATTACACTACTTTCTTCATTTAGAAGTCTGGCAGAAATCAGATAGTATCATTCTGAATCAACGAAAATACACTCTTGACATCTTGAAGAGATTTGGTATGTTAAACTGTAGACCAATGTCATCACCCATGGAAACAAATTTTCATAAGCTAAAAGAAGCAGCAGCAGAATCCCCACCTGCAGATCCTACTCTATATAGGCAGATAATAGGTTCCCTAATGTACTTGGTAAATACCAGACCAAATATTTTCTTTGCAGTAAATGCCTTAAGTCAGCTCATGTGTGAACCTAAAGAGATCCATATCACTGCTACAAAATATTTATTGAGGTATCTTTTGGGTACTCTAAATTATGGACTTAAATATGAGAAGACAGACTTGGACCTTCATGGATTCATTGACTCAGATTGGGTTGGAAGAATGATCGATTGAAAAAGAACCTCAGGATGTTGTTTCAGTTTGGGATCAACTATGGTATCATGGATTAGTAGAAAACAATCTTTAGTGGCTCAAAGTTCTACAGAGGCTGAATACATTGCATCTTCGATGGCTGGTAGAGAAGCAGTATGGCTCAGAAAACTACTTACTGGGTTATTTGGTAAACTGTTAAGTTCAACTACTATCTTTTGTGATAACCAGATTTGTATCAAGTTATTAGTGAATCCAGTGTTTCATGACAGATCCAAACATGTTGAGATTCATTATCACTATGTCTGAGATGTGGTCGAAAGGAAAGTGATTCAGTTGGAATATATTAATACAGGAGATCAAACTGCAGATATTCTTACCAAAGCACTTCCCAAGGTGAAAGTTGATCACTTTAGGAAAAATCTTGGTATGGTTGTAATATGTTTTTTGATTTGTATTAATATAATAAAGATATTTAATGTGTAAACTTCTCATGGGCTCATCCATCCCCTGTACATTTCTGAGAGGTGACAACTTTTTAGACAATGAACACTTGTATTAGATGTTACAAGGTGATGATCTTGTAATGGAGATTCGTTACGGTAGACTTTTGATATGTCAGTGCACATACCATAATAGGGTTATATGTAAGGGGAATGTAATGTTCTCAAATTACTATATCCTTGTATCACGATCTAAGGTGATATGAAAATCAGGTATCACAATTTAAGGTAATTCCTCATATCACGATCTAAGGTTCAATATGAAAACTAGGTATCATGATCTAAGGTGATTCCTCATATCACAATCTAAGGTGATATGAAAACTAGGTATCACAATCTAAGATGATTCCTCATATTACGATCCAAGGTAATATGTAGAAATCAAGTATCACAAGTTAAGGTGATTCCTCACTTCACAAGTTGAGGTGATGTGCAAAACAGTTATCATCACATGATGATTTCTCATATTACATGATATCACAAGTAAGGTGGTATATGGCATATTATCTTCCCTAGCTAAGAGGGGGTGTTGGAAATTGATAGCATCGTTCAAATAATTAAACTTGAATATATAAAGAATACATATATGTACATATTAATGTATATGTATTTGTTAATACATATACATTAATATATACATATGTATATTTTAATATATTTGAAATTATCTATCAATATATATATATATACAATTACTATTACATATACATTAATATATACATATATATTATTATTTATTTGAAACGATTTATCAAATACCGATTACATCGGTTTATTAACACTGTTCTTATAAATGTCAAATATCGATAAGTATCGGTTTAACTAAAGTATTAATTACTATTTAGTAATGGATCATATTACTAAATCGATAGTGTTAAATCAACATCAATTGTTATCAATAAATGCAACATTGTTTGTTATCGATAATGCACTATTGGTAATGCATTATCAGTAATACAACAACATCATTTGTTATTGATAATGCATTATCGGTAATGTATTACACCAACATTGCTTTGGGTTAGTCAATAGTTATCGGTATAGAAAATGAAATGGTATGAATGAGACATGACAGTGAATATTAGTTGGTCAGTCACAACTTGATGAGTTGTGACTCATCAATGAGTCACGTCTCATGAAGTCATGACTGCCCACTATAATATATAATCCAAGATTATTTGAAGACATGAAAATACATAAATCTATTAGTATCAAAGTGTCTTAAGTATATATTCAATCTCTGCAACATTAAATATGATAGTTCAATACTAATATATATAGAGGTTTATCATCTTTCACATTTATGTTTTATGTTATGGATAATTTATGCATTTGGATGGCTCCATGTTGAGTATCCATCTTATCAGTCTTTGAGGTAAATACAAGCAATCAGGCAAATCTTTGAATACAATTACCTTGCTAATGTATTTATCTTATTATTCCATACAAGTGTTTTTAATACAATTAAATTTGTTAATTTAGTTTATCTATCTGGCATATATTTGAAGCTATTTTTCCTACAATGGTATATAATAATAATTGTATTATATTAATTTTATTCTAATTCAAAATATTTTTAAAATAATATTTAATTAAATAATTTATAATATTACAACTTATCCATCAAGAACTAGAACAAAATGTTGACTCAAGGTAGCAAAAAACAATTATAATTTTAATACTTAAAAAATATGTATTAAGAGTAGAGGAGAAATCAAATTTATAACAAAATGGAAAATATCATGTTGTGATTGGTCTAAACTATATTTTTTTCAACCACTAATTAAAATTAGAAATAGTGAAATGATTGCAATTGTACTAGCTTAATAGGCAAGCGCTAATGAAAAGATAATACATATATGAATCAATATATAATTCAAAAGAAATGAATGCTATAAAGATAATATAATATACAATATAGTTCAAATCAAATGAGTAATGTGAAGTTAATATAATATACAATAAATAGATGACACTCCATATCTTGGTTGGTTACATTGAATATTATAAAATATTTATCAAAAGAATTTTGACTTTGATCTATAATCTATAACTACAACAAAATATTAAGTACTTAAAAACTTACAACATATTTATCATTTAAATCTATTATTATTTGAATATACTTAATTTCTTTTGTGGAAAAATAATTAAGATTAATTCAAGTTATGCATACAATCTAATAGTATTAATTTGTACTTCAAGTACAATTCTAATAATCAAACCAATGACAATAATTGAACATATCATATACCATAAATTTATAAAATATAATATATAAAATTTAAACTATTTTAAATAAACTTTTAAACATATAACATATCTTATTTACAATAATTAATAATTATTCAACCTACAAAAATATTATACTGAACCACAACAATTCAAAAATCTATTATTACAATTTTCAGTTATTAAAAATAAAAAAAATCTATAAATTATACTAAAAACACTTGTCATTTTTCTACAAAACAAATATTAAATACTACCTACTTTATCAATCTACCAAGGAGAGCTAAAATAAATCGTACTAAATTTTATGGTGGTGTTTTCAACGATGATACATTCACAATTATTATTTGTTATACATTCGAACATGGATTTTAGTTTTGGATGGTACTCCGACAAGAATTAGTTAATGTGAGGTGAATGAAGGGTCACGCAAAAGGCAATTAATGGTATATGTTGCAGCTTTTGGAATTAAAGTATTCAACCTACATTTGATTTGACCCTATGATTTTATTTGTTGGCTACATAAATGCTGTTTCGAGAAAACTAGTGGCCATATTAAGGTCATATGATTACAATAATAATTTACTATGTTGAGTTATTATAAAGATTACATTATTTTCTATATAAAATAGTATGATTGTAAAAATACAAGTTGTTATAATTCAATGTGTTTTTATCGAGGGTGGATTATAAGAACTAAATTAGTGAAAATTATACAAAAATCTATTGTGGTATGCAAAATTAGGCTAACGTACGAACTTGTATAATAGTACTATTTTGTGTGGAGAATAGTAGCTTCTTAAAGATTACACCATTACTTTTTTATTAAGTTTTTAATTATAAAGTTGGCATCCATCTAATATTCAATTGAGTAATTCATCTAGTGGAAGACCACTAGTAGCCATTATAGCGAACTCCGTGCACCCTAGACTCCCAAACAATACATTGGGTTTCAACAATTTTTTGTTGTTGTCTTTGTGTGCAACTTAATTGTTTATAGTTGTTGTTCTGGCTTCTGGGTAGTAAAGATGAATGCTATAGGATCCATTATACAAGCATGATAGAAATATAGCAGCACCACACAACTGGGGGGGTGAATCAATTGTGTCCTAATCTCCTTAACTTTAACCACTTTGCAGATTTAAACCATTTAACCATAGATCAGAAAGATAAACATGAAAGCACATAATCAAAACACCACATGAACACAATAACACCAAGATTTTTGATGTGGAAACCGTATTAGGGGAAGAACCACGGTGGGGATCAAACCCCAAGATGATGTCCTCTGTTAAAATCAAAATGCCCAGTTAAAGGTACAAAGGGAATGCACATGCATTCAGGCACATTGCCTAGAGCTCATTGCTCAATTACAACAAGGCTCACTGCCTTACAAATCAACTTGGATAACAATCCACTATGTGGACAACAATCCACTGTTTATGAACTAGTTGATAGCATCTTCAATATGCCAATACAACTCCAATGAAGTACACCAAACCATTGTCTCAATTGTAGATTGCACTCACACAATCACTAATACATTGTGTTCACACACATTCGTCCTTTTGCACTAACAAATGATTACATTCTTTTATAAAATTCATCAACTTATTTATACAAGGTCGGTCAGGGACCTAATTACAAAATATTAATTCATTACAATTCAATATACAATGTGATTCATTGAATGCTGACTAAGACATAGCAATGATCCATAAAAACATCCTTGAACACGCAACAAATCCATAAATCACACCACAATCTATCACAACACGTTACACCAACCATGTTAGCCAAGAGTGTAAAGAACAATAATCAGTAAACTTTGTCACATCATAAACATAGCTTGTGATCCTTAAATCAACGAACAAATTGTCTCAAGAACACAAATCCTAGTCCTAAACATGCCATTGCCTTCGCATCTCAAAATACTATCACACCGATCCAAATACTATCATACTGTCTCTTCCTAAACACTTCCTAAACATCAAAATACTAGTCTTAGATAAATCACACATAACTGTCTCAAATCATCATGCGAACCTTTGTAACTTGACAAAGATCAAGTACATACATTCCTCAACACATCTGCAACTTCACACCAAATGATCTAAAATACAGTAGCCTCACCTATCCAATCGACTCACTGGACATCTCTGCAACACTGTCACAACAAAGAAATATATTGGCATAAATGACAACACATCTCTCAAATATGTGAAAGCAATCTCTGAAACACATATTTGCACAATATCCGAAAAAGGAAAGGGTCAAAAAGTGGTCATTTGAAAGGGCCATTCAAAATATATTCCCTATTGCCTCGTTATGTATTCACTTTGACAACCAAATTATTTACATAATTGATCCAATACTTATGGAAAAATATCCCAATGATCATGCTCTATCAATACCAATAAAGTTGAACAATTGATCTTATTACTAAGTTTCTTTTCCAAAAAATGGGCAACTATTGGTGCACTGGATAATTTTTTAGTGGAGTCCTAAATAATGAAATCCAATGAACGATAATTGGAACATTGACGATAACCGGTGCTCTTCCCCTATCAAGTTTTGTAACTAACTAATTTTTTTCATATAAAGCACTCAAGTAACTACAATCACACTAATGACCAATAATGGGGTGGCTATTTTTGGGTCTTGTGAACAATAAAAAGTGTTAGTTTTTTTACATTAAGACAAAAAAATAATAATTAAAAAGTAGCTTATTACAAACTAAGTCCACTAATCTCAAGAATATTCTTGGCACATTAATTCCAAAATATCTTAAAAATCTAAATGGATTGAAGATAGACAATCAATACCAAAGCAAGAACCCTCCGAACTGTTGAACCTTTGGTATTTGGTTTTTGAATGTTGTCATTGGTGTCAATAATAGATCCATGCAATTATAATGGGTATATAGTATGGTTAAAATCATGAAATTATCTTATTTGATGTCCTTCAATATTGTTCAAAACATATTCAAGACATACACTTAAGTGTTATACAATTAACACTTAATGTTCACATTGGTTAAGAAAACAGTTTAAAAAAATAGTTTTGGTATATGTGAAAGTCGACAGGCTTAGTTATTCGATAGGCCCAAACTATAATACCTTTCTGGAAAGGGAAATGAATTAGCTAAATTGGGTCTTTGTTAGTGTTTGCATATCACATGTATGGAAAGAGAAAAAGTTTGTTTATCAGACGCAGTTACAAAAGTTCAAGACAATTTTAGCAATTTTGAGCAATTTTGGTCTAATTGAAGTTTGGGTTATCTAACTACCTCAAAAATGTAAATTTTTTTGGTTTATAAGTAGGGGATACAGTCCTCTAAAAGATGGTACAGGTGTTTGGAGAGAAGTTGCAGGATTTGTGTGGAGTTCTTTGTAGACCGAACATCGTGCAGGTAGATTTTAAAACAACAAAGAAGAGGGTAATGCTTTGTGCTTCTATTTTGTCATTTGTGAATTGATTTTCATTACAGAGGTATATCAGAGGTTGAGAAGGGTTTATTCACTGATATCTTAATGGTTTACATCAGTCTTTAATCAGATGTTTTTATGGAACATGAATATGCATTTGGATCTTTAATGTTTTGAAGGAAAAATATTATTTATCTTTCAAGAAGTATAGCATTTTGAAGACTATTGATTAAACTCATCCTATTACATTTAGATGTATTGATTTTAGTGTGGTTACACATTTCATGATCTGATAAATTCATGTTGAGAAGGCTTGTATACTTTGGTATAATTTGGTGATGTAAAAGAATCAGTACGAGAGATAAGAAAAGAAGTGAATCCTGCTTAATGTTTTCAACTTGGAGTTGAAATCTTGTTTCATGATTTGTATTGTAACATAGATGATCCTCTGATTTTTTATTTCATTTACTCATTTTGGAAGTTGGTGCTTCTTGTATTCTTGAAGTTGGTGCTTCAGGTGTAAGGGATTGGTGTTCCTTGAAATCGGTGTTTCACAAATAGGGTGTTGGTGCTTCCCAGAGTTGTAGCTCTAAAAGATTTTCCCAAGAGGCTAATAAAGTTTCAGATTCAAAGTGATTTTTTACCCTAAGGGGTTTTCCACTATAAATATTATGTACTTTATTCTTTTTACATATCTTGTTCATATTTCATAAGTATATGTTATAATTATAAAAATTGAAAAGGACAAGTTTTAAGTAACCACCGATTCACCCCCCTCTCTCAGTGGTGTTTGTATTCCAAAAAGTGGTATCAGAGCAAGGTTCCCTACATCAAGTTTAAAAACTTTGGGTAGATTTTGGTTGAGTGGAATACTTATCTACAATGGCTCATGATAGTTCTTCAAAGGTTCCTATTTTTGATGGATCAGGTTATGCTTTTTGGGAAGTAATGATGCAAATATACTTGTTATCTATTAATGTTGATGTTTGGGCTTCAGTTGTTAATGGTTATAAAGTTCCTAATGCTTTACCTATAGATCTTGATGAAAAGAAGTATGAAATTGATATGAAAGCTAAATTTGCTATATTTAACAGTTTGTCTAAAGATGTGTTTGTTAAGGTAATGTATTGCAGATCTTGTAAAGAAGTATGGGACAAATTGAAAAATACTTATCATGGTAATGATAGAGTTAAAGAAGCCAAGATGCAACATTTGAAAGAAAAATTTGAGGACCTAAAGATGGGTGATGATGAAAAGGTAGAAGACTATCTTCTTAAGATAGATGAAACAATTAATGGCATAAGAGGACTTGGTGAAACAATTGATGATATTGATGTTGTAAATAAAGTTTTAAGATCTCTTCCTGATAAGTTTGATTCTAAAATATGTTCCATAGAAGAAACTAGGGACATTAACATATATACAATGAAAGATATTCATGGAGCACTTGTAGCTTATGAAATAAGAAAGTTTGGCAAGCAGAAATCCAAAAGCAAAGAAGCAACATTCAAAGCAGAAAAGAAGGAAAAGCAAGTCTCATCAAAATCAGAAGACCTTGATGTTCTTGAAGCACATTTCTCAAGAAAATTAAAGAAAGGAGGAGGTAAATACAAAGGTAAATTTCATTTCAAATGCTTTAATTGTGGTAAAATAAGATACTTTGCATCTAAATGTCCTTATAATAGTCATGATGAAGTAGATGATGAGAAAGAAAAATCAAGTAAAAAGAAATTATATAACAAAAAGAAATTATTTAAGAAGAAGAAGAGTTTGATTACTGATGTATCAGATAGTGAATCTAGTAGTTTTGAACATGATGAAAATAAAGTTTCATTCATGGCTATAGAAACTACTTCTCAAGAATTAGATAGTGATGATGATGTTGAACTTGTTGAAGCTGATTTAGAATGTGAATTTATTTATGCACTTAAAAAGATCAAGGAATTAAAAAGGAATTTAAGTGTTCAAGAAAATCAGTTCATAAAGGAAAAAAAGAACTTTGAAAAATAAATTAAAGAATTAAATCAACACGTTATAGATTTAAAATTACAAGTGGAGGAACAAAAGAGAATTGTGATCTTTGTCACTAAGAGTTAAGTTCTAAATATCAAGAATGTACAAGGTTAATGAATGAAGTAGTATCATATAAAATGAAGTTAAAAAAATATGAGAATACTACTTTGGATGACATGTTAAGAAAACAAAGAAGAACTGATGATCTAACTAGAATTGGTTTTGAACTTGGACAATGCTCTAGTGACAAGAAAAATAAATCTTTATTTGAGATATTCAAATATGAAAGTAAAGACATAGATCAACATGTTATCAATTCAAATTTAGATAAAAATGCAGATTTTAATCAGATTTATAATGGTAAAAGGCAGGTTACATCAAGCTCTTCATTCATGGGTAAAAGATCTTCAAACAGGTTCACTTCTTTCTTTGATGGGCATTGCTTTATGTGTCATCAATATGGACATAGAATAAGTAATTGCAAATATATGTCAAGAAGGTTTTCAAAGTTTCATTTTGGTTATTCCTTTCCTAAAATGAATGGTCTAAGATGTTACAAATGCAATCTTTTTGGTCATGTTATGAGGAATTACAAAACTAAGACATTTCAGAATAATCAATCTTATACCAGTCTACAAGTTGATAAAGAATTTGATACTAAAGTGACAAAGATATGGAGGCCTAAGATTAATAAGTTTATGTTTGTTCAAATGGATTTACATTATGAAGAAAGGACTTGTGGATAATTGATAGTGGTTGATCTAGACACATGACAAGTGATAAAATAAAGTTTGATAAATTGATTAACTACAAAGGTGGCAGTGTGAGTTTTGGTGATGATTCTTCAAGGAAAATTAAAGGTTTGGGTTCTTTGATGCTTAGTGACAAAATGTCTATTCATGATGTGTATTATGTTGAAGGTTTAAAGTAAAATCTTCTAAGTGTTAGTCAAATTTGTGATAATGGATATGAAGTTGTGTTTGATGATCATAGTTGTGAAATCAAATTTAAATCAGGACAGTTGGTTGCATCAGGTAAAAGATCTAAAGAAAATGTATACAACTTAAAAGATATCACAAATGCTAACAATCATGAAGATATTTGTCTTATGGGACAGGTGAATGAAAGTTGGTTATGACACAAAAGACTTGGGCATTTGAATTTTGATAACTTGGTAAAAGTTAGTGAGCATCAAAAGATAAGAGGTGTGCCATGTATAAGTAAGCCAAAGAGTGTTATTTGTGAAGGGTGTCAACATGGTAAACAAACAAAGACATCGTTCCCTTCAAAATAATATTTTGCTTCTAAACCATTGTAGTTATTACATACTGATTTATGTGGTCCTACAAGGACAATGTCATTAAATGGTGAAAAATACTTCATGCTTTTTATAGATGATTATACAAGAATGACATAGGTAACTTTCGTAAAACATAAATCAGAGGCATTTAACAAGTTTAAGATTTTTAGGAAAATGGTTGAAAAGGAGTCAGACATGAAGATTAAGTGCTTACGATCTGATAAAGGTGGTGAGTTTACTTCAGATGAATTTTTTGATTATTGTGAACAACATGACATCAAAAGACAATATGCAGCATCCAGAACACCTCAACAAAATGGAGTTGTTGAGAGAAAGAACCGAATAGTGAAAGAAATGGCAAGGACTATGTTAGATGAATCTAAAGTACTAAACAGGTATTGGAAAGAAGTAGTTCAAACAACAATATACATTTTAAATAGGGCACAACTAAGGGTAAAAACTAAGTACACTTCTTATGAGTTATGGTATGGAAATCCTGCTCTGTTGAGCATTTTAGAATTTTTGGAAGTAGATGTTTCATTAAGAATTCTGATGATAACATAGGAAGCTTTGATTCAAGATGTGATGAAGGAATATATTTAGGATATTCTTCTCAAAGTAAAGCTTGCAAATGTTTTAATAAAAGGTTGAATAAACTTGTTGAAAGTGTACATGTAAAAGTGGATGAAGTTGTGCAGGATAAAAAGGAAACAAGAATGGATAATACTTTCCTCCAAGACAATGATAATGACTTGAACAAATCAGATAATAATGTTGATGAATGTGAAGAAGAGACAAAAGATCAGACAGAGATACCAGAACCAGCAGGTACCAAAACTATAGGAACAAGATTGAAGAAATGTCATCCTCAAGAATAGATTATAGGGGATCATAAACATACAGGTATTCAAATAAGAACAAGAACTACATCTAGTGAATATGGCAATCTGTGTTTGCTATCTCAAATTGAACCTAAATCATATAAAGAAGCTAGTAAGAAAGAATTTTGGGTTAAAGCTATGAAAGAGGAACTAAGTCAAATTGAAAATAATAAGACTTGGGAATTAGTGCCTAGACCTAAAAATAAAAATGTAATAGGTGGTAAATGGGTTTTTAGAAATAAACTTGATGAAAATGAAAAGATAGCAAGAAACAAGGTTAGATTGGTGTAAGGGTTATGCACAGATAGAAGGTGTGGACTTTGATGAAACTTTTGCATTTGAAGGGTTTGAAAACAATGATTATCCCAATCATGTTTATAGATTGAAAAATGCTCTTTATGGTTTGAAACAAGCTCCAAGGGCTTGGTATTCTAGGTTGGATCAATATCTTATAAAAAATGGATTTAAAAGAGGTGGTGTTGATAGTAACTTGTACATCTATGGTACACGTGATGATATTCTTGTTGTTCTTGTTTATGTTGATGATATAGTGTTTGGATCTAATGATGATGCCTTAAGTCAAGGTTTTTCAAAGCTTATGCAATTCAAATTTGAAATGTCCATGCTTGGGGAACTATCATATTTTCTTGGGTTACAAATTTCTCAGTTGGAAAATGGTATATTCTTATCCCAAACTAAGTATGCAAAAGAAATGTTAAAGCAATTTCATATGGAAGATTGTAAGCCTATGGGAACACCAATGATAACATGATGTAAACTTACTAAAAATGATGACTCTCCTGATATTGATCAAACTAATTATAGATCCATGATTGGTGGTTTACTATATCTCATTGCTTCAAGGCTTGATATCATGTATGATGTTTGTTTGGTTGCAAGATTTCAGTGTTCACCTAAAGAAAATCATGTTATGGAAGTTAAAAGAATTTTAAGATATATTAAGGGTACTTTGGATTATGGGATTTGGTATCCTAAACAAGATGATTTCAGATTTGTTGCTTATATTGACTCAGATTGGGCAGGTTGTCTCGATGAAAGAAAAAGTACTTCAGGAGCAACATTCTTTTTGGGTAATAGATTGGTATGTTGGCATAGTAAAAAATAGGACACTACTACTCTTTCTACTGCAGAGGCTAAGTATATTGCAACATGTTCTTGTTGTCAATAGGTTCTATGGATGATTCAAACATTATTAGATATGAAAGTGACAGTTTCTAGTTCCTATATTTTGTGATAATCAAAGCACCATCAGTATTTCTAAGAATCCAGTTATGCATTCACCTACCAAGCACATTGATATTCGTTATCACTTCATAAGGGAACATGTTTTGAAAGGTAATTTTGAATTGGAGTTTGTTCCTTCCTCACATCAGTTGGCTGACATATTTACAAAACCTCTAGCAAAAGAAGTTTTTGAAGGTTTGAGAACCAGATTGGGAGTTCTCTCTCTCTCTTCTCTTGCATAAGTTAAACAATTTGTGATAGGTTTCAGGGGGAGCATTTATGATAATTTTTTACAACTAAAACCTTGGTATATCTCCTTTGTCATTGATGTCAAAGGGGGGAGAAAAATCATGAGGAAAACATATTGTGATATGAGGTTGGCCAATGATATTGATAAAAATGTATTGATGGAATCTATAGGTACATGATGTATTCTATAGGTGTTACAGGTACATGCAAAGGTTAATATATTTTTATAGGTATTGACATCAATGGCAAAGGGGGCGTATGTTGAACCTTTGGTATTTGGTCTTTGAATGTTGTCATTGATGTCAATAATACATCCATGCAATTATAATGTGCATATGGTATGGTTAAAATCATGAAATTATCTTATTTGATGTCCTTCAATATTTTTTAAAACATATTCAAGACATACACTTAAGTGTTATACAATTAACACTTAATTAACACTTAATGTTCACATTGGTTAAGAAAACGATTATAAAAATAGTTTTGGTATATGTGAAAGTCGATAGGATTAGTTATCCAATAGACCCAAACCATAATACCTTTCTGGAAAGGGCAATGAATTAGATAAAATGGGTCTTTGTTAGTTTTTGCATATCACATGTATGGAAAGAGAAACAATCTGTTTATTAGACGCAGTTACAAAAATTCAAGATAGTTTTAACAAATTTGAGGAGTTCTGGTCTAATTGAAGTTTGGGTTATCTAACTACCTCAAAAATGTCAATTTTTTTAGTTTATAAGTAGGGGATACATTCCTCTAAAAGATGGTACAGGTGTTTGGAGAGAAGTTGCAGGATTTGTGTGGAGTTCTTTGTAGACCGAACAACTTGCAGGCAGATTTTAAAACAACAAAGAAGAGGGTGATGCTTTGTGCTTCTATTTTGTCATTTGTGAATTGATTTTCATCATAGAAGTATATCAGAGGTTGAGAAGGGTTTATTCACTGATATCTTAATGGTTTACATCAGTCTTTAATCAGATGTTTTTATGGAACATGAATATACATTTGGATCTTTAATGTTTTGAAGGAAAAATATTATTTATCTTTCAAGAAGTATAGCATTTTGAAGACTACTGATTAAACTCATCCTATTACATTCAGATGTATTGATTTAAGTCTGATTACACATTTCATGATCTGATAAAGTCATGTTGAGAAGGCTTGTATAATTTGGTATAATTTGGTGATGTAAAAGAATTAGTATGAGAGATAAGAAAATAAGTGAATCCTGCTTAATGTTTTCAACTTGGAGTTGAAATCTTGTTTCATGATTTGTATTGTAACAAAGATGATCCTCTGATTTTTATTTCATTTACTCATTTTGGAAGTTGATGCTTCTTGTATTCTTGAAGTTGGTGCTTCAAGTGTAAGGGATTGGTGTTCCTTGAAATCAATGATTCACAAACAGGGTGTTGGTGCTTCCTAGAGCTATAGCTCTAAAAGATTTTCCCAAGAGGCTAATAAAGTTTTAGATTCAAAGTGGTTTTTTACCCTAAGGGGTTTTCCACTATAAATATTGTGTACTTTGTTCTTTTTACATATCTTGTTCATATTTCATAAGTATATGTTATAATTGTTAAAATTGAAAATGATAAGTTTTTAAGTAACCATTGATTCACCCCCCCCCCCCCTCAGTGGTGTTTGTATTCCAACATGAACCCCATAGAAAAGGTATAAACCCTTGTAAACTTGAAGATTGTTCATGATGTGAGCATCCTAAGTAATTCGTGTCTTTATGCTAAAAATAGTTAAACAAAAGGACAACCAATTAACTAAAGGAATGAAAAATTTGACAAGAAAGAGACCCCAACATCCAAAACTCCAACAAGGAGAACCCTAGTAGGATTTACGAATCTAGATAGGAATTGTAGTAAACATTCACAAAATCACTAAACGCGTTCCTTAAATTCCATATAGAACAATCTTGATCACTTCCAATATTAAACCTAATATAATTCCACTTGGAAGAAGATTTAGCCAAAAAAAATAGTAAAATGATTTCCATCTTTTCTAATATGGCTCAATTGAATAACATTGAAATCATGAAGAAGATGTCGACGTCATTCTTACATCAATTCAATTAGCATTTCTAGAAGCAAGAAATAGACTTATTATTGAAATGATCAATCAACATTTTAGAGTTAGATTCTAGAATAATATAAAAAAATACTTTATCTTAGCTACAAAATATTGTGAAGATTAAACAATGAAAATTGATAGTAAAAAAACACACAAATTTACATGAAAAACCTGGTAAAATTATACTGGGAAAAAACCAAGGTCAAATATTTTTTATATATTTATTTTTTGAGAAAAAACCATTGTTACTACAACCTTCATAATAAAAATAAAAAATGATTTTGCATAGCACAAGATATATGAGTTGCAAAATCATATTTGAAGAAAATTTAAAAAATTCAAAGTGTGACTCATGCAACTGCATGTTAAATGGATGTTCCATTGTTATAAATAGTAAGTCTAAAAAACTCAACTTCACCAAAAAATGCTTTTGACATGGTAGGGGGATACAACAGTCCCATGCAACCCCCTTATTATTCTAACTTTCAAGCACAATAGGTGCATACCTAGAGTAGATTATCATGGTACTTGTTGACAATTATTCATCACTACTAGAATAACAAAAACTTTGTCACTACTAGAATAAAAAAAAACTAAATTCATATTCCTACACAAAAGATCTTTTTAAATGACCAGGACCTTAAAAAAGTTATTATAATTAACAACATGACTATCAACAAACCAAAACTTAACCCTAGCATTATGGTTATGCCAAATAACTCCTATGCTAGTGTTGGAATGTGAAGTCGTCATGGATTTTGAGTCATCATGGATTCTCATCTAGTTGTGGTTGAGCCATCATGACTCTCTCATCTAGTGCGTTTCTAAGCGACCACACCACTAGGTGTCTTGTTGGAGGCACAATTTTTTTGAGACTTACTATAAATAGAAGGTTTATTGTTAGGAGACTTACTATAAATAGCAAGTTTGTTTGATGACTTATTATAAATAGTAATTTTGACATGCGTTAAACATATATTTGTATGAGTCATACTAAATTTAGTAATTCATCTTCAATAAGGACTTTTCAACTCAGTTGTTATATGCAAATCATAGTCATATTTTTATGTACACTTTGGAGATTGTTGTAACTGTGAAAATTCCCGAGAATCAATACGAAATATATTTCTCCATGCTTTTTTTGGGTATAAGTTTACTAGGTTTTTCTTTATAAATTCGGTTGTTATGTTTTTTTTTTATCTTCTTTGTAATTTTTTGCACTTTTAAATTTCACAACAATTGATATCAGAGTGAGGCTATTCATGAAGAAGTTGTTTCTTTCGAGAGGTGAGAAATGGCAAGAAGTTTTGTTACCAAATTTAAAGTGCAAAATTTTGGTGGTTCAAATTTTTCTTCATGGAAGCTTAAGATTCAAGCTTTGTTGGCGAAGGATGGATGTGATAGAGCTCTTAAAGGGGTAGCATTGAAACCTGCAAATATGAGCATAAAAGATTAGAATATCATGGATAGCATGACTAGAGAAAAAATCTAGTTATCTCTAGCAAATTCAATTATGTTCAATGTTATAGATGAGAAATCTACTTATGATTTGTGGAATTATAAGCTTGCCAATCTATATGGGACAAATTCATTGGCAAACAAAATTATGTTACGAAGGCAATTGTATAACTTGAGGACATGTGACAATTCATCAATCACAAATCATTTGAATGATTTTAACAACTACTAAGCAAGTTGGCTTCGGTGGAAGTTAAAATTGATGAAGAAGATAAGGCATGAATTTTACTATGCTCCCTACCTGAAAGTTTGGATCTAGTGTTTATGGCTCTTAGTAATTCTGCATCAAGTGGGAAGATCATGTTTGAATAAAAATTACTAAGCGTGAAGAAAACATGTCTAAATCCAAGGAGCAGAAAAATGTAAAGTGTTGGAATTGTGGAAAATTGGACATTTCAAAAAGGATTGTAGGTTGTCAAAATAAACCAAGGAGAATCCTAATACAACAATATCTAAGGAAAATATTTTAGAAGTTCAAACACCATTGGAAGATGGAGAGGTATTAACTGCTAATCTGAGAGCATCTTTACTTCATGTTTGTATTCTTGATTTTGGTGCCTACTTGCATATGATTCCACACAAAGTGTAGTTTTTTACTTACTGGGCTTGTGATGAAGGTATGGTTTACATGGGAAATGGAAACCCATGTAAAGCTATTGGTGAAGGAGAGATAAGAATCAAGATGTTTGATGAAGTTGTTATAACTATTCAACATGCTAGACATGTACCTAGTTTAAAGAAAAAAATACTTTAACTTTGAGTGTTTGATGAACAAGGTAATTGATTTAGTGGTGAGAATAGATGTCTTAAGGAAACAAAGGGATCCTTGGTTGTGCTAAAGGGGGAAAAAGTTAGTAATCTCTATAGGTTGGTTGGACAAATTGACAATGAAGTGGCTACTGTGGTATCTGATGTAGAGATGGATTCATTAACAACATAACATCAGTGGTGACCACTGTTTTACTCGGAAGTGACTACTGCTCAGAAATGTACATTATACATGACTCGGCCTATATATGATGACTCGGTCGCAATGATGACCAACCAACATTGCCTAGAAAATGACTAAGTGTAAGACACTAATAGACAACAAAACTTTAGGGATCAACAATACATTGAACTATAATTAAACTTTAAAATTGAATTGTTGTATACTTCAAGTATACATCTCTTAATATGGTCAAGAGTCATATAATATGTCACTAGTAGTGAACAGATGTCACTAACAATTTCAATGCCAACCCATATATGTTCACAAGAAAAAAAATTATAGAAGTTATCCTATAAAGTTGTCAGTGATAGGAACATAAATTTACTAAGCACTTGAATTAAAATAAAAAAAACTTGCATGTGTGGGCATATCTTGTTCTGCAAATGTCAATGTATTAAAAAAGGATCTGAATCCCTGGCATTGTACCTCCCTCGCGTTGGGTGTTACCTACAAGAGTAAAATAGGATAAAAATGTTAGTTAATATATATTTAAAATAATGAAAATTTAAATGACAAGCATGTATACAATAAAAAAATGTAAACAACTAAGTGCAGAAAGATATATCATATGGCTATCAAGGCTAAATGAAATGGCCAAGATGGTGGACTAATGCACTTTGTTATGTCCTCCTCGGACATCAAGTTCTATAAAATAGACCATGTAAATAAATATTAGTGCAGTCAAGTAATAAGTACATGCATTATCATTCTAAGTTCTTTAAACTCTTAATTACCTTCCCCTTATCAATGGGTGTCACTACACTTCCCTTGGACAGCACATCCCTCGCAATAGGTGTAACCTACAATAGTACAATAAGATCAAAATGTTAATTAATATATAATTTAATTATCACAATTTAAATAAAAAATGTGCATACAATAAAAAATATAAACTACTAAATGTGGAAATATATACCAAAAAGTTGTTAAGGCCAAATGAAATGGCCAAGAGTGTAGCATTATGGACCTATGTAGTCTCTTCCTCTAACATCAAATGAACATAAATAGACCATATAAATAAATATTACTGTATAGTCTTAATGAATTATATAATATAAATATTCATTTAAAATTAGATATATTATAAAGTTACAAGTTTAGTCTTACCACAATATTTTGAAGGAATGATGGATGCACCTCATTGTCTCTTGCATGAGAGGAATCTCCAGGGTGCACTCCAGTCCTTATTGTGTCATCTAATGCATTGCCCATATCATGCACCTCGTAACTAGATGTGTCCATAGGAGGCTTGACAAGTTGTCTAAGGGGACATTTTGGCTATTTTTGCCACCATTCAGCCCATCATAGATAACCGAATTGATATATCTTTTCTATGGGCTAAGAATTTGTCAGTGGATTAACACATCACATTGTCTTCAAGGTGGGATAACCTTCATGTTATCCCCATTTTGCCATTTTGCAGTGGTCCTTTTTTGCCTCTTGCGAAATGGTGAAACCAGTCAGGCTCTGCCACGTGGCTCCATTCTATTCAGCGATGTGGGCTAGCATTTTCTCAAGTTTTAAAGACCATGCATCTTCATTTTTATCAACGTTCATGGCTTACTTATGCTTGCCACGATTCTCTTTAGGGAGCAATATGATGATTTACAAGATGACGACGATCAATGCTACGAAGTGGGTTAACATTTCATGTTATCCCATTTCGTAGTTAATGATAGCTTTCCAAATGGTGAAATCTAACCATCTTGTAGTTTCTTCTACTAGTTGTTGCAGGGTTGCGCCAGTCATCCGATTTAAAATATCTTATCCATCGATGGTGGTGTTTTAATCTATCATTGGGAGACTTTGCATCACATCTAGACCATCCATTCTAATTCAAAGATTTTAATCAACGGCTCGCATTTTTTACTAGTGGCCTAGATATTTTTCACATGTGGCGGAGTTACTTACAGGTGTGCGGGGTGGGATAATATGTCATGTTATCCCATTTCGACAGTTTTTTTTAGCAGCTAAATTTGACTGTTTGCAGCCACGACACATTTCCAAGACTGGCTCTTTAACGTCGAGCAACTTCTTTGGCCTTGTGAACATGATGCCAATGCATCCCCATGCTCATTTACTATTTTGCGAGGATATGGTTGTCCCTTCCATCTGTCAGATGCATTCATTTTTCCCTTTCAGTCACTTCATGGATCAAGTTATAACAAAGATTAGATTTTTATTTGATATTCATTTGTTTATGCCTTCTGCAATTTAACTCCACCGTGGTTGGGTTTTGAACTTCAAGTTTTAATCCAAGTTATGCCAAAACTCTATAAAGGCAATTTCTATAGATATTTTCTAGGTTGTTCTCTTTTGTTTATTTGTAGTAGCTATGCTCTGCAACTCTAAAAGTGCTTTGCCTTCCATTAATGAAATTTCATTTTTTCACCTATTCTTTCCATTGAGTTATCAATGCATATTTCTTTCCTATTGCTAAATGTCTCTTTTATGTTCTTTAAGTTTATATAGGTTGTGTCAGATATGCTCATGAATGTTGTATTGTGAATTTATTTTCTTTACCACATCTCATTGGTTTTGATTTGCATATGAATCCTTATGGGATATATTAAAATGATAACTTTGTAATTTGAGTTCTTGTTAATTTTTTGTACAGTGATAGGTGGGGAGAGTAACTGAATTCAATTGGGTGCATCACCCCCCTTTAAATTTCATCTTTCCTTCTTCCCCTTTTCGTAAAAAAGAAGTAGTTTTAGGTGCATCTTGATTGTAAGGAAGTCAACTTTCTCTAGAGATTCAACCTCACTTTTCAAGTCCCACACTTGGAGTTTGTTTCCATGTTTCACAAGGTCACTTAGGTTGCTAACCACCACCTAAGCCCAAGTGCAGACTTTTGTGATAACAGGACCCAAGCAAATGTTCTTACGCATAGTGTAAGTATGGGGCACACAAATATGTGGACCTGGGGAGGATGTTCCCATGCCACTAGATCCACAACAACATCATCAGTATGTGGCTACACCCATGACAAAGTCTAAGTAACCAAATGCCCACTCAAAAAGTGAATAGACCTAATAGTCTGTGAGGTAGCCTGTGCAATAATATCTAAATGTTGTACTATAGAAGGGAGAGCAATGTGAATAGGGGGATCATATGGACTCTATACTACTCGACATGCTCCTAATCTATCCTAGGGCATACCTTCGCCTACGCCCATGAATGATCTCATGCTCCAATAGTTCACATGCTTATGCAACACAAACTCGACATATTTTTTTTTATGAAATAAAATGGCACATCCATATTGTTGTTGGGTGGTCTATCAAAAGTCATCTACCAATGATCCCAAAATGTATCTTGCATTTTATCATGTGTGCACCATCCCATAGGAAAATTTAGTTTTTTAGAATCCATTGGTTGTCTAGTATGAGGATTGACAAATAGGGCAGCTCTTAAGGCTTTTTTTTATTCCAAGGGCTTTCGTTTTGTCATAATCTAACCCATCTTTATACTAAGCCCACATGGTTTTTTGTCACTCAAATACAAAATTATGCTTGGTGGTGAGAGTTTCTACATTTTCTATTATTGACTGCAATGTATTAAACATTAGGGATAATCTAGGGATAGTATGATAAATATCTATAATGATCCTCAATTGATTCAATTTTTCAACTATTAGGTCTTCTATAGGTCAATCATCTAGTGGTTTTGGCACTTGTGGGTTTGTAGGTTATGGTTTTGTAGGTTGAGGGTTATCAATGTTGTCTATCATGCCTGATTAAGTTGTAAATCTATATAATTAACATGTAGTTTAAAGAATACAAACAATTTCAAATAAAAATACCTAATATAAACCAAAAAAATGCAAACTCAAAAATAGAAATAAGTGATTAAAAATAGAAAACAAATGCAACAAGATTCATGCTTGGTAGTTGATTTGAGCTAAATTATCACTTTTATGGATCATATATTTGATATTCTTAGTATATCATATGCAAAATTGCAAAAGTCATGGGTAAAAATGACCCACGATTGTTCTATAGTTGGATTTCTAAAATAATCTCAGGGATAGATATTTGATCCTAAAAAAAGATAAATTTATTGTAGCAGATAGTTTATATAACATCTTCGATTAATATGTATTAATAATAGATGTTAATATGTATTAGTATTAATACATATTAATATTAATATATATTAATATTAATATCTATTAATATGTATATACATATTAATATGTATATTAATATTAATATTAATATATATTATTATTACATATTTGTATTAATATATTATTATATAATATTCTAGTATAATAGTATATATATTATTATTTAATTTTTTAATATTATTTATACAACTATATTGCATATCTGATGCCTACTAGATATCGGATACATGTCGGATATCCAATATGGTTAGGTATTTGCCATGGTCAAGTACACTAACACCCAAGTCTACTAAAAAGTCAACACAAATTTTCACATTTTTTGGCATATGAAAAATGCATTTTTTTAATATTGCCACTTTTTGGCCCCTCATTATCCTACACATACCCTATGACAACATTAGGGCTTGAGATTGAATGCTTGAGATGCTAGAGAGAAAAAGACTGTCTCCCACCTCATGTTTAAACTCTCTGCAGGGAGATAGCCCAACAATCAATACTTGAAATGATGGATAAAGTTTACCTTTGGTAACTATGGATCCTACAATGCATAACCCTATTGTGGAGATGGGGTTGGAACAACAATAAGTTTAAAAGGATGCGACAGGAAAATTTTGAATTTGAAACATGTCCAAATTTGAAGAGGATGAAGTGGCAATAGGAAATTGTGGGGAGGACTCATTGGAGGGGCCAGAAAGCCCATGTTTTAAAATATAGCAATAGAGATTTGACGTTGTAGGGGACTGACTACAAGAGCCACATGAACAATTTTGATGGCTCCTTAATGATGTGATGGTGTGATTTCATAATGACCTACATAGTTGTATCATGAAAAGATATTTTTTAATTCTTAAATGGGAAATGATATCACATTCCATGGGAATCCAACCTAAAATATCATCATGTAGAGTGACGTATTATCCACAGGAATGGAGAGTTACAAGAGGCCTAAGAAATAATTACATCCAAGTTGGCACAAAAGGCTCATATTTCCACTTGCACTTGTGGTTTTTTATCTCAGTTTTTCTGAACTATGTTAAATTTAGCAAGATTGAAATTTGGGTGGGCCTCTCTACAAATTTTACCAGTGTTATTCATAAGATGGGTGGGGACTATATTCATATTGAACCAAGAAAGTATGATAAGTTAAAAAATGATGTCATTGTGTGTCTTATATACTATGAGAGGTGAGGGGAGATCTCTTAGTTTATTAAGTGTATCAATGTCTATGATGAAGGATTCTCTTTTCAATTCACAACCTCTTCGAAAGACAAGAGAGTTATTAAGGGAGGTATATCATTTGAGATTAGTGAAGAGGTCATTGCATAGGTGATGGACTATCGACTACTAGCAGGAAATAGAAGAAGACTAGTTGTGTGATAGACAACAACAACCTCAACATATTTTCAGAAGGAATGAAGGTTAGGTCAAATTACATGGTGGATTCAAAAGGGAAAAAATTTTGCCTCCTTCAAGGTAGGTATGCCTAATGATAATGAAGTATTTCAGTCTAGAAGAGAGGTTCAAATTTTACTATTTTTACCACATGCGTCTCTAGAACCATTTTCAAAATCATGATCTTATTTCCTTCCCATTCTTCTTGCAAAATTCTTTAGAAAGACCAATTAGAAGTAGCTTACAATCTGCTTTTGGACTCTATAGTTTTTGACGTTAATGTGTTGATAGTGTGTTGTTTGTACTATGTTATGATGGTCTATACACCCTCAGACTGTTGTTTTTAAAGGGACAACACCCTTGTTTTGTTGCTTTTTAATATCAAGAATATTATCATGAAGTAAAAACCAAATCTTTTTATAAATTAGAAATTAAAATTTGAGATAATTGGACTCACCTAATTTTGATAGTTAATAGAATTCATTTTTTTAATTACAATATTTTAATTTTATCTTGGAGTCACTTAAATTGGATGCTTTATTTATATAAAAATGAAATATTAATTTATTTGTTCTTATAATTTTATTGAGGATGTGAACATGATCAACCATCTAGTATAAATGGTATGATTATGTTGTTATGTCATGATTTTAACGTATACAAATCAAACCTTTTCTAAGTGGAGAAAAAAAGTTAAAATTATATTCTTATGTCATGATTTTATCCTATACAAACCAAACCTAGAATATAAAGGTTATAATTATGTATTTATACATCATGATTTTGTCTTACACAAATCAAACCTTTTCTAAGAGGAAAAACAAGAAAAGGTCAAACAAGTTTTGTGGATGATATTTGATGTAAAGAAAAGTTGTTGTAAGGGTGGGGTCCCATGGAGGGGGGCTTCCTAAAAAAATTCATTGGGTGCTGCTGAGATTTTTTAGGATTAAAGTTTAAGCTCCAAAATTAATAGAAGCAGGTAGTCTCATGATTTTTTAAATTTAACATATTCAATTCACTTGACTAAATAAATGAAAAAGTCAAAAGAAATTATTGATAAGAATTGGAAAATTTTATTTGATCGACAAGTGGGTGAAGAAAAGACTAAGTTGGTGGGGCAATTTCTAGCCCTCCACCTTTTCCACCAGCTCAATTCTGCATCCTAAAAAGTAGGGGTCGTTTACTTTTAAAGAGAAGACTCCAATTAATCATGTAGCAAACTTTTTTTTTGGCTTTGTGGGACCACCCACTCCATAAAAGTGGACCCTGAAGTCCCCTTCATGAGATCACACCCTAAGAAACAAAATAGGACATTCTATGTTATGCTTTTGGATCTTTTAGTTTAAGACTTTTTCTTACCCCATGTCCCTGTGCGGCTCCCGTTCAATTTGTTAACTCGGACAAAGGATAATTTAGAATCTTTCACTATTTTTGTGGAGCAGTGCTGCTTAAAAGTTGAAGATAAGCTTTGGAAAAAAATAAGGAGCTGAAAATAAAGAGCAACTGCTTATTGAAGAAAACACACCTTCGTCATGTTTTTTAAAATAAGCAGCAAATGTTCCATGCATGGAGCCATCAGCTCCACAAATTATGTCACAATAAAATCACACCCTGATTCTGCTACTTTTTATATAAACATCATAAAACATTCTAAACAAGAATTTTGCTATTAATATTGTAGAAGAGTTCTAGTACTAATATTGACAAAACATTTCTGCAGGATTTGCTTCCTCGCCCCATCTATCTATTTTGACCTTATTTTGCAGGTGAAATCTGTCAATTTAATTCCCACTCTACTATTCCACACCAACCTGCAAATCTGTATCTCAGATGTGTTAGCGAGCTTTTTATCACTTTCTGTTACCAACTTTTTAAGGAATTATTGCAGACACACTGCTAGCAAACAGTTGAAGCACAAATTTAGAAACAAACATACATCATGTTGTCAATATTATCTGGTTGGACACCATTTCCATGATCCTTCATTTCTAGACAGATCTCAGAAGTGTATTATCCTTGTATCTCTATTTAGAGTTATACGGGATTGCAGACTGACTAAGTACTTGAATTGTTCTGAACTAGAATATCTAAATGAGAAAAATTTCTTTGAAAAACAAACATCCTGCTATAGAAACCATACAATATATAGAAGAAAAACCCCATAAAGGTAACATGACTTCTTATAAAAAACTAGCAAGTTTAGGATAGGCTCTTTGGAACAACTATGACTGTACTGTACAGTGTATAGTCATTTTTAACTGCAATGAATATTGTATAGTCCTATTTTACTCTCAGTTGCTTCGTGATTGCTTCATTCTTGCTATTGCATGGTTTTAAAATTAAAAACAATTTAAGATACGCTCTCTGAGAAAACTATCAAAACCCAGAGCACCTAAAAATTGCCTAAGCAATCTCTCTGTTACAAATCTAAACTTTGAACATGGAAAAAAGCCAGCCATTAAACATTGCATGAAATTAGAATAACAAAAGCTTGATATATTGGATGAAAAACACCCAGAAAACAAAGAGAAGCTTAAAAAGGATGTTCAATATTTTGCACAACTTTATGCAATATATTCTCTACATATATTTATCTTGATCGAATTTCTATAAAACACAAATACAACCCACCAATTCATACAATAGGTAGAGCTCGGCATGCTGATAATCTATTTATTCTGTTCACACTATAATATATTGATCATGTCATATTCGGCTTCTAGATCTAACAGCTTCTTACTTAAGTAGAAAGTACTAATATAAAAGACTAAAGGGTCAAATTTCTACAGATGTGGGTTCCAGGAGCACTTGGGAGTCTCCACTATTGGAGTCATCCCAACTTCCAAGGACATTTTTCAAGGCCTGTACAAGCAAAGCAGGAGAGGTCAGATGTGGTATGTGACCATTTGTGTCAAGAATATCTACTGAATTGTTTTTCCTTCCCAGATGGCACTGCATATAGTATGGGACGCTCAGTGGTACAGCTATGTCCTTTGTGGTCTGGATGATGCTACATGGGGTTTTGACATCACTCAAAATGTTTCTCATATCACTCTCAAAGATGGTTTTGGCAACTGCAAGAGCAATTTCAGGCTTCATACTCATCAAAGTCCTGGTGAATTCCTTAACCACCGAGGGCTCATCTGCACCAACTACCAGAGGAGCAAACCCTGAAACCCAAGTTGCAAAGTCAGATTCAATGTGATTGTAAAGTCCATCGACATCTCCGCGTTCAAATCCTCCTTGGTAGGATTCATCATTCAAGTACCTGTAAAAACAAAACCAACAAACTACAATATATCAGAAAGAAAGATTCTTGTATAGTCTACCACACAAAGTAGACAATTACTTGTGAACCCAATATGGCAGTAGTTCAGTCATTTCATACATCTATCTATCTTACCACATAATAGGATTAGTTTTCCAAACGGTTGGGTTTTTGAATGATATTGAGTAGAGAATCACTAATGAGCCCAATATATATTTCCACCAATATGACAGTAGTTCAGTCATTTCATATATCTACCTATCTTACCTTGGAGAAGCGCACAGTAGGACTAGTTTTTCAAACATTTGAGGTCTTTGGATGGAGGCAATACAGCCCACCATGCCAGAAACTGAGTGACCAACATAAAAGCATTTCTCAACCTCAAGCTCCTCCAGAATGGTGAGGAGATCAGTTGCGTAAGAAGAGAGCGATGTATATCTATCAAAGTCAAAATGATTGGGATTGACACTCCCAGAGAACACCATGTCAAACAATATGACCTTGAAATTCGATGCCAAGTAGGGCAAAACACTCTGCCATACAGATTGGTCTCCTCCAAAACCATGTGAAAGCACTAGAACTCTGTTCCCAGAGCCTACTACTTTCACATTTAAGGCAGTACTCAGCAATACAGATTGCTTGGATGACATCTTGAGAAGAAATTGAAGGGCTAAATGCTTTAGAAACTAGGAAAGCAGAGATTTTTCTGCTGCTAAACTGCTGCTACTAGCTCTATGTTTTATAGGAGAAGTTAGATGAATCTGTGTGGAGAATAGAAGATCATGATGCGCTAATATAGGCTCATGTTCAGGGTGTACAAAAACTCAAAGTCCTAATTTGATTAGGGTAAGTACAAAAACCATCTTTTTGCTCGCACATGTGATAATAATGACTGGATATCAATGTGTGGTTGCAATCCCCTGGTCAGTAAGAGTGTCTTCGACCAATTCAGATTGTAAATAGCTATACCTATCAAGTTTGCAAAAGAGAGAGAACAGCAAAAGTCTTTAGTCTTCAGGACAAATGTAGTTTTGATAGTGATTAAGAAACTACTATTAGCAACAAATACTGATATGTTGCACGCGCATTGACTGCCCACTCCATACAAAACAAAAATAAATAGTATTCATCTTCTAGAATATCAACCCCTGTGTTTTAGTTAGCTCAGTTCAGGGTCAAATTCACTTATTCCTTGTAATCTTTTTTTTAATCTATTTTTTATAATCTTATTTTGATTCAATTAAAAAAATACATAAAATAATAAAAACAATTGCATGAAAACTGTTATTAGATGTTCCCTTCCTGATAATAGAAAGTTTTCAAGATTAACAATAAAATATTAACTACAAAATAACGAAGAACTCTTTCTGGTCTAAAGGAGATCAAAAGATTAACTAGCGTATCCATCAATCTGCATAATCTTAGATTGTTGCCTTTCTCGATTAAACTATGTGTAATTTTTCATCATCTGAAACATAGATGATAAAAAATTACACACAGTTTAATCCAGAAAGGCAACAATCTAACATGATGGACTGTGGAAATTAGATGAATCTCATTGCATAATCTTGCCGGTCTGTAAATTGTGTATTTTTTTATCTCTTTATCTCTTAGTATCAATCAGCCATTATTGGCACTTGTATGCATCCCCTTGATGCCCAACTCTTTGCAACTTAATCTCATGTAAGCAACACCTATTAGTCATGTACATCTAGTGCTCTATATTATTGTCTCACACAACCTCATGTATCTATTGTTTCTTCTTATAATAGTTGACACAAGTATCAATATCCCTATAATCATCTATACTACATATGATATGAGCAAATTTTAGATCATTATTCAATTGTAATGACCATTGTCTTGATGACTACTTGTACTTGCAACCCTTAGGTCCATTTCACCTCGTGATCAATTGTTTGCCCACATACTAGTTGACTCTACTTTGCCTCTACTTCTCTAGTGTGAGGAAGACCTATTAGAATTATACAGCCATTGGCCAATTGATCAATGAAGACCTTTTTTTCTCCTATTAGCTAAGAGGTGGAAACAAAATAACAAAACTCTACCAAACCATCACCATGCATGAATGCTCAACCAAAGGAAACCAAAATGAAAAAAAATTGTATAACACATTTAAGCTCAAAAGAAAATGGTCCTCCGACCTCCATTACAGTCTCCAACTAACTGTTATTCATACAATTACAAAAATGAAAATCACCCAAATATCTTACTTAAGAAGACAATCATGTATTTGAATAAATTCCATATTAAAAAAATAATATATCCAACATCTCCATTTTATTTGCAAAAATATCACAACTACCAAAATTTACAAATACTTTTACCCTTTAACCAATTCAGCTATGCAATATACCCTATCATGATAATATTAATGTTCTTTATAAAGGTATTCATAAATAAGAATCTAACCAAACTAAACTTTCATCGAGGTTGTAAAGTAGTCTTATGTGGTTTTATTTTCAAGCTATTTGGTTCAAAGAGAAACTTATAAAATCATCTCTCCGTGTTTGTTACACTCTATAGCAATATATATAATTTGGACCTTTAATAAATTTTCTTTCCAATTTATTTATTCAAAATCACTATTTAATATTTTCAAACAATATAATATGTTTACTCAATATTCTTGAACATTCTTCTATCTATTCTTCATGTTAGCAACAAACAACAATAACTATACATTATTCAAAGTCTAATGATAGGCTATTGGAAATTACCATCAACAAAGGATTTTGAGGATCTATCACATAGTCAAACTAAAAACAAATCATTAACAATACCAACATCTAAAATGTCACTAATCTAAGAAACATTGCATCGATAAATGTCTAGCTCAATTTCATTAAAACCTTTAAAATAACCCATCATTAGCATAGAAAATATTATTATGTGAAACTTCACATTACAATGAACTTGCACTTGCTTATAAAGTCATTCCTTTAATAACTGCCAAACTAATATCAAAACAACCAACTTATACAAAAGTTTCCAAAGCTAAAAGTAAAATATTAACTACAAACTATAACAATATCTTTAACAACAAATACTTTGCATCAATAAACATAACAGATTTGGAGACTATCCACACAAAGAACAATTATAAAATTATGCAAGATCTAAAACATTTTGAACTATTAATGAAGAAGAATAAAGACAAACACATGTATTATGTAATATCTGAATTTTTGTAATTAATGAAAACTTCTTCCATAAAAATTAATTACATATGTTGTGAAATCCTTATTTTTCATAAATCTCTACTATATAACATTACATATAAATAAAAGAGATAGTGTAACCACTTTTCAACTACCCAAATAGCAACCCTTTAACAAAAAATGTTTAATTATAACAACTCTTTGACATAACATGTAAAGATGTATACCAACACAACATCACACACAAAAAAAAGCAACTAAAAGTCTAATGGGTAAGTTTGACGAATCCCTAATCAATAGAGACAAATAAATATGTGGCAAACTCCTTAATTCTCATAAATCTCAAATATATGACACTATATATAAATACTAGTATTAATGTAATCATCTTCCAACAACCGAAGTAACCAATCCTTAATTAAATGGGATCAATTATTATACAACTCTAAGACATAAAATATGAGGGTCATCCTATAGTGTGTTAGTTAAGTGATGGTGGTGATGTGAACATGGAGATTCAAACCCTTGCTAGGCCATTGTAATCGGAGGCTTGTGTCTTTGTCGTTCCAATGTGTTCGTGGGTTTAAGCCTCACTATTGATTATTAGGAATGAAGTCCCTCATGTGTGACCTGATTGGCTCATAGCTCTAGATCAAAAATATAAGAAGTGATTATTAAGGATGAGATCTCTTGTTTGAGACCTCACCACCTCATAGTTCTGAATAGGAGATGAAATTCTTCATTTGTGACCTCAATAATTCATAGCTCAAGAACAAAAGTATTTGTCATAATCAACATTTAAAAATCTAAATACATGAAAGGCTTATGAGTAGGTTCAATGAATCCACAATATAATAACAATACTCATGAATCAACAAGATCATCTAGTCTCTTTCATCAACTCAAGTGGCAGGCAAAACCCTAGAAGACAGACAAATTTCAAGGCATCCCCCACAAGAAAATCTCTTATTGGTAAATCCAAGAAGAAGAGCCACTCCAAGTCAACATAAAGTAACCCTGGTTGTATGAATCTGTCATGCCCCAATTGGCATTTTAGAAGTGTTGTGTTCTTTTTGGGTATATTCCTTGTCATTCACTCAATGCATTGCAGGAGGAGATAAGCTTTTGCTTTCACCGCATTAATAACTGTGGGTTAGGAGAGAGGTATATCATTGTCATAAGCTTTGGGAATTAAAGAAGAAAAATGTCTTTTTGTCAAGATATGGAAAGTGGTGAGAAGCATAGTTGATGGAAAACTAAGCATTGCTGCTGATGGGCCATCTGTCCTCAAAAAGTAAGCTTGTGACATGGACGCTCTTGTTATCTTCATTACTTCTCTTGCACGGCACTGTCTGGCCATGAAGTGGACTGATCCAAACACATGCACGGACAAGAGTGCCTGGTTCCTTCCGCAACCTCCATGTTTTGTCCATTACTCTGTTTGTTCAGATGTGTATGTCAGATAGCTTGTGTCTTTGTTCCCCTCTCGTCCTGTCTCAGTTGTTCTTCATCCGGCCTCCATAATGCTTCGATATTAGTCATGAATTTATCTGCTTGGTTTATCGATAATCTGTCATGATTTTTATGGTGTGGGTACTTTTGAATGAGTGCTACCTAGTTGCTGTACTTTTCTGTTGGGCTATATTTATTGGATGTGGGTTGTGTTTCAAAGGATGCTATCAAGTTTGGTTTTTTTTAATTATGAGTTACATTGTGTGTATGTGTCTTTATGCTTAGCGTGGAGGTAGAAACATTTCATTGGTGAGGTGGTCATCAAAGGTTTAAATGTCTATGGTAGTACATTGAGGTTGTAGGCTGTTTTCATTGTGTCGTTGAGCTTGAAGTTTGAACAGCTGAAGTGTGGGGAATGATGTCCCTTTAGAAATGTCCTTGTGGGAAGAGGTCTGGTATATGTGGTCTCTCTAGGCTCAGATCAGGCTAAAACCCTGAGTTTTCCAAGTCATATATATATATATATATAATAAAATAGGGTTTTTTAAAGCTTCTGACCTCATACAAAGTTGCCATAATCACAGTCAATCAACAATATAATTGTATGAAAACTACCAAGAACAAATCACAAAAAAGAGCCACAAATTCTATAACTTGACCTATCAAATCACTAGGATAACTTTAGTGGCGAATATTTCATGTTGGCAACTTGGAATTTGGCAAATAAGTTGTACCAAATGGGGTGGCCATTTTGCTCGGACTTTATAAATTTTTGGTCAAGTGCACCTCCCACTTGCCCATTGTTTTATGTAATTAATTGTATTTGTATAAAAATTTTGCCAATAAAATTTATTTTTTCCAAAAAGGTATATTTAATATTTTTTCTTGCAATTTCGAAAGCTTGTCTTAATTGACGAACATAATTTGCCAATAGCCATAAAAAGATCTATTTGCACAAGGACCCAATTCTCTTGGCATTTTGCAAAAGTGTGTCTCAATTCACCATGATTTTCACCAATTCTATTATAATTCGACGGTCCATAATCACCTAGAAAATTACATAAGGTGTGTTAGAATTAAGCAGGATTCACCAAATACTTGTATACCATATAAAATTCTTGCCAAATTTGCCAAATAAGGATTGGTATAAATACAATCAAAGATCATATTTATTTTCACATAATTTGGTCGATGTTGAGCTCTCAATTCTGGTCAATGGTGAAGTTTCAAACCAGGAACAACCATTGTTGTTACTTGCATTAGCAGCTACTAGTGTTACTCACTAAGAACCTAAGGTAAGTCATCATTTTTTTTTAAGTGTTATAATATTATTATGAATTCATCTCTATCTGTTTGCAATTTTTAGTTCATTCTTATTGAGTGGGGGACCCATCAGTGATCACCCACGAGACCTCAAACATCTAGATTGTAGGTCGTGGGGCCAATGAATCATATAGTCTATTATTGCTTCTTAAACAAGTAATATATTTTTTGCAACCTTTATTTCATTGGAGATATCAAACAGAAAGAAGGGTAGGACTCTTGAATGTGGGGAACGCTAAGAGAGGCTAGCAATATACATAACCTTACCTTCGTACTTTGGTGTTGGCAATGTTTGTGGTGAAAATTAGGAAGGTACATCATCACAAGTACAACTACAAGTTTCACAACCTACATCAGATATTGAAGAAGGCAACGAACCTGATATCTCATATCATGATGAACTTGAAGTAGATTTTCTGATAGATACCCAGGGTAGCCATATTGATATAATTGACTTGGGTGAGAATGTCATAGATGATGATGATGATGAACAGAAGGGGAAAATAAAATCTAAATAAAAAAGGATCGGTAGTGGGATCTGTTGAGGAATTTTCAAATTGATTGGGTGTCAAAGTATCCATTCATTGAGCCAATGGAGAATCCAACTAAAGGTAACCCTCCAATAGAATGCAAATGTAAGATTTATACTTGGAAACATAACAAGGAAAAGAGGTTGCAGCTAAAACTTGACCATAGAAAAGCATATCGATAAAGTTTACGAAAAAATAAATCATGGATGGAATTGAAAAATTAGTGATAAGATGGAAAACAAAGGAGCGATGTCAGCATGTTAAGAATGATGAAGAATTTTATTTGCATAAGAAATTACAGACGAAGCCTACTGAAGTTGAAGGTTCTATTGAAGCTATTTTTGGAAAAGCAATAGAAGTAGAACAAGTGGGAAAAGATGTTTAGTTACTATGACAGACTATCCTAAAAGTCATTGGTCATTAAACAGTGGATGGAAATGGGATAATTGTCTTGCTAAGGATGAAAAAGAAGATGTAAAGGAAAAAATAAGAGAGTCAAACTTTATTGCAGTGTCTTAGATAAAGTTATGATAGTAGATAATACGTTGTGGGTATGCATGCATGTTTATACTGTACATAATCATGTCCACCAACCTTATCTACTATTTGTTTCTAAAATGAATGAGAGTATGAAAATGGAAAATGTATTTCAACTAGTAAAGAGTTCTTTAATTGAATATGGAGGTATGGATGACTTGACAATTTCTGAAAAGTTGGTATGTTTTGGAGCAGACAGAGCTTCAATAATGCAAGGTCAAAGGAAGGGTCTTTGCACAAAGATAGAAACTTATTGTTTACCCTACATGACTGTCATTCATTGCATGGCCCATAAAATGAATCTAGATTTTAGAATTGTGAGAAATTATACTATAGTAACAAATGTTGAATATTTAATCAGAGAGCTCTAATCCTACTTATGTTGAAGTCCCAAACGATTTTTAGAATTTCAAAAATTTGTTGATGGAATAACTAATGGGAACAAGCTTGTTAAGGGTCTTGATACTGGATGGATCTCTTTGGATGGACCAACTCATCAATTTTTTTCAAAATATCCATCCTTGATTGGACTAATGTATGAAAATTACAACAAAGTAGAGTATCAGAAAGTTGCTAACATGCTTCGAAGGTTAAGTAATATAGATACACTCTTAACTTTAGCAACTCTTCTCCCCATGCTAGAGGAAATGAGGAATATTATGAAAAAATCCTAGCAAAGAGCTATGCATATTACAAAATATGCTAAGCTATGTAAATTGACATGTGTGACCCTTGATAATCTATATCGATCTCAACCAACATTATCTGATGAAAAACTTGCTAGAACTCACAGATTTGAACAATCCTAATAACTTTTTATTGATCAATGCAAATGAGGAGTTATGTGTCAGTGTACGCAGAGTTGAGATACCAATGCACTACATTGCCATGGTCGTGGAACCAGGATAGCACCCAAAGAAGCAAGTAGCAAGAGTTACAAGGGAAGAGTTTAGCAAGAACATTGAGTCTGCAACTGCTTCCATGAAGGAAATTACCTATTCTCTTTCCAAAAATTTTAGAATCAAATTCCCTCATGAGAAACTACTTGAAGTCATGTCTATTGTGTTTCCTCAATATTGGCATCTCAACAATGCAGTTGATTATCGTGATCAACTAATGACTTTGGTAAACCAATTTTGCAAATCTATAGAATTCAATGGACTAACTATAAATAGAGTTTTAAATGAAACTATTCTTAAAGAACAATCAACCCATTTTGCAATGACCGTGAGGGAACAATATTGAATAATGAAGAACCCCCACGAAGAGGGATTTGTAACAAAGCTTTGGATAAATCTAGGTCAAAGTGAAATTTTGTGTGATTTAACATCAAAAAATTTCAAGCTTGTTGATTTATGTCAAAGCATGATATTGGGTTCGGTGGAGGATGAGAGAGTTTTCATTGCTTTGGGATTCCTAAAATCAAAGGTAAGAAACAAACTAGACAAGAATTTGGAAAATTGCTTGAGGCTCTATAGATCTAGGTATGAGGCCAATAGTTTTCCTTATGATAAGGCACTGAAAATCTAGAGGTCCAAATGTGAAAGAAGAGGGTTGGGAAACACTTCAAACCAAATTGGGACAATTGGAAAATGCTGGAAAGAATGACAGTGATTCATGTATTGGTAGCATTGAGATGCAGTTAAGAATAGGTATGCACACTCAAAGTGAAGAAAACACATGCAAAAATCAAGGAAGCTCTAAATTTGATGATGAGGATGGTGTTGATGAGATGATTTCGTAAGTTTAAGAGATTTAGCACTAGGAGCTCCAAGGTATTTATTAAACCTATTATTGTATTGCATCATTCATATTACAAAAACTTGATGATATTTTATGTTTCTGTCAATGTCATTTAGTATTGATATGCAATTTCATTTTTCAAATTTCTATTTTTAACTATAAAATATCAAAATAGCACAACATACATGAAATCGGAAAATAGGAAAATAAGAAAAAGCATAATGTGTTTATTGATAGAGTAATGTTTATTTATACATGGGGAGATTTTCATTAATTCTTTCAAAATATAGCCACATAATTTATTCAATATTCAACTCTGTGATTATGTATGCAAAAGTATATCTATTTCATTTACCCTCAAGAGTCAAGAGTCAACACAAAATTTCAGAATCCTTTGAGTTTGCAAATGACCTTAAATTCCCTTTTATAGAAACAAGGGATCAACAACAACTTTAGATCAATTTGCAACATGTCAAAACTCAACATCAAAATCAATTACCAAGGTGCTAAATATATTGGCCCATCAGAATCAGTCTACTGCATCACTTGTCTTTCTATAGGAAACTTAGTACAAATTTACAAGCCTGAAGATGTCTATGACCATCATAGGTCGGATTAGAAACCACAGCATTTTTCATGTTCATAAAATAGAGTTAAAACTTAAAACTTAATTCAAGTCATGACAAATTAAATATAGAGAAAAGGAAAAAACCTAGAAATCACAAATAGAGAAAAGTAGAAAACCTAAAAGAATTTGGGGATACAAATTTGCAATCCTTAAGGTATGCACCATAGGATGGATTAGTAATTGCTACATCTTTCTTGTTCATAAAACATGGTTAATTCATGTTGAGCCAAATTCCAAATAGAGAAAAACAAAAAATCTTGAAATTAAGAGTAGAGAAAAGCATAAAACCTGAAAGAATTTGGGAATACATACTATGATTCATGAAATCATTGCCCCAATTTTTATAGGGTGCTCCACTCTCCATTTGATGGAAGTCCAATTTATTTTAACATATAGTAAGTCACCTATAAATTTGTCAACAATCCATATTTGGAAGAGGGACTTGACACCACTATTTCATATAATGTTGCATTCAATGTTGTCAATGGTTTGATGAAATCTAGAAAGATCGCCTCACTTGTGCTCTTAGGAAGCAAGTTTAAATCAAACTTGATTTTTTCCTCCATCCTTTTTTTGAAAGCATCCTTTCTAATGAATTTATTTGCTACGTCAACACTCTTCGACAAACCAAGATCTATAAATTTGTTTGCCTTATCTTGCAGCTTCATGATCATTTCTAGTGTTATCCAGACATTTATGTCCTTCCTGTAGTTTCTGACATTATTGAATGATAGATTATGCCTTTATTGAGGCATCAATGCATCTATTAATTCCCTTGGATGCCAAATAGTTGTCATTGGTTTTGTAGACTACTTGCAAAATCTATTTTGCAATATTCTCTTTTGAATAAATGTTTTTGTTTTTATCAATGTGTTCTTTGAGCTTCCAAAAATGTACTCTCAGACTTTTATTCATTTCAAACCATTGGTACAACTTGTCATTCCTCAGTGTTATTTGCCCCCAAATTATTTGTTTTATATACTTCATTTTTTTTTCATATTGTCATTCAATCTGGATTGGGAAGTTTTAATTCTATCATTTTCCCTCTACAACTCTTTTGCCATTTTTTCACCATTTTTATTTCTTCCTCTTCTTTTTCTTCCCACTTTTTTCCTTTTTCCCTCTCACACTCCAATTGGTTCTATAAATTTTTGTTTGTGGCAACAACAATCTCCGACCTTTTGTATAATTGTGTTGTAGTGGCTCTTTCATTGTCAATTTTGTTAATGCATTCAGCCAATCTTTCCTTCAGTTCATTTAGTTCTACCTCCATTTGTTCGTGCTTTGTAATTATTGATGTAGAGGAAGAATTTTTTTATCATTTTCTCTAATTCACTACACTTGTTATCTGTTGCTTTCCTCTTTTCTTTTTTCTTTTTTCTTTTTTAGGTCTACCTGTAACTTTTTTATTTGTCTCTCTAGCTTATTTTTCTCTCTCTCCACCTTGAGCAGTGATGTGTAGACCACTTCATTGGTCTTTTTTGACACATTAAGTTTCTCCACATTTTTAACTTTGGAAAAATCCATTTGAATGGTGTTAATGTGAAATTGAGAGGGATATAACTGACTATGTGGTATATTTTTATTTTTAATTGGGGGAATAAAAACCATGTACTCCATTATTTCTTTATTTGGGTCATATGTGGGAAATACCTTGTTTGATGCAGGTTGTGCTAGGATTATGGAAAGGTGAGTTAATGAGAGGGGAGGGTTGAATCAGTAACCCTAAAAACTTTTAACTCAATCCTTGAAACAAAGTAGTGCATTAACCGACTGTAGTATTTGTTGTCTCCATACATTCAATAACATAACTGAAATGTAAATACATGTAAACTAATCAAATATGCATACATGAAACTTCATACACACAACACTAAGATTTTGGTATTGTAGAAACTATTGTTAGAAGGTAAAAACTATGGTGGGGATGGAACCCACAAAGCTTCACTATTGTAGTAAATAAAGTTGTTAGTTAAGGCTACAAAGATTGATCACTTCTGAAGATCTTACCTTGTTAGGAGTAACAAAAAGATCTACTAGATCTTTACCTGGTTAGAAGATTTTAGCAACACAATTAAGTGTGCACTCGGTTAAGAGATTTTACATAAGACTGTTAAGTCTACTTTGTTAAGATATTTAAAGTGATCTACTACAATGGTTAGAATGCAACAGTGAAATTGATCTATAGATAGCAACTAACTTTTCTTCCTTATTTCAAATATGATAAATACTTAACTGATATCACCTTGTTGTGATAGATTTCTTCTCTGAATTCCACTCGGTAGCCTTCTGATCTAATATCTGATTCAATCCTTGAATGCTTTGTCCATGCTTCAATCTTCACAACCATGTCTGATCTTCAAATGTTTGTATGTGCGGTTACTTCATGTGTGATACTTGTCAAAATGACATCTTTACAATTCTTATAATAAAGGATTTTGACCTAATTTGGGTTATGACAACATCTTAGAAATATTAAGATCAACAATCCAAATTAATAACCTAAAAATCATTACATAGGGATCATGAATCATTAAATGATTACATCTGCATTTAATCTTCTCCTCGATCTTGGTAAAACATTTTCTAGATTGGTGTAAACCATTTACCTTGTAGTTTGTGCCATTACAAACTACTATGTCATTTCCTGGTTTACTTTGTACATATTACATTAATCACTCGGTAATTTATTGATGTTCGGTATATATGAATGCTCAGTTAAACTGTGCTTAGTACTCAGTAATCATCTGGCTCAGTATGAGTGCTCGGTCAAAACTGTGTTCTGTGAATATAATACTTTGCCTTGTGCTCTGTTCGGTATCCAATCTTGGTGTTTTGATCGACTATCTTGTTTGCTTCCTTTACTGACTATATGTTTGACACTAATGACAACATATAACTAACATTCTCCCCCTTTGGCATTAGTGACAAAAACACATATGTATGCCTTAAGAAAAATTTCAAAACTGTATACCCAAAACTGTGAACTCCCCCTTTGTATGTGCCTTGGTAAGTATACATACTATTATACATATCTTATCCCTTTTACTTATTTTTTTGTAAGTATACATATCTATTTCCCCCTTTTTTGGAATAATGCCAAAATTTATATATACCTACAACTTATCAAAAATAGATTGATGGGTTTTCTTCAAGTTGGCGAAGAGGTTGTTCCATTCCTCTTTCAAACTGTCTAAGGAAATTTTCCCCAAACCAACTTGTGCATGCATATCAAATATATGATCTATGGCAGATAGCTTGGGAGTAGCTACGAGATCTTTGACTTTCTTTGCATGTCTTATCATCACCTCAACGTGTGGTAACAACTCTGCTTGAAGCTCGGTTGTTTCATCTTGTATTCGGTCTACTTCTCTTCTCAGCTCATTTCTCAACCCATGTATCTGCTTGACCTTAGTATAATGTGCTTTGAATTCATTTGGGTGTGTAAGCAAGCTTTATGCACTCTTCTGCAGATCTTCATCTAATTGCTTGAGCTTTTCGGTTGTTTCTACAGTAAAGGACTCAGTAGTGCAAAGCTTTTGCAAAGTGGTGATTATCTGTTGAATGATTGCTTCAATCCAAGTTAACCAAATTACAAACAAGTTTCATGACAAATTTTTCTACAATTTTCACTCATTTAAGTCTCATAATCTGCCTTTACAATGCTATTAAAATGTAATTTTTTTTTAATGACAATATTATTTTATATGAAGAATAGCTTAATCTTTATAATAATTCTAACTGAATAAATTATTGCTGTAATCTTTCGGCCTTTAATATAGCCACTAGTTTCCTTGAACCAAAGCATTTATGTAGCCAACCTATAAAATCTTAGGGTGAGATCAAATGCAAGCTGAAAACTTTAATTCCAAAGGCTTCAACATATGTCATTCATTGCCTTTCGCGTGACCCTTCACCTCACATTAACTAATTCTTGTCGGAGTACCATCCAAAAATAAAATCCACGTTCTAGTGTATAATAATTGTGAATGTATCATCGTTGAAAATCCCACCATAACATTTAGTACGATTTATTTTAGCTCACCTGGGTAGATACAGAATATAGGTAGTATTTAATATTTGTTTTGTAATTTCGTATAGTTTGTTAATAATAATGATTTAAATGCTTTTTAGTAGAACGTTTTTATAGATTTGTTTTCTTTTTTATAAGTGAGAATTGTAATAATAGTGATGGATTTATAAATTGTTGGTTATACTAGATTTTTTTTTTGTTAAGAGTAAGAAGATTTTCACAATTTATTAGTTGTTGTTTTTATTTGTGGATTCAATTGCGTGATTATTTTTTTGCATCAATGTTTATCATCAAGATGAAAGAAAGAGAACATCAAGAGAAAGTGAATAAGATTTACAACATTAGAAAATTGTTGTAAATAAGATTTGTAATATATTTAAGATTTTATTTAAAATATGTGAATTCTATCTATTATCTTTTTAGATATTTAGTGTATAAATATGTGAAGAGTCTAATTTTTGTCATTGATTTGATTGTTAGAATTATATTTCTTAATTACTATTAGATTGTATGGATTAATCATAATTATCTTTGCAAGAGATGAGCTAAAATCAAATAATAATAGATTAATATATTAAATAAGCTATAAATTTTATTGTGTTCAATATTTTGTTCTCATTAGATTGTAGATCATGTACCAAAATCTTATGATGAATTTTTTATAATATTAAATACAAAGGAGTTTTACTATTATTAGGAAATAATGTTTACATTCAATAACCTAATAAAATTTGCATTTATGTTAAAATCTCACACATAATTAAATGTAGAAATAATATTCTTCTTATTACATAGATTTTGGAAAACTCTTAGTAATGACTAATAAGTTAATTTTGTACCCAAAATTATTAACTGAACAACCCTATACATTTTATACAAATACAATTTAATATGAATTATATCTTATTAAATATAAAACTAATAATTATATTTTTGAGAATATCTCAAATTAAATTTTGATTAAACTCCATACATTTCTCAAAGAACGAGTTTTAGTCAAAATTTACATTTTTTTGTGAGCCATTGAAATAATGGGAATAAACATCCGGAACTATTCATTTCAGCGGAATAAATATCCGCTATTATGGGAAGAGAGGTGGTGTGGTACGAAAATTGGGAGCTTTTGATATTAAATTCTTCGCTTGCGTACAAAATAAAACTTTTTGAGCACTACTCTGTCGTGTAGCGGAACTGCCCACATTCATCCCACCAAATTTTTCGGCCCCCACACTTTATTTTATTATTATTTTTTATTGGCCCCAACATGTTTTTGTCCAAGCTCTTTTATCTTTTTTAACTTCTGCTACTTTTTTAAGGTCATGAATTCTAGAAATATTAGATCTTTTGACCATTAAATTTTGTTTGAAAAACTTAATAAACCATTTTAAAAATATGATTGAAAAGCTTGACAATGATCATATCATTATTAAAATATAAGAACTTTATTTTATATATTCAAACATATATTTCTTACATTGGATTATGATAATGTTGATTAGAAAACATAACTCTATAATAAAAAGAAAATGTGTAATTATTTATATTTTTTTTCCATATTTTTCAACTAGCAAGTCTAGATGTATAGGTATCTAGAATGAATATTGCTAAAAGGTCTTGCAATTATGAGTATTAGTTTATGGATTCGATTGTGTGAGTTTTTTTAGCATCGACGTTGTTAGTGCTCAGATCTGCAGATGATTTAAGATTCATAAAATCTCGAATACTATAACTCCAATAATCCCAATAGATGCATCTAACAAAATGCAAGCACTAAGGTATTAAGGTTGTAAAACCTTCTTCACTTCGAGTATAAAACTCAGGCGGGTTTACCTTCTTGAAAGCTTCTTCAAAGCATCAGAATAGACATTTATGCACTTGACATAAATGTACCAACTCAAAGACATACAACAAAAGTAAATGGAGGTAAATTCTTGATAAAATGATGGTGAACAAATGTAAATCAAACCAAAACCAATGCCTTATTCATTGGGCTAGAGTCAAAACTGAACATCTACAGAATTCTATTAACACAAAGATACTGAAATTCAAATATACCGCCTAACAATATATTCTCCCAATTCCCAACCCTGCCATCAAATTCATGCATATAATTTCAAATCCCAGAGACCTCCCTGATGATTTATTCTCTCCTCGAGAGAAACTTGAGTTTAACCCCTATATTCACCTTGTGAACAATACATTAGAAAGCCTTACTAATTAATGCATAAGAAATTCAAAAGCACCCATACATGAAGACAACCAAAGATAGCAATGGAACTTCAATATATTTGTATTAATTCTCAGATGTATCCATTACAATTTCAACAAAATTTCAAAGAAGTTCGATTCTATATTCAGTTTGCTTTACAAAAGTTCTACCATTAAAAGCAGCAAAAACTTGCTATAAATACCAACAGCCATCTTGGAATCCTCGAAAGGATGCAACAAGCTTTAGATGGCTGGGAAAATGACTTGCACAAAAGACAAAAAGTACAAACCAAAGACACTGATTACAATAACAGAAAGTAGTTCACAACTACTAACATCTTCACAGGTGGCACCTTTGTCTGAAGATATTTCAGAGCAATTTTTTTGATTTGTTACATGAATGATGACCGCCATTACAGGCTAACTTACATCATCCTATGTTTGAAACATGCTCGCCCTCGAATTCTGGATCAGGTGCCATGTGTGCTCTACTCTTCTTCTTCTTCTAACACAAGGACAACTGGCTTCTTCTTTTTCCTCTTTGTCATTTTGTCCCAGGCTGCCACATCATCATCAGAAGGCCAACTGTAAGCCTGCAGTTCCTGTAGTGATTTGATTTGTTGGTCCCACATAGAATCAATTATTGCCTTTGCTTCTGCCACAAACCGTATGCAGTCACCCTCAACTTTAAACAAACTATCAGTTATACTATTACACCCTTCCAAGTCTAGGGCACTGTCACCATTAAGGAAAGCATCCTGTTTGATTACCAGCTGATCCATTGATGCCTTCCACTCATCTATACTGACTACCTTTCCATCATCACCATATATTGAAGGCAAGTACCTATTGTAGTCCCTATCGAACATAGCCAACTTGGCCTTTATTTGGTTAGATTTTCCTTTGAAAAACTTTGATATAGCACTTACCAAACCAATTTTCTCAAATACCTATGTTACTATCTCAGGAATATTAGGCCTACTTTCCTACAAAGCATCCAATTTATCAAACAACAAACTTTTTCCTGACCAAACACTGTACAGTGGCTCCAAGGTGGCCAGTGACTCATTCACCTTTTCATTAGCCTTGTTCAATTGACTAACTGATTGATGGACTACCTCCATCTTCTCCTTTATTTTTCTCTACCTATACTACACAATCTTTTCTATAGTATCCAGGGATGCATCCAATCTTACTTTCTCTAAGTCCTCAACAGGCTTGTCAGCAACCTCTGTATTTGTTTGAGGAGGGGCCTCAATTTGCAAAGAAGGGATAAGAACTACTTTTGAGGCTTCTTCAAGTTTCACCTTTAAGTCCTCAACCTCATCTTCCAATTTCTTGACCATCATAAGTTGCAGATCCCCATCCTTTGCTACCTTCATCGAATTTTCAAATAATTTGTCATATCTCTCTGATAGCTGGATAGTCTTTGCTTCATTAAGGTGGGCAAGGTGCACAACTGCCTTTGACACGTCAAGATTAGTAGTATTTTGTAGGGTCTAGACTATCTTATCTCCCTCCATCTTGTTTTCTATGCTCACCAAAGATGGCTTCTGAGTTCTTGGAGCCAGAGACCATAAAGCAATTGCCTGAGACTTAGGGTCATAGCCACTTCCCCTGATCACATCATCAATCTGTACCTCATATGACAAGCCTCCCTGAGGCTGCTTCCTAATTTGGTCTATGAGGAAGGTGGATGTCAAATCCCATCCAAGAGTCAAGAGCATACCACTTGACTTAACCATTTCTCTAGCCTCCTCTATAGTAATGCTTTCAAGACTAGGGTCATATGATGTTAAAGCCCTCATTGTTTCTTCACTTGGCTGCATACCCTCAGGTAGAGACTTCCTCACCTCTTCATGTTTCCTCCAAATGAGGAAATCCCTAAATTCTTTACTTTTTATGAACTGCTCATCATTACGAAACTCTTCCTGATAGAGTTCTCTTTCATCCTTTCCTAGTAACAAGGACAAATCCCCCTCCTCTTTTGTTACAAGCTTCTTGCCATCCCTAATGGCCTTTCTTATCTGATGGTGATAAGCCCTATCACCGGGCACCAGAGCTGAAGCAATATCAATTACCTTCTTTTGTTTTCTCTTCTTTGAAGGTTCACCAACCTCAAGTTTCTATTTTTTCAAAGGTGGCTCAGAAGTAGCCCCTTCTTCTTGTTTACCCTGAGTCAAATCAATTACTGGTTCATCCTCTCCTTGAGGTGGACTACTGCCTTCCTGTGACTCATCAATGTACTCCTCAGGTTCAGAGGCTGAATAATCCTTAGGGACCTCCAACTTTTCTTCAATATGGTCTTCTAACTGATTGGACAGAGTACTATACATTTCTATCATCTTCTCCATTCTTTGCAGAAATGGGAGCTCAGGGAAATAACCACCAAAAGGAATACCAGCTAACTTTAGCCTTTTTTGAATATTAAGCAACTCAAAATATTTGTTCCACCTTTGCTTGGCTTCATCAAAATCTAAGATGTTTCTTATCACATCTTCTTCATCTAATCCCTCATGCTCCTTAATTGACCCAATGTTTGGACTCAGAGTCATTATGGCTGTCCTGATGAGATCCTTAGAGTCCACATACCTGCAAGTGGCTAAACATATCTTGAAATGATTTAACCAAATGCTGACCTTATCCAAAGCCCTCTTGCCAATTAAGAAACTACCCATTCTGAACTGCCTTGGTGTAAAAGTCCCCTTTCTATGAGGTGCAAGGTGCTCTCTGTCATTCCACATCAATTGCCATATAAATTCCATCATGGAAACTCTAGGAGGCACATATCTGGGTAACAAATGTGGGGGTTGAGGGCAACCATAAACCCTAATAATTGTGTAACTATCCCCAATGTAGAAATCACCTCAATTGTGAATTCTATCTATTATCTTTTTAGATATTTAGTGTATAAATGTGTCAAGAGATTAATTTTTGTCATTGATCTGATTGTTAGAATTATATTTCCTAATTACTATTAGATTGTATGGATTAATCATAATTATCTTTGCAAGAGATGAGCCAAAATCAAATAATAATAGATTAATATATTAAATAAGCTATAAATTTTATTGTGTTCAATATTTTGTTCTCATTAGATTGTAGATCATGTACCAAAATCTTATGATGAATTTTTTATAATATTAAATACAAAGGAGTTTTACTATTATTAGGAAATAATGTTTACATTCAATAACCTAATAAAATTTGCATTTATGTTAAAATCTCACACATAATTAAATGTAGAAATAATATTCTTCTTATTGCATAGATTTTGAAAAACTCTTAGTAATGACTAATAAGTTAATTTTGTACCCAAAATTATTAACTGAACAACCCTATACATTTTATACAAATACAATTTAATATGAATTATATCTTATTAAATATAAAACTAATAATTATATTTTTGAGAATATCTCAAATTAAATTTTGATTAAACTCCATACATTTCTCAAAGAACGAGTTTTAGTAAAAATTTACATTTTTTTGTGAGCCATTGAAATAATGGGAATAAACATCCGGAACTATTCATTTCAGCGGAATAAATATCCGCTATTATGGGAAGAGAGGTGGTGTGGTACGAAAATTGGGAGCTTTTGATATTAAATTCTTCGCTTGCGTACAAAATAAAACTTTTTGAGCACTACTCTGTCGTGTAGCGGAACTGCCCACATTCATCCCACCAAATTTTTCGGCCCCCACACTTTATTTTATTATTATTTTTTATTGGCCCCAACATGTTTTTGTCCAAGCTCTTTTATCTTTTTTAACTTCTGCTACTTTTTTAAGGTCATGAATTCTAGAAATATTACATCTTTTGACCATTAAATTTTGTTTGAAAAACTTAATAAACCATTTTAAAAATATGATTGAAAAGCTTGACAATGATCATATCATTATTAAAATATAAGAACTTTATTTTATATATTCAAACATATATTTCTTACATTGGATTATGATAATGTTGATTAGAAAAGATAACTCTATAATAAAAAGAAAATGTGTAATTATTTATATTTTTTTTCCATATTTTTCAACTAGCAAGTCTAGATGTATAGGTATCTAGAATGAATATTGCTAAAAGGTCTTGCAATTATGAGTATTAGTTTATGGATTTGATTGTGTGAGTTTTTTTAGCATCGACGTTGTTAGTGCTCAGATCTGCAGATGATTTAAGATTCATAAAATCTCGAATACTATAACTCCAATAATCCCAATAGATGCATCTAACAAAATGCAAGCACTAAGGTATTAAGGTTGTAAAACCTTCTTCACTTTAAGTATAAAACTCAGGCGGGTTTACCTTCTTAAAAGCTTCTTCAAAGCATCAAAATAGACATCTATGCACTTGACATATATGTACCAACTCAAAGACATACAACAAAAGTAAATGGAGGTAAATTCTTGATAAAATGACGGTGAACAAATGTAAATCAAACCAAAACTAGTGCCTTATTCATTGGGCTAGAGTCAAAACTGAACATCTACAGAATCCTATTAACACAAAGATACTGAAATTCAAATATATTGCCTAACACTATATTCTCCCAATTCCCAACCCTGCCATCAAATTCATGCATATAATTTCAAATCCCAGAGACCTCCCTGAAGATTTATTCTCTCCTTGAGAGAAACTTGAGTTTAACCCCTATATTCACCTTGTGAACAATACATTAGAAAGCCTTACTAATTAATGCATAAGAAATTCAAAAGCACCCATACATGAAGACAACCAGAGATAGCAATGGAACTTCAATATATTTGTATTAATTCTCAGATGTATCCATTACAATTTCAACAAAATTTCAAAGAAGTTCGATTCTATATTCAGTTTGCTTTACAAAAGTTCTACCATTAAAAGGAGCAAAAACTTGCTATAAATACCAATAGCCATCTTGGAATCCTCGAAAGGATGCAACAAGCTTTAGATGGCTGGGAAAATGACTTGCACAAAAGACAAAAAGTACAAACCAAAGACACTGATTACAATAACAGAAAGTAGTTCACAACTACTAACATCTTCACAGGTGGCACCTTTGTTTGAAGATATTTCAGAGCAGTTATTTTGATTTGTTACATGAATGATGATTGCCATTACAGGCTAACTTACATCATCCTATGTTTGAAACATGCTCTCCCTCGAATTCTGGATCAGGTGCCATGTGTGCTCTACTCTTCTTCTTCTTCTAACACAAGGACAACTGGCTTCTTCTTTTTCCTCTTTGTCATTTTGTCCCAGGTTGCCACATCATCATCAGAAGGCCAACTATAAGCTTGTAGTTCCTGTAGTGATTTGATTTGTTGGTCCCACATAGAATCAATTATTGCCTTTGCTTCTGCCACAAATCGTATGCAGTCACCCTCAACTTTAAACAAACTATCAGTTATACTATTACACCCTTCCAAGTCTAGGGCACTGTCACCATTAAGGAAAGCATCTTGTTTGATTACTAGCTGATCCATTGATGCCTTCCACTCATCTATACTGACTACCTTTCCATCATCACCATATATTGAAGGCAAGTACCTATTGTAGTCCCTATTGAACATAGCCAACTTGACCTTTATTTGGTTAGATTTTCCTTTGAAAAACTTTGATACAACACTTACCAAACCAATTTTCTCAAATACCTATGTTACTATCTCAGGAATATCAGGCCTACTTTCCTGCAAAGCATCCAATTTATCAAACAACAAACTTTTTCCTGACCAAACACTGTACAGTGGCTCCAAGGTGGCCAGTGACTCATTCACCTTTTCATTAGCCTTGTTCAATTGACTAATTGATTGATGGACTACCTCCATCTTCTCCTTTATTTTTCTCTGCCTATACTACACAATCTTTTCTATAGTATCCAGGGATGCATCCAATCTTACTTTCTCTAAGTCCTCAACAGGCTTGTCAGCAACCTCTGTATTTGTTTGAGGAGGGGCCTCAATTTGCAAAGAAGGGATAAGAACTACTTTTGAGGCTTCTTCAAGTTTCACCTTTAAGTCCTCAACCTCATCTTCCAATTTCTTGACCATCATAAGTTGCAGATCCCTATCCTTTGCTACCTTCATCGAATTTTCAAATAATTTGTCATATCTCTCTGACAGCTGGATAGTCTTTGCTTCATTAAGGTGGGCAAGGTGCACAACTACCTTTGACACCTCAAGATCAATAGTATTTTGTACGGTCCAGACTATCTTATCTCCCTCCATCTTGTCTTCTATGCTCACCAAAGATGGCTTCTGAGTTCTTGGAGCCAGAGACCATAAAGCAATTGCCTGAGACTTAGGGTCATAGCCACTTCCCCTGATCACATCATCAATCTGTACCTCATATGACAAGCCTCCCTGAGGCTGCTTCCTAATTTGGTCTATGAGGAAGGTGGATGTCAAATCCCATCTAGGAGTCAAGAGCATACCACTTGACTTAACCATTTCTCTAGCCTCCTCTACAGTAATGCTTTCAAGACTAGGGTCATATGATGTTAAAGCCCTCATTGTTTCTTCACTTGGCTGCATACCCTCAGGTAGAGACTTCCTCACCTCTTCATGTTTCCTCCAAATGAGGAAATCCCTAAATTCTTTACTTTTTATGAACTGGTCATCATTAAGAAACTCTTCCTGATAGAGTTCTCTTTCATCCTTTCCTAGTAACAAGGACAAATCCCCCTCCTCTTTTGTTACAAGCATCTTGCCATCCCTGATGGCCTTTCTTATCTGATGGTGATAAGCCCTATCACCGGGCACCAGAGCTGAAGCAATATCAATTACCTTCTTTTGTTTTCTCTTCTTTGAAGGTTCACCAACCTCAAGTTTCTATTTTTTCAAAGGTGGCTCAGAAGTAGCCCCTTCTTCTTGTTTACTCTGAGTCAAATCAATTATTGGTTCATCCTCTCCTTGAGGTGGACTACTGCCTTCCTGTGACTCATCAGTGTACTCCTCAGGTTTAGAGGCTGAATAATCCTTAGGGACCTCCAACTTTTCTTCAATATGGTCTTCTAACTGATTGGACAGAGTACTATACATTTCTATCATCTTCTCCATTCTTTGCAGAAATGGGAGCTCAGGGAAATAACCACCAAAAGGAATACCAACTAACTTTAGCCTTTTTTGAATATTAAGCAACTCAAAATATTTGTTCCACCTTTGCTTGGCTTCATCAAAATCTAAGATGTTTCTTATCACATCTTCTTCATCTAATCCCTCATGCTCCTTAATTGACCCAATGTTTGGAATCAGAGTCATTATGGCTGTCCTAATGAGATCCTCAGAGTCCACATACCTGCAAGTGGCTAAACACATCTTGAAATGATTTAACCAAATACTGACCTTATCCAAAGCCCTCTTGCCAATTAAGAAACTACCCATTCTGAACTGCCTTGGTGTAAAAGTCCCCTTTCTATGAGGTGCAAGGTGCTCTCTGTCATTCCACATCAATTGCCATATAAATTTCATCATGGAAACTCTAGGAGGCACATATCTGGGTAACAAATGTGGGGGTTGAGGGCAACCATAAACCCTAATAATTGTGTAACTATCCCCAACGTAGAAATCACCCCAATTGTGAATTCTATCTATTATCTTTTTAGATATTTAGTGTATAAATGTGTCAAGAGTTTAATTTTTGTCATTGATCTGATTGTTCGAATTATATTTCTTAATTACTATTAGATTGTATGGATTAATCATAATTATTTTTGCAAGAGATGAGCCAAAATCAAATAATAATAGATTGATATATTAAATAAGCTATAAATTTTATTGTGCTCAATATTTTGTTCTCATTAGATTGTAGATCATGTACCAAAATCTTATGATAAGTTTTTTATAATATTAAATACAAATGAGTTTTACTATTATTAGGAAATAATGTTTACATTCAATAACCTAATAAAATTTGTATATATGTTAAAATCTCACACATAATTAAATGTAGAAATAACATTCTTCTTATTACATAAATTTTGGAAAAATCTTAGTAATGACTAATAAGTTAATTTTGTACCCAAAATTATTAATTGAACAACCCTATACATTTTATACAAATACAATTTAATATAAATTATATCTTATTAAATATAAAACTAATAATTATATTTTTGAGAATATCTCAAATTAAATTTTGATTAAACTCCATACATTTCTCAAAGAACGAGTTTTAGTCAAAATTTACATTTTTTTGTGAGCCATTGAAATAATGGGAATAAACATCCGGAACTATTCATTTCAGCGGAATAAATATCCGCTATTATGGGAAGAGAGGTGGTGTGGTACGAAAATTGGGAGCTTTTGATATTAAATTCTTCGCTTGCGTACAAAATAAAACTTTTTGAGCACGACTCTGTCGTGTAGCGGAACTGCCCACATTCATCCCACCAAATTTTTCGGCCCCCACACTTTATTTTATTATTATTTTTTATTGGCCCCCACATGTTTTTGTCCAAGCTCTTTTATCTTTTTTTAACTTCTGCTACTTTTTTAAGGTCATGAATTCTAGAAATATTACATCTTTTGACCATTAAATTTTGTTTGAAAAACTTAATAAACCATTTTAAAAATATGATTGAAAAGCTTGACAATGATCATATCATTATTAAAATATAAGAACTTTAATTTATATATTCAAACATATATTTCTTACATTGGATTATGATAATGTTGATTAGAAAAGATAACTCCATAATAAAAAGAAAATGTGTAATCATTTATATTTTTCCCCCTATTTTTCAACTAGCAAGTCTAGATGTATAGGCATTTGTAATGAATATTGCTATAAGGTCTTGCAATTAGTTAATACAAAATAACCATGATTAAGTCTTAAGATTGACAATTATATACATATTTTAGTGTTTTTAAAAATAACGTGTCTAATAAAAGATATTATATTTCTATGATGTATATAACATTTGAGATTGTTTATATATATATATATATATATATATATAGAGAGAGAGAGAGAGAGAGAGAGAGAGAGAGAGAGAGAGAGAGAGTTTAGCAATAATGTTTTAGACCACACTCTACGATCCATCGTCAAGATGAAAAAAATGGTTTCAGTAGATTGTAGTGCTTGTTCATCAAGAAGTGGAGAGAGGCATGGAGAGAGTACAAAATGACATAAAAAAGTCATTTTTTCCATGTCCATTTCAACACTTTGTTTTAATAGACACACCATAATCAAGGTTGCTAGAAACCAATAATTAAAAAAATAGTTATTTATTTAAACATAAATACATATACATATAGACATAAATGTATGCATGCATAGACGTGTGTGTGTGTATCCCACTACCCTAGATCAAATTAGTACTGCCCTAGATCAAATTTGTAAGTGCAAGTTTGATCCAAGGTATTTGTAAGACTTTTGATATCGCTCTGATACCATGTAAGAATTTGTCTAAGGCAAAGAATGAAAATGCCAAGATCTAGAAGCTCAAGAGATATCACAAGAGAGATAGGCAAAATGATCAAATAATTGATTATAGTCAATTGAATTGAATACAAAGTAGGAGTGCCTGAATACATAGGCAATGCAATAAGACTACATGATAAGGAGACGATAAGCTATCAACAACACTAGGTGGAATCACATGTCCACCAAAGGTGGATCATCGTCCATTGTACATCAAAGTATGTGCAACATGTGCAACAATGAGAGGATGATAATGTGCTAAGAAAACTAAAGGTGGATCTCACACACAAAGAGGTATGAGATGACAATTATCACCATCTAAAGTGAAATTTCTCCTAACCATGTGCTAAAATGAAATGCAAACTCCTAGGTGTCTCAATGACAACTAATATGCAAATGCATTATCCTAAGTAAACTTAAGTAAAGTGTAATTAGTAAATACTTAACTACACCAACAACCCCCCTTAAGTGCAATTTAGGGGAATGCATTTAAGCTCACAATGCATGATGGATCCCGACTACTAGGCCATGTTAGGTACCCGTGTACAATATGCAAGAGCAATGCAATGCAATCTCTCATAAAGTGGAGAAAGAGGGAAAACCTCATGGGAAAAATCCTCCCCCAAAAAGAGAGATGAAAACTATAAGATGGATAGAGTAATCAAGACCCCCCATTATGACATACATCATGTATATATAATCAAGAATCCCCCTAAATGAAGGAAACAAGGAGACACGATATCCCCCCATAATGAGTAATCTCCTCCAAGGATGGCGAGTTCTTGAAGATAAAACATAGTCCAATGCCTACAGACAACATTTCTCCCCTTAGGAAGAAGATAGACCAAGTATAGATGCAAGAAGGCTTCCCCTGGTGGATATGAAGAAGGAAGGGGAATCCAAATGAAGTATGAGGTCTCTGAAGTATGCCCACGTGTCGCCATGTCCTTGGTTGATGAAGATGCCATGAACTAATTAGGAACAAGCCCAATAGAAGGTGACAAACAAGGAACCAATGGTAACTGATCCATGTAAGAATTTGGATCAAACTCCACAAAAAAATATGCCTCCTCAAATGAAGAAGTAGGAAGAGAAGCAAGGAAGCCCACCCTTAATGTAGAATGTACACCCATGATAGATGCTCCTGGATTAATGTAGAAACTACACCAAGAAAACTGAATGATGTTTCTCCCCTTAGGAAGAAACAAGTCCATAGGTGTATCAATGAATCCTCCCCAATCTCTAGGAAGAATCCTTAAAATATATAATGTCTCAAGAAATTGAATAAGAATCTCCAACACATGAGAATGTTAAACTTGAACCATGTAATGTGACATCTCAAGTGAAGTATGAGACTCGTGAAAACCAATCTCCAAAGACTCAAATGTCTTCTCTGAAGTTAAAGAGACCTCCTCCAAATGTTGTATCAAAAGATCCACAATCATGTCAATCTCGGAAGAAGGATCAAGTGGACAGTGAAGATGAGGGTCAACATGCTCACTTGCAACAATTGAAGAATGATCATCCTCAAAAAAGAGAATATGAATATCATCAGTTCAGTGTTTCCCAAATCTGAAATGTAGGACTCCACAAACAAACCTGCAATGTCTGTCAAGTAGTCATCCCATGGAACCAAGTCTGGAAGATAATGAATATCATGTTGAACTGAATTGGCTAAACCCATGCAAGCATCATTAGGAGCAAGAGTAGATGTGACCTCAATAGGAGAAGTAGGAGCTGCAACTGGAGGTTCTAGACCTTTTGGGAGTGGAGGAACATGGGGATCTCCATACATTTCCCAAACAACAGTCCAAATATTAGGAATAGTCTTTGTTCGATCTTCGTAGTCATTAAGGGAATCCATAACTTCCAAATCCATATTCCAATATATAACATTATAAACTTTTATGTAAGAATTACAATCAAATGAAGGACTAGTAGGTCTATACTCATACAAATAGGGTAACAGGTTATGCTCACTAAGATGAGAAAGAACCAATTCACTCCATTTCTTATAGTGTCCTCTTGTCAACCTAATTAAACCATCCATGACACACTTCTCACATTAAATAAAAATGAGATCAAAAAATCAATGCACCCCCAAAGTGCAATGAACCAAAGAATCCCCCCAAAATAGATGATTTTGGCACTTTATATATAGTGCATGTACAATTGGCACTTGCCAAAATGAACCAAAGTGGACTTTTGATTTTGATGATTACAACATAAAATAATAAGCTATGGTAGATTCAAACAAATAAGACACAAGACCACTCAAGGATCCAACAAATTACAAGTGCCAAATATAGGCCAAAATAGACCAAATGCTTAAAGTACTATGTCTACTCAAAATTTATCCAAACTGATACTAAATCTGGAAAGTAGACAAAAAATTATGCACTTTAAAAAAAATAGCACCTGAAAATGTGTCCATATGAGCCCACACGAAGCTTCTAAAGTTGTAAAAATCAAGATTTGTGATTTTCAGAAAACATCAGGAAAAGAGACTAGGAATCACCTGCACCATTATGTAGATTGTGAAATTATACCCCAAAATAAAAAAAATATTGCTCGAAAAAAGGAGTCTGGATGATTGAGATATTGCTGTTTGAAAATCACCTTTGAAATTATTTTTTCTCAATTGCCATCGCCACACTTTGAAAATTCAAATGGCTCTAGATTTGGCTTTAGATGTCCGATTTGGATGAAACAAAATTTGATTTAGGGGTTTTTGGACCTCCTTGAGATGATGCCAACCTCTAATATTTTTGACCTACAATAAAAATATCTCAAAATAGGCTATACAATGAAACTCGTATGACTCTGATACCATGTAAGAATTTTGATATCGCTATGATACCATGTAAGAATTTTCCTAAGGAAAATAATGAAAATTTCAAGATGTAGAAGCTCAAAAGATAGTGTTAGTAAACAGATTTGTCCTTTCTTATTTCTTATGATAATAACTCTTAATGCCCAAACTATGAACAATATCTGAATACAACAGTTGAAAAGCCGCTTTATGATTGCTGGCTTTTCTCTGAATTGGAAGGTACAACTCCCTTATGGAATGATATGCAATGAATTATGTTTTGCTCCTAAATTTAACCCGGGGTATGCTCTTAACCTAAGAGAAGAAGAGGCAAATCAAATTAAGCCTAAACAGGACTTAACCCAAGCAGGAAAAGCTCTCAAATCTAAAACCAAGCAGCAAACTCACAAATCCTATGAATTTATATGCTCAGCATCTACTTACAGAAATGTAAATGAAATGATTAAAGACTTTTAATGAATCCTTCCCCGAATATCCCAAAGCACATCCTACTGTGGTTTATTCATATCCTCATGACAAAGGAATGAAACATCCTTTCCTTCCTACTGTAATTCAGATTAAAAGAAAGAATCATAGAATCAACAATTTCTAACTAAATGGAACAGAAAATCATTGACATAAAACACCCTTCAATTGACTCTGCAACATCAAGTCTCTTACACCAACAATTTTGCCGACCCTTGTATTTACTTTTACAACAGTATATATAGAGTTTACAATACACAACCTCCATGAGAATGCCAAGTATTTCAACTTCCAGAATTTGGAAAGACTAGGCACCGAGAAAGGACATCTTTAACAAAAGAATTTGGAAAGCCAATCATAGATATAGGAATAGGAACAGACATCAGAATTATGACACTTCGTTTCAAGGCTCTCATTGTCTACTTTATCATTATCCATCAAACCAACATCTTCCATTAAAACTTAAATTCTGCAGTTCATTTTAAAATTCAAATACTGATGAACACGTTTCATGGCGTTGAGCTACACTTCATTCGGCCTCGCTATGTTTCCAACCGTCAATTTTATGTATGCGAGTTCCTCAACTTAGAGCACGTGCTTCATTAAACACTTGAATCTTGCCGCATCGCATCAGACACTAACTGAGTGAGCGAGTACACGTGGCATGATCCCACATGATCGCATTCACCGGCCTGAGTTTCCATGGTCGCATGATCGCATAGCATATTTTAAATTCATGCGATCATGTGACCGCTCTATCATTTGATGTGCACTGGACTATAGCTGACAACACGTGGCACAATCTCGCATGATCGCATAGCAATATTTTAATCTATGCGATCATGCGACTACTCCTCTTTCCTTCGGCCTTTCATTGAATATCCACCTGCCAACTGCCAGACCTCTCTATCTACGTGGGACCCATTGTCGCATGATCACATAGCAATATTTTAATCTATGCGACCATGCGACCGCTCTATGATTGGTCAACTCTAATCATCTTCGGTCCCACCTGGACATGTGGAAGGATCTTGGGAACGCTTGTTGTTGTCAACCATTTTGTCTTTTCTCATCGGACATAGAATTGCGACGTGTCTTTATCCCACTTTCCCACCAAGATAACATGACATCATTCAGGGAAAGCGGCAACCACAGATTCATTAAGAGTTGCAAAGGGGTTAAGCAAACAACTAATGCACAAGGCATGACAACCATAGATGAAATCTCTCGAGCCCACAGAGCTATGCAGGAGAATACGACAGGTGTCAAGATCTCACTATGTCGCATTGGTTATTTTTCAGGCATCTTTCCATTGCAAAATACTGACCATCATCGGATCGAAACTTTGGGTGATTTGAACTGTCGATCCGATGTCATAACTCAGGTCCCGCTGAGAAACAGGGCCCACCGGAACATGTGGTGAGATCTCGCATGATTGCAAGATAGTTCTCTCAGTCTTGCAATCTTGCGACCTCCATTGATTCTTCTTTAGTACGCCACACGGTATAAATGCCTTCGGACCCACCACTCCATGTGGCTTCAATCCCGCTTGATCGCATTCACCGGCCCGAGTTTCTATTGTCGCATGATCGCATAACATGTTTTAAATTCATGCGATCATGCGACTGCTCTATGAATGGCGCAATATTTAATAACTATTCCATCTCATCATCGCACTTGCGCTGTTGGCCTTCGTGGGTCCCAGCAAAACACACTCCCATTTTCTCGAGCTTCCATTTCACCTTGTCGCATGATCGCATAGTATGTTTTAAATTAATGCGATCATGCGACCACTTTGTCTTTGGCACACGTGGACCGCACTGTTGGCAGAGGGATGTTCTTGGCAGAAAATGTATGCAGAGGGTGTGAAATCCGCATGGAGTAGTCACTGTGCCATTTTCTGCCTTGCATTATCTTCATTGTTTTGACTTCAAATTGCAATCTTTTTTAATGCACCATCATTGTATCTAATGTGTCTTCTGATCACACTTCGGAACCATATCAGATTACTCATGTTCCTTGAGATCTTCTAAATTTGTAGAATTTTATTATAATCAAAGCCTTCCACTTGCAAGCTCTACTTTTATAACCAGTGCACACATTAAGACAAGAGAAGTCTTATCAACTGGATTGTATACATTGCCCCATGGAGTGAATCTCTTAAATTTCAAATGCCAGACTTGTTATTGCATCAGTCATGTGAGAAGACTTTCATCAGATCCCAGGTATATGCCTGGAGATCATAGCTTCACAATCATCCTTCATCTGAGAAGATCATTAATGAAAACATGACATCCTTGCCGGGTTAGGAACTATCACTTACCCAACATGACAACACTTTGAACCAACCCACCCGGCTTATAAATGAGAGGGCAAGAGAAAAGGAAACCCGACAAGGATAGCCTACCTATGAAGGACTTAAACCTAGACACTAACCAGACCAGACATGACTACGACTTCAAGATCTTTCACTTTTAACAACATAGGTATGGGGTGAAAAGTGAGGCAACAGATAGCACAAGAGAGATAGACAAAATGATCAAATAATTGATTATAGCCAATTGAATTGAATACAAAGTAGGAGTTCCTGAATATATAAGCAATGCAGTAAGACTACATGATAAGGAGATGATAAGCTATCAACCACACTAGGTGGAATCACATGTCCACCAAAGGTGGATTATCCTCCATTGTACATCAAAGTATGTGGAGCAATGAGAGGATGATAATGTGATAAGAACACTAAAGGTGGATCACACACACAAAGAGGTATGAGATGACAACTATCACCATCTAAAGTGGAATTTTTCCTAACCATGTGCTAAAATAAAATGCAAACTCCTAGGTGTCTCAATGACAACTAATATGCAAATACATTATCCTAAGTAAACTTAAGTAAAGTGTAATTAGTAAATGCTTAATTACACCAACAACTATCAACTATTCATATTCCCTTTGTTTTTCGTAATTTAATTTGGTTCAAGATGCACTTGATGGTGGAGATATGGACATAAATTATTGTATGTGCATTGAGCATGTATAGATGAAAATATTACATTAGCTTGATTACTATATAAGTATTCTTCAATGAGAATGTTTTAAGTTCATGGTCCTTTAATATATAACTCATGAATGAGAAAGGATATTCAAGTATAATCTCATTTTGTTGCATCAATGTAACATAAATTATATGATTAGATGTATAAATGTAAATTATGAATTTCCCAAATTCAAGTCATACAGATACAATAGTACAAGAGATCACATAGTGGAATTTTAGAAAAAGAAAATTTGTGTTCTTCAATTGACTTAAATTTTTTTCCTTTGACAGTTGATGAAATTGGTCTTGTGATCTCAATGAAGTTGGGAAAAACATCTTTAACAAGTTTATATCCAAAGGAACATTTCACACCATAATTACGTTAATGAAGGGTATTCCCCTTTAAAAACCCAAACACAACAAAAATAGAAAAATAAACAGAAATCATAAGAAAGGAACACTTGCTTTCTATTATCCCAATGAAATGAAATCTTAATTTTCAAAAAAAATATGCTACAGCTGTAATACCCCAAAAATGGGCTATAGGTTCATTAACCTCTTACATCTTCAAATCAAACGAAATCGACATCAAAGTCCTAACCTAAGGCACATTTGCATATCATTTTATCAAAAAATGATTTTATCTTAATTCTGCATTAGAGAATATTCCTTTATCCTAATTATCTTTGATTTAATAATTATTTGGTGATAAATCCCATTTATCCTAAAGTTTGATTAATTGAATATTATGAATATTTAATTAATTAGATTTAATTCTGCCACTTAATTATTTAATTAGATTTAATTCTATTTATTCCTAAATTGTATTATTTAATTTTGACAACAAATCTAAAATCTCATGACTAATTGATTAAATTCTCATTTAATTAATTAATGTCAATTGTCAATATTTAATAATATAGTTTTTGAATAAAAGTTTGATTAAATAATTGATTAACCCATAAATTAGTTAAGTGGAAAATAAATCACTTTATTTATTAAATTAATTCATATTAAATCATGCACAATCAGAAAAGCAAGCAACTAGAAATTAACAATCAATTTTAAATTTAAACTCAACATCTGATGATGAGTTGAAATTTGATCTAAACTCTATTTTGAGTTAAACACTACTTTTGCATGATTTTTGTAAGTTAATTATCTTTGATTTCTTGATAACTCAAAAATCAACTCGAGTTTATCAAGAGTGATTTATGGCTTTTCTCAACGCATCCTCAAGCCCTGGATTTCTATAAAATCAAGGCTCAGCTCTTCATAATTATCAACACTCGAATTTACACAATTACTCTAGCGAATTGGTGATTGAAGGATTAAGCACTTGCGACACACGATTTGTGAGATCTTTCATTGTTCATCATTGTTTTACATAGTTTTCATATCATAGTTTTCATTCATTCACATCATTGTTAGATTAAATTTGCATATCATTTCAATTTCATTCTAGATTAGTTTCATATCAAGTTTTTCATCCTAATTGCATAGAAAATCCAAAAAAATAGATTAATCTACATTTATACAATTTTTCATTCTCTTGCATTCAAATCCTTCGTTTAGGTGTTGCATTGTCATTGATCTCGATTTCAATCTGAGAACACCATACTCGCACCTACTAGAAGGCAGTAAATTGCCTGGTTAGCTATATTATTCTTATTTGCAGATTTCTTGATTTGCTAACCTCTAATGTTTTACTCAAGTCTTGTGTCTACAGCTAGGTACAATTTTCACACACATTTCTGGCACCCAGCGTGGGGCCCTAAAATGGGTTTCCATTTCTTCTATATCAATTTCTATCATTTTCTACGATTTTATTCTTTGTCCGTACATTTTTTGTATGACTTTTGTCAGAAAGTAATACCAGAAGTTATTGGTTATCGTATGACAGTTGAGAATTTTGAGGCTCGTATCATAACCTGCAAATTTTCATTTGGAAACTTCTTTGTCGTTTGAATAGATACCCACTATCATACGAGTTTCCAAACAGTTGTACCAGAGGTGACCCACTGTCGTATGAGATGTAACCCATTGTCGTACGAGTTTTGATACCAGTGTTCAATTGTCATTTCAAATTTTTGGGCAGTTTATCATATTTGATCTTCAGATTTGGACTAACAGCTAACCCTAACAATTGAAATCTGCTACTTCTAATTGATCTTTGCTGATTTTGATTGGGAAAAGCATAACTAAATTGCTAAAATAGGTAAAATCTACTAAGCGCATTACAAGGAACTCAGGTATTCTTCTCGATCTGATAACACTTTGATTTGGACATAAAATGAACTCTCACGTGTCAAGCTTGTGTGACTTTTCTTGCTTTCATATCACAGACTTCATTTTTGGGCTATAAAATGAACATAGATTTGATTTTTGCATATTTGTTACACATAGTAAATAGGCCCCATGAACACTATTTGTGGATGATCTTGAGAGAGTGGGCTTCTTTTCCTTGTTCACACATGCGAAGCTCTTCTTGACGAAGGATCCCCTTGTAGGTAGGGAGGATACTGAGATTGTCTTGCATTCTACTAGATTTTTGAGTCTTCAACTTTTGATTGATACATTCTCTCTCCGGAGAGGTTGATAGATCATAAGCGGTTGACATCATAGATCTTTGTGAGATAATTTCAGTCATAGCGTGTCAGATTAATCTGTCTACTTTGTTTTGGTGAAGTGAAGAGGCTAGGGGATTATGCTCTACTTCCTTTTTGGATAGTACCAAAAACCCAGATCCTTGAATCTGATCTAGTCCCCAGGTGGTATCTTTTGCGAGTCACCTTTAGAGAGGGTTAACCATAGTGTACATTCCCTTGAATGGGTCAACCACGTGGATGAAACCTCAAGCGGTAATAGACATTTTCACCATGGTAGCAGCAGTCGCTATATAAATGTCCTTGTGGAGGAAATCTTCACAGGTGTGGTCTCTTGTTGGGCTGTCAGATCTCCCTAGCAGCTCCTAATTGATTAAATTCTCAAAATGTGTCAAAACCTTGGTGCACTTGGATTAGAGTTCACCCTCTTGAGATCACAAAAGTTGTAGAGTTAGACCATTACTACAAACCCTAGTGAGGCCAAATTTTTCATTTTCTAGGAATATGTGCGTTATTGAAAAACATTTTGGAACATACACAAATAACACTCTTAGGGATTAGCACATTAAGTCACTATTGCTTGTTCATGCACAAGGTTTCTTTTTCCCCTATTCATTATTTTCAGATGATTGCTTGCTTCCCTTGCTTGTTGTTTTGCGTGCTTGATATCTACTTGGTTATTTGAGATGAACTATTACACAGATCTTCACAATTGGGTAGAAAACTTTGCCAACAATCTGAAACTAAAACCTAAAAATTGCAAATCTGAAGAAACATTCCTCTCTAGAGTCAAAAGTTATCCCACAGTCTTAGATTGTCGTACGAGTCTTGAGAAAAAGTCATTTTAGAACCCTTGTATTGTCGTACGGGAGTTAGTACTATGTCGTACGAGTGTTGACAACAGAAATCAAGAGAAAGTTATCCATGGCAGAAACTATTGTACGAGTCTTGTCAATTATCATTTGAGAGCATACCTAGTGTTGTACGAGCCTGTAGAAACTTGTTTGAGAATTTTCAAAAAGTTAGAAACTTGTCAAATTTGTCAGGAATCTAGTTTTTATAGCCTATTTCCAGATTCTATCAAAATATTCACTGTGTTAAGAACATAGTAGAAACTAGAAAGCATTCGATCATTTACCTAAAGTGGTCTCTTGAGTCTGATTTAGCCTTCTGATTTATCGATTTGAGTCCTTTTTCATCTTGTGTAAAAACCTTGTCAAAATTATCTTCAAATTTAGTCTTCATACAAAATGGCTAGGTGTTGTGAGCTTGTGTCCGCCATCTTTTGGGCATCTACCCATACTACTAGGGCACAATATCCTTCATTTATGTCCAATATAATCTTCAATCAATCCAATCTTGACAAGGTTGCGTCATTCGATCTTCTTGAATCAAGTCATTCTTTAGTTGTCTTCATCTTGCTCTCTTGCTTCACCCAAGGTTAATGGTGGAAACTAGAGCTTCTTCACACAAGAAATCCAGAGAAGCACCTCATGCCTTACCTTTGTCTATTCACATGGGTCCAACCTTTGACGAACTATACAATTCAGGCCTTTATGAAGATGATGGTCTTGGCAATCTGCGATTAAAAATTGGTCACATACCCCCTCCTCCATCAATCCAAGAAGGCAATCAACAAACTCTACATCAATCTATTCCAAGGAGTCCTAAAACTCCTAACATGTCTCAAGGAGGGACACATCCCAGGTCTCAAGCACATCACTCTCAACATGGTGTGGATCAAGAACCCACACCTTCTGAAATTGCTCGATATCAAAATGATGATGATTTCAAGAAAATGATGAGGCATTTATTGAAGGAAGACAGAGAAACATACTTTCTAGAGTTAGCTCGTCAAGGGGCTAAACTTCCTCCCAACTTTAATGTTGAAGATATCATTACGCATGAGGAAGAAACTCCAATCACCACTATGATGAAATAGATGCATGCCATGCAAGTCAAACTTAACAAACTTGAAAAAGAAAAGGAACCTAAGGAGTTCTCCATGGAAGCTCTATGCCCTTTTCCATTTGATAAAGACTTGTACATGCCGCCATTCCCTAAAAGAGTGGAGATGCCTAAATATGATAAGTATGATGGAAACTCTGATCCTCAAGATCATGTCAGAGAATTCTGTACTCAATCTATGGAGTTCATGCACGAACCAACCTACTTAATGTGTCTTTTACCTCGATCTCTAGGAGGGTCAGCTATTCATTGGTTCTCAAAAATGTCTCCTACTATCAAAACTTTTGAGGAGTTAATCAAACTATTCTATCAACAATACTCCTACAACATTCAACATCCGGTCACAATGATTGATATCTACAATCTAAAACAGTACTCAGGAGAACCATTCCTGAATTTTCTCAAAAGATGGAGGAAGAAATTTTCTCTATATGCTAGACCCATTCCAGAAACTAAGAAGCTGGAAATCTTCATCAACAATCTTGTTTCAGAACTTAACTACCATTTGCAAATGCAAAATCATACATCCTTTGATAAGATGGTAGAAAATGCAATCAAAATTGAGAAGGTACTAGTCCAAAAGGGAGACATATCCCTTCAAAAAGACAAGTATGAATCTGGATCTAATTCTAAAGACAAAGGCAAAAACTGGAACAAGAATAAGGGCATCATCACAGATGGCGTTGTTGATACTATCTGTGCCCCATCTAAGGCATCCACTTTCAATCTCACTATTGGCACCCAAGCCATCAAAGCTTCTGAGGCTAAAGCAACATAATCTAACAAGAAGTCATCTGAATATAAACCTTGGGCTACATATCCTAAACGTAAGTTTAATCCTCTTGGAGAGTCCTTGGAATCTGCCATGAAAACTTTATTGGCTAACAACATCATCTCCTTGCTTGAGATAAATTTTTTTGATCTTGAACCTAAACCAAAATGGTGGAGAGAGAATGATTTTTGTGACTTCCATCGCAATAAGGGTCATAAAACTAATAAATACATCCACTTGAAACACATCATACAAGACAAAATTGATAATGGAGAAATTGTAATTGAAAATCATAAAAGAAATAATGATCATACAACATTCACAAAGCCATTTCCAAAACATAATCAAGGAGATTCATCTTCTTAGCCTAATATGGGTGCTAAAGTCAATTATGCCTACTCTAGAAACAATGCTGTAATCAATATGGTTGAACCATGCCTATCTAAACGTTGCAATGTCATCACAATTGTAAGAAGAGATAGAGATAATCAATCAGCAAATGCAGTTACTTGATCACAAGCTTAGGCACATCTGCAAGGACAAATCCCAGATTCATCTAATGTCCCTAAGATGCCTTTCAATCTTTCATCTACTTCTAAACAAAAGGTTGCCTCTAAATCATCAAAACCTAAAGACACGAGGCCTACATCATATAGTATTGTCCAACAACTCCAACATACAAATGCAAAGATCTCCATGTTTGAGTTGCTTCGGATATCTCCAGCTCATAGAGCCATTTCGAACAAAGCTTTTCTCGGATCCAATGTTCTTGACAACCTTGATTTAGATAGATTCTAGGCTATGGTTGGTCATCTAACGTCTCCATAGTATATCTCCTTTTTAGAAGAAGATGATAATTCCTTGAGTCATCCACATAACCAGCCCTTGCACATTGAAGTATTAATCCAAAACCATCATGTCAAACATGTGTTGCTAGATGGGGGTGCTGGTCTCAACATTTGTTCTTATAGCTTGATCACACACTTGGGATTATCTGAAACTTCCATTGATCCTAAGAAGAAGATAACTATCAAAGCATATGATGAGCAAGAAAGGTCTTCTAAAGGAACTATTGTCTTACCTATCAGAACAAGACCTGTTATCAGAGACACCATATGTTAAGTTCTTGATCTACCTTTGGCTTACACCATCCTTCTAGGGAGACCCTGGATACATGAAATGAAAGCTATTCCTTCCACATACCATCAATGTGTGAAATTTCCTTATGAAGGAGTAGAGGTGATGATTCCAGCTGACCTATACACAAATTTCAATGCTTTGAAAGAAAGTGCTGATAAACTTGTTCCTAATAATAGAGAATCTTCCACTAAGCAGCTAGACATTACATCAACATCCAAGATAGAGACATTGCTAAAGAAGTCAAAATTAAGGATAATCGTATGGAAGAATACACAATGGAACCTATTTTATCCCTTACATCTCTCCCATTGTCCCCAAAATCTTATGGACAACCATTTGACAAAGTGAAACCTATAGCTAAAGAATCCCAAGTCATATTCAATGGAAGCTTTGGCACAGAGCAAGTAACTAAACAAGAGTTTGAGGAAGATGAGGCTGTGCTTGCATGGTTATACAAGGATGAACCTCAATCCTAATTAATCCTGAAATGTGACTCCACTTCAAGCAAAATTCCTTAGAAGTCATATGGACCAGGGGACAAATTGATCACAAAAATGGGATATACTGGAAAAGGACCTCTAGGACTACAAGGTAAAGGTCTTCTATCACCTCTTGATCATCATGGTCAAACCAACAAGAATACAATAGGTCTAGGATATAAGAAGAATCCTTTCTATCTTAACAAGAACTCCCCATATGTCTTAGAACAGATCGAACCAACAGAGGCAACAACACAACAATTTGACAGTGATGATTCATACACCACTGAGGAGCTCATTCCTTATGAGTGTTTGCCTAAAGAAATAAAACACATCCTTGAAGTTGAAGATGATCCAGTAAAAAGAATCAATGTAGTAGAAACACAACCGTTAGAATAACTGAGAGGGGGGGGGGGAATTAGTTATCCATAGTACCAAATCAAAATGTATAATCTAAAACAGTTTACTTAAACTTCTACAGCTCGGTAACATAAAATACTATAATGTTTGTGCTTTTACCGATTACCAGTCAATAGTATATAATGATTACCGATCAAATCTAACATGTAATATGCAAAGTATGATAACAATCAATCACCACAATGAACACATAACACAAAAGATTTAACGCGGAAACCTCGTGAAGGGAAAAAACACCTAGGACTGGCAACCCAAAAATGTTCACTCTTTTGATGTGAGGTCGGCGAAGACCCAACCCTGTTAAAGGTTACAAACACATTGTGAGGTGTGACCTTGTTAGAGGATTTTAGACCAACCGTTATTGTCCAACCAACATTCACTATGGGGTTGATAGGATAACAATGTTCATTCTATGAATGATATATATATATATAAGACTTTCAAGTCCACTCTGTTAAGAGATTTCTCTATTTACAATGGTTAAAATGTAATAGCAGTTGATCTGATTACAATATAACTTCAATTGCAGATGTTCAGATCTATATTATGCTCATTCAAATCCTTTGATCAGTATAACAATTGTGTATCAATAATAATCAATGACTTACTGCCACTCGGTAATAGCTTTCTGACACTCGGTAAACTCTACAGTTCATTTCTCCTTAACCAGTTTGATCAAGCATAAATGAAGCTTGTTCATGCAACAATTCTGTAGTCCTTCTTCTTCTGGCATGAGTTTCATAACAAAAATTTGGTCTCTTAAATAGACAAGTAAACTATTTTCTTTTCCTTCATTATATTTTGCCGCTTATTCTACTTCATCCATTTTACCACTTAAACCTTCCTCAGCTGATGTGCTAGTAACACATTTTGATTTCATCCTTTAGATCTTCCTTGAATTATGCTAGCCATTGATCTTCGTAACAAACATTATTTCCATCATTGATTTTGATGTACTTTACAACTCATCAATCCTTAATGGCTAAACTAATCATTTAGTTCCTTTTCTCCTACCCGGTTAACAAAGAAATGTGTCAGTGAACACAAGCTCAGTTCATACTGTGCTCGGTATACACTATACTACTCGGTGTATACTGTGATGCTTCATCAATCGACCACATTGCCTTGTGCCTTTTAGCTCTTTTCCTCATCATAGATGAATGAAACATAATCAAGTCAATAACATAAGGTCATAGATTCATCAACAAGTTACCCAATGTATTCCGTATCCTCATCTGTCATATACATCTTCCTCATGTAGATATTTCTATTCTTCATCTCTCTTACTCCTTTTCTATAGATGTTTAAGTATAGTAACTTACAAAATAAGTGCTATCAAACTAGTTGATATCAATGACAACATATTACTGATTTAATCATATTACATATCTAATCAGCAACTCGGTGATCTCTAATCAAAGATCTTCAATTAGGTTCTAAATCAGTTGTAGGTCATCAACAAGAACATACTATAGCACAAGAGACAATTGCACCACAAGAACCAGCTGATCCTAAAGATGAACACAAAGACAAAGAGGAAGGTGGTAGCTATTCTGAGATAGATTCTCATGAGTAAGAATTCAAATTAGAATCTAAGGGTAACCCTTCTTGGGGTATCCATCTTGACTTTACACATGTTATTAGATTTCCTCGAGGCATGGATGAGGAATCAAATGACTATGAATGGGGAGCCATTCCAGAAGAAGATGAACTTATCACAAAAAAAAATGTTGATGTTATTCATTAATATGCACCTAAACCCAACGTAAGTCTAGAGAAAAATGATGAACTTAATAAGTTTGATCCACCGATGGCTGAAGTGGACTCCCACAATGACATTGAGCCTATTCATGAATTGAATGTCTTAAGTTGTAATATCACCTTTGAACTAGAGCATCGGGTTAGGACCGATGATGACAGATCCATATCCATAAACACTATCTCCCAATCTTTCCCCATTTTGACTATCCAACATCCTGAACTTCTTGATCAAACCTCCACAAATCTGAGCCATGGTATTTATACCTGCCCAAATGACTATGCCCTTTCTTTCTACCTTAATGTATTTGAGCCTATGAGGACTTCCATCAGTGAACCGAGCGTTAGTATGACAGAGTCGGACATCAAGTATCTTAGTCAGAAAAATAAGAACAAGAATAAAAAGAAAATGAGTTTTGAGGGTGAAAACCACTTTGTGGCAGTCTCAAAACCTACAAAAGTAAAAATAAAAGATGTATCCAAAGGTGAAAACCTCTTTGAGGCACCTAAAGATGAGATATTTGATGTCCTTTCGAGTCATTTACATGATAGATCTCTAGTTCTAATTGATCTCACTCAATCTATCAACTTGGGAACAATAAAAGAACCACGGTTGATTCATGTAGCACAATCCTTATCACAAGAAGAAAAGAAAAAAATTACCACATTCCTAATAGAAAAGAAGATCAACTTTGCATGGAAATATTTAGATATGCCAGGGTTGGATCCTGATCTTATAATGCACCATTTATCTATAGCTCCAGGCGTCAAACTTGTTAAGCAAAACTTGAGAAAGATGCATCCACATGTTGCACTCTTGGTCAAAGCTGAATTAGAGAAACTACTAAAAGCTGGATTCATCCATGTTATTGACTATGCTGAATGGATTTCAAATATTATACCTGTATCCAAACCAGACAAGTCTATAAGAGTATGCACAGATTTTAGAGATGTAAACAAAGCATGCCCTAAGGATGATTTTCCACTACCTAACATTGATATGATAGTGGACATGACTGCGGGCTTCAAGATGTATTCTTTAATGGATGGTTTTTCTAGATACAACCAAATAAAAATTGCTCCAGAAGATCAAGAGAAAACTATTTTCACATGTGCGTGGAGTACCTTCTATTGGAATGTCATGCCATTTGGTTTGAAGAACGCAGGTGCTACATATCAGAGAGCTATGACGTCTATTTTTCATGACATGATGCATAGAACTATGGAGGATTATGTTGATGATACTTTAGCAAAATCTATGATAAGATCTAAACATCTAAATGATTTGAGCAAAATATTAGATCGAATGGAGAAGTTTAGTCTCAGACTGAACCCTAAGAAATGTGCTTTTGGTGTCACTTCTGGAAAGCTCTTAGGCTACATTGTTTCAAAGAAATGAATTGAAGTAGATTCAGAAAAGGTTAAAGCTATCATGGAGATGAAACCTCCCAATAATATCAGTCAAATGAGAACATTACAAGGGAGAATACAATTTATCAGATGCTTCATATCTCAGCTAGCTGACATATCACAACCTTTCACGAAAACATTACATAAAGGTGTGACATTTGCATGGAACGAGGAATGTGAAAAGAAATTTAATCATATCAAGAAATATCTATCAAATTCTCCTATTTTGATGCCTCCTATTCAAGGGAATCCTTTGATCCTATATGTCTCTGCTACCGATACATCACTAGGGGCATTGCTAGCACAACATGATGAGAACAAGAAGGAAAGAGCTATATACTATATCAATAGAACATTGGTAGCATATGAGAATAACTATTCCATGATTGAGAAAGCTTGTCTAGCTATGATCTTTTCATCACAAAAACTATGACATTACATGTTAGCTCATACCACACATTTAGTAGCTAAGATTGATCCATTAAAGTACCTACTAAGCAAAGCTTCTCTCATAGGTAGACTAGCTAAATGGGTAATGCTACTAAGTGAATTTGACATTGAATATGTTGAAATAAAAGCTATCAAAGGACAAGTTATTGCTGATCAACTGACGGACGCACCTTTGTTTGATGATACACCAATGCAAATGGAATTCCCAGATTCCTCTATCATGAATCTTTCTTCTAGAGCATGGAAGTTATTCTTTGACGGTTCCTATACATAGAATGGATCTGGAGCAGGCATATTATTCATCAATCCTCAAGGATACTCAATCCCTAAAGCATTTAGAATCAAGTTTCCTTGCACAAACAATATTGCTAAATATGAAGCCCTTCTTAATGGTACGAAGATAGCAATTGAGTGGAGAGTAACAGAGCTACACATTCATGGAGACTCACAACTTGTAATACATCAAGTCAATGATGTGTATCAAATGAAAGATGGAAAGATAATCCCATACAATAGAATGGTAGATAATCTAAAGAAATATTTCATATCTATCACCTTTGAGCTGCTGATGTTATGGAAATGCTATCTACTTTACTACAATAACTCGAACATGAGCTACACTATGAGTTCCTGGTGGAAGCACTATCTTATCCTGCATATGATTCCCTTGATACCCGCATGATCTGCACTATTGTAGGTCATGATTCATCCAGATATAAAAACCTTTTCTCCTATCTCCAAGACCAAATCATTCCCAATATCTTCAATCACCATGAGAAAAGATACCTTATCTGCACTGCATCCTAGTATGTTATCATTGGTCATGATCTATACAAATAAGGTCTAAATGGTACACTTCTCATATGTTTAGAATGGGAAGAGTCTCAACATGCATTAGAGGAAGTCCATGAAGGTATATGTGGCTCACATTTGAATGGTTTAACACTAGCTCAAAAACTTATTAGGGCTGGGTACTATTGGCCTAAAATGGAAAAAGAGGCTATCAAGTTTGTTAAGAACTATCAAAAGTGCCAAGTACATGGTAACTTAATTCATGCACTAGGGAGAGATATAATTCCCTTTACTACACAATGGCCTTTTCACCAATGGGCATTTGACCTTATAGGTGCTACCCATCCACATTCTTCTAATGGACATACTCATATTATTACAGCTACAGACTATTTCACAAAATGGGTAGAAGCAGTCCCTTTGACTCAAGCAACTGGCAAAAAAATTTCTATGTTCATTCTGAACTACATCATATGTCGGTATGGTATCCCACACTCTATAGTCACAGATAATGGTGGATAATTCAAGAACATAGACTTAGATGATTTATGTGCTAAACTCAAGATTACACAACATTGGTCATCTATTTACTATCCTCAAGGGAATGTACAAGAAGAGGCTTCAAACAAGAATCTATTGAAAATCTTACACCGTACAGTTAATAAAATAGGAAGAGTCTAGCATCTCATGATCAATCCAGCTCTCTAGGCCTATAGAACAAGTATCAGAACACCCACTGGGGCTACACCATTCACTTTAGTTTATGGGTCTGAAACGGTACTGCCTATTGAGGTTGAGATCCCATCACTAAGAATCATAATGCATGGTCTAGTAACTAATGATGACTATAGAGTGTCTAGGTTGTAAGAACTTGAGCTACTAGATAAGCACAGAAAAGCAATGTATGATCATATTAGAGTATATCAGAAGAGAATGTCTAGAGGTTACAACAAGAAAGTCAAACACAAAGAATTTCAAGTTGGTGATCTAGTCTTGAGAGAGAATCCTAAAAATCAATCACATAGAGAGCGCAAGGGGAAGTTTGAACCCAACTGGTTTGGCCCCTTTTTTATCATTGCTACTTTTGGCTCTGGAGCCTATCAACTCTCAATGACTAAAGGAGAACAACTGTGAGAACCAATCAATGTTCTCCGTTTGAAGAAATTCTACGCCTAGGGCATTCAATCTATGGTAAAATGTCCTAAAAAAAACATAAAAATAAAAAAAAGACTTGAAAAAAATGAACATCTTGGTGAAAACCTAGCAATAGGCACCTTGATGATTCACAAAAAAGTAAAAAAGATAAAAAATACAAAAAAAAATTAAAAAAAGGAAAAATACAAAAAAAAATGAGAAAAAGAAAAAGTGCCTTGGTGAAAACTTGGAAACAGGTGCCTTGGTAGCAAAAATAGAATCTCTGCCAAGATGGTGAAAACTCAGCAAATGGGTGTCACTTGTTTCAAAATGCTCCATCTATCAGTGCAATCTTGGTCTTTCCCAGCTTTCAGTCTTGCTTTAGTTTGTACATACCTCCCAGTTTGTTTCTACATTCATGTTTTCAATAAGTCGGTCTGTACACCAATCGACTCAAACGTTTGTCTCCTATCAATGTTCAAACTTGGGGACAATCAAAGTCATATCCTACAGTCCTCAGTATCTCAAACATATCATATACAGTCAGGGTCCTTTGAAGCTACATCTGAGTTAGTCAGTCAGTCTCCTCTCTAGAGAGGATTTTACATCTACAACAACGCAATCAAACATCAAGACGAATGAAAACAATCTATGCTTCACATGCTTTTATCTCCTTGTATGCTTACTGATTCACATTGAGATTTTTGCATATTGCGTCCTTTCAAGATCTTCAATGATGTCCTTTATAGGATTTAGAGAGTGATGAATGGGGGCATAATCTTTTCTTTGTTTTCTACTTGTATGTGACAATCTAACAACTTTGGAAATTATGGATTTAATGGTGTCCGTCTGTAAGAGCCTCTATCTTGTATTGGATGGCCATGCGTACTTCAATCATTGATACTTGGAAACTTCAAGGAATTTGGATCTAACTATTGTCTTTTTGAGTGATTTCTTACTCCTATTGTGAAACGTGATCTTACCTAAGGATGTGAATGATAAAGGGTCACTAAGGGTAATTCACATTGGATTTGGAATGATCTCTTGACTATTTGATGTGTTTGTAATGCAAGGCATATTCTAGTCATCATGACGTCTATGTTTTGATGCTTGTACAAATTGGTATATCAAAATGGACATGATATTCGGGTCATCTTGGCACTTGTTCCTTGGTGCTTATATCTAATCTGACATTCCGAAAACAAAATCAATATTCATATGTCCATGGTTGTCTAATCAGTGGGCATTTTGTTGATCCTTGAGCATACAAATCAATATTTATATGTCTATAGTTTCCTAACTAGTAGGCATTGTATTGATTTATCCGATTACCTAAAAAAGATCAATGATGAAAACAAATTGACACATGATCAGTGACTAGGTCCTAGGTCTTAGGTTTGTATTTCATTTTGCATGTCATTTTTGCACTTTGCATGATTGCATGATCTCACAAATTGTTGAACACACTTAACATGCTTAAACGATTCTTCTAAACTAAACTTACACTTGACATGAAGAGCTGAATATCACACGAAGGTTTCCTCATAGAACTGCAAGCAGTCACCATCTTGGGTTAAACATCCTTTTGAGATAAGACTGAGTACTTGTCTTCATCAATACCTGCAAAACATATCATGTGTATCATTGCATATTCATGATCATTCCATCTATTGCATTGCATTACATACATGAGCATCATCAAAATCATACATTTCCATAATCAATTACATTTGCATAACATTCATACATTTGAAAAAAACCATTGCATTGCATGAATCCATACATACATTCTACACTACTCATGGCATTTACATCACATGATATCATCATAAATCAAAACATGACATGTACAAATGAAGTCATAACCAAACTCTCTATCTCATATCATATAACTCGAACTAGTCAAGGGTGCACTACTGGCACAAAGTACAAAAGAATGTGCTCATGTGAGCTATCAGAAGTCAGAACAATATACATGAACAAAATGGCAAAATATATTAGAATATCTAGACAGATCAGCTATCTGCCTGATCCTCTACATCTGGTGGAGGTGGTGGTGGTGCACCAGGAACTACCTTGGCTCGAGGTGCCCTAGCTCCCTTTGATGCTATCATATATTGAGAGTATGTCAGTAATCTCTAACCCATAGGAACAACAACATAATAAGCAGATACATAGTAAGCAACTTGAGAGGTTTGATGTGTCACCTCTGTCTGTAATCTCCTGTTCTCCTCTCGGAGCTCGGATCACTATTTGTCAACCTCTGTGAATCACTCTTCAAAATGAGCACTCCGTACTCTCAGGTCTCTCACCTGTAATCTTAGTCACCTAATAATCTCTTCGGAGGACAATGTTGCACTAGGATATGCATTTGCCACAGTCATCTTTGTATCTCTTGCTGGCTGATCAATAACCTCTGCTCTTTGCGCCTTATGACGTCTCACCTTAGCACCAAGGTAAAAATCTATATCATCCTGTATAGGATCGGGACCAACACCTACATCCTTCTATGCACCTAGCACCTCATTGGCACTACCAACACTGCCTAAAGTGGCACTCTCTCCTCTAGTATATCTCCTTGATGTACTTGTAGGCACGCCTACTATAGAACTAGTGGGATGAGGTGGACTCATATGACCAGATGGTCTCTGTGGTGGATTCACTACTGCTCTTGGCCTCCGAGGTGTAGGCTGGGGCATTAGAACCTGTGTGCATCTCTAACCTTGTACCATGGGAGCACCTGTCACATCCATAACATCCTCCATACTCGATATCAGCTTTGTGGGATTCGAAAACCTGTAAATGGGATTCTCTGCAAGCCATGCAATGAAACCATATGTAGCCCCATCATTTGGAACATCTGGCCGGTAGTCCTAGTCTCTACCGACATAGCTGCTATACTCCTATATGCAAAGAGAATATGAAAATTGAGGACCCCATCCTAGTCCAAGCTCTCTGACTATCTGTGCATAAGTAGCATTGTTAGGATAATAAGCAAAAAATGCAAATATTAACAAACAAGAGAGAACACAATAACATAGAATTTAACGTGGTTCACCCAATCCAAGGATGTGTCCACCAACAGTGAGTCCAATATCTTTATTATTATCCAGCGATTACAATCTAAAACCTGCAACTCAATACTACCGCAGGAAGCTACAATAATCCCTCATATATTCAACCTCAAACCCTAAGCCCTTTTTACAAGTATTTTTGACATAACAAAATTAGGGAAAAAATACTCCGACTAATAGAAAATAGATGGCCGACACATTACAATATTATTAAGTCATTCTTAGCATCAAGGGGTGTTGCCCCTCAATCCCGCCCTGGGGCACTGCCCCTCAGGGGGCCCCGCAAGGGGCACTGCCCCTTGACCCCATTAGGGGCTCTACCCCTTGACCCCGTGGATAAGTCTGATTAGGCTCCACATACATAACAAGCATGATCTTGTGGTGCATCTTGAATGATGTCGTACTATCACCACACCCTGGTAATGATGAAATGCTCCAACACTGTGGTAGATCTCCCAATAAGCACTCAACTATGGAAAAAGTGACTGAATTTCTCTCGAGCAATGGGCCAAGCCTCTATTTAAAGATATGGATGCCAAATCACAAATGTACTATCATCAAGACAACATCTCTAGTACTCTATATGTCCCATGCACCCGTGTAATGTATCTAGAATAAATGTATATCACCGGTTCCTGTGGCTAGCCTTGACCCTGGCATACTGGTCTACAAACTAGAATATGCTCCTAGGCCCAAATTTGAAGAACCAAAGCACTAGAAGAAAATGACTTTCTCTCCTAATACTTGATCTCATGCATCTCAGAGAACATATGAGCCAGCATACACTGACCCCAACCCAACTCAGACGGAGTAGCCATCAACCGTGAAACCATCGGGGCCCAGCCCATCAAGAGACCGTTCTTCTGACAGTCTGACATAATGATCCCTCCTATCATGCTGGCTATAATACACTCTAATCTATGGGTCTCCCCATAGTGCTGAACTAATTTCTCCTAGGAAATAGAATCAGTAAGCTTGGTATCATCTCCAAATAAATGTTTGAATGCATGTAATCCTGAGTTCCCCAAACTCACGTAATCAGGCCGTAGACCATGGAATAGAATGTGGAGTATCCTATAGACATCCTCTAGTGTAACTGTGATCTCTCCTATAGGGAGGTGGAAGGTCTGGGTCTCTGAATGAAATCTCTCAATCAGTGCAGTCAAAAGTCTGTGGTTTACCCTAATTGCAGGCAACTGAATTAGATACTCAAAGCCACAGCTCGCAAGATGTACCCTCATTAGGTCAGGCAGTAAAATGCATAATCTCTGAGTGGCTAGGTGTGATATGCGCACATGGTTATCGGGATAGACATCCTACACAACATAAAAACCAAGAATCCTATCAGTAATTTGGTTGAAAAATAGGCTAACAGTACAGAAATTGAAAAGTTGACTATCTGATGCAGGAGCATCTTGCGTGTAAGAGAAATCTTGCATCACCCAAAAATATTTTTGGTTTTGTTTTCAATAAGGGCTATCTTGTGTAGAGATGCTATTTCTAGAAAGTTGCTATTTTAGTAATTTTTTGTTCATGCTCAGAATGGTCTGTTTTCTTCCTTGGAGGTTCATTTTGGTTATATCAGCCTCCCAGTAAAGTTTCTTTGTCGGATCAAGTCTAGTCTTGAAGATATTGAAAATTTTCAGAATTGGAAATAGGGTACAGAAACTTTGAACTCAGTGTTGAAGGCTTTAGAGGCCCCGAATGAGGTCAAAACTTCAATTGAATGAAGCTTTCTTGATTTAGGTATTGTAGAGCACTTCACGCCCTTTCTGAAATGGGGTTATAATAGTCAATCGGGTCAACGGGTGATGACTTATGGTCTCCGGAAGTTGGGTCACCTAAAATGGTGAAAAATGATTTTCTTTCAAAATTTCTGTTTGGGTTTCAAAAGTTGTTTTGAGTCGACTCTTATGTAATAAATTGTAAAATAAAATAATTCTAAGTTTGGTCGACCTTATTGGCCAAAATTCTAGAACCTTCTCGGGCAGTGGAAATTGAATATATAAAGAAGGCCCGTAGTGTTGTCTTAGGCAGTTTAGGGGCAGTTCAGAGTAGTTCAAAGTAGATCTGGGTAATGATTCGAGGCTTTGTCCCTTAGAATATTGTAAGGAAGATGCCCATGTGGCTTTGCATATTGTAATTCTGAAAGTTTGTAATTCCACATTTGTGGAGATAATAAGAAGCTCATTTTTCTATTCTTGCAAAGTGTTGTTGTTCTCTATTTCTATTATGTGTTTGCAGTATTGAGGGGAGCACACTTCATCAAGTGGTATCAGAGCAAGAGTTCTTGAGTGTATAAATAGATCACCGATTGTGAGGCAATTTGCACCAGGACCGTGGGTTAGGGTTTCTGTGTAAATAGATCACCGACTGTGAGGTAGTTTGCACCAGGACCGTGGTTAGGGTTTCAACACGCATCACGAAAATGCCTCCATGAAGGGAGCATGGAGGAAGAGCTGGTGTTGTAACACCCGAGGTTAGAGTGCTCTAGAGACAAGTGCGAGCATTGCAAGAAGAGATTCGCAGAGGAATGAATCTTAATGTCAGAGATGAAAGTGAGGATGAAGCCGAGGGAGAAGGAAATTCTGATCAAGAAGAAGGCAAAATTTTGAACTAGGAGGAAGAAAGACTTTTTCGGGCCATTTCCAAGATCAAGAAAGGACCTAAGATTGAGGTTCCTACATTTTAAAAAATCTTAACCCAGAAGAATTGATCAACTGGATGAATGAATGTGAAGAATATTTTGAGTATGAATATATTGAGGATCCTGATAGGGTCAAATTTGTGAAGGCCAGACTAAAGGGCCATGTGAAGATCTGGTGGCAAGAGATTCAATTGGAGTGAAATAGAAGAGGAAAGGATAAAATCAAAAGATGAGATCGGATGGTGGATAAATTGAAGCGATAGTTCATTCCTGTTGATTACGAGCTTGATCTACTGAAGAAGATGCAAAGTTTGAAGCAAGCAGGAAGATCTGTTCAGGAGTATATAGAGGAGTTCTATCGAATTCTCATTAGAATAGGCCATGCAGAAGCTAATAAGGAGAAATTTTCCCGTTACCTTAATGGGTTGAGGCCGAGCATTTAGGAGGAGTTGAATCTAGTTTGAATGAACAATATTGAAGAGGCATACCAGTTTGCCCTAAAAGTAGAGGAAAAGCTGAATAAGAAGTTTGAGAGCAGACAAAGCGGAAGAGGTCGCGATGCAAGATTTGGTGGATGGTCATATGGAGATCGAAATGAAGATCTAAAAAAGAAGGATGAGGCTAGTAACAGTCAGAATCAGAGAGAAGATAATTTCAATCATTTCCATGATTAGAATAATAGAGATCAGAGAGGAAGAGGAAGAGGACAAGGATCTGGAAGAAGAGGCTTCCATGGAACATGTTTTCACTGTGGAGAAGAAGGTCATCTGGCATTTGAATGTCCTCAATGCCAACGAAGGACAAATAGGAGAAATGAAGGCTAGACTAGAGTTGCACATGTAGATGAAGATGCCAGATCATCACATTCTGAAGATGCTGAAAAAGGAGAAACATTGATTAACAAAAGAGTCTTGATAAGTGGTGAGAATGAACCTGAGCAAAGGAGGAGCCTGTTTCACACCAGGTGCAAGTGTGAGGGTAAGTGTTGTGATGTGATTATTGATAGTGGTAGTACTGATAATTTGGTGTCAGAAGAGATGGTGACAAAGTTGAAGCTCAAGAGGCAGAAACACCCACATCCATATTGGGTTGCCTAGGTGTAGGATGACCACAAGGTTATGGTTAGTGAATAGTGCCTAGTGAAGTTCAAGATTGGCAAATACCATGATGAGGTACTATGTGATATCATATCTATGGATGCATGTCATATGTTGTTGGGTAGACCTTGGCAGTTTGACAGGTGTGCTGTACATGATGGTCGTGTGAATACCTATTCCCTAACAAAGGATGGAGTGTGACATAAGCTAAAACCATTGAAGGAAACAAAAGAAAAGGTATGTGGTAATGAAAGAATAACTTTTGTTGATAGAGGAAATTTCTTAGATGGTATGCGGCATGCGTATATGTGTTTTACCTTAATTCCAAAGGCTAGGAAAGAGGAAGTAGAAGATGTACCTATAGAAGTTGCAGAATTATTGAATGAGTTTCAAGATATTGTATCCGATAATGTGCTTGATGGATTACCACTAGTAAGAAAGATCAGTCATCAAATGGACTTGATTCCAGGAGCTAGTTTGCCAAATAAGGTAACACATAGAATGACACAAGTAGAAAGTGAAGAGTTGAAGACAGATTTGAAGTTTAGTTCATCACATCATCCACAGATTGTATATGGAAGTATTCCTAGAAATGTATCTAAGTTGAGGAAGATAGATAAAGGAGAAATAAGTAGTGATGAAGCTGAGGATTTTGCAAAACATTTGAAGAACATCCATGAGGAGGTGAGGAAGCATATTACCAAGATGAATGCACAATATAAGGGTAAGGAAGATGAGAAAAGGAGGCATAAGGAATTTCAGGTTGGAGATAAAGTCATGGTTCATTTGTGGAAGGAGCGATTTCCAGTTGGTACATATAACAAGCTAAAAATGAAGAGGTTTGGGCCATGTAAGATATTGAAGAAGCATAATTTTGGAAATGCCTATGAGGTTGAGTTGCCTATAGAGCTGAATATTTCACCAGTATTTAACATTTCAAATTTGACAGTATCATGAAGGGTGCGTTGAAGATGAGATCACAACAGAACAGTGGAGTATTCCATCAACTAGTTCAGATACCAAGGAGATTGAGGACATATTGGATAGTCATGTTGGCAGAAGCACAAGGAACAGGAGATGTGAAGAATATCTAGTCAAATGGAAAGGATGACCTATTGAAGATTCATCATGGATAACAAAGGAGGAGGTTAACTGTCTTGGTTTCCCTCTTCACACCTGAGTCGTGACAGGGTCACTTCTCAAATTACCTCGAGTGTCTTATGCAGGAGCATCCTGGGTGTAAGAGCAATCTTGCATCACCCAAAAATATTTTTGGTTTTGTTTTCAATAAGGGCTATCTTGTGTAGAGCTGCTATTTCTGGAAAGTTTCTATTTTTAGTAATTTTTTGTTTGTGCTCAGAATGGTGTATTTTCTTCCCTGGAGGTTCATTTTGGTTATATTAGCCTGCTAGTAAAGTTTCCTTGCCGGATCAAGTCTAGTTTTGAAGATATTAAAAATTTTTGGTATTGGAAATAGGGTACAGAAACTTTGAACTTAGTTTTGAAGGCATTAGAGGCCCCGGATGAGGTTGAAACTTCAACAAATGAAGCTTGCTTGATTCAAGTGTTGTAGAGCACTTCACACCCTTTCTGAAATGGGGTTATAATAGTCAATCGGGTTAACGGGTGATGACTTATGGTCTCCGAAAGTTGGGTCGCCTGAAAAGATGAAAAATGATTTCCCTTCAAAATTTTTGTTTGGGTTTCAAAAGTTGTTTTGAGTAGACTCTTATGTAATAAATTGTAAAATAAAATAATTCTAAATTTAGTCGGCCTTATTGGCCAAAATTCTGGAACCTTCTAGGGCAATGGAAATTGCCTATATAAAGAAGGCCCGTAGTGTTGTCTTAGGTAGTTCAAGGGCAGGTCAGAGTAGTTTAGAGTAGATCTGGGTAATGATTCAAGGCTTTGTCCCTCAGAATATTGTAAGGAAGATGCCCATGTGGCTTTGCATATTGTAATTCTGAAAGTTTGTAATTCCACATTTGTGGAGATAATAAGAAGCCCATTTTTCTGTTCTTGCAAATTGTTGTTGTTCTCTATTTCTATTATGTGTTTGTGGTATTAAAGGGAGCACCCTTCATCACTATCTCAGAAGGTACATTAAATGCTTTAGGATTAGCCTATGAAATCAAAAAATTCAAATTTTTGACCTAAAGGGGTGTTTTTAGCTCACTGTTATCCATATGACAATGCAGATTGGCATGAAAACTCGTACGAGTTTCAGTAGCTTATCATACGACAAATCGTGGTCATACGACAATGTATATCTTACCATCGACATATGAGGGACCCGACGAAATGTTGTACAACTCTTGGGCCCCTCTCATTCAAGTTTCTACTAGTCATGGGACGACACTCTAAATGGAATTGAAAAGTCGTATGAGTCACAATGGACAGTCGTATGAGTTTCCATGCATGCAAAAATTGAAAAATCCTAATGTACAAAAAATGCCCTAAAAATGCTAAAAATAAGCAAAAATAGAATTTACAAAGAGGCATAGAGCTCCACTTACCAGATGTCCATAATGCGGAGGTCTCTAATGTTGCTGGCTATGCTCAAAATGGTGGGAAGAGACAGGTACTTTCATCTTGGCCATTTTCTCACCCAGAGGGCTCGACCAAGGTTTCAAAAGTCAAATGTGAATAATGAATTGAAAATGACCTTTTTGGCCCTTATATAGCTTTTGACCTAATTTTCAAAAGTGCTCCATTTTTCACAAAAATTGCACCCCTAGCTAATTTCAACATTCTAAACCCATTTTTGGGATCAAAATCAAAATCTAAGATTATTTACATTATCAAAAGTGCAATTTCAAATTTTTTGAACCCAGGACGACCGACTACTTGCATAATCGACCTTCAAACATCAAAGAATCTAGAATTTAACTTAACTGATTACCTAACATCAAACTATCAAAATTTCAACTTGGTCAACCATGGTCAACTCATGGTCAAACCTAGTCAAACTTGGTCTCCAGGACCTCCAAATGATGCAGAACGCATTCTCGAATGTGTATAACCACTTTCAAATCAATTAACATGCTTTTGAACCATTTAACACTGAATTTTCTTGACAAATTTCAATTTTAATCCTGAAGGGGGCATGGTATTGCACATCAATCAAATTTGTAAATCAAATCTTTCCTCAGTAATCAAGACAACAACCATGTCTAGTTGCTGATTCATCAAAAGACCTCATCGCTTGTGGCACATCGCTTGCGGAATATCAGATTCATCGAGATCCATATCAATCTGGTATCCTAATCTATCTTGTAAACTGTATCAGCTTTTTGTAACCAATGGTTCATTAGTGTTATTTCCTTGATTCTTCATAACTAAAGGGTTCAAATGTGATACCAATATTGATTCCTCTAGACATTCAAGTCTGGAATCAGGTCACTCACTTCTTCGTAATCATAAGGTTTAGAATCAGACATTTTGATACTTTTTCGTAATCACCAGTTCATTGTTGCTATAGTTAACATTATCTTTGGTCAATCAGGGCCTAAATCTAACATCTTCAAATCTTTCAATCAATTTTTTTTCTTAGAATTGGTTAATCTTTCAAATCAGTTCCATACATAAAAAATAGACTAATCTTTGAACCACTGCGCTTCGCACAGTAATTCAAAGAGGGGCAAAATGTAATACCCCAAAAATGGGCTATAGGCTCATTAACATCTTACATCTTCAAATCAAACGAAATCGACATCGAAGTCCTAACCTAAGGCACATTTGCACATCATTTTATCAAAAAATGATTTTATCTTAATTCTGCATCAGAGAATATTCTTTTATCCTAATTAACTTTGATTTAATAATTATTTGGTGATAAATCCTATTTATCCTAAAGTTTGATTAATTGAATATTCTAAATATTTAGTTAATCAGATTTAATTCTGCCACTTAATTATTTAATCAGATTTAATTCTATTTATTCCTAAATTGTATTATTTAATTTTGACAATAAATCTAAAATCTCATGACTAATTGATTAAATTCTCATTTAATTAATTAATGTCAATTGTCAATATTAAATAATATAGGTTTTGAATAAAAGTTTGATTAAATAATTGATTAACCCATAAATCAGTTATTTTAAATTTAAAATCAGTTAAGTGGAAAATAAATCAATTTATTTATTAAATTAATTCATATTAAATCATGCATAATCAGAAAAGCAAGCAACTAGAAATTAACAATCAATTTTAAATTTAAACTCAACATTTGATGATGAGTTGAAATTTGATCTAAACTCTATTTTGAGTTAAACACTGCTTTTGCATGATTTTTGTAAGTTAATTATTTCTAATTTCTTGATAACTCAAAAATCAACCTGAGTTTATCAAGAGTGATTTATGGCTTTTCTCAATGCATCCTCAAGCCCTAGATTTCTATAAAATTAAGGCTCAGCTCTTCATAATTATGAACGCTCAAATTTGCACAATTACTCTGATGAATTGGCGATTGAAGGATTAAGCACTTGTGACAAACGATTTGTGAGATCTTTCATTGTTCATCATTGTTTTACATAGTTTTCATATCATAGTTTTCATTCATTCACATCATTGTTAGATTAAATCTGCATATCATTTTAATTTCATTCTAGATTAGTTTCATATAAAGTTTTTCATCCTAATTGCATAGAAAATCCAAAAAAATAGATTAATCTGCATTCATACAGTTTTTCATTCTCTTGCATTCAAAACCTTTGTTTAGGTGTTGCATTGTCACTGATCTCAATTTCAATCTGAGAACACCATACTCGGACCTACTAGAAGGTAGTAAATTGCCTGGTTAGCTATATTGTTCTTATTTGTAGATTTCTTGATTTGCTAACCTCTAATGTTTTACTAAAGTGTTGTGTCTACAACTAGGTACAATTTTCACACACACAACAACCACATGGGCATTCTCATTACAATAATATGCAATCCAAAGCCATCATGTGCACTACTAGGATTATATTCTATAACCCTAGTCCATCTTCTATATATAGAATGCATAATTGTCTTGGAATGTTCTCAAGAGTGAAATCTATTATTTTTTGGGTGCCAAAACCATCGCTGACCAATTTTTGACTTAAGAAAAAAAATTATTGGATTCTTGGTTGCTGAACTTTTGGGAACCAAAAGTTTCAAATTGGACATCGGATCTTTAATTATCGTATATCATTATAAATCTTACAATGAGACCTGTAGTGGCAAAGTATGCAAAAGTAAACTCTAGTCAACTTTTGACCCAATACAAGGCCTCAAAGGCCCTCAAAATAGCATTCAAAGTTTTAATGGATAAGCTTTGTAATAAAACTCAAATATCTCTTAAATAATACAAGGTATTGTGATAATTATTTCACCATTGGCTTTATTTCACCATTCAGGAGATTTGCATAAGATTCTATGAAAAATTAAAAACTTACTAAAGAAGTAACCCTACCTAAAATAACTCTTATTGAAAAAATTAACAATATCTTTGGGTGATTCTAGATTGCTCTTACACCCTAGATGCTACTGTTACTGTAACAAATAGTGATGATGATGAAGACCGACCAAGATCAGAGAAATACAAGATAGTAGAAATGTTAGATAAGTTATTATGTTGTCATTGATGTCAAGCAATTGATATCTAGCTTATATTGTGTTGCCATATCACTCGGATTATGATATAAGTGTAATGAGTTAAGGAGAAGAAGAAATGAGATGTTGTGAAGTTGAAGAACTTAAATGGGCAACTGATACAGATCAAAAAATACTAAGATTATGTTGATATAATTATTTTCTACCTAACATATGATTATATCAAGTCGGTAAAGAATGGCAATGAAGATTTGACAAGTCGGTAAGCAAAAGAGTTTTGGCTACCAAGCAGAAAATGTAATTCGGTAAAGAGAAAAAGTGATTCAGTAAAGGCAAAGGAACTCAAGACACCAAACAAGATGTTAGATAACTAAGAGGGGGGGTGAATTAGTTAAGTCTAGTTATCCTACAGTCCCAAATACTTTGAGATGTATAAAACAAATCCAACATAAAAACTTAAATAGCTCGGTAAAAATTTGTTTGTGCCTTTTTGTTCATTAACCGATTGCAGTTAAATTAACTAGTATATACCGATCAAACCAGTAATTGTAATGTGTAAAATAAAATAACAAATCATCACATCCATACACATATAATAGTTTATTTTTAACGTGGAAACCTTGTTAGGGGAAAAACCACTTGGGACCATTACCCAAAATAATTTCACTCTTCTGAAGTGATCTCGGTCTCTACTGATATAGGGGCCTAGGGAACACCCTAATGATATAGGGGTCTAGGGCACACCCAAATATCAATCCTACTTGCAGATTAACAACTCGAAAGAAATAATACATAAGAGGAGAGAAGGAATGTAGATATATTTCATTAACTCATTAAAACTTCATACATGTCGGGCTATCAGGCCTTCCCAATTACGAACAATACAATGAAATTTTATTACAGAATAGTCCTCATACATGCGAGGATTCAAAACTTCATATTTTATCTCCTTGCAAAAAACTCCCTTAATCCTAGAACATCTTTACTTATTCATACAAGAGGTCACCGAACAACTTGGCTCTAAAGATCCTTAGATCCAACATTGGAGAAAGCAACGACCCAGATTTAGGTCCACACATTTCCCAATGAGCAATCCCAACATTAATATTGTGATCAAAATTAACTTCACATATCAGCCAATATCAAACAATTAAACTCCACCAATCGGTGAACTCAGTAACTGAGCAACACCGAATGCTACCAAACCAACTCGGTAAAGGAAATAACAAAATAGAAACCGAGCTCACTAGTGAGTGATAAGAATACTTCACCAAGAACCCAAAAGAAGTTACTGAGTAAACAAAATAAGCTACCGAGTATCCAAAAAAACTCTAACATATTTTGGTTGATCTAGGATTTTCATAAACCCAAGATGCTCCTGCATCAAACATCATTCCATTATTATCTCTTACAAATTATTTTATTTACTCCCCTTACTAGATCTAGAATGTATTGGGAATCCCCTTCTATTTCTAGAGTTTCAATTCCAATTACACAGCTAGTTTAATTCCCAATATAAGAGATTGTTATTTCTCTTATATACCCATCTAGATTCCCAGTGAATGCTAAAATCATCCTTCCAGTATCAACTATTACAAATGTGATTTTGTTATTTAAATATTATGCTAATAATTATTATATTTTATTTACATCATATTATCAAAAAAAGAAATACTAAAGTGTTCATCCCAAGAAAAAATGTTCAAGAAAGGTTACATACAAACATACCACAATATTCCACTTATAGCACATTAGACAAACATGCCATCAACAAAACACTAGCTGATAGGTGACTAACAATATAGAAGAAAAACCACAAACAACCCACAACAAGAGTGGAGTGAAGTACAACCAAACCCAAGCACTAAACAACACTGATTGGGTAGAATCCAAGAGAGGGCCAATTCCCTTTAAGAGACCTCAAAAACCCCAAATGCCTCCACCTCAATAGGAAAAAATAATAAGAGATAAAAAAACTCTCCACCTCCAAGAGATATAGTGCATGGTGAAGCGAGAGTAGTCACACACTCTCTTCCTCCATAGGAGATGGAACTGTTAGCTTGTGGTGTCTGATCAAGAAAGTACTATCCAGGAAAGTACTATAGACTTTTTTGAGGCTGACATATTTTCAGTTATTTTTGGGCTGACATATTGTAACTCATTATAACCCTAAAGTGAAAAAATATTGTATAATATGGCTTAGGGTTAGGGATTTCATAATGTATTTTTAGTACTTGTGACGGAATTGAGCTGTAAGGGATTACATATTGTAATTAGGTTGTAATCATTGGATAATAATAATATTGGACTTGTTGTTGGTGGACGTAGCCTAGGGATTGGGTGAACCACGTTAAATCTTTGTGTATTGTGTTCTCTTCTACCTAGTTTATTATTTTCTGATATTGGTTATATTTGCATGTAATTTTTATTTATGTCTTGTTAATCCTAACAAGTGGTATTAGAGCGAGGTTTTTTTTCAGTTATCCTCTACAAGAAGATCTCACGGTTTAGTGGGAGTCTCATGGTTGAGTGGGAACAATGGCAGATGAGGGTAGGCTGAAGGTTGACAAGTTTAATGGGCAGAACTTTCAATTATGGAAAATGCAAATGGAGGACTATCTCTATGAGAAGGATCTATGGCGGCCGTTGGAAGGAAAAGCCAACAAACCAGCAAACATTTTTTATAAGGACTGGGTAATTCTTGATGGAAAGGCTCTTGGTAGTATTTGATTATGACTGACATAATCAGTGGCATTCAATATTACACAAGCAACGACGACTGAAGATTTGATGAAAACCCTAGCGAAGTTGTATGAAAATCCCTCCGCTTCAAATAAGGTATTTCTCATGAAGTGTTTGTTTAATATGAAAATGGTAGAAGGTGGGTCATTTGCTGATCATTTAAATGAGTTTAATACAGTTACCAGTTAATTAACTTCTGTCAATATTATTTTTGATGAAGAAGTCAGGGCTCTCTTGATTTTTTGTTCTTTGTGTGAAAGCTGGAATGGCTTGGTAATGGTTGTTAGTAATTCTGTTTCTGGTTCTAATACCCTAAAATATGATGATGTTATTGGTGTTATTCTGAGTGAGAAAATTCATAGGAAAAGCTCAGGTGGATCCAAATCAGGTAGTGTCTTAAACGCACAAAGCAGGGGTAGAACCAATGAGAGAGGAAACAACTCTAGAAATCATGGGAAGTCAAGAGGAAAATCAAAGGGAAAGAGGTGCAAATCCAAAGGGCCAAATGATTGTTGGTATTATGGAAAACTAGGTTATAAGAAGAAAGATTGTTGGTCTCAGAAGAATAAAGGAGACAAACAAGAAGGTAACAAGGAGGAAAATGTGGTAAGTAATAAACCCGAAGAGGATGCATTGCTTCTTTCTTTAGAAAGTATTGATGATTCATGGGTTTTAGATTCTGGGTCTTCATTTCATGCTACACCCCATAGAGGTTACTTTCTTGATTATGTCCAAGGGGATTTTGGGCAAGTTTATTTGGGAGATAATGAACCCTGTCAGATAGTTGAAAAGGGAAAAATTAAGATTAAGTTGCAGAATGGGACTCATTGGATACTACAAGAGGTAAGACATATTCCAAGGCTGGGTAGGAATTTAATTTCAGTAGGGCAATTGGGTGATGAGGGTTGCACAGTTACTTTTAATGATAGAAATTGGAAGGTTTCAAAAGGTTCCTTAGTAGTAGCAAAAGGTGTCAAAGTAGGCACCTTATATCTTTGTATAGGTCATACTGTTCCTTCTACTTTAATTATTTCAGAAGATAATGAATGTTCAAGAACAGTGGCTGCAGTTGACGATGAAGGGTGCTCCCCTTAACACCAAAAACACATAACAGAAATAGAGAAACAACAACAATATGCAAGAATAGAAAATTGGCTTCTTATTATCTCCACAAATGTGGAATTACAAATTTTCAGAATTACAATATGCAAAGCCACATGGGCATTCCCTTACAATATTTTGTAGGACAAAGCCTCGAATCAATACCCAGATCTGCTACCCAGAACTGTCTTGAATTTCCTAAGACAACACTACAGACCTTTCTTATATAGACAATTTCCACCGCCCAAGAAGGTTAAAAAAATCTAGCCCTTTAGGTCGACTAGACATAGAATTATTTATTTTTCACAATTATTACAATAGGGTCGGCTCAAAAAAAAATACAAAATATAATTTTAGGTAACCCAACTTCTGGAGGCCATAACTTTTTAACCATAGCTCCATTTTTCTATTGTAACCACTTTTCAGAAATGCCATGACGAGATCTACAACACTTGACATGCGCTAGTGCTAGTCAGCCGGGGGTCGATCACGATCCGGAGCCTCTAAGGCCTTCAAAATTGACTTGAAAGATTTCGTACCCAAAAATCTCAATAACTTCACCAATACTAATGATGTGGCAATGAAACTCAACTAGTAGGCTAAAATGACTGAGATGAACCTCCAACTATGAAATCAAAACATTCCAAGATCATATGACCAACTTACTAAAAATAGTAAGTTTCCATAAATAGCAGCTCTGCACAAGATAGCCCTTATTGAAAAGCAAACAAAAATATTTTTGGGTGATGCAAGATTGCCCTTACACCTAGGATGCTCCTACATCAGACACCTGGGGTAATTTGAGAAGTGACCCTGTCATGACTCAGGTGTGCAGAGGAAAACCAAGACGGTTAACCTCCTCCTTTATTAGCCATGATGAATCTTCAACAGGTCATCCTTTCCATTTGATCATATAATCTTCATATGTCCTGTTCCTTGTGCTTCTGCCAACACGACTATCCAGTATGTCTTCAATCTCCTTGATATCTGAACTGGTTGCTGGAATACTCCACTGTGCTGCTGCAACCTCATCTTCAACACCTCCATCATGATACTCTGTTAGATTTGAAACATGAAATACTGGTAAAATATTTAGCTTAGTAGGCAACTCGACCTCATGCATTTCCTGAATCATGCTTCTTCAGTATGTTACATGGCTCAAACTTCTTCATTTTCAACTTGTTATATGTACCAACTAGAAATCTTTCCTTCCGCAAATGAACCATGACTTCATCTCCAACCTGAAATTCTTTATGCCTCATTTTCTCATCTTCCTTAGCCTTATACTGCACATTCATCTTGGTAATATGCTTCCTCACCTCCTCATGGATGTTCTTCAAATGTTCTGCAAAATCTTCAGCTTCAACACTGCTTATTTCTCCTTTATCTATCTTCCTCAACTCAAATGCATTTCTTGGACTACCTCCATATACAATCTGTGGATGATTTGATGAAATAAACTTCAAATCTATCTTCAACTCTTCACTTTCTGCTAGTGTCATTCTGTGTGCTGCCTTATTTGGAAAACTGGTTCCTGGAATCAAGTCCATCTGATGACTGAGCTTTCTTACTGGTGGTAATCCATCAGGCACATTATCAAATACAATATCTTGAAACTCATTCAATAATTCTGTAACTTCTATAGGTACATCTTCTACTTCCTCTTTCCCAGCCTTTAAAATTAAGGTAAAACACATATGCTCATGCCTCATACCATCTGAGAAATTTCCTCTATCAAAAAAAGTTATTCTTGCATTACCACATACCTTTTCTTCTATTTCCTTCAATGGTTTTAGCTTATGTCGCACTCCATCCTTTGTTAGGGAATAGGTATTTGCATGACCATCATATACAACACATCTGTCAAACTACCAAGATATGATATCACATAGTACCTCATTATGGTACCCGCCGATCTTGAACTTCACTAGGCACTGTTCACTGACCATGACCTTGTGGTCATCCTGCACCCAGGCAACCTGATATGGATGTGGATGTTTCTGTCTCTCGAGTTTCAACTTTGTCACCATTTCTTCTGAAACCAAATTATCAGTACTACCACTATCAATAATCACATCACAACATTTACCCTTACACTTGCACCTAGTGCGAAACTGGCTCTTTCTTTGCTCAAGTTCATTTTCACCACTCAACAAGACTCTTCTGTTAATCAACGTTTCTCCTTTTCCAGAATCTTTATAATGTGACGATCTGGCATCTTCATCTACATATGCAACTCTGGCCTAGCCTTCGTTCCTCTTATTTGTCCCTCCTTGGCGTTGAGGACATTCAAATGCCCTATGACCTTCTTCTCCATAGTGAAAACATGTTCCACAGAAGCCTCCCCATCCCGAACCTTGTCATCTTCCTCTTCCTCTCTGTTCTCTATTGTTTTGATCTTGGAAACAACTAAAATTATCTCCTCTATAATTCTGACTGTTACTGGCCTCATCCTGCTTTTTCAGATCTTCATTTCGATCTCCATATGACCATCCACTAGATCTTCCATCATGACCTCTTCTGCTTTATCTACTCTCAAACTTCTTTTTTAGCTTTTCCTCTACTTTTAGGGCAAACTGGTATGCCTCTTCAATACTGTTCATTCGAAACAAATTCAGCTCCTCCTGAATGCTCAGCCTCAACCCATTAAGGTAATAGACAACTTTCTCATTGTCAACTTTTGCATGGCCTGTTCTGATGAGGATTCGATAGAACTCCTCTGTATACTCTTGAACAGATCTTCCTACTTGCTTCAAACTTTGCATTTTTTTCAGTAGGTCAAGCTCATAATCAACAGGAATGAACTACCACTTCAATTTATCCACCATTCGCCCCCATCTTGTGATTTTATCCTTTCCTCTTCGATTTCGCTCCAACTGAATCTCTTGCCACCAGATCTTCGCATGACCCTTCAGTCTGGCCTTCGCAAACTTGACCCAATCATTATCCTCAATGTCTTCATACTCAAAATATTCTTCACATTCATTAATCTAGTTGATCAACTCTTCTGGGTTAAGATTTCCAAAAAATGTTGGGACCTCAATCTTAGGTCTCTTCCCGATCTTTGAGATAGCTCGAAAAAGTCTTTCTTCCTCCTGGTTCACAACTTCAACTTCTTCTTCTTGATATTCTTCTTCAACTTCATCCTCGCTTTCGTATCTGACATTAAGATTCATTCCTCTGTGAATCTCCTCTTGTAATGCTCGCACTTGTCTCTGCAATTCCCTAACCTCAGGTGTTACAACACCAACTCTTCCACCATGTTCCCTTCGTGGAGGCATTTTCGCACTTCTCACTAAAACCCTAACCACAGTCCTGGTGCAAATTGCCTCACAGTCAGTGATCTGTTTACACAGAAACCCTAACTCACGATCCTGGTGTAAACTGCCTCACAATCGGTGATCTGTTTACACACTCAGGAACTCCTTCTTTGATACTACTTGATGAAAGGTGCTCCCCTTAACACCACAAACACATAACAGAAATAGAAAAACAATAGCAATATGCAAGAACAAAAAATTGGCTTCTTATTATCTCCACAAATGTGGAATTACAATTTTTTAGAATTACAATATGCAAAGCCACATGGGCATTCCCTTACAATATTCTGTAGGACAAAGCTTCGAATCAATACCTAGATTTGCTACCCAGAACTGTCCTGAACTTTCTAAGACAACACTACAGACCTTTCTTATATAGGCAATTTCCACCGCCTGAGAAGTTTCTAGAAATTTAGCTCTTTAGGCCGACTAGACATAGAATTATTTATTTTTCACAATTATTACAATAGGGTCGGCTCAAAAGAAATACAAAATATGATTTTAGGTAACCCAACTTTTGGAGGCCATAACTTTTTAATCATAGCTCTATTTTTCTATTGTAACCACTTTTCAAAAATGCCATGACAAGATCTACAAGACTTAACATGCGCTAACGCCAGTCAGCTGGGGGTCGATTGCGATTCGGAGCTTCTAAGGCCTTCAAAATTGATTTGAAAGATTTCCTACCCAAAAATCTCAATAACTTCACCAATATTGATGATGTGGCAATGAAACTCAACTAGTAGGCTGAAATGACTGAGATGAACCTCCAACTGTGAAATTAGAACATTCTGAGATCATATGACTAACTTACTAAAAATAGTAAGTTTCCATAAATAGCAGCTCTGTACAAGATAGCCCTTATTGAAAAGCAAATATAAATATTTTTGGGTGATGCAAGATTGCCCTTACACCCAGGATGCTCTTGCATCAATTGAGCAGGAAGAACATCAAACCATTGCTGTAGATTCTGACACAACACTGTGGCACAATAGATTTGGGCACATGAGTGAAAAAGGTATGAAATTACTTCATTCAAAGAAAGTTTTGCCTGGTCTGAGATCTGTCAATATGGATTTTTGTGAGAGTTGTGTGTATGGAAAACAAAAGAGAGTTAGTTTTGTGAAGAGTGAGAAGGAAAAGAAAATTGAAAGATTAGAGGTTGTGCATACAGATGTATGGGGACCAGCTTAGGTATCTTCCCTTGGTTGCTCTCTGTATTATGTTACATTTATAGATGATGCAACAAGAAAAGTATGGATTTATTTTCTTAGATAGAAATCTGATGTATTTCAAACTTTTAAGAAATGGAAATGCTTAGTTGAGAATGAGACTGGTAAAAGGTTAAAATGTCTTAGATCTAATAATGGTGGTGAGTATTGCAGCACATAATTTGAAGATTATTGTCCCTCTAATGCTATTCGTAGGCAAAAAACTATACCAAGGACTCCACAAGAAAATGGAGTGGCTGAACACATGAACAGGACAATAATGAAGCGTGCAAGGAGTATGAGGTTGCATGCTAGGCTACCCAAAAACATGTGGGCAGAGGCTATGAACACTACTATTTTTTTAATCAATAGAGGCCCCTCTACTCCTTTGGACTGTGGTATTCTAGAGGCAGCATGGAGTGGTAAGAAGGTGAGTTATTCTTTTCTCAAAACCTTTGGTTTTGAAGCTTTTGCACATATAAATTCTGAAAATAGAACCAAACTGGAAGCTAAGTCAAATAAATGTGTATTTGTTGGATATGGCATTGATGAATTTGGTTATAGGCTTTGGGATTTTGAAAATCATAAAATTATAAGGAGGAGCGATGCCATATTCAATGAGAAAGTATTGTACAAAGATTTTTTGCAGTAGCATGAGAAGAAAGAAAATGACTATGTAGTACTGGATGATACTCCAAAAGATGATGATCCAGTAGTTCCTTATGCTCCGCAACAACAATAACAACAACAAATACCACACACCTTAGTGAATGTTAGACAGTCAATAAGGCTAAGTAGACCTCCAGAAAGATTTTCTCCATCTTTGTATTCTATTTTGTTAACATATGCTGGTGAACCTGAATGTTATAATGAAGTTGCGCAGGTGGATACAAAGATTCAGTGGGAGTCTACAATGACAGAGGAAATGGACTCCTTGTTGGAAAATCACACTTGAGATTTATGCAAGTTACCTATAGGTAAAAGGGCTTTACAAAATAAATGGGTTTACAGGCTGAAAGAAGAGGATGGAGGTAAGAAAAGATTTAAAGCCAGGTTAGTTGTTAAAGGATTTGCACAGAAAAAGGGTATTGATTTTGATGAGATATTTTCTCCAGTTGTTAAAATGACTTCTATCCATACTGTTTTAAGTATTGTGGCTACTGAAGATTTGCATTTAGAGAAACTTGATGTTAAAACATCTTTTCTTCATGGTGATTTGGATGAAGAAATATATATGGTACAACCACAAAGATTTGAGGTCAAGGGTAAGGAGAATTTGGTGTGCAAATTGCAGAAGAGTTTATATGGCTTGAAGCAAGCACCTCGACAATGGTATATTAAATTTGACACTTTTATGAATGAGCATGGATACAGTTGGTGTCATTTTGATCATTGTGTTTATTTTAAGAGATTGGATGATGACAACTACATTAATTTATGTTTATATGTTGATGATATGCTTGTAGTTGGGTTTAACATAGATCACATTAAGGGGTTGAAACAATAGTTAGGAAATTCATTTTATATGAAAGATTTGGGGGTAGCAAAACAAATCCTTGGTATGAAAATTTGTAGAGATAGGAAAAATAGGAAGTTGTCTCTATCTCAGACTGATTATATTGAGAAAGTGTTGCAATGTTTCTCTATGGAGAATGCCAAAGCTGTCAGCACACCTTTGCTTGATCATTCAAAATTGACTAAGGAGATGTGTCCTAAGAAATCAGAAGAAGAGGAAAAATTTTCTAAGGTACCTTATGCTTTAGCTATAGGGAGCTTAATGTATGCTATGGTATGTACTAGGCTAGATATTGCACATGCAGTGGGAGTCGTTAGCTGATATATGAGTAACCCTGGTATTGAGCATTGGAATGCAGTCAAATAGATTCTTAGATATTTGAGAGGTGCATCCAGTAAGTGTTTACACTTTGGGGGTTCTACTACTACTGTACAAGGCTATGTTGACTCAGATTTGGAAGGAGATATAGATAGCAAGCAGAGTACTACAGGTTATTTATTTACTATTGGTGGGACTACAGTGATTTGAATTTCTTGACTATAAAAGGTGGTTGCTTTATCCACTACTGAGGCATAGTATGTTGCTACAATAGAGGCAGCCAAGGATATGATATGGCTTCAACTCTTCATGGAAGAATTGGGACATCCACAAACGGATAATTTTTTGCATATAGATAGCCAAAGTGCCATTCATCTTGCGAAGAATTCTGCTTTGCACTCAAAGACAAAACACATATAGTTACGGTACCATTTCATTCGGTCAGTTTTGGATGATGGGAAGTTAAAGATGGAAAAGATTCATATAGATAATAATCCAATAGATATGTTTACAAAGGTAGTAACAAGGGAGAAGTTGAATTCATGTTCAGCTTCAGTTGGTCTTCTAGACTGAACAGAATAAAGGAACAACTGAGTCCAGGGTGGTTTGATCCAGTGGGAGCCTCATATGGTAGCGGTATTACTACAGGATCAGTCTCCAAGTGGGAGGTTTTTTAGTATGGATATTGATCAGTCACCAAGTGGGAGATTGTTAGCTTGTGGTGACTGATCAGGAAAGTACTATTTAGGAAAGTACTATCTAGGAAAGTACTATACACTTTTTTGAGGCTAACATATTTTTGGCTATTTTTGGGCCGACATATTGTAACTCATTATAACCCTAAAGCTGAAAAATATTTTATAATATGGCTTAGGGTTAGGGATTTCATAATGTATTTTTAGTACTTGCGACAGAATTGAGCTGTAAGGGATTATAGATTGTAATCAAGTTGTAATTACTACATAATAATAATATTGGACTCGCTATTGGTGGACGTAGCCTAGGGATTGGGTGAACCATGTTAAATATTTGTGTATTGTGTTCTTTTCTATCTGGTTTATTGTTTTCTGATATTGGTTATATTTGCATGTAATTTTTATTTTTGTCTTGTTAATCCTAACAGGAACAACTAGTGAGGGGAAATTTGAGAACCCAAATTGGAGCTCCACTACTACATCCACCAAAAAATGACTATTACCATAATCATAAAAAAAATACCCACCTCCTAGGACTGCTAATAGTGTAGGTATAAATCATGTAGCACCACCTCAATAGGGGCCATTTAAATAAAAACTAGGTTGTGCCCAACTGAGCACCTAGATTGGGTCCTCCAAACCACAACCAACAATCAAGAGCCATCACATAATTTGAAATAGAAAAATCCACCTCTATAGGATTGAAAATATTATAGAAAGAGATATGGAAATAGAAGGCTCACCCAATGCCATCCAATCAAACATTTTGATGAAGGGTGCTCCCCTTAATACCACAAACACATAACATAAACAGAGAAACAACAACAATATGCAAGAATAGAAAATTGGCTTCTTATTATCTCCACAAATGTGAAATTACAAACTTTCAGAATTACAATATGCAAAGCCACATGGGCATTCCCTTACAATATTCTGTAGGACAAAGCCTCGAACTATTACCCAGATCTACTAGCCAGAACTATTCTAAACTGCCTAAGACAATAATACAGCCTTCCTTATATAGGCAATTTTTCCACCGCCTGGGAAGGTTCCAGAATTTTAGCCAATAAGGCTGACCAAACTTAGAATTATTTTATTTTACATTTTATTACATCATATTCGGCTTAATATAACTTTTGAAACCCGAACATAAATTTTGAAGAAAATTATTTTTCGCCATTTCAGGTGGCCCAACTTCTGAAGACCATAAGTCATCACCAGTTGACCCGATCGGCTATTATAACCCCATTTCAGAAATGCCACGAAGTACTTTATAGGCTTGACCCACGCAAAGTGCCCGTCACCCAAATTTTTGACCTCATTCAGGGCCTCTAAAACCTTCAAAACTGAGTTCAAAGTTTCTGTACCCTGCTGCCAATACCGAAAATCTTCAATATCTTCCAATATACACTTGATCTGGCAATGAAACTTTACTGGCAGACTTACATGACCAAAATGAACCTCCAAGAAAGAAATCAGATCATTCTGAGCACATGCAAAAATTACCAAAAATAGTAACTTTCCATAAATAGCAGCTCTGCACAAAATAGCCCTTATTGAATATAAAAACAAAAATATTTTTGGGTGATGCAAGATTGCTCTTACACCCAGGATGCTCCTGCATCAAATACCCAGGGTAATTTGAGAAGTGACCCTGTCACGACTCAGGTGTGCAGAGGAAAACCAAGATGGCTAACCTCCTCTTTTGTCAGCCATGATGAATCTTCAACAGGTCATCCTTTCCACTTGACCATATATTCTTCATATATCCTGTTCCTTGTGCTTCTACCAACACGATTGCCCAGTATATCTTCGATCTTCTTAGTGTCTGAACTAGTTGTTGGAATACTCCATTGTGCTGCTATGATCTCATCTTCAACACCTCCTTCATGATACTCTGTCAGATCTAAAATGTTAAACACTGGTGAAATATTTAGCTCAGTAGGCAATTCTACCTCATATGCGTTTCTTGAATCATGTTTCTTCAGTATCCTACATGGTCCAAACTTCTTCATTTTCAACTTGTTATATGTACCAACTGGAAATTGCTCCTTCCGCAAATGAACCATGACTTCATCACCAACCTGAAATTCCTTATACCTCCTTTTCTCATCTGCCTTAGCCTTATACTGTGCATTCATCTTGGTAATATGCTTCCTCACCTCCCCATGGATGTTCTTCAAGTGTTCTGCAAAATCCTCAGCTTCAGCACTACTTATTTCTCCTTTATCTATCTCTCTCAATTCAGATGCATTTCTTGGACTACTTCCATATACAATCTAGAATGGTGATTTACCAATGCTCCTGTTGACAAAATTATTGTATGCAAATTCCGCCTGTGGTAAAATCAAATCCCATCCTGTTGGCTTATCTCCAACCAAACATCTCAGCAAATTTCCCAAACTTCTATTCACCACCTCTGTCTGTCCATCAGTCTATGGATGATATGATGAACCGAACTTCAAATCTATCTTCAACTTCTTCCACAATGTACGCCAGAAATATCCAACAAACTTAGTGTCTTTATCTGAAACTATGGTCTTTGACAAACCATGTAGTCTCACTACTTCTCTGAAAAATAATTCTGCTACATAAACAACATCATTAGTCTTCTTGCAGGGAATGAAATGTGCCATCTTTGAAAATCTATCAACCACCACAAAAATTGAATCATGTCCCCGTTGAGTCCTCGGTAAACCAAGAACAAAGTCCATGCTGATATCCTCCCAAGGCTTCTTTGGTATGGGTAATGGCTGATACAACCCTGTATTCTGCTTCACTCCTTTCACCATCTGACATACTCTGCAACTCTGTACAAACTTCTTCACATCTTGTTGCAACTGTGGCCAATAATAATTCTCACTAACCAAAGCAAGGGTTTTATCGCGACCAAAATGTCCAGCCAATCCTCCACTATGCTTCTCTTTGATGAGATTCTCCCTCATAGAACTTCATGGAATGCACAACTGACTCCCTCTGAATAGCATATCATCCTGGATGATGAAATCCAACCATTTCATCCTTTCTAGAATAACAGGTTCTGTACAAGCTTTCCAAGCTTCACCAAAATCAAGATCCTCTGGATACAAATTTTTGAGTTCCTTGAACCCAACCACCTCAATCTGCATCTCTGTCAGCAATAGTTGCCTTCTGCTAAGAGCATCTGCAACCCTGTTAGACTTCCCACTTCTGTGTTTCAAAACAAATGTATAACTCTGTAAAAACTCAACCCATTTCAAATGCCTCTGATTCAACTTTCCTTGACTATTCAAATATTGCAAAGCTTGATGATTAGTGTACAAAAAAAACTCCTTAGGAAGCAGATAATATCTCCACTTCTTTAATGCCTGAACTATAGCATAAAATTCTTGATCATAGATAGAATATTTCCTCTTGGCATCATTTAACTTCTCATTGAAATAAGCAACAGGTTTACCTTCTTGGCTCATAACAGCTCCTATTGCAGTACCACTAGCATCACAATCTACTTGAAACACCTTATTAAAATTTGAAAGTGCTAAAACAGGTTGTTCTGTAACTTTTTGTTTCAACAATTAAAAAATCTTTTCTGCCCCATTAGTCCACTTAAAATCTTTTCTATCCCCTCTCATTGTTTCAGTCAAGGGTCCACAAATACTGCTAAAATTTTTGATAAAATTTTTGTAAAAGCTAGTTAGACCATGAAAAGATCTTACCTCAGTAGCACTCCTTGGAGTAGGCCATTCAAGGATAGCCTGTACCTTCTCTGGGTCCATTTTTAAAACTTCTCCTGAAACTACAAATCCTAAAGACACTAACTCTTTCTTCACAAAATTGCACTTCTTCAAATTAATCAAAAATTTCTCATCTCTCAACTTCTCAACCACCATACGAATATGCATCATATGCTCATCCAATGTCTTACTAAAGATTAAAATATCTAGGTAAACAATGAAAAACTTACCCAAAAATTCTTTCAGAACCTCATTCATGAGCCACATGAAAGTGCTCGGTGCATTGGTTAGCCCAAAAGGCATGACTAACCACTCATATATTCCTTCCTTTGTCTTGAAGGTAGTCTTCCATTCATCTCCTTCTATGATCCAAATCTGATGATATCCACTCTTCAGATCTATCTTTGAGAAATACACAGCTCCACTCAAACAGTCCATAATATCATCCATTCGTGGCAATGGAAACCTGTACTTGATTGTGATCTTGTTTATTGTCCTAGAATCTGTACACATCCTCCATTCTCTATTCTTCTTTGGTGCTAATACCGTTGGTACAGCATAGGGACTCAGACTCTCATGGATCAATTCTTTCTGTAACAGTTCATGTACTTGTCTGTTCAACTCCTCATTTTCTATAGGTGTCATTCTGTGTGCTGCCTTATTCGGAAAACTCACTCTCGGGATCAAGTCCATCTGATGACTGATCTTCCTGACTGGTGGTAATCCATCAGGCATGTTATCGGATACAATATCCTGAAACTCATTCAATAAATCTGCAACTTCTACAGGAACATCTTCTACTTCCTCTTTACCAGCTTTTGGAATTAAAGCAAAACATACATGCTCATGCCTCATACCATCTAGGAAATTTCTTCCATCAACAAAAGTTATCCTTGCATTACCACATACCTTTTCTTCAGTCTCCTTCAATGGTTTTAGCTTATGTCACACTCCATCCTTTGTCAGGGAATAGGTATTCGCATGACCATCATGCACAGCACATCTGTCAAACTGCCATGGTCTACCCAAAAACATATGACATACATCCATAGATATGATATCACACAATACCTCATCTTGGTATCCGCCAATGTTGAACTTCACTAGGCATTGTTCATTGACCATGACCTTGTGGTCATCCTGTACCCAGGTAATTCGATATGGATGTGGGTGTTTCTGTCTCTTGAGCTTCAACTTTGTCACCATCTCTTCTGACACCAAATTGTTAGTGCTTCCACTATCAATAATCACATCACAACATTTACCTTCACACTTGCACCTGGTGCGAAATAGGCTCCTCCTTTGCTCAGGTTCATTCTCACCACTCAACAAGACTCTTCTGTTAATCAACATTTCTCCTCTTTCAGCATCTTCAAAATTTGATGATCTGGCATCTTCATCTACATGTGCAACTCTGGCCTGGCCGTCATTTCTCCTGTCTATTCTGCCTTGGCACTGAGGACATTCAAATGCCCTATGACCTTCTTCTCCACAGTGAAAACATTTTCCACGGAAGCCACCTCTTCCAGATCCTTGTCCTCTTCCTCTTCCTCTCTGATCTCGATTATTCTGATCCTGGAAGTGATTGGAATTATTTCCTCACTGATTTTGACTACTACTAGCCTCATCCTTCTTTTTCAGATCTTCATTTTGGCCACCATATGACCGTCCACCAGATCATCCACCGCGACCTCTTCCATTTTGTCTGCTCTCAAACTTCTTGTTCAGCTTTTCCTCTACTTTTAGGGCAAACTGGTATGCCTCTTCAATACTATTCATTCAAACCAGATTCAGCTCCTCCTAAATGCTTGGCCTTAACCCATCAAGGTATCGGGCAACTTTCTCCTTATCAGCTTCTGCATGGCCTGTTCTGATGAGAAGTCGATAGAACTCTTCTGTATACTCCTAAACAGATCTTCCTGCTTGCTTCAAAATCTGCATTTTATTTAGTAGGTCAAGCTCATAATCAACAGGAATGAACTGTCACTTCAATTTATCCACCATCTGATCCCATCTCGTGATTTTATCTTTCCCTCTTCTATTTCGCTCCAATTGAATTTCTTGCCACCAGATCTTCGCATGACCTTTCAATCTGGCCTTCACAAATTTGACCCTATCAAGATCCTCAACATCTTCGTACTCAAAATATTCCTCACATTCATTGATCCAGTCGATCAATTCCTCTGGGTTAAGATTTTCAAAAAATGTAGGAACCTCAATCTTAGGTCTTTTCCCAATCTTAAAAATCGCCCGAAAAAGTCTTTCTTCCTCCTGGTTCACAATTTCAGCTTCTCCTTCTTGATATTCTTCTTCGGCTTCATCTTCGCTTTCATCTTTGACATTAAGATTCATTCCTCTATGAATCTCTTCTTGCAATGCTCGCACTTGTCTCTGCAGCTCTCTAACCTCAGGTGTCACAACACCAGCTCTTCCGCCACGTTCTCTTCATGGAGGTATTTTCGTAATGCGCACTGAAACCCTAACCACGGTCCTAGTGCAAACTGTCTCACAGTCGACGATCTATTTACACACTCAAGAAAACCTTGCTCTGATACCACTTGATGAAGGGTGCTCCCCTTAATACCACAAACACATAACATAAACAGAGAAACAACAACAATATGCAAGAACAGAAAATTGGCTTCTTATTATCTCCACAAATGTGAAATTACAAACTTTCAGAATTACAATATGCAAAGCCACATGGGCATTCTCTTACAATATTCTGTAGGACAAAGCCTCGAACTATTACCCAGATCTACTACCCAGAACTATTCTGAACTGCCTAAGACAATAATACAACCTTCCTTATATAGGCAATTTTTCCACCGCCTGGGAAGGTTCCAGAATTTTAGCCAATAAGGCCGACCAAACTTAGAATTATTTTATTTTACATTTTATTACATCATAGTCGGCTTAAGATAACTTTTGAAACCCGAACATAAATTTTGAAGAAAATTATTTTTCACCATTTCAGGTGGCCCAACTTCTGAAGACCATAAGTCATCACCAGTTGACCCGATCGGCTATTATAACCCCATTTCAGAAATGCCACGAAGTGCTCTACAGGCTTAACCCACAAAAAGCACCCGTCACCCAAATTTTCGACCTCATCCGGGGCCTCTAAAGCCTTCAAAACTGAGTTCAAAGTTTCTGTACCCTGCTGCCAATACCGAAAATCTTCAATATCTTCCAATATACACTTGATCTGGCAATGAAACTTTACTGGCAGACTTACATGACCAAAATGAACCTCCAAGAAAGAAATCAGATCATTCTGAGCACATGCAAAAATTACCAAAAATAGTAACTTTCCATAAATAGCAGCTCTGCACAAAATAGCCCTTATTGAATATAAAAACAAAAATATTTTTGGGTGATGCAAGATTGCTCTTACACCCAGGATGCTCCTGCATCACATTTGTAGAGCCAACCTCCAAAATTGGAGAGAAAATTATACCATGACCATACCTTCCTGAGTAAGGAAAATAAGGGGTTGCCTCCATCAAAATATATTCCTCAATATAAAGGGTCAACCCAAACTTAGCCAAACTAGTAGCAACAATACTTCCACCAAAGCTAGTGGCCCGAATCTAGGCATTTCACATGGGATAAATCCTAAAAAAATAGGGGTAAAAAACCCCATCTTTAGCATTCACAAAAAAAAGTTGTAGGATAAAAATTTCAACCACCTTATCTCCTCTCCTTCCATCCAAAATGGATAAGACACAATCTCTACAAATAAAGGTGCAAATCTCAGCCTCTTGATGAGTGCCTACAAACACATTTACCAGAAAAGAAACTACAAACCACAAAGGATCTAACCCAACATGAAAGAAGCCACATTCCACAAGATGTAAACTAGGAAAAAACCACAACATAACCCACCATAACTATACATCCCCAATAATATAGCCATACAAAAAGGAAATGAGACTCCAACACAAGGGAAAGGTCCAAAAAAATTCCACAATGAGCTACCAGTGGGGCCCAACCACCCCCATGCAGAATATGCCACTACCGCAACCCAATACATCTCTAGTCACTACAAATCTATAGTCCCCACCATCACAAGAGACCTATAAAAGAGGCCATAAGAGACCCCATCACAAGCACCTCTTGCAAAGTGAGGTGCCAAATTTTGAACAAACACACCAAGAAAATAATGGAAGATATACTCAAAGCCAACACCAAAAAACACATTGGAGAGAAAATTATGTTACAACCTTGCTAAAATTAAAGTGTTGAGGGCATAAAGTCCATGTCCCATAGCAATAAATACTACTAATATTCATCCTTTAGTATGGATATTCACTTTATGTTATATTTTATTTATTATAAATGAAAAGCATCTAAAATATTTATTATTAACATATTTTTTATTTTTTTAATCATATATTTTTTTGATAGGTAAATAGCTACATATGAGATATCTACCTTGAAATTAATGAACCAGGAAAATTTAACCTAGCCTATACCAAGAAAGGCCACAAAGGGGGGCCTCATCCCTAAAACAAAAATCAATCCCCAAAGCCATATCTAGAAACCCATCAACATGGAGAATGAAAAAATAGGAGCAACATTAAAAAGATTACATCCTCAAGCATGGCCATATTAATGTCTTGATAAATCTTACTGAGTGTGATTTATCAATCCCTTGACAAAGTATCCCCATCCCCTAAAAAGGCTTGTGCTAAAATGCTTTAGCATTTGAGGGAAAAGAAAAAAATAGTTAAAGATGTACTTTGGCATTGCCTTTGGAATGAGAATGAAGTTTCATAGTGAAGGACCCATCATTTGTTTACCTCTTGTCTTTCTTCCTTATAACTACCTTCCATTTGTCATCCAATAATCCAACCTTTTGAAAATATATTGAGTCTCCATTAACCTCTTGGGATTCTTGACTGGTTAGAATAATATCCTAGTAACACAAGGATTGGACATCCTTAAATAATGATTCATTGCTGAAATTCATCATGTTTCTACTTAGAACATCATGCTAGACTCATTCAATGTATCAATCTGGGAACGTGAACTTGAGACAGTGACTGCAAAGTTTATGCTTTAGTTCTTCTCAATAGTCATTACTACTAAGGTAAAGCAGTTGCTATAGGAAATTTATACTAGAAACTGAACTTACAGATTAATTCTCATCTTTGAAGGAAAGACATGTCAGTAAATAAGTAATTCTTTGAAAGTAAACCTATGCTGCAGGATACAGTCAATGGTTCTGCTACCAGTGGCTATAGGAACAACAGTACTTAACAACTTGAAGGAAACTTAACTGAATTTTACTTAAGCACGAACAAGGAATTCATCTCTCATGTGGGCCCCCACGAAAGTATGAATGAATTATAACTTAGAGATTGAAATGAAGAACTGTCATGTATTCATTCAAAAAAACATGGATACAGGATAGAATATTAAAATGCTTATTCTATTGCTCGATTACAACATGAATTTCTCAAAAACATCTAACTAGCCTGGAAACATAAGTTCCAACTTATTTAAAAGAAACTAGGAAAAATAGAACGCCTATAAACTAGGTCCTCCATTACATAGTATAACAACTTTTAGTTTCAGAAGCGACAACATCATTTATGCAAGAAGATAAGCCACATTCAATACTTCAGGAATATAGGACCACCAACAACTAGATTGTCTTGGACCAAATCAGCAACTGCAAAGTGATGGAAGGAGTGGGGTTATAATGAACTCTGAAACAGTCATCCACCTTGAAAGACCACTCATCCTTTCTAGTCCATGCTCCTTGCTTGACTTATTCTTCCCGCAAAAAGGTTAACACAACAAAATCCAAAACATGAATCCAAAGCACAGATCATAATAAGTTTTCCCCATTTTAATGTAGCCTTGTCACACAACTGTAGGAGGTCTACCCATTTAAAGCTAGAGAAGAAATATACCAAATTTACCAAATTGTCTTTAGGTTTCATAAGTATCAAATATTCATATAGTTAAAACTTATAAACATAAAAGACTGTATCATGTTTATGAAAAACTTATAAGATATTCAAGTCTGTACTTATAAAATCATAAACAAAACACCCTATAAACTTGACTCATCAATTCTCCTAGGAAATCATCTTTTAAAAGATTGTTTATTGAATCCAAAAAAATGGAAGAATCCGACCTATGATTTGCCACTATCCCAGTGTTTCTTGCAGTAGAACCAGTGACTTTATTCTTACACAAAAAATTCTCTGAAGTTCACTGGGTTGCATTATTTTTGTCTTCCTTCTTGACCCATGCCTCTTGGGTGTATTCATCCTTTTCTACCAAGTAGTGAGTGGGAGAGGTATATTTCCAACAAGTAGCCATGTTGTCAAATTTGCGCTTGGAAATTATGCTACAACATGATCTATTTGATAGCACCTACGACATCTAAATGGAATTCCCTCATAATATAGAGGTTGCATCTGACACCCCTTACTAGTTTTTATCACAACCTCCTCTGGGAAAGCTTTGGTAATATCTATTTCCACCAAAAAATGAGCATAGGTAGTGAAAAAAAAATCCAAAGAGATTTCATTTGCACCCAAAAATTAACCTAGCAAGTTGCCTATAGTCTCAAAGAAAGATTTGATTCAATATTGAAGAGGAAGATTCAGAAGTCTTACTCAAATTGGGACCTTGTCAAAGGATTCAGTGGTAGGATTGAAGGCTAGGTACCAAGGTTTGAGCATGAGAAAGTATTTATCCTCCCAGCTTCACTAATACTGGCAAAGAATCTAATTTCTATCCTTCACATTATCAAAAACAACTATGAAAAAACTTTGGGCACCCAGGAAAATTTGAACATACCCTGTCAGTATAGAACCCAAAATCTCACAGATCCATTTTTGTAGCTTGCTTAAGCTCGACCAAAACCCTTTAAACCTACTGATTAGACCTAGATCTAGAAAATGTCATTCATTTTCTACTACTTCACTTTCAATCTCCTCACCAAGATTAGCCATTATAGATCGGGTCCCTTCTTTCCCAAAGAAACTAGACGGCTAGCCATCTCCTTATGTTCCTTTTATCTTCTTATCCCCTGATGGGTGATCATTATCCCCATTTTATATCAAGCAGTTTCATCTTTGCACAAAACCATTTTTATCTCCTGCAAACCCTCAACCTAGATCAAAATTATCTCCTATAGATAGTGAGGGGTATCCACCTGAGCCACAGATAGTTGATGTTGGAAACTACAATTGAAACAATTGTTGTATTGTCATTGATGTCAAACCTTAACTGCTAAGACTATTGCTACTTAGGAAAGTACTATATCTATTTGAGTGTTGCTAAGGGGCTAAGCAAGGTTGGTAACAATATCACCTAAAGAAAGGTTGAGTTATTGTTAAAAATGATAAAGAATAACTATGGAAATGCAAGAAATTGTTTAATCCAAGAGTGAGGAGTTAGAAAAAATACCATGAATTAGCACAAGAACTAGGAGCATACACCAAAAAGCAAAGAGGAGACAAGAATTTGAAAGGGGAAAGCAGAGAAAACCCCTTGTGAATTATGAATGAGGCATGAAAAGCCTAAAGAGAGAGAGAGAGAAAGAATATGAGCACTTAGCTCAATACAATATGATAGAACTACAAGAGAGAGAGAGAGAGAGAAATCGTGTGAGAGAAATGTGAGAAAATTGGTGTCAAGTGTGTGGAGAAATATCTCTATAAGTAGAGATGAGTGAAGGAGTTTGCATGTAACTCCCTATGTGAATGAGTGCCACATTCATACTTGTGTGTGAGACACATGTGAGATTCCTCTTAAGGAGGAATATCTATTTTTCTTATTAAAGGAATTACAAATATGACATGTCCTCCCACTTGGCCTAGAGGACAAAATACATTAGGATACCTTGGTTTATCCTATTAAATACATAAATAACTAAGGAAAGATTAAATTCTAACACCCCCCTTTAATCTTTACTTGGAGTAATTACATCAAGGGGTATCAAACCCAAATTGTTACAATGAAATTCAAATTTCTCTCTAGAAAGAGGCCTTGTCAAAATATCTGCAACTTGATCTTCACCTTTGCAATGAATAAGGGAAATTTTCTTTTCTGCAATGTGCTCTCTAATGAAGTGATGGTGGAGAGAAATGTGCTTTGACTTTGCATGGTAAACTGGATACTTTGCCAATGCTATTGCACTTTGATTGTCACAATACAAGGGTGTAGGTTCTTGTTGAGGTAGACCCAAATCTTCAAGTATTCTTCTAAGCCATAGAGCTTCTTTAGAGACATGAGTACAACTTTTATATCCTGCTTCAGGAGAACATAAAGACACAGATTGTTCTTTTTTACTTTTCCAAGAGATAGAACCTGAACCAAGAGAAAAACAATATCCAAAAGTAGATTTCCCATCATTGGGGTCTCCACCTAGATCTGAATTAGTAAAACCTTTTAAAGAGAAATCAGAATTTGCATCATAAAATAGACCTAAGTTAATAGTACCTTTAATATAACGTAATATTCTTTTAGCAATTTTAAAATGAGTTTGTTGGAGTTTTGACATAAATCTGGAAACTAAACCGACACTAAAAGATAAATCAGGTCTAGTGAGGGTTAAATAAATTAGACTACCTACAAGTTCTCTATAGGGGGTAGCATCAATAAAAGGAGATTCCATATCTACCATTAATTTAGTTCCTAAATCACATGGAATTGAAACTAGATTAGCATCATTCATATGAAATCTATTTAAAAAATCTTTAGCATATTTACTTTGAGATATAAAAATACCATTAGAAGTTTGCCAAATTTGCATGCCTAAGAAATAATGTAACAATCCTAAATCTATCATTTGAAATTTTTGGTTGAGTTGAAATTTAATATTAGAAATTAAATTGTTAGAGCTAGAAGTAAGAATCAAGTCATCAATATACATAATGATAATAATAATGTTATCTTCACTATGCTTGATATATAAGTTAGGATCATTTTTACTTCTTTCAAAACCTTGGGAAATAAAGAAAGCATTAATTTTAGAATACCATTCTCTAGATGACTGTTTTAAACCATAAATAGACTTCTTTAATTTGCAGACTAAATGTTCATTACCTTGTTGAATAAAACTAGGAGGTTGAGACATATAGATCTCTTCATGCAGATCACCATTCAAAAAATCACTTTTAACATCTATTTGATGAATAGGCCAATTCATTTTAGCAGCTAAAGCAAGAACAACTTTAATGGTAGGCATTTTAGCAACAGGAGCAAATGTTTCATTGTAATCTATTCCTTCAATTTGAGAAAACCCTCTAGCAACTAGTCTAGCTTTAAATTTACTAATTTCATTATTGGAGTTTAATTTAGTTTTATACAACCATTTACAAGAAACCAAATTCTTACCAGGAGGTAAAGTAACTAAATCCCAAGTATTATTGGAAATTAAAGAGTCATATTCTTCTTGCATAGCAGTTTGCCAATGAGGTTGATTTTTAGCTTGAGCAAAAGTTTGAGGATCATTAGAATTAGATAAAGAAGACATAAGAGCATAATTACAGTAATTTATCCTTCTAGGTTTAAGACCACCCATTCTAGCAATGTAATCATCACCTTCATTAAGTAAATCTTTAAACCATTTAGGATTTGTTCTAGAATTAACAAAAATATTACTAGGAGGAGTAAATAAACTGTTACCATCATCATCATCATCATCACTACTACTACTAGCAAGAACAAAGTCATTAGGAGTATCATTACTATCTTTATGTTCATTATAGTGTTATCATGATTGTTAGAAGTAGAAATAGAAGGAACATAAACTTTAGGAGCAGAAACTTTAGGAATGGGGTTGAGAGAGGGAGGTTGGTCCTCCACAAGAACAATGTTGCTGTGATCAAAATCAGAATTTGAAATTTGAGAACAATCATGAACACCATTTTCAGCAATGCAAACATCTCTAGCTATTTGAGCTTTATTAGTAAGAGGATCATAAACTCTATAACCTTTAGTATTTTCAGAATAGCCAACAAAAATGTGAGGTGTGGATTTAGGATCTAAATTTTTCCTTTTCTGTTTAGGTGTGTGAACATAAGCAGTGGAACGAAAAATATGTAAATGAGACAAATTTGGTTTTCTTCCAAACCAAACTTCTTCAGGAGTTTTATTTGGAAGGGCTTTAGTAGGAGTTCTATTAAGAATATAAGTGGCACATGCCATGGCTTCAGCCTAAAATTTATAATCTATATTCCTAGCATGCAAAAAAAATCTAGCCATTTCTACTATTGTTCTATGCTTACGTTCTGCCACACCATTCTGTTCTGGTGTATAAGGAACAATAAGCTCATGTTTGATACCAAAAGATCTTAAATAAGTATGAAAAGCATGATTAACATATTTAGTACCATTATTAGTCCTAAGAATATGAATTTTACAGTCACTTTGTCTTTCTACAAATACATGAAATTCAACAAAAGTATCAAGAACTTGATCTTTACTATGTAAGAAATAAATCCATGTTCTACGAGAGTAATCATCAACAAATGATAGAGCATATTTAGATCCTAAAAGTGAAGTATTTTCCATAGGACCTAGAAGATCACTATGGATGAGAACTAACTTATTATTAGCTCTCCAAGATGATCTATGAGGAAAAGATTCTTTATGCATCTTACTACTCATACATCCATTGCAATCTAGTTTAGAAGTAGTAAACTTAGGTAGTCCTTCTACCATATTTTCCCTTTGCATTAATGAAATATAATCAGAATTTAAAAGTCCCAGCCTCTCATGCCAAATATGAAAATCAACAGTAGTAAGGAAAGAGTATCTAGGAGAGGAAAATTGGTAAAACTTAAAAAGATTATTAGCATCTAACTTAGCATCAGTAACTATTTGATCGGTGTTAGGATCAATAATATGACAATTATTTTTATGAAATTCAATCTTATAATCTTGACATAATTGAGGAACAGAAATAAGATTAGCTTTTAAATCAAGAACATAAAGAACATCATGTAATTTACCATTAGGGACAAAGACATTACTAGTTCCTTCAACTTTACAACAATGATTATCGGTTAAAGAAATAGGAATATTCAAAGAGTCAGGTTGCAGAGAATCAAAAACTTCTTTATGAGAAGTGACATGTTGAGATGCATCACTATCAACAATCCATTCAAGTGGTTTAGAACCATTAAAACTAACAGTAAAAGCAGAACGAGATTGATTTCCATTATGGTAATTTTGAGAATTACGTTGATCATCTTTTTGTTTCTTAAAACAATTATGAATTAAATGACCATTTTTACCACAATAAGTGCAATAAGGCCTATTTGAAGGGTTATTATTATTATTATTATTATTATTATTATTATTATGATAGTTAATGTAATTATTATTGTTATTAGGTCTTTGATAATTGTTATTAGTAGTTGAAGTGTTAGTATTGTTAGGTCTTTGATGATTTTGATTACAGTTGGAATTGTTTGATCTCTGATTATTTTGATTTTTATTAGAATTATTACTAGCTCTATTATTATTATTATGAGATCGAGAAACATAAGCATGTTCATGAGATTTCAATATACCAAATTGAATTAGTTTAGCCTCCTCTTGACGCAACATATTTTGAAAAATAACATAAGTTAATTGAGTTGCTAAAGAAGGAATAGCTAATTGAGAATAGATATTTGTAATAAATTGCTGAAACTGCCTAGGTAAACATTTACAAATTATAATATGAATTATCCTTAAATCAGATAAATTTACTTGTAACCCATCTAATAAAACTCTAATGGAATCAAATTTAAGCAAAAAGTCATCAACAAAATTAAAATCTGTATACCTGAGATCTTCAAGCTGGTCTTGAAGCTGGATTTTACGGGTCTCATCTGCACTGTCATAGGTGTTTTTCAGGATATCCCAAGCCTGATGGGCTTCTGTACAAGATGAAATAAGGACATACAATTTGAGACTTAAGGATATGCCAATTAAACCAAGTGCTTCATCATTCTTATTTTGCCAAGCATCTTGGTCAGCTTGAGAAGCAGTGGTAGAAAGTTTAGAACTAGCATTAGTGGCAATGTCTAAAAGATGAAAGAATCTGAATATAAAGTTCATGTGGGTTTTCCAGGCATGATAGTTGGTACTGGTTAATTTGATTTCAGGCATTAGGGTAGTCATGATGAAGATCTAAACTACAAAACCTTAATAGAAAATAGAAAAGGAACTTAAATCAAACTAAGTGCACTTGCATGCACTAGCAGAAAGCTATAACAACTTACACCAAAGAGGCATACAAGGAAAGAAAAACAATAGCTAGAGGGAAAACACAGAGACTAAAAGGACTAAATGATCTGGGTTATGTTGTTATTGATTAACATATAACACAAGAAGCGAGGGAAAGTAAAGCTAAAACAACCTAATAACAGAACAACATAACCCTGCAAAAAAAGATGTTAGGAAAAAAACTAAACAACGTGGATTTTTAAAACAACTTGAGATCGAGATTAAGCTAATTTTATAAAAAACTGACAGGAACTAAGAGGGTCAACTAGATTTATGAAAAAATTGGCCAAACAACACGTTAGATAATCAGATATAAGAAGTAATAAACCTGCAAAAAAAAATGTTAGAGAAAATAAAGCTGAAAAAAAACTAACAACTAGATATCTTTGAATTGAGGGTTATAATGAACTAAACTTAAAATGATTCAATTTTTGAATGACAAACAAAAAAAAATGAACTTAAGAAAAAAAAATCCTTTTGATATACTAACAAGGCTCTTTAAATTAAAAAAAGATTTTGAAAAACACTAAACTTTTTAATCTAAAAAGATTTAGTATAAAAGAAGTTTTGAATATTAAAAAATAATAATATTAACTGAATATTATTATATTTTAATACAAAGACAAGCTACGAAAAAAAATGTAGAAATAATGCAACGATAAAATGAAAATTGTATAGAAGCTTTAAATAAGAGCTATTTTAATATAGGAAAGCATACTATGAATCAAAGAAGCTATGAAATGAATTCTTTAATTCTAAATCTAGTTAATAATATAAAAATGAGATGAATATTATGAATTTTTAATAACAGATATGATTACAAATTTAAATAAGGACAAAGAAAGTCTAAAAACACTATTCAAAGTTGCATGCAATAATAAAATATTCACTTCTAAAGAGACATTAGAAAATAGAAGGATTTGAAGTGAATCAAAGAACAACAACAAAAAAAAAACTTTGGCTAAGAAACCGAGGTCAAGAAAAGGGGACCCAAATGCTCTAAGAGATGCAATGTGAGGGGAGACTGAATTCACAGAATCGGGAATGACAAGAACCAACGAACAATAAAAGGAGATTTTAAAGGATTCGATTAATCAAATACGAAAGGACATGAAAAAAGGACAGTCCAAATCCCAAATCCTCCGAGTACTGCTATAGCCTTACTGCGTACAGCTGGAGAAAAAGACTCTTCACCAAAGGTTGGAGAATGAGATTAGGTTGAAAACTTTACGACAGTGTTGCGAAGAACACCAGAAGCCGAAAACAATACACAAGAGCGGAAATAAAAAAGTTGCAAGAAAATAAAAACTAAGACATTAACTTAAAACCTGTATACACTAACACAAAAGAAACAAAAAATGTTAAATTAAAACGTTAAAAACTAGAATACTAAAAAAGATACTAAAAACTTTAATTAGTTTTAATGCTTGAGCACAAAAGACTATAATATCATGCAAGATACTAAAAAACAAAAAAATGCTGAAAAAACAAGTTACAAGAAACCGAAAAAGATAACGTTAATAGGTTAGCACAACAAATACCACCACAGAACCAAAGAAACTTAATGAAAATGATATTAAATATGAATGAATAGGGTACGAGAAAATTAAAAAAAATAATGCAAAATCAAATAGATTAAATGCATGCAAAGGCGAACCAGTATATACGATAATAGCAGAGATAAACGTTAAAAGTGTGTATTGATATGATCTGCTACGAAAACAACGATCGCTTAGCAGTTGATGCCTATGAGAGAGCTATCAAAAGGAAAGAATACGAACCGTTGCAAAAAAAGTTGGCTAGGAAAAAATGATAACAGAATAATAGTAAATAAACACTCCCACCGAAATCTATGCAGAGATCAAACGAAAATGCAAACAAAGACAGCCAACAACCGTAAATAACAATAAAATAACACTCAAATTAAAAAAAATAGTAAATTCTATTAAGAAAGCAATGAATGCTATTTAAATAGAGCAAGATCTACGCATGCAAAATGTGTTCTACTTTGTAGTAGATTTGTTGTTAGTACTCTGCACTCTACAAATTTTCCTAAAAAAGCTTAATGACTAGCGTGAAGGGCCTTTAAGGAGGCTACAAGATCTGAGATCCTTTTAGCGGCAAGTATGAGAGAAGACTTACACAAAACAAACAAAATATGAAGGTGTTGGGAAATCCAAAAATCCAGAGAAAATAGAAATTGATCTGAGTTTGTGCACAAACCCTCAGAGAGAAGCACTCTATCTGCAAACGATTAGTGCTGCAAAAATGAACAAAAGCTCAAATCCTTCTTATCTCTCGTAGACCATTAATGTTGTATATGAAATCCAGGATTGCAAGTCGTCGATCTTAGAGCATTAATTGGAGACAACAAAGAGAAAGATTGCAAAGATAGAACTCGTGAGGCAAAGAAAAGACATAGATATTGAATGAATTCACTGTAAAAGTAGATATGAATCTCGACTCCTCTAACCAAAAAAAACTCTGAGATTGCAGAAAAAACTATGAAACAAAACCATATTTTTTCTGTTACAAGAATCCCAATAGAATATCTTCAAAGGATTAACATGACCCACAACAACCACAAGTATTTCTGGTTGAGGGCAATCGAATCCTCATATAAATATTGCAGAATAAAATGTTACAGAGATAGAGCGAATGGCCAACTTATTATAAAACTATTATGCAAAAAAAAATGCATGCAAGAAAAGAAAACAACAGACCTATATTAGGTAAAGGAATGCATGCAAAGTTAATAATGAAGAACCTACATGCAAATAGAGGTTAAGCAAAGATAAATGATTGAAATAACACCTCTGAAGCAATTAGAAAGGCAAGCAACGGAAACAAATAGAAACTTAAAGATTTTTAAAATCGCATGAACTAAAAAGGATAGTTTTTTAAACAACTAAGACCTGCGATAAAAGAATAAAAAGATTGTAATATTTAATTTTTAGGTTAAGATATATCAATCAATAAACATCCAATACATATGATTTTAATTTTTAGGTTAAGAAATATCAATCAAGAACCAAATTTTTATAATAGAATAAATGATTTAAATCTTAAAATAAATTTCATGTATATGTAAAACCAAAGTTTGATGAATATAATATTAAATATTAAACCTGATAAATATAATATGAAATTTTGGTTACAAAAAAATGGAGATTTTAATAACAAGGAATTTGCATTAAAAAAATGTTAGAAATAAATAACCAACTAGAGGAACCGGGTTTGGCGGTAAACCAGCCAAACCCAAATTTTTTTTTGATTTTCCTTTAAACAACTTAGTAAAAAAAATATATTTGAAATTACTCTCTCAAAAGTCTCCAATATGGAGTGCTCCAAAATATGGTAGCTCCTTCACCTGTACACTTAAAATAAGATTAAACCAACCTGCTCTAATACCATGTTAAAAATGATAAAGAATAACTATGGAAATGCAAGAAATTGTTTAATCCAAGAGTGAGGAGTTAGGAAAAATACAATGAATTAGCACAAGAACTAGGAGCATACACCAAAAAGCAAAGAGGAGACAAGAATTTGAAAGGGGAAAGCAAAGAAAACCCCTTGTGAATTATGAATGAGGCATGAAAAGCCTAAAGAGAGAGAGAGAAAGAATATGAGCACTTAGTTCAATACAATATGATAGAACTACAAGAGAGAGAGAGAGAGAGAGAGAGAGAAATTGTGTGAGAGAAATGTGAGAAAATTGGTGTCAAGTGTGTGGAGAAATATCTCTATAAGTAGAGATGAGTGAAGGAGTTTGCATGTAACTCCCTATGTGAATGAGTGCCACATTCATACTTGTGTGTGAGACACATGTGAGATTCCTCTTAAGGAGGAATATCTATTTTCCTTATTAAAGGAATTACAAATATGACATGTCCTCCCACTTGGCCTAGAGGACAAAATACATTAGGATACCTTGGTTTATCCTATTAAATACATAAATAACCAAGGAAAGATTAAATTCTAACAGTTATCTTGATATTACAAAGTGTACTTGACTATGTTGCACAATGATGAGATAATGTATTGTTTATCTTAGTAAGACTAAAGACAAAATTGGTAGGCTTGATCGAGCAAAGAATGGAAAAATCATGTTTAAGCTGAGTAATGTTAGTGTCGACCGAGTTAGTATATGCCGAGCAAAATTTTAGTGTCGATCGAAAAACAGTTAATTGCTGAGGAAGACAATGTAAGCCGAGGAAACATTTTTAGTAATGACCGAGCTTTCTACATGAAAGACCGAGTGGATGATCACAATATTGACCTAGCATCAACAATTTTATATTTGAAGAGAATTTAATTTTGGAGCTGACATTGTTGAATTCTTGGATTATGTAAAATGTGTTGATTTTATTTATTGATTGTTTGGAAGCATTAAATGCACTGTAAAATGTTTTATTGTAAATCTTTAAGAGATTTGAGATGATTCTAGAAAAGGAGCCGAAGAACATGAAGTGGGTAGATTCAATGAATCTGACCTAACCCTAAGATCTACGAATGAGATTGAGTGGCATAAGATGAGTTAACCTAATTGAGGAAAACATAAAGTACTGGATATGCAAGTGCATGAAAGAACAGAGAATGTTGGAAGAGTAAATTTTTATTGACTGAATAAGCAGAAAAGGCTGAAGGAGAATTGTGGTGGTTTCTTGAATAAAAGTTCCGAGCAGATCAGAGATGGAGATGGAAAAGTTTCAAAGTTAGTAAACCAGCATTAGTGTACTAAATTAGATCTGATATTTTCAAAGGTTGGATTTTTACTGAGCTCACTTCAGAAGAGTGAAAATAATAGTAGCATGTTACAAAGTGGTTTTTCCCAAATTGGGTTTCCACTATAAATCCTAGTGTTAATACTTGTGTGAATGTTTTGGTTTGAACATTTCTATGTTTTACAAGTTAAGTTATAGCTAGGTAGTGGACTGCATTGTTGGATGTTTCTATTATTGAATCAGTGATGACCGAGTTTGTTTTGGTTATTGGATCTGATTTAAGGATAAGTTTTTGAGATTGTTTTATACATCAAGACCTGAGAACAATTGATTCACCCCCTCTCTCTGTTGTTCTAAATCATATTAACAGTTGAAAGATGCCCTATTTGCTACCCCCATTGGCTTAGATCTTGACTACCAAAATTCAAAAAACCATTCATCTCTGTTGCCAAAGACTTCCTATATTGTGGCATTTACACACAACTAGATCACGATAGTTGGAGTTTTTGGTGCTAGTAATTATCATGATGCTTGCATTGTTGAGAAGAAACCCTAACACCTTGAGTGTAGGGAATGGATGGAAGACTTGGAATTATTGGAAGCTTCATTTTAAAAATTATTAAAGAATTTGATTTATATAAATATTTTATGCTATAGTAATATTAATTAAAATAATGAAGATTCCCTAATCTATAATGATTTTCAGCCTATTTTTTCTATTTGACCATGTAGATTTTTTAGTGCCAATTTTTTGTATCAAACTCCATGATCCATATTAGGATATGAGAGCAAGAGAAGAGTGATGTGATACTACTATATTGAATATCATTTAATAATTACTATATTAATATCATTCATTAATTATATACTATTAAAGGGAACACAATATATTGAGAGGGAGGGTGAATTATTAAACCAATTTTCAATTAGTTGAATATTAATAACCATTAATTTTTTTTCCAAGTATGAACCTTAAAATAAAATAAATATCTAATTGGTATTCTTAAAGGTGTAGAAATTTAAAAACATGTGAAAAACACACATGAACACTAGATATACATGGAAGACCAAGATGGAAAAAAACCATTGTGAGAATAGTTGCTTGGATCTACTACCAAATCCATCCTCACAAAATAATAAATCAACTTACAATTGTTAAGTAAGTGTTGAACATACTGAGAAGATGTCGACATTGATGTTATTGATGTCAAAACCTATATATCATTTGTATTTCTGTATCGATTGGATTTTTGTTGGCTGTTAGTTAATTATTAATATTTCATTTATAGGAAGAACATCTTCTTTACATGTAGTATTGGGTTATGAGGTTGGACATAAACTTGTTCCTATTATTGGAATTCATCTCTTTAGTACATCTATATGTTTCATAGATCACTAAAGCATGAAGTTTTGGTTGGTATTTATTAACTGTTGAGTTACAGATTGCTTCCAAGTATCTCTGCTACCTAAACATCCTTGCAGTTCATCAGATATTTTTTGTATAATAATTATGTTTTGTTTTTGGACAAATTCTATTGGGTTTCATCTATTGGTTGGTTCACAATTTTTTCAATCAACTCATGGACTTGGTTGTCATGTACCATCAGGTCTATAATTTATGTATCTTTGATAATTGTGCTATGTAATGTACATATATTAAGGGTGAACTATGTTTAGGTCCTGTGGTAAAATGATGTGAATAATTCTTATGTATGACCTATATTTAGATTCATTGGTAGTGTGTTAAATAAAATTGTAATATCTTTTGTATAGTAGCCAACATGTTTTGTGGCTTGGATGAAATATGTAATTACCTTATCAAATGTATATATAAATAGAGATATCTTTTTATATAATGTGTGTGTGTGTGTGTGTGTGTGTGTGTGTGTGTGTGTGAGAGAGAGAGAGAGAGAGAGAGAGAGAGAGAGAGAGAGAGAGAGAGAGAGAGAGAGAGTATACTACGAGTTTGTTTCAGTGAATTTATGGCAACAATGTGTAATTAGAAGGGAGTTGTGAAAAGTATTATAGTGGTATCAAGATAAGGCCCTACATATTGTGTTATAGACACTTGGTGTGAGTTGGAAGAATATATGTAACTAGATCTATTATTGACAGTGATTACTGAACTATCAATTGGAATTATTTCATGCATATGAAACTACAATTTTATTAGTTCACTTTTTGTCTATAAGAAATCTTTTGTAATACATCTTTTGTATAAGGGTAGTTATCCCAATCTAAAGTGAGCCAAAAAATAGTGAGAAAACTGACAATGAGCCCTTTGTAAAAATTACCTTAACTGATGTCACATTAACTAGTGTTCATTTCATGAGAATCAGTCTCTCCATGGTTTTTCTCATCTAGGGTATCCAAGTTATATTTGGTGTTATGGTGTTTATTGTTCATGTTCTTTCACACTTTATCATTCTTAATTATTTGAATGGTTTATGTGTACTAGATCGGTAAATTTTTTAGAAAGTGTTACAGAATAAATGATTCATCCCCCCTCTCAGTTATTCAACCTATTTAGCAATTGGTATCGATCTTGGTTCCTTGTAGATAGAGCTTAACCACTTGAGGGAGATATAGGATTTAAAAAAAAAATGGAAGGAGAGTACTATTCTGATGAAGATTGGAATATCATGATGAGTGACATTGAGTGCACTAAATCAGAGAATGAGGATCTGAAAGAAAACCTAAAGGAATTGGATGCATGTATCTCAAAGTTGAGGGATCAGATCTAGAAATTAAAAGAAAGGCACATGGAAGTAAGTTGAGAATTAAAGGAGTCAAAATAAAATGTGGTGAATCTAGAAAAAATACTGAGTGACATTAAAAATACTAAGGAGTTTATCAAGGAAGAGTTCAACCAGGAAATGGAAGATTAGAAGAAGACCGAAGGAGATCTGAAGAACTATCAATCAGAAAATAGAGGAATGGAAGAAAACTAAAGAGAGTCTCAAGGAGATTATCAAGAATAGGTTAGATGAAAATGAGATACTGGATAAGGAATTAAGAAAGCTGAGATCTGAAGAAAAATTTTGTGAGATAAGTACTATTTTGGATCAACTTTTATCCCTACATAAGTATCACAAGCACACGGAAGGTTTGGGTTTCACTAGTGAGTGTTCAGATATGAAAAACAAAGGCAAAGAGAAGGAAGTATAAGCTAAATCAAAGTCTATGGTAGAAAGAAAGGTTAGGATTCTGAATTCATCTACAAGAAGCCCATTGGTTAAGAAACTGAATGCTCAAAGGTAATTATATTTTAAAGGTTATTATTTCATATGCAAGAATTTTGGTCATAAGGCTATTGAATGTAAGATGAGGAAGGAACAAAAAGTTCAATGCTTCAGTTGTCATAATTTTGGTCATAAAGAAAATCAATGCAGAATTCAAGTTTCTAATCTAGTTAAGAAAAGTTGAATGAACTATATATTTCATGGGAATTTCTATGTGTATCACAATTATGGTCACAAGGCTAATCAATGCAGATCTAGAGTTCAGTTAGTGAGTGTATCATCAGAAAATGGAAGCACTTCTATTTAGGACTAGTTTAGCCCTCTGAGTAAGTGGTTTGGGGTCATGTCAAGCACCTTCAGTGGGTCTTTGACTTGATCTCGCATTTTCCCCATGTCCTGCTTCTCTCTCCACTTGTTTCCTACCTTTTTATGGCACCTTATCCTGAGGATCTGAGATCTTTGACCTCAAGGTCAAGGTTGACCTCAAACTAGACCTAGGTCAAGGATGACCTCAACCTTGACCTAGGTCAGAGTCGACCTCAACCCTGACCCTGGGTCCAAAATTTAGATTTCAGAGGTTTCCGGATGTCGGGCTTCAGAAAGTTTTATTTCCCACTTCCGGGTCAGCTTTTTCGGATTACATAATGGTAAACTTGTAAATTGTATTTAATCTAGGCCCATTTCTAGGGGTTAAGGTTTAAATGGGAATTTAATTCTCCTATGTTGGCCTCTCTAGAAGTTTGTGCCCTAGACTAGTATAAAAAGAAGCCTTCCTCTTTCATTTTCACATCCACTTTTCATGATCAAGCATCCACCTTCCATTGAATTCAAGCATAAGTACAATCAAGTGATCAATCAAGAAAGAAGGAGAAGGAAAGAATTCAAGCATTCATTCATCCTCAAGCATTCAAGCATTCATGATCCAATTCATCAAGGAGATCCATTGATAGCCATTGAAGGATTCAATCTCTTTGGAGCCCTCTTGTTGAAGATTTCTCTATCCACATTCATTCAAGCTTCTTCCTATTCCAAGATCCATTCAAGATTGGCATTGAAGATCTAATGCAATTGATTTGAGACATCCTACATATAATTCTACATTCAATATTTGGATCATCCATACTTGTGGATTCAAGGATTCAAATCCTCCATAAGGATTTCAACATAAGCAAGGTGAATAGTTCCATTTACTTTGTTTATATATTGCAATTTCAATTACATTTTAAAGTTGATTCCAAACTCGGGTTTGACCAAGGCAAACCCCCCATCCAACAAAAAAAACATTTTTTCTTGCAGATCCAGGTGCAAGACATTGAATTTTAGTATAGATCTGAGTACCCTTTTCGGCGAACTTCCAGGATCCAGGAACAAAATTTCCATTAGAGTAATGTAGGTCAAGGTCAACATTTTGGGGTAAGATTGTGCCTTGGGGTAAGATATTACCCCTGTCTTGGGTCAAGGTCGACCTTTCTCAGAAAAGCAAAATGTTTCTGGGTTTTCTCTATTTTTGCATTTTCAGGCCAGATTTGGTTGTAGAATTTCTCGAAACTAAACACAGACACCAGAAAATAATGTTTTCCAAATTTACCCTATTTTGAGGTTAGTATTTGTCTTCAATTCAATCAATATTCCAATACACACTTTCTACAATGAAATATAAGGTTTTCTCCTTTATTCATATTCTCCATAGATTGATTCATTTATACATTAACCATTTTCTTTTGGTTGATCCATTTAGATCTTTCCCTTGGGAATTTGGGTTAAGAAGTATACCTTACATTTTGATAATCACACATCTCATCTTTTATTATATCACACTTTTTCTTACATTATAGTGAGATGAGGACAAAGGAATGTAAATTATTTCAAATGTGGTCAAATTGGTCATTATGCTAACACTTGTAAATCTATTAATGCTCTAGTGAATTCAGTAAATGATGATAATATTGCAGTATCAAGAAAATATTAGAAGATAGTCACAATATAGACGAAGAAAGATGCTAGTAAAGAGAGCCCTATGGTACTAGATGTCGTGGTAATCAAGCTGAATGTTTTGGCTCATTTTTATTCAAATTTTGAATAGATCAGAAGCAAGCAAGAAGATCTATTTAGGAGTATACAAAAGAGTTCTACCTAGTCCTTCTTAGAATAGGTCATTTTGAATCCAACAAGGAGAAGGTTTCCCATTACATAAATGGCTTGAGGCTGAATATTCAAGAGGATTTGATAATGGTAAGAATATCCACCATTGAAGATGCATATCAATTTACTTTGAAGGTCGAAGAAAAAATGAACAAGAAGTTTGAGAGAAAGAGAAGTGGAAGAGCTTGTGGTGGAAAGCCTAGTGGATAGTCTTATGGGTGTCAAAATGAGTATTAGAAGAAGAATGATGACTCTAGTAAGAATCAAAATCATGATATGGTAAAGTTCAAAATTGGAGACTATCACGATGAGGAATTGTGTGATATCATGCCTATGGATGCTTGTCATTAGTTTTTAGGGAGACCATGGAAATTTGATCATCATGCAGTACATGATAAGTATGGAAATAGCTATTTTTTGACAATGATGGAGTTTGACATAGGCTAGAGCCATTGAAGGAAACAAAGGAAAAGGTATGTAGTAATGGAGGAATATGTCTAGCTGAAGGAAGGAAGTTCCTAGAAGGCATGGAGCATAATAATATTGTTGGAAACTACAATTGAAATAATTGTTATATTGTCATTGATGTCAAACCTTAACTGGTAAGACAATTGCTATCTAGTAGATTACCTGTAGACTATAGTTTATCTGTATCTATTTTCAAAGGCATAAACAAGAAAATGTTAGACTAATCTAAATATTTATATCAATTCAAAAGCATAAACATAAAAACCAAGCCACCTCAGATTGAGCCAAAACAATGCATTCAAGCATTGTTTGATTTTCTCTAATAAGAGGGATGTGGGTGTGCTCTCTAAGAACTTGGAGCTTTTTCCCTAATGTATTTTAGAAAGGATTTGATATGATGCATAAATGATTAGAAAATCTTGAATAAAATCTAAGTTCAATCCATTAAGCTTATTCTAGGATGTCTTTAGAAAGCATGAAATCTAACAAATATGATTAAAAAGCTTATGATATAGCAATAATCTAACATTATAACACTACTCAATGTAAAAGATGTGAATTGGTGTTTTTATCTTGGAAGAGGAGGGTATTTATAGGATTTGAGGAAGGGCTTGGGTTAGGAAGTGGAGTTAGGGTCAGAGGTAAGGTTTGGGGTAGAGTTTGGGGCTAGGTTAGGTTGAACCTTGGTTAAGGTTGCTCACACATGTGTGAGAAACACTAGGGAAGTGTGCAAGTGGATAAGAGTGGAAGAAGATACATGAGCTTCATTAATGGCTTGTAAGAGTCATTAATGAGGATGTAAGAAGCATTTATGAGTGTGTAAGGCTCATTTATGAGAGGTTTTCACCCAAAGTCAAAGTTTGAAGGGTTTAGACTAAGAAATGTAAGAATCACTTTTTAATTAGGTTTAGAGTGAGAATAGAAAATTATAGAAGAGGTTAGGGATTTCTAGAAGATTTCTAAGGTTTTAGGATTTAAATAAATATTTTTGGTTAATTTATCAATTAATAATTAATAAATAGAGGAAATTCACTCAAACTTAATTTAAATGATTTTGGGAAGAGATTCTTTAATTAAAGATGTTTAATTAAAATGGGAGGATTTAATGGCATAAAAATAAATAAATAAATAAATAAATAAATAAATAAATAAATAAATAAATAAATTAATAAATTAATAAATGATGATGTCATCATGGTTTTCAGAAAATAAAAATACTTTTATTTTTTAAAGGATTTTTAGGTGTCTACATTTTGCCCCTCTCTGATGCGATGCCACAAGTGGTATGACATCAAAGAAAAGAAAATAAGATGCCCTAGGCTATAATTTAGAGGAATAAGGGGTTGTGACCCCTCGAGAAAATAACACAAAGAGGAAACATTGTGGAATTTTCTTGAAAAAGCACACAAAAGGGAAGAAAAGAATGATGGAAGAAGGGAGGATAAATAACCAAAGCTTCCAAGAGAAAAGATGCATGAATGAAAGATGGGGTGGAATGCAGAATGCATGATGCAACTACATGAAAGATGCAAGATGCAAGATTAGCCTATATGATGTAGGATGAAGGGGATTTTGGAGGGCTCCAAGTGTAAATGTAGAGAGCACAACCTAGTTTGATATAGCAATGATAGAGATCTACCAAGGATACTGGGATCACAAGACCTTGTCACCAGCGTTGCATAGGACTGATGTAAAAAAGACACGCAAGGTTTCCCTAGCATCATGCATGAACCCAAGAGGAATCATAGTAGAAATGATGCTGGAGAAACCACAAACAAATGACATTTCCCAAGTGCACCATGTAGCCCAAAAGATCACATGTGAACCGTGCAAGGGTCATGTCTGACTAACTCATAGGAAGAAGTAAGAAAGAAAAAGACCTTGCCCCAGATTGTCCTCATTCATAGTACACCATGATATAAAGGATTGTGGTGACTTTGAGGAGAGGAACAACGAGAAGCTGTAAAATATTAACAAGATCTAAAGGAAAAAATCCAAGACCAAAATTATAACTCCAACAGACATCCTTTTCCAAGGAGAAAGATGGATTTGATTGATGGTGGGAAGATTTGGTCTGTACATGTGGAAGGATACATTGACATGAACCTAGTGTAATTGGTGGATAATTAGGGTGGACAAAATAGAAGGATACATTTGTGTGGACCCGTGATTAGGATTAGGACTTACAATATAGAAGCATACAACTATGTGGACCCACTGATTGATTAGGAGAATGAGTGTTGTTGTGCACTGGCAAATGATGAAGTTCAAAGATAATCGTAGTGATTGAGTATAGTTGACAATTGATGTTGCTGAAGTGCAAGGCTGGGTGGAACAAGATAGTTGATCAAATGTTGTTGTAGGACTAACGAGGATATGCACATTAAGACATGATAATATGTACAATAGACAGGAAGAGATTTACAATGGATATGTATAGAAGCTCAATATTTGGGATGGGAAGATCTTTCTATATAGGAGTATGTACAAGAAGGATTGTGCTATACAAGATATATACACTAGTACATTTGAGACCTTTTTTTGACAGCTGATTGTCTAAATTTAGATAGTATACCATCGATTAAGTGACACCATCCGGTGTCATAGTTTTGCAGTAAAAAAAATTGACAGTTACGATAGGCATCGTACATGCGACATCTGTAGTCATCACAAAAGGGGGTTTCAACACAATGAATATACCCATCGGGTCTACTTGTAGCTGTCCCACATTTGACAAATCTCTGTCGAACATAGTTAGTTATTGATGGAAACATTGTACCTACGACGGGTAACTATCATAGGCTTTCGACGCCTATCTGTCATTGGAAGATTGTATACTGATGGAAATACTATTGGTGCAATGGGTATCCTATTAGAAATAGGGAATACTAAGAGGGGGGGTGAATCAGTATTCTACAAACTTTCTCTTTTTCCCAATTATGGATATAACAGATTATCTTTATACATGCATAACATAAGAAGCTAAACAATATGCATAGCAATGGAAATAAATAACTCATAACACATGATATGTTCTCGAGGAAACCCTGGCCAAGGGAAAAATCCAGTGGGGATGATACCCACAAAGATCCACTAATCAAAAGTATCCTGTTAAGGATGTTGACCCTGTTAGGAGTCTATTACAAGCATATAGTGTATCAATCCTGATTAAGGGACTATAGGCCTTGTTAGAAGCCTCAACCCTATTAGGAGTTGTCAATACAAAATCTGATTACCAGATGAGCCCACTGCCCAAACAAGTAATGTACAATGTATAATTATTACAAAATAGATTAAGGTATATAACCTTATGCTGCTTGCATCAATATCTTTTTTCTTCTCTTACATTCACATCATATCATTACAATATTACATCACCTCACATCACATCACATCACATCATCTCTTCTTGCAATTACAATTACATATATACAAGTTATTAAAGATAATAACTTTACATGGTTGGCTTCCATATATCTTTATCCAAGAGTTAACATCTAGTATGTCATCCCTTTATATTGTTAAGTCATTATTTTGATAAACAAAATAATCCCTTAACTCTTTACCAATTCTGCCTTCATATTCTATCTTGTCGGCTTCACACTATCTTCGATAAAACTATCATAACTAATTCTGTACATGCCGTACTAACTTGTGCTCTAAGATGGGTCATCATTAGTCATCATAGAGTCCATGTTCAAGTGCAAAAGCATTGAAATTACTCCAGTCAACGTCGCAAACACAAACTATATCCTGGTGCAATGGTGAAAACACTGTCTGACACTTAGACAAATTTGCAATGCGCTCTTCTATACTTGCTCTCAGTCCTGTGTGATCTTCATGTGGATCATATGTTGCCATAATGACAACATCCATGTACTCACTTTAGCCAAATTGCCAACAATCTCCCCCTTTGTCATTGGTGGCAACATATGAAAAAATTGGCTAAGTGTACAAGTCAAAATCTCAAAATTGTATCAAAATTGTGGCCATAGTATAGAATATGTATACTATCCTTATAACTCCTCAAAATATAAACTCTAATACAATTCTCCCCCAAAGAGTATCAATCCTTATCAAATATATCAATTTTCTGCTTTAATATATCTCCCCCTTTGACAACAATGACAAAATAAGGTAGGGAGGATCACAAAATTGTATCCCAAAAAAAATATTATACCTTCATTTTCTTATTGCAAAGCCGGTAGGCTTGCAACACAATTTTAAAAATCAGCTTTCATATCTTGTATCTCCTTTTCCCATGAATTCTTGATGGAATCTGCCACATTGAGTAGTGTGCTCAGTCCATAAGCTGCTATTTGACAAGCTTGGAGGTTGTCAAATTTGAATTTCTGAAAGGATGTCTTAGCTGTAAGACATTCTTCTAACTACTCTTCAATGATGCTCAACTTCATAGAGATGTTTTCTCTCAAAAGAGTGAGTCTCCTCATTTTTCTATTCCTCTCATCTTGCAATATTCTTATTTCATCATAAAGCTTCCGAATTTTCTTTTCAGCATCACATACCTTCATATTAGGTCTAGAAAGAAGGTTACATTCATTCTAAATCTCAGCTTCCTTCAACTTGATCTTCTGTTCCTCTTCTGCTATCAAAATATTTGGTTTTGTACACTGTATGTACAATGATTTTCCTGTCTCCAAATGTTTCCTCAAGTTCTTGATATAAATATCAAGACTGCTAATATCATTCCTGATATTCTGACTGATGTTCAAAAGCATTTTAGCTTCATAAGATACTTGAGCTCTCACTTTTGCAATATCAGATAGGTTAGTGAATTCATTGTCAAAAGTACTCATTACCTTCTTAGCTTTCTCCAAAGGGTCTGCCTCTATGATTTGTGTAGTTACAATGCTTTGTAACTTCTTAGTAAGGTCCTTTAGACTCCCTTCAAGATTTTTCACTTTCTTGTTTTTGCCAATGATTTTATTCAAAGAAGTGATCAGTTCCAACTGATCATCATCATCAACTTCCTTTCCTAAATCTTCAAACAAAGATCCAATTTCTTTCTTCTTTCTAGTCTCAGGAGTAAGAATGATGTCTTCTGTGGAAGAAATGGGTGCTTGAATCTCAGTTTCCTTAGGTTCTTCATTGATAGATTTAGTCTGCTCTGCTTCTTCAATTCTATCCAGTTCATCAAGAGCCGAATTGTCAACAATGTTTGCTAAGTTCTTGAATATATTGTCATCAGTATCCAAGGTGACCTTAGTACCTTCAATATTCATGGTTTCATCTTCAATGTTAATAGTTGAAGAAGAGGGAATATCCTCTTGTTCAGCTTCAATTGCTTGCTCTGCTACAATTGAGGGCTCTCCAATGTTTTCTGCCATGACCTTGATTATTGCCTGCTCTATATCTGAATTAACTTCTTCATATCTACCTCCCATAATCAAAATGGTTCTCCTTTTGGTTCTCAAATGGATGCTTAGGGCCTTCAATATCTTCTCCAAGTGTTCATCATCTCTCACATCACAAAGCTTTTTCACAAGATTCTTTCTGATATTGGTGTCTTCTTCAGTTGCTCTCTGCTTTCTATTTAGCAGTTTGGTGTACAACTCATCAGGTATTTGACCTTGAATAGAATAATTTTTTTTTTCCAACATCATATGCTTCAAAATATCATTCTCCAAATTAAGTTTTTCTGAATAATCATAAAGACTGTAGTACTTTTTCATTCTGGTAAAGTCTCCATTTTCAATAATTTGCTCATTAAGCTTTTCAACTTTAGGTTTCCAAGCTTTCTTCTTAACTATAGTGTCATCACTTTTTACTTCTGCAACTACTCTTGGTACTGGTTGAACTATAGTCTTCTGTCTCTTTCCTGGTCTAGTAGTAATTTCTTTCATTCTCTTGCCAGCTATGGAGGAAGTGGATCTGGTTGTTACATGTTCCTTTTCTGGTTCCTCTACTTTCACCTTGACTTGTGTAGGTTCTTGCTATGCTGCACTAGATGACAAGGGTGGTACAATCAAAACTTCTTTCTATCCAATATCCCTGATTGCTACTGCTGTCTATTTTGCTATTAAGAATTCTTGTTCTGACATCCCCATATCTTTCAGTATTCTCCTGATAGTGCTGTCAACTCTCTTCTTAGATTGCTTCTCTTCAATTATAGCTTTTTCCAAGTTGAAGTTCTCTTCAAAAGTTCCAAATCTATTTCACTGAGTGTCCAATTTACTTTTAAGTAATCTGCCGACATATTCTTTTGTTTCAGCCTCAGATATCTCATAGCCAAGAGGCTCTATGAACTCAATTCTAGGTTCCACTACTTCAATATAGGTAAAGTCAGTGTCAACCATAAAACATATATCATTCTTATACTTCTTCTCAAGTGACTATGGAATTCTTGATCTACTAGTTACCATGTTCTAAAATGTCTTCACTACAAACATAGCACTCTCATTTACTTTGTCAATAACATGTCTCAAATATACTATATTTATCCTTTCCATAGAAGTTTGTCCATCATTCCAATCATGTGCAATGGTGTATGGAAATCTTCTCAATGAGTGGAAAAACATGTATGTAATTAAGGATGAAAATCTAAATTGTGCATACTTAGATTTCTTTATCTTCTCCAAGTTTTCAAATAATTGAATTCTCAGAATTTCACACATATCAACTAGCACTTTGTCAACACACATTAAATAGGAAATATGCACCATTCCAGCTGCCATATCATCTTCTCTAGAATTTGCACAAAACTTAGTTGTTAGGTACTTGCATAAATATCTAACATCATGTTGTTTGATCTTGCTAATCACAATTCCTTTGCCATTGTAGGATGAACCTGTGTTGTCTATGACTATTTTTCTCATTTAAAGGAATAGCACCAACTTTAGATAAACCTGTGACTTCATGAATCAAGTCAGTTGTAATGTCTATCACTCTATCATCTAGCCAAAACTTCCCATTGTGAATTCTGCTCAGAATGATCTTAGTGCATTCTTCATTGTTAAACTCATACTTCAAAGCATACTGAACAATCTCATTATCTTTCAAATGTTCATATCCTTGTTTTAATGACATGTCCTGATTGTAAATGTTCATATGTTCATTGGTAAAATCACTATCACTGATAGTTTCTAACTTGCATCCAAGATAACTTCTCACATTTTCTAAGTGCAAAACTCCGTCTGGTACAGATGATAATGCTAACCTAGGATCATCTTCTTCCAAGGGTTCTACTGGTTCCCTCTTCATTCTAGGTCTGTTCTTATATCTAATATTGTGAATTAAGGATGCATCCATGACTACTTTAAATTCCTTATACCGATTCAAAGATTTGTCAAGATAAATAACTCAAGTTCGCGATTTTAGGGCTTTCGTAGATTCAATGCTCAAATCTTTCACCAAATCACTGCAAAATGCTTCCAATCTCTATTCTTTTCTCTCCTAAACACTTCAATTTGCTTAGATAATCAAATAACATTGATCATAACCTTTTATTACTTCAATCTCACTTAGATCTGACATCGCATTCAATTCTTTTGCCGCTTCTTTCCAAAAAGTTGTTTCTGCTATCCTGCAAAACTTAAAACTTCTTGCGATCTCGCAAAACATAATATTTTGTTTTGCACTCTTAACCATAGCATTAGTACATCATAAACTACCTTACATTAACTACGCAAGACTTAATTCATCAAAAATCTACTTCTACACTAATTCTAAGTTCCTAATCTACTATAATTATCATAAATTAAGTGCTTTGAGTTAGATTAGGTAAGGATTCATTCTTACCACTTGATACTTCACCTTTCTGATTACCTTCAATGTTGAATATGTCTCCTTGATATGTACCTTTAAAAAACTTCACTTCATCTGCATTACTATAGCAACCTTTCTGTCTGTTACCTACATCTTCATTACTTCTTGCATGATTTCTAGGGTTAGGGTTAGGATGAAAAACTCCATTGTTCATTCTGCAAAACCTTGCTGTATGTCCAATCTTGTTACATATCTGACAAAAAATTCCATTGTTCCCATATCTTGGTCCTTGCTGATTAATTTGTGATCTGTAGTTTCTAGCAATGTGTCCAATCTTGTTGCATCTATAACATACTACTTCATTTCTTCTGTTCATGTCTTCAGTAGGTCTCTTATCTGCATTGTTAGTATTCCTAAACATTCTACTACCATAATTATTCTCAATAACTTTAGGTCTTCTACATTCAATAGCTCTATGTCCAAAACCATGACAATTATAACAATAACCATTAAGAGGTTTAAATTGTTTACTTGTGAAATCTCTCTTCATGTGACCGATAGTATTACAACCAAAACATCTACCTTTGAATTCTCTTTGCATACCTTTTGGTGATTCTTCTTGGTTTGGTGGTTCTTCTCCTTTAGGTGGTTCTTCTCCTTTGTTGATCTCATCTAACTTTTTCTTATCTATGCTTTCAGATTCTTTCAGATCTAGTTCCTTGCTTTCATCATTTGATTTGAATATATTAAATCCAAGTCTAGTCTTATCATAGGATGGTTTTCCATAAGATACTTGTTCATCGATCATCTCACTATTTGAATATAGCCTTTCAAGTTGTTGTTTGGATTGAGTCAGTTCACCTTTCACAATGTTACTATATTTCTCAAGTTATGCATGCTGCAAGTTTACTTTCTCAAATTCAGATGTTACTTTGCCAAGTTTAGATTTTAATTCTTCATTCTCAATCTTCAACCTTTCAATCTCAGATCTCAGATTTGCTCAATTTTTGTCATTTCCATCTTTCAAACTAAGCTTCAGATTTTCTATCTTCAGTTCATGTTTAAGGATCACATTTTCTTTTTCTAAGTTGTCATCACAATCTTCAATAAGAATTTCGGATTCCTTTTCAGATTTCAGATCTTCTATCTTGTTTTTCAGTTCCTCAATAAGGTTCTTTGCATCATCATATTTCCTTTTCAGAGTGTTTCTTTCATTAGTAAGCATATCAATTTGTTCAAGAGCTTCTTCAAGATTTTTCTGTAGTTGATCCATATCCATAGAGATCTTACTCAAGCTGCTAGGCTTTCCTTGAATGATTCTTCTCTGAGTAACTAAGCTCTGATACCAATTGTTAGAAATAGGGAATACTGAGAGGGGGGGGGGGGGTGAATCAGTATTCTACAAACTTTCTCTTTTTCCCAATTATGGATGTAACAGATTATCTTTATACATGCATAACATAAGAAGCTAAACAATATGCATAGCAATGGAAATAAAGAACTCATAACACATGATATGTTCTTGAGGAAACCATGGCCAAGGGAAAACCCCAGTGGGGATGAAACGCACAAAGATCCACTAATCAAAAGTATCTTGTTAAGGATGTTGACCCAGTTAGGAGTTGATTACAAGCATATAGTGTATCAGTCCTAATTAAGGGACTATAGGCCTTGTTAGAAGCCTCAACCCTATTAGGAGTTGTCAATACAAAATCTGACTACCAGATGAGCCCAGTGCCCAAACAAGTAATGTACAATGTATACTTATTACAAAATGGATTAAGGTATATAACCTTATGTTGCTTGCATCAATATATTTTCACTTCTCTTACATTCACATCATATCATTACAATATTACATCACCTCACATCACATCACATCACATCATCTCTTCTTGCAATTACAATTACATATATACAAGTTATTAAAGATAATAAATTTACATGGTTGGCTTCCATATATCTTTATGCAAGAGTTAACATCTAGTATGTCATCACTTTATATTGTTAAGTCATTATTTTGATAAACAAAATAATCCCTTAACTCTTTACCAATTCTGCCTTCATATTCTGTCTTGTCGGCTTAACACTGTCTTCGGTAAAACTATCATAACTAATTCCGTACATGCCGTACTGACTTGCACTTTGAGATGGGTCATCATTAGTCATCATAGAGTCTATGTTCAAGTGTGCAAGCACTGAAATTACTCCAGTCAACATCGCAAACACAAACTGTATCTTGGTGCACTGGTGAAAACACTGTCTGACACTTAGACAAATTTGCAATGTGCTCTGCTATACTTTCTCTCAGTCTTGTGTGATATTCATGTGGATCATATGTTTCCATAATGACAACATCTATGTACTCACTTTAGCCAAATTTCCAACATATCCATCGGGAATTTATGACAGATTGTCGTTGTTTCTCTGATGTCGTCGTAATTGCGACGGACATCAGATTTTTTTTTAAAAAAATATAAATTTGTTGATCTAGTTTGACTCGATTGGTGTTCTTTCAAATTTGGTTGTCATTCAGAGATTACTTTACAGTAGATTCAGTAGCGGCTCGTACATTATTGAGTCGAGTCTAGAGACTTGGATTTGTAGATCACTATGGTGTCCGTGATGACTTGGGAGAAGTCTTCTTCTAGGTGAACCAAGTTGAGAGACTTGGATTATAGAAAGTGGGTCATTTGATATAACTTATGAGACATTGGATGCCTCTTCACAATGGGTTCATAGTGTAGTCTGTGGTGTTTCTTTGTGACTTGGTTCTTGGTAGCCATTGAGATGAATCGATATGACTTGATCTTGGGTCAAGGCTTATTGAGGTGAGTTGAAGTGATCATTTCTCCTTGAAGTGATTGATATTTTTGACAAATAGTCATTGCTTTTAGTTTTTCCATCAATTATTCTTTGGTTTGCGTCGTAATTGCGATTGGTGTTCACTATTTTTTAAAAAGAAATATATATTTGTCGTACATTGATTGAGATCTTAAATTATTGAGCTTCTCTTTGTTTCAATAATAGTTTAACATTCTCTACTTAACAAGGCCAACCGCGTGAAGGTGGAAGCTCATCTGGCCCCTCCTAGGATCCTGTTATGACCCTTTACGACACTTTAAGACCTCTAAGATGTGTATTCTTAGGGGTCGTAAAGGGTCGTAAAGGGTCATAAGGGGTCCTGGGACACAACAACCGAGAACCATAAATGTAGGCATCATGGTCACAATTTTTTGGAGACACAACATAATTGAATGCTATACCCATACAATGCAACACAACCACTACTCCTGTAGTTCCAACTTGACATTGTGAGATCCAAAAACCAAAGATAAGGAATCTATATATAGTTTTTGGATCCCACAGTGTTAACTTAGAACTACAGGAGTAGTGGTTGTGTTGCATTTTTTGGGTATAGCATTCAATTATGTTGTGTCTCTAAACAATTGGGACCATGATGCCTACATTTATGTTTCTCAGCTGTTGTGATACCTAAATTTATGTTTTGTAGCTGTCATGTTTATTTGCATGTTCTTTGTGTTTGGCTTCTCTCCCTCACATCAAAAATAAGATTTTCCCATTCCGAATTGAGAATGTGCATGCAACACAAGCAGAATATGCACGGATAGCAGGTGGAGTTGAGAACACCCAACACATTTACATTTTTTCCTCCTTTGTTTCTTGTACACCATCTCTATCGAAAAGTTTCTTCATGGATGGCCTCCACTATCTTCCCTACTACAACTGTAACCACTATTCATTCTCCTGCAGTCATTACTATCTTCTCTATTGATCAGACCTCCACTACAATTTCTCTAATGAAAAATTCCAAATTCAATGTTTGGTATTCCTTCATCTCTCCTCAACTCCATCACTTATGTGTATGGCTTCTCTCCCTCCCATCGAAAATAAGATTTTTCCCACTCTGAATCAAGAATGCGCATGCAACACAAGCAGAATATGCACAGATAGCAGGTGGAGTTGAAAAAACATAACACGTTTGCATTTTTTTAATAGGTCAAAATTACAATGTTCGCGATGGTCTATTACTTAAAATACGCAATTAAAGACCTCTATAAAAAATGCAACCCTGTTGTGTTTTTCAGCTCCAATTAATATCCTATGTATATGAATTGAGATTTCATATTGAACTAGGTGTCTCCTTTTGCATTGCCTGAAACCAAGAGACTGTCACAGTTAACATCTAAATGGCACATCTCATCATCACAACTAATCCACCTTAAACAATTGATTAACCATTCTAGACAAGATGATGATTTAAGTATTGTGTTTTAGAAAAGAACCCATTGAACATTCTAATACTAATTTCTCCCAAAATATGAAATCCACTAAAATTTAGCGAAAACCCCTCCAACATTACAACAGTGTATAAAAGGAAACTCAGTGTCTAAACATGGAACTAAGCTCAAACACGTGTGAATAAACATCAGTCATTATCAAATAAGTTGCATAAATGAGAATCATTTTTTTTTTTGCTTTCTCTTTTTTTCTGCTTCCTTATATTGTTGCAGAGGCGTATCCATTTCCAGAGCATCATTTCTTCTCGGTCATGCACATGATCTCATTGTCCTTTGCAAAGTTGGGTCCTCTGCAATAACAAATAAAAACCTTCAATTAAAAACATATTATTATAATTGGGGTTAATTTAAAATATATTCATTATTGTTACAAGCATTTCAATACATTAAAAAACATAAACGTGACGCTTTTTACCTTGTCCAACCACATCATCTTGCTCGGTGACTTGAACCTTGACACGCTCATTGGGAACAATGTCCTCTACATCCCTTGCAACTGCAATACATAATGTTTTATTAATCCCAACACATTATAATTAAATTTTTATTACTATGCCAAATTCAATTTAACATGTTTTCTTGTATTAAATATTCATTAATCAAAATTCGAATAGAAAATGTATACCTTGAGTACTACAATTCACATTAGAATCGATGCCTCCATCATGCTCGGCCGGTGCAGTATCAATATCGGCAGGCTGCATTCCAATGTAAATAATTTGTGTATTTATCGACAATATATACATATAAATACAAGACAAATATTGAGAAATGTTAATCATTTAGTTTACTACATATAAATATATTCACTTTAAAGTCTTAAAAAAATATATAATCAATGTTTCCTTACTTAAAACAAATATATTCACTTTATGTTGGAACTTAACATCAAATACGGTAATTGGTAAAGTTTTCAACTTGAAATAAAAATCAATTGGCTTATTTACCTAATCAACAGATCCAGCATAAGAACCTTGTGCACTCATTGCTCGGTATCGTTCAGTTACGACTTTATAGCCTTGTTTGAAGCCTATTTTTTTGTCCTCTTCTATAATCAATTTTTTGAACTCCAAGGCCTGCATTTTTTATTGATATCATGAATTTTTATTGTAGTGAATTTCATCAAAACTAAATTGATTTCAATTTAATTATAAATATTTGCATACGATTTTTCATTTACTAATACTTACAACTCATGCAACAAGTTTTGAATATCCACCCGAGCCAAGCCTGTGTTGCCTGTGCTTTTGTTTTCTTGCTGTTGTTGTCTTTGTTGTGTCAGGCAACCTATGTGATGTTTGAAGTATGTTAGATCACATAAGTACAAAGAGTAAATAGTACATAATTTCATTATTAACATTATCATGTACCTTCTTTTCTCGGGTGATACTACTCGTCCACTATGTCTTGCACTTCTCTCAAGTGCATCCTTTTTAAGATCCTCCCACTCATTAATAGGAATATAAGGAGGCTTCTTGTAATAAGCATTGTGTTCTATTTGGCTCTTGTAGTTGTCCCTAATATACTTCAAAACAATGCCCACTTTGTCAAAGAGTCTAAGTCTATGAAAGACTTTGGGTCCAAAAAGTGTTGTCATAGAGTTAATGAGCTTATTCTTTAACCCTTTATCTTGTGCTGACCACCTTTAAGAAAAAAAACTATTAGATTCATAAATGAAGTGAAGCTAGCTTTTAATATACTTGAAGAAAGGGATGAAACAAAATCTAATCTTGCAATGAAATCAAAATATGATACCATGTGCGTATGGTCAGCCTGAAAATGTGCAAACATTCATCATTAAGTTTTTCATAAAATAGATTATTCCCTACAAGATAATTACGAGATTATTATAATTAGTTATTGCTAGAGACCACATAGGGGGTTAGTGCATTACGTTATGAGTATTATATTGTATAGTAAAAGAAAGGATCAGTCTTTAAAGTACCTGGAAGCTAGGCTACTCTCAAGGGAAGTCCATCTTCATTGCTCATGAGCATTTGATCACACTGTATTGTTCCTGTACATTTAACATGAGTACATCCAGGAATTGCATCATCGCCTCCTACATAAAATTAATCCAATATTACAAAATGCCCCCTAAGAAAGAATATATAATTCAAGTGAAATAAACACATGATAAATAAGAGAGAAAAAGAGGAGTCTACTTACCTATAGTAGGTGTACTTGCTGACATTTTAGGTGGAACTACCTCTATGGATCTGATCCTCGTACTAGGTGCCATACTCAACATAGGTTCAATAGTAGGTGCTGAACAAAAATACTGTTAAAGCATAAAAAAATATGGATAACCATGGACAAGATGGAGGATAAAACATGCGATGTACCATCTGAAGTATTTGCATCTAAGGTAATGCCCTTTAATCTATTTAGCATCCCCTATAAAGAGAACACATATATTTTTTAGTTAATGAGATAAATAAAATAGTATACTATAAAAATCATTATTGAACTTTTGTTATAATCAGAAACTATATTAATACTTACTCTATAGTTATGAACACTACCAATCAACATATCCACTACCCTCTGTATTTCAGGAGTGTGAGGTTGAATATTTGCCATTCGAGCTAACTCTTTTGATATTGCACGAAGGACCCTTTCCAGTGCAACCACATGATCAACCTCTAATGAAAAATCAACATCAAATGGATCATGCTCATTCTATGGCTCCTCATGGACTACTTGTCCCTTTCCCTTTCTCTGATCAACACTCATTTGTGAGAATAATATTATTAGCCCTTTATTTAAAAGCAATCCAAAATAGTAGAACAAAAAAAATACGCATTAACATTTTTCTTGTATGTGCATTTGTACAGCAACAATGAGTTTTACCTATTGAGAAGAAGAAGTCCCATGAGAACTATCACCGCCGTGCATATCCTGTGGTTGTTGATCCATACTATAGCTCTGTATTTCAAAAAAAATCATTCAGACATGTTAAAACATGTGTTCTTATTCTAAGTTACGTTGAATAATAGACAATTATCAAAATGTGTACCACCTTGTCCATGATAGTGATGGGGTTTTTTGTATCTATGCGATTCAAATTATAATCGATAAGCAACTCCTCGCCTCCACGTATTGATTTGATTGCACATACAAATACGCGATTTCCCTCGCACGCATCAAATATGCAATTGGGTTGCTTCTTAGTTGACATAGGTCATGTACTGTTTATAAAACCTACAATATTCCCTAATGCTTTTGGTCTTCCGTCAATGTATATAGCTACTTTTTTACTTTGTTCACTAACTTTTTATTGTATATAATTTGCCGTGAGTGCATACCTACACATACTTTTTTTATATTTAACAATTTTCATCCAACTACTGTAATCATAACAAGGTCCGACATACTCCATCAATTCGACAACTTTGTTGTAAGTGACCTTTATGCCATCCATGGAAAATAGGCCCAAACCATGTAATGAAGACGGTGCTATGTGATATATCCTCTCTTTAACACAAAAATTAGTGTTTATTGGAGGAAGTTCATCGGGGACCCATTGTTTTTGTAGATGCTTGCACCTAAATGGTAGCTCAGAGTCGCCTTTGTTCTCATCATCATAAGAACACAAACCCCCTTGAGCAAGGAAAAATTTCATGTGTTTATTGAATTTCTTTCTGATCTTTTGACCTCGAGTCGATCTCATTGAATTACATGTACTAAATGTCTCACTTTCTTCCATTCTTAGATTTTCCTTGCTCGAGGAAGACAATTTTGACAAATACCTTTTCACTAGTACCTGCACCTCATGCACTTGTACCTAAAAATCCATGAGACTGTGTGGGATACCTGACATAAGATAATAGTTATATAATCAGACAAACATAGTTCACTCCATAGTTTTCATTATATCTTGTGAAGGACATTATTCATTGTTAAAATTATCTATTTATCCAACAATATTTTGAATATCTCAGCATTGCATATAACTAAACATCTCAGCATTGCATGGGACACCACTATTGTGGCATTTTGTCAAATAGTTCTCGTGCCTTGCCACTAGTATTTTTATTACATCTTGTGAAGGACTTTATACATTGTTAAAATTATCTATTTATACTTTCAGAATTAGCTCACTTGATTGCAGGGAACAAAGAGAATCCCCTATGATTTAACATCATTGAGATGCCTCCTTTCATTAGCTTCATGTCAACTTCTCATAACTTCTCATAGCTTCCTATGTGTTTCATCTTTCATTTATACAATTCCTTCCTAAGGGGTATTCTCGAGTTCAAACACATTGAGCTGTTACAACTGAATTATAAATCATGAATTCACTATAAATCAAGGGGCATTATAAATCATGGATTCACTATAAAATTAATGTATTGCTCTAGATTTCATATGGACATTTTGTCAAATGGTTGACATGTATGTTTATTCAAATGGAGTTATATCATTTGGAATGGATATATGATCAGTTGATATCGAATTCTATGTTAAGATTTACAACATTAAATTGATCATAGTTAGAAGACTCAGACACAAGAAGAATATGAGTATAGCCAATTTTCAGAAGAATATGAATGAATGAAAACATACATAAGTGGATGAACATAAATAATGAAGGTACCTGATATTGCCTGAAGTAATGAAGTGTTGACCTTGGGTTCAATCCAGTATGCTCATGTATGATCCAAAAACTACAAGGAAAAAAAGGATGGGGTTAGATCCAAAGGATCTAAGCAATGTTTGACACCCTATTATTGGTCCTCATCTACAATTATGCATGTGCATAGTTAAGCCATACACTTCTAAAAGGAACTATGCTACAACACATGACTTGAGGTAGGCATTCAAGCTTTGTCTTCTCATTAACTCAATTTTATTTTGATGACATTTGTTGATTTAATTGCGACACCAACTTGGTTATAAACAAAAAGAAAAAGAAAAAGAAAGTGTCATTTGTAATTTTTTTGAATTCGAAGAGCTGCCATGAAGATGGCATTGCACTTTTGCGTGGTGCGAAGAGGGCATTCGAGTTTGGCTCGCGGGATGCAAGCTAGGGCATCATGCATTGTTTATGAGCTCATTGTTTGAGCACCTCATGTCCCTATTTGATTGGCCGGTGCTCTGTTTGTTATATTGAGTTTACATCATATATTTAGTCTTAATAAATATCTTATAAAACAACATAAAACTAACCCAAAATACTTTGTCTTAATAAAATCTTAATAAAAAAATATATTTAGTTTTAACAAAATCTTATAAAACAACATATATTGTGTGAAGTGTTTGATCTCTCATTATTTGTTTTGCTATTGATATTCACTTTGTGGTACTCCCCGCTTATGATCATTTCATGAGGAAATGTCTTGATGGCTCGTGGACTGCAAGCTAGGGCATCATACATTGTTCATGAGTTCACTGTTTAATACTGGCATTATTTACATCTTTTCATTTGGAATGCTTGATGACCTGCGAGCTTTGAGAGCTAGGGCATCATTTCTATTATCTTCAAGGCAAATTTGTTTTGCTGTTGATATTCACTATGTGGTACTCCCCGTTTATGATCATTTCATGAGGAAATGTTTTGATGGTTTGCGGGCTACAAGCTAGGGCATCATGTATTGTTTATGAGCTCACTGTTTAAGCACCAACCAATCAAATAAGGACATGAGGTGCTCAAACAATGAGCTCATAATGACATAAACAATGCATGATGCCCTAGCAAAATAACAAAACAAATAAAGAGAGATCAAGCACTTCATACAATATATGTTGTTCTATAAGATTTTATTAAGACTAAATATATTGTTTTATTAAGATTTTATTAAGACAAAGTATTTTGGGTTAATTTATGTTGTTTTATAATATTTTATTAAGACTAAATATATAATCGTATATTAATACACTTACTATTTTGAATTTGAGCTCGAACATCATGCAACATTATTGTTGTCATTGCATGCTTGCTGCTGTTGTGCACCATATATTATTTTATACACTGTTTATTTCATTGAGACCGTGAGCTTGGCATTTGTAACATATTTTCTATTATTGGATCAATGCTACCATGTAATTTGTAATTTTTGAATTCGAAGAGCTACCGCGAAGATGACACTACATTTTTGCATGGTGCAAAGAGGGCATCTAAGTTTGGCGTGCATGAAGAGGCCGACACCATTTGGGAAGAGAGAACTGACACTTGAGGTAGGCATTCGAGCTTTGTCTTCTCATTAACTCCATTTCAGTGGCATTGTTTATTTGATAGCATTGTTAATAGCGGCATTATTTACATCGTAATTAGCATTTGGAATGCTCGTTGACCCATGAGCTTTGAGAACTAGGGTATCATTGCTATTACCTTCAAGGCATTGCGTGAAGTGTTTAATCTCTCTTTATTTGTTTTTCTATTGATATTCACTATGTGGTACTCCCTGTTTATGATCATTTCATGAGGAAATATCTTGATGGCTCGTGGGCTGCAAGCTAGGGCATCATACATTGTTTATGAGCTCACTGTTTAATACTGGCATTGTTCATGAGCTCACTATTTAATATCTGGCATCATGCAAACATACATTAATACACTTACTATTTTGAATTTGAGCTCGGGCATCATGCAATGTTATTGCTGTCATTGCATGCTTGCTGCTGTTGTGCTCCATATATTGGTTTATACACTGTTTATTTCATTGAGATCCTGAGCTTGACATTTGTAATATATTTTCTGTTATTGGATCAATGCTACCATGTTATTGAGGCTGTAGATGCATTGAATCACCACTGACATTCTATTTTGATAGCAACAATATAAAAAACAAAGCACCAACCAATCAAATAGGGACATAGAATGTGGGTAGATGCATTGAATCATCACTTCCATTCTATTTTAATGAAGATGAACTATGTTATAAAATTTCAAGGCATGACATTTTATAACCTTACATATATTTTATGAGTATAACTGTACAATAGAAGAGCACCCACATGCCTTGGTTGTTATTGGTCTATGAAAGGTTTTGGTTTGCCTTTCCCAATTGAGATGTCATCCTAAGATTCAAAAGGACTATAGTACTGGCAAGGGCTCCTAGGTAGGGTTGTTTGGTACCTAGTGTTCCTAAATTTTGGCCTTTATGACCCTTAATCAATCAAGGATTGAGTTCTTTTGAGGTGTGTGTAGGTGGTTTGTCTATCCACCAAAAGTTTCTTGACAACTTTGAAAGTTGTCATGACAAATTTGAAAGTTGTCATGACAGTTTTTCTTGCAAAAGCATGTAACCGGCTCAGACAGTGTTCTAAAGTTGAACAAATGGCCTCTTTAATATTTTAGAGGTTTGAAAATGGCCTTTATGACCCTTGCTCAATCAAGGATTGAGTGCTTTTGAGGTGTGCATAGGTGGTTTGTCTATCCACCAAAAGTTGCTTGACAACTTTGAAAGTTGTCATGATAGTTTTTCTTGCAAAAACATGTAACCAGCTCAAGAGATAGCTAGCTCGATCCATGGGCCCTAAAAATGAGGAGGGAGATATTTAAGCTTTGAAAAACATAATTCGAGGCATAGGGAAGAGTGCAGTACATATAGAAAACTTTTGGTTGCAGTTAGACTGTGTAACTAGTTTTCCTTTGACAAAGATATACATTTTTGTGTTGACAAAGATAAGAAATGGATTGAATATTTGACTGTAATGTTTGCATGTGATGATTGTTAATGTTTTTGAATTTCTAGGATAGTTATTTAGCATTCATTTCAGTTTTGAGTTACTCTTCATAGTTTTCTTTATTTTTTCCCATCTCAAGTTACTAGTGATAGAGCTTTGAATAATGGAGTGCTAAAGTACTCTCCCACCATACAATCTATACGGGTCTATGGGATTTGTGTCTAGACTCCCTGAAATATATGTTGTGCAAAGGAGGGGCCCTACAAAGTTTAGGATGTATCTATAAACTGATGCCCTAGGCAAGCTATTTGATGAAGGGTGCTCCCCTTAATACCACAAACACATAACAGAAACAAAGAAACAACAATATGCAAGAATAGAAAATTGGCTTCTTATTATCTCCACAAATGTATATACTATACAAGGAAAATAACTTTTAGAAGAAAATGCAAGAGTACAGGCATACATAAGAGGATGAACATAAATAATAAGGGTGCTAGACATTTTTTGAAGTGATGAATTTTTGACCCGGGTATGAATCTAGTGTGCCCCTATGTGATCCAGAACCTGCAAAGAAAAGAGAGATGGGGGTTAGATAAAAAATATCTAAGCAATGAATGACATCCTATTACTGATCCTCATCTACAATTATGTATGTGCATAGTCAAGCCATACAGTTCTGAAAGAAAAACCATGCTACAGGACATGTGCACTCAGAAGAATGTTGCAGAGAGTAAATTTCTGCATTTATGTCTGCATGAACACCTGGTGAGTCACTATTGTGATTTCAAGTAAAGATCAAAACATCACAAGATGGTTGGCAGCCCCAAGGAGGCCCCATTGCATGCAGTGAGTAAGCTAAAACAAAACAAAGAGGTACACAAATCTGCATCATCTATACTAATGTCCCTATTTGATTGGATGGTGCTCTGTTTGTTATATTGCTGCTATAAAAATAGAATGGCAGTGGTGATTCAATCATCTACAACCTCAACAACATGGTGACATCGATCCAATAACAGAAAATACATTACAAATGCCAAGTTCACAGGTTCAATGAAATAAACAATGTATAAAACAATATATGATGCACAATAGTAGCAAGCATGCAATGACAACAATAACATTGCATGATGCCCAAGCTCAAATTCAAAACAATAAGTATATTAATGTATGATCTAATAGCATCAACTTCATTGATCATTACCATTCACTCCTCCATCATTATAGAAGAGATTACTACCTACAACTATATTTCATAATTCCTTCTTTGAAGTATATATATATCAAGTATAACTATGAGTTTACATCATATATATGTAGCCTTAATAAAATCTTATAAAACAACATAAAAATAGCCCAAAATAATTTTTCTTAATAAAACAATATATTTAGTCTTAATAAAATCTTATAGAATAACATATATTGTGTGAAGTGTTTGATCTCTCTTTATTTGTTTTGCTAGGGCATCATGCATTATTTATGTCATTATGAGCTCACTGTTTGAGCACCTCATGTCCCTATTTGATTGGTCGGTGCTCAAACAGTGAGCTCATAACAATGCATGATGCCCTAGCTTGCAGCCCGTGAACCATCAAGACATTTCCTCATGAAATGATCATAAACGGAGAGTACCACATAGTGAATATCAAAAAAAAAAGAAAAAAGAGATAGATCAAACACTTCACACAATGCCTTGAAGGTAATAGCAACAATGCCCTAGCTCTCAAAGCTCGCAGGTCATCAAGCATTCCAAATGAAAAGATGTAAACAATGCCAGTATTAAACAGTGAGCTCATGAACAATGTATGATGCCCTAGCTTGCAGCCCGCAAGCCATCAAGACATTTCCTAATGAAATGATCATAAACAGGGAGTACCACATAGCTAGTGAATATCAACAGAAAAATAAATAAAGAGAGATCAAACCCTTCACATAATATATGTTGTTTTATAAGATTTTATTGAGATTAAATATATTATTTTATTAATATTTTATTAAGACAAAGTATTTTGGGTTAGTTTTATGTTGTTTTATAAGATATTTATTAAGACTAAATATATGATGTAAACTCAATATAACAAACAGAGCACCGGCCAATCAAATAGGGACATGAGTTGCTCAAACAGTGAGTTCATAAATAATGCATGATGCCCTAGCTTGCAGTGCACAATCCATCAAGACATTTCTTCATGAAATGATCATAAACTGGGAGTACCACATAGTGAATATCAACAACAAAACAAATAAAGAGAGATCAAACACTTCACACAAAGACTTCACACTTCACATCAACCATACACTTCTAAAACAAACTATGCTACAAAACATGGGTGTGTGTTAATGTGATTCAAAAGCTATTATGGAAGATTATTTTATTATTGAGATAAGGATATCTTAATTCTACAAGAATAAATGTTTTGAGAAATATTTGAATTTAATTTTGATAATAACATGAGGAGTGGATATATTTCAAGCTTCAGCAAGACTTCATACCACACACTATTTGTAGATTACGTTCAATGCATTATTTAGGCTTGTATTGGTGGGAAAACTTTTGAAAACGCGCAAAAGAGATTGCATTCAACCATGTTGTTTACATGACACATGTAGTTTACCTCTAGTCTAAATTAGCATTGCGTACAAATCTATGAATGGTGTGTGGTACAAAGCTTCGCTCAAGCGTGAAAATGATAAGCATTATGATGTTGAGGTATGATGTGGTAAGCACAAGTATAGTTTCTCGTAAGTTGCTATTGGTATAGTTTTTTTTTTTTTTCAATAGTTGCAGAATCTAGCTTCCCCTGTACTTACATGTATGTATACATTTTGGGCTTGGTTTTAATGTCATGTAAATTTGAGTGAAATGGTAATAATATTTACGAGCAACAAGTATGAAATTTTAAACAAGTATGCATATACATTATATAACAAGAGTGATATATTTTAATGGAAACACTTAATGAGAAGGATGCCTATATAACATGAGTGATATATTTTAATGGCAGTGGACATAGAAATTGTAGTGAAACTCTGTAATTTATTATTGTAAGTGGACATAGAAATTACAGTGTAAGTAGTAAGATGATTGTAAGTGGACATAGAAATTGCAGTGAAACTTTGTAATTTATTATGGCTCAGTGTTGTATATCCATAGTCAATGTCTATTTAAACTTTAGGATGATACTTATATGATGGCTTAAGTAAATTGTTCTTACCTTGAGACTAGTACACCATGGGATTAGAGGATGGTTGTTATAATAGAAACTATGTGTCTATGGGATACTTTTATATTTTGTATTAAATGATGATAGATACATATGAGTTTCTTCCTTTTGCAACAGTTTATATTTTGATACTTATATCTTGAATTGTCAAATAACCAATGAGTGATAATTTCAAAAGTGTATCATAATTAAAGGCATGTGAATTCATATTATAATTAGTCTGAATGCCATTGTGTAATTTTTTTACTTACGATATTAATCTTAATATATCCCTATGAAGATATCCCTATTTTATTATTGATGTCCCTATTTACATCTTTTCATCAAATGACCCAAAAACATCAAGAATATTCCTATATGGTCACTAATAGCCAACTTTCAGAAGAATATGAATGAATGCAAACATACATAAGTGGATGAACATAAATAATTAAGGTACCAGACATTGCCTGAAGTAATGAAGTATTGACTTGGGGTTCAATCCAGTATGCTCTTGTATGATCCAAAACCTGCAAAGAAGGAAAAAATGGGATTAGATCCAAAGGATCTAAGCAATGCCTGACACCATATTACTGATCCTCATCTACAATTATGCATGTGTATAGTCAAGCCATACACAGACTCAACAACATGGTAGCATTGATCCAATAACAGAAAATACATTACAAATTCCAAGCTCACGGTCTCAATGAAATAAATAGTGTATAAAACAATATATGGTGCACAACAGTAGCAAGCATACAATGACAGCAATAAAATTGCATGATTTCCAAGCTCAAATTCAAAATACTAAGTGTATTATGTTAGGAATAAATGCTGAAGCCTTTGGTAGTCATTCTGTAGCAGTGGTTGTTGCATTCATGACTATGATTGTCATTGATGTCAACATAGTGATATTCTGGAGTTTAGCAGAGAAGTAGGCACAGTTTTATTTTGCACACATGTTATATTGTAGATTGAGTTATGTGTAGTTGATGGTATGTTCTTTGGTGTGTTATTAGCCTATGGTTAAGAGCGCGAAAAGAAATTCATTTATTCATGAAAGTTATAAGCATTTTGGTGGAAGCAGTATTCTGGCAGTATTCCTGTGTAGCGGTGTTTGGTAATCGAAGGATATCTCCTAACTGGAATGGAATTTGATTCTGCATAGTTAAAAGAAATTTTGATACTCATTTGTGGTGATGTGGTTTGTAGCACAAACTTTGAGGTCACACGATTGGAAAGTTATTGTATATAGAAGCTGATAGTTTTATGTAATTTTGATGTAGCGTGTTGAAATTATTATTTTGTATTTACATGCCGAATCATTTGTAATTATTTGAGTGTGGTATAAAGGAAAGAATATTTTCCTTGTTATAGGTGAGGATTGTAATAGTTGTGATATGAAATTATGAAAGTTGTGATGCGAATGTATGCATGAAGTGAAGAAAAGAGCTAATTCAGTGATGAAGGAAGACTTGCGAAGTATAGAGATCTGGATTTGTGATCTTGTGTAGTAGAGAGTGCGGTTTTGGCACAGTGTGAAGGAGGTAACATATTTCATAGTATTTTGTTGAATAATTCTAAGATCTATTGGACAGCGAGTTCAGAGATCTTGCCTTGAAGCTGTTTAGGCAGTGGGTCCTTCTATCTTCCATAACTCCTAACAGGGTTAGAATCTTTTAACAGGGATTTAAAATCTCCAACAGAGATTCATATGTACTGAATATATTTCATAAGACTCCTAATAGGGTCCATCCTCTAACAAGGAACTTTCATATTAGTGCATCATTTTGTGGGCATAATTCCCACCAGGGTTTACTCTTTGATCAAGAGGTTCCCTAGTTAACATATCTTGTGTTATTGTGTCACTGTGTATGGTTATCTTTCTATGGTTAGTTACTACATTAATTATATGGTTTAAAGTTGTTGAAGTTGATATTGAAGTTAATGATGATAAATGGTTTAATTATCAGATAACGGATTCACCCCCCCCCCCCTCTCAGTTATATTGGTGGTCTTTCCTTTGTAACATATTAATGTATGTTTTCATGATGCCAGATATTAAATAGTGAGCTCATGAACAATGCGAGTATTAAACAGTGAGCTCATGAACAATGTATGATGCCCTAGCTTGCAGCCCGCGAGCCATCAAGACATTTCCTCATGAAATGATCATAAACAAGGAGTACCACATAGTGAATATCAACAACAAAACAAATAAAAAGAGATCAAACAGTTCACACAATGCCTTGAAGGTAATAGAAATGATGCCCTAGCTCTAAAAGCTCGCAAGTCATCAAACATTCCAAATGAAAAGATGTAAACAATGGGAGTATTAAATAGTGAGCTCATGAACAATGTATGATGCCCTAGCTTGCAGCCTGCGAGACATCAAGACATTTCCTCATGAAATGATCATAAGAGGGGAGTACCACATAGTGAATATCAACAACAAAACAAATAAAGAGAGATCAAACACTTCACACAATGCCTTGAAGGTAATAGAAGTGATGTCCTAGCTCTCAAAGCTCACGGGTCATCAGGCATTCCAAATGATAAGATGTAAATAATGCAAGTATTAAATAGTGAGCTCATAAACAATGTATGATGCCCAGCCCGCAAGTCATCAAGACATTTCCTTGTGAAATGATCACAAACAGGGAGTACCACATAGTGAATATCAACAAAAAAACAAATAAAGAGAGATCAAACACTTCACACAATGCCTTGAAGGTAATAGCAATGATGCCCTAGCTCTCAAAGCTCACAGGTCATCGAGCATTCCAAATGCTAATTACGATGTAAACAATGCCACTATTAACAATGCTATCAAATAAACAATGCCATTGAAATGGAATTAATGAGAAGACAAAGCTCAAATGCCTACTTCAAGTGCTAGTGCTCTCTTCCCAAATGGTGCCGGCCACTTCACGCATGCCAAAATCAGATGCCCTCTTTGCACCATGCAGAAATGTAGTGTCATCTTCGCAGCAGCTCTTAGAATTCACAAATTACAAATGACACTTCCTTTTTTTTTTTGTTTATAACCAAATGGGTGTCGCAATTATGATAATAGCATCACTATTACGACACCATCGGGGGAACTTGCAAAAAAAATACAAAAAATATACACAAATTGTAGTGGCATCACAAATTGGCATCAAAATTTGAGCCCAAATGTTGTAGTGATATGAGATTATGTACAGGATTGGGGATAGGAGGTTAGTGCTGCACTGGATAGGCTTGAGGATAGAACACCTTAGGATGAAGGGTTGTTGGTGGGGATGGGGATTGGATAAAGAGGACAGGGATTTAGGATAGGGGGGATGGGAGTTTGATAGATAATGATTCAGTCCACTATGTATGGTGCCTGTTTCTAGGTTTTTACCAACATGCTTGTGCAAAGCACTTGAATTGCAAAGTTTTCACCATTGGACGATTTATTTTTCTTTGCTTTTTTATTTTTTTATTTTTTGTATTTTTATTCATTTTCCAATTTTTATGGATTTTTTGGAATATGTAGGATTTGGTTCAAGCTTAGAACCTCTTTAGATGTATGATGTTGATAGGATCATTTAAGGGCTCACCTTCTGGTGTTGATAGTTGATAGGCTCTGGAGCCAAAGCATGTTGTGACAACATAAGAACCCAACTAGGTAGGCTCAAATTTGCCTTTCTTCTCTCGATGTGCTTGGACTTTCTGATTTTCCTTTAGAACCATGTCACCCACTTAGAATTGTCTTGGATGGACTTTCTTGTTATAACTCCTTTTGAGTCGATTCTAGTATGCAACCAGATGATCATATGCTTGCTACCTCTTCTCATGTAGTAGATCAAGTTGTGCGAGGCATGCCACTTGAAAGTCTTCATCTATAGTAAAATTTCTCATGGAGACTCGCAACGATGGGAGCTCAATCTTGATCGGTAGAATGGATTTGACACCATATATAAGGGAATATGGGGTGGTGCCTGTGGGAGTGTGGAAGGAAGTGTGATAGGCCCAGGGGGTGGGATTTATTTGGAGGTTCTAGTCACGACTAGAATCATCGACAAACTTCTTGAGGATTTTGAGGATGGTTTTGTTGGTTGCCTCAGCTTGGCCATTTCCTTGAGGGAAGTATGGAATGCATAAATGGTGATGGATGCAGAGTCTGGCACATAGATCATCCACATGCTAGTTTTTAAAAGGTGTGCCATGGTCTGTGAAGATGGTGGATGGTATGCTGAAGAGACAAAAGATATGGTATAAGATGAACTTGGATATTTTGATGCCAGTAGTAAGGGTAAGTAGAATTTCCTCGACCCACTTTGTGAAATACTTTATGGTTGTGATTATGTACTTATGTCCATTTGAGGAGAGGGGAGTGATTAAGCCAACGAGGTCGAAGCCCCAACATGAAAATGGCCAAGGTGGCACAATGGGTTGCAAGTCTTGTGGTGGTGCATGAATCAGATTTGCATGCTGTTGACATGGTAGACATTTCATAATGAACTCACAAGCATCATGTTCCATGGTTGGCCAATAATACCTAACTCAAAGAAACTACTTTTCTAGAACCATGCCACCTGTGTGGGTACCACAAATTCCAGCGTGGACCTCTTGTAAAGCCAAGACATCCTTGTTTGAATCTAAATACCTAGAGAGGATATTGTGATATCCTCGATGATAAAGGGTGTTGACTACAAGAGTGTAGCGAGAAGCTCTTTGAATTAAGTTTTGGCATTGGTTATTGGTGAGATGGGGAGATATGATACCATTTTTTAAGATATACATGGATGTCGTGGTACCATGGGGACTGAGGACCAACCAAGACACACATAATTTCTGCATCAACATTTTGATAAGAAGGCATGTGTAGCTTCTCGACTAATAATTCATATTACATTGAGTCACGAGGGATCTCCAATAAGGATCCAATGGCTTCCATTGCATCGGCTACTTTGTTCTGAAGCCTCGGTATCGGCATGAACTCTAGATTTAGAAAATGCTCTTTCAGTTTGTCCACTGGTTCTTGGTAGGCTAGTAGCTTGTCATCTTTTGTCTAAAATTCATCTAGGACCTACTTGATAATTAGTTGTGAATTTCCAAATACTTGAAGTTCTATTATATTCCATTGGATGGCAGTTTTGAGGCCTGAGATGAGTGCCTCGTATTCTGCAATGTTATTAGTACATGGGAATCCCAATTTGAATGATTTGGGGATGTAGTCACCTTGATGTGTGACGAATAGGATTTCTGCCCTTGATCCATGTGATGTGTAGGATCTATCAAAATATAATTTCCACATTGGCTCACCTTTGATCATGTATAGATGCTCATCAAGGAATTCAATGATTAGTGGATAGACATCCACCAGTAGTGCTTCTACTAGCTAATCGACAATTACTTTCTCTTTGATTTCTTTTCGATCTATGTACTGAATGTCAAAATCGCTAAGTAGCATGACCCATTTTTCCATATGATCTATGAGAGTTGTCATAGATAGTAGATACTTGAGTGGGTCCACCTTTGAGAAGAGCTTGACTATGTGGTTGAGCATGTAATGTCTAAGCTTTTGAGTGGTGAAGACTAATGCAAGGCATGCTTTCTCCATTGGTGAGTAATTGAGATCATAGTCGACAAGAGTCTGACTAATATAATAAATGGCTCTCTCTCTATTGTCATCATTGTGCTATGCTAAGAGTGCCCCCAATGATGTAGTGGCCACTAAAATATAGAGGATGAGAGGGCATCCTGAAATTGGTGGCACAAGGATGGGACAGTTGGCTAGATACTCTTTGAGCTTCTCAAAGCTTCACTAATAGATGGGATCCCATTTGAAGCTTGTGTCCTTGCGGAGTAGGTGTGTGAAAGGTTGGCACTTGTCTGCCAGTTGTGAGATGAATCAACACACTTATTAGAGCTTTTCTTGCAGGCTTTGAAGTTGTTTGAGTGTTCTTGGTGGAGACATTTCTGTTATAGCCTTGACCTTTTTGGGATCAATTTCTATGTTGCACCGTGATACTATAAAGCCTAAAAGCTTTCTAGATGTGAAACCAAAGACACATTTCTTTGGATTAAACTTCAAGCCATAATGATGCAGTCGATCAAACACATGCTCAAGGATGTTTAGGTGTTCACCTCATGTCTTAGATTTTTCAAGAATATCATACACATAGTCTTCCAGGATTTTGTGGATCATATCATGGAAGATGGCTGTCATTTCTCTCTGATACGTAGCTCCTACATTTTTGAGCCCAAATGGCATCATATTGTAGAAGAAGGTTCCCCATGGTGTGGTGAAGGTTGTTTTGTGTTGATCTTCTTCTGTTATATGGATTTGATTGTATCCTAAAAAACCATCCATGAGAGACAACATCTCATGGCCTTTTGTGAGATCTACGATCATGTCTATGTTGGGTAGCGAGAAATAATCCTTGGGAAACACTTTGTTGAGATCTCTGAAGTTAGTATATATCCTGATCTCTCTTGAAGGCTTAGTGATAGATACCATGTTGGAGACCCACTCTGAGTAATCAATGGCTCTGATAATCTTTTGTTGAAGGAGCTTCTCCAACTCTATTTTTACTAACAACGCCACCTTTGGATGCATTGTTCTTAGCTTTTTCTTTATTGGTTTGGTGCTTGGATCCACAACAAGATTGCACACAACTAGATTGGGATCAAGCCTAGGCATGTGTGTGTATGACCACAAAATTTATAATTGATTGTATGAGAAGCACAGTGAAGCCCATTTCTTCACCTTCTGTTAAAGATGTTGCAATGTAGGTGATCCTTGAACATTCTTTTGTGCCCAAGTTGATTGGCTTGGTTTCCTCAATGATGATAGGTGACTACTCTAGTTTGTAATCTCAAATAGGAGGAAGAGGCAAGTCTCCATCTTCTAGTACTTCAGAGAGGTTTTCACCAGAAGATACACCCTTTATTTTATCTTTTTTGAAGTCAGAATGCGCCCCAGAGGGGTTTTCACATAAGGACTCATTATTTTCTTTTTCTATTTCAATTTTGCGGCTAGAGCTTGGCTCCTCCCCAAAATATCCTTTAGGGTTGAGCTTGCAGACATGAGTTGCTTTTGGATCTTGATCTTCTTGTTGGCCTGATGCTCCCATGAACCTTAGGAGCTCTTGTGTTCTTTGGAACTCATTGATGTGTGTGATGCTTAGTTGATCCTAGTCTATGAGTTTACAATGGGTGAGGGGGAGTTCTATGATATTAATGGAAAGTTGGTGGAGGATAGAAGCATCTAGGAGGGCATCATCATTAAAGATGTCATCATAGGATTTTTTTACTTCCTCTTCAAGGATGTGTTCAATCTCTATGAGGTCATCCTGGCTATTCATGTGCTATGTCAGCCTCTGTGAACCCTATCTGCTAAATGAATTTTAAAGTACACAAGTTTAGGGCTGAGCCATTATCTATCATGACCCTTTTAATGGAAAAATCTCTGACCATAATAGAAATGTGGAGATGAAGATTATGGTCAAGTGCAATAGGTGGTATGTCGGATGGCTTGAAAGATAGAGCACAAGATGTAGATAGATTTCCCACAAGATTTTTGAACTAGACAACATTTATGTTTGTGGAGACATGTCCTTCGTGAAGGGATCGGGTGAGGATTTCCTGATGGAGGGATGAAGTGAGGAGAAGGTCGAGGATGGAGATTTGGGCAAGTTCACTCTGAAGATGTTCTATAATTTTGTATTGTGCATTGTGTGCTGGTCTTGGATGTGCATCGACAACATATATCTAGCCTCTGTGGGTAGTAACAACACACTGACTATCTGTTGCTTTGACATGGATGACATTGACTATGGGTTCAACTTGGGTTATACATCCAACAAAATTGTCGTAATTGATATGGGCTATAGTATAGTCTTTATGGTCAGCATGGTCTCCTTTCTTGCCTTTGCCTTGGTTCTGGGGAGGAGGATTGGGATTGATTTGGTTCTTCCCAGCATTGTGTTATGGGAACACGTTTTGATAGATCTGCAAGTTGGCATTAGGAAAAGCTCAGGTAGGTGTGTCCACTTGGATTTCCTTCCTATCAATGAGATCTTGGATATAATTCTTGAGTTTCATACGCCTTAAGGTAGTGTGTCCTTTGACATGGTGATAATCACAATAATCATGATCATTGTACCAGTTAGGCTTGTGAGTTGCATCATCAAACTGTTCGATTGGTGGGTACGTGATCAGACTAGCCTTGGCCATTCGATGGAAGATGACATCTAGAGGTTCACCAAGAGGCATGAAGGTTATTTTCTAGTAAGTCTGGGCTCGGGGTCTATTTTGATTGGGAGTTGTTGTTATGGCATTGGCTTGATAGGGTGGATTGCCTTGATTTACTTGATGTGCTTGTTGCTGATAGTTCTACATGGGTTGCTGATAGATCTGAGACTGTTGTTGCTCATATGCGAGAGTAGGTGTAGGACCATCCATAATGATTTGGACATGCTTAGTGTCTGTAGCTCCATTAGTGATAGAATTTTTGTTTCAATTCCAGTAACGAGGTTTGTCATTGCTAGATTTGTTGTGGGAATAATTTTTGTGATGCTGGATTGTGCCTTCATCTAGGATGTTGGATTGTGCCTTCGATATCTATCCCATTTACTTTGATATCTTGATACATTTGGATGCAGTTCATCCTCATGAAGTGGGATGGTTTGGGATACAGGTTATTAATGAAGATCTTTGTGAGATACTTCTTAGGGGATTGATACGATAACTTGGTAGTGAGGTTTTGCCATCATTGCAAGTAGTCTACTAGGCTTTCTTTTTCTTTCTATTTTGAGTTGCAAAGGTCTAGCAGGGTCAACTCCTTCTCAACATTATGGGCATATTGGGCCATGAACTTCTCAGAAATCTTGGAAAATGTTGTGACTGTCCCATGGGGTATCTTATAGAATCACTCAACAAAAGTTCCTCCCAAGCTTTTGGGAAATAGGTGCATAAGGTAATTGTCACTGTATGCTACCTCTTTACAGGCCATATATAAATCTTTGACGTGGTTTACGGGGTCTCCTTCTCTTTGATATTTGTCAAATTTTGGTGTTTCAAAGTGTTTGGGAAAGGGGACTACTGTGATTGATCTGTCAAAGGTATAGGGATAGACCTTGTCAAACTTGAAGGCCTTGCTATTAGTTTTGGCCTTTAGCTCCTTAAGAGCATTCTTCATCTCTTCCCACTCAACATTGATTGACATTGGAGTGGGTACTCCCATGGGAAAGGGATCTGATGGTGATGGTGAATAAGGGTAATTAGGTGGGGAAGGATATTGCAAAGTTGTATATAGAGACTTCCCAACAAGATAAGTGGAGTGGGATGGATTTTGAGGTGACGATTGCTGGGGATGATACAATTATTGAGGTGCGGGAGTGTACTATTGTAGGGGATATGAAATGGCTTACTGCTGGGGTATAATAGGAGTTTGTTGGTGTTGCATGGGATATGAGGAAGCTCGTCACTATTGGGAGATGATGGGATGTTTTTGCTGCTGTGATGGAAAATATTTTTATGTTGGAGGAGGCTGATGGAAGGGTGCAACTTGATGATAGGCTTGGCCTTGATGCACTTGGATTTGGGCTTGGTTGACATAGGGTAGATGCATTCCTGCATTCCTCAAGGGTGGAACTAATGTAGGGAAGTTGAAAGTAGGAGGTGGTTGGGAAAGGTAGCTTGCGAGATGGGAAGAACTCTCATGTTGGGGTGGTGGAACCATTTGAGAAGTGGTAGGTGGTGTAGATAGATAATTGGTGTATGACAGAAAGGATGAAGCTAGCAGAGGCTGAGATGGTTGTTGTTGCGCTGCTTGAGAGAAGGTGACTTGTGGTTTGCAGGTGTGGATGCGAGAGAGTGGGTTGGTATTCCCAAAGCTTGCATTTATTCATGAGTAAGGCCCCAATGAGAATCAGTGCGTGGTGGGAATTGTGATGTGGAAGATGCTAGAAATGCAGATGTGATGGGAGTTTGGGATGTGAATGGTAGTTTTGAAAATCCCATGGAAGGCATGCCTATTGTCAAAGTAGTTTGTTGGGTTTGTGCTTGGGTAAATGTTTGTTGGGGTGTGGATGAAGATGCTTGTGTTCCCCATGAGAAGGGTGGTGCTGATGTGGAAGCTTGTTGGGAGAAGGAAAAAATGATTGCGTTGCCCCTAGAAATGATGGTATTGAGGTAGGAGCTTGCTGAGTGAAGGGGGAGAATGATTGTGTTGCCCTTAGAAAGGGTGATGCTTCTTGGCTCATGAATGGTGGAGGAATTGCTTGTGTGGCAACTTGTGTAGGAGGTGGAGGTTGGTTTTGTACAAAGCTTTGGGTATGGATTATAGCTTGAGATACTATGGAGGATGATGGTGAGCCAATGACTAGAAATGGAGTGGATTGTGTTGCTTGTGTTGTAGGGCTTGTGAAACTACTTTGAAAAAGAGGAGGGATGGGCAAAGCCACTTGTGTTATGTGTAAAAGAGGATCAAGGATTTGCTGGATGATAGGGGTGTAGACTTGTGCTGGGATTCAGATGGATTTGATGGGCATGAGCGGTTGGAGATGTGGTGGAATGGGAGTATCCTCTTGCGTGAAGTTTGCTAGTATGTTTTGTTGATTTTGATCAATAAGTGCATTGACTATTTGTCCATGCCCTGGATGGCCTATGAATGTATCCATAGAAAATGAAGTAGGGGGTCCATTGGGGTCTTCCCACACATTATTAGTTTCTGGGTTTTGTAGATTGTAAGTTATCATTTCGCTTGTAGGATTGTTAGGATTGGATGAGCTAGTGGCCTAATTGGGATCCATTTTCCTCCTCTTCCGAGATTTTGTCTCGACAGGCATGGAATGCAGATCTAAGGATGAATATGTAGATGCTAGATGGATGCAAGATGTTTCCTAAAAAAGACTCTACAAAATGATGGATGCAAGTCTAAGAAAATTCTAAGGATGTTGGATTTCTAAGATGGGATGCAAGGATTTGGAACAACTAAAAGATGGTAGGATTGATGGAGGATTGGTGAGATGCTCTAATTTGGATTGAAGATGGTGGAAGATTGGTGGAGTGCTCTAATTTGGATCAAGGATGTTGGGAGATTGGTGGAGGATTTGTGGAAGATTTACTAAGTGTTGGTCAAATGAGCTGCCGCTTCCTAATGTAGGATCAATGGTAGGATTGTCAACCTAGGATAAACTAATGATCTTCGGCTAACAAGTTTCTTATCAATGTAGGCCAATATCTTGCTTGAGATGATGAGGCTTTAAAGGGACAAGTATGGATTCCCTAGACAATGATTTGTCAAAGGGTGGAGATGTATGATTTAGGATAAGGTTTTGAAGCAACTCAAGGGATTGAACACTAAGTGTTTTGGATTTGGATCATTGGATTTGGTGCAAGGATGATGGGTTTTGACTTGGATAGTGGATGCTAGATTTGGATCAAGGATGGTTCAAGGATGATGGACAAAGGATTTGGGATTCTGATTGTGGATTGCTGATGGAGGGATGGCGAAGAATGAATGAATGATGAAATCTCTAAGAGGATGATCTAGATGCATTTGAAATGGATGAACTATGATGCAACTAGGAAGATGATAACGAGTGCAATGACACAACTAAGGATTACTTAGGATGCAACTAAGGATGGATGTTGATGCAAATATGGAACTAAGGATGAGCTAGGATGCAAAGGATGTTGAGATAGGATTTGGGATTTTAAAGGAATAATGGGTATGCGATAGGCCAAGCTGGTCTTCTCTCTCTAGATTGACATAGCACCGATTAACCTAGAATTGGGAGGCAAATTGCTATACTTTGGCATTATAACCCATGTTATCCAGTTTCACTTGATATTTCACCTCTGCTTGGGTTTCTCTTAGGATGGATTGATGATCCTTTAGATCTCTTTCTACAATCTTCTTCTCTTGATAAAATTGGGAGTTGGGAAGCTTTGATTTCTTATGCTAGGTGAAATTGGACATAGCTTGGGAAAACTCTTGGCAATTTTTTTTGAAGCAAGGCTTTTGATTTTGGAGGATCTCTTCTCCAAGGTTTTGTTTGAAGATTTTTGGCTCAATTTTGTGATGTCTCGATGGAAAAGGACTAACCTGACAATAGAAACTCTAAAGACAATCCCAACAAAGGACAAGGAAACTTTGTGAGATACAAAAAATGATTTAGCCACTGAATCTGAAAGAAATCTTTGAAAGGTTTTTATTCTAACAAATGTTTTCACTGAGCTTTTTACTGTGCAATCACTTCAAGCAGTTCTACCTAAGGGAAGGTGAGTATTAGAATATTTTCCCACAACTTGATACCCCCTAAAATGGGATACATATGGTGAGTGTCTTAAGGTGATCCGAGAAACCACAGGGATCGGTCCTTGCACAAATATTGTGATACCTTCAGGATTAGATCAGAAGGTCTTTTATTTATTAAGTTTTTATTTTGATCCGTGGAGTCCTCCCAATTAGTTTGTATGCATGTGGCTCACTTAAGAGCCTAGTTGACCATGTCGAAATAGTAGGGATATTTACATACCTTGGGCTACCATCAATACGTATCGCCCGAGCTTGAGGGGATGAAGCGAACATTTTCTTGGCACTTTATTACTATACCAGCTAGGGAAGTATTGGTTTGAAGTCATTCTCCAAAGAGGAAGCACCTTTTCTCTTTGGATAGGCTTCGCTAGAAGTAAAACAAGTGAACTTGTCTGAGTTCAAGTGTTTTACGTCACTTAATTCTATCAAGGATTTATAGAAAAATGGAAAATTTTGACATGCACTCCAAGCAGATTTGATTTCCCAATGTGATCTTTAATGTTTTTGAAATGGAATTCGAAGACACAAGTGTTTAAGCTTTGAATTTTTCTTTGAGGACACACAAGCTTGAAAAATATATTTGTAATGTTTATACTAGCATTCAAGAGTTGTGTTTATTTCTTTGAACCTGATTTGAAAAGAGGGAATGCTTTGGCATTCGAGAGTGATTTTTTGAAGCAAATGACTTCTTTGATTTGACTTCAATTTTTCTTTAAAGGGCACTCAAGATTTGATGTCTTAATCTATTTTTAGAACCAAAATGAATATTCCTTGCTTGATCTCATGCATGAAAACTTTAGAAACTTTCAGGAATTTTGCAACATAACATTTTGTTTTATCAATATCAATTCTTTTAGGATTGAAAAGATTAGGACTCTAGGAATCAAAAACAATTTGTAGACTTTGTTCCTAGTTTGCATGAGATTTGAAAGATATTTTAAGACAATGTAAATGAGACCCACTTTTAATGATTCAAGATTGATTTTGAAAATACTTTTAGAATGCTTTAGTACTGATTTTTAGGAACCAAAATAGAAATGATATGCAATTTTATGGTTCTTTTTAAGCATCCCAAAACTTGAAATGTTCCTAATTTGCATGGATGCACTTTAAAAAACCTTAGTTTTTACAAGAATGAAATTTAGGAATGATTTGAGTTGATTTGTCAGTTTTTTTTTTTGGCATTCAAGAGTGATTTTTGAGGTTCATTTCAGACATTTAGACAAAGTGTGTAAGATTTTCCTTGTTCAATTTTATCCTTTGTTAATTTTAAGCCCAATTTGAAATGATGAGGTGTTGTGAGTTCATACAATGTTCATTTTAAGACCTTAGGATTAACTGTGTTAATTCTTTTTTTTTAATTAATTAATGATCCCACTGAATCTTCCTAATTTTTGGGATAGAATCTGGTAAATTTGTCTAGAGATTTGGATATACCTTTGAACCATCTTTCCGGTGCTTTTTGAATCATCAAAAATGGAGCTTGTATGCAAAAGTTACAAAGGTTTTTGTGAAAGTGCCTCTTTATGGTTTTTTCTGGAAAATAAGCCAAGATCCCGCAAGAAGAAGAAGAAGAAGAAGTAGATGGAATAGAAGAAGAATAAAGATAAGAAGAGGAAGAATAATTCAAAGTGATCCCTCCACCTACAAGCTTGAAAAATTAGAAAACACTCCAAAACCCATCAGAATGTTTGTGCAAAGAACTTGTGAAGTGGGTCCCACCGAGCATGCCAGAATGTAGACTACAATTTATCTATATCTATTTTGAAAGGAGAAAACAAGAAAATCTTAGACTAATCTAAACATTTATATCAGTTCAAAAGCATAAACGTAAAAACCAAGCCAGCTCAGATTGAGCCAAAACAAATGCATTCAAGCATTATTTGACTTTCTCCAATAAAAGGGATGTCGGTGTGCTCTCTAAGCACTTGGAGCTTTGTCCCTAATGCATTTTAGAAAGGATTTGATATGATTGATAAATGATTAGAAAATCTTGAATGAAATCTAAGTTCAATCCATTAAGCTTATTCTAGGATGTGTTTAAAAAGCAAGAAATCTAACAAATATGATTAAAAAGCTTATGAGCTAGCAATAATCTAACATTATAACACTACTCAATGTAAAATATGTGAATTGGATTTTTTCTCTTGGAAGAGGAGGGTATTTATAGGATTTGAGGAAGGGCTTGGGTTAGGAAGTGGAGTTAGGGTCAGAGGTAAGGTTTGGGGTAGAGTTTGGGGTTAGGTTAGGTTTAACCTTGGTTAAGGTTGCTCACACATGTGTGAGCAACACTAGGGAAGTGTGCAATGGGATACGAGTGGAAGAAGAGACATGGGATTCATTAATGGCTTGTAAGAGTCATTAATGAAGATGTAAGAAGCATTTATGAGTGTGTAAGGCTCATTTATGAGGGGTTTTGACCCAAAGTCAAAGTTTGAAGGGTTTAGGCTAAGAAATGTAGGAATCACTTTTTAATTAGGTTTAGAGTGAGGTTAGGGATTTCTAGAAGATTTCTAAGGTTTTAGGATTTAAATAAATAGTTTATTTATTTAAAGGATTTTTGGTCAATTTATCAATTAATAATTAATAAATAGAGGAAATTCGCTCAAACTTGATTTAAATAATTTTGGGAAGAGATTCTTTAATTAAAGATGTTTAATTAAAATAGGAGGATTTAATGGCATAAAAATAAATAAATAAAATAATTAATTAATTAATAAATGATGATGTCATCAAGGGTTTTCAAAAAATAAAAATACTTTTATTTTCTAAAGGATTTTTAGGTGTCTACAGTACCATATCTTTTGATTGATGAAGATGATTTGAAAGGAGGAAATCACAAGAGGACCTAAGGAAAGGTTGAGTTATGTGATACTACAATGGGTGCTTGATTAGTTGGCACATAAACAAGGTAATGTGTTGTTTATCTTTAACACTAAGTGAAGAAGTCAATAGATTTGAAGCATAGGCTTAATCGAGCAAAATAGAAGAAATTGAGTTTAAGCTGAGCAATGCTAGTGTTGACTGAGCACCAGTATAAGTAAAAAAAAATTTAGTGTCATCTGAGCATCAGTAATTGCTAAGTAGCATATAATTAATTGAGTGAAGACAATGTTTGCCAAGATGAAAAGTTTTAGCGATGACCAAGTTATCCAGTGATGACCGAGGAGATGAATTTAGTAGTGACCGAGTGTCAGTAATTTATAGTTTGTGAAGGAATTGAGAATCTCATTCGACATAGTTGAATTCTTGAGATATTTAAAACGTGTCAACATTATTAATGAATGATATGGAGCATTTAATGCATGGAAAACTATTTTCTTATGGAGTCAAGGAGAAGTTTGGAGATGTATCTAGAAGGAAAATGAGGAGAACAAAATGATGGAAGGATTTGATGAATCTAACCTAAACCTAAGATCTAAAGAAGATATTAAGAGGTAAAAGATTAATGATCAAGGAGGTATAAGGATGAATTAATTATGCGTTATGGAATAGGTGGAAGGGGTTGATGTTATTGACTAAAGAATCTAAGAAGAATGCTAAGAAGAGCTGTGAAGAGATGAATAGAGTTGAGGTGACTGCTTGAAGGGATTTATGAGCAGATCAGAGATGGAGATGGAAATGAAGGTTAGTCAGTAAATCAGCATATGAGTGAATTGGATTTGTATTTGCAAAGTGAGTTGTGTATTTCAAATCAGAACCTAATGTTACTTTCTAACCATTGTATCAGTCAAAATACTTTAATCAAGGTTGACCTAACAGTCATTGTGTAAATCCTTTAATTAAGGTGACATTCTAATGGAGTGTTTTTAAGCCCTCTCACCAAGCCACTCTTAACAAGGTGATTAAATCCTTTAACGGGGTCACACCTAATAGTGTGTATTATAAACCTTTGACAGGGTTGGCTTCTCACAGAGCTCACTTCAGAAGAGTGAAAATTAGTAGCATGTTACTAGTGGTTTTTACCATATTGGGTTTTCACGTTAAATCTTGGTATTATAATTATGTGAATGTTGTTGAAAGTTTTATATTCTACAAGTTGATTTCTTTTTGATAGTGGACTGCAAGTTTTATGTTACTGATCTATTCTATAGAGACCAAGTAAATTGATGGTTAGATCTAAGTTTGTTGAAGAGCTTGATAGTTGAATTAGTACATTTGGACCTGAGGATACTTGATTCACCCCCCCTCTTAGTTATTCTAAAATAATTCTAACAAATATGTGTTTTATTTTAATTCAAAAGTTGATAAATAGGAAGTAGAAGATGTACTTGTGGAAGTTGCAGATTTGTTGGATGAGTTACAATATATTATATTTGATAACATACCTAATAGATTTTCATCAATAAGAAAGATTATTCATCAAATGGAATTAATTCCTAGAGCTAGTTTCCCATCGGATGACTCTAGAAGAGAGTTAAGAGATGAATATATAAGTGCAAGAATTATTGTAGAAGGGGTTAATTCAAGAGACTTTGAGTACATGTGTTGTACCAATAGTACTAATATCAAAGAAAAATGGAGAATGGATGATGTGTATATATTATTGGGCTAACAATAAGATTACTATCAAGTATAGGTTTCCCATACCAAGGGTGTATGTCATAATGTATTGTTTGAGTGGAGTTGAGTACTTCACAAAGATAGATCTGAAGAGTGGATATCACCAAATTCATATTAGAGAAGGAGCTGAATGAAAGAAAAACTTCAATAAAACTAAGGGCTTATATGAGTAGTTAATCACACTCTTTGGGCTAACCAATGCACCAAGAACATTCATGCGGCTCATGGGAAAGGCATTGAAATAATTTTTGAGTAATTTTGTTATTATTTACTTGGATGATATTTTGATCTTCAGTAAGACATTAGAAGAGCATATACTGCATATTCATAGGGTCTTTGAGAAGTTAAGGGAACAAAAGTTGTTGATTAACTTTAAGAAATGTAGTTTTTTGAAGTACAGTTAAAATAGATAATCAAACAAATATTGAAGAAAACCTAAGTAAATAATGATTATGTATGGTATTAAATTAAAACTAAGTACATGAATCTATTGAATCACTTGATGCCTTTTAATCATCACCATATAGTGATATTGTAATTAACATTCTAAGTAGAATACCATTGGCCATTCATCAAAAAATTTAGTGTGAAAAAAGAAAAAAAGACTTAGGGGAGGAGAACGAGACTGGGAATGTGGCTAGGGTTTTACCATTACCCGCAATCTACACATGGTCTAAGAAAATCTAGAGAAGAGACGTGATTTTAATGTAATCTTTGAAGGATATATGGGATTTTTTGTTGAAATGATAGCATCTATTCTATCAGAAACACACATCCCATTTGGTTTAATGAAGCTATGATTTCTAGAGTTTTCTATGAACTGTTGACTAGGGTTGTTTCTCTCCCACTGTTCTTGTTTCCCTAGTTTGAAGGTGAGGGTTTTGGGCATTATTTCCAACCCTTGCAACCTATTTTACCTCCTCTATGATCAAAATTGAGGGTTCATGATGATTCTTTGAGAAATTTGTTTTAACCTTTAGGAGTGCTATTTTTGGAGCTATGAAAATAATGATATTTCTTGCAAGGGAGGTGGGGAGTACAACAATAGTAGAGAAAGGGAAAATAGAGGACTCCCTTGTAGCGTTAGATAGTAGAGAAGAAGAGTCTATTTTGAATAATAATTAGGGTTTAGGTAAATACCACTCCTCCAAACCCATGACCCCATTTGGGATTTCTAATAAAAATGAGGAAATGGTGAAGAATCTAAGTGAAAATTTAGGCAAAACTATAGAATTTACAGTTCCTAATGATGTGGTAGAATGTATTGTTGAATATCAACTTAGATCTATTATATTGTTTTTCTTTAGATGAATTCCTATTGAATTTGAGTTTTTAAAATGGGCTAAAGTTAATTGGAAAAATCAGGGATGGGAAATTGAAACTCTCAAAGAGTTAGGCAAAGGGTAATATGGCTTGCACCTTCAAGTCTATAAATTATACCCAGGTTGTGCTTCAATATGGTACATGGGTAATCTATGAATTTTTTTATTATTTACAGATTTGGATGCTAGATTTGAACGTGGAAGGTCCTTCCAAGTTAAAATATCCCATGTGGATTGAGTTGCCTTTTTTAAATATGACCTTCAAACACTTTATGGAAGAAATTGTCACAACATGGAAGAGTGTTATGGTTTAAAAACAACACCAATAAATTTTCAAGTCTAAGAGTTCACCCTAGGTATGTGTGGAGATGGAGCTAACTACTCAGTTACTAGATAATATTACACTGATAGGCCATGAGTTTGAATTTTCACAACCAATAGTGTATTTGTATAAGCCTAATCCATGATTTTTCTATAGTCAAGAAGGTCATCTGATTTGAGATTGTCCTAATAGGAAAAATAGTTTTTTTATGGCTCAAATGACTACTACACCTAGTTCTCAACATGTGCAAAAGATTTATTAGTATCTTGATGCCTATCTCAACTCCCTAGTTGAATCAAAATAGCTTCGAGTCTATTGAAAAATTCCCTTCTTATAAATATGCCATTATGACATACAATTGTACGATGGTTAGGAAATGAAAGTAGCCTTCAAAGTCTTCCATTTCACATGGTCAAATAGAATCTTCCCATCCTTCACTACACTTGTTTGTGAGAAATACTATTTCTTCTTCTAGTCATGTGAGACATACATCCCCATCTCCACCGATTAGCCATGAAACTTATCCTTCCACTATGAGACAAAGATCTAGGTCTTCTTCTCCTACATCAAAAGACTCTATTGAAGATGAATAGTTAATTGTAACTGTTAACCATTTTGAAGTTTTGCCACAAGAAGATAAATTCTCTAGCCACCTAATGAAGCATAAAATCATGTCTTAGAATGTTAGAGGGATTTATCTTCCTCATCATAGATATGAGGTTAACAAATCCATTGTCAAATGGAAACCAAACATTGTCTTTTTACAAGAAGTTAAATAGAATGGCTCCCAACTTAATTATTCTCTCTCCAACATATGGAGAGATGCAAATTTCTTTCATTTTTCACACAAAGAAGGGAGAGGTGGGGTTGTTACTAGTTTTACCCCTTGGGAAATTACATTTGTCAATGATAAAGGGGAATACCTACCACATAGCTGTGTGTGGGTTCTTTCTTTTATCAATGGACAACCCATAGGGATTTGTTATGATTATGATTCTAACATTGCTAAAGACATATGTGAATTGTGGGATTGAATGTCCTCCAATTTTCCTTAGGTTGATTGGGTCATTGGAGGCCAACTAAATGAGGATATATTTGTAGTGGACATGGTTGCAAGGGTTGTCAAAGCCATGAAAAGAAAGGTGATATGAGAAATACCATTGGGATGGGGTTTGATAACATCAAAATGCTTTCATATGTCTTTAACATCTTAGAGAAGGGTAAATGATCTAAGTTTGATAGAGATGATGTTGTTTCCACGTTCAATGGTTTCCTTGGATTCCTAGAACTCTTGGAGGAGGTTAGAGTATTGAAAAATAGGCTAGAATATCTTGTTACAAAGATCCATGAGGTCAAAAATAGAATGCTGAATATTGCAAAGTTTAGATGTAGAATCATGTATAGTGCAAATACTACCTTCTGTCTTCTACATCAAGATTCCTAGAATGGTGAGATACATAATTGGGAGCTCCTCAATTTCCTTAGGGAGGAGTGGCACAAGACCCTCCAAAGTGTGAGGCGTGGCCATTGGGAATAGTTCAGTTTCTCTATTGCTTCCTGGTCTGCCTCTTCATCTATTGTTTGACCTCATGTGGGCTTCCTTCTCTTCTTAGTCCCAGTCCTAGTTCTTTTTGGTGTCCTTAAATGTAAGGTCCTTGTTTTACTCACTGGCCTCATCATAAAACCTTTTAGTTAACATTTTGTAAGGGACAACTCACCCTTGTAATTCTGCTTAATTCAATAAAAAACTCACAATTATAAATTTCATCACCATAATAATGAGGATATATATATTTTAAGTACTTATATTATTATATTATTAAAAGTTTCACTCTATATTTTTTGTTAAATATTCAAATTTTTTTGGATGTAATATCCTAACCAATTATATTAACTTAAAAACATAAGTACATAAGAATAAAAAAATAATATGCATGGGAGGAACTAAACTCACTCCCCAATAGTCAAATTGGCTTATCCTAGAACATAGTATTCGAATTAACATATGGGAAACACCCAAAATTAGAAAAATAAATGAAAACATGGGCATAGCCCAGAGACATAACACTCCTATCCAGCCAAGGTAGTAGCAGAAGGAGGAGGAGGATCTCGTTCATCCTTCCTTCCCTAGCACTTTGTAGGATCTAGTTTAAAGGGCCTGTAAGAGTCCATCCATTTGCATTTTCATCCCCATTATATTTTTCTTCCTGATGTGGAGAGATTGTCAAGGGTAATTTGGGAAAATTTTTGGAAGAGGAAGGCCATCTCGAATCTGCACCTAAATTGGGCCAACCTGAAAGCACACAATGAAAATCACTTGCAGGAGGCTACCCAAATGGGGACCTGTGATGTGGAAGGGTTCCAAACTATCTGCAAGGTGAAATTTGATGATAAGGTGAACGACACTAAGGAACCTGTAAATGAGATGTGTCAGAATGCAGATGAGAAGAACTGCAACCACAACATAAGACACATGAAGGAGAATGACCATTGACAACATAAGCATCTGGTGGAAGCTTGGCCACCATACAAGGGGCATTACCCCAATGCTACAAAAGCTCCTACAAGTGGGCCACCTCAAGAGCCACCTTATCAGCTTGTACTTGTATTTGTAGCATCACATTATTACACATGCAAGCTTTAGCAAAAATAGACAATAGTATCAATTGTGGCATGGGAAAAAACTACTGCATTTCTATCCTTCTCTATAGCAATTAATATTTCCATCCTAAAAGTGTGCCAAAGTTTTAGAAAAGGGGAAGGAAATCTATGGTTATTGTTAGAGTTGTCATATTATAGCTAATAATTAATTAATTTAATTATTAGTCTATTATACTCTACACTTGAGTTAAACTTATGCATCTTATTATTCTTTAGGGTTTTCACCTTTAGGGTTTCGTGATTCCTTTTATAAGGATTCATCTCTTTGTATTTCTTGAGGGAGATCAGATTATCATATTGTAATATTATTCATAATAGAGATTGTTCTTTTGAATGTGCATATGATGTCTTTGGCTTTTTGGCCTCCATAGATTTTTCTTGCTTTCTATTCTTTGCTTCTTCCATGTGACAGGGTTATGCATGCAGGTGTTCTTGGGAGATTAGTTTTCACCTAATCTAACATGGTATCAGAGCTTCCCTGCTATTGCCTATTCTGGTATTCTTGAAGCAAGTTTTTTCAATTCTGGTATTCTCTGCAGGACATTATTTTTTGTTTATTTTTTGTCTGCAAAAAATAAATTTTTTTTTGGAGCATTTTGAGCAAAGACGGATGCCACCATTGCGTTTAGAAGGCCCGAGAGAGTAAAAAATCATATAAAATTTACATTTTTTGGCCTCCAAGGCTTCTGGGTGAATTTTCTAGCCCATTCGCGCCATACGACATGAAAAATGAGAAATTTTTTTTAAAAAAAATCATTTTTCCATGTAAATTTAGGTGTTTAATAGGGCGCCACTAGCGTGCCACCCCGGTGCCACCGCTGCCCGACCTCCGTGCCGCCCGCCGCCCGCCCACCGTTTCGCCTGCTTGCAACCCGCCCGCCGCAGTGCCACCCGCTGGCTGCCACCATGCCACCCTCCGGCTTAGTCCCTTGCACGTGCCATGCACCCAGGGCCTTTTTTTTTTCAGCCCTAGGGGCTTAAAATGTTTTTTGGAGCCTTTTTGACCCCCTGACCTATTTTTGCTCTATCTGGAGCATATAGAGGTCTTTTTCTGACTTCTTTATATCGTCAAAAAGCTCTTTCTAAGCTCTTTCTGATTATGGAAGTTAGGTTTTGTGGCTTTGCTATTTTGATAGTGTTTTTTTGCTATCAAAGTCTGATGTCTATTTTTGCCTTCCGGGAGCCATATCTTGCTCATCCGGACTCTATTTTTGGCAATCTAGATATCGTCGAAAAGCTAGTTTTGTGAGTTTTACAGTGGTAGGGGTCTTTTATCTGAATTTTTTTCTAGGTTCTTTCTCCTCTGAGTTTTTCACTTTCGCACTCTAGCGGATTACTTGGGTTCTACAGGTCCTAGGATGTCTTCTTCTGTTCTTCAGGCTCACTCTTCTTTTTGACTTTCTAAGCATTGTATGCTTCTCTTCTGTAGCATTTTTTTTTTCTCTAAACACACTAAGATAAAGTGTTTGCTTCTGCATATCTAGGATTTTGAGCACCTTGTGTTTGTTTGTACTCGCACTCAGGTATAAAGTGCCATGGGGGCTTATGATGTTTTGCCTTATGTGCTCATCCACCTTTGTCAAGTGAGTGTACCTTCCATGACATTATCCCATGCTGTGTGTCTAGAAGATCAATTCTTCTTCTTCGACACCGCCCTTTATCCTGTGTTTGTACCCTATTTTGCACTGTTGGTGTTCCTGATTCTTCTTCTTGCAGATGTTTCTGGCATTTCATTTTAGTGTTCCTGTCACCCTTCTCCCTATTCAGCATTATGGGGGGGTTCACCTGTTGGTTCTATTGCTTCCATGGTTCAGTTGAGTGATCTACATATTCAATTTTTATTCCTATGTACTAGGCAGATGCAATGGCTAGGCACCTATGCATTTCGGTGAGATGGATCATCTACTATGTAGACACTCATTCATTCCTACTTTTTGAGGTCACCTATTCGATTGATCATCTCTTTAGACTTTGTCTTCTCTACCTGGTTATGCATTATTTTAGTGGGGGTTCCAGCAATTACTTCTGACAGTGTTTGCAGCTTCTTGCTTCAAAGATGCTTCATGCTCTTTCTTGTTCCTTTCTTTGGGACTTTCCCTAGATTGGAGGCTTTGTTTCCTTCATCTAGTTTATTTCTTGTATTTGGGTACCTGATTAGGCCTAGTTATTGAGACCCATAGTTCTTTCATGCATCTTTTAGTCCTTAGTTGTTTAGCTTCTCCCTAAGTTACACTTAAGGGGGGGTGTTAGAGTTTTCATATTATAGCTAATATTTAATTTATTTGATTATTAGTCTATTATACTCTACACTTAAGTTAAACTTAGGCATCTTATTATTCTTTAGGGTTTTCACCTTTAGGGTTTCATGATTCCTTTTATAAGGATTCACCTCTTTGTATTTCTTGAGGGAGATCAGATTATCATATTGTAATATTGTTCATAATAGAGATTGTTCTTTTGAATGTGTATATGATGTCTCTGGTTTTTTGGCCTCCATAGATTTTTCTTTCTTTCTGTTCTTTGCTTCTTCCATGTGACAGGGTTATGCATGTAGGTGTTCTTGGGAGATTATTTTTTCACCTAATCTAACAGTTATCACCTAGGAGATCCATATGCTAGGAGAAAATTCTAGGCAAAATGGACTAAAGAATTCATGGATCCAAACCCAATAATTTTGAGCCCTTCTACATAACCAAAATATATGAAGCAATGACTTAGGTTGTCTACAAAAAGGGAAACATGGATCTGTAATGCCTAAATGGTGAAGGTGGGAGCCTAAAGGTAAGCCTTGAAAAATAATACACAAGTTAAAGTGTGCTATTTTGGGTTCTGTGATAGAAGACCAAATAGTGGCAAACTACAACCTCTAGGTTGAATGTGAGGACTGTAAATGCTATTGTTGATTAAGGACCTAAACCATTGGAAAATGAGGCAAAAGACATAGATATCCTTGTTGAGGTTGATATCTCAAGAAAGCTATTTGAGGATACCAACACCAATCCTTCCACTAGGGCTTGATGCTTGAAATGCCAATCTTATGGAGCAATTCCACTAGCAAAGCTGAGAGAAGCAGTTCAAAAGTATGGCGATCTTGGCGAGTAAAAAAAATAGGACTTGCAAATCCTCCCAAGTGCGAAGAGACATTGTAGGCTTGGAGAAAAGGTCTTGAGGGGTCCTTATACCACGCTTATGAAAGTGAAGAACAAAAATACCTGGGAGACGAGCCAATGAAAGTCCTTGAACTTGGATTAAAGGAGATCACCAAAGATTATGTTGATTGAAAGATATTCCATCTCAAAATCTAGCTCCATCTTAGTGAACCCATGGTTTGGCTGCTTCCCAAGATGTCCAAATGCTTTTAGAAAAAAATGAACCCTAGATTTGCAGTGGTTCTTGCATGAGAAAAAGGGTTTGATAACCAATGCCTTTCCAAGCTAGCTAGTGCAAAGGATACCTAGACGAGATGCAATTTCGAAGAAGAACTTTCCATACTTCATTTCCTAAAACATAAGAAACAATCCATTTGACACACAAGGTTTGTCATTGCTTCTAGGTAGAAATGAGACCATGTCCACGAGAGTTGCTGGGAAGGAAACAATAGTCCCAAGAATCTCTATAAAAAACATGTTTCTTTATATCTGAGGCCCATAGAAAATCATGCAACAACTTCTCAAGCTTGTTGTATGAGGATTTGGATGGTGCCCAACAGGAAGAATAATAAACATGCATTGTTGTGAACACTTTGGAGTAGATTTGAAATTTCCCAGTAAGGGAAAGCGACATGGTCAACTACTAGGCCAATTTGGTCTCAATCTTTGAGAGAACTGCATTCCAAAGCTCTGGTGCAAATCTATAAAAAAATAAATGGGATTTCCAAAAAGTGGAAAACCTAGCCATGTTGAATCCATTTCCAGTCGTATTGAAGAATCCATTATGGAGCTGGAAGAAAAGACTAATGATAAAAAATGATTTGGTGTCATCGAAGGGTAGAACCAAAAGCAAAGCAAAAGGTTTCTAAGCATTGGAGTGCATCATGTATATTTTCATGATCCTCAATGAGGGTGATGAAAGAATCATCTGTGAAATGTCCATTCACTAGCTATGATGTGGAATCTAGAAGGGAAATACCTCGAACCCGTCTTGTGGAGATAGTTGAGGCAAGCAAATAGTTGAAGCCTTTAGTCACAAGGAAAGGACATACAAGGATGAAGCCAAAGGGAAACCTTGATGGATGGAGCTGTGCAAGCTGAAAGTATGAGATTGAAGGCCATTAATAGTAATGCAAGCAGAGGCATCTGCAAACAACATTTGGGTAGAGAGTAGAAAATGAAGTCCAAAACCAAGGGCTTTTAACATGGAGAGAATGAAAGACCACTCTGTGCGGTCATAAGCTTAAAATTCAACTTTTATATTTAATAATTTTTTAAAATAAATATGTAACTATTAATTATCATCACGGGAATTACTCTCTAAAAGGAGACTCCTTATGGCATTCATTATCTACCATAAATATCGTATAATTTTGAAATGAACCGTATAAAAATTTTATGCAATAAAGCTTACATCGATAAATACAAACATTACTCCATATAATCTTTATAAACTCTAGAAAAATCATACCCACACAATGTAACACATTCCCACAAGTTGAAGATTGTTATTAACTTTAATATTCTATTTAATCCCATCATTTCTAAAAGGTAGTATCATTATAAAATTTTATTCTTAATGCTAAACCCATTTGGAGGCACGAGAAAGGCATGAGAATTAAATTATTTTGTGCTTCCAAATTCAACCTTTTTATAAAGTACTTCACACGTGGACTTTTAGAAAATCATTTTTCAACTTTTCCCACTCTTGTTACAACTATATTTATACTCTTGCCTATGAAGTAAATATATGATTAAGCAAAAGAAACATTTTTAGTTGAAAAAAATGAGGTAAATAATGAAGAACTATTAATCTACAATTTTAATATTATAATAATTTTTTGAATGATTGTCAATATAGATCTTGTTACAATTATATTTATACTATAGACTATGTATCTATCCTACCAACATAAACATTCTTACATTCAATTTAAATAATGACAATTGGTTTATCAATAGTGTATGCACCCTAAAATGGTCGCCTAGACTTTGGGCCCCCATTCAGCAATTTATCAAATCCCTAAATCAATATTTTTCAAATTATATCAATTTCCTTGATCAAATCCTATTTCATCATTTATTCGATTATTTTCCACGAGCTAACCATTTTATCCTAAGTCTTTATTTATTTAAAAGGAATTTCCTCCCCTTTTATTAAATAAAAAGCCCCATTTTTCCTCTTATCCTAAGTTGCACAAATAAAGCATTATTCCTATTTTATAAAAAGGAAAAAAGGCCTTTTTGTGTCATATGGACACAAAAGTCAACTCTTATTTTCTCATTGGAGGAGATTTGTGCACATGGATTGCTCCTCTTTCAAGCTACACCCTTGATTAAATCTTTTCCCTCTTAATCTCCATGGTCCATTCTCTCTCAATTCCTTTAAAAGGAGAGCTCTTTTCTCATTCTAGGATCCCAACTTTAAATACTAATCTTATGCTGTAGGATTTCTTGGAGACTTTTGAGCTTTGGAGATCTTCATGCATTTAGCTTTCATTATTACATCATAGCTTCATGTTTATGCTTTCTAGCTTAGTTTCATTTTAAGTATTAATCTCTATTGAGCATTTAAGGTTGTCATTAGTATCAAAGGATAGTAAATAGGTCAGTTGGTTACTTATATTGAGATGGTCAATAACCAGAAGTAAGACAGAGTAGTTGGTAAAGCCTTTACACCAAGCATCACACAGTTAACTGAGCACCAGCGACACCGACACCGATGGTCAGTAAACACTGAGCATCACAGTATACACTGAGCAGATTATACAGTGTTTACCGATGATCATAGAAAATGGCATAGTAATCTAAAATGGCACATTCTTCTATGCAAATGGTTACAACAGATCATAAAATGGTTTACCAAGATCGAGGAGCATTTAGTGTAAATAGATACTCATTAAATGTAATGTTTATCTTATTGTAATAGTTGATCTAGGTTATTTTGCACTGTAGATCTTAGGGTTATGATTATTTTTTGTAACCTAATTTTTGCTAAGGTGGCAAAAAAAAACACTATATATTTTGTATGTTCACACCATTTTATATGGTTGGGTGAACTAATATATATGAATCATGGAGCACTTGAAGACATTGCCAAACTTCAAGACAATCAGTTTACCGAGCAGAACAGAGCATAGAGGATATCAGATTGAGCAGAATCAGAGAAGGTTACCAAGCAAAAAAGAGTAGAAAACCATCATAGATAAGGTGATATTTTGATGAGCACTTATAGATCTCTTTCAGACAATTAAGTTTTCAACTAGTAGATAATTACCTATTACTTTCTGAAAATTGTGATCGAGTTTTTTTGATAAATCTCTTAACAGAGTAGACTTAACAGTCTTATGTAAATCTCTTAACAAAGTACACACTTCATTAGTGCTATTGAAATCCTATAACTAGGTAGATCTAGCTGATCTAATATGTTACTCCTAATAGGGTAAGATCACCAGAAGTGATCAAAACTTGTAGCCTTAACAGACAAACCTTTTCTATCTGCAGTAGTGAAGAATTTGTGGGTGTCATCCCCACCGCAATTTTTACCTTCTTACAAGGGTTTCTGCGTTACCAAAATACTTGTGTTATGTGATTGTCATATTGATTTCATGTTGTTTACTTTATCAAGTTAACTAGATGATTGATTTATAGAATTGTATTCAAGTTATTTTGATCAGTTATCATAGTATTCAGTTATAAATCAGAAAGTTTTTACAAGTAAAGTTTTGAAGGCACTGATTCACCCCTCCCCTCTCAGTACCTATCTCTCCTAATTCCAATAATTGGTATCAGAGCATAGTTCTCTTGTTGAACAATCTAACCATTGATGGGTAAAGATCTAAGTCATGGAGAGATACAAACTTGACAAGACTATTGAGAATCAAAAGATACAAATACAGATGTTTGTGGAATAGTATAAACAAGCCAAGGAAGAACTGAAGAAATTACTGGTTGAAAGGAAGAACCTTGAAATTTAGCTGAATGAAATTAGTTATCATGAAGAACCTATTGATGAAATATTTGATCATATTGGATCAGGCTCTGGAAGCATCTCTGATAAATTTGAAAGCATAATCTCTAATTTATCTAAAAAGAATCAGCATCTATCTAAGCAAGTGAAAGCACTTCAAATCGGTCATGAATCTCAAATGGTGAGAATGGTGGAAATAATGAACAATGCTAGACAAGCTGAACAAGATTAGAATCTAGCTATTGAAGACCGAAGACTGATGACTGAACAACTTCAAGCAAAAGATAGTGAAATCTAGAGACTCACTGATTGTCACTTCAAGTATCAAATCAGATGATGATAGTTAATCAAGAAATGAACCAAGTAAATAGAGAATTATCAAGAAGACTTGAAGATGTTGCAATACTTAGAGAAGATAATGAAAAACTGAGAAATGAAATAAAGACACAAAAGAAACACAATGAAATGATGAAGATAGCTGAGGATAGTTCTAAAAAGATTGATGATTTCCTAACTAATCAGAGGAGATTCGAAAGTAGAACTAGAATAGGCTACACCGATGAAGGAGAATCATCATAGTAAGATGAAAAAGTCAACAAAAATCAAACTCAAAAACCTAAAGTGATGACATGTTACCACTGTGGAAAAATAGGACATACATCTAATGTGTGCAGAAGCAAAGCACAAGGTAAACCTCCTGTCATTCCAAAATTCAATGGATATTGTTATTATTGTGGCAAGTTTGGACATCTAGCTTATGAATGTAGAGCTAAGAAGAATGAAATTGCTAATAATATTATTGAGGAGAAAATATGCTATACTTGTAATAAGCATGGACACACTGCAGGGGACTGCAAGGCAAAAATGAAACAAGTCTGGACACCTAAAGAGAAACTTCAACGAAAGCCATATCAACCGAAGAGACAAGGTAGCTCATATGTTTGGGATTATAATACATGGAATAATTGTGCTGTATGTGGTCGGTATGGACATATTGCAGAAAACTATTATAGAAAGAGTCGGATTGGACAATCAAGAATCTGGACAAATGCAGGAATGGCATGTATGTACCAACACAAGGTTGGTCATGTAAGAAAGAACTGCAGAGACTGAGCACCTGATGAAAACCATATATTTGAGAGTGGATATAACATTGCAGATAGTACGAAGTTAAGGAAAACAATGTGGAAGAAGGCATCTAATGAGGATTATGAGTCAAGTAACATTGTCGGTGTAACCTTGTCCACTGGATTGGATGACATCAATACCTCCACTTAAGATGACAAAGGTATGTATGGAACTGACATTTTAAATGATTGCATTTTACATATAGTTCCTTATATATGTTGTACAAATACCAAATCTGCATGAATAAAGATGCACTATGGTTTGTGTTATAAGTTTACAAATGTCACATAGTCGGTAAAAGAAGAAATGTGAGTTGGTTACCTGTTGGTAATCACTATACAAGGTTAACTGACAATAGTGAAAACTGATGAAGAAATTCTATGTTAACCGAGAAAAAGAAATTGTAGACATTATCGAGTTGACAGCTGTTTCATATCAGAAGTTAGGTCACACATTTAATGCATCAAAGTTTGAGCGGGAATATTGAAAAATCTATATATATATGCAGAAATAGAGTTCATTGTTACATTGTGACTTTGAAGAATAGAGATTTTATAGAGAAGAGTTGGAGGTAAATATTTTTAGAAAAGATCAAAGCTACTATAGATCAAACCAATGATAATTTTTCGATGATAATGACTAAGTTCATCTGGCTACCAAACACTAGTTATCTATTGTTTGTCGAAACCCTAGAAACAATTTATGGCATCGACATCGACTGCAAGCAAATCGTAGAACATTGAGGAGGAAGTAGAATTAATTTTCAAGGCACATTTTTCCAAGGAGAAATTCAAACCTCATCCCAAGGTCACAGCACAATCAGATGATATGGGCACATTTTCTAGTATTCCAGATAGGGTTTTGTTAACAGAAGATGTTAGGGCCTACATTCACTGCAAGATCAGTGAAGTATGTGATTTTGAGACTATTGCTACTTATCAGCAAGTCTATGGACCAGATGGTACGATTAAAATCAAATACAAGAAGATTGAGGAGTCAGGGTTACAATGTTTCACATACTTCCCAAAATCCTTTCAAAATGACAGGATAAGAATTGTGCTAAGAAGATTTCATGATGGAAAATTTTGGTTAGATAAACCTATTGAGGTCATGAAGAAGATTATCAGTAGGGTTACTGGATACCCTACAACTAACAAAGCCAAAGCCTTTCGAAGTTCATCTCTTCCTGATGTTGAAAAGAACATTGAAGCTCAATGGGACGATAGGACACTGAAAATCTCAATTATCAAAGATCCAGTGGTAAAATTCACAGCTCATGTCATTGGGTACAAGATATTTCAATCTAGCAGACCAAATAGTGTACCCTATAGCACCGTGGACATGGCATACAAAGTTGTGAAGAAAGATCACCAGGTTGATCTTGCTGAGCTACTACTACACCAATTGCATGACAATATGAAGACAATAAAAGAAAAGAAGTCCAATACATGTAAGTACGGATCACTGCTTGTCTGTACATTTCTCTATCTACAAAAATATGTACCAGGTATTGGTAAAGTAAACTGGCAATTAGACAAACCGATAACTGCACAAATAGGAGAAATGATGAAAAGTTTAGGAGACAATCTGAATAAGGAATTCAAGGCATATTTCAAAGAATTTTAGGCAAAAATGCAACAAAGGAGTAGAATTCCAAGGGATTTAGTGAGAAAATTTGAAGATGACATATGTTTTGTAGTAAGCACATACCTCTCAATGATAAAGGAAGTAGAACCAAGAACAAAATGGTTAGCACCGATGGGATATGAAATGAATCATGATTTCACTCTGAAATCTATCAATGCATTGCTAGCATTACCGATAGACATCACTGCCAATAGGTTTGGTGTATATGAGGAAGCTAAATCTTGAATCACAATAGACATAGAGATCGAGAAAATGTCTAGAAGAGTAAAGAAAATGATAAAAGATCTCATAGAAAAATATGGAACTACATTTGACTCACCTAAGAAGTCACCGGTTAAAGAAGCAACCAAAGGTCAGTTACAGTTGGTTGACAAGCCCTATGATAGCGAGGAGACTGAGTCAGACAAAGAAAAGGATCACACACTAGCTCATCCCACCAATGATGAACAAGAAATGCAGCTACCAGAACCTAAAGGAATGAAGACATGTTCATCAACTACTGCACAATCCACCGAGCAAGTAGAAGTAGTAAAAGTAGCAAAAAGAAGAGTAGCTACACCAACCAGGAAATATGTTAAGAGAAAGAACAAGAAAGTAGCCGAGACATCGAAGAAAAAGAGGAAATACATAAGAAATAAGGAAGATCTAGAGGAAACAGAAACAGAAATAGAAAATGATCCTAATCAATTCAAGTTAGTTCGTAACAGGGAAAGTACTATAGAAGAAATAATTGAAGATATAATTGAGAATGGAAATCTTACAGATCTAGGCATAGGCAAATTTGACAAAATGTCAATTAAGGACAAGACAAAGATAGAACATGCTATCTTCCAAATGGTGATTAAATTCAAGAGAGTATCGATGGAATTTGCATGCCAATTTCCAAAGGAACTTGATGAAAAAATAAGTGAGAGATGGACTATTGCACTAGATACAGAGAAAAGGAAAAGAGAATGGTCACTAAGTTGTGCAACCTCACACTTTAGCTATGTTGTGGTAAGTGAATACATGAAAAAGTATCAGGCTAGATTTCTAGTCAAGAATAGAGCAATGCAGATCATGGATGAGAATGTGGATGATATGGATGTCATATGTGATTCTCTATGGACATCAATTTTGAAAGTAGAAGAGAAAGCTGAAAAGGAAGCATTCCTGAAACTATCTAAGAAGAGACACAGTTCAAAAGATAAAGGTATTTTCATTGATGATAACAAAGGTAAGAAAATAGAAGACACTGGTATATCAGTTACTGAGGTAATTGATATCATTGAACAAAAGGAAGAAATTAAAATTTCACAGGATGCACTGGATCAAGTAAAGATCCACTTGCAAAAGAAAATCTATGAAGATGCACTCATTGAGGACATCACTAACGGTGATCCTGATGATGAGGATGACAAAGATGTGACAATTACACCATACAAAGATGAAGCACTAGACACTGATAGTGTGTTCACATCTCTACCAGGTGAACTACCTGTACTTGTAGAGGTAGTTGAAATAATTTCACAAGTACAACCCCATGTGTCTCATCCTGAACCAAATATAGATACAACTAAGATTCAAGCACCCGAGCAACCTCCAGATCCAAATGAGCCTAACAAACTAGAGGCATAGTCTACAAAAACAAAGGAACCAAAAGAAACAAAGTGAACTAAGGTGAACCCACATGACAGTACAACCAAGACTCCCACACCATCTACCGAGGAGCAGAAGAAGGATGATACAGTGTCAACTGGGAAAGATACTCCAAAAAGTGAAGAAAAAGCTATTGTTATAAGTGAAAAGAAGTCACCTCTTGCCCAAAAGAAGAAGAAGAAGAAAGATAAAGGGCCGGTCACCATTGATGAAGTTATCATTATACCAAAATCTGACTGAGAACCCTAAGCCCCGAGGAACTAAGTAGATATGGGGAATTATGTTGAAGGAAAGTGGCACAAGAGAAGTTAAGGCAAGAACACAAATGTAAAGAAGTATTAAATGATGTGAGGGATATTCTACAATAGATAGTACCAAAAACAAATATTGATGAGAATACTCCCATCTTAGACCAAATCACCACACTCGCTGACAAAATCAATGCCCCTAATACAGATGCAGACAAAAGAATAGAAGAACGGGCAGAATCAAAGATTCAGAACAAATTGGCAGAAAGGATTAGCACAGAAGTGGCACTGAACAAGGTAAAATTATCTGAGGTTATTACCGAGGTAAAAACTATCACCTAGATAATTTGTCAACTTCTAATCAAGCTTTGTACTTCAGACACCTTCACTGTAGAAGTCAGTGAAAAGATAAAAGGTTTAGAAGCAGAGATACAGTTGAGTACACAAGAAGCTATTGCCGAGCCAATTGCTTTCTTAAAGCATATTAACCAAGTTCAGGAACTCCGACGGCTGATGGTAGATTTAAGGAAACAAGAAGCACACATCACCACTCAGGTTACAGAGTTACAAAAAGAACTCACTCCTTACCTGAAAATTTTTGAAGCACACATTGTCAAAGTTGAACAACTTGTGGCGACACCAAAGATTTTGGTGTTGGATAATATCTTTGACATGCATGCACAAGTCGGTCTTGAGCATATTGCTCTTACCAACTTGAAAGAGGAATGGGACAACCTGTTGGAGTTTGTAAAGAAAACCCATCCACACATTTTTTATAAGATGTAAGTATACATTATATATATCTTTTTTTCATTTGGCATTATTATCAAAAAGGGGGAAACCATGTATATGCCAAATAAGTATACTTTGATATGTATATTACATACTATCAAGAGCATGCACTGAGGGGGAGTACTTTGTACTTCAAAATTTTTGTTGTGGATATGTATATTGCGGAGAGATAAGGCATATATAGAAACATTTTGTTTATATACATTTGAAGTTTTGATACTAATGCCAAAGGGGGAGATTGTTAATCGCTATTGAGCATTTAAGGTTGTCATTAGTATCAAAGGATAGTAAACAGGTCAGTTGGTTACTTATATTGAGATGGTCGGTAACCAAAAGTAAGACAGAGTAGTTGGTAAAGCCTTTACACTAAGCATCACACAATTAACCGAGCACCAGTGACACCGACACTGATGGTCAGTAAACACCGAGCATCATAGTATACACTAAGCAGATTATACAGTGTTTACCAATGATCACATAAAATGGCATAGTAATCTGAAATGGCACATTCTTCTATGCAAATAGTTACAATAGATTGTACAATGGTTTACCAAGATCAAGGAGCATTTATTGTAAATAGATACTCATTAAATGTAATGTTTATCTTATTGTAATAGTTGATCTAGGTTATTTTGCACCGTAGATCTTAGGGTTATGATTATTTTTTTTAACCTAATTTTTGCTAAGGTGATAAAATAGAACTCTATATATTTTGTATGTTCACACCATTTTATATGGTTGGGTGAACTAATATATATGAATCATGGAGCACTTGAAGACATTGCCAAACTTCAAGACAATCAGTTTACCGAGCAGAACAAAGCATAGAGGATATCAGATTGAGCAAAATCAGAGAAGGCTACCAAGTAGAACAGAGTAGAAAATCATCATAGATAAGGTGATATTTTTTTGAGCACTTATAGATCTGGTTCAGACAATTAAGTTGTCAACTAGTAGATAATTACCTATTACTTTCTGACAATTGTGATAGAGTTTTTTTGATAAATCTCTTAATAGAGTAGACTTAACAGTCTTATGTAAATCTCTTAACCGAGTACACACTTCATTAGTGCTGTTTAAAACCTATAACTAGGTAGATCTAGCTGATCTAATATGTTACTCCTAATAGGGTAAGATCACTAGAAGTGATCAAAACTTGTAGCCTTAATAGGCAAACCTTTTCTATCTGCAGTAGTGAAGAATTTGTGGGTGTCATCCCCACCACAGTTTTTACCTTCTTACAAGGGTTTCTACATTACCAAAATACTTGTGTTATGTGATTGTCATATTGATTTCATGTTGTTTACTTTATTAAGTTAACTAGATGATTGATTTATACAATTGCATTCAAGTTATTTTGATTGGTTATCACAGTATTCAATTATAGATCAGAAAGGTTTTACAAGTAAATTTTTGAAGGCACTGATTCACTCATCCCCTCTCAGTACCTATCTCTCCTAATTCCAACAATAAGTTCTAGTTTAGCTCACATAGCTTAATTAGTAAGGCTTGTAATACTTTCATTTCCATAGCTTTCTTACATCTTCATTCTTAGCATAGTTGCATTGCATTTCCATTGTTGATTCTTGAGGATATTAGCATTCTTGCCCTTGTCTCTTTGAATCTCCCATTGTGTGGTTTACTAGCAAGGTTGCATGATTCAATAGCTCTAGCTGAGAGCACTATACACATCCTTGTGACTCTATACCTAGGGAGCTCTAGGTCACTTTCTCAAGGTTTCCCATTCATGGATTCTCTTGGAAGTAATGATTTAGAGAAGTGCACAATCTAGTGTGTACATTTTTAGCGCCCACCATGTGGAAGAAAACTCTTGTTTTATCCTTCTTTTCATGCATTTCCATCAATTCTTCATCATATTTTTCTGGTTGTTTTGGTTGTTTTTCCATACTTTCTAACAGAATATCATACAAAAGTCTTCCAGTATCGTACAACAATTTTTTGTATAACCGTGTGATACTTTTCCAGTAAAAGTATCATATGCCTTGTAGGATTTTGTCGCACTGGTGTTTTGTACTCTGTCACATGCAAGTAGCAGGAACTATCGCACATAGAGGAAGTATTGCACAAGTATATTGAGAAGTATCGTATGATTCTTTCTCTGATAAAACTATCACACAGGCCTGGCAGTGAGTAATTTTGGACATTTCTTTGCAAGATTTGATTTGTTTGCTTTAGATTTTTGATTTGCTGTGGTAGAACAGATGTTTATTTGCAAATTATTCTTGATTTTATTGTGCTAACCTTTGTAGGGCTAACAAGTTGTGTTGTAGGTGCCTTCATTTCTTGAAATATTTTCCAAAATAATGCATGTCAAAGCTCCAAATGCACAAGGGCTACTAATTGTTTTTGCAGGGCTACCCAATGCATAAAAACCAATCAAGTGCTTGTTTAATTGCTTTCATTTTAAGTGTGGCATATACTAGTTGTTTCCTTTCATAGGCACTTAATATCTTATTGTAGGAATCTTTTGGTGGTAGGAGAGTATGCTCTTCACCCTTGTGGTGAAACATAAATCTTGACCCATCTTTGGATTTTGAAAGCAATAGGGTAATTGAACCTTTGCTTAGTGTGTTTGGGAGAAATTTTTGAGCTAGGAGAGTATGCTCTTCACCCTTGAGGTGAAATAGAAATCTTGACACTCAAAGGTTGATCCACTCTTTGTTTAGTTTTAGAATCCTTTAGTGGGCCTGCTTTTGAGTTGTCAAGAGGAACGAACCAAGTGGGGACAAGCTTTTTGCCAACTATTTTGACCCACTATAAACTCAAGGCTATCAAGGACACAAAACCTTGGTAGATGTAGTACTTGTCTTCACTTGATGTGAGTACTTGTGGGATTGTGACCATGAGGAAAATGTTGAGCAAGAATGCTTAAGGCACTCTTGTGGTCGTGAGGTCCATTAATTGCTGCAAGGTAAGGAGTCCCTTTGGGGAGAAAGAGGGGTATTATGAATGGAAGCCCTTTCTAAGAACCATAGATAGAAGCCACCCTATTTTTCCGCTTAGCTTCTTGGTGCAAGGATTGATCCTATTAGACTAACCCGGATCACCCCAAGATTGCTCACCATCTATGTTCCTTTGGTTGTGTCATTGGCACTTCCATGATAAAGATAATATCTATTGTGGGAAACCACTTTGTGTGAGGCAATGGAGCATCAAGTGTGGGCCAAGTTGTTAAGTATTGAGCCATTGTCTTTTTAGGCTAGTAAGTGCTTTAAGTGTTCTCACTGTGATCTACCCATGCAAACATTCTCAAACATCTAACATCATGATAGGATTCATAGGATTTTATTGCTTTGATATTACAATTGCTTGTCCTGGCAAGGTTGCTTTCACCCTTGTGCAAGTGTTTTATGACATGTTTGATCACCTAATATTTGCAAACTTGTCTGATTACTGCTATTACTATGTTTGAAATCAAAAAATTCCAACCATCAGATTGCAACTTTGATCGAATTACCCTCAAAAACTAAAATTTAGACACTCACTGGTCAAGAGTCGTATGATCCTAAAATACCATCGCACATTGTACTGAGATTTATCGTGCAATAGTTTGTTGCTGCAGAACTGTTGCACAACTTGCCTGGATTTTACCGCATAGGCTACCTGGCAACTGTCGCACTGCTTTGTGTGAAATATCATTTTGAAAGATTGTATCATCTTATTAGCCTAGAAATTGTCACACAGGGTAAATTTTCTATCTGTCTGATTCATGCCATTTTCAGTCTTCCTTTGGTCAATCTAGATTTTAGTAGGTTTCCTACCTTGCAGCTAGCAGCCTGTTTGTACCTTAGGTTCCTGTGTTTTGACCCCTTCAATTAGTATTCTTTGATTTTACAAAATAATCTTTCTTGGCATTGATAAGTTAGGAATTATCCTTGTTGAAAAAGTGCACCTTTAGATTATTTGGTAACAGACTTGGAGAGTCTTAGTAGTCTCTTGTCCAAATCACTTCCATCAAAAAATCAATTTCAATTTCAAATATAATTTGGTTAAATCCATCCTCCTGATCCATATGTGTTAGGATACTTATCCTTTTATTATACACCTCTATGGAAGTGTTGGTTTACACCTTTTGCAGCTTTCTATCTCAGAATATCTTTTTGGACAATTGAAAACTTTTACTATCCTAGTTTGGTATCGACATTTCATCGGGTCATCTTATCACCAAGGGTCTTTGGTGCAAGAGCACCTAGGCTAACCTCTACTAGTTAGTCAATTTTGGCTTGCAGTTGACTCTAGCTAAGTCAAGAAGTTAGTATAGTTTGGTTGAGGACCTTAGAAGGTCTCATTTTATGTTGGCTAGGTGAATTAGTCACTAAGACTAAGGTCACACAAATAGGCTTTGTTAGTTGTTATTTAAATTCTTAATGCTAGGAGTTAGGGAGATTGAGTCATTAATATGTCTTAGGCCTAAGAATGGTTAATGGTTGTTAAATTAATATGATGATCATGAATCATCTTGGATCCTTGAAATATATGAGGATAAGAAGCCTAGAATATAGGATTAAGATATCTATCAAAGTTGCCAAGTGTTGTAAGAATGTTGTCATAACAACATTTGTACTTATTGCAAATATTCCATGCAACATGGATAGCCTCGGATTCCTTTGATTGTGGGAGGTTATGCTTGAAAAAATAGGCCCTATAATGGTGGAGGAGACACCTAATGAATTAATGGCATGAATCTCCAAGCATTGGATGCATATTGTAAAAGTTTGAGTTAATGGAATGAGCTCTGCAACTCTATTTTTGAAGTGACATTTCAGTTTTTGAAGGAACAGTCATACTTAAAGATTTGAAATAATTTATCAAGTAGTTGAGTCATTTTATATAGGGGATTATAAGACTTTTTCATTTTATGTTCTAAGGGTTTACAATATATTTATCATAGTTTTCAAGTTGTTTTGGTTCAGGACCTTTTTTTTGGTCACATTGTGACAAAATTTGTAAAAATGGCTCCCACATGAGATTAAACCATGGAAACACTAAATAAGTGGTTTAATCTTCAAGTGGAGCCTCTTTATATATTTTATCTAAAGGTAGGAAGCATCATGAGCAAGGGAGCTAGCTTTATGATCAAGCCCTAGGCGAGTTAGACATACCCGATTAGAGGCTTGACAGGGAGAAATCAAGTCATTTCATGTGGGGAATGGGAAGTAAAGTACATCCCCAAGAATTTTTATGGTATTTTTTCATGTTATTTATCCATCCTAATAATTTTAAAGTTTTACCAATCCAGTAGGATAGGTTTTGAGCAATTTTCATCAATCCTAGACAGGCTGTCCTAGAAACTAGGCCTTTTAGCCCTGTTTCTCCTTGATATTAGGAAGGAGGTGTACGAATGGTGTTAGAGCCTTAGAAATTCAAAATATTCAATTTAATAAAAAATGGTATCCATATCTAAAGTTATATTTTCATGTTTTTTGGAGAGTTTGGTCAAGAAAGGGAAAAAGCCATTAAAAAAGGCTACTAGAAATAGGCCTAAAATTAAGGTCTCTTTTGATGAAATCTTGAATCCGATAAACCTATGAGCCAAGAACCTTCCCAAATAAGTCAAATGGGATGGAATATGAATTAATTCAATGTGAAGAAGGTCTCCACAATTAATTTTTAATTTTTTGAAATTTTAGTGGATTTGGCACTTAGATCCATCTAAGTGAAAGTGAGAAAGAGAACCAAAATTAAGGTGTGGATCATCCAAGGTGGAGTTTTCAAGGTTTGAATCTTGTAGTAAAGAGTGAATAGGAATTATTTAATGATCTAAGCCTATTAGGAAATCCTATAAAATCATAGGATACTAGGAGATAAGAGAAATCTCTTGATGGGAGTGGAAAACTAAGCCTAGGAGTTTTATCCTTACATCATATTGGTATCAGAGCTTGGTTGATCAAGCTTGAGGTTAATGCATCAATATTCTGAATCAGTAGGAGAGAATACACCAGCTCAAGCCATGGTTACTAATGCTAAACTAGCAAAGAAGGTTGAGTAACAAGAAGAGGATAACAAATTGTTAAGGCAAAGACTAGCTCAAATGGAGTAGCTCTTGGGTGAAGTCCAAGACAAAGCTAATAGGGTCAAAGAGAAGATTGAACTTAAAGAAGAAGCTAAAGAAAAGGAGAAAGAATTGGATTTGGAGGAAGAAGCGCTAGCTCCTGACCCTATTCTTCTTGAAGAGACATTCTTGAAAGCATTGAAGGCATTGAGTGGCAAGGCTTTAGAAGGTGTCCCACTCTTTAGTGGACAAATGGATCCAGATTCAGTTGTGGATTGGATTGATAGCATAGAGAACCATTTTGAATATGATGGTATCTCTGAAGCATAAAAGGTAATGGTGGCCAAGTCTAGACTAAGAGGTTCAGCTCTTACTTGGTGGAAGTTTGTGCAAACCGAGAGGGAAAAGGATGGTAAAGGTCCTATTGTGAGATGGAAGGGTATGGTATCTAAAGTCAAGTAAACATATCTTCTTGATGACTATGAAGTCAAAATTCATAGAAGGAGACACAATCTTAGGAAAAAAGATTTTGATGTCCAAGCATATACCGAGGAATTTCAAAAATTGTGTTTGAGGTCCAAGGTAGTTGAAGATGAGAGCATCAAGTTAGCAAGGTATTTGAATGGCCTCAAATGGTCTATTCAAGAGGAGATGAGCCTAGTGACCTTCAAATCCATTAGGCAATGCTATAAAATGGCCTTGTAGATAGAGGAGAAGAGAAAGAGAAAGCAAGAGAGCTCCAAAGGAAAAGGTAAAAGCAAGGATACTAAAGGTCAAAATGGTGGCTATGGTGGAAGAAGTTCTGATTCAAGAGCTCAAGGTGAGGTAAAATTCAGTGAGCAAAAAGAAGAAAACTCAAGTAGAGGTGGTAGAGGAAGAAATTCTAACTCTAGCTTTAGAGGAAGAAGTGGTGGTTCATCACAAGGAGGAAGAGACAATTATTTTGCCAATATGAAGTGCTACCATTGCAATCAAATGGGGCACCCTGCCTATAAATGCCTTGAGAAAGGTGGCTCATCACAAGGAGGTGATAAGAGAGATAACCTTGTTCATGAAGACACAAATGCAATAGATAAACATTCTAAGATTCCATTAAATTCAGAGGAAGGGGAGAACCTCATGATGAGGAGAACTCTAATCAAGGAATCGATGAAGGAGGAGCCAAGCCAAAGAAGATCTTTGTTTAGGATCAAATGCAAGATAATGGGGAAAGTATGTAGGGTCATCATTGATTCAGGCTCTACTAATAACATAATGTCAGAAGAAGTAATCAGCAAGCTCAAATTGAAAAGGATATCCCATATCAATTCTTACAAGGTTACTTGGCTTAACCAAGGACATCATGTGTTAGTGAATGAGCAAGCATGGGTGGAGTTCTCCATTGGAAGGTACATAGACAAAGTGTTGTGTGATGTGTTGCCTATGGGTGCATGTCATTTTCTCCTAGGTAGACCTTGGAAATTTGACTGCCAAGCCATGCATGATGGAGGAAATAATTCCTATTCTTTCAAGAAGGATAATACAACCTTCAAAATTTAGTCATTGTTGGAGGATGTTGAAGTAAAGACAAAAGGTCCAAATGTTCTTATGGTAGGTGAAAAAGAGTTCCTACAAACCATGGAAGAGAGTGAAGGCATAGGGTATGCATTGGTGTTGAAACCAAGAGAAGGGGGTGAAGACAAGGTGACTAAGAAGACTGAATTACCAAAGGAGATTCAAGGTATGTTGCAGACTTACCAGGGAATTGTAAGTGATGGTCAACCTTCAGCCTTACCCCCTCAAAGAGCCATAAGTCATATGATAGACCTTATCCTAGGAGCTACCCTACCTAACAAAGCAGCCTATAAGATGACCCCTCAACAAAATGAGGAAATAGCAAGGCAAATACAAGAACTCTTAGACCAAGGCCTAATTAGAAAGAGTATTAGTCCATGTGTTGTACCCATTATACTTGCACCTAAGAAGGGAGGAACTTGAAGGCTATGTACTGACTCAAGGGCTATCAATATGATAACCATAAGGTATAGGTTCCCTATCCCTAGAATTGAAGACTTAATGGATTGTTTAGGTGAAGCAAGGTACTATAGCAAGATGGACTTGAAGAGTGGCTATCACAAAATAAGAATCCATGAAGGAGATGAGTGGAAGACAGCCTTAAAAACCAATGAAGGGCTGTATGAATGGATTGTCATGCCATTTGGATTGTCAAATACCCCCTCCACATTCATGAGGCTCATGAGTGAAGTACTCAAGGACTACATAGGCAAGTTTGTAGTTGTATATCTAGATGATATACTGATTTTTAGCAAGACAAAGAGTGAGCATTTGGAGCACCTTAACATTGTCTTTAAGAAGCTGCATGAAGAGAGGTTGATGATCAATTTGGAGAAGTGCGAGTTCATCAAATCAGAATTGGTGTATCTTGGGTTTGTTTTATCTCATGGCAATCTGAAAATGGATAAGAGCAAGGTAGAGGATATCATGAATTGGCGTACTCCAAGGTCATAAACTGAGGTAAGAAGTTTTCATGGTCTTGCACAATACTATAGGAAGTTTATAAGACAATTTAGTGCAATTTGTACTCCTATGTTAGACACTATCAAAGGAGGAATGAAAACTAAGTTTTTGTGGAATGAAAATGCTAATAAGAGCTTTGAGTTGTTGAAGGAGAGGATAGCTACCCAACCTATTTTGGTGCTGCCAAGCTTTGAGAAGCTATTCACCATTGAATGAGATGCTAGCAATGTAGCAATTGGGGCTGTTCTAAGCCAAAAGGGTAGATTGGTGGCTTTCCATTCTGAAAAGTTAAGTGAGGCTAAGAGGAAGTACTCCTCATATGAGTTAGAGATGTATGCATTGGTCCAAGCTCTAAGAAAGTGGAGGCACTTCTTGCTTCCCAAGGAGTTCATTGTGTATTTAGAAAATCAAGCACTTACCTTCCTAAATTCACAAGAGATGTTGAGTCACAAACACATGAAGTGGGTTGAGTACCTACAAGCCTACACCTTAAATATCAAGCACAAGAAGGGTGTAATAACAAGGTGGCTGATGCATTGTCAAGACGATCCCTCACACTCCAAGAAATTTAGTTGAAAAGCATGGGGATAGATCATTTCAAGGATCTATATGTAGATGATGAAGAATTTTCTGACATCTACAAAGTATGTGCTGAATACAAGAATCATTTTCATAGTAAATATGCTGATTATACTTTGCAAAGTGATCTCTTGTTCAAAGGGGGTCAATTATGTGTTCCTAGAGGCTCCATTAGAGAGAATTTGATTCAAGAAAAGCATAATGGTGCTTTGAGTGGTCACTTTGGGATCACTAAGACTCAAGACCTTGTTTGAAGGTTTTACTTTTGGCATAGAATGAATCTTGATGTTAGGAGGTATGTGGATAGTTGTGTAGTATGTCAAAAGGCCAAGGGAACTTCTACAAATGTTGGTCTTTATCAACCACTACCAATTCCTACTAGGCCATGGGAATGCTTAAGCATGGAGTTTAAAGTTTTCAGAAGTGCACAACAACTCAGCTGCCCTGTCTTTTATTTCCTGAGTCTGAGGATGTATGGATACCAAACGTAGAAGTTCTTTCCCAATTTTCTTTAGCAGCTTTTTAATGGAACCGATCGGGTCATCGGTCTCTGCTAAATCAATAAAAAAAGGGTCCACAAGGGGGGACTCCTGAGGGACTGCAAGTTGCTTTCCCTCTCTCCGACCACCGGCCCTCTGTGACAACAATAGTATTAGTATTATCAAAATTACTCCAAAACAATCAAGAAAATAACATTAAAAAAAATAACATTTTGCTTCTATCTAGTTTGCACAATTACAATGAGTTTTACCTGCTCATGTGTAGATGAGCTAGGAATATCGTCACCATCACCTTCGGGCGGTTGCTCCATATTGTGCCCCTGTGTCAAAGATCAAGTATAAAAATGTTAGCCAAAAATTTAATAACTAAATGGTATGTTGGAGTCATTGATTAGAAGTTGGTTTAATAGTATGTACCACCCCCATGATAGTAGCCTCGTTTGTATCTATGCGGTTCAAATTGTAATCAATAAGCAGCTCTTCCCCTGCACGTATTGATTTTATCGCACAGATGAATACATGATTTCCCTCGCGCACCTCAAATATGCAATTGGGTTGCTTTATAGTTGACCCAGGTCGTGTACTATTTATAAAACCCGCAATATTCCCTGTTGCTTTTGGCCTTCCATCAATGTATATAGCCACACTTTTACTTTGATTATTGTCTTGCTGTTGTATATAATTTGCCGAGAGTGCATACCTACGCATACTTTTTTTATATTGAACAATATGCATCCAACTTTTGTAATCGTAACATGGTCCAACATACTCCATCAATTCAGAAACTTTGTTGTAAGACACCTTTATGCCATCCATAGAAAATAGGCCCAAACCATGTAATGATGATGGTGCTATGTGATATATCCTCTCATTAACACAAAAATCAGTGTTTATTGGCGGAAGTTCCTTGGGTACCCAATGTTTCTATAGATGTTGGTACCTCAAGGGCACCTCGATGTCGCCTTTCATCTCATCATCATAAGAACATGACCCCCCTTGAGCAAGGAAAAATTTCATGTGTTTATTGAATTTCCTTCTAGTCCTTTGACCTCTAGTTAATCTCCCTATTCTAGATAAACTGCATGTCTCACTTTCCTCTTCTATTCCTATATTTCCCTCACTCGAGGAAGACACTTCTGACAAATACCTATTTGCTGGTACCTGCAAATGGGAGAGATCTTAGAAGACATCAATCTTACTATTGATAAGTGTATTAAATAGACTTTCTATAAGGTGTATTGACTTATACCTGTCGATCCATGAGACTGTGCGGGATGCTCTTGAAAGGGGTTCAATTTCCTGCAAATGTAATTCAATTATCGTGAGCATAATCACATCATAATCATAATCACATCCATCATAAGCATCACATAAAAATTAAAAACATTAAAACGTACACATTATAACACTTATAGCTTTTAAATAGATAATGAATAAACTATGTAACCATTTAAGACAAATATATTTCTATCAAGAAATGAATATTAAATACATTAAGGATTGATGGCATACCTTTAAATTTCATCATCATCATCCTCATCATCATCATCATCATCATCATCATCATCATCCTCGTCATCGTCGTCATCATCATCGTCGTCGTCGTCGTCATTGTCGTCGTTGTTGTCATCATCAACATCATCATCATCAACATCAACATCATCTTCATCATCATCATCAGTAGCAGCATCATCTTCTTCTTCTTCTTCATGAAAATTTGTCTCAGGAACATCATCTAATAATTTTCGATCGTGATCATCATCTACATCATCTTCTACTTCTTCGGTATCTTCTTCTTCCATCGCATTATACTTTATCGGCCTTCCTCTCGGTTCATGTCTAACAACAAATGACCAACCCGGTTTATGTGAAACCTCTGAGTAAAATACCTGCTCACATTGGCTTGGAAGAACATAGGGCTCATCCCCAACTGGCTCAAACGACCTTGTATTAACCATTTTAAATCCATTATCATGTTCAATAACAGTTCTATTAGGATCATTTGGATTAAGTTGTAGCCTGTACCATTTGACAACGAAGAGTACTAATTTGAAGGAACTAAAGTCGCACTCAAGTATATCATCCAAAATGCCATATTTTTTATTTTTAGACTCTTGAGGATCTAAGTCATTTCTAGATGAAATATTAGTCACTTGAAAGACTACAGTTATTCTAGAATCACAAGTTTTCTTCGTGTCATCCAACACTTTGACGCGAAATTTTTGACCATTACAGAACATACCGTTGTGGTGTTTAACCTGCAATAATATGTGAAACATGTCAAAATTATTATATCATGAGTTGATAAACATACGGGTGATTAATAATTTTGTACGTACCTGGAAATCTCTTAAACCATATGCTAAATCTATTTCCCTTTGCGTAACATTAGAATCTCCATTACGATGAGCTTTTTTAACCAATGAAGATACACCTTCCCATGTTAATGTGTGACCAGAATGTTGACATCGTTCAATCCATACCGTCATCCAATCAAGATTGTTTGCAATATACAAATGTAGTGCATCCCACTCTCCAGCAACTGTACAAAAAAAAAATAGATGACTTACAACCGATTTATTTTGAAGATTAAGAAATAATTTATTACAATAACATCTTATAATTTATTACCTGTCACTTTCCTCAATCTACCTTTCCCCATCAAGTACTCCCCTTTGAATTTTTTAAAAGGGTCGAGATCCCAAATGCGATCTACATGGATATTTGAAGCAAACTTAGGAAGATATTTAGTAATGTACACCATAGTCTGGTATACCATGTATCCCTCTACCATAGAACCCTCAGGATGTGCTCTTTGTCGAACCGAAGCCTTAAAAGATTTCAAGTGCCTCTCAACCATCCACATTGACCTAGTGTGTGCAGGTCCACACAATTCAATCTCCTCAACTTGGTGTATGAGGTAGTGTTCTTGTGCATTGAAAAAAGTTGGAGGTAGACACTTTTGCATTTCACACAATAAATGAGGAATTCTTCTCTTCCAATAGTTTATATCTTCTTTATGGATTTCTTTAGATGACAACCACCTACATTAAGAGATTCAAGTCACAAAAAATATATAAATACGAGACTTTACAAAATAATATACAATAGATTACATAGCAAGAAAAACAAATCGCGAATATAATAAATATATACAACAAATTGAACAGATATTACTGCTTACCTCATGTATTTTCCAAGATCATATATCACTTGTTTGATGTTATTGTTGAAGTGCTCTGGGAGAGATAGAGGTAGCACGTACTGCAGTAATTATAAACCAATCATTTCATTATTTTCTAACATAACATAATGAATAGTACACGTAGTTTATGAATATATTGTAAATACAGAAGAACATAACTTACCTTGATGAAAGTATGCCAATCATGTGTTTTGAGCCCTGGCCCAAATTCACTTTTCTTTGATATGAGATTGCTTATGTTCCCAGCAAATCCTGTGGGAAATCAAATTTTTCGTATGACTTCTTTTATGGCATCACTTTGCTGCTCCGTTAATAACCAAGAAAGGGCACTTATATTAATCTGATCTCTATTGCTATTTGAGTGAATGAAATTCTTCAGTACATGATTGGATTCATGAATGTCATTACAAATTTTGACAGTTTTTTCTTTGTCACGCCTTCCATCCAGTATTTTCCACAATGTCTCTGTTATATTCTTTCCAACATGCATAAGATCAAACAAATGCACAATTTGTAGGTCCTCGTAGTAGGGAAACCTACTAAATTGTCTGGGATAGCTTTTTAGTCCCTTTGGAAGGTTGTCAGTAGTGCCTTGACGACCTTCACGATCATCAATTACATAATTAGTAAACAAAAATCACAATAGAAATATATAAATTACAAACATAAACCATTAAGTGGAACGACATTACCTCGACGATTAATTCTATTATATTCCAACTTCCATAGGCGAGGTGTCATTCTTCGTGGCTTTGATGTAGTCTCTTCTTTCCCATTCAAAAGATGTTTTTCCATACTTCGATACTTATGATTCCTGTGGAGGAAGTGTCTGTACTCATCAAACACATGCTTTCCTAAACTTTTTGAATGACGAGATTTCATCTTTGGACCACAAACTGGACATGCAAATTTTCCCTTTGTTTGAAGACCTACAAGATAATGATATAATTGGATTATTAAATATGTTGATTTTTATAATTAGAATTATCATGCGCAACTTGAATTCACTATAACATACCACAAAAATGTGTTAGCCCTGGGGCATCATGTATTGTCCATACAAGTATTGCATGGAATTGAAATTGTCTTTGTCCTATTGGTCTAGACACGTCATACATAGTGACACCGTTCCATAACTCCACCAACTCGTCAATAAGAGGCTCAATATATACATTCATATCTTTAACTTGATATTTACCTACTTGAATGAACAGTAACATTACATAATTATTGTGACCATTTTACTGTAAGATTTGTAAGTAAATGTAAAATTAATAACTATCAAATGATAAAATACCTGGAACAATCATTGCCAACATAATGTGCTCCCTCTTTATTGACATCCACGGAGGAATGTTATTGTTGATAACAAAAACAGGCCACACCGAGCAAACAGATCTCATCTCTCCAAATGGATTGACACCATCCGCTGCTAATGAAAGCCTGAGATTACGAGGTTCTTCTTTGAAGTGTTGCCACTTTTCCTCTATGTGCATAAATGCCGAACCATCCGCAGGGATTCGAATAATGTCATCTCGACTTCTATTGCGTGCATGGTAATCCATAAATTGTGCCAAGCTAGTACACCTGAATAATTGTCGCATCCGTGGAATAATGGGGATGTAACGAAGAACCTTGTGAGGCACCTTTTTTGTTATTCGATCTGTTCGATATCTACTCGTATGACATATAGGGCATTGTGTTGCAAATTCATGTTCTTTATAATATATAATATGATCATTGGGACAAGCATGTATTGCTTGATACTCCATTCCAATATCTTTCATAATAGCAGATAATTCTCGATATGAGCGAGGTAGAATATTTGATGGTGGTAACAAAAACTCGCCTATCAATCTACAGCAAAAAATATAAGTTGTTAATATAAACAATATTAGTGGTACATTATTCACCCTTTGTTAACTATAAAGACATATATGACATACCTTAACATACGTGACATTGTTATGTTGGATAAAACATTCATAACCTTCAAGTTCAACAACAACAATATAGCAGAGAGAAGAGTTGTTTGGGAGTCTTTGTATAGGGGCTCGTATGCCTTCTCAAGTAGAGGTACATCAAGGCTATCATCATCATCATGATCAGATCTGCTTGGACTAAATGTGTCATGGATCAATGTATTTATACCATCATCTTCAATTGTGTTTTCTAGCACATGATCGTCATCTTCCATGGGATCATTATCTTCACCTTGGATATTCGCACCCCCATGTTCCTCCATATCATGTACTTCCTTGGGGAGATCAACCTATATAAAATTGATTAACTTAAATAAACCATGATCTTCAACTCATCATCAAGTGATTTCATATGTATATAAATTGTTAAAATGATATAATGAACAACTTACCAGTGGATGATAGTCATGCCCCCCTTCAATGTGACCATTCTCCCTACAATGTCTCTTAACTGTTTTGATTAGCAATCTTCTACGGTTTAAGCCCTTACAAATTTTGCAGGGACAATAACATTTTCCATCACCTTTTCTTTTCAAGTTAGACCACAATCTAGCGATTGTCTCCCTATTTTGTTCTTCACTTATATTATCTGACATGATCGTTCTTCGCAGGAAGCAAAAATTAGGCTATGAAAACTTCGGTCTACAACTTTCAGTGACTAAGCAAAATTGTCAAAAGTACACAAATCTTCTTAGACCTAGTTAAATCCTTTAATGTTTTAAAAGTCTAGTTAAAATATACATTAGATTAAAAAATATACAATTTTCATGCCTGAGCGCGTGGCTATGACTAGTGCAATGGTCTTCTTGCTTAGCTCTAGAAGCTCTCTAGCAATCAAAACATATAAGCTACAAGGCCTAACAGCAATTTCAAAACATATAAGCTACAAGGCAAGACATATTACATGACATGGCAAAAGGATTAAAATATACATTAGATTAAAATATATACAATTTTCAAACCTGAGCGCGCGGCTATAACTCGTGCAATGGTCTTCTTGCTTAGCTCTAGAAGCTCTCCAGCAATCAAAACATATAAGCTATTGGAATTCATTAACTTTCTGTAATTGGAAAACTCTATTTGATATTAGACCGTAAACTACTACTATTCTCTCCATAAGAACTAATTACAAAATTCTTTCAAGTTCACATCCATGATTCCCTTTAGATTAAAATATACAGCAAAAATAAGCTAAAAGTCTAGTTAAAATATACATTAGATTAAAAAATATACAATTTTCAAACCTGAGCGCGCGGCTATAACTCGTGCAATGGTCTTCTTGCTTAGCTTTAGAAGTTCTCTAGCAATCAAAACATATAAGCTACAAGGCCTAATAGCAATTTCAAAACAAGGGTCATCAAAAGAACCAAAAACAATGTGTGCAAACAATACCTTGTGAAGTGGTATAGACAATTAGAAGATGCTACTATGTGCTAGGGAACTTCTTAGAACTGTTGGTATATTCTTACAACTTGTTACACCTGGGATATTCTTCTCTGTAGATGCTACTGTGTGCCGTGGTCCAAACGGGCCCATAAATGTGGTTGAATAGCAATACATTCAAGTGGCTTACACAAGGGACAGTCACTGTGAGATATCCTCATGTGTGATTGTCCTTGTCACAAATGAGGACATCTCACAGTGACTGTCCCTTGTGTAATTGCCACTTGAATGAGGTCAGTCACTGTAAAGACAACATGATAATGTACACATACAATGAGTGTACATTATCATGTTCTCTTTACAGTGGCTGCCCTCATGTTGTATATTCTTCTCTGTAGATGCTACTACGTGCTAGGGAACTTCTTAGAACTGTTGGTATATTCTTACAACTTGTTACACCTGGGATATTCTTCTCTGTAGATGCTACTGTGTGTCGTGGTCCAAACGGGCCCATAAATGTGGTTGAATAGCAATACATTCAAGTAGCAATTACACAAGGGACAGTCACTATGAGATGTCCTCATGTGTGACTGTCCTTGTCACAAATGAGGACATCTCACAGTGACTGTCCCTTGTGTAATTAAGTATTGTGGGGAAGCATTCTAAATAACCAAAGCTGCTAACAATAAATTCAACACAGATATGTCCTCATTTCTGGGTATTTTAGCTCTCTAACAGCTGAATACCAGATTAAATAATAATGACAAAAGAAAAATAAACCCAACGTACTCAGAAATTGTAGCTATGATTTTGCGGAGGGAATCTCTCTCGGCGCTGTTGAAAACACAAATGACAACCCGCTTGATTTTGTGGAGGGAATCTCTCTCGGTGCTGTTCAAAACACAAATGACAACCCGCTTTGTTCAAAACACAAATGATAACCCGCTTGATTTCACGGAGGGAATCTCTCTCGGCGCTGTTGAAAACACAAATGACAACGTTCCTTTTTTTTTTTGCACTTATATCCCGACCAACATAAGGTCCATTTGTAATACAACATGATAATGTACACTTACAGTGAGTGTACATTATCATGTTGTCCTTAGAGTGACTATCCTCATTTGTTGAAGAAGAAAAGCATTAATGTGGCTGAATAGCAATACATTCAAGTGGCAATTACACAAGGGACAGTCACTATGAGATGTCCTCATTTGTGACTGTCCTTACAGTGAGTGTACATTATCATGGTGTCTTTAGAGTGACTGTCCTCATTTGTTGAAGAAGAAAAGCATTAATGTGGTTCAATAGCAATACATTCAAGTGGCAATTACACAAGGGACAATCACTGTGAGATGTCCTCATGTGTGACTGTCCTTGTCACAAATGAGGACATCTCACAATGACTGTCCCTTGTGTAATTCAAGTGGCAATTACACAAGGGACAGTCACTATGAGATGTCCTCATTTGTGACTGTCCTTACAATGAGTGTACATTATCATGTTGTCTTTAGAGTGACTGTCCTCATTTGTTGAAGAAGAAAAGCATTAATGTGGTTCAATAGCAATACATTCAAGTGGCAATTACACAAGGGACAATGTCATGAGCCGTGACATATTGAACTTAGTATAATAATAAAATGATTAGATGATATATAATAATCTATTATTAACGGTATATAACAATAATATATAATTATTATCAAAAGATAATAATAATATATAGTTAGCATAATAAGTAATATGTTAATTAAATAATATTAAAATATTAATAAATAATATAATTATGATTATAATTATAATATAAATTAATAATAAATAATTATTAATAAATTATATATATTATATTATAATAATATATTAAGTAATAATATTAAATCAATTATTGATATAATAATTTTAATATATAAATAATATTAATAAACCTCTCAATATAAAACAATATGTTATCACTATAATAATATTTATTATAATATTATTAATATTACTAACATCATTAATTATAATATTTAATAATAACAATAACATTAATAATAATAATAATAATAATAACGTTTAAAGCAATATCGAATATCTGTAATCGATATACATCTACATTAAACATCTGCATTATCTATCACGATGAGGAATGAAGAAGTGATACAACAATCACTAGTCATTACACATCGATACCATGAGAGGATGATTAATGAACCAAATACTATGAAGTCAAGATCAACATGATATGAATAAGGGATAGGTCGCTATGTGTTTCAGAAGATGTATTGATAAGCAAGAAGGATAACCATTCATATATTATAAATAATCATTAATTGCACAAGTTTAGACAATGACATATCCGATAAAGCAATATCAAACATTAAGACCCGCTAGCAAATATGCACCATCACTTCCTATGTTATCATGATAATAACATAAACTAGATTGAATTCTACTATCTATATCAATAGACACCACATAGGAGGATATCGACTAAAGGATTGAAAGATTATCGATTGTCTGAGATAAACCACATCTTGTAGAAACACAAAAGCATCAGTGATTATATCGCAAGCTATTGATGAATGAGGCATCAGTCATGGATAATAAGTACAATGTATCCTTAAGTATTAACAGGAATGGAAGTCAATTTGAAGATCAAACTCCATTACCAGCAATCAACCAATAAATGGACAATTATCAGAAAATGATATCGACTTATATCAGAGTAGAAAGATTGGATATCATCATAACAATATGGGATAAGGCAAGAGTTAATATCGATTGACTAAATACTAATGATAGTTAGACCAAACTAATACAAACACAATGGATGTTAACTACTGGTTGCACTACCAATTAGGGAAGATTACCTTCATAAAAAGATTTGATATTGAGTCAATCTGGGAGTTGTCTATGATCAGAAAATAATGAAATAATATTATGTGAACTGTCGGATTATGGAAAGGTGTGATTAACAAAGGGACATGGAGGAAGAAACAAGACATGTCTCATTCATAGCATCTCTTCATTTGTTAAAGACAATATAAGAATGCATTCTCGTCAGTCACTCAAGGCATCATTAGAACTTTATTTACTTATCCATATTTGGATATACTCAATAGAGCATCTGCCTTTGGCAGTTTGGTTTCAAGTTTATCATTGCAGATCAGAGACAACACCATGATTGCACAGATAGAAAGGATAGTCAGAAACAGCATCAATATTTGAAGTTGCAAGCATATAATTCAGAATCTGAAATAGCAACATATCACTCATAGCGATATTACACATTTGCATAATTACATCATCATATCAGACACAGCAAATACATTGCTGTAAGCAATACTTATTGATTGTATATCGATATTGTTTATATCAGACATACCATCATTATACTATCACTATAAGTGATAGGAAACATCATATTCATAGCATATTTCATATCATTATATCCGACAGTGCTATTAAACATATTGGTATCAATATCATCTTGCACACATATTGTGATTGAATCTGAAATAGCGGTTGATATCTTAAGTAACCTCCATTACTTGGTTTAATTGTAAGTATCTGATAGAGTAAGTCTGAGAAGTGGAGTAATTGTTCCTATTTTCCAAGTTAGCCAAAAAGGGGACATTACAGACAATCACTGTGAGATGTCCTCATGTGTGACTGTCCTTGTCACAAATGAGGACATCTCACAATGACTGTCCCTTGTGTAATTCAAGCGGCAATTACACAAGGGACAGTCACTGTGAGATGTCCTCATTTGTGACTGTCCGTACAGTGAGTGTACATTATCATGTTGTCTTTAGAGTGACTGTCCTCATTTGTTGAAGAAGAAAAGCATTAATGTGGTTCAATAGCAATACATTCAAGTGACAATTACACAAGGGACAATCACTGTGAGATGTCCTCATGTGTGACTATCCTTGTCACAAATGAGGACATCTCACAATGACTGTCCCTTATGTAATTCAAGCGGAAATTACACAAGGGACAGTCACTGTGAGATGTCCTCATTTGTGACTGTCCTTACAGTGAGTGTACATTATCATGTTGTCTTTAGAGTGACTGTCCTCATTTGTTGAAGAAGAAAAGAATTAATGTGGTTCAATAGCAATACATTCAAGTGGCAATTACACAAGGGACAATCATTGTGAGATGTCCTCATGTGTGACTGTCCTTGTCACAAATGAGGACATCTCACAATGACTGTCCCTTGTGTAATTCAAGCAGCAATTACACAAGGGACAGTCACTGTGAGATGTCCTCATTTGTGACTATCCTTACAGTGAGTGTACATTATCATGTTGTCTTTAGAGTGACTGTCCTCATTTGTTGAAGAAGAAAAGCATTAATGTGGTTCAATAGCAATACATTCAAGCGGAAATTACACAAGGGACAGTCACTGTGAGATGTCCTCATTTGTGACTGTCCTTACAGTGAGTGTACATTATCATGTTGTCTTTAGAGTGACTGTCCTCATTTGTTGAAGAAGAAAAGCATTAATGTGGTTCAATAGCAATACATTCAAGTGGCAATTACACAAGGGACAATCGATCACTGTGAGATGTCCTCATGTGTGACCTTTGTGAAGGCAAGTGCCAATTTGTACCCAAGTTACCAATATTGTGGCAAAAGTGGGAATGAAGCATTTAGGGGTCAAATTGGGCAAAGAAGTGTAGAAGTGGCCTATGTGAGGTCTAAATAGCCTAACTAAGTCATGGTTAGGGTCTTATGGTGTTTGAACAATAAGTTTTGAACCAAAATCCCAAAGGTTGTAACAAGTTGTCAATGTTGTCATTCACAACATTGACAACATTTGTGCAAGGGAGCATTTTCGAGTAAGATGGTTATGTAACTATATGAAACCATTGAATTAGGCATCAGATCAACTATAAGAGGCCTCCATCGATCTGTGCAAAAGGTTGGGGGGAAAAACATTTGGAATTAAGAAGATTTGTAGAGTAAAACGGTTTTAGTGAATTCTTGAGTTTTTTTGTTTCTTTGTTTTCAGTTGATTAATGGATTAGATAGCTCGCAGTGTCTATTGGAAAAGTTAGTACAAGTTGTTTTTTTATTCTGTGTTGTGTTTTTTTTGAGTTTTGAAGCATTCCAACTAGTTTGTTAATTCTTTTGTTAAGTACCCTATCATTGGTTTGAACCAGGCAGGTTGAACAAATGGAGTCTTAGCTCATCATTCCATTGTCAATTTTGTACGGGCTCTTGGAATGGGTGAGGAGACTCCATGTACTATATGTTTGGAAGGAGGGGCCCTGGGAAGCTCATTTTCTATGTTTGCAATGATGTCCTAGGTGAGTCAGTTGAGCACAGTTAGGGATGACAAATCATTACAAGAAGATTACAACAAGTTGAATGCATTGGTTGCTTCAACTAAAATCTCATGGAGAGGTAGACACACATCTAAAGAAGCCCCAAGTCAAATTAGAAGATTGGGTGAGTTTCTTTGGCTGCTAAGAAAACAAACTCTTAGTCAGACTGTCCAAGTTGTGTCAAAATACTTGTTTTCAGGCATGGCTGTAGCAGTTGGTGTACAAAAAAATCTAGGAGGAGAAGACCTTAGATATCTTGGAGTTCTCAATAAAGGGCATCTGAATCCTAAGCCCTTTAGGTGGCTTAATATAAACAAAAAGGCTTGACAAAGGCCTAATTGCTAGCAGCCTATTTTTGGGTGCAATTGGCATGGTTTGATGAACCGGATTGAAGTACTGATGAAAAGTATAGGTGAAGGAGTAATATTGAAACCAATAGAGGTCCTAGTGGCCAGCCTCTCCATGGAGTAAAGTTCTAGTTGAATGTGTTTCAATTTGTGAAGACAAGACTAGGAGTGTCCTAGTAGCTAGATTGGTATTGAGTAGAGTTCGTTGTATTTCTTGTTGGTGTGCACTAGTTGAAGGAGTGGGATCTTGGGTAGAGATACCTAAAGAGTGTAGGGATAGTTAAGTACCCTATCAAGTCAAAACATTGGCCTAAAGAGACCCTAGTGAAGGATAGGGAGTGAGCAAGACAAAGTGTTACATCAATTAACAAGATCATTTTTTGGTAATTGTGTACATTATCATGTTGTCTTTACAGTGACTGTCCTCATTTGTTGAAGAAGAAAAGCATTAATGTGGTTCAATAGCAATACATTCAAGTGGAAATTACACAAGGGAATATCACTATGAGATGTCCTAAGTGTGACTGTCCTTGTCACAAATGAGGACATCTCACAGTGACTGTCCCTTGTGTAATTGCCACTTGAATGAGGACAGTCACTGTAAAGACAACATGATAATGTACAAAAGTACCGTGAAGGTAGTCGCAAGTTAGGGCTGTTTCATTGCATACCTGAAACAATGAAGACATTACAGTCCACAAAACATTTGTGCTTGAAAGATGAACAAATAAAATTAAACTTCTAAATAACCAAAGCCGCTAACAATAAATTCAACACAGATATGTCCTCATTTCTGGGTATTTTAGCTCTCTAACAGCTGAATACCAGATTACATAATAATGACAAAAGAAAAATAAACCCAACGTACTCAGAAATTGTAGCTGTGATTTCACGGAGGGAATCTCTCTCAGCGCTGTTGAAAACACAAATGACAACGTTCTTGTTTTTTTTGCCCTTATATCCCGATGTGATTTCGCGGAGGGTTACGGTGCTGTTGAAAACACAAATGACAACGTTCCTTTTTTTTTTTGCCCTTATATCCCGACAACATCGCAATTGCAAGTTAGGGCTGTTTCACTGCATACCCGAAACAATGAAGATGTTACAGTCCACAAAATGTTTGTGCTTGAAAGATGAACAAATAAAATTAAACTTCTAAATAACCAAAGCCGCTAACAATAAATTCAACATAGATATGTCCTCATTTCTGGGTATTTTAGCTCTCTAACAGCTGAATACCAGATTACATAATAATGACAAAAGAAAAATAAACCCAACGTACTCAGAAATTGTAGCTATGATTTCGCGGAGGGCTACGGCGCTGTTGAAAACACAAATGACAACGTTCTTGTTTTTTTTGCCCTTATATCCTGATGTGATTTTGCGGAGGGTTATGGCGCTGTTGAAAACACAAATGACAACGTTCTTATTTTTTTTGCCCTTATATCCTGATGTGATTTCGCGGAGGGTTACGGCACTGTTGAAAACACAAATGACAACGTTCTTATTTTTTTTGCCCTTATATCCTGATGTGATTTCGCGGAGGGTTACGACGCTATTGAAAACACACATGACAACGTTCTTTTTTAATTTTGCGCTTATATCCCGACACCGTCACAATTGCGACAGTGCCAAATGTATTGTCATCGCAAATTGTGACGGTGTCGGGCTATATTTGAAAAAAAAAGGCCAAAACCGCATGACATTTGCCTGCCGTCGCAAATTGCCGTCGCAATTTCACCCCAAATGTATTAGTGTCCTTACATCAGTCTTTTTCTTTCATGTCGGTTACGACAAGGTACCAAGTTAGTCAAGGAAAACAACCTCAGGTATTTTTTTAACAATTACCCTTAGTCCAAACTGATCAAATGTGAAAGGGAAAGAGCTCATCTTTGATCAATCACCTAGGAGTGAGTCCGAAGCTTGGTTTGACCCAAAGAGAAATCCTTGTGAGTTGAGTACCTCTTTAGCACTTTCTCAATCAGATATGGACATGAGTTACACCATGAATATAAAGGGGAGAGAAGTAATGGATCAAAATCTTGATGAAATTTTCCAAAGACATAGGGATAACATGCTATTTGGTGATGACAATCAACCCGAATCACCCCCTTTCAACTCAATATATTTAGACACCCATCAAAGAGCTGAAAGATATTATGGACGAGCTCACCAAGATCCATGGTCACAACATGAAGACCAGAACAATGAATCTTGTGATGCTCATGTGAATGCAACATTTACTAATGACTTTTTCAAACATTGAATGCCCAACTCTCCACTCAAAACAACCTCAAGGTATGCGAATGAGAGGCTTAAAAGAATTGAATGCAAAAAGAAATCCTTTTTGGATGAACAAGCTGCTAAAGAAGAAAGGTTTAGACTCCTAGAGGTAGAGAAGAAAGCCTTGTTAGAATTAAAAAGAAAAGCATTTCAAGAAGAACAAGATAGGATTTTAGCACAACAACTCAATGACCAATTCAACAACAGGGGTACCAACAGTGGAAACAAATCTCCACCATCTACCCCCTCAAGAACCCCAAGGAGTTAAGGTGGTCAATAACCCCTTCAAGGTCTCCTAGTCCTAGAGGAAGGATGATTTCACAACATAGGAGACAAACACCTCCTAGGAACTCGAGACAACCCTCCCAACGTGCTCATCATGGCTCTCAACATGGAGGAAGTAGTGCAAGTTTTGATGATCAATATTTTATGAGCATGGAAAAAGAGCCACTATTTCAACAATATGTGGAGAAGTATCTTGATCAAAACAAGGATAGATTCCTAGAGAGCTTGATTAACAAGGGTTCCAAAGTTCCTTACAACTTTGATGTGGATAGGAAAATCAAGAAGCAAGGACCCTCGCAAGAAGAGGAGATCAAACAACTCAAGCGTATGATGGAAAAGGTGTTGGCACCTAAAAGCTCCTTTTCACTTGATTCTATTTGTCCCAATCCTTTTGACAGGAGTGTGAGTATGAAGGATTTTCCTAGAAAATTTGAAATCCCCCAGTATGATGAAAATGGTGACCCACATGATCATGTGCGTCAGTTCTACATGATGAGTTTTGAGTTTCAGCAAGATGACTCCTATCTTATGAGATTATTTCCAAGGAGTCTCAGGGGCCAAGCCATGGAGTGGTTTACCAACATAACCCCTCCCATCAAAACTTTCAAAGAACTTGTCCGCAGATTTGTTCAACATTTTGCATACAAGTTGTCAAGATTAGTCACTATGTTAGACTTGTGCAATTTGAAACAAAACCAAGGGGAATCCCGTGTTACCTTCTTACAAAGATGGAGACGATTGTGCTCTCATTATTCTAGGACTATTCCTGAGCATGAAAGGATTGATATTATTGTTAGCAACTTGGTACTTGAAATGCGATATGAGGTTCAGAAGATGGTCTTTGATTCCTTTGACACTATGGTTGAAACTGCATGTCGAATTGAGGATGTCTTGAAAGAACAAGGCATTTTGACCAAACATAGCAATAACAACAATGGTAAAAATACTAACAATGCTAATGTATGCAAATTAGATGTCTAATAACTAGAGATGATAAATTAACTATTTAAAGCCAATAAATCAATCTAACAAAACATAATGAAGAATACAAAGTAACTATAAAATGATGAAACTAAATTATTTACCTTCACCTACCAAGATGCTACCAAAGTGTGGAGATTTTATGAAATGAGTGCACAATAGCTTATGCAATCTAATGGATGGAATGCAAATAAAATGATGATAATATGGATTGATTACTCTTAGAATGCTTGGATGCTTGATTGCTTGATTACCTGAATTCCTATTACAAAATACCTATTAGCTCACAAAAGGGAAATGTGGCTCCTTTTATAGAGTTTTGGAGGATCTAGGCCTAGGTGGCACAACCCTATAGTTGAGAATAAAAGGTGGAAGATCCTAGGGCTAAGATTGACTTGGTTGAAGGAGTTGAGAGAAAGGGGGATGTAGTTGGAATGTGAGAGGAAGAATAGGGATGATGTTCCTCTCACATTGACATGGAGGAGAAGAAGGTGGAAGGGAAATACACATGTCAAATGTCTCACAAAGACCAAAGAGAGAAAGAAGGAGAGACCTTTTCCTCATGAGGACTCTGTGCACAAGTGTCCTGTGAGTCACCTTTGACTCTTAGAGGTGGCTTGAGTAGCCCCTTAGGAATAGGGAATGTCTCTTGACTTGGTTGTTGAGAGGACATGTGGTCATGAGACCAAGTCCTATGAGGGCACATAGCCCTTAAGAATAGGACATGTGTGGGTGAGGATAATTACTAATAAATAATTAATAATTATTATTTATTTTAGCCAAGGTGATGTGTCAGGTGAGTGGATAGATAAGGTAGACTAGGAGTCTTAGTCATATTTAGGTGATTGTATATTTATTTAAATCACTTTAATAAGACTAATTAGAAGACTTAGGATAGAGGAATAGACTATAGTGAATTCACTAAATAAATTGAATAATTTATTTAATAAATAGAGGAATAATTATTAATTAAATAATAAATATTTAATTAATTTATCAAGTCAATAGTAATTAAATAATAAATATTTAATTAATTAATGAAGCCATTTTTAGGTGCATACATTTGGCCCCTCTTTGAAATAATGTGCTGGTCACATTGTTTCAAAGAAAATTCAAGCATTTTTGCCCTTGCCCCAGACAATGTCTTAGATGACCTATGCATGCCCCCTTGAGAGATTGATTGACAAAAAATATTTTTTATTTATTATTTTTTTATTTGTATTTATTATTATTATTATTGAGTTGGATAATCAATCTCACAAAAGAATGGTAGAAAAGAGTGATGAAAATGAGGTGGAATGGGACAAAAATGGGTAGTAGGGTCCACACACCAAGCACATAGGGTCCACAGGCTATAAATAGGGCTAAGGGGTCCACAATAATCTCATTGTGCACACTTGTCACTTGGAGATCAGAGTACGAGAGAGAGAAGAGCAAAGCCGCCAGGATGCCATTCCCGCTGTTAGATCACCACTTCAAGAGGGTTAGACGCTTCCAGTGACCATCTGATTCAGGTGAGCCGGTAGGTGATTCGATCCTCCTTTGTGATTTCATGATTTGATGCATGTTAGGGTAGAATTTTAGCATGTTTAGGGTAAATGAAATGGTAGATTAGATTAGAAACTTTTTTTGTGTTTAGGCGTTGAATGAATGCCTAGTTTTGGTGCATCAGTGCGCAGAAACAAACAACATTTGCATAGAAATTTAAAAACTTTTGCACATTCATGTAGGAAAGCTGCGCATTCATACCAGGAGAAAGTTAGCGCTACACAAGTATGCAATAAAAGCACGCATATATTAAAATCTATGCATTCATACAGAATTGTTGTGCAAATGTGGAGGAAAACTGCACATAGGTGAAAACCTGTGCAAATGTGAAATAAAGTTGCACATGCATGTTTCAATATTGTGCATGTGTTTTAGGTGGTAGAAAATGGTCAAAGGTGATAGTCAATTAGGTCAAACTTGATGTCGATAAGCTGATTTGATCTATCGACGGTTGATGTTGATCGATTTGATTAAGATAGGCAACATTGTAGCATGGTCGCTAGTTAACCAATCTTGTTGGTAGATAATTAATAGAATTATCTTGTTGAAACATGTTTGAAATTGATATGATAGGATAGATAGATTGATAGATCAGTTTATAAAAATATGATAGGTTGATTGTTGTTGACTTGAATAGGAGGATATTATAGATACTCTGATGTCACAGGAGAGATATCCCGTCACATAGAATCTGAGACCAGCACTGTTAGAGATTGACAGACTACTGATCGAAGTGTTTGGGTTGTACTACATGATCTACACACTCAAGATTCAGGTGAATCTTAGCATGATGATAGCATTAGTAGAGTGATGGCACTCGGAGATGAGTACCTTCCATCTTCTGATAGGGGAGATGATAGTCACACTAGAGGATGTATATCACATCCTCCAGCTTCCCATCACAGGTGAGATGGTTCAGTACGATCGGCATGGCGGAGTCACAGAGTGTAGAGCCATCTTCGATGATGATGATATAGAGGATGGAGAGATTAGCTAGGAGGATATGGTTGATCTATATTATCCTCTTCTAGTAGTGCTAGCAAGAGCGATTGGGGGATTTGTATGCCCTGATCAAAGGTCACATGGATTTGCAGTGGGATGGGGCTGCACATTATAGTGGATGATGGAGGGGACCATATTTTCTTGGGGTGTGTGTTTATTAGCACATCTATATCATGATATGCATCAGGTGGTGTACCATGGGGGTGCATCTCTATCGGCAGGTGTGACACTGCTCCATGTTTGGGCATGGGAGCACATTGCAGTTATATGACCAGTGGCCATTAGATTTTGGGGTGTAGGGCAGCCCTACATTCATTTATATTCTTCAATTTTGTCACAAGCAAAACTGGGCCATTTAGAGTTCTGGCTGTATACATTGGATACTTTAGATATAGTGACATGGAGACCATACTTAGGTTGTGAGCCATGGGATGATGAGCGATAGCTAGGTTTTTGTTTTGAGTCACGGTGGTTGATAGGGTGGATGCCCTTTATTTTGGAGAGATAGTTGGTCAGCCAGGTTCTTTGCCAGTTTGGCAGAGTCCAGGGCATGCCGCAGGGAGTGACAGAGCATGCTCATACACATTAGGAGAGATGGGACTAGGGACCCATGGCATCATTCAATATAGCTTGAGAGGAGTTTTTGGACATGCCATTTTAGGCATGGACCATGAGATAGATAGTGGTAGATCTTGGGATGACTACAGATCTTGAGCAGTTCTTGAGAGACTTTCCTGTACCATGAATTATAGATCCAGTAGCTAGGCCTCCAGAGAGAGATCCTAAAGAGAGACAATGGGGGAGACTCCAAGGGAGAGAGAGACATGGGTGAGGGAGATGAGGCAGTGGTGATGGTGGAGGAGATGGAGGAGGAGATGGTGGAGATGGTGGTGGAGATGGAGGGAGAGGAGATAGGGTAGGACCACGTATGAGAGGAGGTGGAGTGAGACAGAGGGGATTGATGCCTCCCTCAGCTAGATAGGGATGGAGACAACCTTTGACATAGCTAGCACAACCACTTATAGGAGCTCCAGTATAGGTACTAGTTACTCAGGTACAGATACCAGCTTTCCCAGTATAGGATGAGGCAAACATCTTATTGGCATAGGGTGGTGTTGTACAGGGTGGTTAGGTTCATGATGATGTACAGGATGAGCCAGATGCTGAGATGGCAGATGTATCAGCACAGGATGAGTAGGCAGACATGGATATCAAGGGATAGGATCCCTATTTTTAGAGAGATGCTACTGAGGAGGAGCCATATATTGATGCACTGCTAGTTTGACTAGCAGTTACACAGGTTCAGGTAGACCGGGTGCCAGATCTAGAGAGATAGTTGAGAGGATGGATAGATAGATGAGAGTGTTGAGACATGAGCGGGATGTAGCACTTGAGAGACTCAGGGAGTTAGAGATGCTACTAGATGAGCTATAGTGCACAAAGGAGTTGGGTCCTCATGGAGATAGCATCAACGCCATGATACATGCCAAGAAGGAGATATCCTACTAGCGAGAGACATATAGATAGGCGGTCCTGAGGGATCAATGGATTAGGAGTTATAGGGAGAGCTCAGTGGCTATTAGGATGGTAGTTGATGACAAAGGGGCACCAGTTGGTGGAGAGGGTGTATCATCATGCCCTCCTAGAGCACCAACAGGTTTGGGAGATTAGGGCGGAACCTTAGCATCAGGGAGTTCAGCAGCACACGACCACATTGCATCCCGTAGATAGCGGCAGACAGAGTTTGGAGGCAGTGGTTCATAGATGTTGAGAGAGCATTGTATACACTCTTGTACCATTATGATTCATTGTATCATTATATTTTGACTTGATGGAAACTGACTATGGACACATTGTTATTGATTTATATCATTGGACATTTGGACAGTTTTATTGTTTTATGGACTTTATATGATGGATGCTATATGATTGACTCTATGTATACAATGATGCAGTTCTATCATGATTTTCTTTGATGATTTATATACATGTGCGTACTGACATATGCAGGATGTGATGATTTACTTTAATATGCATAGAATGTATGTCTTAGAATGCAAAATGATTTATATCTGATTTTATATTTTTGATGCTTAATGGTTAATAATCATATGATGGTGACATAAATGCATGTCTTCAATGAGTTTACTAATGCTATGTGATTATCAATGCAATGTTGTGATGAACAATGTGGATAATGAATAATAAATAAATGATGTAAATGAATGATATAACTGATGATTGGAAACACATATAATGGATAATAAATCAATGATGTAAAATGCATATAATGTATAATAAATGAACGATATATAATGTGTATAATGAATAATAAATGACAGTGTAATGGAAATGATATCTAATGTAATAAATGATAATGTACCTAAGATGACTGAATGTAATAACTGATAACATGACAAAAGAAAATGAGATGAAATATTAGCTATAATAAATGATCAAATTATATACAAATGAACACTCCTAATGAAGATAACATATGTCTCTAAATGATTAAGTGCAAAATGTTAAATGCAAAAAGTCATAATATTTTTGGTTTTCCAAATGTCCTCAACTTAAATAACAATGTATCTGACACAAGAAGAATGGACTAAGAGAACAGATAACCTAATAAGAAAGGTAACCTATAAATATCTATAAAAGGAGCACTGATATGTAAGTCATGAACTATTTAAATGAAATGCAATATGAAATGAATGTATCTCCACAAATTTAGGTAACATCTTAGAACTTCATAATAATTGGAACATGATTTTCATCATTGAGCTCATTATGTTGCAAGAAAATGCAAGCATCATGGTATAATTAAACCAGGATGACCTGAGCACTTCTTGCAGGGAGTTTAATATTGCAAACTAGACAAGCATCTAGGTATAATTGAATTGAGATGACTTGAGTTTCATTTGCGTAACGGACAAGGAATATTATCTCCTCCATTGGGGAACAAATATTTGGAGTCAAGGTATGTGCTAGCATATCACCATAAATAGCATACATAGAACAACATGATTTGGATGTTGTCAATACTATTAAATGAATGAAGGCACTTATGTGCAGAAACCCCAATTATTTGTTCCTTCAATTTCATGGGGAAATATCCCACAAACAACAACCAAAGAAAATACAATGCCCCATCATGGCTATCCTAATCAATGACATTTTATAGTTTCAAACTCATGTCAAAGATATCATGGAATAGCATAGGAAGCATGATAACAATGAAATCCAGATATGAATGCATAATTTACAACAAATCATTCTAACATGCCTGCCATGAATATACATTTCTTTTGCCAAAAAGATAGTTTAAGATATAGTGATCAATTCAAGTGATGATGTATAGTCAAGATTCGATAGATAAACAGTCATGTTTCAAAGGATAGATTATAGATTCTGATTCATCATAAAGATATCATTGTGAAAGAACATTTGATTGCATTTTGCTTTGTCTAGTGAAAATCACTCCATTGTGTCCTCTAAGAGTCATGACTATCATAGATCCACTTCCTAAACTAGGTTGAGGACATGCCCCCAGCTAGGTGATGGACTAACTTATTATGGATGAAGAAAGACTCAACAAGACTAGGATGAAGACCATGACAAATGATCAAGCTATGATGGAATTTTATTATGGGTAGATACAATGGATGATGTATGAACTGGCCATTTTATTATGATATGTACATGGCGGTTATGAGGACTGACTAGCCATTTTATTGTGGATATATACAATGAACAGACACACTAAAAGAATCCTAATAGATAGAGGAGCTAACTCGATACACATGGCACCTGTTTCCAGCTTTTCACCACATGCTTTTATTGCAATTTTCATTTGATTTTTTGATTTTTTTGTATTTTTATGATTTTTATATTTACAAAATATATACATAGCCCTTGCATTGAGATTTCAAGGATAGAAATTCTTGAGATGGATGCTGTGAAGAGGTTCATCCAAGGGATCTCCCTCAGGTGTTGACAACTGATAAGCCCCAGAACCATAGACTACTGTAATCACAAAAGGACCTAACCAATTGGGTTCGAACTTGGCCTTCTTTTCACGGTGCTGTTGATTCTTTGGATTTTCATGGAGGACTAAGTCACCCAGCTGAAAGTCTCTAATCTTTACCTTGCTATTATACTGACGAGACATACGCTACTGATAGACTTTCAAATGATCATAAGCTCTCTGACGGTGTTCATCCAGCAGTTCTAGTTCAGTCAACCATGCAACTCTATAGTCTTCATCAGGAATCAAATCTTTGAGAGTGACACGAAGTGAAGGCAACTCAACCTTGAGGGGTAGGACTGCTTCAGATCCATAAACAAGGGAGTATGGGGTGGCTCCAGTAGGAGTACAGATGGAGGTACGATAAGCCCATAAGGCTGGATTTAGTTGGATATGCCAGTCATGACCAACGTCATTGATAGTCTTTGTAGGATTTTAACAATAGTTTTATTTGACCCCTCAGCTTGGCCGTTTCCTTGGGGATAGTATATGGTAGAATAGTTATGGGTGATATGGAATTTTGCACACAGTTCATCCATGTCCTAATTTTGAAACTATTTCCCATGATTAGTAATGAGATACATAGGTATACCATATCTACAAATGATATAGATTAAGATAAACATGGATATTTGTTTCCCTATGGCGGTAATTAATGGAATGGCCTCAATCCATTTAGTAGAGTATTCCATGGCAATGAGAATCCATTTGTGACTGTTGGAAGATGGAGGGTTGATAGCGCCCATGAGGTCGAGCCCCCACCGACTGAATGGCAAGGTTGTTGCAAAAGGATGTAACTCTTGTGCTGGAGCATGAATAAGGTTTCCATGTATCTGACATTTCTTACATGCTCTAGAAAAATGAAAAGAATCTGTTTCCATGGTAGGCCAATAATAACCCATACGCATGAGTTTCTTAGCCAAAGAGGGACCACTCGAATGTGTCGCATAAATACCCTCATGTACATCTTGCAAGGCAGTTTGAGCTTCATCATGCTTGAGACACCGAAGGAGAGTATCATCAAGACCTCACTGATAAAGGGTATCAGATATTAGGACATAGCGGGAGGCTTGGCGGAGAAAAGTTCATTTTTGATTACGGGATAGGTCAGGGAGTATGATGTCATTTTTCAAATAGGAATAAATTTTTCCATAGATGGGGGAATCATGTCCAATTAGATGACATATAATACTCGTATCAGGATCATCATATGTAGGACAAGTCAGGGATTCCACCAAGAACTCAAAATGGACCTTGGTATCTTCTGTATCAAATAAAGAAGCAATCATTGCCATGGCATCGACAACCTTGTTATCATGCCAAGGAATCTGCTCAAAAGTGATGACTGAGAAATATTGTTTGAAGTCATCAACCATATGTGATCAAGATTAAAGTGGGAAAATACTAAAATCTAATTTTTCCAAAATTTCATATGTTTTAGTAAATTGCAATTTTGAGGGTCTTCGGTGCATTTCTGGGCAAATATGCTTCCTAGAAACATGACGAAACATCGATGTTTCTAAAATTTCATTCAAGATTATTTGAATACCTTTCCAATGCATCAAACGGTTCGTAATTCAGAGCTAGGATGAGAAAGTTATGCCTTCTCCAAGTGGACCTAAATTTTATATTTAGTTTTTTGATAAATTTTGATAGTTTTAATAGTTTAATTGTAATAAACATTATGATGACTCTTCATTTCAATTCCAAGGGATTTGTGTGACCCTTGGGATCCATTTGACTTGTATAAACTCCAATTTTGAATAGAATGGAGACAGTTTTTGGTTTGCAATCTTGTTGTTCTCAATTTTCATGTTGAATTCTACAATACTATAGGTATCACACCAGGTATTGTAATCTGGTTTTCATAAATCAGATTAGTGGTATCAGAGTGGGAATGCTCCTTTATGCCAATTTACACAAGGTCTTCCTATCAAAGATTAGGATTGGATACACAAGATTTGTCAAAATACCCACCTTTGAGACACACATGATCGAAGATGTCAGACGATGATGTTAAGAAGTTGGTCGAGGAAGCTTTAAATAAGCAACGAGAAGAGATGATGAGTCAATTTTCATGCCTCCTATAGAAGCAAAAACCCTCTGAATCTGAAACATCATTTCGTGGAAATACCCCTTTCAAAGTGCAGGTCAATTTTGACATCCCAAATTTTGAAGGAAAGGTCGATTCTGAAGCTATTGATAACTGGTTATCAAAGTTGGATAGGTACTTTTCTGTAAATAATTTCTCAGATGCTAAAAAGATAACATTTTCTCTCCTCAAAGCTGAAACCCATGTGAAATTAGCATGGGAAACCAGAGTAGCAAATAAAGAACAAGAATCAGTTGATGAAGATGGTTTTATAATATCTCTTGATAAGAAGCCCACATGGGGAGAATTTATGGAATACATAAAAGAAGCTTACCTCCCGGAGGATGTATATGAACAAAAATACATAGAATGGAAACCTCTTCGACAAAAGAGGGATCAGTCTGTGCAAGATTACACCAATACATTCCATTCACTTTCAGCAAAACTCGGTATTAATGATTCAGAGAAGCATCAAATTTTGAAATATCAGAGTGGACCTCACAGGTATATTCAAAAAAAGATGGAATTTTTAAATAGTGAGACATTGGCAACTGCCTATAAATATGCTACAAAAATTGAAGAAAAATCCAAGCAAAAAGGGAAGAGGGACTACTTTGCAAACAACAAGCCAAGGGTTGAAGGTGGCAATAAATTTGTAGGAAAATAGGTGACCAAGGAACTTCATTCAAATTCACCCAAGAACACATGGTGGTCTACTAAAAAGATAGACATAGGCATGTGGTGTGAGATGCATAAGTCCCCAACCCATAATACAAAGGATTGTCGAAGTATTAAAAATTTGATGACAGAAATACGAGGAGAGGAAGCTGAACCTGAATCATCACCAATAGATAATTTTGAGAAAGAGGAGAATGATTCCATCATAGAAGCAAACCCATATGTCATAGTTGGAACTGCTAAAGTATTGCCCCGTGAAGATGAAGAGAGACTTTTTCATTCACAGATGTGGGTTGATGGAAAGCCTCTGCATTTTATTGTTGACAGTGGGAGTCAAAATAATTTGATCTCTAGGGAGACAGTCAAAAGATTAAATCTGAAAGTGACAAGACACCCACAACCATACTCTATGGGATGGGTAAATGAGGGACAAGATATTCAAATAAATCAACAATGTCGTTTGCCATATTCAATCAAGCCTTTGAAGGATGAAGTGATATGTGATGTAGCACCATTGGATGTATGCGATGTCTTGCTGGGGCAGCCATACATGTATCAGAGGCATGGGGTGTATGAGTCCAGGCCACGTAGTGTTACAATAAAGCTTGGTGGGAAGAGGTATCAAATACCAGAGGTATGTCCAACACAAACTACTTCTTTAATTAGTGCTAAACAATGTAAATGCTTGATTGCTCAAACTGGAGCTTTTGTTGTACTCATGATTCACCCTGAACAAACAAAGTCAGTTGTTCTTAATACACATACTAAGGTAATAGAGAATCAACAAAATCAGATGGATAAAATTTTGAAAGAATATCACAGTGTGTTTACACCACCAGTGGGAGTACCAACACACTGTCAAGTCAAGCACTCTATTGATTTAATCCCAGGCACACCGCTACCACATGAGCCAATATATAGGAGGTTAGTTTTGGAAAATGATGAGATTAAGAGACAAATTCAGGAGTTGATTCAGAAAGGACACATTTGTCCAAGTGCTTCACCTTGTGGAAGTCCAATTGTCCTTGCTAAAAAGAAAGATGGGATATGGAGGCTTTGTATTGATTATAGAGCATTAAACAAAATCTCTGTTAAAAATAGATATCCAATCCCTCGAATTGATGATTTGTTGGACCAACTTAGGGGGGCTAAATTCTTTACAAAAGTTGATTTGAAGTCTGGATACCACCAAGTACCAATTGATCCAGCAGATGTGTGGAAGACTGCATTTAAATCTAAGGAAGGTTTGTTTGAATGGTTGGTCATGCCTTTTGGCCTAACAAATGCCCCAGCCACATTTATGAGATTGATGAATGATGTGCTTAGACCATTCATTGATTCTTTTGTAGTTTTTTATTTGGATGAAATGCTTATCTTTAGTAGGACTTGGTCTAAGCATTTACAACATGTTGAACAAGTTCTTTCAACTCTGCAAAAACACAAACTTTATGCCAACATTGAGAAGTGTTCTTTTGGTATGCAGAGTATTCAATACTTAGGGTATATCATTGACACTGAGGGTGTTCATGTTGATTCAGCAAAGATTCAAATAATCCAAGATTGGCCATCCCCTAAAAATTTCACAGAGCTTCGCAGCTTCTTGGGCTTAGCCAACTTCTATCACAGATTTGTGTTTGGTTTCTCACACATATCATGGCCTCTTAATCAATCACTAAGGGGTGGAGCACAAGAAAAATTTCAGTGGACAGAGGCAAAGGAACAAGCATTTGAGGAGTTAAAGAAAAGACTATGTTCAGCACCAGTATTGGTCCTCCCAGATCTACACCAAGCATTTGAGATAGAAACAGATGCATCAGATTATGCTCTTGGTGCGGTACTCACACAACATGGGCATCCTGTTGCCTATCACAGTGAAAATTTTTCTGATACAGTACGTAGGTATCCCACCTATGATAAGGAGTTGTATGCCATTGTTTAGGCTTGCAAACAATGGAAACACTATATACTGGGAAAGGAAACTGTTATACATACAGACCATAAACCACTCCAATTCTTGCAAACACAAGGGAAGCTACATAATGATAGACATCAACGGTGGTCAGCCTATCTACAACAATTTCACCTTAACATTTGTCATAAGAAAGGAAGCAGTAACAAAGTGGCAGATTGTTTGAGTAGGCCCCCAATTGCAGGTTTGACAATAGTGTTGGATTCATGTGGTCATCAATCATCCACTTGGGAACAACTATATAGTACTGACCCTGATTTTGCCAACATCTATAGTAATTTGGTAGAAGGAAAATCTGTGTCTGATTTTCACTTGCAGGATGGGTTTCTTTGCCATAATGGTCACATATGTGTACCCACCGAAGAATGGAAGAAAATGATATGGGAAGCTCACTATAGTCATGTTGTAGGACATTTTGGTATTGGTAAGACTACTGCTATCCTTCAAAAGTATTTCTATTGGCCAAAAATGAAGCAGGATATCATTTCACATATACAAGCTTGTGCAGCCTATGCAATTGCAAAGCCAGCAAACCGTAAGTTGGGTCTATACTTACCATTACCTATTCCTGATAAGCCATGGTAGTCTGTTTCAATGGATTTTATGTCTGGGCTTCCAACTACCAGGCGGGGGCATGATTGTGTATATGTTGTGGTAGATAGGTTTTCTAAAATGGCTATCATGGTGGCATGTAAAAAGATGATTTCTATAGAAGATACTACCAAGCTATTTTTTGAACATGTGTGGGTTCATTTTGGTTTGCCAAAAACCATTATTTCTGATAGGGATAGTAGGTTCATCAGCAAATTTTGGTCTGCACTATGGGCTAAAATGGACACGAAATTGACAAAGTCCATAGCATTCCATCCCCAAATAGATGGGCAAACAGAAGTGGTGAATTGAATGATTATTCATATTTTACAGATGTATCATTCAAAACACCCTCACACATGGGATGAAAGCTTACCCTATGTGCAACATAGCTACAACCGTGCACTCCATAGTACTACAGGGCACAGTCCATTTGAGGTTTCTCTTGGGTACCAGCCATTGGCACCTATGGATGTAGCAATACCATCTCTACACTCTAGTAGTCCATTGAATGGTGACAAGGAGGTAGATAAAGTAGAAAAATTCATTGATAACATTAGACACCTACAACAACAAGTTCATGAGATATTGGAGCAGAGTAATTAGAAGTATAAGGAAAGACATGATAAACATAGAACTCCTCATCAGTTTCAGGTTGGTGACAAGGTATGGTTACATCTTCAGAAAGAGCGCCTGCATGGACCAAATAGGAAGCTTCATCCTCTTCGTTATGGACCATACACTATTGTGAAACAAGTTGGTGAGAATGCTTTTGAACTTAATTTTCCATCCTTTTTGGGACTGCATCCAATTTTCAATGTGGAGTTGTTGAGACCCTATTTTCCTCCTTTATTGGATATCTCCCAAGCTACTCAACACATTCAAGCTACAGAGTTAAATCCCTCTACTACTACTCCAGTCCAGTGTGACCATGTTACTGAAGCCATTTTAAAGACTCTGAGAAATCAGAACATTCCTTTGTATCGGGTGGTTCAAGCTGGTCAGCATTCTCATCAAGGCAAGTGGTTTACTAAGGAACAAATTGAACAACAATTTCCTCATCTGTTGTAGCAGCTTAGTGCAATGGAGCCCATTGCCTCTTAAGGGGGGAGGAATGATCAGGATTAAAGTGGGAAAATACTAAAATCTAACTTTTTCCAAAATTTCATATGTTTTAGTAAATTGCAATTTTGAGGGTCTTCGGTGTTTCCAAAATTTCGTTCAAGATTATTTGAATACCTTTCCAATGCATCAAACAGTTCGTAATTCAGAGCTAGGATGAGAAAGTTATGCCTTCTCCAAGTGGACCTAAATTTTATATTTAGTTTTTTGATAAATTTTGATAGTTTTAATAGTTTAATTGTAATAAACATTATGATGACTCTTCATTTCAATTCCAGGGGATTTGTGTGACCCTTGGGATCCATCTGACTTGTATAAACTCCAATTTTGAATAGAATGGAGACAGTTTTTGGTTTGCAATCTTCTTGTTCTCAATTTTTGTGTTGAATTCTACAATACTACAGGTATCACACCAGGTATTGTAATCTAGTTTTCATAAATCAGATCAATATGTTTATATGGTAATAACTTATCATCTTTAGTCTGATAATCATGATTAACCTGGTTTATAATCAATTGAGAATCCCCATAGACATTTATTTTAATTACTTTCCATTGTAAAGCCATCTTTAACCCAATCAGCAAGGCTTCATATTCTGTTACATTGTTGGTGCAAGGAAAAAGCAACTTGTAATATTTCAGAATGGTGTATCCTTGTGGTGTGACAAAAAGAATACCAGTTCCTAAACCCTATTATGTATACGATCCATCAAAATATAGTTGCTAGGTTTGTGTAGATAAAACCAAAATGTGTGCATTAGGAAACTCTGTATGTATAGATTGGTCATCCATTAATGGAGCATCTGCTAACTGATCTACTATAACTTGACCTTTGATAGCCTTCCTGTCTACATATTCAATATCAAATTCACTAAGTAGCATGACCCACTTAGCCAATCTGCCCGTTAGTGCTATTTTACTTAATAGATATTTTAAAGGATCAATCTTTGCGATGAGTTGGACTGAATGTGATAACATGTAATGTCACCACTTTTGTGATGCAAAAAAAATGGCCAGACATGCTCTTTCTATAGGAGAATAATTTAGCTCATATCCCACTAGGGTGCGACTGATATAATAGATGGCTTTTTCTTTTCCTTCATGATCTTTCTGAGCTAATAGAGCACCTAGTGACACTGTCGTAGCTGAAATGTAGAGCAAGAGTGGCTTGCCCAGAATTGGTGACATCAAAGTTGGAGGATTCGCCAGATATTGCTTGATTTTGTTGAAAGCTTCTTCACACTGATCATCCCATTGGAATAAGATATTTTTATGCAGCAAATGTTGAAAGGGATGACTTCGATCTGCTAGTTGATAAACAAATCTTTAGATAGATTGAAGACATCCCTGTAATGATCTTAACTGACTGATGTTAGTGGGGGAAGCCATCTCCAATATTGCTTTAATTTTTTTTGGATCCACTTCGATTCCTTTGGCTAAGACAATGTACCCCAATAATTTACCAAATGTAACTCCAAATGCACATTTCTTTGGATTGAGTCGAATCTGATACTTTTCCATCTGGGTGAATATTCTATCCAACACTCTCAAATGACCAGCTCTGTCTTTGGATTTTGCTAAAATGTCATCAACATAATCTTCCATAATGGTGTGCATCATATCATGAAAGATTGTGGTCATTGCTCTTTGGTAGGTTGCTCTAGCATTTTTGAGGCCAAAAGGCATCACATTCCAGTAGTATGTACCCCATGGACAAGTAAAAGCAGTCTTTTCTTGGTCTTCTGGTGCAATCTTGATTTGGTTATAGCCACAAAATCCATCCATTAATGATAACATCTCATGCCTAGCCATCAGGTCAACAATAATGTCAATATTTGGTAGAGGAAAGTCATCTTTCGGACAAGCCTTATTAAGATCTCAAAAATCAAAATAAATCCTGATAGATTTGTCTAGTTTTGAGATGGCGACAATATTTTAAATCCACTCAGCATAATCAATAGCTCGAATGAATCCAACATCTAGGACCTTCTTCAGTTCCTCTTTAACCATTAGTGCAATATGGGGATGCATCTTGTGGAGCTTCTGTTTAACTGGTTTTACACCTGGTTAGATAGATAAATGATGCATTATGAGATTTTGATCCAGACTAGGCATATCAGCATAGGACCAAGCAAATTTGACTTGTCTTTCTTTGAAATTTTTTGCAAAAGCTTCTTTCTCTGATTCTGTCAAGGATGCTGCTACTTTGAGGATGCACAGAGACTCTTCTGTTCCAATGTTAAGAGGTATTGTTGGTTCTATAAGAATAGAAAATTGCTCTCAATACAAATAGTTGGGAAGAGTGTCAATCCTTCCATCGTCAGGTGCCATAGAGAGGTTTTCACCATCAGATGCATCATTTCTTTTTACTATTTTTGGATCTAATACTGCCACTGAGTGGTTTTCACCATTAGATCTGTTGATTATTTTTATATTTTTATGACTGCAAGGATTGGCACTCTCACCAAAGTAGGCCATGTCATTGAGTTCTATTGGAAATCCTAACTTGTGATCCCCTGGTGGTAAATGATCTCTAATTCCAAGATAGTCAATGATTGTGTCATCAATGGTTGGCCTAGGTTTTGAAAATTAGAACAAAAAATCTGCTCCTATCCTTGGTGAGATAGATAGTGAGGATGAAACAAAGTATATGCCAAATTTGACAAACCAAAAAGATAGGTGTGAAGATTGGGTCCCTTCCACTAATCTCCTTTGGGGAGATTCAGACAATTCAGCTACCTATGCAACAATTTCAAACCAAGAACAAGAGGAATCCACTGTTTGTTAGAAATAGGAAATACTGAGAGGGGGGGGGGTGAATTAGTATTTCAAAAAATTTTAATTTTTCCCACTTATGGATATAACAGATTACTTTAGTGCATACAAAGATTATCAAGCTAATTAACAGACAGCAGTAAATAGAAAGAACTCATAACACATGATATGTTCTCGAGGAAACGCTGGCCAAAGGAAAACCCCGATGGGGATGGTACCCACAAAGATCACTAATCAAAAGTATCCTGTTAGGGATATTGGACCCTATTAAGAGTCTGTTTACAATGTATAGTAGATCTATCCCGATTAAAGGACTTTAGGCCTTGTTAGAAGCCTTAACCCTGTTAGAAGTTAGATTACAAAACCTGATCACTAGCTAAGCTCACTGCCCAAATAGGTAATACAAAATGTTTTTGACTATAATATGGTACTACTTACAACTTTGCATCAATAGCCTTTGCTGCTATCACAATATACAACTTTTGCAAGTTATCCTTTTCTTTCTTTTCACAAAAAACATCATACTCATTACATTTCAGGTATGCCTAATATATGAGTTATTAGAGCTAATAACTTCATATGGTCAGCTTCCAAAATATTTATCCAAGGGTAAACATCTAGGATGTCATCCCTTCATAATGTTAAGTCATTATTTTGACAAGCAAAATAATCCCTTAACTCTTTCGCTAATACTGTCTCTAAAACTGTTATGTCTGCAAAACTATCTTCGATAAACTTGGAATAACTTCATCCGTAATGCTCCAAACTTTATGCACACTGAGATGGGGTATCCTCATACTTTGTAGAATCTTTAGTTAACCACACAAAAAAAAATATTGCTCCAGTGGACATCGCCAACTAAATCTTCATTGGGTGCTCTGTCAAGATCACTGTATCCATACTTAGACAATTTCTTCCTTCAACTTGCCATACTTGAATTCCAGATTCTGCGCTCTTAGTAGAGATCATATGTTGCCATAATGATAACATGTATGCAGCCACATTAGCCAAATTTCCAACACTATTGAAGATCCTAATCAATACACAAATAGCATTCAAGAAGGTGTTACCCTTGGTGACATTAGAGCTTCCACATCTAGACATCATAAATATGCTTGTCGTAAACATCCCAGCCAGGATTCAGATATAGACTCACATGAGTATGAATGGGAATCTCTCTTTGATTCTTGTATAGTTGACATGGATGTTGATGTTGTCCATAAATATGGTTCCCAACCTGAGGTAGCTAACGTGTCTAGTGTAGGATTAGAGGATTCAAATCCGAAAGTTTCTTTAGTGGATGATGCTTCACTTGGTAGGATAAATCCTGATTTGGATACCTTAGAGGCATACTTGACAAACCCTAACTCTACAATCACCAGAGAAGATACCATTTGTATCCACAATATTGAACCCATCATTGACCTACCCCTTGCTAATCCTCATCTAATTGATTGGACTCAATCCTATCAAGAGCCTCAACTTTTAACTTTCCAAAATGACTATGAGATAGCATGTTACCTAAATGCCCTTGAGCCCATAGTCTCTTCTGTTAGCATGTGCAAAAAATTTCATGGCCTTAGCATGTTTTTTTTGGTCCCTGTAGTCATTTTCCATGTCTTTGGCTAAAACCCTTAGTAGAATATTCAAAAAACTAGCCGTTGCATTTAAAACCCTTTGAAAAACCCTGGCCTTGTTCTAATTTCATGTTACCTTTATCAGGTCACTTAAAAGTCCTAATTTTCATGTGCACATTTCTTTCTCCGCTTGTCACTTTTTCTTGTGTTACTTGGCGGTCATTTCTTAACTTTTTGCGAACTAGCAATTACCTGTGGTTGCATATTCTCATGTTCCTAGCAGCTTATCTCTTAACTGTTTGCAACTTGGTGTGGTGGTTTCCTTTTCTTTGGTTGCATGTTTGCATAATTTTTTGGGCTCAGTCTTCTAACAACATCTCTATCCGACAGTTAGCATAAGTTCTCATTAGATTTGTCAGAAGCTTGAGATCTTACACTGATCGTTGATCTTTCCTGATGACATAGCCTTTTTCTCATGCAGGTCCACTTGCCAGGTATTCTAATTTGGAGGTTTTTTATTGGTCCACATGGTATGAGGTGGAATCCTGTTAGTGGGACCGGTCTTCTTGGCATTCAGGCGGATTAAAGTCTGATTTAATCTTGTGGTTGTCGTTATACCATTAATGAAATATGCTCAACCTTTAATGCAGTGGTATAGCAGCAACTGTTGATTCTCATAAGAGATTTGTGGGTCCAAGATTACATGTAGGCATAGGTGGCACCATTTGATTCATCCATGTATTTGCACAGTGGCTTGTTGTTAGTGGGACCTGAGCTTTCAGTGTGTCAGAGGGCCCTGACACTGTCAGTGAATTGACAAATGACGTATAATCTCATTGAGTGTGTTAGAGGCTTAAGATCTTGCGATAAACATTGATTTTCTTCTTGTGTTAGAGGGTTATCAGGGCTGAGGGAAGATTCTTCATCCGACGGTGGGTGTGAAATCTGATGGAATCTCAGATGGGTATGCAAAGATGAGATGGCCATTGATCTTCTAGGCAAAGGCTTAGTGGTTCTGACAAATGTTTTAGCGCTTCAGCAAGTGTGTATTCAAATAATCGGTAAAATTTATGGTGGTTTTATAAAGTTCTTCATGAATTGGAAAAAGTCTTCTGTTGCTTGTTCACTAGATGTGGGGCGAGGGCTAGATGTTTTCCCGTAGTCACCGGTTCACAAGGTTAAAGGTGGGTTAATATTTTCATCCCGCGAATAGGATATGCTCTATCATGTAATCGCTAAATGTAAACTAGGATTCCTTGTAGGGTTAAATCTTAAAAGACCGTGAAAGGGAGAAATCTAATGGTCAGGACTTAACATTGGTTTAGATTTGAACGTGGATCACCGATTTGCTGCTAACACCATGGAAATGACAGTTATTATTCAAATTCAAATTTTTGAAGGTTTTCCAATGACATGAAGGACTAGAATTCAATACAAAAGTGATTGGAATTGGTGGGAGATGATCTGTTTGCCATTGCGGTGTGGTCCAGGGTGTGCCGTGTTCATTTGCATGGTCTATACCATGCGGTTTTGTGCGCAAGGTGTGTTGCAGGTGGCTAAAAGGGGGTTGAAAAATTTTAATTTTTCATGATTTGTAGTACTTGCCTAGAGATCTATTACGAGTGCAAATCTTTCTCAGGCATGGCTGACTAGTTTTCATCCCATGCAATTAATTTGTGACCATTTCTAGTTGGTTGGGTAGTTGAAACCCTAACCCTAAGTCATCCATAGCTTGTTGCATTCTCTTTGAGAATTCCAAGATGACTAGGGTATATATTGTAGAAGTTTGGATTGGGTAGGGGTTCCAAAACTTTCTTTGGTCCCAGGCTGGTTGTTCATGGTGTTTTACTGATAGAGGAGCTGGATTTTGTATCTTTTCCTATCCTTGTGTTGTTTTGATTGTGTATTGATTCTTAATATATTAATGAGAATGTTATTGAGTTCCAATCTTGCATTTGTGTATGTCTTCTTGTTTTAGTTCTAAGCTCATATATGTTAGTGTCACAAAGTGTATTAGCATATGGTAAACAAAGAGTATTGTGAAGTCATCTTTGAGTTCCTAACAAAGTTAGGATTAAAGTCTTTTGGGTGGGTTTAGTGAGTTTGCAACCAAGTAGGAATCTGATGTCCTTATGTCTGAGGGAGAGGGGTAATAGGCAAATCACTTATCCTGGATCCAATTGTGTTTAAATTAAGGTATTCAATTGATGTATGTAATTGGCTGACTCTTTGCCCTAGGTTAAGGCATTGGTCCATCCTCTGGAGGCATTTCATTGTTGTCAATCACACACAAATAATTTAAATGATAAAATCTTAAATTAGTCAATAAAGAGTATATAGTTATATATCATTTTTAGACTCCTTTAGAGAAGTGAGTCAAGGGTACACCCGCCTGAGCATTAAGGCTCAAAGTGTAGGTGGATCTATTTTGATCCTTGTTAATTGGCCCTCTTCCTTGTAGACTTTGGAGTGGTTATAGAGTCAAAATTATATTAGGTTATCCATCAAATTATAGATCTACAAGTTGAAGATCAAAGGGAACCCCCAACAAAATGGTGACTCTGCTAGGGAGAGTCTAGAAATAAAGATTGTCAAACACACTCTTGTTTTCCTATTGTATTCAGTTAAAAGATTTTCCATCTAGGTGGGTGGTGACTCAAAAGGTTTAGAACCAGTGCTATAAACTATAAATCATGGATAAAAGGAGGAATACCAGGTCTTTTGTAAAGAAAAATCCGGAGGTCACTCTGGAGCAATTGCCTAGACAAGAGAAGAAGAGTTGGATTAGAAGGAATGGTGAGTCTACTAGTGCTCCCATTAGAGAACAAAGAAATACTAGAGGTAGAGCACCACATGTTTCCTCAAGTGAGGAAGGTTCACAGGATAGAGTTTCTAGATCAGATGGTGGTCGCTCTAAGGATAGATTTTATGATACCCCAGAGGCTGTATTTTACGACAAGGGTCCATTGCCTATAGGTCAAGATGAACAAGCTAGAGAGATGGGTTTGAAGATTGATTTAGATCTTGATGAAGATAATTTTAGAAGAGAACCCATGAGACCTAGGCAAGTCCACTTCCCATATCAAAATCTTTTTGATATGGATGTGTCATCGGGTTTTGATGATATTATGGTAGATCCTGATGATTTAAATGCACTAAGGTTACAGTTGGTAGATCGGGATGCCATACATAAGAGGTTACAAGAGGAGAGATAGGCTTAAAAAGTGAATGCTCTAATAGAAAGGCAGTCTCTCCTTAGAAAGATTAATGAAATGAAGGAGAGAAACAAGATGCTTTCTTTTGCTCCTAAGACTCTGGAACATGATGTCTTTGGTGATCTTGAAGCTTTAAGGAGTGAGCAAGAGTGCTTCCTACAAGATCAAGAATTTGATAAGGAGGGCCCTGTGGTTAGACAAGTGAAAAGTTATGTTCCTTTTCCTAAAAACAAAGATGGGCATGAGATCACTAGGCATGCCGTTGCCACTGGTGAGAAAGGAAAGCAGAAGATGGTCGGACATCAAATAAGTAGATCATTGACAATACCAGGGGTCCCACCACCCAATCCAAATAAGGACACAAAAATAGAAAGAAGAAGAAAAGAAGATGAGGACCTTGCAAGAGAACTTGAGAAGGCTGAAATTGAAGCTTCCATTGCAAAAAAGAGAAGAAAGATCCAGTTCTTGAAGGCTTCATTAGCTAATGCTCTTGGTCCATCTGCTACTGAACTAGGTATGCCATCTATGACTACTACTGTTCTACTTAGTAATACTACTAGTTCAATTCCTTCTTCAGCTACTAGGATAGGTGCTGATCCTAGACAACAGTCAAATGAACAAGTAGATAGAAATGTAAATGCTAATGTTGATCCTAGGGTTAACACTAGTTCAAGTTTTCAAAGAAGACCTATGCAATTAGAAGGCTATAGGAAAATTAGTTTTAATGGAATTACTGGTTACCCAAATGCTTTTCCAAATGATATAAGAGATAAGGTACCTAAGTTTGCTGGTAATAATGCTATTAGTTGTGAGGAGCATCTTAGGTTATTTGTTGATTTGCTTAATGATTATGAGGTAGAGCATAAGGATGTAGTCATGAAATTGTTTGTTCAATCTCTAATGGAGGATGCTAGAGATTGGTTTAAGAGACTTCCTGATAAATGTATTGATACTTGGGATTCCTTTGAGAGATGTTTTAAAGAGCAGTATGGTGATAGGCCTAATGCTAGTTTCATGTTGAATGAATTCAATACCATAAGGAAAAATCAGAATGAGACTGCAACTGAATTCAACATGAGATTTCAGAATGGTATGCATAAGTTGTTCCAAGTTATGCGGTTAGATGACAATGTTTGTTTAACCACATACTTCAATGCATTTGATGGAAAGATGAGATATTTGTTGAGGGACAAAGAACCAAGAAGTCTTAGGGATGCTTTTAGGATTGCTGTCAATATTGAGAATAATATGAAAATATCAGGAAAGTTGGGAGGAAAGAGAGATGATCCAAAGTTGTTTGGGGATAAGAAGTATAAAAAAGAAAATGATAAGAATGTTGGAGCTAGGAGGCAAGAAGAAGATAAATTGGATAAGGTGCTCAATGCATTGAAGGATTTGAAGGCACCTACAAATAGGAACATCAGTGCTCCTACCAATGAAAGGCCTTAGTTCAACAATAATTTCAATAAGTAGAATAGATTGTAGAATTACCCCTATAACACCCAATGGAAGGATGGCAAGCCTATTGTCCCTATTGTAAGAGGAAAAAGTGATAGAGGTGTCCCTGAACCTCTACAAAAGGCTTCAATAAATGTCATGGAAGACATACCTTGGTGTGTTTCATGCCAGTCCCCTCATTCTGTAGAGCATTATGTGGTTGCACATTCAATGGCTGCAAATCAGGATTGTGGCAATGAGGAGATAGATCAAGAAGAAGATCAAGATGATGTTGGATGTAACATGGCTTCTTCATATCTAGGATATGAAGATGGTTCTAATTTTGATGAAGAGGTGGATGTAAATGTAAAGAGACACAATCAGGCCCTTTTTCATCAAGAAGTTTTTTCTGATAGTGAAGACATTGATAGGAAGACATGTAACATGAACTCTTCTTCTGAGCCAGTAAATTTGAGAAAACCTTCTAGAGAAGAGATGGATAGGATTACTATAGAAATGATTGCCCAGGTGCAAACTAGAGGCATGGTGGCAAGGAACAAAATGATAAAGCTGTAGGAATGTTTATAAAGAGTACTAACTCTGAAGAGACTAATGAGAACAAATCAAAAGGTGATCACATGGTGAAATTCAAGAATGTAAAAGGTAAGAATTGTGAGCCTAAGGGAGTTGGAATTGAAAGATTTTATAGTAAGATTGAGAAGCTAGTTAACACAATGGCTAAGATTGAAAAATTGAGGGTGGCCAATACACCTAATGTATCAGATAAACAAAAGGATAGTAAGGCGGTGCAGATTGAGATTCCTTCTTCTGCTCCTATTGATATGTTATCTGTATTGTCCCAAATTACAGTTAAGGTTCCATTGTTAGAATTGTTGAGGATCCATGAACACAAAGATAGAGCTATTGCATGGGTAGATAATGTTCATAAAAATGATGTTGCATGCAATGGATCTCAAGATATAGCTTTGAAAGGTGTTGCTAATTAGGGAATTATGTCTCAAATTCCCCCAATATATTTGGATAGTTCTGTCAATGCCAACCTTGAAAATATTGATCCATTCTTTTTAAGTGTTCTTGTGAATGGAATGAAGTTGAGAAATTGTATGATTGATAGTGGTGCCTCTAATACTGTCATGCCTTTCAAAATCATGGAGAAGTTGGGCCTTAAAGTTGATATAGTCCAAGGTAGATGTTGTGCAATGGATCAGAAGGAGGTACCAGTTATTGGGACTATCAATGCTATGCCATATAGGCTAGCAGCATATCTAGAGAAAGAGTCAACAATGAGTGTTTTGGTAGTGGACATCCCTCCTCATGATGGGATGCTACTATCTAGAAGATGGAGTGTTGCCATGGGTGAAAGTTTACAGTGTGATCTATCCTATGACTCTTTCAAGATTGATGATCAGTTTGTCAAGATTGAATGAGAGCCAAGAGTATGCCACATGATTGAGAGAAATATTGCCAATGAAACTACATGTTTTGTGGATACTAATATTAATGCTTTTAGGGCAGAGATCCTTGTATTTGAAAATGAACCTACTTTGTCACCTATCTCTATTGAGGTAAGTGCTATTTCTATGAAGGATGATTTGTGGGTAATGTACTTTGATGGTGCAAATTGCAAGGATGGAGCAGGAGAAGGTATCTTACTTATTTCTCCTGATGGAAACACCTATAAATTTTCTCTCACATTCAATTTTTTTGTACCAACAATATAGTAGAATATGAGGCTTTGTTGTTAGGACTGAGGTTGGCACAAAAACATGGTATTAAATGCATAAGTGTTTTTGGTGATTCTCAATTGGTTGTGTCCCAAGTCAGGTTAGTATATGCTTCCAAGAATAAAAGGCTAAAACAATATAGGAATGCAGTTTGAGATTTGATTGAACATTTTGATGCCTTCAATATTGAGTGGAAGGATAGGAGCAACAATAAGATGGCTAACTTGTTAGCCAATATTGCAATCAATTCCAATGATATTACATTTTCTGGTATCTCTAAAGTTGAAATTTAGGCTAGGCCTAGCATACCAGACAATATTGAAAATTGGTAGGTTTTTGACGATGATAATGATATTTTGAAGTTTATGAGTTGTGAAGATCACTATCATGGTCAGGAATTTGACTGCTCAGCCTTGGTTGAGTCAGTAGAAGGAAGGGAGAAGGTCTTTGGCAATGAGGTCATTCAACTTCGAACTAACAAGGTGCTCAAGGGGCTTGTTGTTTTTGAGACTATCTTTGATAACCAGGATAGAGTTCAAAAGAATATCGAAAGAGAGGATTAGGCTGATCTAGAGGAGATAAATCTTGGAACACATGAGACACTTAAAAGGGTATACATTAGTAGAGATATATCTCAAAAGGTAAAGAAATCTTTGATTGAATTAATGAGAAAATTCAGGCATGTTTTTGCATGGTCATATGATGACCTAAAGGTTTATAGAGAGGATTTGTTTCAGCATATTATTCCATTGAAAGAAGATGCTAAACCTTTCTGGCAAAAACAAAGGTTTATTAATCCTACTTTGGCTCCCAAGATGCAAGAAGAGTTTATGAAATTGAGAGACACTGGCATTATCAAGCCTATAAGGCACTCTTCTTGGGTGTCAAATCTTGTTCCTGTAAGAAAGAAGAATGGTGACATCAAGCTTTGTGTAGACTTCAGGAATTTGAGCATCAGCTCATTAAAGGATAACTATTGTCTGCCCAATATGGAAGCTATGTTGCAGAGAGTAACCAGATCAGAATTGATGTCTATGATGGATGGTTTCTTTGGTTACAATTAGGTCATTGTCAAGGAATCAGAACAATTCAAGAAAACTTTCACAATACCTTGGGTGACATATGTTTATGTGAGAATGCCTTTTGGTCTCACAAATGCTAGTGCTACTTTTCAGAGGGCAATGGATGTTTCCTTTTTAGATTTCATAAATGATTTCCTTATTGTATATCAAGATAATTTAACTACTTACTCCAAGAAGGAAGAAGACCATTGTATTCATTTAGAAAAAAATATTTGTGAGGGCGTCAGAGTTTGGCATTTCTCTACACCCAAGGAAATGTGCTTTTGGTGTCATTGAAGGTAAGTTGCTTGGCCACTTAGTTGGGAAGCAAGGAGTGAGAATTGACCCTGAAAGGGTAGTAGCCATTGATAAAATTCAGAGGCCAAAGAATGTTAAGGGGATTCAGTCCTTCTTTGGTCAGGTCAATTTCTTAAGGAGGTTTGTGAGAAATTTTGCAGAGGTTACTTGACCTATTTCTAAGATGTGGAAGAAGGGATCTGTAATCAATTGGGAGGGTGAGCCTGATGAGGCTTTCAAAAACATCAAGAAGGCTATCAAAGATGCACCAGTGCTTAAGGCACCTGATTATAATGGCCCAATGCACATCTTTTCCTTTGCATCTTTTCACACTATTGCTGCAGTTTTGTTACAAAACAATAAGGATGGTTTTGAGCAGCCTATTGCATTTTTCAGTAAATCTTTGCAGGCTGCAGAATTGAAGTATGATATAAATGAAAAACAAACATATGCACTTGTGAAGGTAATCAAGGCTTTTAGGTGTTACTTGATGGGATTAGTTGTGATTTCTTTTGTGCCAAGTGTAGCTGTGAAGGATATTTTCTCACAGTAGGAGGTGTCTGGAAGAAGATGTAGATGGATCAATAGGATCCAAGAATTCAATGTTGAGGTCCAGATTACTAAATTGGTTAGAGGACAAGGATTGGCAAAACTGATGGCCCAATCCAATCTTGATGTAAATTAGGTAAATCATTTTGAAGCTGATTATACATGTGACATGGATGATTGTATCTGGTATCAAGATGTCATCTATTACTTGAGAAATATGAGATGTCCAGATAACATGAATGATAATCAGAAGAGGACATGAAAATTACAAGCCATCAAGTATGTAATTGTGAAATGTAATTTGTATAGAAAGAATTTAGATTGCATACTTTTGAAATGTGTAGATGAAGATCAGGCTAACAAGTTGTTGAAGGAAATGCATGAGGGAGTTTGTGGTGGGCATTATATGGGTAAAAAAAATACTCATAAAATCCTGAGAGTAGCTTTTTGGTGGCCCACAATCTTCAAGGATGTAGAACAGTTGGTGAGGTGTGATGCTTGTCAAAGGTTCTCTGGTAAGCTTAAATTTTTAGGTAATATGCCATTAAAACTAGTAGAAGTTCAGGCTCCTTTCCAACAATGGGGAATTGATTTCATAGGGGAGATACCAAACAAGTCTAGAGGAGGACACTCATGGATCTTAGTTGCCACTGATTACTTTACAAAATGGGTAGAGGCTATACCTACAAGAAATGCAACTAGTAAGGTGGTAATTGATTTTTTGATGAATAATATTGTTACAAGGTTTGGTTTCCCTGAGATGATAGTTAGTGATAATGCAATGTGCTTCAGGTCTGCTGAATATAAGAACTTTTGCAAAGGTTTAGGAATTCAGATTTCTAATTCCTCACCTTATCATCCACAAGGAAATGGTTAGGCAGAATCTACTAATAAGAGTTTGATTAAGATCTTAAAGATGATTCTTGAAAAGATTAAGAGGGCATGGAATTCAAAGCTACCATTAGCTCTATGGGCTGATAGGGTAACTGTGAAGAGGGCAATTGGTTGTGCACCATTTGACCTAGTATATGGAATTCATGCCAGAATGCATCAAAATAATTTGTTGGAAATGTATAAGTTTCTTCAAATATATGATGATGACATAGATGATGAGATGCAGTTGAGAATTGAGGATCTCATTAGGTTAGATGAGAGTAGAAGAGAGTCAGTTGCAAGGAATACCAAATTGCAGTTGCAGGTTAAGAATTTGTATGATAAGAAAACTGTTGACAAGAAGTTTGAACCTGGTGATTTGGTGTTAATTTGGAATGCTAGACTGGAGGATAAAGGAAAACATGGTAAATTTGATCCCATCTAGTTAGGGCCATATCTAATTCATGAGAAATGGGGCCAAGATTCATATATTGTCAAGGAATTAAATGGTGATATTCAGGAATTGCATGTTCACGGACAATTCTTGAAGAAATACTTTAATTGAAGGTATTATGTTTTCCATGAATAGTAGTTAGGTTTTTATATATTGTAAATTCTGTAAATAGCTACTTGCCCCTACCCTGTTTTGTCCTATTCCTAGTGTTTTTGGCCCCGTTGCCCTCTGTTGTTCAAAATTTTTCTTGTGGGATGGTCTACTATAACTAGTGATTCTAGATTCTTGTTGTGCCTACAAGAGCCACACATCCCTAGACAGAGCCACTGTTAGCACGTGCAAAAAATTTCATGGCCTTAGCATGTTTTTTCTGGTCCCTGCAGTCATTTTGCATGTCTCTGGCTAAAGCCCTAAGTAGAATATTCAAAAAACTAGCCGTTGCATTTAAAACCCTTTGAAAAACCCTGGTCCTATTCTAATTTCATGTTACCTTTATCAGGTCACTTAGAAGTCCTAATTTTCATGTGTGTATTTCTTTCTCAGCTTGTTGCTTATTCACGTGTTGCCTGGTGGTCATTTCTTAGCTTTCTGCAAACTAGCGATTACCTATGGTCATGTATTCTCATGTTCCTAGTAGCTTATCTCTTTACTATTTGTGACTTGGCATGGCGGTTTCCTTTTCTTTGGTCGCATGTTCATGTAATTTTCTAGGCTCAGTCTTCTGACAATATCTCTATCTGAAGGTTAGCGTAAGTTCTCATGAGATTTGTCAGAAGCTTGAGATCTTATGCTGATCATTGATCTTTCTTGATGATGCAGCCTTTTTCTCATGCGGGTCCACTTGCCAGGTATTCTAATTTGGAGGTTTTTTATTTGTCCACATGGTATGAGGTGGAATCCTATTAGTGGGACCGGTCTTCTTGGCATTCAGGCAGGTTAAAGTCTGATTTAATCTTGTGGCTGTCATTATACCATTAATGAAATATGCTCGACCTTTAATGCAGTGGTATAGCGATAGCCGTTGATTCTCATAAGAGATTTGTGGGTCCAAGATTACATGTAGGCATAGTTGGTGCTATTTGATTCATCCATGCATTTGCACAGTGGCTTTTTGTTAGTGGGACCTGAGCTTTTGGCATGTTAGAGGGCCCTGACACTATCAGTGAATCAATGAATGACATATAATCTCATTGAGTGTGTCAGAGGCCTAAGATCTTGTGATGGTCATTGATTTTCTTCTTGTGTCAGAGGGTTGTCAGGGCTGAGGGAAGATTCTTCATCCGATGGTGGGTGTGAAATCTAATGGAATCTTGGATGGGTATGCGAAGATGAGATGGCCATTGATCTTCCAGGCGAAGGCTTAGTGGTTCTGACAAATGTTTTAGCGGTTCAATGAGTGTGTATTTGCATAATCGCTAAACTTTCTGGTGGTTTTATAAAGTTCTTCACGAATTGGCGGAAGTCTTCTGTCGCTTGTTCGCTAGATGTGGGGCCAGGGCTAGATGTTTTCCTATAGTCACCAGTTCGCAAGGTTAAAGGTGGGTTAAGATTTTCATCTCGTGAATAGGATATGCTCTATTGCATAATCACTAAATGTAAACCATGATTCCTTGTAGGGTTAAATCTTAAAACATTGTGAAAGGGAGAAATCTAATAGTTGGGACTTAAATTTGGTTCAGATTTGAACATGGACCGCCGATTTGCTACTAGTGCCATGGAAATGATCGTTATTATTCAAATTCAAATTTTTGAAGGTTTTCCAACGATAGGAAGGACTAGAATTAAATGTAGAAATGACTGGAACTGGTGGGAGATGATCTATTTGTAGTTGCGGTGTGGTCTAGGGTGTGCCATGTTCATTTGCATGGTCTATACCATGCGGTTTTGTGCTCGAGGCATGTTGCAAGTGGCCAAAAGGGGGTTGAAAAATTTGAATTTTTCATGATTTGCAGTACTTTCCCAGAGATCTATTGAGTGCAAATCTTTCTTAGGCATGGCCGACTGGTTTTCGTCCCATGCAATTAATTTGTGACCATTTATAGTTGGTTGGGTAGTTGAAACCCTAACCCTAAGTCATCCATAGCTTGTTGCATTCTCTTTGATAATTCCAAGATGACTAGGATATATATTGTAGAAGTTTGGATTGGGTAGGGGTTCTAGAGCTTTCTTTGGTCCCAGACTGGTTGTTCATGGTGTTTTACTGATAGAGGAGATGGATTTTGTATCTTTTCCTATCCTTGTGTTGTTTTGATTGTGTATTGATTCTGAATATATTAATGAGAATGTTATTAAGTTCCAATCTTGCATTTGTGTATGTCTTCTTGTTTCAGTTCCAAGCTCATCTATGTTAGTGTCACAAAGTGTATTAGCATATGGTAAAAAAAGAGTATTATGAAGTGATCTCTAAGTTCCTAAAAAAGTTAGAATTAAAGTCTTTTAGGTGGGTTCAGTGAGTTTGCAACCAAGCAAGAATCTTATGTCCTTGTGTCTGAGGGAGAGGGGTAATAGTAAAAGCACTTATCTTGGATCCAATTGTGTTTAAATTAAGGTATTTAGTTGATGTATGTAATTGGGTGAGTCTTTTCCCTACGTTAAGGCACTGGTCCATCCTCTGGAGGCATTTCATTATTGTCAATCACACACACAAATAATTTAAATGATAAAATCTTAAATTAGTCAGTAAAGAGTATATAGTTATATATCATTTTTAGACTCCTTTAGAGAAGTGAGTCAAGGGTACACCTGCCTGAGCATTAAGGCTCAAAGTGTTGGAGGATCTGTTTTGATCCTTGTTAATTGGCCCTCTTCCTTGTAGACTTTGGAGTGGTTATAGAGTCAAAATTATATTAGGTTATCCATCAAAGAATAAATCTACAAGTTGAAGATGAAAGGTAACCCCCAACATCTTCCACTAGTGAACCAACTACAAGCATGATAGAACCAGATATCAAGTACCTTAGTCGCAAAATGAAAAGAAAAGAAAAAAAGAAAGAGTTTTGATGGTGAAAACCACTATGTGGTGGTGTCAAAACCTAAAAAAGTAAAAATAAAGGACGTATCCGAGGGTGAAAACCTCTCTAAGGCACCTAAGGATGAGGTACTTGATCATCTCCCAAGTTGCTTTCAAGATAGATCTTCAATGCTTGTTGAGCCTACACAGCCAGTTAATTTGGGTACAGAAGAGGCTCCACAAATAGTGCATTTGGCTCAGTCTCTATCAACACAAGAAAAAGAAGCATATACCAAGTTCCTACTGAGCAAGAAGATTAATTTTTCTTGGACTTACTTAGGCATCCTAGGGTTGGACACTAATCTAATTATGCATCACTTGTCCATAGTTCCAGGTATAAAACCAATTAAACAAAAATTGAAGAAAGTGCATCCTCACATAGCTCTTCTCATCAAAGTTGAACTAGAAAAACTCCTAAGTGCAGGATTTATAAGAGCCATTGGTTATGCCGAATAGATTTTAAATATTGTACTAGTTTCAAAACATGACAAGTCCATTCACGTCTACATAGATTTTAGGGATCTTAATAAAACATGCCCAAAGGATGATTTTCCACTCCCAAACATAGACATGATAGTGGACATGAACACGGGTTATGAGATCTATTCCTTGATGGACAGTTTTTCTGGGTATAATCAAATCAAGATAGCTCCTGAAGACCAGGAAAAGACTGCATTCACTTGCACATGGGGAACCTATTGCTAGAACGTTATGTCATTTTGTTTAAAAAATGCAGGAGCTACTTACCAAAGAGCTATGAAAACTATCTTTCATGACATGATGCACAAGAATATGGAAGATTATGTCGATGACACCTTTGAAAAGTCTAAAAAAATAAATACACACTTAGGTGATTTGGAAGTCATTCTAGATAGTATGGAACAGTTTTAACTAAGATTAAATCCAAAAAAGTGCACATTTGGAGTCACCTCTGGAAAACTTCTAGGGTTTATCATTTCAGCCAAAGGAATAGAGGTGGACCCAGAGAAAGTTCAAGCAATCTTGGATATCTTGTGTCTCAAAAATATTAGCCAAATGAGGAGTCTTCAAGGACACCTTCAATCTATAAGGAGGTTCATTTCACAACTGGTTGATAGAGCTGAACCCTTTAATAAGACATTACACAAAGGGGTTAAATGTGTCTCAAATGAGGATTGTCAGAAAAACATGGACCAAATCAAGCAATGCTTGGCTAATCCTCCAATCTTAATGCCTCATATCCTAGGAAAACCACTCATATTGTATGTTTCAGCAACAAAATCTTCCCTAGGGGCATTATTGGCTCAACTTGATGACACTGGGAAAGAAAGAGCTATATATTACATCAGTCGCACTCTCATGTCATATGAGGTTAATTACACTAGTATTGAAAAATCTTGCTTTGCAGTGGTGTTTGCTTCCCAAAAGTTATGAGATTACATGCTTGCGCATACAATACACCTCATTGCAAAAATTGATCCTCTCAAATATTTTCTTGGTAAGGCTGCTCTTACAAGTAGACTTTCCAAGTGGATGATGATCTTATCAGAATTTGACATAGAGTATGTTGAGCGTAAAGCTATAAAAAGACAAGCCATTGCAGACCAATTGGCTGATATCCCAATTCAAGACAGCATGCCTATTCAAGTTGAATTTCCAAATGAGCACATAATGTACATGACTACAAGAACATGGAAGATGTTCTTTGATGGCTCTTTCATGCAAATGGTTCAGGAGCTGGAGTGTTATTTGTTTCTCCTCATGGGTACACAATCCTTGAGTCCTATAAACTATTGTTCCCATGTACAAATAACATTGCTGAGTATGAGGCTTTGACAAATGGACTAAAAATGGTAATAGAATGGAGAATCACAGAGCTGCATATCTATGGGGATTCCCAATTGATAATCAACCAAGTTAATGAAGAATACCAAACAAAGCATGAAAAACTGGCACCCTACAAGAAAATGGTTGATTCATTGAGATGATATTTCACCTTTTTTACATTTCAACAAATCCCTAGAGTAGAGAATAAAGCAGTTGATGCTATGGCTACATTGGCTTCACTTCTTCAGCTAGAACAACATGAGTCTAGATTTGAATTCCTAGTGGAAGAACTACGTTATCCTATCTATGACTCCCAACAAAGCCAAGTTGTTTGTACCCTTGTTGGCCATGAGTCATCCTGCTATGGTGCCATTTACTCATATCTCCATGATGGCATTATTCCTGAAACCTTCAACCACTCTGAATGAAGGAACTTAACCCAAAATGCCTCTCACCATACCCTTATCTCTGGTGATCTGTATAGGAGGGCTTTAGATGGGACACTTCTTAGGTGCTTGGAAAAGGATGAGTTTGATTAAGCATTACCTGACATACACGAGGGTATTTGTGGAGGACATTCCAATGGTCTTGCCATGGCCTGAAGGTTGCTTAGGGCTGGGTACTATTGGCCTACCATGCAGATAGATGCAGTAGCTTTTGCTAAATCATGTGAAAAGTGTCAGAAACACGGTATCTTGATACATGCTCTAGGAAGGGAGCTTATTCCTTCTATTTCTCATTGTCCATTTCAGCACTGGGCCTTTGATCTTGTTGGGCAAATTCATCCCAACTCATCAGGTGGACACAAATTTATCATCATTGCTACTGACTACGTTACCAAATGGGTAGAAGTTGTCCCACTTTTTGTTGCCTCAGGAAAGATAGTTTTTGTATTTATTTGAAACCATATCATCTATCGGTAGGGAGTACCTTCTAAAATAATTAATGACAATGGAGGTCAATTAAAAAAACAAGGACCTTAAACAACTCTACAAGAAGTTCAAGATAAAACAACATTGGTCCTCCATTTACTTCTCGCAAGGAAATGGACAAGCAGAGGCTTTGAATAAAACCATTCTTAAGATTCTCCATAGAACAGTTCACAAGAATGGTAGAGATTGGCATCTACAGATAAATCAAGCCTTGTGGGCCTATAGAATGAGTATTCATACTCCAACTGGGGCTACTCCTTTTTCCCTCACTTATGGTGCTGAAGTAGTGTTACCTTTAGAGGTGGAGATTCCTTCCCCTAGAGTTTCCCTCAAAGGTCTAGTGATAGATGAAGACTACCACACCATGAGACTCCAAGAATAGAACTTCTAGATGAAAATCATAAAGCATCATTTGATCACATGAGGGTTTACCAAAAGCATATGTCTAAAGCATTCAACAAGAAGGTTCACCCTAGAGAATTTCAAGTTGGAGATCTTGTCTTATGAGAAAACCCTAAGAACCAAAAAAGTAGAGAATAAAAGGGCAAATTTGAACCTAGTTGGCTAGGACCATACATCATTACTGCTACTTTTGGGATAGGTGCTTACTTGTTATCTACTGAAGAGGGAGAACAACTCCCCGATCCTATCAATGTTTTGCATCTAAAGAAGTTCTATCCATGATGTCTGTTCTGTCTAGGGGCATCCTTTGCACATATTTATTGATCCTGAAAAAATTCCAAAAATATTCATATATGATGCTAAAAAAATTGTAAAAAGCATATAAAGTCCTGAAAAAAATATATAAAAAAAAGAAAAAAAGAAAAAAAGAAAAAGTGCCTTGGTAAAAACTTGGAAATAGGCGCCTTGGTCGAAAAAAATAAAGAAAAATTGAAAAAATAAAAAAATCTCCAAGTGGTGAAAACCTGGAAACAGGCGCTACTTGAGGCCTTTGCTCCCTTGTTTCTTAGCATGCGTCCTCGACACTTAGCCTTTTTCCATCATGCCTTGACCTTGTTGCCTTGGTTTGAAATTGGTCTTTGTCTTTGTCTAGGGGGCATAACTGTGCTAGCTTTGGTCTCTTAGGATGCATTGATCTTTAGGACATTTTGCAAATGGTGTTTTTCAAGACCACCCCAACTATTTTTTTCAACACTACCCTAGCATCAAGTGTTTTTCAATAGTTATCAGATATCTTACTCGCAGTCTAGCATGATATGATACTTTTCACTGGCAGATGTGATACTCAAATTTTGACTCTATAACCTACACACACACACACACACACTTAAACACTCGACTCACTGAGATGTTTTGACTTTATTTCTTTGTGTGCTGTCTATGATGATTTCTTTAATGAGTGTTCTCTCCCTAATATTTTTTTATGATGCCGAGCTAGAAGACTGGGGGCATGAGGACATGTTTTATTTCTTTTTATGCATGTGGGTATATTTTTTTGGTCCTAATTGTCATTAGCACTTATGCTTGTTCCACTTGACATTATGGACTACAATGTATTATCCTTGACATTTTTCGTAAGTGCATACGTATAGTCATCTTGACTTTCCTTATGTCTTGATGTGAGTATAATCTTGCTATATTAAACTTAGAAAACCTCACTGCACTAGTCATCTTGACTTATATATCTTTGATGCTTAGGTGAGATTCCCACATACCTATCTGATATAGATCATATTCAAATTCACATAGTTATACTAGTGTGCATTGTATGATCTTGCGACGCTACCAATAACGCTTGATGATGATTATTAGAGTCTAGTGGCTTTGTAACCTTGCAAGTAAACCACTTTTCATAGTAGCTTGCATTCTTAAGTTCATGACAGTTTAGTTTTGCATCTTGCATATGGAGAGAGCTCTCCTTTCATCTTTCATGGACTTGTTGGTCAACTGCACTCACCTTTCACTTTTTCTTGATCATGTCTTTCGCTCCTTGTCTTTCACATCACATCATTTTCCTATCATCACAAGGGGTTAATCTTATCATCATATCTATATCATAAAGAGATAATTTTCAAAAACATGAGTCTATATCATAAAAGATGAGAACTAAACATACATCTATGAGAGAGATTATACATGAGCATACATAAGCATACATCATACATTTGAGCAATATAACAAGATAATATAAAACTGAAACATCCATCACAAGTGGGATAAATACACAAGATATATTGTAAATTCAGTAAATCTCACATATATATGAATGTCATGATGCAAAATACAATGTGGGATCCAAAATTTGGATAATGTCCCAGGATATGTCTATATATCTCACACCCTAGACCTAAGTCTGACTCCCTCCATCATGTGGTGGTGGTGGAGGTGGTGCTACTGCTTTGTCTGGTACCATGTCAAATCTCCCAGCCCTCGCAGAGTAGAGTGGTGCTCACTGTGCTCTGGGTACGGCCTATCGTCCCTCTATCAGGGTTTGATCATAATATACCTACGCCAACAAATAATCATGTCAATTTTCATCATCTGGAAACATTATACTAAAAGATTATTTATAGACATGATTATACTCATAGGATCCTCGTGGCTAGGTACTCGTAGAATCTGATAGACATCCTCTAGTGTAATGGATGCCTCTCCAGTTAGCAAGTGAAAGGTATTATGCTCACTGTGCCATCTCTCAGCCAAAGCTATCAGCAAATTGTGGTTTGCTTGTATATCAGGCACATGCAGCAAATATCTGAAACCCATATCCCACAAGTCTGCTCATCCTGGATCATCAAGTTCTAAGATGCCACACAATCCCACTACTCTCAGGACTCTAATGATTAGTGCTTGGAAAGACTCCTCCAAGCCATAAACCCCAAAACCAGATGTCAGAACATATCATGATGGATGATTAAAATCAGTACAAGTCATAACAAATGCAAAAAATTGTTAATATGATTTAGAACAACAGAGAGGGGGGGGGGGGGGGGGTGAATCAGTTGTTCTCAGGTCCAAATGTATAAAACAAACTTCATAAAATTTTCCTTAAATCAAATCTAACAACCAAAACCAACTCAGTCATCACTGATTCAATAATAGAAACATATAACATTGTAGTCCACTACCCAGCTATATCTAACTTGTCAAACACAAAAATATCTAAATCAAAATATTCACACAAGCATTGACACTAGGATTTATAGGGAAAACCCAATCAGGGGAAAACCACTTTGTAACATGCTACTATTATTTTCACTCTTCTGAAGTGAGATCATTTAAAAGCCAACCCTATCAAAGGTTACAATACACACTGTTAGTTGTGACCCGGTTAAAGGATTTCAATCACTTTGTTAGAAGTGAGCCTTGTTATAGGACTTACATACAATCCATTAGAATGCAACCTTGTTCAAAGGATTTAAACATATGGCTGTTAGGTTAACTTCTGTTAAAAGGATTTTGACTGTTACAATGGTTAGAAAGTAGTAGCAGTATTGATCTAAAAAATATACAACTCACTTTGTAAATATCAGATCCAATTCCGTACACAAATGCCGGTTTACTAACTTTGAAACTTTGCCATCTCCATCTCTGATCTCCTTGGAACTTTTCTTCAAGCAATCACCACACTTCTCCTTCATCCTTTTCTGCTTATACAGTCAATAAAATCTACTGATCTTCCAGCATCCTCTGTTCACCCATGCACACACATACCTAATGCTTAGGTTCCCTTAATACTTCCTCAATTAGGTTAACTCATCTTTTTCCACTCAATCTCCTTCGTAGATCTTAGGGTTAGGTCAGATTCATTGAATCTACCTGCTTTATGTTCTTTGGCTCCTTTTCTAGAAACATCTCAAATCTCTTAAAGATTTACAATAAAACATTTTTTAATGCATTAAATGCTTTCAAATAATCAATAAATAAAGTCAACATGTTTTACATAATCCAAGAATTCAACAATGTTAGCTCCAAATATGAATTCTCTTCAAATATAAAAATATTGATTCTTGGTCAATACTATGATCAACTACTCGGTCTTCATGTAGAAAGCTTAGTCATTACTAAAAATCTTTCCTTGGCTTAAACTGTCTTACTCAAAAATTAACTGATGTTCGGTCGACACTAGAATTTTGCTCGGCATACACTGACTCAGTTGACACTAACATCACTCGGCTTGAACATGATTTCTCTATTTTTTCTCAGTCAAGCCTACTAGTTTAGTCTTCAATCTTACTAAGATAAACAATACATTGTCTCATCATTGTACAACATAGTCAAGTACACTTTGTAGTATCAAGATAACTCAACCTTTCCTTAGGTGCTATTGTTACCAACCTTGCCTATCCGCTTAGCAACACTCACATAGATATAGAACTTTCCTAAGTAGCAACAGTCTTATTAGTTAAGATTTGACATTAATGACAACACAATAATTTCTTTAATTGTAGTTTCTAACAATCTCCCTCTTTGGCATTGATGGCTATACCATATGATATCACCTGAATAACACATGGATTACCAACCAATCCAAAAACTTATCTGTCCATTAGAATTTTTTTTTTAATATCCTTATCTTCATTCTGATTCAAAATCTATAAGCCTCACTTCTGTGACTGTCAGAAATATCCATATTTCCCTCTATCTTGATCCTTCATTTCAATTCACATCTCCTTACTTTTCCTTTTAGTGTCATGTATTATTATATCATCTTAGTTCATCTCCCTCTTTGACAAAAATGCCAAAACAACAACTAAAACATACATCCATCAGATGTAGATAATATCTGTGTAGCTCAGTGTTTCTCCCTCTATCATCTTACTTATGACTGATTCCTTGTCTTTGCTCTTCTTCACAACTCTAGGCCAGTCCTAAAGTGTGACAATCTTCTACATCAATCTGTCAGATATTTTGTTGTAGTATATTTGATGCAGTTCTCCTAGCTTAACTAGGCAGCCTCAGTTAGGGGAAGGACCCCTAATTGACTTTTGAAATACTCATGTGCTTCTTTAGTTAAAGCTTTAGTGAATATGTCTGCCAATTGTTCCTTTATATTTACATATTCCATTCAGACTTCTTTGTCTTGTACCAATTCTCTCAAGTAGTGATACTTGATTGCTATGTGCTTGGTCTTAGTATGCATCACTGGATTCTTAGAAATGTTGATAGAACTTGTGTTGTCATAGAAAATAACAACAGGTTCAGTGATTTCTTCTTTCATGCCTACCAACAATTGTTTTATCCATACCAAATTTGAACAGTTTACTATAGCAGCAATATACTCAGCTTCAATAGTAGATTGGGAAAAGCAATTTTGTTTCTTGCTCATCTAGGAGACTAATCTCTATCCAAGAAAGAAAGCTCCACCACTAGTACTCTTTTTGTCATCTACATTTCCTACCCAATCAACATTTGTATATACTCTTAGTTCAAATCTTTCATCCTTCTTGTAATATAGCCCATAGTTAGCAGTCCCTTTCAAGTATCTTAGAATTCTTTTTACTGCCATCATGTGTGCTTCCTTAGGATTGGCATAGAATCTTGCCACAATCCCAATAGCTAGAGCAGTATCTGGTCTACTATGTACAACATACTACAATTTTCTAATCATGGATCTATACAAAGTCTCGTTCACTTCTACAGCATCATCATTCTTAGATAACTTTTGTCCAATAGTCATAGAAGTACTTACTGGTCTAAAATCTTCCATCCCAAAAAATTTTAGTATTTCATTAACATACTTAGACTATGTAATGAAGATTCCTTTCTTCATCTGATATACTTGTAAACCAACAAAGAATTTGATCTCACCAAACATGCTCATTTCAAATTCAGTTTGCATTTCATTTGCAAATCTTTTACACAAAGCATCTTGTTCACCCAAAATAATATCATCCACAATTCTTTTTGCCAACAGGATACCTTAACCTTCTTCATCTTTCATGTACAGATTGCTTGTGTCATTTGTTCTTGAAAATCCAATCTGTATCAATTAGTTATGCAATCTCTCATACCATGCTCTAGGAGCTTGTTTTAATCCATATATTGCTTTGTTCAATTTTCATACCATGTGTCTTTGTTTGGATCAATAAAACCTTCTCGTTGTTCTATGTAAACTTATTCTTCTAGTATACCATTTAAGAATGTAGACTTGACATCCATTTGATAAACCTTGAAATCTTTATAAGCAGCATATGCAAGTAGAGTTCTTAATCCTAACAATCTAGCTATAGGGGAAAATGTCTCCCCATAATCTATTCCTTCTTCTTGTGTGTAGCCTTTGCATACCAGCCTAGCTTTGTTCCTAGTTATTTCGCCTTTTTCATTCAACTTATTCCAGAACACCCAATTTTTTCCTATAACATTTTTTTTTTCAAGTCTCAACACTAGAGTCCAAGTATCATTCTTTTATATCTAGTCTATTTCTTCATTCATTGCTTGTATCCAGTCTTCATTTTCTAATACCTCTCTAGTTGACTTAGGTTCAAATTCACATAGTAAACATGTTGGATCCATTGTTTTACTTCTGGTCAGAATTCCAGTATGTTTGTCTCCAATTATCTGTTCAGGCTTGTGATGTCTTCTTAAATATTTTTCCAAAATAGGTTCAGCTCTTCTCTCCTCTATTTTATCAGGTTCCTCAACAAGATTTTCAGATTTAGCTTCTGAATGCTCAGCAACCTCTTCCTAATACTCAGTAGCATTATCTTGTCGCTCGACATGTTCTTGTTCTCTTTCGGTACTATTTTCCTGATGCTCGACAACCTCTTCTTGTCACTTGGCATTGCTTACCCGAGACTCAACATCAGGTGTAAGTCTGTTACTTGCCTCTTCTTCTTCTTCAATATACACAAAAGATCTATAATCTTCTGGTTCTCTTTTGCTATCAACTTCATTTCTTTCTGCATACTCATCAACTTTTACATTCACACTTTCCACAATTTTTTTAGTGTTAGAGTTCAAACACTTATAAGCTTTACTTTTTGTGGAATACCCTAGGAATATGCCTTCATCACTTTCAACATCAAACTTTCCATTCCTATTGTCTTTTAATATGTAGCACTTTCTTCCAAAGATTCTAAAGTATTTAACACTTGGTGCATGCCCATACCATAATTCATAGGGTGTTAGATTTGTACCTTTCTTGATATGTACCTAGTTAAGAGTGTAGAAAGTTGTACTTATAGCTTCTTTCCAATATTTCTATGCCACATTCTTTTCAATCAACAATGTCCTTGCACAATCCAAGATAGATCTATTTCTTCTCTTTTCTATACCATTCTGTGGAGGTGTTCTAGATGCAGACATTTATCTTTTTATTCCTCTTTCATTGCAAAATAGATTGAATTCATTTGATGTAAATTATCCACCTCGGTAAAATCTAAGATATTTTAGGTTCCTACCTGTCTCCTTCTCAACCTTAGCCAAATACCACTTAAAGCATTGAAAAGTGTTAGATTTTTCTTTTAAAAAAATTACATGCATCATCCTGGTATGATCATCAACAAACAAGATAAAATATCTAGCACCACAATAACTTTGTACACCCATAGCTCCACAAAGGTCAGTATGAACCAAATGTAAAATGTTATCAGAAGTAAAGGATTTTCTCTTAAAACTTGACTTTGTCATTTTTCCTAACTGACATTCCTTGCACATCACATTCTCAGGTTTCTTCAATCTAGGTAGACCTCTTACTTTCTTCTTCTTACTTATTTCTACCAGATTATCAAAGTTAACATGACATAGCCTCTTATGCCATAACCAAATGTCATCAAGTTGTGCAACCATACATGCTTTCATTAGATAGGTCAAGATAGAAAAAATTACCTCTAGTCTGTTCTCCACTTTCAATTAGTTCACCATTAGCATCAAATATTTTAGCTTTCTTGTGATGAAATTCCATCGGGTAACCAGTGATTTTGAGTTGTGCAACACTTATCAAATTCTAGTTTAGACCTTTAACCCAATATGCATTTTCACAAGAGATCTTATCAGTCAATTTAATCAAACCTTTTCCTCTAACAGGACATGGTGCATCATTACCAAATTTTACACTTTTTCTATAATGATGTAAGGTCTCAAACTTACTGTTGTCACCAGTCATGTGATGTGAACAACCACTGTCAATAATCCATTTTTCATTCTTGTTCATGTAGGAGATCAATACAATTTTCTCATCCTCATCAGATTCATCTTTCATTGCAACATAGACTACCTCAATTTCAAAATCATCACTATCAGTGTCAGTTTTTTCTTGAACAATGTAACAAGATTTCTTACGTTTTCCTTTCTAGTCTTTGTACCTTCGGTAGTTCTATCATCTCTTCTATCTTTGTGTTTGCATTTTCTTTCTTCATCTTTATCATTCCTATTAGGACATCTAGCAGCTATATGACCAACTTTGTTACATGCAAAATATATAATAGGGAGTTTACCTTTATATTTTCCTTTTCCCCTTCTCAGGCTTCTAGCCATAAGAGCTTCTAGATCTTCAAGTTCTTCATCAGAAGTGTCACTGTCACTATCACTTTCACTGATGCATCTTTCTTTCTCTTTCTTTAGCTTGTTTAGAACTAATTGTGACTTAAAAGCATATTCAACATTACCAATACTACCAACAGTGAAGTTATCATAGTTAGAGAGTTCAAAAGTAGCTTGCCAACCAAACTTTCCAAAGTAAGCACATTTGTAGAGTTACATCTAGATGCCTGAATAGCTAAGATCTTAATAGCATTTATAGACGTAGAGTTCATAGTACTTTACCAATTATAGTTTCATCCTCAATAGTCCCACTTTCTCCTCTAATAGCATTCACAAATTTTTTTAGTCTACCACAATATTGTGCAATGTTCTCACCTTCTTGCATTTTCATTTCATCAAACTTACCTCTGAGACTCTCAACCTTAGCTTTTAGTACATTTATGTCACCACCATAGATCTTTGCAAGAGTGTCCCACATCTCCTTAGCTCTTGTGCAATCCTTAATGTCCTCAAATTCTGGATAGCTTAGGGCAGATGCAATTTCTAACATTGCCTAATTATGTTCTTGCTTAGCTCTCATTTCTTTGGCATTCAAAGGTGCGACAAGTGAGACATAGTCATTCTCAATGTAGTACTTTGAAAAACCATCAATATCGACTAGATGCAACTTCATCAAATGTTTCCATGTAAGGAACTTTTCCTTATTTATCTTCGGTACCTCCTTCTTATACATCCTGATCATTTGCTTCAAGCCCTTTTAAACTTGATTTCTGTAAACACCAATAATAAGCAACACAGCTCTGATACCAATTGTTAATATGATTTAGAACAACATAGAGGGGGGGTGAATCGGTTGTTCTCAGGTCTAGATGTATAAAACAAACTTCAAAAACTTTTCCTTAAATCAGATCTAACAACCAAAACCAACTCGGTCATAACTGATTCAATAATAGAAATATATCACATTGCAGTCCACTGCCCAGCTATATCTAACTTGTAAAACATAGAAATGTGTAAACTAAAACATTCACACAAGCATTGACACTAGGATTTATAGTGGAAACCCAATCAGGGAAAAACCACTTTGTAACATGCTACTATTATTTTCACTCTTCTGAAGTAAGCTCGATTAAAAGCCAAACCTATCAAAGGTTACAATACACACTATTAGGTGTGACCCAGTTAAAGGATTTGAATCACTCTGATAGAAGTGAGCCTTGTTATAGGACTTACATACATTCCATTAGAATGCAACCTTGTTCAAAGGATTTAAACATATGACTTTTAGGTCTATCAGAAATAGGGAATACTGAGAGGGGGGGTGAATCAGTATTCTACAAATTTTATCTTTTTCCCAATTATGGATATAATAGATTATCTTTATACATGCATAACATAAGAAGCTAAACAACATGCATAGCAATAAAACTAAAGAACTCATACACATTATTTGTTCTCGAGGAAACCTTGGTGAAGGGAAAACTTTGGTGGGGATGGTACCCACAAAGATCCACTAATCAAAAGTATCCTGTTAAGGATGTTGACCCTATTATTAAGAGTCTATTACAAGCATATAGTGTATCAGTCCTAATTAAGGGACTATAGGCCTTGTTAGAAGCCTCAACCCTGTTAGGAGTTGGTAGTACAAAATGTGATTACCAGATGAGCCCACTACCCAAATAAGTAATGTACAATATAAACTGATTACAAAAGAAGGTTAAGGTATATAACCTTATACTACTTGCATCAATATCTCTTCGTTGCTCTTTCACTATCGCTATTACATATGCATCATATATTTCGCATCATTCCACTACTTCATTACATCACATCACTACTACTTCTCTTCTTACAATCACAATTACATTTATACAAATAACTTTATCCAAGGGTTAAAATCTAGGATGTCGTACCTTTATATTGTTAATTCATTATTTTGATAAAAAAAAATCCCTTAACTCATTACCAATTTTGTCTTAATATTCTATCCTATCGGCTTGACACTGTCTTTAGTAGAACTCTCATAACTTGTTTCGTACATGCCATACTGACTTGCGCTATGAGATGGGTCTTCAATAGTCATCATAAAGTCTATGTTCAAGTGCACAAGCACTAAACTTCCTCTAGTCAACATCGTAAACAAAAATTGTGTCCAAGTTCACTGGTAAAAATACTGTCTGATACTTAGACAATTTCATATTGTGCTTTGTCATATTAGCTCTGTAACCTGTGTGATCTTCATGTAGATCATATGTTTCCATAATGAAAACATCTATGTAATCAACTCAGCCAAATTTCCAACAAGGTCAACCTCTGTTAAAAGGATTTTGACTATTACAATGGTTAGAAAGTAGCAGCAGCATTGATCTAAAAAATATACAACTCACTTTGAAAATATCAGATCCAATTCTGTACACAAATGCTAGTTTAATGACTTTGAAACTTTTTCATCTCCATCTCTAATCTACTTGAAACTTTTCTTCTAGCAATCACCACACTTCTCCTTTAGCCTTTTCTACTTATACAGTCAATAACATCTATTGATCTTCTAGCATGCTCTGTTCACCCATGTACACACATACCTAATGCTTAGGTTCCCTTAATACTTACTGAATTAGGTTAACTCATCTTTTTCCACTCAATCTCCTTCATAGATCTTAGGGTTAGGTCAGATTCATTGAATCTACCCGCTTTATGTTCTTTGGCTCCTTTTCTAGAAATATCTCAAATCTCTTAAAGATTTACAATTAAACATTTTTCAGTGCATTAAATACTTTCAAAAATCAATAAATAAAATCAACACGTTTTACATAATCCAAGAATTCAACAATGTCAACTCCAAATCTAAATTCTCTTCAAATATAAAAATACTGATGCTCAATCAATATTGTGATCAACTACTCAGCCTTCATGTAGGAAGCTCAGTCATTACTAAGAATGTTTCCTTGGCTTAAACTGTCTTACTCGGCAATTAACTAATGTATGGTCTAAACTAGAATTTTGCTCGGCATACACTGACTTGGTCGACATTAACATCACTTGGCTTGAACATGATTTCTCTATTTTTGCTCAGTCAAGCCTACCAGTTTAGTCTTCAATCTTACTAAGATAAAGAATACATTATCTCATCATTGTACAACATAGTCAAGTACACTTTGTAGTATCAAGATAACTCAACCTTTTCTTAGGTGCTATTGTTACCAACCTTGCCTATCCCCTTAGAAACACTCAAATAGATATAGTACTTTCCTAAGTAGCAACAGTCTTATCAGTTAAGATTTGACATCAATGACAACACAACAATTGCTTCAATTGCAGTTTCCAACAAAATTGTCTAGACCCATGTTATATTGTTCAAATTAACACTATGTGATACTTTGTTACATAGTCATGCAATACTTTCACCCAATATGATAGTTCGCCCAATATCGCATGACATTTCATCAAGCATCGTAAAATGCTTTCTTGAAAGTGTTGGAAATTGAATTGAAACAATTGTTGTATTGTCATTCATGTCAAACCTTAATTGGTAAGACTGTTGCTACTTAGGAAAGTACTATATCTTTTTGAGTGTTGCTAAGGGGCTAAGAAAGGTTAGTAACAATAGCACCTAGGGAAAGGTTGAGTTATTTTGATACTATAAAGTGTACTTGACTATGTTGCACTATGATGAGATAATGTATTGTTTATCTTAGTAAGACTAAAGACTAAACTGGTAGGCTTAACCAAGCAAAGAATGGACAAATCATGTTTAAGCTGAGTGATGTTAGTGTCGACTGAGTTAGTATATGCTGAGCAAAATTATAGTGTCGATCGAGCGTCAGTAAATTGCCGAGGAAGATAGTGTAAGCCGAGGAAACAGTTTTAGTAACGACCGAGCATTCTACATGAAGACCGAGTGAACAATCACAGTATTGATTGAGCATCAACAATTTTATATTTGAAGAGAATTTAATTTTGGAGCCAACATTGTTGAATTCTTGGATTATGTAAAAGGTGTTGACTTTATTTATTGATTGTTTGGAAACATTAAATGCATTGCAAAATGCTTTATTGTAAATCTTTAAGAGATTTGAGATTATTTTAGAAAAGGAGCCGAAGAACATGAAGCGGGTAGATTCAATGAATCTGACCTAACCCTAAGATCTACGAAGAAGATTGAGTGGCAAAAGATGAGTTAACCCAATTGAGGAAAATATAAGGGAACTTGAGCATTTTGATATGTATGCACATGGAGAACAGAGAATTATGGAAGAGGAAAGTTTTATTGATTGAATAAGCAGAAAAGGCTGAAGGAGAATGGTGGTGATTGCTTGAAGAAAAGTTCTGAGCAGATCAAAGATGGAAATGGCAAAGTTTCAAAGTCAGTAAACCAACATTAGTGTATGGAATCAGATCTGATATTTGCAAAGTGAGTTGTATATTTTTTAGATAATATTGTTGCTACTTTCTAACCATTGTAATAGTCAAAATCCTTTTAACAGAGGTTGACCTAACAATCATATGTTAAATCCTTTGAACAAGGTTGCATTCTAATGGAGTGTATGTAAGTCCTATGACTAGGCTCACTTTTAACAAGATGATTGAAATCCTTTAACCGGGTCACATTTGACAGTGTCTATTGTAACCTTTGATAGGGTTGGCTTTTTACCGAGCTCGCTTCAGAAGAGTGAAAATAATAGTAGCATGTTACAAAGCACTTTTTCCCAAATTGGGTTTCCACTATAAATCCTGGTGTTTATACTTGTGTGAATGTTTAGATCTGAAAATTACTATGTTTTGCAAGTTAAGTTACAGCTAGGTAGTGGACTACATTGTTAGATGTTTCCATTATTGAATCAGTGATGACCGAGTTTGTTTTGGTTTTGGATCTGATTTAAGGATAAGTTTTTTTGAGATTGTTTTATACATGAAGACCTGAGAACAACTGATTCACCCCCCCTCTCTATTGTTCTAAATCATATTAACAATTGGTATCAGAGCTAAGTTGCTTATTATTAGTGTTGACAGAAATCAAGTTTAAAGGGGCTTGAAGAAAATGATCAAGATGTATAAGGAGGTACTGAAGCTGAACAAGGAAAACTTCCCTACATGGAAAATTTTGATGAAGCTGCATCTAGCCGGTATTGGTGACTCTACAAAGTACTACATTGAAAAAAGTTATGTCTCACCTATCGCACCTCTGACTGCTGAAGAAATGAGAGCTAAGTAAGAACATAATTAGGCAATGTTGGAAATTGCATCTGCCCTAAGCTATCCAAAATTTGAGGACATTTAAGGACTGCACAATTGCAAAGGATATGTGGGACACTTGCAAGGATCTATGGTGGTGACTTGAATGTGCTGAAAGCAAAGGCCGAGAGTCTTAGAGGTAAGTTTGATAAAATGAGAATGTGAGAAGGTGACAGTGACACTTCTAATGAAGACCTAGAAGATCTAGAAGCTATTATGGCTAGAAGACTGAGAAGGGGAAAAGGAAAGTATAAATGTAAACTCCCTATTATATGTTTTTCATGTAATAAAGTTGGTCATATAACTTCTAGATGTCCTGACAGGAAGGATAAAGATGATGAAAGGAAAAGAAAACACAATGACATAAAAGATGACATAAGCTATCGATGGAATAGAGACTACAAGGGAAAAGGTAAGAACTCTTGTTACATCATTGAAAAAGAGACTGACACTAATAGTGATGATTTTGAAATTGAGGTAGTTTATGTGGAAATGAAAGATGAATCTGATGAGGATGAGAAAACTGCATTGATATCCTATGTGAACAAGAATGATAAATGGATTATTGATAGTGGTTGTTCACATAACATGACTAATGAAAAAAATAAGTTTGAGACCTTACATCATTATAGAGGTAAAAGTGTAAAATTTGGTAATGATGCACCATCTCCTGTTAGAGGAAAAGGTTTGATTAAACTGACTGATAAGATATCTTGTGAAAATGCATATTGGGTTGAAGGTCTTAATTACAATTTGTTAAGTGTTGCTCAGCTTAACAAAACTGGTTACCGAGTGGAATTTCATCGCAAGCAAGCTAAAATATTTAATGCTACTGGAGAACTGATTGGAAGTGGAGATCAAACTAGAGGTAATTTATTCTATCTTGACCTATCTGAAGAAACATGTTTAATTTCACAACTTGATGATATTTGGTTATGGCATAAAATGTTGTGTCATGTTAACTTTGACAATCTGGTAGAGATAAGTAATAAGAAAAAGGTAAGAGGTCTACGTAGATTGAAGAAACCTGAGAATGTGATGTGCAAGGAATGCCAGTTAGGAAAAATGACAAAGTCAAGTTTCAAGAGTAAATCCTTTACTTCTGAAAACATTTTAGATTTGGTTCATACTAACCTTTGTGGACCCATGGGTGTACAAAGTTACTGTGGTGCTGGATACTTTATCTTATTTTTTGATGATCATACTAGGATGATGCATGTGATGTTTCTAAAAGAAAAATATGAAGCTTTTCAATATTTTAAGTGGTATTTGGCTAAGGTTGAAAAGGAGATAGGCAGGAACCTGAAATGTCTTAGATCTAACTGAGGTGGAGAATTTACATCAAATGAATTTAATCTATTTTGCAATGATAGAGGAATTAAAAGATAGATGTCTGCACCTAGAACACCTCCACAGAATGGTATAGTAGAAAGGAGAAATAGATCTATCTTGGATTGTGCAAGGACATTGATGATTGAAAATAATGTGGCACAAAAATATTGGAAAGAAGCTATAAGCACTGCTATCTACACTCTTAACTAGGTACATATCAAGAAAGGTACAAATCTGACACCTTATGAATTATGGCATGGACATGCACCGAGTGTTAAATACTTTAGAATCTTTGGAAGTAAGTGCTATATATTAAAAGACACTAGGAATGGAAAGTTTGATGCTAAGAGTTATGAAGGCATATTCCTAGGGTACTCCACAAAAAGTAAAGCTTATAAGTGTTTGAACTCTAACACTACCAAAATTGTGGAAAGTCTGAATGTCAAAATTGATGAGTATGTAGAAAGAAATGAAGCTGATAGTAAAAGAGAACCAGAAGATTATAGATCTTTTGTGTACATTGAAGAAGAAGAAGAGGCAAGTAACAGACTTGCACCTGATGCTGAGTCTTGGGTAAGCAATGCCGAGCGACAGACAGAAGTTGCTGAGTGTCAGGAAAAAAGTGTCGAGGGAGAACAAGAACATGCCAAGCTATAAGAAAATGTTGTTGAGTATTAGGAAGATGTTTCTGAGCATTTTGAAGTTGAATTTGACAATCTTGTTGAGGAACATGATGAAATAGAGGAGAGCACAGTTGAACTTGTTTTGGAAAAAATTGTAAGAAGACATCATAAGCCTGAACAAATAATTGGAGACAAAGATACTAGAATCCAGACCAAAAGTAAGACTAAGGATCGAACATGTCTACTATCTGAATTTGAACTGAAGACAACTAGAGAAGCATTGGAGAATGAAGACTGGATACAAGAAATGAATGAAGAAATTGACCAGATTGAGAAGAATGATACTTGGACTTTGGTGCCGAGACCTGAAAACAAAAATATTATAGGAACAAAATGGGTGTTTCGAAATAAGATGAATGAAAATGGTGAAATCACTAGGAATAAAGCTAGGCTGGTATGCAAAGCCTACACACAAGAAGAAGGAATAGATTATGGGGAGACATTTGCCCCCGTAGATAGACTAGAAGGAGTAAGAACTCTGCTTGCATATGCTACTTATAAAGATTTCAAGGTCTATCAAATGGATGTCAAGTCTGCATTTTTGAATGGTATACTAGAAGAAGTTTACATAGAACAACCATAAGGTTTTATTGATCCAAACAGAAGACACATTGTGTGAAAACTGAACAAAGCATTATATGGATTGAAGCAAGCTCCCAGAGCATGGTATGAGAGGTTGCACAACTACTTGATACATATTGGATTTTCAAGAAAAAATGACACAAGCAATCTATACATGAAGGATGAAGAAGGTAAAGGTATTTTGTTGGCAAAAAATTTTGTTGATAACATTATTTTTGGTGGACAAGATGCATTATGTAAAAGTTTCTCAAATAAAATGCAAACTGAATTTGAAATGAGTATGTTTGGTGAGATCAAATTCTTTGTTGGTTTACAAGTATATCAGAGGAAGAATGGAATTTTCATTACACAGTCTAAGTATGTTAATGAAATACTAAAAACTTTTGGGATGGAAGATGCTAAACCAGTGGGAACTCCCATGGTTACTGAACAAAATTTATCTAAGAATGATGATGCTACAGAAGTAAATCAAACTTTGTACAGATCCATGATTGGAAAATTGTAGTATGTTGTACATAGCAGACCAAATATTGCATTGGCTATTGGGATTGTGGAAAGATTCTCTGCCAATCCTAAGGAAACATATAGTATGGCCGTGAAAAGAATTATGAGATACTTGAAAGGAACTACTGACTATGTTCTATATTATAAGGATGAAAAATTTGAACTCCAAGTTTATACAGATGCTGATTGGGCAGGGAATGTAGATGACAAAAAGACTACAAGTGGTGGAGCTTTCTTTCTTGGACAAAGATTAGTCTCCTGGACAAGCAAGAAACAAAATTGCATTTTCCAATCTACTGCCGAGGCCAAGTATGTTGCTGCTGCAGTAAATTGTTCAAACTTGGTATGGATAAAATAATTGTTGATAGGCATGAAAGAAGAAATCACTGAACCTGTTGTTATTTTCTATGACAACACAAGTGCTATCAATATTTCTAAGAATCCAGTGATGCACACAAAGACCAAACACATTGCAATCAAGTATCACTACTTGAGAGAATTAGTACAAGACAAAGAAGTCTGAATGGAATATGTGAATACAAAAGAATAATTAGTAGACATATTCACTAAAGCTTTACCTAGAGAAACTCATGAGTATTTGAGAAGTCAATTAGGGGGTCTTCCCCTAACTGAGGCTACCTAGACAAGCTAGGAGCACTGCATCAAATGTGCTACAACAGAACATTTGACAAATTGATGCAGACAATTGTCACACTTTAGGGCTGGCCTAGAGTTGTGAAGAGAAGCAAAGACAAGGAATTGGTCATAAGCAAGATGACAAAGGGAGAAACACTGAGTTGCACAGATATTATCTACATCTAATGGATTTATGTTTTATTTTCTTCTTTGGCATTTTTGTCAAAGAGGGAGAAGAAACTGATATGATAACACATGATGCTGAAAAGTAAAGAGGGAAATAAACTGCTGAACTAATGGGAGATGAACTAATGGAATTGAAGATAAGGATGATGAACTAAAATAAAGAATCAAGATAGAGGGAGTTCTAAATACTTTTGACTGTCACAGAAGTGAGGCTTACAAGATTCTAAATCAAAATGAAGCTAAGGATATTATAAATAATTTTCTGATGGATAGATAAGATTTTGGATTGGTTGGTAATCCATGTGTTATTTAGGTGATATCATATGGTGTTTTCATCAATGCCAAAGTGGGAGATTGTTGGAAACTAAATTGAAACAATTGTTGTATTGTCATTAATGTCAAACCTTAATTGGTAAGACTGTTGCTACTTAGGAAAGTACTATATCTTTTTGAGTGTTGCTAAGGGGCTATGCAAGGTTGGTAACAATAGAACCTAGGGAATGGTTGAGTTATCTTGATACTACAAAGTGTACTTGACTATGTTGAACTATGATGAGATAATGTATTATTTATCTTAGTAAGAATGAAGACTAAACTGGTAGGCTTAACTGAGGAAAGAATGGAAAAATCATGTTTAAGTCGAGTGATGTTAGTGTCGACCAAGTTAGTATATGCCGAGAAAAATTATAGTGTCAACCGACCATCAGTAAATTTCCAAGGAAGACAGTGTAAGCCGAGGAAATAGTTTTAGTAACGACCGAGTGTTCTACATGAAGACCGAGTGAACAATCATAGTATTGACCGAGCATCAACAATTTTATATTTGAAGAGAATTTAATTTTGGAGCCGACATTATTGAATTCTTGGATTATGTAAAATGTGTTGACTTTATTTATTTATTGTTTAGAAGCATTAAATGCATGTTAAAACATTTTATTGTAAATCTTTAAGAGATTTGAGATGATTCTAGAAAAGGAGCCGAAGAACATGAAGTGGGTAGATTCAATGAATCTGACCTAACCCTAAGATTTGTGAAGGAGATTGAGCGGAAAAAGATGAGTTAACCTAATTGAGGAAAGTATAAGGGAACCTGAGCATTTTGATATGTATGCACATGGAGAACAGAGAATGCTGGAAGAGGAAAGTTGTATTGACTGAATAAGCAGAAAAGGCTGAAGGAGAATGGTGGTGATTGCTTGAAGAAAAGTTTAGAGTAGATCAGAGATGGAAATGGAAAAGTTTCAAAGTCAGTAAACTAGCATTAGTGTATGGAATCAGATCTGACATTTGCAAAGTGAGTTGTATATTTTTCAGATAATACTACTACTACTTTCTAACCATTATAACAGTCAAAATCCTTTTAACAGAGGTTGACCTAACAGTCATATGTTAAATCCTTTGAACAAGGTTGCATTCTAATGGAGTGTATGTAAATCCTATGACTAGGCTCACTTTTAACAAGGTGATTGAAATCCTTTAACTGGGTCACATTTGACAGTGTGTATTGTAACCTTTGACAGGGTTAGCTTTTTACTGAGCTCACTTCAGAAGAGTGAAAATAATAGTAGCATGTTACAAAGTGGTTTTTCCCAAATTGGGTTTCCACTATAAATCCTGGTGTTTATACTTGTGTGAATGTTTAGATCTGAACATTACTATGTTTTGCAAGTTAAGTTACAGCTAGGTAGTGAATTGCATTGTTATATGTTTCTATTATTGAATTAGTGATGACCGAGTTTGTTTTGGTTTTGAATCTGATTTAAGGCTCATTTTTTTAAAGATTGTTTTATACATCAGGACCTGAGAACAACTTATTCACCCCCCCTCTTTATTGTTCTAAATCATATTAACAGAAAGGTCATGCGATATTTTCTTAGCTTACAAAGTATCACACGATACAATGTATAACTGGTGTGCGATACTTTAAAAGTATCACATGACATTTCACATTTGTAAAATTTGAAATATTTCAAAAAAATTAAAAAAATGTGTTTAAATGCTCATCAATGACTCAAAAAGCAATTTTTTTCTAAAAAGTTACCGGGGCACCATAGTGAGGGGGCCGATTGTGCAACCCATCACGCTCGAATCGATGTGTCTGGACTAGAATCACTGCTTGTTGGGCCATAATCTCTCTCTGAGCTCTAAAAATTCTCAAATCACAATAAGACAAATGATTTTGAAAAGGACCCTTTTTGCCCCTTATATAGCATTTTGACTTTTTGACCTATTTTTCAAAACATCTCAAAATTTTGTGAAAATTGCACCCCTGGCTAATTTTGATGTCCCAGATCCATTTTTGGGATTGAAATTGAAATCTGAGTTCATCTTGATAGTCAAAATAACATTTCAAAATTTCTCCTTCTTCTACGCAGTTGGTTGACAGTTTGAGGCTTGATCCTTCGATCTTTGTTGGGGCATCTTCATTTCTTCATCCTTGTTACCCAATTTTCCTGTTCCATACAAATTTGGCTGGTTTGAACTCCATTGCAAGGTCTACATATTTTACCTTGTTGAGCCCTTGAAATTTTCATGGCCCTGTATCTTGTTCTCTGGTCTCTGTAATTATTTAGCTCCCTGGTCTGCAAGCTATTAGTTTGAAAATCTAGTCGTTGGTGACAAAGGCCCTAAAAGCCCTATGCCCTATTCTAATTCACAATTACTCTTTTGGGCCACTTAATTGATTTATAAAGCATGTGCTTTATTTTTATCACCTGTGGAGTCATGTTTTCATGTCTTTTATGCTAGGCTAGTCCCCATTTAATATTTCCCTAAGTCCTTACCGCCTGGCTCTTTAATTTTTCCTCAGCCTCGACGCCTTTCTTTGCTAGGCCCAGCTCTCCATTGAAGCTTAATCAGATAGTTGGCGTATCTTCTCATAGAGACCTTTTGACACATGAGATCTTATGCTAGTCATTGATTCTTCTTTGTAACTCAACCTTTCAAATAGGCGGGTCCACTGCCAGTTGTCCGAGGTGGTTGTTTCTGATTGGTCAAAGGCCTGGTGATGTGGTGCCATGTCAAAGTGGGCCTAGTGTGTTGTCTTTCTTGAAGATCTACGCCTATCATATGAACACATGGAATATTCTTGGCCCATGTGATCATACACCAACCATTGATCTTACTTTATCTCTAGGCCCTATCAGGTGGGCCCTCTTGTTTCGACGTGCTCGCATTTCATTGGCTGCCTAGATTATGATATGGAAACCTATCAGTGGTCCCATGGTCTTTGGCTTATGAGGTAGTTTAAGATTTGAGCAAGATCTATGATTTTCGTTATACCATTGAAATAATATGCATGATCTTTAGCATCACGGTATAACGACAACCGTCTGATGAAATATTTAGTATGCCGTGGGTCCAATGTGTTACCTAGCACTGACATGCTTGATTCTTATTAGCTACTAGGTAGAATAGTTGGCACTTGTCAGTGGGTATAGTTGTCAGAGAATCCATAGAGTTGATGAAGATCTATGGTTGTCATGTGATCGCAAGGGATCTTCTGAGCCCATGTGATCATGTGACCACCGTCCGATGCAGAGTCAAGATTCTTTCTTAAGTGAGGTTCCAGTCATGCTGAAGTGTTCACTTTTCATTGGCCAAAGGCTGGTGATGTGGCATTTGACTTTTCAAAGAGGCTTGCGACTATTTCAAGAATGATCTAGGCCATTCATCTGCCAGGAAAGGATAATATAATGTTTTTTTTGGGCCTTTTTGAAGTTCAAATTTTATATTTTGTAAAAAAGAGAGTTCAGCTTTCTAAGAAGTTATTTGAGGCATTCTTTCTGCCCTCTGGCTTCTGCAATTGTAACCTTTCATTGACTATTTAGATATTGCAAAGTGTATTGTGACATTCTTTCATGTCCCCTATACCTTCTTGTCTGAATTTTCTCTTAATGAATTTAATGTATGTATTTTTTCAATAGTATCTTAGGGTTCTTGATCCCTCTTTCTTTCTGCAATTTATGTGTATACCTGTGAATGATTTGATTTGAATTCTCTTATGGGTATACTTCCATCCCTGGCAATCTGTCTCATTCTTATACCCAATTGCAGAGGTGAATGTCTATTTCCAGGTTATAGTTTGTGTCTAAGTTCTTAGGAGTGGTATTGCCTTGTGAAATTCTCTCTTTCCCTACATAGCATCTCTCTATTGTAGACCCTTCTATAAATTATTGATGCAAGCCTATTTAGTGAGTTGTGATCTCCTAGACCTAAGCTTACGTACTAATTTCATCCTCTATACTATGATTCATACCATATTTTCGGTGTATCACCTAGTAGGTAGTTTGCTTTCAGTCATTTCCCTTCAAGCATCTTCTATCCCTTTCCCCTCAAAGATTTACTTTCCTGTTAGAAGCAAATTAAGGTGATTATCCAAGAGGAACCAGCCTAGAATCTGGAGGTCTCATCTTAGTTAGCATAGGTCCCACAACCTAGAGATGATTCCCATGTTATACTAGGTTATCAAGACCAAGAGAGATTGAAACAAGGGTATAAAATTAGTGTATAACATTTTTGGCATGCCCGGTGGGACCAAGGTTTAGATTTATGTTAAAGGTGTTGTTATAAGTCCAAGGATTCAAATTCAAAGATACCTCACCTTGGGTGTAGCAATTCTGACAACAAAAGAGGTTCATTTTGAAAAGATTATGCTATCTCTGATATACTGACTGCATAATACAAGCTTTTAGAAGTTTTTCTATCAAGTATATCTGGTGACTCCATTGATTTCATAGATCCAGGCTAACTTGTTCAAAGTTTATGAGAAAGATTGAGACTAGAAGCTCAAAGCCTATTGAATTTTCAAAGTTACCCTTAAAAAGAGGCTAAAATGGTAGATCAACTCAGAGAACATCTCCTGCAAGAAGAGTGCAGTCTACACCTCTTGATACTTCAAAAAGGACATCTTTAACCTTTCATCTCAAAAGAAGAGGAAGATCTCTAACTAGAGATCTAGAAGAAGATTCAAATCTAGCATCAAATACAACTCACATAGTTGCTACTCAGCAAGTTTCACTCCCTACAATGGCTAGACAATTTGCTTTTTTGCCTTTCAGCCAAGGGAGTCCATTAGTCTTTGCCCAACATCATGATGTGCCCTTGGTGGCACTAAAGAGTACCTAATTTCACAGGTGAAGGACAAACTACAGAATTTGAGCATATAAGAGATGTGACTACTATCTGCAGTATACATAATATAACTCAAGAAGATGTGGCCACCAAATTATTAGTAGCCTCTCTCAAAGGTAAGGCTCTTGAATGGTTTAGAACTTTAACTATTGGTTCCATTACTTCATGGGATGAATTAGGAGATGCATTGAGTAAACATTTTGAGGATAAATCATACAATTTGTCTTTGGTTGAACAGTTGACAACCATTAAAAGAGACCCTCAAGAACAAATGATAGATTATAATAATAGATTTCTCAAGACATGGAATAGAATTCTAGTCTCGGGAAGGCCATCAGCTGACCATGCTTTCCTATATTTCTTGCAAAGTTTGAATGGTCAAATCTTTGTCATGATCCAATCTATGGGTGGTACCTCTTTACCCCAAGCTTTTGATACAACTGTCAGAGCTGAAAATTGTTTGATTCAAGCAGGTATGATAGCTAGAAGGCCACCCATGCCCATCTTTCCTAGCCTTTATCCCATTGCACCTCCACAAGTACCCCCATTTACCTCTTTTCCCACCATATTAGCACCTCAGGCTAGTACTAGCGGTCAAGAGCTAAAAATAAGTTTCTCTCAAGAGTTGCAAGAGTTGAAGAATAGTCAACAAACTAGTCAGCAAGAAATGACAAATTTGCTCCAAACTTTGACTAAAGAGGTCACAAACCTAAAGAGGCAAGGGCAAGGAATCAGACCACCCTTTTAGCCACAAGGCCAAAGTCCTAATCAACAATATCAGAATCAGGGACAGTCTTATCAACAAAATAGGCCACCATACCAAGGAGGTTATAAAGGAAAAAGAAAAAATTTTAATCAAAGACAATTCCAACCATACAACCCTACACCTCTCAATTCTGTGAATCGAGTTAGGGACATGGTCCCTAGTCAAAATAATATGGCTATGGACAATGAATGGTGTTTTCCTTGTAATCAGCCTCATAATCAGGCTACATGTTCAAATGGATGGATGAACCAAGCACTGATGGTTCAAAATGTCTCACAAGCTCAATCAGAGGTTTCTTATAGTGGATCAGTTCCTCAACAAGAACCACAAGATAATGAGGCTGCTCTTTTCAATTGGAAATAGTAAGATTTCAATGGATTCATTGGTGAACCTTCCATTGCTGCCAACAAAAGGTCAAAGAGGAGAGCTCAAGATATGGAGCGAGCGGACTCTGGGACCAAGGGCAGTACATCTGCTAAGCCAATACAACAAGCCACTCATATCACATTCAAGATGGCTCCTGTCATTACAAGCAACAAAGGCTAGACTCTCAAAGAGGTAGAGCCCATCACAGTAAAAGCACAACAAAGAGTACACACTGTGACACCTTTCAACATTGTAGACAACATGAAGAAGGTGAACATTACTATGTCTATGTGTGACTCTTTGGCTATTCTAGGGCAACCTAAGATTTTGAGGAAGGCTACGACTAAAATGACAACTCCTCAGCATACAAAAGAAGCTGCAAAGCTAGTATTGGTCAACACTAATCAATAAAAGGAGGCTCCAAGTTGCAACTCCAAAGGCAATACCACTCAAGGTAGGAACTCAAAACCACCTCCCTTTTATGTATCTTTAATTATTGGAAAATCCTTAGTACATAATTGTATGGTAGATAGTGGAGCTACTAGTACTGTAATGCCCAAAAAAGTGGCTGACCAATTAGGACTTAAATATGAACCCCTCCAAAACAAGGTTACACAACTTGATGGATTCTCAGTTAACACTATAGGTGTAGCCAAGGATACCAGTCTAATTCTTCATGCTAGTCCTAATTTCTCTAGCCTACTTGATATTTATATCATAGATCTCCCTGCTTTATTTGCTCTATGTCTGTCAAGGGAGTTTATAGCCAAAATAGGGGGCTACCTTTCTTCTGACTGGTCCCACATGCTTTCCACACAAGATATGGTACCAAGGTTACCATTAAATTAGAGTAATTAGCAGCACACCATATAGAGCCAAATGTATCCAATACCATCAATGCAAGCTGCCCTATATTTGATGACAGTGATTTCCCAACTATCAAAGAAGCAAACACTAAGATAGAAAGTATCCTTGATATTTTTCTAGATGAGCTAGAATCAAAAAAGGCTTTTGAAGCCCAAGAAAATGTTATTTGGGATGCTGGTTTGGGGAGTTATTTGATACAAGGAAGTGGATCCATAGAGCCATGTCTTCTCAAGGAAGACACTGATTTAGAGGATCAGAGCAATCAGGTTTGGGAATTGTTTTTTGATGGAGCTAGAAGTAGACATGGTTTCGGTGGTGGTGCTATGCTAGTGTCCCCAAAAGGAGAAAGATATTATATAGCTTTCAGATTCAGTTTCTCCTACACTAGCAACACTGCAGAATATGAAAGCCTAGTGAATGGGTTGGAGTGGGCTAGAAAAAGAGGGCTCAAGGCCTTAAAGTTTATGGTGATAGTGAGTTAGTAGTCAGCCAAGTGAGAGGGATAAGTGCAACCAAAAATGACACCTTGAGAGCATACAAACATAGAGTTTGGGATGCAATTGAAGACTTTTGTGCTTTCAATATTATTGCTATCCCTAGAAAACTAAATCAAAATGCAGATAGATTAGTTGCTATTGGGTCTCAAGATGACATCCACAATAGCATTTCAAAAGAAATAGACCAACAGCATATCAAAGTGATTGTCAAACCCTCTATCCTTGAAAATGATACTAATTGGCAAGTGTTTGACAATGATGAACAAATTCTACAATTCTTGTTTGAAGAAGATGTCTTCTCAAGATATAACCAAGATAGGCTATCACAAAACTATGGTGACCAAGTGATACAACTTAAGTCTAATAAGATGCCTAGAGGTCTTGTCACCTTAGAGACTGTCTTCAACAAGGATGATCAAGTTAAGAAGAATAAAGCTAGCCTGGTAGTTCAACAAGAACATTGTGTTGAATTAGAGTTGGAACTAGGTAAAAGTTTACAATTTGGAAAGGTAAACACTAATGTTGAAAAATAGGCTTATACCTAATTATTCAAAGAATTCAATGATGTTTTTGCATGGCAGTATGAAGACCTTAAAGGTTTTAATCCAGCCCTTGCTCAGGACACTATTGAACTAGAGCCTAAAGCCAAGCCGGTAAGACAAAAGCAAAGGCCTGTTAATCCCAAGCTTGAGCCACTTATGCATAAAGAAGTGCTCAAATTGATAGAAAGTGGTATCATCTACCCCATCAAACATACTAGTTGGGTTTCCAACCTTGTTCTTGTAAGGAAGAAGAATGGGGAATTGAGGTTATGTGTTGACTTCAAGGATCTTAACAGAGCCTCTTTAAAAGACCACCATCCATTACCCTCTATGGAGAAAATCTTACAATGTGTCTCTAGGTCTGAGAGATTTTCATTATTGGATGGCTATTTAGGATACAATTAGATTTTATTTAATGAAGAGGATCAATATAAGACTGCATTTACAACAAAGTGGGGAACCATGGCTTATCAAAAGATGCCCTTTGGTTTGTCAAATGTAGGTGCTACTTTCCAAAAGGTAATGGATATGGCCTTTAAAAGCCTCATGTACAAATTTGTACTGGTCTACTTAGATGACATAACTATCTATTCTAAACATGCAACAGATCATATCAGACATCTAAGGAAGATCTTTGAAAGGTGCAGAGAGTTTGGGATATCTCTTAATCCCAAGAAATGTGTGTTTGCAGTACATGAAGGAAAATGGCTGGGATATATAGTATCCAAGAAAGGAATCATAGTAGATCCTGAAAGGATTATAGCCATTCTAGAGCTACCATTGCCACATCATAAGAAAAGTCTCCAATCTTTCATAGGAAAGATTAATTTTGTGAGGCATTTCTTGCCTAATATTGTAGATTTATTGAAGCCTTTAACAACCATGTTAAAGAAGAGTTCAACTTTCAGCTGGACTAAAGAAGGAAAAATTAATTTCCAAGCTATCAAAGAGGCCTTGATAGAAGCTCCTACTCTGTTAAACCCAAATTTTAGTAAGGATTTTATCCTTTATTCTTATGGGGGTCATGATGCTATATCTACTATGTTGACTCAAGAAAATTCAGAAGGGTTGGAGTAGCCTATTGCTTTCTTTAGCAAAGGTTTAGAAGAATATGAACAAAGATACTCTTTTGTGAAAAAACATGTACTTGCTATGGTGAAGAGCCTTAAAAATTTTAGATATCTATTGACCCATAACAAGGTACACTTGAAAGTTACTCATCCAAGTGTTAAAGAATTTTTTCTTTCCAAGGACCTAAATGAAAAAAGAGTTGGTTGGATTACCAAGGTAATGGAATATGACATTGATGTCCAAACCACCAAGCTGGTTAGAAGAAGAGGTCTTTGTGAAGATTTGGCAGAGGATGAAAGTTCAAAGAAAATAGAACAAATAGATGCATCTCTGGTTATGCATTCTATAGAAGAACATGCCAAGGCATCAGGTTGGTTTCCTAATATAGTTCATTACTTAAAGATAGGGCTATGTCCTACAGGCCTAGATTCAGCAAAAAGAAGGTATTATAGGTTACAATCTATTCCTTTTGTGCTGATAGATGAGGTTCTTTTTAGAAAGGATCACAATGGTGTCCTTTTAAGATGTATTGATACATAAAAGATAGTTGATGTCCTGTTTGAATTTCATGATGGACCTTTTGGAGGTCACTTTTCTCCTAGGACTACTTGTTTTAAAATCATGAGGGTTGGATACTATTGGCCATCTATCTTTAAGGATAGTCATGATTATGTGAGAAAATGCATCAAATGTGCTATGTTTGTAGGAAAATAAAAGCTTTCAGCTATGCCCCTTTAGCCAATCAGGACAGAGCAACCATTCATGAGATGGGGCATAGATTTCATTGGCATGATGTACCCTCCATCTAGTATAGGAAACAAGTGGATAATCATTGCAATAGATTATTTCACTAGATGGATAGAGGAAGTTGCCTTAAAAGAATCAAATGTGAGTGCTATCTTAAGTTTTTATGATGATATAATCCATAGATTCGGCACTCCAAACTCCATAATACCAGATAATGCATTAGCATTCACATGCCTTAAAGTCTCAGAATGGGCAATCAAAAATGGCATTTATCTAAATACAAGTTCAAATTACTACCCTCAAGGCAATGGTCTTGCTGAATCAACTAACAAGAACTTGACTAGGATAATCAAGAAAACTCTACAAGATAATCAAAGTGATTGACATACTAAATTGAAATCTCCCTTATGGTTAGACAAGATTACCCCTAAGAAGATCATTGGGAATTCTCCTTATGTGTTAGTATATGGTAGATAAGCTAAGTTATCCATTTCCACTGAATTGATAGCTTTAGACTTGGCTACTCAATATGCCCTATTTGAAGAAGGAGATCCCTTACAAATCAGGTATGCTCAGCTGATAGAGTTAGAAGAACTCAGAGACAAATCCATGAAAGATATGGAGTTCCATTAGATTTAGACAAAGAAAAGTTTTGATAAAAGAGCCAGGGCTAGAAGCTTCCAAGTTGGGATATAGTTCTCAAGTGGGATGAATTCAGATCAAAGCCTGGCAGACACACAAAATTTGAGTCCTTCTGGGGTGGACCATTTGTTATTATAGAGTGCAAGGGGCCTAATGCTTTTCAGCTATCAACTCTGTGAGGAGATTCCTTGCCTATATCAGTTAATGGTTTCCACTTGAAGCCCTGTTTCAAGGTTAATATGTCCTTGTAAATCTCTATAAATATGTTTCATGCTTGCTTTCCTTACTTTCTAGGTTAGTTCTTCCTATTTTCCTAGAAGTGCTCGCGCACATTTTTTTGTCCCTCCTAGTTCCAAGCCTCTCTCTATCAGAAGTTTTACCCTATGATGACTCATATGCCCAATGAATTTCATTAAGGCCATTGGTTTCAATGTCTAGCAGGCTGACATCCAGCAGAAATCGCCAAAATGTTACCCAATTTTCCTGTTCCATACAAATTTGGCTAGTTTGAACTCCATTCCAAGGTCTACATATTTTACCTTGTTGAGCCCCTGAAATTTTCATGGCCCTGTGTCTTGTTCTTTGGTCTCTGCAATTATTTAGCTCCCTGGTCTTCAAGCTATTAGTTTGAAAATCTAGTCATTGGTGACAAAGGCCCTAAAAGCCCTATGCCCTATTCTAATTTGTAGTTACTTTTTCGGGCCACTTAACTGATTTATAAAGCATGTGCTTTATTTTTATCACCCATGGGGTCATGTTTTCATGTCTTTTATCCTAGGCCAGTCCCCATTTAATATTTCCCTAAGTCCTTACTACCCAGCACTTTAATTTTTCCTAAGCTCTAATGCCTTTCTTTCCTGGGCCCAGCACTCCATTAAAGCTTAATCAGACAGTTGGTGTATCTTTTCATAGAGACCTTATGACACATGAGATCTTATACTAGCCATTGATTCTTCTTTGTAACTCAGCCTTTCAAATAGGCGGGTCCACTGCCAGTTGTCCGACGTGGTTGTTTCTGATTGGTCAAAGGCCTAGTGATGTGATGCCATGTTAGAGTGGGCCCAACGTGTTGTCTTTCTTGAAGATCTACAATTTTTATATGATCACATGGAATATTCTTGGCCCATGCGATCATATGCCAATTGTTGATCTTACTTTATCTCTAGGCCCTATTAGGTGGGTCCTCTTGTTCCGACATGCTCGCATTTCATTGGCCAGTTGGATTATGATATGGAAACCTATCAGTGGGCCTATGGTCTTTGGCTTATGAGGCAGGTTAAGATCCGAGCAAGATCTACGGTTGTCATTATAGTATTGAAATAATATGCATGATCTTTAGCATTGTAGTATAATGACAACCGTCTGATGAAAGATTTAGTATGTCGTTGGTCCAATGTGTTACCTGGCACTGACATGCTCGATTCTTATTGGCTACTGGGAAGAATAGTTGGTACTTGTCAATGGGTCCGGTTGTCAGAGAATCTACAGAGCTGATGAAGATCTATAGTTGTCATGTGATCGCAAGGGATCTTCTGAGCCCATGCAATCATGCGACCACCATCTGATGTAGAGTCAAGATTCTTTCTTAAGTGAGGTGCCAGTTGTGCAAAAGTGTTCACTTTTCATTGGCCAAAGGTTGGTGATGTGGCATTTGACTTTTCAAAGGGGCTTGCGACTATTTCAAGAATGATCTGGGCTGTTCATCTGCCAGGAAAGGATAATATCAATGGCCACATTTTAAAATGAGACCTGCTAGCCATTATTTTGAAATTTAAATATCTTTCAAGGTGTTCTTGCTAGTTCATTGTGGTTGGTCGATGGCGTGGTGCAGGTAGCTTAGAATTGATAGTTTCAAGATAGTTGCAGTCAAGGGGATGTTGAGAAAGATTTGGTGGCTGTCTCCTACAATTTCTTAGGGTACCATGTTGATATTCTCATGCTGAAGAAATAATTAAGAGGTTGGCACCACCTATGGCCTCCTGTACTTCAAATTGCAAACATTCATGACAGGTCCAATTTGCAGAGGGGTAGATAGATCAAGGCGGCTTGTTTGCAGGTAGATGCAGTACAGAGATGGGCACGCAAAGTGATATCTGATCGGTTGAGATATTTTCATGAACATTTATGATCAGAGATGACTGATTAGGGTTTCTAATTATTTTATGTCAAATTATATGTAACCCTAATTAGGTTTTTCTCCTGCCTGCGTGCAAAAGGAGATGTATATAATGTTTTTTTGGGGGCTTGTTGAAGCTCAAAGTTTATATTTTGTAAAAAAGAGAGTTCATCTTTCTAAGAAGTTATCTGAGGCATTCTTTCTTCCCTCTAGCTTCTACAATTGTAACCTTTCATTAACTGTTTAGATATTGCAAAGTGTATTGTGACATTCTTTCATGTCCCCTATACCTTCTTGTCTGAATTTTCTCTTATTGAATTCAGTGTATGTATGTTTTTAGTAGTATCTTAGGGTTCTTGATCCCTCTTTCTTTCTACAGTTTATGTGTATACCTGTGAATGATTTGATTTAAATGCTCTTGTGGGTATACTTCCATCCCTAGCAATCTCTCTCATTCTTATACCCAATTGCAGAGGTGAATGTCTGTTTGCAGGTTATAGTTTGTGTCTAAGTTCTTAAGAGTGCTATTGCCTTGTGAAATTCTCTCTTTTCCTGCATAGCATCTCTCTATTGCAGACCCTTCTATAAATTATTGATGCAAGCCTATTTAGTAAGTTGTGATTTCCTAGACCTAAGCTTACGTACTGATTTCATCCTCTATATTGTGATTCATATCATATTTTTAGTGTATCACCTAGTAGGTAGTTTGCTTTCAGTCATTTCCCTTCAAGCATTCCTTCTATCCCTTTCCCCTCAAAGATTTACTTTCCTGTTAGAAGCAAACTAAGGTGATTATCCAAGAGGAACCAGCCTAGAATTTGGAGGTCTCATCTCAGTTAGCATAGGTCCCACAACCTGGAGATGATTCCCATGTTATACTAGGTTATCAAGACCAAGAGAGCTTGAAACAAGGGTGCAAACTTAGTGTATAACAATCCCCATCTCTTTCAACCTTCTAGTCTTTCATTCATCTTCATTCACTTCATCTCTCTGAGGTTTGACTTCATTTTTATCCTATATCTTTCTCATTCAAACCTAGTCAAACTGGGGTGTGTCTTCACTGCTTGATGGTTATCCTATCGTTCTTTCATCTTCGATTATGATTTCTAGTGATTTGATTATATTTATCAATTTACTATTTCTCCTCTACCTGATTTTGATTTTGATTTCGAGGGGGCAATACCTATCAGCTTCAATCCTTGATTTAGCTTTATCAATCAAACCTTTCTTGAGATTCTTATCTCTTATTTGAGACTTGACAATTTCATATTTATAGGTATCCTGGTCTTGTCTTTCAGCTTATCTTTGTCAGCGTGTGCTTATCTTTGTCCTGATGTGTTCCCATCCATCGAACACATGTCTGAGTTGTTTTGTGAACCCAAATAGATCTCACATTAGTCAAAGAGGGGCAAATTTATACACTCTAAAATGCTTTCCTAGGCTTTGGGCCCCCATTCAGCAATTTATCAAATCCTTGAATCAATATTTTTCAAATTATAGCAATTTCCTTGATCAAACCGTATTTCATTATTTATTCAATTATTTTCCATGGGCTAACCATTTTATCCTAACTCTTTATTTATTTAAAAGGAATTTCCCCCCATTTTATTAAATAAAAATCCCCACTTTTCCTCTTATCCTAAGTTGCACAAATAAAGCATTATTCTTATTTTATAAAAAGGAAAAAAGGCCTTTTTGTCTCATATGGACACAAAAGTCAACTCTTATTTTCTCATTGGAGGAGATTTGTGCACATGGATTTCTCCTCTTTCAAGCTCCACCCTTGATTAAAGCTTTTGCCTCTTAATCTCCATGGTCCATTCTTTCTCAATTCCTTTAAAAGGAGAGCTCTTTTCTCATTCTAGGATCCCAACTTTGAATACTAATCTTATGCTGCAGGATTTCTTGGAGACTTTGGAGCTTTGGAGATCTTCATGCATTTAGATTTCATTATTTCATCATAGCTTCATGTTTATGCTTTCTAGCTTAGTTTCCTTTCTAGTTCTAGTTTAGCTCACATAGCTTAATTAGTAAGGTTTGTAATACTTTCATTTCCATAGCTTGCTTGCTTCTTCATTCTTAGCATAGTTGCATTGCATTTCCATTGTTGATTCTTGAGGATATTGACATTCTTTCCCTTGTCTCTTTGAATCTCCCATTGTGTGATTTACTAGCAAGGTTGCATGCTTCAATAGCTCTAGCTGAGAGCACTATACACATTCTTGTGACTTCATACCTAGGGAGCTCTAGGTCGCTTTCTCAAGGTTTCAAATTCATGGATTCTCTTGGAAGTAATGACTTAGAGATGTGCACAATCTAGTGTGTACAAATAAAACATTCTAAATCTCCCTAAAAGTCTTTACCAAGAACAACTTGAAAGTTAGCATTCCATGAGAATCCTAGCTAGGGTTTATATCTAAGAGTCCATTCGTGTTTGTGGAAATTTCATTTGTATGGTTATCCTTTCAAAATTTTCTTTTAATTATTAAGACGTCTTCTCTTAAAAATGTATATCATAGATAGATATATATTTTATTATAATATTTATATAATTATTGATGATTCTAAAAAATCTCTCTTTTCACCTCGTATAATCTTCTCAAAATTTTGATTATTTTTATGTCAAAAAACCTTAAATATAGCTAATATAGAAAGATAGTTGCTGAATTAAACCTTTCTCTTAGCATGTTATTCTATTGTACAACACACAATCCTTCAATGTACTTGTAAAAACCTCTCCAAATTTATTTAAGAACATAATTCTACAATATAATGAACTTCCGCCTAACTCAAAGAGCACCATTTTGGAGGATCCTGATGAACTACAACTGATTTAGAACCTAATTGAAGATATGTGATTAGAGATCACCGAGTTGCTGATTAGATATGATATATGATTAAATCTGTAATATGTTGTCATTGATGTCAACTAGTTTGACATCACTTATCTTGTAAGTTATATACCTTAACATCTATAGAAAAAGAGTAAGAGAGATGAAGAACAAAAATATCTACATGAGGAAGATGTATATGATAGATGAGGATAAAGAATACATTGGGTAACTTGCTGGTGAGTTTATGGCCTAATTTTATTGACTTGATTATGTTTCATTCATCTATGATGAGGAAAAGAGCTGAAAGACACAAGGTAGTGTGGTTGGTTGATGAAGCATCATAGTACACACCGATAAATGTAGTGTATACCGAGCTTGTGTTCATCGACACATTTCTTTGTTAACTGAGCAAGAGAAAGGAACTAAATGATTAGTTTAGCTGATAAAGATTGATTAGTTGATAAAGATTGATGAGCTGTAAAGTACCTCGTGATAGGAGATGTTGATAAAGTTTGTTACGAAGATCGATGGCTAACAAAATTCAAGGAAGATCTAAAGGATGGAATTAAAACATGTTACTAGCACATCAACCAAGAAAGGTTTAAGGAGCAAAATGGACAAAGGAGAACAAGTGGAAAAATCTAATGGAGAAGAAGAAAATGGTTTACTTGTCTATTTAAGAGACTAGGGTTTCGTTATGAAACTCATGCTGGAAGAAGGAAACTAAAGAATTATCACATGAACAAGCTTCATGTATGCCTAATAAAACTAGTTAAGGAGAACCAAACTGCAGAGTTTACCAAGCATCAGAAAGCTATTACCGAGTGACAGTAAGTCATTGATTATTATTGATATACAATTGAAATATTGATCAGAGGATTTAAATGAGCATAATATAGATCTGAACATCTACAATTGAAGTTGTATTTTAATCAGATCACCTACTATTATAGTTTAACCATTGTATATAGAAAAATCTCTTAATAGAGTAGACTAGGAAAGTCTTATATGTATCATTTATAGAATGAACATTGTTATCCTATCAACCCCATAGTGAATGCTGGTTGGACGATAATGGTTGGTCTCAAATCCTCTAATAGGGTCACACCTCATAGTGTGTTTGTAACCTTTAACAGGGTTGGGTCTTCACCAACCTCACTTCAGAAGAGTGAACAATTTTGGGTTGCCAGTCCCAAGTGGTTTTTCCCTTCATAGGGTTTCCACGTTAAATCTTTTGTGTTATGTGTTCATTATGATGATTGTTTGTTATCATAATTTACATATTACATATTGGATTTGATTGGTAATCATTATATGTTATTGACTGGTAATCGGTAAAAGCATAGATAGTATAGTATTTTATGTTACCGAGCTACAAAAGTTTAAGTAAATTTTTTTGGATTATACATTTTGATTTGGGACTATGGATAACTGATTCAACCCACTCTCAGTTATTCTAACAATTGGTATCAGAGCTATGGTTACTTGGAATAGAGTTTTAAGGACTTCAACACAAAGGTCTCAAAATTTTTAAGAGGGAAGTGCCAAAGTTAAACAAGGATAACTTCACACTATGGAAAAGTCGAATGAAGATGCATATATTTGGAATTGGGAATTCTACCCTAGATCTAATGGAGAATGGATACCTTGCACCGCCCACTGGTCCCTTGACCCTTGATGAACTAAGAGACAAACATGAACATAATGTTACTATGCTGGAGATTGTTGTTGCCTGTTCAGATGCCAAATTTGGAGACTTCAAGGACTGTACTACTACTAAGCAAATGTGGGATAAACTTGCTCAAGTTTATAGTGGTGATGTGAATGTCAAGAAAGAAAGAGCCAAAAGCTTAAGAGGAAGATTCGATGACATGAAGATGAAAGAAGGTGAAAACATTGTGCAGTCCACAAACAAAATAAAGGATGTAGTTCATGCTATTAGAGCATCATATGGAGTTATTTATGAAGACACTGTGGTAAGAAAAATTATAAGGACCCTATTGCCTAGCTATGCCATTAGAATATCTGGAATTCATGAAAATACATCAGCACCTAACAACACACTCACTCTTGATAATTTGATTGGAAAGATTACAATATTTGAACTGAATACTTATGATAAAAGTGTTATCTTTATTGAGCATTTAAGGTTGTCATTAGTATCAAAGGTTAGTAAAGATATTGATCAGTCACTTACATTGAGCTAATCGGTAACATGAAGTAGAACAGACTAGTCGGTAAAGCATATATACCGAGCAATAGATAGTTTACCAAGCACCAGCAGACACTGACACCGACAGATAGTAAACACCTATAGAAGTCAATAATATAGTTGTGTAGGTTTAGAAATGTGTGTGTGAAAATTATACCTGATCTGTAAACACAACACTCAGTAAAACATTAGAGGTTAGTGATAATCAAAATCATGCAAAATTGAAAGCTATCTAACCAAGCGATTTACTGCCTTCTAATAGGTGTGAGATTAATGTTCTCAGATTATTATCGAGATCAGTGACCTAGACGACACCTAAATGAAGGATTTGAATGCAATTCTAGATATGGAATAAATACAATTAATCTATATTTTTGATATTTTCTATGCAATAAGAATGATAAAAACTGATATGATATGAATGCAAAAATAAGATTGATCTCACAAAGATGTCGATTCGCAAGAGCTTTGATTCTTCAATTCCAATTCTCCAGTGTGATTGTGCAAAATATGAGATGATTTGTGAAGAGCTGAAGCCTTTAATTTATAGAAATCTAGGGCTTTGGAGGTGCATGGGAAAAAGCCATAAATCACTCAAATAACTCAACTTGATTTTTGAGTTATTTTTAAATAAAAGATAATTAACTCACAAAAACATGCAAAAGCTAAGTTTTAACTCAAAATAGAGTTTAGCTTTAATTGATAATTGATAGTTGTTTGCTTTTATGATTGTGCATGTTTTATTTATGAATTAATTTAATAATAAAGTGATTTATTTCCAACTTAACTGCTTTTAAAAATAAAACAATTGATTTATGGGTTAATCAATTATTTAATCAAAATTTTATTAAAAACTATATTATTAAATAATGACAACTTGCTTTAATTAATTAAATAAGAATTTAATCAATTATTCATATGATATTAGATTTATTGTCAAAATTAAATAATACAATTAATAATAGATATAATTAAATTTAATTACACAATTAAGTGGCAAATATTAAATCTAATTAATTAAATATGAAAATATTCAATTAATCAAACTTTAGGATAAATGTGATTTATTGCCAAATAATTATAAAATTAAAGATAATTAAGATAATTAGGAATATTACTAGGAATATTCTCTGATGCAAAATTTAAGATAATCAATTAGATTTGATGATGTTTAGATGTGCCTTAGATTAGGACTTTGATGTCGATTTCATATGATTTGATGATATAGGAGGTTAATGAACTTATAGCCCATTTTTGGGGTATTACATTTTGCCCCTCTTTGAATTACTGTGTGAAGCACAGTGGTTCAAAGATAGTCTGTGTTTGATAAAGATATGAAACTGATTCAAAAGATAAACCGATCTCAAGATAGAAACCGATTGAAAGATATTGAGATAGGAGTTGATTGATATTGAATTAAGATGGAGATAATAGGTCTTGAATGACCAAAGATAATGTTTACTATAACAGCAATGAACCTATGATTGCGAAAAAGTGTCCAAAACGCCTGGTTATGAACCTTAGGATTGATAAGAAGTGAGTGACCCATTCTAGACTCGATTGTCTTAGCAGAACTAGCAAGTATCACATCCAAACCCTTCAGTTGTTGAAGAACCAAGGAAAGAACACTATGATCGGATGGTTGCAAAAACTGATATAGTTTACAAGATTAGGAGAATACCAGATTGATATAGATCGATGAATCTGATATGCCCCAAGTGATGATAGATTTGCCCCGAGTGATGAGGACTTTTGATGAATCAGCGACTAGACGTGATTGTTATCTTGATCAATGATGAAAGATATTGATAGATTTGATTGATAGAATTTGATTTACAGACTTTGAATGATGTGCAATACCATGCCCCCTTCGGGATTAAAATTGAAATCTGACCAGAAAAGTCAGCGTTATAGTTTAGAAGCATGTTAATTGATTTGAGAAGTGGTTATATACGTCTGAGAACGCATTCTGCATCGTTTGGAGGTCCTGGAGACTGAATTTGACTAGGTTTGACCATGAGTTGACCATGGTTGACCAAGTTGAAATTTTGATAGTGTGATGTAAGATAATCAGTTAAGTTAAATACTAGATTTCTGTGATGATTGAAGGTTGATTATGCAAGTAATTAATAATATGAATGATCTCAGATTTGAATTTTGATCCCGAAAAAGGATTCTACTTGCTATTTCATTGGAGGAACCTTCGTGTGAGATTCAGCTCTTGTTAGACTTGAAGATGCGATTTGAAGAATCATTTAAGCATTGAAGTTCATTTAGTCATTGTGAGATCTTGCAAACATGCAAAATGCAAAGAGACATGCAACATAAAATGCAACCTAAGACCTAGGACCTAGTCACTGATCATATGTCGATTTGTTATCATCATTGAACTTTTAGGTAACCGGATAAATCAATACAATGCCCACTAGCCATGAAACCATAGACATATGAATATCGATTTGTATGTGCAAGAATCAATACAACACCCACTGGTCAACAACCATGGATATATGAATATTGATTTTGTTTTTGAAATGTTGGATTAGATATAAGCACCAAGGCACAAGCGCCAGGATGACCTGAATATCATGTCCATTTTGATATAGCAATTTGTACAAGCATCAAAACATAAACGTTGTGATGACCTGAGTACGCCTTGCGTTAAAAACACATCAAACAGCTAAGAGATCATTCTAAATCCAATGTGAATTACCCGTAGTGACCCTTTATCGTTCACATCCTTAGGCAAGATTGCATTCCATAGTAGGAGAAAGAACTTACTCAAAAAGATAATAGTTAGATCAAACTTCCTTGAATTTTTTTGGGTATCAATGGTCGAGGTACGCATGGCCATCCAATTCGAGATAGAGGCTCTTACAGTCGGACACCATTTCAATCCAGAATTTCCAAAGCTGTTAGATTTTCACATACAAGCAGAAGACAAAGAAAAGATTATGCCCCCAGTCATCACTCTCTAAATCCTATAAAAGACATCATCGAAGAGCTCGAAGGGACACAATATGCAAAAATCTCAATGCGAATCAGTAAGCCTACAAGGAGATAAAAGCATGAAAAGCACAGATTGTTTTCAGTTGAGTTTTGATGTTTGATTGTTGTTGATGCAAAATCCTTTCTGGAGACGAGACTGACTGACTGACTCAACTTGAAGCTTCAAAGGACTCTGAGTGGATATGACACGTCTAAGATACATGGGAGGCCATAGGATATGACATTGATTGCCCCCAAATTTGAACATTGATAGGATACAGATGCTTGAGCTGATTGGTGTACAGACCAACTTATTGAAACCAAGATATGCAGAAACAAACTGGGAGATATGTACAAACTAAAGCAAGACTGAAAGCTGGGAAAGACCAAGATTGTGCTGATAGATGGAGCATTTTGGAACAAGTGGCGCCTGTTTGTCAGGTTTTCACCATCTTGGTAGAGATTCTATTTTTGCTACCGAGGTGCCTGTTTCCAGGTTTTCACCAAGGCACTTTTTTTTTTCTTTTTTCATTTTTTTTGTATTTTTCATTTTTTTAATTTTTTTGAATTTTTGATATTTTATTTAATTTTTTTGCACTTTTGATATTTTTTGATTTTTTTGAATTTTTGATATTTTTTGATATTTTTTTTGTGAATCATCAAGGTGCCTATTGCTAGGTTTTCACCAAGATGTTCATTTTTTAGGACTTTTTTCAATTTTTAGGATTTTTTCAGGACATTTACCAAGCACTGAATGCCTTAGGCGTAGAATTTCTTCAGATGGAGAATGTTGATTGGTTCTCGGAGCTTTTCTCCTTCAGTTGTTGAGAGTTGATAGGCACCAGAGCCAAAAGTAGCAGTGATAACAAAGGGACCCAACCAATTGGGTTCGAACTTCCCCTTGCATTCTCGATGTGATTGATTTTTAGGATTTTCTCTCAACACTAGATCGCCAACCTGAAATTCTCTGTGTCAGACTTTCTTGTTGTAACCTCTAGACATTCTTTTCTGATACATTCTGAGATGATCATACGCTACTTGCCTGTGTTCATCTAGTAATTCCAGTTCTTGTAACCTAGACACTATGTAGTCTTCATTAGTGACAAGTCCATGCATTCTGATTCTGAGTGATGGGATTTAAACCTCAATAGGCAGTACCACTTCAGACCCATAAACTAAAGTGAAAGGTGTAGCCCCTGTAGGCATTCTGATACTAGTCCTGTAGGCCCATTCTGATACTTGTTCTGATGCTGGTTCTGATACTGATTCTGATACTAATTCTGATAATTGTTCTGATACTAGTTCTGATACTGATTTTGATACTGATTTTGATAATTATTCTGATACTGGTTCTAATATTGATTTTGATACTGATTCTGATAATTGTTCTGATACTAGTTCTGATGCTTGTTTTGATACTGGTTGTGATACTTGTTTTGATACTGGTTGTGATACTTGTTCTTCTTGATAGCATCTTTTTTTATTTTCAAACTCCCAAACAAGATCATATCGTGTAGTCCCAATGTCTAGCAAGGTGGAGAACAAGAGGGATTGGCAAGCTAGTGGAAGAGATAGAAGACAAGAGAATGAAAGCTAATGAAGGGAAGAAATCCTCAAGGGAAAACTCCTCAAGAATACTCAAGCTAGGGAAAAAAATGTCATGTAAAGCACATTTGGACAAGCAATGAAAGACCATCATAGGATAAGTCACAATAGTGTAATGCCAAAGAAGGAAAGGATGTAGTCCAAAAGAGTAGACATGTCAAGAGGCTTCGTAGCATCCTGTTTTACTCTTTTTTTTTTTTTATTAGATCAAGACCAAAGGGGAAAAGGATAGTGATAGTCAAAAATGAATGGAGGAAGATGGATATGAAGGCTAAACATGGAAGCAATGAAAACAAGGTCATCGTAAGATAGCTCACAAAATAGCCAAATATTCGTGTATAGATCAACATTGTCAAGATCAAAGAGAGAAGACGAAATGGATGAAATATGTAGAAGAACTACGCATAATGCCTGATTGCCAAGTTTTCATCATGGTACTTATCCAAGGCACCACAAGGGAGTGGTTTTCACCATAGGATGAATTTATTTCTCTTTACTTTTGCTACCAAGGCACCTGTTTCCAGGTTTTCACCAGGGCACATTTTCAATTTTTTTTTTCATTTCTTTTTTTTTTTTTTTTAGAAAAGGCAAGCTTGCTAGATAATGCTCCTTGAAAGGATAAACCATGATATGGCAAGGATTCAAAATGACATGCTCAAAGATGCTGATAGGGAAAGGGAGATGAAAGAGAAAAATGGAGGATAAGGTTTTATGCAAAGCGAGTGAGGTTGGAAGATAGGAGGAATAGGCAAGTGAGGAAAAAGGATAGGAGGTAGAAGGATAATGCATGGAAGGATTGTGAAAGGGTAGGTGGAAAGGAAGGCAAGATCAACGTAAACACACACCTTGAAGGGTAGCGAGAGGGTGGAGGAAATGTGCATGAAGGAATACGTGAAGGAATATGGAGAATGGATAGCAGAGGTTGAGGTTTAGGTGCATGAAATGGAAGAATATTTTTGGAAGGAGATGTAGTGGAAGCCTTTGGAAGCTTGAATGTCAATTTCACTTTTTGTTCAACACTAGACTCTTTCAAGAGAGACTTTGGAATCCATAGAGCTGTAGGCTTTTCATTTCTTTTTGGTAATTTGGAGAGAATATCTTTAATGATGGATTTTGGAACCCATACTTGTCTTGTAGTTTTCTTCTTAGATATCTCTTTTGACTTTATGCTGCCATGTCTATTAGAGGAGACATGGTGATCTTTTTTTGATGGATTCTTGTATTGCTTCTTTTTCTTGTATTGAACATTCAAGTTACTTCCAAAAGACTTGGGACTCGTGGAAGAAGGAGGATATGACTGGTTTAGATGGGTGGGTGGATAAAAAGGATTCAAGGGTATGCATCTATGTTGATCTTGAGGAAAGATGGGAGATGGAGGTATGTAAGGACCCAAGATGGATGGAAAATTAGGAGAGTTAGGAGGGGAAAGTGAAGGGACATAAGGACCCAAGATGGAAGGAAGGCGTGAAGATCTTTGTAGTGGTGGAAGAGGTCCAAGGATGGAAGTGGAAGATGCAAAAGGATAATCAATAAGTTCATCAGCATCTATATGACAACCAAGGATATCAGCATCTTTAGAGTGAGCATTAGAATTTTCAATAGAATCGTGGACATCTTGAATATGAGCACCTTCTTTGATAGGATTGTTCAAAGCTTGCAAAGACTTAGGAAGAGTAGAAAGTGGAAGTGAACATGGAGTGGTAGAACAAGAAGATGAAAGACTTTGATCTTGACAAGGATCTTCGGATAGCATAAGCGCATAATTTTTCTCTTGTTTTTCAATAGGCTTAACATTGGAAGGAACACCATTTTTACCAACCTTAATGGAAGTATCATCTTTGGAAAGCGCAAGCATAGTAAGGTTATTTTGATTGTCAATAACCTCATTAGTGTAAGTAGTAGCCTGATCTTGCTTAAGAGAAGACTTAAGACATGGTGGAATGCATGAAAAAGGGGGTACAGGATCAAAAGAACCCTGAGGCAAATAAGAGACATCGGGAAAAGGAGTGGATGAAATGGAGGGTTCTTGATCTTGATCTTTCTTTATGTTCTTTTCTTCATCATTTTTGGAATCCTCTTGACATGGAGCCACTTCTAAGGACAAGGAAGCATGTTGGGATTGTATGGATGACTTTGGAAGAGATGGTGAAGGACTAGCTGAAGTAGGCATTATAGCATATGAAGGCTTAGGCTCTTTAGGTTTATCATTATTGAAAGTATTTGCAGCCAAGTGAAGGTTAGCTTGAGTTTCTTTAAGAGGTAGCCCTGTAGGATAACTATAGGGAACCACATGAAAAGTATCAGGGCTTGTGTCAGATGAAGGTTCTGTGAAAGATTTGAAAGACCCGGAAGCTTTAGGAAATGTATGGGTATTGGAGGAAGTAGGGGATGGAAGGGAACCATCACAAGACAAAGGTCCAACATTAACATGATCTTGCTTGAGAGTGTAATCTTTATTTTCAGCCTGAGAGTTCTTAGAGGAGAGATCCTTATAGTATTGACGTTTCAAGCTAGCACGATGTATTTTATAGTCCTCAGTAGTAGTAGATGGATCATCATCAAGGTATTGTCCACAAAAGCCATCGAAGTCTCTTTCAAAATCAGAATCATATGGATCACCATCACGATCTATCCAATGTGATGGCCCATTTGTAGTAAGTAGGAACGGACGATGAGGAGGACTCTTAGGAACAGAGGTGTCATAGGTATCATTACATTGTCTGTTGTCATAGTCATCATAGTCTTCAAAGCTAGATGTGTCACTCTCCGTGGAAGAGGTATCATATTGCTCAATTTTTTTCCGGGGGCATGGTGACATGTACAAGTCTTTATCAAATGGAAAAGAGTATAAAGATTCCATGGAGAACTTTTTAGATTCCTTCTCTTTCTCAAGTTTGTCAAGCTGGATTTGCATAGCATGTATCTATTTCATTATAGCGGCGATCAGAGCTTCTTCCTCTTGTTTACTGATTCTTTGAGACATGTGTACTGATTCTCAATAGCTATTGCTCTATTCCTGACACAATGATATTTTTGACAGATTCTGGAACTAGGCTGGAAACATTGGATATCTTGCAATTTGACAATTTTTGACAACTCTCCCAAATTTTTCCAAACGACACTCTGCAAACTCATACGACACTGGGTAGTCTATGAAATGACAGTTGCTAAACTCATACGACAGTTGGGTAATACTGAAATGACACTTGACAAAACTCGTATGACTTTTGACTTCCTGAAATGACTTTTGACTCCAGAAAAGATTTTACGTCAATTTTTGCAAAATGTAAGGTCTTCAGTTTTGGATTGTTTGCAAATTGTATTGTCCAGATTTTGAAGGTTATACCAGATTTGATCATTTTTAATAGCCAAGTAGATAAATAAGCACGCAGAACAGCAAGCAAGTGATTCCAAGCACGTCTGAAAACAATGAACAAGGGCAAAAGCAACCTTGTGCATGAACAATCAAGTGACCAAATTGTGCTAATCCCTGAGAGTACTAATTGTGTATGTTCTAAAAAGTTTTGCAATAACACACATATACTTGAGAATGAAAAATTGGCCTCTCTAGGGTTTTTAGTAATGGTTTGACTCTGCAACTTTTATGATTCAAAGGGGTGAACTCCAATCCCGGCGCACCAGGGTTTTGACACAGTCCGAGAACTTAATCTTCAAGAGCTGCTAGGGAGATCTGACAACCCAACAATGAACCATACCCGTGGAGATTTCTTCCATAAGGACATTTATATAGTGGTTGTCACTACCATGGCGAAAATGGCTATTACCACTTGAGGTTCCGTTAATGCAGTTTGCCCTGCGAAGGGATTGTCCGCTACGGTTAACCCTCTCTAAAGATGACTCACAATAGTATACCACAAGGGGACTTGGCTCCAAATTCAAGGTTTTGACACCTCTTCACTTTTAACCCAAACAAAGCAAGCAGATTAATCTGACACACTAAGACAAAGTTTTGTTCCACCAAGGTCTGTGATATCAACTCCACGTGATCTATCAACCTCTCCGGGGAGAGAATGTATCAATCAATAAGAGAAGATGCACTAACCAATTTTGATTCACCAAAGCTTGTGATATCAACCCCACGTGATCTATCAACCTCTCCGGAGAGAGAATGTGTCGATCAATAAGAGAAGACTCACTAACTAAGTTGAATGTGAAACGCACTAAGTATCCTCCCTACCTACAAGGATTCTATCGTCAAGAAGGATTTCGCTAGGAATCCAATCTCTCAAGAATCACAAATAGTGTTCATAGGGCCTAATTACTATGTGAGCACAGATGTATGTTCCGAAAGCAAATCTACCAAAAGCATCCAAAAAGTAGAAAGAGGAACACTTAACGTTTAAAGCGAATATGAGATGAGTCGACAAGGTGGAACACTTAACACCTCACACAAGCTAAAAATGAGTCCACAACTTGGAAAACAAGGGAGTTCCTAAAAGCACAAAAGGGTTGCCAAGTGGAACATTTAACGCTTCTGTCCTATTGACCCCTCCCCTTTATGGCGCTGAGATTGCAACCACGGGGCGGAAATGAGGGGCCAGTGGATTAGCGAGTCCAATAACCCAAGATAGCAATCAAGATCAATCACAAGTATTCTAAGACTACTTAATGAATCCTTAAGGGTTCACAACCTAGTATCAATTATGCAAGTGTGTAGAAATAGATCAAAAGCATGAAAAGATGCACACAAGCTTGACACATAAGAGATTTATTTTAAGTCCCAAATCAAAATATTATTAGATGAAGGAGAATACCTGGGATCCTTGCAACACGCTTAGTAGATTTTACTTGATTTTTAGCAATTTTTGTTGAGCTTTTCCATGCAAGCAAGTGACGAACTCTCCAACAAGCAAACAAGCAAACAAGATATGCAAAATATATTCAACTTATGAAAACCATAGGGTTAGCTCTAAAAATCAATTATTATCAGTAATAATAACCAGTAATCAACCCAAATGACAACTCATATCATTCATTGAACCATGTAAAAAAAATAAGTGCATACCCATCACAAAACTTTTTTTTTTTTTTTGCATTTGACCTAGTCAACAAGATCTAATTTTTTTGATATGATTTTGGCCACAAAAATAGAAATTCAGAATAGAGATCCCTACTAAAAAATAGAGAGCTTTCCAAAAATGCAAAAATTTTAGAAAAACCTCTTCATTTGTGCCCTAGAGACCCATTTTATCAAAATAGACTAGTTTTTGTAAATTGACTATTTGAGCTATGATATCATGTCCAAATTTAAAACACAAAGAATGGACCCCCTGTAGAATTTAAAGAGCTTTTTGAAAATATAAAAATTTTCAAAAAATATGCTGATTTACGTTAGATATTAATTTTTTCTAGAATTTCAAGAAAAAATTATTAAAAATTCAAAACATCTCAGAAAATTCTAAATTTTTTACTCTAGCTTTCGTGACATGTTACCAACCTACAAAAAAAATTTCAAACCAAAATTCCAAGCCGTTTGGGAGATAAAATTAAATCTTTGAAACTTTGGGGTTTTAGCTCCCAAAAAAATCAAAACCAGCATGCAAAGGTGGGTTGCCCCACGGTGGGCGCCAGAAATGTGTGTGTGAAAATTATACCTGATCTGTAAACACAACACTCAGTAAAACATTAGAGGTTAGTGATAATCAAAATCATGCAAAATTGAAAGCTATCTAACCAAGCGATTTACTGCCTTCTAATAGGTGCGAGATTAATGTTCTCAGATTATTATCGAGATCAGTGACCTAGACGACACCTAAATGAAGGATTTGAATGCAATTCTAGATATGGAATAAATACAATTAATCTATATTTTTGATATTTTCTATGCAATAAGAATGATAAAAACTGATATGATATGAATGCAAAAATAAGATTGATCTCACAAAGATGTCGATTCGCAAGAGCTTTGATTCTTCAATTCCAATTCTCCAGCGTGATTGTGCAAAATATGAGATGATTTGTGAAGAGCTGAAGCTTTTAATTTATAGAAATCCAGGGCTTTGGAGGTGCATGGGAAAAAGCCATAAATCACTCAAATAACTCAACTTGATTTTTGAGTTATTTTTAAATAAAAGATAATTAACTCACAAAAATATGCAAAAGCTAAGTTTTAACTCAAAATAGAGTTTAGCTTTAATTGATAATTGATAGTTATTTGCTTTTATGATTGTGCATGTTTTATTTATGAATTATTTTAATAATAAAGTGATTTATTTCCAACTTAACTGCTTTTAAAAATAAAACAATTGATTTATGGGTTAATCAATTATTTAATCAAAATTTTATTAAAAACTATATTATTAAATAATGACAACTTGCTTTAATTAATTAAATAAGAATTTAATCAATTATTCATATGATATTAGATTTATTGTCAAAATTAAATAATACAATTAATAATAGATATAATTAAATTTAATTACACAATTAAGTGGCAAATATTAAATCTAATTAATTAAATATAAAAATATTCAATTAATCAAACTTTAGGATAAATGTGATTTATTGCCAAATAATTATAAAATTAAAGATAATTAAGATAATTAGGAATATTACTAGGAATATTCTCTGATGCAAAATTTAAGATAATCAATTAGATTTGATGATGTTTAGATGTGCCTTAGATTAGGACTTTGATGTCGATTTCATATGATTTGATGATATAGGAGGTTAATGAACTTATAGCCCATTTTTGGGGTATTACAGGAGGAATACTCATTGCCTGTTGAATCTTTCTTTGGTTTGGCTTTCTATTTTGGTTTCCCCTGTGAAGACTGAGCAACCAATGCTTGGCTTGAAGAGCCAGAAGCATCCATCTGTTGGATCTTTGCCTGTTCCCATGTCAACTAATCACAGAATGTCTCAAATGATGGCATGGTGTGTCTAGTACATAAAGCATCCATGGTGGAGTAGAAAGTGGAAGAAAAGATCTAAAACTGTCCTCACAACTTTGAGAGTATCAAAAAGATACACTCATAATCTATCTTGATTTTTCCACGTCCCTGCAAAACTATATGTAGAGACTTGAACTTCATCAAGAAGTCCTTTATAGTGGGGAAATCAGTAGGAGTCAAAGAGGTCAACTCTACATCAAGCTAAAGTTTCCATAATGTGTTCACTGTACAAAATAAGGTTGAAAACTTACCCTAAATAGCCCTAGGAGTGGTCAAACCTTCTAGGTGAAACAAGAGACTGTCGGAGATGTTCAGTGCAATCAAGCCCATGGCTTCATCCATTTTATTTCTGTGCTGAAGAATCTCAAAGGGACACTACAGGATAGGTTGGTTTTCATCCAGACATGACCATAAGCCATGTGACATAAGAAGCTTGGTCATGTGTGCTTTCCAGGTGTGATAATTATGTGGTGTCAGCCGGGCCATAGAGGGGTCCGACATTGAGAGAAGAAGAAGACAGAAGCAAAAGGGTCTTTTCTGAAGTAAATTATAGAAAGAAAGAACACCCCCCCACAATGTATAAATCTAACCCCCATACAACAAGTAATCAATTATTGAAAGCACAAAAAATGAGAAGAAAACCTGGATGCCAAATGTAGAGAGGGAGGAAACTAAAGCCTCTACTTCAACACCAAAAATGAGAGCTCAAACGAATGAATCAGCAAATGAAACCAGCATCATCACATCCAGTGCGGGCGGTGGAGTGGCACGGTGGTGGTGCACTTTGAAAAGAGCCTTGTGGGGCATTTTTAAAAGATTTTTTTCTTGATTTGTGTGTCATATGACCTAGGAGGGAGAAATTTTTTCCTAGAGGTCACAATGGCCAAAAATTGCAAATTTTATATGATTTTTGACTCTCTTGGGCCTTCTGAGTGCAATGGTGGCATCCTTTTTTTCTCAAAATGAAAAAAATAATGTCCTATAGAGAATACCAGATATGAAAAAACTTGAAACCCTTAACCTCAAAAATTGCTTCAAAAACACCAGAATAGGTAGCAGCAAGGAAGCTCTGATACCATGTAGAAGTTGGGAAATCCAACTTCACAGTTCACCAAGAACACCTGTATGCAAATGACCTATTGCTGGAAGGAAGCAGAAGATACAAAAAGCAAATCTTGGAAAATCTCAGCGGTGTGAGAGAAATTGTATTCCAATCTAATGAAAAATAATTACAAGAGTTCAACCTATAAGGTGAACAAAAACCCTAAAAGGAAAAACCTAGATTGCATAATATAATTAATATAGAATATTAATTATATGCACCTAAGAGATAGCTTAAGTGAAAATAGAGTACATAGATAACTTAATAATTAAATCAAAATGATCTAATTAATAAGTGAAGATAAATAGATACTCTAACAACACCAAGCATCACAATATACACTGAGCAGTTTACATAGTGTTTATCAAGGATCAAATAAAATGGCATAGTAACCTAAAATGGCACATACTTCTATGTATACAGTTACAATGGTTCATAAAATGTTTTACCAAAATCAAGGAACATTTAATGTGTTGATATTCATTAAATGCAATGTTTATCTTTTGTAATAGTTGATCTAGGTTATTATTGTACACCATAGATCTTAGGGTTATGACTATGTTGTGTAACCTAAATTTGTTAAAGCGAAAAAAGTAGAACACTATATATTTGTGTGTTCACATCATTTTTGGTGTGAACTGATATATGAATCACAGAGCACTTGAAGTAATTGCCTAACTTCAAGTCTATCAGTTAACAAAGCAGAACCGAGTACAAAGGAATTTAGATTGAGTAGAATCAGTAGAGGCTTCTGAGTAGTTCAGAGCAGAGATTCATCACAAGTAAGGTGATATTTTATCAGAGCTTATAGATCTATATCACATAATTGAGTTGTCAAATAGCAGATAATTTCCTATTGCTTTCTAACAATTGTAATATAGCTTTGGATAAAATCTCTTAACAAAGTAGACTTAACAGTCTTATGTAAATCTCTTAACTGAGTGCACACTTCATTAGTGTTGTTAAAATCCTATAACTAAGTAGATCTAGTTGATCTAACATGTCACTCCTAATAGGGTGAGATCACCAGAAGTGATCAAAACTTGTAGCCCTAACAAGAAAACCTTTTCTATCTGTAGTAGTGAAGAATTTGTGGGTGTCATCCCCACCATAGTTTTTACCTTCTAACAAGGATTTTTGTGCTACCAAAATACTTGTGTCATGTGATTTTCATATTGATTTCATGTTGTTTACTTTCATGATTCACCCCTCCCCTCTTAGTACCTATCTCTCCTAATTCTAACAATTGGTATCAGAGCACAATTCTCTTATTGAATAGTTTAACCACTAAAGGGCAACTATCTAAGTCATGGAGAGATACAAGCTTGAAAAGACTATTGAGAATCAGAAGATACAAATGCAAATGTTTATGGAATAGTATAAGCAAGCCAAGGAAGGACTAAAGAAATTGCTGGTTGAAAGAAAGAACCTAGCTATTCTATAAAATGAGATCGGTTACCATGAAGAACCTATTGATGGAATGTTCAAGCATATTGGATGTAGCTCTAGAAGCATCTCTGGTGGATCTGAAAGGACAATCACTGATTTATCTAAAAAAAATCAACATTTAACTGATCAAGTGAAAGCACTACAAATCGGTCAAGAATCTGAGATGGTGAGAAAGGTAGAAACAATATACAAAGAAAAACACGCTAAGCAAGAAATGAATCTAGCTATTGATGACCGAAGATAGATGATTGAACAAATTCAAGCTAAAGAGAGTGAGATACAAAGACTCATTGATCGTCATTTCCAAGTAACTAATCAAATGATGACTGTAAATCAAGAGATAAACCAAGTGAATGGTGAATTGTCAAGAAGACTAGAAGATGTTGCAAGACTCAGAGAAGAGAATGAGAAGTTAAGAAATGAAGTGAAAAATCAACAGCAACAAAATGAAATGAAGAAACTTGTTGAGGACAGTTCCAAGAAGATTGATGATTTCTTGTCTAATCAAAGAAGATTTGGGGGTAGAACTGGAATAGGCTACACTGGTGAAGGAGAATCATCACAACAAGCTGAACAAGTCAACATCAGTCAACATTAGAAACCTAAAGCGTTGACATCTTATCACTGTGGAAAACTAGGACATACATCTAATGTGTGTAGAAGCAAAGCACAAGGTAAACCTCCTATCACTCCTAAGTTTAATGGATATTGTTACCACTATGGTAAGTTTGGACATCCTTCTTATGAGTGTAGAGCTAAGAAAAATGATCTTGCTAATAATACCACTATGGAGAAAATATGCTATACTTGTAATAAAATGTTAATATGATTTAGAACAATAGAGAAGGGGGGGGGGTGAATCAGTTGTTCTCAGGTCCTGATGTATAAAATAACTTCAAAAACTTTTCCTTAAATTAGATCAAGCAACCAAAACAAACTCGGTCATCACTGATCCAATAATAGAAACATATAACTCAACAATCCACTACCCATTTGTATCTAACTTGTAAAACACAGAAATGTTCAAACCAAAACATTCACACAAGTATTGACACTAGGATTTATAGTGGAAACCCAATATGGGAAAAACCACTTTGTAACATGCTACTATTATTTTCACTCTTCTAAAGTGAGCTCGGTTAAAAGCCAACCCTGTCAAAGGTTACAATACACACTGTCAAGTGTGACCCGGTTAAAGGATTTCAATCACCCTGTTAAAAGTGAGCTTGGTCAAAGGACTTACATACACTCCATTAGAATGCAACCTTTTTCAAAGGATTTAACATATGACTATTAGGTCAACCTCTGTTAAAAGGATTTTGACTATTACAATGGTTAGAAAGTAGCAGTAGTATTGATCTGAAAAATATACAACTCACTTTGCAAATATCAGATCCAATTCCATACACAAATGTTGGTTTACTGAGTTTGAGACTTAGCCATCTCAACTTCTGATCTGCTTGAAACTTTCCTTCAAGAAATCACCACACTTTTCCTTCAGCCTTTTCGCTTATACAGTCAATAAAACTTTATAGTTCTTCTAGCATCTACTTCACCCATGCATTCACATACCTAATGTTTTGGTTCCCTTAATACTTTCCTTTGGTAGGTTAACTTATCATTTGCCACTCAATCTCCTTCTTAGATCTTAGGGTTAGGTCAAATACATTGAATCTAGCCGCTCCATGTTCTTCGTCACCTCTTCTAGAATCATCTCAAATCTCATAAAGATTTACAATAAAACATTTTACAAAGCATTAAATGCTTCCATACAATCAATAAATAAAGTCAACGTGTTTTACATAATCTAAGAATTCAACAATGTCGGCTCCAAATCTAAATTCTCTTCAAATATAAAATTGTTGCTACTCAGTCAATACTGTGATCATCCACTCGGTATCCATGTAAAACACTCGGTCACTACTAAAACTATTTCCTCACCAAATACTGTCTTCCCCAGCAATTTACTAATACTTGGTCAACACTAGATTTTTGCTTGGCATCCACTAACTTGGTTGACTTAGTCATAACTTAGCTTAAACATGATTTCTTCATTTTTTCTCGGTTAAGCCTACCAGTTTAGTTCTCAATCTTACTTATAAGATAAACAATACATTGTCTCATCATTGTGCAACATAATCAAGTACACTTTGTAGTATCAAGATAACTCAACCTTTCCTCAGGTGCTATTGTTACCAACTTTTTTTTCCCTTCTCACCATAAATATAGTACTTTCCTAAGTAGCAATAGTCTTACCAGTTAAGGTTTGACATCAATGACAATATAACAATTGTTTCAATTGTAGTTTCCAACAATCTCCCTCTTTGGCATTGATGGAAACACCATATGATATCACTTGAATAACACATGGATTACCAACCAATCCAAAAATTTATTTGTCCATCAGAGAAAATTTAAAATATCCTTAGCTTCATTCTGATTCAGAATCAGTAAATCTCACTTCTATGACTGTTAGAAGTATTTGGATCTCCTTCTATCCAGATATTTCATTTCAGTTCAATCTCCCTTACTTTCAGTGTCATGTGTTATAGTATCATTTCAGTTCAATCTCCCTCTTTGACAAAAATGCCAAAGTAGCAACTCAAACATACATCCAACAGATGTAGATAAATTTGTTCAGCATAGTGTTTCTCCCTCTGTCATCTTGGTTATGATTGATTTGTTATCTTTGTTTCTTCTTCATAGCTCTAGGACAGTCCTAAAGTGTGACAATCTTCTGCATCAATGTGTCAAATGTTCTGTTGTAGCATATTTGATGCACTGCTCCTAGCTTGGCTAGGTAGCCTTAGTTAGGGGAAGGACCCCTAATTGACTTCTCAAGTAATCATGAGCTTCTTTAGGTAAAGCTTTAGTGAATATGTCTATCAATTGTTCTTTTGTATTCACATATTCCATTCGGACTTCCTTGTCTTGTACCGATTCCCTCAAATAGTGATACTTGATTGCTATATGCTTGGTCTTAGTGTACATCACTGGATTCTTAGAAATATTGATAGCACTTGTGTTGTCATAGAAAATAACAATAGGTTCAGTGATTTCTTCTTTCATGCCTATCAACAACTATTTTATCCATATCAAATTTGAATAGTTTACTGCAGTAGCAACTTACTCAGCTTCAACAGTAGATTGGGAAATGCAATTTTGTTTCTTGCTTGTCTAGGAGACTAATCTCTGTCCAAGAAAGAAAGCTCCACCACTAGTGCTTTTTCTGTTAGCTACATTTCCTACCCAATCAGCATCAGTATATACTCTAAGTTCAAATTTGTCATTATTCTTGTAGTATAACCCATAGTCAGCAGTTCCTTTCAAGTATATCATGATTCTTTTCATGGCCATCATGTGTGTTTCCTTAGGTTTGGCAGAGAATATTTTCACAATCCCAATAGCTAATGCAATATCAGGTCTACTATGTACAACATACTGCAATTTTTCAATCATGGATCTATACAAAGTTTGGTTAACTTCTGCAGCATCATCATTCTTAGATAAATTTTTTCCAGTAACCATAGGAGTTCCCACTGGTCTAGCATCTTCCATTCCAAAAGTTTTCAGTATTTCAATATCATACTTAGACTGTGTAATGAAAATACCTTTCTTCATTTGATATACTTGTAAACCAACAAAGAATTTGATCTCACCAAACATACTCATCTCAAATTTAGTTTGCATTTCATGTGAAAAAAATTTACACAATGCATCTTGTCCACCAAAATTAATGTCATCAACAAAAATTTTGGCCAACAAAATACCTCTACCTTCTTCATCTTTCATATACAGATTACTTGTGTCATTTGTCTTGGAAAATCCAATCTGTATCAGATAATTATGAAACCACTCATACCATGCTATGGGAGCTTGTTTCAATCCATATAAAGCTTTGTTTAGTTTGCATACCATGTGTCTTCTGTTTGGATCAGTAAAACCTTCTGGCTGTTCTATGTAAACTTCTTCTTCCAGTATACCATTTAAAAATGCAGACTTGACATCCATTTGATATACCTTGAAATCTTTATAAGTAGCATATGCAAGAAGAGTTCTTACTCCTTCCAATCTAGCTATAGGGGAAAATGTCTCCTCATAATCAATTCTTTCTTCTTGTGTGTAGCCTTTGCATTCTAGTCTAGCTTTGTTCCTAGTGATTTCACCTTTTTCATTCAACTTGTTTCAAAATACGCACTTTGTTCCTATAACATTCTTATCTGTAGGTCTCGGCACCAGAGTCCAGGTTTCATTTTTCTCAATCTGGTCAATCTCTTCATTCATTGCTTGTATCTAGTCTTCATTTTCTAATTCCTCTTTAGTTGTCTTAGGTTCAAATTCACATAGCAAGTATTTTGGATCTTTTGTCTTTCTTCTGGTCTGAATTCTAGTGTCTTTATCTCCAATTATTTGTTCAGGCTTGTGATGTCTTCTTACATATTTTGCCAAAACAAGGTTCAACATTTTTCTCTTCTATTTCATCAGGTTCCCCAACAAGATTGTCAGATTCAGCCTCTGAATGCTTGGCAACCTCTTCCTGATCCTCAGCAGCATTATCTTGTAGCTCGACATGTTCTTGTTCTCTCTCGGCACTATTTTCCTGAGGCTCAGCATCATCTGTTTGTCACTCGGCATTGCTTGCCCAAGACTCAACATCAGGTGTGGGTCTGTTACCTACCTCTTTTATTTCCTCCATGTACACAAAAGATCTATAATCTTCTGGTTCTCTTTTGCTATTAGCCTCATTTCTTTCAGCATACTCATCAATTTTTACATTCACACTTTCCACAATTTTGTTAGTGTTAGAGTTCAAACACTTATAAGCTTTAGTTTTTGTGGACTAGCCTAGGAATATGCCTTCATCACTTTTAGCATCAAACTTTCCATTCCTATTGTTTTTAAATATGTAACACTTACTTCCAAAGATTCTAAAGTATTGAACACTCGGTGCATGCCCATACCATAATTCATAGGGTGTCAGATTTGTACCTTTCTTGATCTGTACTCGGTTAAGAGTGTAAACAACTGTACTTATAGCTTCTTTCCAATATTTCTATGCCACATTCTTTTCAATCAATAATGTCCTAGCACAATCCAAATAGATCTGTTCCTTCTTTCTGCTATACCATTTTGTGGAGGTGTCGTAGGTGCAGACATTTGTCTTTTGATTCCTCTATCGTTGCATTATAGATTAAATTCATTTGATGTGAATTCTCCACCATGGTTAGATCTAAGACATTTCAGGTTCCTACCTATCTCCTTCTCAACCTTAGCCAAATACCACTTAAAAATTTGAAAAGCATCAGAGTTTTCTTTTAGCAACATTACATGCATCATCCTGGTATGATCATCAACAAACAAGATAAAATATCTAGCACCACAGTAACTTTGTATACCCATAGGTCCACAAAGGTCAGTATGAACCAAATCTAAAATGTGTTTAGAAGTAAAGGATTTTCTCTTGAAACTTGACTTAGTCATTTTTCCTAACTGACATTCTTTGCACATCACATTCTCAAGTTTCTTCAATCTAGGTAGGCCTCTTACTTTCTTCTTCTTACTTATCTCTACCAGATTGTCAAAGCTAACATGACATAGCCTCTTATGCCATAACCAAATGTCATCAAGTTGTGCAAACATACATATTTCTTCAAATAGGTCAAGATAGAACAAATTACCTCTAGTCTACTCACCACTTCCAATTAGTTCACTAGTAGCATCAAATAACTTAGCTTTCTTGTGATGAAATTCCACTCGGTAACCAGTTCTATTGAGTTGAGCAACACTTAACAAATTACAATTCAATCCTTCAACCCAATAAGCATTTTCACAAGAGATCTTATCAGTCAGTTTAATCAATCCTTTTCCTCCAATAGGACATGGTGCATCATTACCAAATGTTACACTTTTACCTTTATAATGATGTAGGGTCTCAAACTTACTCTTGTCACCAGTCATGTGATGTGAACAACCACTATCAATAATTCATTTATCATTCTTGTTCACATAGGCAAATTCTGGCTAGATAAACTGATTGAGGTCAACAAGAAAATGATCAATAGGGTTATTGGGCTCCCTACAACCAACAAGGCTAAGGCTTTCCATAGTTCATCACAACCGGATGTTGAGAAATATACTGGAGCACAATGGGATGGTCGAGAACTGAAGATTTTGACAATCAAAGACCCAGTAGTCAAATTTGTAGCACATGTGATCGAGTACAAGTTATTTCAATCGAGTAGACTCAACAGCATACCCTACAGTGTAGTAGACATGGCACACAAAATTGTGGTAAAATTTCACCAGGTTGATCTTGTCGAGGTATTATTTCATCAACTTCAGGAGAATATGAAGACCATAAGGAAAAAGAAGTCTAACACATGTAGGTTCAGATCACTACTTGCTTGCATATTCTTTTATCTACAAAAGTATGTACCTAGCACTGGTAAAGTAAATTGGATACCGAATATACCAATAATAAAATAGATCAGTGAAATGATGAATAAGTTAGGAGATATGTTGAATATAGAGTTTGATGCATACTTCAAAGTGTTTTAGTCTAAAATGCATAAAAGGAGCAAAATTTCAAGGGAATTAGTTCAAAGATTTGAGCATGATATATGTTTTGTAGTCAACACAGATTATACTTTGATAAAAGCAGTTGAACCTAGGATAAAATGGTTGGCACCAATGGGATATGAAATGAACCATGATTTTGAACTGAAATCTATTAATGCACTACTTGCACTACCAAAATATCCCATTTCCACTAGGTTCAGAGTATATGAAGAGGCCAAATCTAGAATCTTAACAGATATACAGATTGGTAAAATTTCTAGAAAGGTAAAGAAGATGAAGAAAAATCTCACTACTAAATATGGAGATGGGTCTGAGACATCTGAAGGGACACTGGTTGAACAAGCAACCGAAGGTTAGTTACAGTTAGCTGACAAACCATATGATAGTGAGGAGACTGAGTTTGACAAAGAAGAAGATCCCACACCAATTCCTCCACCTAAAATTCCTATAAAGAAGAAGTCACTTGTACATGAAGGTATGAAGACATGATCGTCAACTACAACACCACCAATCGATAAGGAAGAAGTAGAGAAAGTAAAAGAAAGGAGAGTAGCTACACCAACAAAGAAATATATTAAGAGAAAGAACTAGGTTGTAGCTGAGGCACCAAAGAAAAGGAGAAAATTCCTAAGAGATAAAGAAGATCTTGAGGAAACTAAGATAGAAGATGATGTCAATCAATTCAAAGTGGCTAGTAACAAGGCAAAAACAATAGATGAAATTATTGAAGACATAATTGAACATGGAGACCTCACTGATCCCTTACTAGACAGATTTGACAAGATGTCAAAAAAAGATCAAACCAAGATAGAAGAGGCTGTCATCCAAATGATGATAAAATTCAAGAAAGTTCCAATGGAATTTTCATGTGCATTACCGAAGAAATTGGATGACAAAATTATAGAAAAATGGGCTATTGCACTAGACACCGAGAAGAGAAAGAGAGAACGCTCTCTAGTTCGGGCAGTCTCACATTTAAGTTTTGGAGAAGTTAGTGAATACTTGACCAAATACCAAGCAAAATTTTTTATCAAGAATAGAGCCTTGATGATCATGGATGAACATGTAGCAGATATGGATACACAATTGATTCTGTGTAGACATCAATTTTGAAGGTCGAAGAAAAAGCTGACCAAGAAGCATTCTTGAACCTGTCTAAGAAGAGACACAATTCCAAAGGTAAAGGTATTTACATTGATGAGGGAACAAAAAAGAAATCAAAGAATACCAGTATATCAGTTATCGAGGCAATTGATATCACTGAGGACAAGGAAGAAATAAGTATTTCATAGGATGCACCGAATAAACTTGAAGTTCAACTGGAGAAGAAAATCAATGACGATGTACTCGTTGAGGACATCACAAATGGTGATCCTGATGACAAAGATGATGAAGATGTAAATATTGCACCTAATAAAGATGAAGCACTAGACACTGAATGTCTATTTACATCACTAGCAAGTAAACTTCATGTACTTGTAGAAGTGGCTGAAATTATTTCCCAAGTACAACTCGACGGCTCAGACCTCAAGAAAAAAAAAGACATCACAGGGGATCAAGACACTGAGAAACCTACAGAAATAGATGAGCCTACACAAATAGAGGCACCTTCCACCAAGGCAAAGGAAATAGAAGAAACAAAGGAAACAGAGGTGATCCCACTTGACACCACATCCAAGACTCCTACTATATCAACTGAGACTACACCTACCGAGGAGTAGAAGAAGGAGGAACACGTGTTAACCGGGAAGGATACTCCAAAATTTGGTGATAAAACTATTGCTATTATTGAGAAGAAATCACCTATAGCACTGAAGAAGAAGAAGAAGAAGAAAGGAAAAGGTTTGATCATCCTACATGAAGTGATCATTATCCCTAAGTGTGACCCGAGGACCCTAAGCCCCAAAGAATTGAGTAAATATGGGGAATTATGTTCAAGAAAGGCAACGCAAGAGAAGTTGAAGCAAGAACACAAATGAAAAGAAATCTTAACAGATGAGTTTGATATCCTCCAATAGGTAGTACCTGAGGTTAATATTGATGAGGATACACCTATCATAGATCAAATTGCTACACTTGCTGAGAAGATCAATGACCCAGATATTTGTGCAGATAAATGGATTGAAGAAAAGGCAGAATCTAGGATACAACACAAACTAGCACAGAAAATAAGCCTAGAAGTGGCATTGAAGAAGGTCAAATTATCTAAGGTAATCACTGAGATAAAAACCATCACCCAGTTAATTTGTCTATATTTATTGAAGCTTTGTACTACAAACACCTTCACTGTTGAAGTCAGTGGAAAGATCAAAGGATTGGAAGCAGAAATATAGTTGAGTACAAATGTAGCTATAACTGAGCCTTGTGCTTTCTTAAAGCACATTCACCAAGTTTAGGAACTCTGGTGGTTAATAGTAGATTTGAAGAAACAAGAAGAGCACATAATAGATCAATTTACTGAGTTATAGAAAGAACTCCTACCATACCTAAAAAATTTTGAGGCACACATTGTCAAAGCTGAACAACTTGTGGTGACACCAAAAATTTCGGTGTTAGATAAAATCTTTGACATGCATGCACAAGTCAGTCTTGAGCACATCACTCTCACCAACTTGAAAGAGGAATGGGACCTCTTGGAGTCAGTGAAGAAAACCCACCAGCATATTTTTGACAAGATGTGAGTATACTAGTTAATTTTTGTATTTGGCATTACTATCAAAAAGGGGGAAAACAATGTATAAGTTTTTATGCCAAATATGTACATAGATGCTATGTATACTACATATTAATGGGAGCATGCACTGAGGGGGAGTTCTTAGTACTTAGAATTTTTTTTGATGTGTATATGTATATGGCAGAGATATAAGTTATATAGAAAATTTTGTCTATATACATTCAAAGTTTTGATACTAAGCCAAAGGGGGAGATTGTTATCTCTATTGAGAATTTAAGGTTGTCATAAGTATCAAAGGTTTGTAAAGATATTGGTCGGTCACTTACATTGAGCTAATCAGTAACATGAAGTAGAACAGACTAGTCAGTAAAGCATATATACCGAGCAGTAGATAGTTTACCGAGCACCAAAAGACACCAACACTGACAGACAGTAAACATTGAGCATCGCAGTATACACCAAGTAGTTTACATAGTGTTTTTCAAGGATCACAGAAAATGGCATAGTAATCTAAAATTGCACATACTTCTATGCATACGGTTACAAAGGTTCATAAAATGTTTTACCAAGATCAAGGAACATTTAATGTGTTGATATTCATTAAATGCAATGTATATCTTTTGTAATAGTTGATCTAGGTTATTATTATTCATTAAAAGTAGAACACTATATACTTGTGTGTTCACATCATGTTTGGTGTGAGCTGATATATGAATCACGGAGCACTTGAAGCAATTTCCTAACTTCAAATCTATCAGTTAATAGAGCAGAACCGAGTACAAAGGAATGTAGATTGAGTAGAATCAACAGAGGCTACCGAACAGTTCAGAGAAGAGATTCATCACAAGTAAGGTGATATTTTATCAGAGCTTATAGATCTGTATCAGATAATTGAGTTGTCAAATAGAAGATAATTTCCTATTTCTTTCTAACAATTATAATAGAGCTTTGGATAAAATCTCTTACCAAAGTAGACTTAACAGTCTTATGTAAATCTCTTAACCAAGTGCACACTTGATTAGTTTTGTTAAAATCCTATAACTAGGTAGATCTAGCTAATCTAACATGTCACTCCTAATATGGTGAGATCACCAGAAGTGATCAAAACTTGTAACCCTAACAGGCAAACATTTTCTATCTACAGTAGTGAAGAATTTGTGGGTGTCATCCCCACCGTAGTTTTTACCTTCTAACAAGGGTTTCTGTGTTACCAAAATACTTGTGTCATGTGATTGTCATATTGATGTCATATTGTTTACTTTCATAAGTTAAATGAATGATTAATACATGCAGTTAGATTCAAGTTGTTTTGGTCAGTTATTATTGTTTACAGTTACATATCAGAAAGGTTTACAAGTAAAATTTTTTGAAGGCACTGATTCACCCCTCCCCTCTCACTACCTATCTCTCCTAATTCCAACATTATTGTACCAAATGTTAAATCCACTTTCATGACTTCTCTGAAGATTGGTAAGTCTAGTAGCAAAAATAATAAGGATGATAGTGATAGCAATATTGATGATGAGCTTGATGAACTTGAAGCTCTTATGGCCAGGAGGTTGCCTAAAGGAAAAGGAAGAGATAGAGGAAAATTACCTTTAGCATGCTTTAACTATAAAGAAGTTGGTCACATTGCTGCTAGATGTCCACACAAGAAAGATGATGAAAGAACCAAAGACCGATTTGAAGGAAGCTATGGGAGAAGAAACAACAGAGGCTACCGACACTACAATAGAGACAACTGAGACAATAATGATAAAGGCAAGAAGGTGTGCTACATTGCTGAGGAAGAAGATATCACCAATACCGACACTGATGATGATGTGGAGGTAGTATTTGTGGAAATGAAGGATGATTCAGAAGAAGATGAAAGGTATTTAGAGACAACACTTATCTCTAAGGTTAATAAAAATGATACATGGATCATAGATAGTGGTTGTACACGTCATATGACTGGTGATGAAGAAAAAATTGATTATCTTGAAGAATACAATAGAGGATCTGTAAGAATGGGTAATGATGCACCCGGTATGGTAAGAGGTAAAGGATCCCTGATGATAAATGATAGATTAAAATGTGAAAATGCTTATTGGGTAAAAGGATTAAACTATAATTTGCTAAGTGTGGCACAACTAAACAATTCAGGCCATCGAGTTTGTTTTGAGAGAAAAAAGGTGAACATATTTGATGATGGAGGAAGACTTGTTGGAACTGGTACACAATCCATAGGTAATTTGTTTTATCTTGATAATGATCAGTTTTCTTGTTTAATGATGAAAGATGAAGATGCATGGTTGTGGCATAAAAGGTTATGTCATGTGAATTTTGATAACATGATTAAGATCAGTAAAAAGAAAAAAGTTAGAGGTCTGCCTAACTTATCTAAACCTGATCATGTTATGTGTCATGAATGTCAAAAAGGTAAAATGACTAAATCTAATTTCAAAAGAAAAGATTATTCAATAAAGAAGATACTTCACTTGGTTCATACCAACCTATGTGGTCTTATGAGAACTCAGAGTTATTACAGAGATAAATACTTTATTCTTTTTGTTGATGACTATACTAGGTTGATGACTGTCATGTTCTTGAAAGAAAAATCTGAGGCATTCAAGATGTTCAAGTGGTATAAAGAAAAAGTAGAAAAAGAGACTGGTAAAGAATTGAAATGCTTAAGATCTGATAGAGGAGGTGAATTTATCTCTGATGAATTTACTAATTTTTGTAATGACCATGGTATTAAAAGACAAGTCTCTGCATCGAGGACACCTCAGTAGAATGGCATTGCTGAAAGGAGGAATAAGTCAATTGTTGACTGCACAAGGACATTAATGATAGAAACAAATGTTGCTCAAACATACGAGAGAGAAGCTATTAGCACTATTGTTTATGTGCTAAATTGAGTAGAATTGAAGGACACTAATAAGACACCATATGAGTTATGGTTTGGACACAAACCCACTATAAGCTATTTCAGGATTTTTGGAAGCAAATGTTTTATTCTGAACAATGAAAGAGATGGAAAGTTTGACTCAAAAGGTGATAAAGGGATATTTATAGGATATTCTAGTAAAAGTAAAGAATACAAGTGTTTGAATAGAGTTACTAATAAAATGATTCAGAGTAATAATGTTCGAGTTGATGAGTTTGATGATAAGAATGCAGAGGAAAGCAGAAAGGAATCAGAATACTATGGTAGATTCGTTTACATTGAACAACTTGAGTACCTATCGACGTAGTAGATAGTGACAACTGGTCAACAGGAAAACAATATCGAAGAATAGGAAAAAGAAACTGACGAGCAGGAAGCACCCACCGAGCAAGAAAATTAACCTACATAGGATGAACAAGAAAGAAGAGATCAGATACTAGAAATATTTGTTAGGAGACATCATCCTGAGACATAAATAATTGGAGATAGACAAGCTGGCATGCAAACAAGGAGTAAAACAAGACAAGGTACATGTCTAGTTTGTGAATATGAACCAAAGAATGTAAAAGTTGCATTAGAAAATGATGAATGGGTTAATGCAATGAAAGAGGAAATAGAAAAGATAGAGAAGAACAAAACTTGGACCTTAGTACCCAGACCTAAAGATAAGAATGTTATCAGTACTAAGTGGATATTTAGAAACAAGCTAAATGAACATGGAGAGGTAACAAGAAATAAAGCTAGATTGGTATGCAAGGGATATGCACAAGAGGAAGGAGTTGATTATGGTGAAACATTTGCACCTGTTGCTAGATTAGGAGTTAGAATGTTACTTGCATATGTTGCACACAAAAAGTTCAAAGTTTATCAAATGGATGTTAAGTTAGCATTTTTGAATGGGATACTTGAAGAAGAAGTCTACATAGAACAACCTGAAGGGTTTGTTGATCCAGACAAGAAAGATATTGTATGTAGATTACATTCTTTATATGGTTTGAAGCAAGCTCCGAGAGCCTGGTATGAGAGGTTGCATACTTATTTGTTAAGTATTGGATTTGTTAGAACTAGTGATAACAACAATTTGTATATGAAAGGAGATATAGATGAGACTATTCTTATTGCTGAAATATTTGTGGATGATATTATTTTTGGAGGTCAAGATCACGTATGTAAATCCTTCGCTGATGATATAAGAAAAGAGTTTGAAATGTCTATGTTCAGAGAGATTAAGTTCTTTATAGGACTACAAGTGATTCAGTAGAGTGATGGGATATTCATCACGCATGTTGGAGCTCAAAAAATCTAAGTATGTTTTTGAGTCCATATCTCTAAAATTTTCTCTAAATGTCAGAATTGTGCTTTTAAAGTCTTTGAGAGAGGCCGAGTTTGAAGGAATTCAAAATGGAGCCTATTGATTTTCATGAGAAGTCACTTGGATAGGGTGTTCATCACCTATCATTTGACATTTGTAATAGGTTTTAGGTCCTGGGCTTTAGTTCTGATATGTTTAGGGAATAGACTTTTGAAGGTGTTCTCAGAATTTTTCATTTTGTGTTTGTCCAGAATTATATAAAGTAGCCCACTTTGGAGGTCTGCATCATTTCCCCAATGATTATTCATAGCATGCCAATTGTTGCATCATGCTGTAGGCATGAGAGAGAGTATTCATACCAATTTTTATCTCCCCATGTGCCCGTTTAGTCACTTTGCCAGAGCCATTTCATTTGCAGATTGTTAAGTTTCTCTAAGTGTACCTTGTGCCATTTTGAAGTAGCCTACTTTGAGGTCATGCAAATTGCATCTAGTCAGTGATCAGAAGGAATTAAAGGTTGATTTATGTTGTAGACATAGAAATATTCCTCCTTGGAAATTTTCAGACCTTGGTCAATCCATTTGACAACCTTGCCCAGTCAATTCCAAATCAGAATTCTACATTATTAATGTGTTTGGGTTTAAAAGGTGTCTAAGTGCTGACTTTGCAAATTAATATCTATTGGTCACTTCATCATGAAGGGTTGCTACTTGAAGTTTTATATTCCCTATGTGAAATTAAATCTATGTTTGAGGTTTCTGATCTTGAGGTGTACATTTGGTGGGTTTGTGAACACAAATCCAAAAGCAATTTTCTACAGATTGACAGTGCTAAGCAAAATTATTTTTGCAAAGTTGTTATTTTGAGAAGAGTTATATTTGTCTGTTGATGAAATCCAATTTTTTTTTGAGTTATTGTGTTTGGGTTACCTCAATCCAATGTGGAAATATAGGCAAATAAATGCAAAGTGGGAGAATGTGGAAGATGCCAGATCTCTATGTTGAATAATGAAGGATGAGTGAAGTCTTTTTAAAAAAAAAACCCTCAAGTAAATGATGACTTCATGAGAGATTATTTTCAGACTTATGCAAGATGTGGAATCATAGACAAATGCAAAGCATGTGGAGAAGAATAAGATTAAAAAAAGGTTGAATGCAAGAGCTAGTCAAATGCAAAACATTTGAATGCACAACCAGTCACATTTTTTATCATAACTCAAAAACTATGAACTGGATCAGGCTAAATTTTACATATGTTTGAGACAACCATGTGTGCATTCTACAACAAAAGTTTTAGAAAACCCCAGTTTGAAAATCAAAATTTGTGGTCCTCTGAGTACTAGAAGAAATAAAAAATCAGCAATGCTTCCAAAAGTTTAGTCCCACATTACTAAAGAAATGACCATTTCGAGTGTTTAAAAGATATACCACTCACATAATGAAATGAAGAAAGAGAAGGAAGCTCTCAAAAGTGTGCACAACTAGTGCATTGGGATGCATGCCAGTGACTATAAAGCACTAAATTTTGCAAAAAAATGCTGGCAAAAAATGCTATTGGTCAAAGTCACTAACATTTAGAGATCTAGAGAATGCTTAGTCTCCCAATCTCTAAATGCTAGTGGTCAAAGAGATAACATTCAAAGATCTAGAGAATGGTTAGTCTCCCAATCTCCAAATGCTAGTGGTCAAGGAGATAACATTCAGATATCTAGAGAATGGTTAGTCTCCCAATCTCCAAATGTTGGCGGTTAAGTCACTAACATTTAGAGATCTAGAGAATGGTTAGTCTCCCAATCTCCAAATGCTAGTGGTCAAAGAGATAACATTTAGAGATTAAGAGAATGCTTCAGTCTCCCAATCTCCAAATGCTAGTGGGAAAAAAAAGGTTAAATTGGAGCATCCAATTAGTTGATGCCATGTGGCATATGTGGGGTCCACCCAAATTTAAATTTTGCACAAAAATTTAAAAGGGTTTCATAGTCCAGACTATAGAAGATTTTCGAAATTTTCAAGAGATTGCAGTTGCTCACATAAAATAATGCTTGGAGCCTTTAGTTTTATCCAAATATAGGCATGTTATATGTTTTCGGAAACGGGAGAAGACAAGGAATCTAATGGAAATGATTACTTTCAGTTTTAGAGAAGTGGGAAAGAGCAGTATGAGCTGGAAATTTCGGGATCATAATCAATTTTGTTTGAAAAATGATTGGAGGAATGTGGATCAGTTGAAGAGAATCAGTTGCAGATCAGGTGTGGAGGAATATTGGAGATATTTTGATACTAAGTGGACAGCTATCAGTTCTGTGTAACTGACCTCCTTTTGCTATATCTTTAATTTTTCTCTCAATTGTAAATGATGTTGAAAATTTTACTGTAAGGAGAGGCTTGGACTCCATTGTTGATCTTCTTAGGAATGTTTGTCAGATTTTGGAATGTATTGATGTATTAAATGTCTACCTGAATACATTGGATTTCCCTTGCATATCTGTGTTGTCTTTTTGTCTGAATTTTGTAGCTTTTGTGTGTTGATTCTGCAAGGTAGTTTTAATGCACCATTTATAAGGTATTTGTGAATTTAGTCTTTAGTTCCTTTCAAGGAGAGGGTAAAATCTTTAGGTTAATTTATGAGAGCTCAGGATTTCTACAAGAATTTGATGATTAAATGTGTTTAAGAGAGGGTGATTTGTAAGGCACTTCACCTGGGTTCTGTTTGTATTTCATTTAGAAGATTTCTATAGATGTATGTTTCTCTGTCTGACTCTCTACCCTAGGATAATGCACTGGTATATCCTCAATTTGTAGGATTTCATCATCAACCAAAACTTAAAAGACAATTTACTTTTCATGTATGTTTGAAAGAGCAGACAAGAATAAGTTTGTATCAAGGATATAAACTAGTGTTATGATCCTTTGAAGAAGTAGATCTGAGTTAGGTACACTTGCCTGTAGCCATGAGCTCAAAGTGTAGAAGGACTTGGTCCTTGTTAATTAGTCTTTTTCTTGTGTGAGTCAAGAGTCAAGGAATCATAGAATTCTATGTAAGTAGTCAAGGCTATGTTTTGGGATTCAGCAACAAAATGCACTAAGAACACAATCCAAATATATCAAGGAAATACTGAGAACATTTGGCATGGAAGATGCTAACCCTGTTGGAACATTGATGGCTACTAGATGTAAATTAACTAAGGAAGATGAAACTGCAGAGGTGAACCAGACATTGTACTGATCTATGATTGGTAAATTAATGTATGTAGTGCATAGTAGACTAGACATAACACATGTTGTGGGAATCGTTGCAAGATTTTCTACAAATCCTAGGGAGTCACACATGGTTTCTACAAAGAGAATCTTAAGATACCTAAAAAAAATAGAAGATTATGGATTATGGTATCCTAAGGAAGGCAAATTTGATCTCAAAGTCTATACCGACGTTGATTGGGCTGGAAATGTGGATGACAAAAAAAGTACCATCGAAGGAGCATTTTTCTTTGGTGAAAGACTTGTTACATGGACAAGTAAGAAGCCAGCTTGCATTTCTCAATCTACAGTCGAAGCAGAGTATGTTGTTTCTGCTACAAACTGTTCAAATATTGCATATATTAAGCAAGTGTTGGAAGGTATGAATGAGGTAATCACTGAGCCAGTGATTATATATTGTGACAACACCAGTGCAATAAACATTTAAAAGAATCCAATGATGAATTCTAAAACAAAGCATATATCTATTAAGTATCACTACTTAAGAGAACAAGTACAGGAGAAGCAAGTTAAGCTAGAATTTGTTACATCTAAAGAACAACTTGCAGACGTATTTACAAAGCCTCTACCAAAGGATACATTTGAATACTTGAGGACTAGACTTGGGGTCCGTCCCCTATCTACCAGTCACTAATGTGATCTAGATGTTGCATCAGCCTAATCTTATCACAAGATCATTCATGTTGATGCAACATAGTTCACACTTTGGATTTCTATCTAAGGTTGTGAAAATTTTGGAGAATTAGAACAGATTGGCATATCAGTATACAGAGATATAGAGTATGCACTAGATAACAGAGAGTTACATGGCTACTATAGAGTTGTATGTTTATTTGTTTCTTTGGAATATTTTTCAAAGGGAGAGATAAACAATATGAAACAATATGCACCGATGAGAACACTGAAACATCTATCTAAGGGAGAGACAAACTAAAAGAAAGGGAGATAACTGAAGATTAGTTACTGAGAACAGAAGAAGGAATTTGAGAGCTGAAAAGATCATATCTATAGAAGGAATGTTGCATTGATAATGCTATTGAGTAACATAGTGATTAAACATATTAAGCTAGGGAGAGCTTGTACAACATTTGTTCATAGAGTTGTAGAATACATGTTTGGTATGTGTATGGTATATTTCATATTAATTGAGTTGCCATTAATGCCAAAGGGAGAGATTGATGAACTACAACTGATTTATAACCTAATTGAAGATCTGTGATTAGAGATCACCGAGTTGCTGATTAGATATGATATATGATTAAATCGGTAATATGTTGTCATTGATGTCAACTAGTTTGACAACACTTATCTTGTAAGTTACATACCTAAACATTTGTAGAAAAGGAGTAAGAGAGATGCAGAACCAAAATATCTACATGAGGAAGATGTATATGATAGATGAGGATAAGGAATACATTGGGTAACTTTTTGATGAGTCTATGGCCTTATGTTATTGGCTTGATTATGTTTCATTCATCTATAATGAGGAAAAGAGTTGAAAGACACAAGGAAGTGTGGTTGGTTGATGAAGCATCATAGTATACACCGAGCAGTGTAGTGTATGTTGAGCATAGTATAAACTGAGCTTGTGTTCACCGACACATTTCTTTGTTAACGGAGCAAGAGAAAGGAACTAAATGATTAGTTTAGCCGATAAAGATTGATGAGTTGTAAAGTACCTCGTGATAGGAGATGTTGATAAAGTTTGTTACAAAGATTAAGAGCTAACAAAATTCAAGGAAGATCTAAAGGATGGAATTAAAACATGTTACTGGCACATCATCTGAGAAAATTTTAAGCAACAAAATGGACGAAGGAGAACAAGTGGAAAAATCTAATGGAGGAGAAGAAAATGGTTTACTTGTCTATTTAAGAGACTAGGGTTTCATTATGAAACTCATGCCGAAAGAAGGAGACTGCAGAATTATCACATGTATGTCTGAACAAGCTTCATGTATGTCTAATCAAACTAGGAAAGTCTTATATGTATCATTCATATAATGAACATTGTCATCCTATCAACCCCATAGTGAATGTTGTTTGGACAATAACGATTGTTTTAAAATCCTCTAACAAGGTCACACCTCATAGTGTTTTTGTAACCTTTAACAGGGTTGGGTCTTCACCGACCTCACTTCAGAAGAGTGAACAATTTTGGGTTGCCGGTCCTAGTTGGTTTTTCCCTTCACAGGGTTTCCACGTTAAATCTTTTGTGTTATGTCTTCATTGCGGTAATTGTTTGTTATCATAATTTACATATTACATGTTAGATTTGATCGGTAATCATTATATGTTATTGACTGGTAATTGGTAAAAGCACAAACAGTATTGTATTTTATGTTACCAAGCTGCAGAAGTTTAAGTAAATTATTTTGGATTTACATTTTGATTTGGGACTGTGGATAACTGATTCACCCCCCTCTCAGTTATTCTAATAGATCCATTATGCATCTCATTCACCAATGTATGTACTCATCTTCATTCAATGAAGTTTCCCCTTTTTTCTTTAGGCATTAGTATAGAATCCATTCATAGACTTCCTCACTTTCAACTAGTCTTACTAGTTTAACTTGGAATATTGGAGACGGTAGTCCAAGTTATCCATTCATCAATTGGAATTAAATCCTTGATAATAAAAACTTTGATCATTTTTAAGGTGGTCACAAAATCTATACAAAATATTTTAAAGCCTATGATTTCAAACCAATCCACCATTGAGAGAATCTTGAAATTTACCACATTTCCTCACATTTTCCACTATAAAGTCTAAAAAACCTAAAATCAAGATACATAGGAAATAAATAATCATGAAAAAACTAATGCAAATTAAGAAAAATAAATAGGAAACATCAAAAACCACATGCTCCAAAGGAATCCTCCTAAATCCTTGTATCCTTAAAACCACTTACGTAATCAAGAGTTACGTTCCTAGAGAAAAACCAATCATATCCCAAAATATAGCATAATTAATACACCTTATGGCTAGGACATATAGACATGGCTTGGACATTAGTCTCAATTTACTAATAGAAGAAGGGAAATATTCTTGAATAAGCAATTGTGAGAGAGCATGAAGACAATCTAGCTAGAAACATAACAATCTATATCTTTTTTTTCATTAAGATCTTTTTTCTCCACCATTTCACTGTGATTCCCCTTAAATATTGAGAAAGTGATGTAGTAGCTACTTCTCTAGGTATTTAATTAATGGCTTGGATTGTGTGAAAAGTGATAAAATTTTCTCTCAATGTTTCTATAGAATTTCATGTTTTATTATAGATGTAATTTTAATGTATAATATCAAATGAGAGAATCTTAATAAGGTGACTTTAAGTTTGCAATCCTACTTGTCATTTCATGTGTCTCCATGATCATTAGAGAGTGTACTTGGATGTCAAAGGATGTGATAGGAAAATACTAAATATTAAATATATTTATGACATATTTTAATTATTTTCATACCACAAGGATGAAGTCAACAATGGTGGTGACAAGTAATAACGGTAGATTTCTCATTCTAATCATGCAAATGAGAGATGAAGAATCACCCTTAAATAGTTGATTCATCAATTACACATGTTGTTCCATGTTATCCAAAATGGAATGTCATGTTATGCACACTCAATTGTCAAGATTAATCAAGGTGTAAGATGCCTTGCGAGTTATATTTTTTCTATTGGGTATGGTTGGCATCCATATGAAACTCATATGAACATTTATTATTTTTTACTAAGCTTACAGGTTGTTTGTGAGTGGTGGTGTATCTTTTATACATGTGGTTTTTGCCTTTTTTTCATCCTATCATAGGTTTTATAAATTAGAATGGCTAGTAGATGCTATGTCATTTTATAGTTATTTAGGTCCCACTGAAATACAATTAGAGATGTTAATATTTGCATGCACTTTTAGAAGTTTTTATTGCTGCAGTTTCAACTTGTTTTACAATAGTATAAAGTAGGCCATCCAACATGTAATTGTAACAAGGTAATAAATCTCTCCTTCTATTACCATGCTAAAGAATGTTAAGTATCCATTTGAACTACTATGGATAATTGAATATAAATCAATTAGTCTTCTAGCAATAGAAAATATGAAGCATTGCTCCTCAATATAATGGTTGTATATGGCATGTAAATATATATTTGAATATTTTTAGAGAGATGTGGAGAGCATAATCAAATAAATACTCAGAAGATCTATGCAATAAATGAGCATGTCAACATATTAATTTAAAACAAAGTATGAGAATCTATTGAACTAGTTGATGCCTTTTGATCATCACCATGCAATGTATTTTTAACCAACATGATAACTATTATGAAATCTCCATATCTTTGTTTTACCCTCATGCTAGTTTTCATGATTACAAACTCAACATTAAAATTCTAATATAGATAGTGTTACAAGATAAATCCTCTAATTGACAAGTCTTTCACTATGATGAACATATCATCAAATTTATCAGATTTTTGATGAATTATAAGTGCTTAATTCAAAATGAGAACATTTGAACCATGCGAGAAATTGAATACTGTAAATAATGATGAAAAGGATATAATTACTCAATGGAAGGTAAAAAAAATTCATAAAAGGCCTTATCTCTCTTGAATATTTGTTGACCACTATGTTATCTATATAAAAATAAAGATAAATGATCTTCATCATATGTGTTTGGATATAAGAATATCAATGTCATATCTAAGAAGAAATCAAGAATGTGAACTTGGGTAATATCATTTATTTTCTTACTATTGTTGACTTGTGCAATCTCATAACTTTCATGTTTGGTAATCTTTGATAAGTAAACAAATTAATATTTGCATGCACTTTTAGAAGTTTTTACCATAGTAGTTTCAACTTGTTTTACAATAGTATAAAATATGTCATCCAACATTTAATTGTAACAAGGTAATAACACCATTGTAGGAAATATAGATAAAATTGGTAATAACACCATTGTAGGAAATATAGATAAAATTTATCCTTCTAGTACCATGCTAAAGAATGTTAAGTATCTATTTGAACTAATGTGGATAATTGAATATGTATCAATTAGTTTTTGAGTAATGAAAAATATGAATCATTTATCCTCAATATAATGGTTTCATATGACATGTAAATGTATATTTGAATATTTTTAGAGAGACGTAGAGAAGATAATCAAACAAATATTCAAGAAAATATACATAATGAATGATCATGTAATTTATTAAATTGAAACAAAGTATGGGAATCTATTGAACTACTTGATACCTTATGATCATTACCATACAATGAGTTTGCAACCAACATGATAACTAACATGAAACCTTTGTTTCTTTGTTTTAGCCTCATGTTATTTTTCATGATTACAAATTCAACATTGAAATGCTAATATAGAAAGTATTACAAGATAAATCTTTTAATTGACAAGTATTTCACTATGATGAACATATCATCAAATTTATTAAAAAAATATGATGAATTATGAGTATTTAATTCAAAATGAGAACATTTTAAACATTTAAGAAAATGAATACTGTAAAGAATGAGGAAAGGGATATAATTACTCAATGAATATACAACTATAACAGTTTACATGATAAGATCTAATAATCTCCACATTTGTGAATTGAACACATAAGTTGCACCACATCAAACATATTATTGAAACTAACTCATAGTTATGGAGGTCTCCAAATGAAACATCACTGCAACTCTTTCAAGATTAATATTATCACTATAATCTTTATTTCCATTTCTTTGGGTTATCCATTTTCCTCTTGTCAACTATATATATTTTTCTCATCTTCAAATGTAAGGTGCATAAAATTAATATTCTTATTAGAATATGCTCTTGAAGGAAAAAAAATGTGTAGATTTCAAGTCATGTTTGACATTTTCATTACATCTGTATGAGAGCATAGATGTCTACTTTAGGACCTAGGTTATCACACCTTCTTGTGCTAATATGGCTATTTGATGTTGGTGTCAATGCGATGTGGAAGAAAGGGGAATATGAAATTCACAAGGAAATCAAACCACTGAAAAATGGAAATAAGAGGATCAAAGAAAGCTCCTACCACAATGCCAAAAATGGAAATAGAAACAATCTTAGATAGTGAGCCTCTTGTTGAAATCATCAAACGACTCAAAATTAAGAAAGGATAAGTTGGTCCAACCTTCCTAGTGTCTAGAGTCACCAAAATAAATTCCACCTTGAAACCCAAAGGAATAACTTCTCTTTCAACTATGGATGCAATGCTCCATCCCTTTCTAAGGAAGAAATTATTGAGTATAACTAAGTTCATGATAGCATGATTAATATTGTGTTCACCTTATAGGAGGAAGATCCCAAGGAGGAATTTTAATAGGAGGAAACTCTTGTATTATAATTTAAAAACTATATGTGTGAAGATAATATAATAGTACTAAATAATCATCGTCACATTATGTAAAAAAAAATATCACAAATGAAAATTTTCCCTGCAGATCGAAAATGTAATCTACTCTCCATTTGTCAAACTCATGGTTATGTTTTTACTTCTTATTCCTATCGTTATTGGGATATTTTAAGAATTTGTTTTTACAGAACTAGTTGTCCATTTTACATCTTCTTATAAAATTGTTAGTGTTATCAGAATATCGGCATAGTCTCTCCTAGGTATTTTTTAATGTGATTCGTGAGTGAGCATAAATTTTAAATTCTGATTCTCCCTTACTTTCTCTTTGTTGCAATTGATTTATGGGTTCTTTATCAACTTCAACATCTTTTCTTAATAGGTTGCTTGCACATAACATAACAAATTGCAATTCATTCTCTTTCTTCCACAATTATCCTACCTACTTCTACACCGTCCCATAGAATTAGCATTTCATCTTCCAAAAATATGCTCACACAATACCCAACCCCCCAATTTTAGTAAAAGGCACAACAATTTAAAAATTGGAAACACATTTGTCATAAATGAACATGAACCAAAGCTTTACCAATGAGCTTTCACAATTTTATTTGAACATTCAATCACTTATATTCAATCTCACAGAGTATCTCTTCATCCTCATTGTTGGTACCTAAAATAGTTTACATTAATGAATAGTAACCAAGTTGATCATTCAATTACCTATGGAGCAGCCAACTCCAACTCTCAATAATATCTTGGACTTGGACCAACTGTTGAGGATATCTCAAACCATTCTACACTTTAGGCTCTACAAGACCTAAGAGGGTAATCCCTTAATGTATTTACAATCCCTGCACCATACTTGTAAATAACATCAAAATAAAACATATAATCTCATTTAAAGGCTCAACAAAGAGAGAGATTCTATGTAATGGCTAATTCCCAATGATCCTCTACCAATTGGAGCATGAGATAACAACAACATATAACAACAATACATAAAATAAAATTATACTACATGATTTAACAATTTTATAACAAGATTCAAATGAATTTTAACACCAAATTGGTAGTAGAGCCAATACAAGTTGTGATTAGTGCCTTATTCCATTGGAGACTTGAATTAATAAGAAATAAAATAATATATGATAAAATTTCACTAATAGCATGAGATCAAATAAAGTGCTTCCTTACAATACTTCTCAACAATAATCGTAAACCAAAATACTTATCAAAATCCCTACACAAACTCTATAAATATGTAATTCTATTCAATCATTTAACTGACCAATTATATCAAAGAATGAACAAGAGATTACATACACCATAACTGTGCACTGAATGATAAAAATCCTTGATTCATTTCATTCAAAATATAATAGACAATTGTACAATTGGAGAGAAATGGATTTGAATTGTATTTCTATTAAATTCAACCGCTATTTCTGTCATATAACAATTTTACAACTCATTTACTCAAGACCCTCACAAACTTGACACTAACTCCTCAATTTGTTTCCCTATAAATAATTTTACAAATTGCTCATATTCAACTAGGCTCTTTCTACTAGAACCTATACCCTGCACTTGAGAGAGTTTGGAACCCTTTCTCATGGCCTTGAATTTTCTTCTATAGAAAATAAAGGAGACAACAAGCTTTACGCCAGAGAAGACACGTCACCAATGCATTAGACCACTTTTGATTCTCATTACAAAAGACTTCCTCAATGATATTTAATTCAAGACAAAATTGCTTCGAACCCTTCTCACCTTGCATTTTCTGATGAAGATACTGAATTGATCTTTCATCGATGCAAGCTTGTACTTCTCAAATATAACCACTGCAAAATTCCAAAACTTGTTTCTAGACTATCACATCAAATAGTAAGTTGGTTAGTTTTTTTCCTTTTACTCTTCATTCAAAGACATCCCCACCCATTTGTTATACTCTTCGTCTGATGGCTAGTTGAAGTTCGTGAACTCATCAGCTTTTGTCTAGTATGGGGTATACTTTGACAACTATTTAATTTGCTTCCCTCGCAAAAGACTAAAAAAATGCTCTTGTTATTATAATTTTATTCATGCTATTTTCAAGCATATCGATATCAAGGTCTTCACAAATTAGATCAACCTGAGAGTTAATCACCTTCTCTCCCTTTTCTAAACTATAACTACAATGGTTTGACATTTCTATTTTCATCTATAATTCCTAGCAATAGTGTATCATGCATTTCATTAAAACTAGCCATCAACTCTCTAAATTTCTTCTCTATGCACTCTCATAACACTTGAAAGTCCTAAATTGACTTCACCAACAAATAGGTTGGTTGAAGTGCTTTTGGCTTGATGGAATGAAACTTGGAAGCTACAAGCATCAACTTTAGTTCATTTCCCCTTTGCATCCATTTAGAAAACAATGGTACAACCACCTCTCTATCCTTATCAAAACTTTTTACAGCTTCAAACAATAAAGAATATAAAGAATGAATATGCACCAATCTCATGTCTACCTTCTCATTTAGATGAGTTAGAATTGAATTGACTATCTCTTTTTGTTTCAAGGCTAAACATTGTTCAGTATCTATGAATTTATTCTCTAATTCCTTTATTATTTTTAATATTTGAGCCTTGGTTGGGTCAACTGAACAAGTTGGCTCTTCAATAATTGGTTCTACTGCAAAACTAGGAGGAGAAATCTCCATAGGAGACTGGGGTACTGAATCAATAGGAGTAGAAGGAGGTGTCTTTGACATTGAAGGGGTAGAAGTAGTTGCAAGAGCAACAAGGGATGGTTCTAATAGTCTTTTCTACAAAAGTTGAAACTTTGACTACAATTGAATATATTTTTGATGCACCTTATTATACTCATCAAAAATATGCTCAAACTTATCTTTTTATTCTTGTTTCTCAACTTCCTCCCTCTTGGAAGTTTCTTTAGCCAATTGGTCCACATCCATAGTTAATCTTGTTGCCTCCACTCCTAATGTGTGTGAGGATATCTTTATTATAAGACTTCCCCTCAAATTAGGGTTAATATCTCTTATATATGGTTTCCTAGCCTCCATAAAAATTGACCATATAGCCAAAGTGACATAATCATGACTCCATGCTTATCCTTTCAATTCTTACCTAACCTCTTCCTCTATGCTATATAGCTCTTTTGATTTATTGAAAACATCAAATGATATAGCATCAACAATATCCCACTCTAGAAAAATTAAAACCCCTACTTTATTAAGAATTATTTTTCCTTCACCAAGGGTGATGATGTTGGAAATATTCAAGACTATCTAGGTTACTGAGAGGGGAGGGGTGAATCAGTAACTTCAAAACTTTTAACAGATTTAGATTTTAATAATATTAGATTGATAATCTGACTGCATGCATGAGTAACAGAAAGAATAAAACATTCATAACACTTAGAACACAGAGATTTGGTGACCCAGAAACCTTCCAAGTAGAAAGTAAAACTAGGGTGGGGATGATACCCACAAAACTTCAATATTGCAGTATAAAGTTTGTCAGTTAAGGCTTACAATGATCACTTCTGATGATCTTCCCTGTTAGGAGCAATAAGGACTGCTAGGTCCACCTTGTTAGAGGTTTTACAAACATACAATGAAGTATGCACTAGGTTAAGAGATTTTTACAAAGACTGTTAAGTCTACCCAGTTAAAGGATTTCAAGCTGATTCACCTGTTAGGATGAAACAGTAGATCTCTTACTTGCAACTATACTTGCTAATTGAGATTCTCTGATGTACTGATCACCTTCTGTGATGGATAGATCTTTGCTACTTCTTATACTACTGTAGCCCTTTGTAATTCGCTTATCTCTGCCTTTCTCTCTTTTTTTTATACTTCTCTATATCTTTGTTTTTGGATATGACATAAAACATTGTTTATATATCAATCTAAGTCAATTCCAAAACAATTACAAAGTTGGCTCTTAAACAAGTAAACACAAATATTACTAAGTTAGCCCAAATATAGTTACACGGTTACTGCAAACTAACTCAGTGACTTTCTCATACTCGGCATCCACTGCGTTACTCTGCATCATCATGCACTTGGTAGAAGTGGAAGCTCGGTCCATACTAACCACTCGGTCATAGTTTCAAACTCGATAAATACTGGAGACTCGGTAGATAAAGTGTTACTCGGTAGAAACTAAATTTCCTATTTAACCGTGCAACACTCGGTAAACACTGTGAAACTTTGCGAGCTCGGTATGCACTATTCTGCTTGGTAAGCTCTGTTCTACTTAGTATGCGCTGCTCGGTAAGCTCTACTCTGCTCGATATGTACTATTCTACTCGGTATGCACTGTTTAGAATAAGTTTTGTCACTAATGACAATCATGCTTAATGCCAACAATCTCCCCCTTTGGCATTAGTGACAAAAACACTTATTGCCAAAACTTATATACAAGAATCATGCTGAATCTTTTTTTTGATTTTTCAAAATTTATCTTTGTCAAACTGTTGTTTATACATTTCATGACTCCCTTATATAGAGTACTTTCTCCCCCTTTCGTATTACACACCTTAATCTTATACACTTTCTCCTATACATTTTCTCCCCCTTTTTGACAATAATGCCAAAGGTGTATATACAAGTATTTTACAGGGAGAATCCAAAATGTGAAAGAAAATCAGAATGTACCTTTATGATTAGTGCCAGAGTTCTGTCCCAATTCTCTTGCAGAATCTTGCATGTTTGGAGTGCAATTTGGACTTCTGCAGAGAGTTCAATCATGTGATCTGCAATGGAAAATTGATTGTCATGGAGTAATGCTTTTGAGTCAACAATGTGCTTTTGCATTATGTCCATGATGGGAAGGATCATGTTCTGAATATCTAGCAGTGTTGACCGGATCTTTGTATCTTCTTTTAATAATTTCGACTGCCTATTTGATAGGAATGTGATTTTCATATGATGTGCAGAGCTTCAACTAGGTTCAAGTTGCAACTTCTGTACACTGTCCTTCAGATCCTCATCAATCTTATTCAATTTATCCTTGACTTCCTTAGTGAACTCGGCAACATTACATAGCTTAGCAACAAGTGAGGTAACATTGGAATAGGAGGACTCAATATCTATCAAAACTGAGGATAATTCTACCTGATTAATAGCTATATGCTGAGCAACATGCTCAAGCACTTTATTGTCAAACTTCTTCTCGGCTTTCTCAAGAATCTTTTTAGACACAGAGGAATCCTCATGGAACTTGTTTACTGCCTCAGCTAACTGTAACAAAATATGTTGAGAGGAATCAACTTTAATACCTAATGCTTCTAACAAAATATCCTTTGCATCTTCAATAATTTTATATTCCTTGTCCCTTTCTTCTTTTAGTTTCTTCTGCTTTGCTTTCTTTTGGAGGAGTTCACCAATGTTTTGCATTTGGTCTGTTGAAAGATTTGCAAAGTCTAATTTTGGAATCTCTATCTCCTCATCTAAGTCTATATCCTCTTCTACATTCTTACTCAAAAATCTTGTACTCGGTTGAGCCTTAGGATCAATTGTTATTGCACTTAATGCCTTTGTAGAAGTTATTGTAGACATTATAGGACTAGCTGTGAAAAATGATAAACTACCAACTGGAATACTTGAAGGGCTCAAAATTGAAGTATTCACAATTGTTGAATCAAAAACTGAAATACTTACTGAAGTATCCAAAATTGAGGTACTTACTACTGGAAAACTTGATATGGAAGTAGGTACTGAAGTAGATACAGGAGACTGCAACTCAGTAAAAGAGGTGGTAGTCATTTCTGTCGATGATACATTGAGTTGGGCTAGTGATGATTTGACATTTGATGTATCTGTGGAAGTTGTCACAATCATACTTGAAGTTATCTTTGTGCTAGGTGTAGCAACTTTTGCTGGAGAGTGAGGAAGTGAGGCAATGACTTCTGCAGCTATCCGAACAATATTATCTTCCTCATCACTTTGCTTGTCTACCTCGATATATTCTTCATGTTCATCACTGTCATCATCAATATCGTTGATTATCATAGTTTCAGCACTTAGTTTGTGAAGATTATAGATGTTTTTCCATGTGGCAGTGGCACTCTTCACAATCGACTCAATATCTTTGATCAAAATCAAACAACTGTTGAATTTGAGTGTCAACTTATTTTCATTATCTATCAATGCCTTATTAATTTCAGCATTTTTCAAACTTGGCATTAATTGCCTCAAGGTTTGAGCATAGATTTCCTTGACAGTTTGTCTTGCATTGGACCATCTCAACTTAGTTTTGTTCAGCAGAATTCCTAGGATTTGAGAAGCTATCTCTTCAGGTGACTATTTCCATTTTCCTATTTTCTCAACAACAACATCTTCAATTTCCTGCTACTCTTCCTCAGATCTGATTTCATATTTGAGAGATTTGAAGTTTGCAATTCCAGATTCTTCTCTCAAATGCTTGATCTTTTCTTTTAATGAAGGAGGCCTTTTGAATACTATTTCTTCACTATCTTTGCCTGCCTTGCCTCTTGCACTCCTTGTAAATACTGTAGAGGATTGCTTGGGTGCCTTGGTGATAATTACTTTTCCTTTCTTCTTTGCTGGTACTTGTTCTTCTTCCTCCTCATCCTTTTTCTCTTCTTCTTCTTAAAAGTCCTCTCCTTTTTCCTCAGTTGACATTAGAGGTGTGCTAGCTTGTATTTTGGCCATCCTCTTTCTTCCTTTGTTAACTGCCTATGGAAGCTTTATACTAAGCTCAATTCTCTCCTTAGCTTCTTCATATGTCCCAAAATATGGTGCCTTTGGATTAACAGGTTGATTAATTAGGGCTTCAATAATATTCTTGGTTTCATCAATATTTACCTCATAGGGAAGAGGTTTCACGTGTACAATCCTTGGTTTTGTTGCCTGTATATACAAATTATCATAGTCCACCATGAAACAAATATCATCTTTGTAATCTTCCACCAATTTCTATGGAATCCAGAATCTATTGTTCATTTTATCTTTAAATGATTCAAAATAGTTATCCATTATGCTTTCAAAATTGTCACCCATTTCTAAAATGTATTCATTCATTTGATAAAGAACCGGCACATCTTTTCTCCATACTACCGTGCCTTTTGATGGGAAAAACTTTTGAGCATAGAAAAATAAACAAACCAACAGTGAGCCAAACTTACATGGATTGTTCTTTGAGGTTTGGATGCTCTCCATGTTCTTGTTGAACTGTTTCAACAAAAGATCTGCTAGGTCAAATGACAGATTGTTCTTTACAATTTTATACGCTAGGTCAACTGCTTCACATGGAACACTGTTCTACCAACTTGAACTGTATATCTTGTGAGCTATGATATGTATACCAAACTTCAATTCTACATCAGTAATTCTACTTATCTTCATACCTCTACCATCCCACTCGACTAGGGTTTTCTCTTCTAGTTCCGTCTGACCTAGGGTTTTTGTAGATTTTGCCTTGTCGAGCATGGGAAGACCAGTGATTTGGTGAATCATCTTCTTTGTAATCTCTACTGGTTGCTCAAGCCATATTTTACCTTCATGTACTCGGCTGAGGATATATCTGACCCATTTTATCTGAAAGCTCCGAGGTAAGTGTGTGATGTGAACTAAACCCTTATCTTCCAAATGTTGATGCTCGGGTTTGAGAACACCATCGACACATAGTTCCTCATGAATAGTATCTATCTCTAGGGTTCCAAGCTCTTGAATTGTACACTTAAAATGACTACAAATATCGTTAATAAGGAGTACCTTAGGAGGGATCTGAGATTGAGCTCCACTCGAGTCTAGGGTTCTAGAAACTATGGGCACGAGTTTGAAATCTGGTGCTTTCCATTCTCCATGAACCAACATTTCTGAACCTTTCTTTACTTTAGCGCTGGATGATGCCATGGTAGCTCAGTGAACATAGTAAATTCTTCGAGGAAAGAGAATATCTTGCTAAAATATGCTTTGAAACACTTGATTACACTAGGAGACTTTTGTTCACGGTGAATAGTGAACTTGATTTCACTCCTTTTGTTAAAACTTTGTCATTAATGCTCAGTACAAATTAGGGTATTGAATTAGACATGCTGTCATCCACTATGAATTAATTGCTTGGTGAAGACTCTGTAACTCGGTGATCATACGAATTCATGCTTCTTCGACCTTACTTAATACCAAATGAAGTTAGGTTACTCCTGATCTTGCTCGGTGGTAACCGATACCGACCTTCTTGTGATCCTGTTGTATCTTGCATACTGATTTGGATCTATCTTCCTTTCAGTTCAGGAACTATTTTGGAATATGTCTATGAAGATACAGTTCCAGTGCTTTCTTGGAGACTAGTTAGAGCTCATAGAGCCACTCCCTTCATTAGTGACTTTAGGATTGGTTTTCTCAGTAGGTTTAGCAATCCACTTCTGTCTTATCTGCTTCCTAATGTTATTTGCTTTTGCTTTCTTTTCATCTTCAATTTTGCCTAAATTCATGCAGTTTTTAGCTATGTGACCAAGCTTAGTGCAATTATAACATCTTATGGTAGAATCCCTTTTTCTCAAGTGGTGCCTTACACAATTCATGCCAATGTGTCCATATTCTCCACAGTAATGACATCTACACCAAGTTTTGTAATGCCAACCAAACATTTCTTTAATAATTTGTTCCACTGGATTGGGTGTTTTAGTTCTGCATTCTGATGCCTTATGACCTTGTTTGCTACATTTGTGACATATGCCTTTAAATCTTGGTTTTTCCTTGCATTCATTTTCTTTATGACCAAGCTGATTGCAATTGTAGCATTTTCCATTGAATTTTGGTTTTCCATTGCTCCAACATTTTTTTGAAGTATGACCAATTTTTCCACAGTGATTACAGGTAGGTTTCTGATTCTTTTGAGTACCTTGTTTTGAGGAGTCACCTTCCTCTTTGTATCCAAGTCCTACTTTTCCTTTTTGCCTATGAAGGTTTCGTTCATACACCTGATTCATATCTTCTTGAGATTTCAACATTCTCTCATTGATTTTCCTTTCAGCATCTAGCTCACTCATCACTCTTAAATTGATTTGCTTTTCAGATCTCAGCTCTTCTCTCATATTTTCATTTTCTGATCTTAGAGTCAAGATTTCTTCATTTGCATTGGAGATTTGATCAATAAGATTTTCTAGCTGAAGATTTTTATTCTGGATTTCATTGTTCTTTCCATCTATTTCATCTTTCATCTTGTTTCTTTGTTCCAAGACTTCACAAAATCTTGTTGACTGAATTTCCTGTTCTCTTTTCAATTTTCTCACTTCTTGCAGAGATCCACTCTTTTCTAGAAGTTCTTTGATTGCATTGTTTGCTTCATCTGAGCTGCTTGAAGGGAAAAAGTCTTCAATATTTTCTTCAACATACTGGTGGTCATTGATCTGATTTGCAAGTTCCTTCCTTCTTTTTAGGGAAAGGCAAAGATGCTCTCTTGCTTCTTTGAGTTGAGTTATGGCCATTTCCAGATCTAGCTTTTCATTCTCAATTACTTTGTTCAGTTTGAATATCTCCATTGTCTTGAATCTTTTCTCAAGCTGTCAAACTTTATTCTGAGATCCACTGAGCTCTGATACCAATTGTTGGAAATATTCAAGACTATCTAGGTTACTGAGAGGGGAGGGGTGAATCAGTAACTTAAAAACTTTTAACAAATTCAGATCTTAATAATATTAGACTGATAATCTGACTACATGCATGAGTAATAGAAAGAATAAAACATTCATAACACTTAGAACATAGTGATTTGGTGACCCAAAAACCTTCCAAGTAGAAAGTAAAACTGGTGTGGGGATGATACCCACAAAACTTCAATATTGCAGTATAAAGTTTTCCGGTTAAGGCTTACAATGATCACTTCTGATGATCTACCCTATTAGGAGAAATAAGGACTGCTAGGTCCACCTTGTTAGAGGTTTTACAAACATACAATGAAGTATGCACTCGGTTAAGAGATTTTTACAAAGACTATTAAGTCTACCCGGTTAAAGGATTTCAAGCTGATTCACCTGTTAGGATGAAATAGTAGATCTCTTACTTGCAATTGTACTTGCTGATTGAGATTCTCTGATGTACTGATCACCTTTTGTAATGGATAGATCTTTGCTGCTTCTTATACTGCTGTAGCCCTTTGTAATTCGCTTATCTCTGCCTTTCTCTCTTTTTTTTTTATACTTCTCTATATCTTTCTTTTTGGATATGACATAAAACATTATTTATATATCAATCTAAGTCAATTCCAAAATAATTACAAAGTCGACTCTTAAATAAGTAAACACAAATATTACTGAGTCGGCCCAAATATAGTTACACGGTTACTGCAAACTAACTCGGTGACTTTCTGATACTCGGTGTCCACTGCGTTACTTGGCATCGTCATGCACTCAGTAGAAGTGGAAGCTTGGTCCATACTAACCACTCGGTCGTAGTTTCAAACTCGGTAAATACTGGAGACTCGGTAGATAAAGTGTTACTTGGTAGAAACTAAATTTCCTATTTAACCATGCATCACTCGGTAAACACTGTGAAACTTTGTGAGCTCGGTATGCACTATTCTTCTCGGTAAGCTCTGTTCTGCTCGTTATGCACTGCTTAGTAAACTCTGCTCAGCTCAGTATGTACTATTCTACTCGGTATGCACTGTTCAGAATAAGTGTTGTCACTAATGACAATCATGCTTAATGCCAACAGATGACACTAAAATCTTCCATCATCTCATTCTTTATCTCCTCTTCATTTTATTCTTCACTTCTTTCAAGATTTTGATTTCTCCTCTCTTCACACCTTCTTTTGTATTCATTAATTTTCACTTTCCATACCAGCTGTAAGAATGCCCAACTCTTCAAAAAAGTCTCATCCTTAAGGAATTCATCCAAAGCCTCCTTCCTTTCATCTCTAAATTCTCTTCCTTGAATAATGAGAGAAGTTAAGTCCAACTCTAGTGATCCTAGTACTAGAGGGATGCCTACCTACAATACTCCATTAGTTACAATAATGATACCCTCCTCTTCCACTTCCTCTTCTTGTTGTTTCTCTTCAAATTGCTCAAATACTTTCCTTGGAGGTGAAGGGGATAAGAGAGGTGGTGAAGGGATTCTCCTTGATTTATATTCCAAATCAATGATCTTTATTCCATTGAGTGGCTTAGGCTCAGACTTAGGGGGGTGTTCATATTTCATTATTTTCTTCACCTTTCTTCTTCTTTCTTCATCACTATCACTGTCACTATCATATTTACCTCTCACCTTTTTGTATATTTTTTCAATCACTAAAGTAAAGTTGGTGGCCCTATCCTCTTCATTTTTATCTACATCTTGTGGTAGTGGAAGTGTTGTAACTACAGGTCTTGTTCTAATGTGAGGTTTTGGAGCTGTTGCCTATAGAGTATTTTCACTATTCTGCTTACCATCCAATCTAGCCATTTTCTCCTTCAGAGAAAGAATAACTTGTTCAAAGTGATTTACCAAAGCATTCACTTTCACAGAGAATGGCTTGAAAGTCTTCTAAGGATCATAACTTGGATCCTTTTCATGAAAATACTCCAAATTTTTCTATATGCAATCCACTTCTCCTTCCTATCTTCTTGTACATCTTCATCAAATTCATTCCTAATTAAATCCTTAGTGAAATTAAATTCATGAGGTAGTATTGTCCCATTTATTCTAGTCTTGAACATGTTATAGAAACCCTATGGATCACTATGCCTATCAGTGCTAACCCCCAAATGATAAGGAGTACATACTTTGTCAAAATGGATCCATCCTCCTTTTGATATCACAAAATAAGGAATAATTGTATAATAAGGGAAAATAGTACCCTTAACCTTTCCTTTCAATTATTTCTCTTAGATGAAACCAATCTGCCACATCACTTTAACAAATCCCTATCTAAGTGGAACATTATAAGGTAAAACATGGGGTACCCCTAGAAAACCATAAACCCTCAAGAAAATGCTAACTGAATAAGGAATGACATCTCCCCAATTATGTTCTACCCTCAAAGCTATTGATTTTCCCTTAGGTCTCATAAAATCATGCAATTGTACTGGAATCCTAGGTGGGTTTATTTTTAACTTGGCCCTTAATCTTGAGGCAAAACATTTATCAAATCTAACATAACTTGCCTCCTGCCTATCCAAAGACATATCCATACTCCAAAATTGTACCAGAATCTCATTTCCATCAACTACTCTTCTTAAATTCACATAATCCTCAAAGAAGTATACATTTCTGTACAAGAAAATATGCATTATTAGATAATACCATAAAAATTGGGTTTCAAGATTACCCTTCTTGATTTCATGCAACCCCTCATGTATTTTCTCTTCAAGGTATGGTGCATAATCATAAATTATTATAAAATTTGGATGTTGAATTTGAATTTCCATATGCATATATGTTGTAGGCATGCCCATGATTGGATGTAACCCTAGAACTTGATATGGTGAGTAAAATGTGGCCCTTAAGTGAGGAGAAAAAGAATCAATTGAGAATGGTTCACCTGAGCTTGGGCCAATATAATACTTTGTTTGTCCTGCTTGAGCCAGATGAGGAAGAACAAGATTTCCTCTAATAAAATCCTTCAACCTTTTGTAATAGTCTTTCATCTCATCCAAATCAATATGCTCTAGGAAATAAACATGCTCATGTAAACCATATAATTTCTTAATTTGTTCCCTCCTGATTGACAATAATACCTCTCTATCATTTCCCCTCATTACCCTCATAATTGGATCATACCTATCAGAAACTACCTTGAGTAAATCAACGTCCATGAAAACATTATGCACCACCAACTTACACAAATCATACTTCCAGGCAATGGAGAAAGGATTACCAAGACTCCTCTACCTAAACCATAATGTGAATATATCCAATCCAGTCATTGCAACTCTAGCATTTGTAATATTATATTTTTTGTCTATTAAAGCCTCACCTATTGTTTTACCTTCCATGAACTTCTATAATTGGTATCAATCATTTGTTGAGGGCTTCAATTGATCCATAAATTCATCATATAGATTCCTCTTCTGATACTTAGTTTGTCTAGAGTGAGGTCTTTGGGGTGCCATGGTGAATAAACTAGGGTTTTCAATTTAAAATTTAAAATAACAAAGGAAGACTAGGGCCAACTAAAAAATTACAATTACAACAATAATTTCAATGGATTTCAACTCAATTATATCAACACCCTAATCCAAAAATGCAAAGCAATATTTTTTCCATAATTTAAGATCAATTCCCAATTCACCATCTTTAAAATAACCAAGGAAAGCTCAAAGTTGCACTTACATTTTCATCACACAAGAAAACCATAATTCTACACTGCAACAACTCAAATTGCTCTTCTTTAGCTCTAGAGATAAAAAACCACACATCTCTGAATGCTTTGGTGATTAAAAATGGCTAGAAAATACTTCGTGATTCATTTGAAAAGTGTTACCAAAGTCCCATCCACCATTAATGTTCATTCAAGATGAAAAATGGCTCTAATCAAGTTTGAAACAAGTTTGAATTATGGTCATTGATCTTTATCTACACTGGCCCATTGAATGGTCTACATTAGTCAATCTCACATTGACCACCAACTTGTCAACCTATTCCACCAATCTATTTTCTCTTAAGGCCTTAAAAGTAATCTTGAAATAGAACATCCATAGGGTTTTGCATAATATGAATTACAAATTGAAGAAACCCTAAAACTCTAATCCCTAGAAACCATGACAGAGAGCCAAATAAATTGATGTGACCAAAAAACAAGGAAGATAATTTTTTTTGCAAGGTACATTTTGAAGTACTATTAGTAGATCTAGTTGGGGACATTCATTCCACTAGAATGAAGCGATAATTCCATAATATCGAGTGGAGAAGATCACTTACTGTTCATACCAAAAATAAGTTACCTAGACAAGACAACTTAACAGAAAAGGAAAACTACTCTAATGTACAAGGACTAAATCTACTTTTCATGGAGTAAAACTACTTCAAGAGAAGTAGGGCTTCAAGAATTCTCCATGAATTGGTAGTTCAAGAATTTCAGAAATCATTTCTTGGAGAAAATAAGAATATTCTCCCCACTTGTTATAGATCAAATATGGGCCTAACCAGATGATATCAAACTTACCATATTTTTCTTTATCTTCCAATTTGTAATTCCACATCAATACTAGATCATTTACTTGAAAAATCCTTATAGTTTCTTTTTTGTGATACAAGTTCTTGACATGCATTTTTAACTTGGAATTTTTGGCATGAGCCTCTCTTCTAGTTTCATCTAACTCTGTCAAATCATCAATTCTCAACTTCATATCATCTTGCACTTCATCATCATAAGTGTGGAAACATTTGTACATCTCCATCAAGTTATTTTGGGATAACCTTGATTGTATTCCATATACCAAGTCAAAAGGAGCACATCATATTACCTTCTTTAATTATACCCTATCTACCCACAATACCACTCTCAACTTTGATTCTCAAGCCATTTTATTATTTTCTAGGACTCTCTTGATTATCTTCATCAAGCTCTTGTTTCTTGTTCCTGTTTGCCCATTTCCCTGTGGATGGTAGGGTGAGGAATATGATGTTTGAATGCCATACTTATTGCAAAAATTAGTGTAATTATCAGAACTAAAATACATTGCATTATCCAATATTATTCTCTTTGGCCAGCCAAATCTTTTCAATATGTTATCCGTTAAGAAATCAATCACAACCTTACTTGTTTCTTTTCTGGTTGGAATTTACTTAACCCACTTTGTAAAATAGTAAATAGCCACTAAGATCTAAGAATGGACACCACTTAACTTGCATGCTATATCCCCAATAATATTAATACCCCATTTCTGGAAAGGATCTTGGACATCAACTGGTTTGAATGAAAAATTTCCTAAAAAATTTAGTTTCCCAGAAAACCTTTGGCATGCATCACATTTTCTAACCAACTAGTGCACATCTTTGAAAATTGTTGGCCACTAAAACCACACCCTTATCACCTTGTGTGCAATTTTTTTGGCCATGTAATTCCCTCCACAAGCACCACTATGTATTTCTGACAATAACTTATTGGCTTGATCTTGATCCACACATTTTAGCCTGACACCATCTATATTTCTCCACCAAAGTTTACCATTTATTATGGTATATTTGATACCATGAAACTTTAATGTTATCCTCTTGTTATCATCCATGTTATCATGGTGTCTCATTTTCTATAAGTAGTATATTATGTCCACATACCACTCATAACAATCCATGTCACAGATATAAGATTTATGTTCCTCTTCTAAAAAAATCACATGATTAGAATCCAAATTTCTTTGAGCCATTAGTTTTTCTAGTCACTTTCCCTCTCACCAATTTTTTGATTTGAATTTGAATGTTGAATTCCTAGATCCTATTTAGCCGTCTAAATATTCTCCTTGATGCTTCCTCTTGTGTGAAGATGTCCTTTACTGTAACACTAGGAACATAAGGAATCATTGTTGCTCCTATTAAATAACATCTGAAAGCCTTAACTACTATCACTAGTGCATATGCCTATTTCTCATTCAATTCATATTTCAATTTTGTAGCCTGTAATGATTTACTAAAAAAGGCAATAGGCCGTTCAAATCCCTTTGAACTCTTTTGCAATAAAATGGCTGCAACAATGTGGAAAGATGCAAATGAAAATATTTGCATGGGTTTGTTGTAATCTTGTGTTTTCAAGACTAGGCCAGCTATAATTTCATGATTTATGTCTTGGAAAACCATAGTTGGCTCTTCTTCCTAATCTATATTTGTTCCCTTTTTCATCATCTTAGAAATTGGTCTACTGATCTCAACAAAGTTTGTTACAAATCTCCTTAAAAAGTTAATCTTCCCAAAGAATGATTGAATCATCTTAAATGTTTTGGTTTTATGTAATTTTGCAACTGTTGCTACCCTTTTAGGATCAATTCTTACCCCATCTTTTGATACAATATGGCCCAACAATATACCCTCAATTTCCCCAAATGCACATTTCTTTGGGTTAAGAGATACACCATACTCCATAGCTCTGTTAAAGATATTTTATAGATGACTACATTGCTCATTTTATTTTTTGGAGATTGTTGTTAAGTCATCCCTATAAACAACTAGGAACACATCAATAAAATGACACATCCATTGCTCTTTGGAAAGTTTCCCTTGCATTAGTGAGTCCAAATGACATTCTTACATGCACATATTTCCCCCAAGGTGTGGTAAATATTTTCTTATATTGTTCTGACTCTTTGACCTTCTGCAACATAGCTTCCATGTTGGGTAAACCATAATTTTCCTTTAATGAAGATATGTTCAGATTCCTAAAATCAACACACACTCTAATATCTCCATTTTTATTCCTTACAAGAAACAAGTTAGAGACCCATGATGAATGTCTAATAGGATTAATGATACCAACATACCTTAGCTTCATAAGTTCTTCTTTCATATTAGGTGCTAAGGTTGGGTTAATTGGTCTTTTCTTTTGCCTGAAAGGTTTGGCATTTTCCTTCAAAGGAATCACATGCTAGAATAAATATTTCCAATAAGCCTTTAAGTCATCATAAGACCAAGAAAAAATATTTTTGTATTTTATTAACAAATCAATTAGTATTTTCCTCACTGTAGGTGACATCTTCTTACCAATGTACACTTTCTTTAGTGCTCCTTCAGTTCCAAGATTTATCTCTTCTAAATATTAAAGATGTGTGGAAATATTTTCAACCTTTTCCTTATCATGATTATTAAATACCATTTCTAATACAACTAAACCATTGGGAACATTATTTGTTTTCAATTGAATCACTTCATTCCCAAAAAATATTTCTTTTCCATCCACTATTCCTACAAAATCATTAAAATCAATTTCTTGTCCATCATATTCATTTGTACACTCCAAGAATCTCAAAATATCATTTTCATCATTTAAAACTTGCCAACTTTAAAATTTATCAGGGACTGATCATCTTGTCTGAACTTCAACTTTTGAAATTCCTGCAAAATTAATATCACTTGGATTTAATGCAATATTAGCCAGTAAATCTTCCATCCTATTATGGTTTCTCTCCATCCAATCCATCCCAAATGCATCAAAGTGTTCTATCTCATACCCCACAACATTTCTATATTATTTCAATCTCTTATTTTTTGATGCATATTCTGATCTAACTTGGGCTATGACTAGATCTAAATCTCCAATGACTCTTAGATTCTTTATGCCATGTTTCTCTACAAGTATCAATCCCAATAGAAATGCTTCATACTTTGTTACATTATTTGTGCATGTAAAAGACAAAGTAAAATAAAACTTGAATTTTTTCCATGAGGTGATACCAACTGTACCCCTGCACCTGAATCCTCCTTTGTGCTAGCCCCATAAAATACATGGTCCAAAGGTTCTCATCATTTGATGACTTCTCCACTTCTTCATCTAGTGGCGTAGGTTGATCTTCTTCTTCTCTTTGTATATCTTCAATCCTAAATGCACTTATATTAGTGTCAGTGTAGTAAGTCAAGTTTTTATCAGTGCCTTTTTCTATCATACGTGAAACTCTTGACTCTCTTTCAATCTTGGCATGATCACCATCAATATGGAAAGTTTCATAGGATAAATCACACTACAAAATTCCTACCATAGAAGTACTCCATTTTCTTGACAATAACATTCCATATTGAGGAGGGATATCTACAACTAGAACACTCATGGTTAAATCCTTTTCAAGGAATGTTGCTAGTTTGTAAAGAAACACCCTAGTAGTACCTATCAAATGAACCTATCTTGAATCTAAAGAAAAAAACCTACCTTGGGTAGTTTCAACATTCAAATCCAAGGATTTTATTATTTTCATTGGCATCATAGTATTTGAGGCTCCAAAAACTATCATAATTTTTTTAATGCCTTTCCATTTATAATGACACTTAAAAAGAAAGGGTCAATACTTCCCAAGCATGCATTCACTGTATTCTCAAGATAAATTTGGGGAATTTGTGAAACAGTTCCCTCTAGTTCCTTATTCTTTTTCTCTTCTTTACTTGCCTCTCCCTTTACATTTTGAGAATCATCTATTTGCTCAATCCTAACAGATGAAGTACTTTTAACCCAGGCCATAGCCTTTTCTTTATGTTCATTAATTCTTAGCATCTATAGTAAATGGAATTTAATAGTAATCTGAGAAAGAAACTGTAACATATCTATAGGTGTGTAATTTGGTAAATCAAAAGACATACCTGGCTTTTCTTCATCTTTCTTTAATTTTTTGCTTTCTACATTTTGTTTCTGCTTCAAGTGCTCTCCAGTAGGCTTAGAATAATTTTCATTCACTTTTACCTTCACCTTTCATGAATTGACTTCTTTATTAGCCTTTAGGACCTCAACCTTTTTAGCCAATACTTTTCTTTTGATCTCCTTGACCTTGACTGGATCCTTCTTTTTATCTTCTTTCACTTCTTTACCCTTATTTTTTTGTTCCTTAATGAACATACCAGAAAGTTTCCCATGATCTTCATCGACTATCCTATTTCTCAATTGGTAATTTCTTTTGACTTGGGCAACCATATCAGCACTTATTTTAGAAATTTCTTCATCCTAAGGTCTTCTTAAAGACATCGAATCTCTACCTTGTTTAGCATTACACAATTTATCATCAATATTGCACTCCTCATCAAAAAACACTTATTGATGATAAGATTCAATTCTCCTCCACTACTCATTCACATCCAAGTCTTGAGACTTATTATTAGAAATATTTTTTTCTTCTCCAAGATAAGCATTAGTCATCAAATAACCTACATCATATTTTACAACTGTTTCTTCTTCTTGATCATCTTGTGCTTCTTCTCCAGTAGAAATCAATAGTTCAACTGCACAATATTCGGGTTAATGAGGTGATTGAAAAGATATACACCAAGGTTTTTCTTCATTGACATTTATAGTGTGATTTTACAAAGGATTAGGATTCGGTTACTCCTTTTTTTTTTGGTTGCTGAACCAATTTTCCATCCTTCCATTGAGTATTATAAGGATGATTTTTTAGTTGAGGTTGTCTATTAAAATTTTTGAGTGGTTGCTTCCCTTGTCAAACACCTTTAGCATTTTTGGTAGTATTGAGCTTCATATATTTCAAGGCATTGAGAACCTTGTGCTATTTATCTTCCTCTTTAGGCTTTGAGTTTGAAGACTTTTCTTCTTCTTTATTTTCTTTGTTAAACAGTTTAGGATCTTATCTTCTTCCTAGCTTACCAAAAGCTCTTCTATTACTTTCAATATTTATGGCCATCCTAAAAGAATCCCTTAAAGTATGAGGGTCTTTCTCTCTAAGGAGATATGCCATCTTCTCATTAAATGCATTGAAATAAGTTGTTAGACATAACTTCTCTTCCAATCGTAAAACCTAAAACAATGCATAGCCTTTTGAAATCTTATGTTGAAATAAATCACAACTTCATTTGGTGACTTCTTAACATTTTTGAAGTCATTCAACATAAAACTAGCATTAGTCTTATCACCATGTTTCTCCTTGTAACAATTTTCAAACTCTTCCTAAGCAAAAATGCTTACAACAAGTAATCCCCTACACCAATCCTTATAATCTTTTGTCAGAGATTGTACAAAAAAATTCATTACCACATCCTCATGCTCAACTTCATAATCATTCATCTTATCAATGAAATATTTTAAATGTTCTTCCCCTGTTATAATATTGTTTCCTACAAACTTTCTTATCTTGTCCCTTAATTCATTTGGAATAGGGTTAGGATAACCAAGAATTCCATCAAAGTACAATTGTCTATATCTTTCCAAATGAATAGGCCTCCTCTAAATTTGTCCTCCAACAACCTAACCACCAACATTTGTTCCATTATTTATCCCAGTATGTTGTATATTGGAATTCTAGGGCTTAATTATGCCAAAGTGGCCACCTGGCCCCCTTTCCTTGTGTTTACAACTCTTGTATTATGGGTTACTTGAAGACCTTGGGCAAGAGTATTTTTAAAACCATTTTTTTGTGTTTTTGGGACTAAACTAGAAATATTTTGAATATTAGATAGGTCAACATTAGATGAGACATTATTTAATGTTGAAGTTTTAAGGAAATTTATTTTCCTTTTCATCTATGCATTAGTAACTTCCATCTTTACTCTTTCTAACTCCTTGGAAATATTTTAACTCTCTTTTCTTTCCTTTTTTAGATCTATATCATCTCGGGATAATCCTTGTGATAATTGAACTTGACCAAGGAAACAAGAAGACTTATGATCATTATCTTAATTCTAGTTGTCTTCTGTTTACCTTTGTCTAAATCAAGTTTATGAGTTTGAACACTTGGCTAAGGATTAATATGATCTACTAGATTTTTTTTGATGATTTTCTTGGCTTTTAGGGTTATCTATAGAAGTTCCCTCAACTTTCCAATCAAGTATTTCTCTTACAATAGGGCCCTCAACACTTGGTCTAGGATCCTATTGATTCATGGTTTAAAGTGTAGCTAATTTTCTTATCAGGCTATCTCTCTCAATAAAAACATTTATAACCTCAGACTCTTTCTCATTTTCTTGTTTCTTTCTCAACTCCATTTGTTCTTGGGATCCCCTTCTCATAATGTTTATACCTACAAAAAATTCTTCAAGATTTGGAAATTTTATTTTAGATCCATAAGTATTACTAAGATCAACTAAATCTATGTCTCCATGTTCCTGAACATGTACATAAGGAAATTTTGTTGTAAGGCCAAGAGAAGGAGGTACACCAATGTTTGTTTTCTCTTTGGCGAATTTTACTTCTACTCTAACCTATTTTATTTTCAAAGTACTAGACTTGAGTTACTTCCTTATTCTGATGTTGTATTTCATCTTGAGTAGTTGTGTTAAATAGTGCATCAAAACATCCCATACTATCCAATTCAAAAAATTTAGAGGATGTTTTAGAACTTTCAGGAACAAGATTTTTATTAGGGCTCTTACTAGGGTTAATACTAGACCACATTTTAACCCACCAAATTATAATGGAAAATTGGATGCAAATGAGTTGTTAGATTGGATCTCAGCTATGGACAAGTACTTTGATTTTGAAGGCACTGATGAAGACAAGAAAGTAATGTATGCTTGTACTAAGTTAAGAGGTCATGCTTCACTTTGGTGGGATCATTTTCAAAATGATATAAGGAGTAGAGGTAAGGAGAACATCAAATATTGGGATAGGATGGTAAATGAGATGAGGCATAAGTTCTTACCCTCTGATTATCAGGTCAGTTTGATTAGAAAATTGTAGAATTTGAGCCAAAAGGACACGAATGTGAAACAATATATCAAAGAATTCTATAAGTTGGATATCAGATATGGTTTTAAGGAGGATGAAGTAGAAATATTTTCAAGGTACTTGAATGGTTTGAGGATGTAAATTTAAGAGGAGATTAGTATGATTAGGATTGGGAATGTAGAAGATACATAACAGTATGCCTTCAAGGAAGAAGACAAGTTAAGTAGGAGACAAGAACAAAGACAAAGAGGTATAGGTGGAAGATTTATGAGAGGAAGAGGTGGTAGGAAGATCAGACACAAAGATGAATAAAGCTACTTGATGATGAACTACAACTGATTTAGAACCTGAATGAAGAATCTATAATTTAAGATTACTGAGGAATTGATGATTAGATATGCAAGATGATTAAATCAGTATTATGTTGTCATTTATGTCAACTAGCTTGACAATACTTATCTTGTAAGTTGCTATATTGACACATCTGAAGAAAGGTGAAAGAGATGAAGAACAAAAATATCTACATGAGGAAGATGTACATGACAGATGAAGATAAGGCATACACTGAGTAACTTGTTGATGAGTCTATGACTTGATGAAATTGACTTTATTATTGTTGGAAATTTCAATTGAAACAATTGTTGTATTATCATTGATGTCAAACCTTAACTGGTAAGACTGTTGCTACTTAGGAAATTAGTATATCTATGGTGTGAAGGGAAAGAAAGGTTGGTAACAATATCACCTAAGGAAAGGTTGAGTTATCTTGATACTACAAAGTGTACTTGATTATGTTGCACAATGATGAGACAATGTATTATTTATCTTAGTATGATTGAAGACTAAACTGGTAGGCTTAACTGAGAAAAAATGAAGGAATCATGTTTAAGCTTAGTTATGACAGAGTCGACCGAGTTAGGGGATGCCAAGAAAAAATCTAGTGTCGACCGAGTACCAGTAAATTGCCGAGGAAGACAATATTTGCCAAGGAAACAATTTTAGTAGTGACTGAGCGTTTTACATGGAGACCGAGGGGATGATCACAGTATTGACTGAGCATCAAAAATTTTATATTTGAAGAGAATTTAGATTTGGAGCCAACATTATTGAATTCTTGGATTATGTAAACGTGTTGACTTTATTTATTAATTATATGGAAGTTTTTAATGCTTTGTAAAATGTTTTATTGTAAATCTTTATGAGATTTGAGATGATTCTAGAAGAGGAGATGAAGAACATGAGGTGGGTAGATTCAATGTATTTGACCTAACCCTAAGATCTACGAAGGAGATTAAGTGGCAAAAGATAAGTTAACCTACAAGAGGAAAGTATTAAGGGAACTGAAGCATTAGGTATGTGAATGCATGGGTGAAGTAGATGCTGGAAGAACAGTAAGTTTTATTGACTGGATAAGCAAAAAGGCTGAAGGAAAAGTGTGGCGATTGCTTGAAGGAAAGTTTCAAGCAGATCAGAAATGGAGATGGAAAAGTTTCAAAGTCAGTAAACTAGCATTTGTGTATGGAATTAGATCTGATAATTGCAAACTGAGTTGTATGTTTTCAAATCAATACTACTCCTACTTTCTAACCATTGTAATAGTCAAAATCCTTTTAATAGAGGTTGACCTAATAGTCATATGTTAAATCCTTTGAACAAGGCTGCATTCTAATGGAGTGTATGTAAGTCCTTTGACCAGGCTCACTTTTAACAGTGTGATTGAAATCCTTTAACCAGGTCACACTTGACAGTGTGTATTGTAACCTTTGACAGGGTTGGCTTTTAACCGAGCTCACTTCAGAAGAGTGAAAATAATAGTAGCATGTTACAAAGTGGTTTTTCCCATATTGGGTTTCCACTATAAATCCTAGTTTCAATACTTGTCTGAATGTTTTTTGGTTTGAACATTTCTATGTTTTACAAGTTAGATACAGTTGGGTAGTGGACTGCTGAGTTATATGTTTCTATTATTGAATCAGTGATGACCGAGTTTGTTTTGGTTTCTTGATTTGATTTAAAGAAAAGTTTTTGAAGTTATTTTATACATCAAGACCTGAGAACAACTGATTGACCCCCCCTCTCTGTTGTTCTAAATCATATTAACAATTGGTATCAGAGCTGTGTTGCTTATTGGTGTTCACAGAAAGAAAATTTAAAGGGACTTGAAGCAAATGATCAAGATGTATAAGAAGGAGGTACTGAAGCTGAATAAGGAAAAATTCCCTGCATGGCAAAGCTTGATGAAGCTGCATCTAGTTGATATTGGTGATTCTACAAAGTACTACATTGAGCATGACTATGTCACACTTGTTGCACCTTTGACTACCGAGGAAATGAGAGCTAAGCAAGAACACAATTAGGCAATGCTAGAAATTGCATATGCCCTAAGATATCAAGAATTTGAGGACATTAAGGACTGCACAACTACTAAAGATATGTGGGACACTCTTGCAAATATCTATGGTGGTGATCTATATGTACTGAAAGCTAAAGCCAAGAGTCTTAGAGGTAAGTTTGATGAAATGAGAATGAATGAAGATGAAAACATTGCACAATATTGTGGTAGAATAAAAGAAGTTGTGAATGCTATTAGAGGAGCAAATGGAACTATTGATGATGAGACCATAATTGGAAAAGTGTTAAGAACTCTGTGGCCTATATATGCTATTAAGATCTCAGCTATTTAGGAATCTAGATGTGACTCTGCAAATGTGCTTACTTTGGAAGGTTTGATTGGCAAGCTGACTACTTTTGAACTGTCTAATTATGATAATTTCACTGTTGGTAGTATTGGAAATGTTGAATATGCTTTTAAGTCATAGTTAGTCCTGAACAAGCCTAAGAAGGAAAAAGAAAGATGCATCAGTGAAAGTGAAAGTGAAAGTGAAGATGACAGTGACACTTTTGATGAAGATCTTGAAGATCTAGAAGCTCTTATGGCTAGAAGACTGAGAAGAGGAAAAGGAAAATATAAAGGTAAACTCCCTATTATATGTTTTACATGTAACAAGGTCGGTCATATAGCTGCTAGATGTCCTGACAGGAAGGATAAAGATGAAGAAAGAAATAGCAGACACAAAGATAGAAGAGATGAAAAAGGCTACCGAAGGTACAAAGACTACAAAGAAGAAGGTAAGAAATCATGTTACATTGTTGAAGAAGAGACTGACACTGATAGTGATGATTTTGAAATTGAGGTAGTCTATGTTGGAATAAAAGATGAATTTGATGAGGATGAGAAAACTGCATTGATTTCCTATGTGAACAAGAATGATAAATGGATTATTGACAGTGGTTGTTCACATTGCATGACTGGTGACAAGAGTAAGTTTGAGACCCCACATCATTATAAAGGTAAAAGTGTAACATTTGGTAATGATGCACCATGTCCTATTAGAGGAAAAGGATTGATTAAACTGACTGATAAGATCTCTTGTGAAAATGTTTATTGGGTTGAAGGATTGAATTATAATTTTTTAAGTGTTGCTCAGCTCAATAGAACTAGTTACCAAGTGGAATTTCATCACAAGAAAGCTAAGATATTTGATGCTACTGGTGAACTGATTAGAAGTGGTGAGCAGACTAGAGGTGATTTGTTATATCTTGACCTATCTGAAGAAATATATATGATTGCACAACTTGATGACATTTGGTTATGGCATAAGAGGCTATGTCATGTTAACTTTGACAATCTAGTAGAGATAAGTAAGAAGAAGAAAGTAAGAGGCCTACCTAGATTGAAGAAACCTGAGAATGTGATGTGTAAAGGATGTCAGTTAGGAAAAATGATTAAGTCAAGTTTCAAGAGCAAATCCTTTACTTCTGAACACATTTTAGATTTGGTTCATACTGACCTTTATGGACCTATGGGTATACAAAGTTATTGTGGTGCTAGATATTTTATCTTGTTTGTTGATGATCATAACAGGATGATGCATGTAATGTTTCTAAAGGAAAAATCTAATGCTTTTCAATTTTTCAAGTGGTATTTGGCTAAGGTTGAGAAGGAGATAGGTAGGAACCTGAAATGTCTTAGATCTGATCATGGTGGAGAATTTACATCAAATGAATTTAATCTATTTTGCAATGATAGAGGAATCAAAAGATAGATGTTTGCACCTAGGACACCTCCATAGAATGGCATAGCAGAAAGAAGAAATAGATCTATTTTGGACTGTGCTAGGACACTATTTATTGAAAAGAATGTGGCACAAAAATACTGGATGGAAGCTATAAGTACAGTTGTTTACACTCTTAATCGGATATAGATCAAGAAAGGTACAAATCTGACACCCTTTGAATTATGGTATGGGCATGCACTGAGTGTTAAATACTTTAGAATCTTTGGAAGCAAGTGTTACATATTGAAAGATAATAGGAATGGAAAATTTGATGCTAAAAGTGATGAAGGTATATTCCTAGGCTACTCCACAAAAAGTAAAGCTTATAAGTGTTTGAACTCTAACACTAACAAAATTGTGGAAAGTGTGAATGTAAAAATTGATGAGTATGCAGAAAGAAATGAGGCTGATAGCAAAAGAGAACTAGAAGATTATAGATCTTTTGTGTACATGGAGGAAATAGGAGAGGCAAGTAATAGACCTGCACCTGATGTTGAGTCTTAGGAAAGCATTGCCGAGCGTCATGAAAATAGTGCCGAGAGAGAAAAAGAACATGCCGAGCTACAAGATAATGTTGCCAAGGATCAAGAAGAGGTTGTCGAGCATTCAGAGGCTAAATTTGACAATCTTGTTGGGGAACCTGATGAAATAGAAGAGAAAAATGTTGAACCTATTTTGGCAAAATATGTAAAAAGACATCACAAGCCTGAACAAATAATTGGAGATAGAGACATTGGGGTTCAGACCAGAAGCAAGACAAAAGATCCAACATGCTTACTATGTGAATTTGAACCTAAGACAACTAAAGAGGCATTAGAAAATGAAGACTGGATACAAGCAATGAATGAAGAGATTGACCAAATTGAGAAAAATTAAACCTGGACTCTGGTGCCGAGACCTGCAGATAAGAATGTTATAGGAAAAAAGTGGGTATTTTGAAACAAGTTGAATGAAAAAGGTGAAATCACTAGGAACAAAACTAGAATAGTATGCAAAGGCTACCCACAAGAAGAAGGAATTGATTATGGGGAGACATTTTCCCCTGTAGCTAGATTGGAAGGAGTCAGAACTCTGCTTGCATATGTTGCTTATAAATATTTCAAGGTATATCAAATGGATGTCAAGTCTGCATTTTTAAATGGTATACTAGAAGAAGAAGTTTACATAGAATAGCCAGAAGGTTTTATTGATCCAAACAGAAGACACATGGTATGCAAACTAAACAAAGCTTTATATGGATTGAAACAAGCTCCCAAAGCATGGTATGAGCAGTTGCATAATTATCTGATATAGATTGGATTTTCTAGGACAAATGACACAAGCAATCTGTATATGAAAGATGAAGAAGGTAGAGGTATTTTGTTGGCCAAAATTTTTGTTGATGACATTATTTTTGGTGGAAAAGATGCATTGTGTAAAAAATTTTCACATGAAATGTAAACTGAATTTGAATACTAAAAATGTTTGGAATGGAAGATGCTAGACCAGTGGGAACTCCTATGGTTACTGGACAAAAGTTATCTAAGAATGATGATGCTGCAGAAGTTAACCAGACTTTGTATAGATCCATGATTGGAAAATTGCAGTATGTTGTACATAGTAGACTTGATATTGCATTAGCTATTGGGATTGTGGCAAGATTCTCTGCCAATCCTAAGGAAAGACACATGATGGAGGTGAAAAGAATCATGAGATACTTGAAAGGAACTGCTGACTATGGGTTATACTACAAGAAGAATGACAAATTTGAACTTAGAGTATATACCAATGCTGATTGGGTAGGAAATGTAGATGACAGAAAGAGAACTAGTGGTGGAGCTTTCTTTCTTGGATAGAGATTAGTCTCCTGGACAAGCTAGAAACAAAATTGCATTTCCCAATCTACTGCTGAAGCTGAGTATGTTGCTACTGCAGTAAACTGTTCAAATTTGATATGGATAAAACAGTTGTTGATAGGCATGAAAGAAGAAATCACTAAACCTATTGTTATTTTCAATGACAACACAAGTGCTATCAATATTTCTAAGAATCTAGTAATGCACACTAAGACCAAGCACATAGCAATCAAGTATCACTATTTGAGGGAATTGGTACAAGAAAAAGAAGTCTGAATCGAATATGTGAATACAAAAGAACAATTGGTAGACATATTCACTAAAGCTTTACCTAAAGAAGCTCATGAGTACCTGAGAAGTCAATTAGGGGTCCTTCCCCTAACTGAGGCTGCCTAGCCAAGCTAGGAGCATTGCATCAAATATGCTACAATAGAACATTTGACACATTGATGTAGAAGATTGTCACACTTTAGGACTGTCCTAGAGCTGTGAAGAAGAAATGAAGATAACAAATCAGTCATAAGCAAGATGACAGAGGGAGAAACACTATGCTGAACATATATATCTACATCTATTGGATGTATGTTTGAGTTGCTGCTTTGGCATTTTTGTCAAAGAGGGAGATTGAACTAAAATGATACTATAACACATCACACTAAAAGTAAGGGAGATGATGAACTAAAATGAAAGATCAGGATAGAGGGAGATCCAGATACTTCTGATGGTCATAGAAGTGAGATTTACTGATTCTGAATTAGAATGAAGCTAAGGATATTATAAATTTTCTCTGCTAGACAGATAAGTTTTTTTTTTTGGGATTGGTTGGTAATCCATTTGTTATTCAGGTGATATCATATGGTGTTGCCATCAATGCCAAAGAGGGAGATTGTTGGAAACTGCACTTGAAACAATTGTTGTATTGTCATTGATGTCAAACCTTAACTAGTAAGACTGTTCCTACTAAGGAAAGTACTATATCTATGGTGTGAAGGGAAAGAAAGGTTGGTAACAATAGCACCTAAGGAAAGGTTGAGTTATCTTGATACTACAAACTATACTTGATTATGTCGCACAATGATGAGACAATGTATTGTTTACCTTAGTATGACTGAAGACTAAACTGGTAGGCTTAACCGAGCAAAAATGAAAAAATCATGTTTAAGTCGAGTTATGACAGAGTCGACCAAGTTAGTGGATGCTGAGCAAAAATCTAGTGTCAACCAAGTATCAGTAAATTGTCGAGGAAATAGTTTTAGTAGTGACCGAGCATTTTACATGGAGACCGAGTGGATGATCACAATATTGACCGAGCATCAGGAATTTTATATTTGAAGAGAATTCAGATTTGGAGCCAACATTGTTGAATTCTTGGATTATGTAAACATGTTGACTTTATTTATTGATTGTATGGAAGCTTTTAATGCTTTGTAAAATGTTTTATTGTAAATCTTTATGAGATTTGAGATGATTCTAGAAGAGGAGACGAAGAACATGAGGTGGGTAGATTCAATGTATTTGACCTAACCCTAAGATCTACGAAGGAGATTAAGTGGCAAAAGATAAGTTAACCTAATAGAGGAAAGTATTAAGTGAACCGAAGCATTAGGTATGTGAATGCATGGTGAAGTAGATGTTGGAAGAACAATAAGTTTATTGACTGTATAAGTGAAAAGGCTGAAGGAAAAGTGTGGTGATTGCTTGAAGGAAAGTTTTGAGCAGATCAGAAATGGAGATGGAAAAGTTTCAAAGTCAGTAAACCAACATTTGTGTACGGAATTGGATCTAATATTTGCAAAGTGAGTTGTATGTTTTCAGATCAATACTACTACTTTCTAACCATTGTAACAGTCAAAATCCTTTTAATAGAGGTTGAACTAATAGTCATATGTTAAATCCTTTGAACAAGGTTGCATTCTAATGGAGTGTATGTAAGTCCTTTGACTAGGCTCACTTTTAACAGGGTGATTGAAATCCTTTAACCGGGTCACACTTGACAGTGTGTATTGTAACCTTTGATAAGGTTGAGTTTTAACCAAGCTCACTTCAGAAGAGTGAAAATAATAGTAGCATGTTACAAAATGGTTTTTCCCATATCGGGTTTTCACTATAAATCCTAGTATCAATACTTGTGTGAATATTTTTTGGTTTGAACATTTCTGTGTTTTACAAGTTAGATACAATTGGGTAGTGGACTGCTGAGTTATATGTTTCTATTATTGAATCAGTGATGACTGAGTTAGTTTTGGTTGCTTGATCTGATTTAAAGAAAAGTTTTTGAAGTTATTTTATACATTAGGACCTGAGAACAACTAATTCACCCCCCCTCTTTGTTGTTCTAAATCATATTAACAATTATGTTTCACTCATCTATGATGAAGAATAGAGTTGAAAGACACAAAATAGTGGTGTCGATAAATAAAGCATTTTAGTATACACCGATGAAATTTAGTTTATACCAAGCGCAATGTTAACCGAGTTGGTGTTCACCAATGCATTTCTTTGTTAGGAATTAAATGATCAATTTAGTCGATAAAGTGATGAGCTGTAAAGTGTATGAAATGAAGGTAACAGATAAGGTTTGTTATGGAGATCGATGGCTAACATCAATCAAAAAGGATCTAATGGAGCAGATTGAAATGTGTTACTGACACATCAGTCGAGGAAGCTTAAAGCGGCAAAATCTATGAATATGATTAAGCGGCAAAATCTAATGGAGGAAAAGAAAATGATTTACTCATCTATATAAGAGACATTGGTTTCATTATTGAATAAAGCCGGAAGAAGAAGATACTATAGAATTATCGCGTGAAGGAGTTTTCATGCATTCTAATCATACTGGTTAATAAGAACTGAGCTGCAGAGCAATTACAGAGCTATAGAGAGTAATTACCGACGGATAGTAAGTTGATATAGTATTGAATTTGAAGTGTTATATTGATTAGAAATATTTGAATGAGCTGAACATTGATCTGTAAATTACAAATTGAAGTTGTTTCAAGGAAAATCATCTACTATTACATATATAACCATTGTACACAGTCAAATCTCTTAACCAAGTGGACTATGAAAGTCTTTTGATGTTTCATTCATAGAGTGAACATTGTTATCCTATCAACCCCAGAGTGACTGCTGGTTGGATGATAACTTCTGGTCTAAAATCCTCTAACAAGGTCACACCTAACAGTGTGTTTGTAACCTGTAACAGGGTTGGGTCTTCATTGACCTCACTTCAGAAGAGTGAACAATTTTGGGTTGCCGGTCCCAGGTGGTTTTTCCCTTCATAGGGTTTCCACGTTAAATCTCTTGTGTTATGTGTTGATTGTGATATTTGTTTGGTATCATACTTTGCATATTAAATGTTATATTTAATCGGTAACTATTATAAAGTTTAGACTGACAATTAGTAAAAACATAGACAGTGAAAGTATTTTATGTTTACCGAGTAGCAGAAGTAGTAGAATTGTTTTGGATTATACATTTTGAATTGTGGGACACTAGATAACTGATTCACCCCCCTCTCAGTTATTCTAACACTTGATTGTCTAGAAGATGGATTGACAAGTTTGATTATTTAAATGTCCAATTGTAAATATGATTAACTAAATGTAAATTGATTAGTTATAAGAAGATGTCCAAATATGATTAAATGTGAACAGCTTAAACAAATAGATAGACTAAAATATTCTGATTATGGGAAACAAAAGACATAACTACAGGGACCAAACCCCAAGCTCCATGATCTCACTTCCTCAGATAAAAGAATGGTCCTAGGACTACAATACGAGTGATGGACACCATTGTGTTGCACTCGTATCTCATATGGATAGAGTATGAATGTGTTGGATTAAATGTAGGAAACTGATAACATAATAAAATTCTATGAAAATATAATGAAGGAAAGATTAAAAAAAACATAATGTAACTAGGCTAAGTACATAAAATGAAGGAAATGAGAGGTTTAAATGAGAAACAACCAGATTACATGTTTTATGATTAAATAGAATGAAAGAGAGAAAGGTGGTGAGATAAAACCTGATTCAAAGGTTGATGATGCGATCCAATCCAGAGCTCTCCAATGCATGATGGAAACTTGCACACAAATAGAGAAGGAAAATGGTTGTGGCCATAAAGAGTCTTTCCTCAGTCAAAGCTCTGATTTGGTGTTTCCACCTCCACAAACAAATGTTAGATATGATAATATCGATGATAGATAATCGAAAGATAGAGATAAACAATGATAATATAAAATAGAGATAAGATAAAGAACAATAATATGCTCAAAGACACAATAATAATATGAAGAGAACTCCCCAAATGAAGGAAAAGAGCTTGAATGCATGATACAACACTAGATACAAGAGCTTGAGTTATTTAATAATGGAGAAAACCTACAAAATATGGTGTGTAGAGCCAAGAGAATTGTAGAAAAATGGTGGTATGGGATTCCAAAATGAGAACCAAGTGTTAGAATAACTAAGAGGGGGGTGAATTAGTTATCCAATGTCCCAAAACAAAATGTATAATTCAAAACTATTTCTTCAAATTCTGCTCGTCGATAAATAATAAATACTTTCATTGTCTGTGCTTTTACCGATTACCAGTCTAATGCTATAATAGTTACTGATCAAATCTAACATATAACATGTAAAGAATGATAATAAACAATTACCACAATCAACACATAAGGCAAGAGATTTAACATGTAAACCCTGTAAAGGGAAAAACCACCTGGGACCAACAACCCAAAATTGTTCACTCTTCTGAAGTGAGCTCGGTTAAGACCCAACCTTGTTAAAGGTTTACAAACACACTGTTAGGTGTGACCTTGTTAGAGGATTTTAGACTAGAAGTTATCATCCAACCAACATTGACTATGGGGTTGACAGGATAACAATGTTCATTCTATGAATGATACATCATAAGACTTTTAGAGTCCACTCGGTTAAGAAATTTTGACTGTGTACAATGGTTAAATATGTAACAGTAAATGATCTGCCTTAATACAACTTCAATTGTGGATTACAAATCAATATTCAATCCATACAAATCCTTCTAACCAATATTTCACTTCAGGTTCAATACTATATCAACTTACTGTCCATCAGTAATTGCTCTCTATAGCTTGGTAATTGTTCTGTAGCTTGGTTCTCATTTAATCCGTATGATCAGAATGCATGAAAACCTTGTTCATACGATATTCCTGTAGCCTCTTCTTCTTCCAGCTCATTCCATAATGAAATTCTATTCTATTATATAGACAGGTAAATCATTTTCTTCTCCACCATTAGATTTTTCTGCTTAACCACATTCATAGATTTTGTCACTTCAAACTTTCTCGGCACTTATGTCAATACCACATTTCAATCTACTCTGTTGGATCTTCTTTTAATTTTGTTAGCCATCGATCTTTATAACAAACATTATCCGTTACCTCGATGTTATACTCTTGCCAGCTCATCGATCTTATCGGCTAAACTAATCATTTAATTTATTCTATTCCACTCGGTTAACAAAGAAATGCATCAGTGAACATTGCTCGGTTAATACTGCGATCGGTATACACTACACTCCGTCGGTGTATACTAGAATTGCTTCATTTACCGACAACACTACTTTGTGTCTTTCAGCTCTATACTTCATCATAGATGAATGCAACATAATAAATTCAATATCATCAAGTCATAGACTCATCAACAAGTTACTCAATGTGTTCCTTATCCTCATCTGTCATGTACATCTTTCTTCATGTAGATTTCTCTGTTCTTCATCTCTTTCACCTTTCTTTAGATGTATCGGTATAGTAACTTACAAGATAAGTGTTATCAAACTAGTTGACATCAATGACAACATAATACTAATTTAATCATATTACATATCTAATCAGCAACTCCTCAGTGATCTTGTAATCATAGATTCTTCAATCAGATTCCAAATCAATTGTAGTCCAACAATCTCTCCCTTTGGCATTGATGGCAACTCAAGTAATATGAAATGTACCATACACATACCAAACATATATTCTACTTTGTAAACAAATGTTGTAAGTTGAATAGACTTAATATGTTTAATCACTATGTCACTAAATAGCATTAGAAATACAGGTTTACCATTCTGTAGTTGTGATCTTTTTAGTTCTCATGTTCTTGCTTCTATTCTTTGTAACTGATCTTCAATACTCTGTCTTATTATTTAGATTGTCTCTCCCTTAGATAATTCTCATCAGTGTTTGTCCATTTTCATATTATATATCTCTCCCTTTGACAACAATGCCAAAGAAACAAATAAACAGTCAATTATATCATCCTTTGTATCTTTGAATACTGATATCCCAATTGGTTCAAGTTCTTCAAACTTAATCACAACCTTGAACATGATTCAAAGTGTGAACTATGCTGCATCAACATGAATGATCTTCTGATAAAATTAGGCTGATGCAACACCCAAATCACCTTAGTGACCGATAGACAGGGGATGGACCCCAAGTCTAGTCCTCAAGTATTCAAATGTGTCCTTTAGTAGAGGCTTTGTAAAAATATTGGCAAGTTGTTTTTTAGATGTGACAAATTCCAACTTCACTTGCTTCTCTTGCACTTTTTCTCTTAAGTAATGATACTTAATAGAGATATTCTTTGTCTTAGAGTGCATCACATGATTCTTTGAAATATTAATAGCACTAGTGTTGTCACAATATATAATCATCGGGTCAGTGATTACCTCATTCATTCCTTCCAACACTTGTTTGATATATTCAATGTTTGAACAGTTAGTAGCAGCAACAACATACTCTGCTTCAGCTATAGACTGAGAAATACAAGCCTGCTTTTTACTTGTCCAAGTTACAAGCCTTTCACCAAAGAAAAATGCTCCTCCGGTGGTGCTTTTTCTATCATCCACATTTCCAGCCCAATCAACATCGGTGTAAACTTTCAGTTCAAACTTCCCTTCCTTAGGATACCATAATCCATAATTCTCTATTTTCTTCAGGTATCTTAAGATCCTTTTTGTAGCTATCATGTGTGATTCTCTAGGATTAGCAGAAAATCTTGCAACAATTCCCACAGCATGTGCTATATCTGGTCTACTGTGAACTACATACATTAGCTTACCAATCATGGATCGGTAAAGTGTCTGGTTTACCTCTATAGTTTCTTCCTCCTTTATCAATTTGCATCTAGCAGCCATTGGTGTTCCCACAGGTTTAGAATCTTCTATGCCAAATATCTTTAGTACTTCCTTTATGTATTTAGATTATGTGATGAATATTCCATCACTTTGTTGAATCACTTGTAGTCCAAGAAAGATCTTAATCTCTCCGAACATAGACATTTCAAATTCCTTTTGGATTTCATCATCAAATGTCTTGCAGATAAGCTCTGAGCCTCCAAAAATAATATCATCAACAAATATTTCAGCAATGATAACAATATCATCAGTATCACCTTTTATATACAAATTGTTGTTTTCACTTGTTCTAACAAATCCAATACTTAACAAGTAAGTATGCAGTCTTTCATACCATGCTCTGGGTGCTTTCTTCAAACCATATAAAGCTTTATGTAATGTACATACCATGTTTTTATTGTTGGGATCAACAAATCCTTCAGGTTGTTCAATGTAGACTTCTTCTTCAAGTATACCATTCAGAAATGCTGACTTCACATCCATTTGATAGACTTTGAATTTCTTGTGTCTAGCATATGCAAGTAGCATTCTAACTCCTTCCAATCTAGCAATAGGTGCAAATGTTTCACCATAGTCAATGCCTTCTTCTTGTGCATATCACTTGCATACCAATCTTGCTTTGTTTCTTGTGACTTCACCATTTTCATTCAGTTTATTCCTGAATATCCACTTAGTACCAATAACATTCTTATCTTTTGGTCGGGGTACTAAGGACCAGGTTTTGTTCTTCTCTATTTTCTCTATTTCCTCCTTCATTGCATTAACCCATTCTTCATTCTCTAATGCAACTTTTACATTTTTATGTTCAAATTCACAAACTAAACATATACCTTGTCTTGTTTTGCTTCTAGTTTGCATTCCAACATGTCTGTCTCCAATGATTTGTGTCTCAGGATGATGTCTTCTGACAAAACTAGCTAGTACTTGATATCTCCTTTCTTGCTCATCTTGTTCAAGGTCATTTCCTTTCTCGGTAGCTCCATCTTGTTCATCAGTTGGTGTTGTCTGTTGTCTTGTATTGTTTCCCTACTGACTGGTTGTCACAGCTTGCAGCATCGGTAGATACTTTGGATATTCAATGTAAGTGAATCTACCATAGTCTTCCAGTTCCTTTGTACTTTCCTCTATGTTCTTGTTATCAAACTCATCAAAATGAACATTAGTACTTTCAACTATCTTATTTGTAACCTTATTCAAACATTTATATGCTTTACTTGTAGTGGAATATCCCAGAAATATCCCTTCATCTCCTTTAGAATAAAATTTTCCATTTCTTTCATCTTTCAAAATAAAGCATTTACTTCCAAAAATTCTAATATAACTTACAGTAGGTTTGTGTTCAAACCATAGTTCATAAGGTGTTCAATTGGTGTCCTTCTTCAGTTGTACTTGGTTAAGAACATACATAGCCGTGCTGACAACTTCCCTCCAATATGTCTGAGCAACATTCTTTTGTATCATCAAAGTTATAGCACAATCAATTATAGACCTGTTCCTCCTTTCAGCAATGCCATTTTGTTGAGGTGTCCTTGGTGCTGAGACTTGTCTTTTAATTCCATGCTCATTATAGAAATTAGTAAATTCATTAGAGATAAATTCACCTCCTCTATCAGATCTTAAGCATTTTATTTCCTTTCCAGTTTCTTTGTCTATCTTAGCTTTATACCACTTAAACATTTTAACAGCTTTAGATTTCTCTTTCAGAAACATAACAGTCATTAGTCTAGTATAGTTGTCAACAAAAAGAATAAAATATCTATCACCATAATAGCTCTGAGTTCTCATATGACCACATAGATCGGTATGAACCAAGTCAAGTATCTTCTTTGTTGATTAGTCTTTGCTTTTAAAACTAGACTTAGTCATCTTACCTTTCTGACATTCATGGCACATGGCATGATCAGGTTTTGTTAAGTTAGGCAATCCTCTAACTCTTTTCTTTTTACTAATCTTGATCATGTTGTCAAAGTTCACATGGCATAACCTTCTATGCCACAACCAAGCATATTCATCCTTTATTAAGAAACAAGAAGACTAATCCATATCAAGATAGAATAGATTACCTCTGGATTGTGTACTAGTTCCAACAAGTTTTCCTTCATCATCATATATCTTCACCTTTTTGCTCTGAAAAGACAGTCAGTGGCCTGAATTGTTCAGCTGAGCCACACTTAAAAAATTATAGTTCAATCCATCTACCCAGTATGCATTTTCACATTGTATTATGTCATTGATCATCAGTGAACCTTTACCTCTTACCATACAAGGTGTATCATTTCCCATTCTCACAGATCCTCTATTATATTCAACAAGATGATCAAACTTCTCTACATCACCAATCATATGATGTGTAAAGCCACTGTATATGATCCATGTATCATTTCTACTTACTTTGGAGATTAGTGTTGTCTCTTCATGTTTCTCTTCTTCCTTTGAGTCATCTTTCATAGCAACGAATACAACTTCAATATCATCATCAGAATCAGATTTAGTTTCAATATCTTCAACTATGTAACATACCTTTTTGCCTTTTTCATCTCAGTTGTCTTTATTGTTGTGTCAGTAGCCTCTGTTGACACTTCTCCCATAGCTTCCTTCAGATCGGTCTTTGGATCTATCATCGTCTTTCTTCTGAGGACATCTAGTAGTGATGTGACCGACTTCTTTACAATTAAAGAATGCCAAAGGTAGGTTACCTCTATACCTTCCCTTTCCTTTGGGAAATCTTCTAGCCATAAGAGCTTCAAGCTCATCAAGTTCATCATCAGTATTGTCATCACTATCACAATTCTTTCTATTCTTGCTAGACTTTCCAATCTTCAAAGAAGACATGAAAGCGGATTCAATAGAAGGAACAACACTATTATCAAAGTTGTTTAGTTTAGTGTCAGCCGGGTTGATGAGCGGAGTGGATCAATCATTTTATTTCTACTCTTAATTCAAAAGTTGTAAGTTTACCAATCAGAGTGTCAAGAGTAAGGTTGGATGTAGCTCTTGTTTCATGAATTGCTAAGATCCTGATTGCATAAACTGGCAACAAAGTTCTGAGAATCTTGCTTATCATTGTTTCATCATCAATCACTCCGTTAGATGCTCTAATAGCATGTACCACCTCTTTGAGTCTATTTGAATATTGGACAATGTTCTCACCTTCTTTCATTCTCATATCATCAAATCTGCCTCTTAGGCTTTCAGCTCGGGCTCTTTTGACATTTAGATCTCCACTGTATATTAGTGTTTATTTATCGCACATTGCTTTGGAAGTTATGCATGTCTTAATATCTTCAAATTTAGTGTCAGTACAAGCAGCAACAAGTTCCATCATAGTAACATTGTGTTCATGCTTGTCCTTCAGTTGATCAAGAGTTAAGGGACTAGTGGGCGGTTGTATGTAACCATTTTCCATGAGATCTAATGCAGAATTCCCAATTCCAGATATGTGCAGCTTCATCCTGCTTTGCCATACTGCGAAGTTCTCCTTGTTTAGTTTCGGTACTTCCCTCTTATACATCTTGAGACCTTTATGCTTAAGTCATTAAAACTTCATTCTAAGAAACCAGTGCTCTGATACCAATTCTTAGAATAACTGAGAGGGGGGTGAATCAGTTATCCAGTGTCTCGAAACAAAATTTATAATTCAAAACTATTTCTTCAAATTTTGCTCGTCGGTAAACAATAAATACTTTCACTATCTGTGCTTTTACCGATTACCAGTCTAATGCTATAATAGTTACTGATCAAATCTAACATATAACATGCAAAGAATGATAACAAACAATTATCACAATCAACACATAACACAAGAGATTTAACGTGGAAACCCTATAAAAGGAAAAACCACTTGGGACTAGCAACCCAAAATTGTTCACTCTTCTGAAGTGAGGTTGGTTAAGACGCAACCCTGTTAAAGGTTTACAAACACACTGTCAGGTGTGACCTTGTTAGAGGATTTTAGACTAGAAGTTATCATCCAACTAGCATTCACTATGGGGTTGACAGGATAACAATGTTCATTCTATGAATGATACATCGTAAGACTTTCAGAGTCCACTTGGTTAAGAGATTTTGACTGTGTACAATGGTTAAATATATAACAGTAAATGATCTACCTTAATACAACTTCAATTGCGAATTACAGATCAATATTTAGTCCATACAAATCCTTCTGACCAATATTTTACTTCAGGTTCAATACTATATCAACTTACTATCTGTCGGTAATTGCTCTTTATAGCTCGGTAATTGTTCTGTAGCTCGGTTCTTACTTAACCAGTATGATTAGAATGCATGAAAACCTTGTTCATGCGATATTCCTATAGCTTCTTCTTCTTCCGGCTCATTCCATAATGAAATTCTATTCTCTTATATAGACGGGTAAATCATTTTCTTCTCCACCATCAGATTTTTCCACTTAACCAAATTCATAGATTTTTCCGCTTCAAACTTTCTCAGCACTTATGTCAATAACACGTTTCAATTTTCTTTGTTGGACCTTCTTTTACTTTTGTTAGCCGTCGATCTTTATAACAAACATTATCCGTTACCTCAATGTTATACTCTTGCCAGCTCATCGATCTTATCGGCTAAACTAATCATTTAATTCATTCTATTCTACTCAGTTAAGAAAGAAATGCGTCGGTGAACACTGCTTGGTTAATACTGCGATCAGTATACACTACACTCCATCGGTGTATACTAGAATTGCTTCATTTACCAACAACACTACTTTGTGTCTTTCAGCTCTATACTTCATCATAGATGAATGCAACATAATAAAGTCAATATCATCAAGTCATAGACTCATCAAAAAGTTACTCAATGTGTTCCTTATCCTCATCTGTCATGTACATCTTTCTTCATGTAGATTTCTTTGTTCTTCATCTCTTTCACCTTTCTTCAGATGTCTCGGTATAGTAACTTACAAGATAAGTGTTGTCAAACTAGTTGACATCAATGACAACATAATACTAATTTAATCATATTACATATCTAATCAGCAACTCCTTAGTGATCTTGTAATCACAGATTCTTCAATCAGATTCCAAATCAGTTGTAGTCCAACACCAAGATGTTGTGAGAATGGCCAAGAAGCCAAGAATGATGGTCCAAAGAGTGTTAGATGTTTAAAGAGCCCCCAAATGAGGGTGAGAAAGAGGTATTTGATGAAGCTGGACTGATTTTGCATAGAGAAGCCATCATTTCAAAGCATTACAACACAGGGTGGAAGATTTTTAATGCTCCAGCACTTTCTTGCATGTTTGTAGATTCATGGATAAGAGTGCACCATGTGGACATCTCCACAACACACATGTGTCCAAAGACCATCGAGGTTCCACTACGAGGATCTTGAGTTTGATGATGAGTTGGTTGATGACAAGGATAATGAGGGTACACATTTTTTCATCTTATGCTAAAGCAATCAAATGCATAAATGGAATTTTACATGGACGTGTAAAATTTATGTCGTTACACATATGTAGTCATGAAGATAGGAACAAGAAATAAGTGCATGCTATCCATGACATAAGAAAAGTTCATTTATCTATTATTCTTCAATTATTGAATTCTAACAACATTGACATACATACATACATACATACATACATAAATACACGTATGTATGTATGTGATCTCTACATCCTACATTTATCACCTTAGATCAAATTTGTAGGTGCAAATTTTACCTAAGATATTTATTTCTTTTATGTGTAAATTTAATTTCTTGAGTTTGAATTATCCACATTTCCTTTGTTTCTCTTAACTTAATTTGGTTCAAGATGCACTTGATGGTGGAATTAGGTACATATACCATGGTATGTGTATTGAGATATATATGAATGAAAATATTTCATTTTCTTGATCAATACATATTTATTCTTTGATGAGAATATTTTGAGTTCATATTCCTAACTCATGAATGAGATAGGATACTCAAGTTTATCCTTGTATCATAATTACATATGTTTTATAAATAGATATATAGATATAAATTATGAATTCATCAAAATTAGGTCATATGAGCACAAGAGTGGAAGCGATCACATATTTGAATTTGAAAAAGAAACTTTGTGTTCTTGTATTGGTTAATTTTTGTTTTCCTTCCACAATTGATGAAATTGGTCTTGGGGTCTGAATGAAGACAATAAAAGACATCCTTAAGAAGTTAAAATTTCCAAAGAAACATTTCACACCATAATTACTTGCAAGTATCAAGAGACTTAAATACCCTTCACCCTTTAATGATGAATTTTTCTACCTTCTTTTGACAAAATATGTCCTAAAAAATTCCTCTTATGATCTCAAGAATTACTTTTTGAGTTGAGTGAGATAACGTTCTTTTTAAACCATTTGAAGGCTTGAATCTAATAATCATGGCACAATATTCTCCTTTATTAGTTCTTGCCTATTTATAGGTGGGAACTAATATTTTCATCTCACATTTATCAATTGATTCAATTTTTGAAAATTGTGCAAGGAGCATTTATCTCATGGTCCATACGAATTTTGCTATTAAAATCATATTTCTCATTTTTTTTTCCCATTTTTAGGTTGCTTGTTGGCAATTTTCCTAGTGGTTTTAATATTTTCCATTTTTAAAAATCACTCATTTTCTTATATATTGTTTTGGCATCATGTAGGGATTATTGATGTTCCTTTGTATATCAGAAAGTGACAATTTTTATACAACCCATGTGCCTTTGTTATTGTAATCACCCAAAAATTGTCTAGTAAACCTTAGCTCCACTCTAACATTAAACATTAAAGAATACTAGACCTTATCTTATGATTAATCAATCTTGCGTATTGATTTAATATCTTATTTATTGATCAAATTGCCACTTTAATCATTTATTCGATGATATCCTACAATTTGATCATTTTATCCTAAGTCTTATTTGATTAAAAGAACATGTCCCCTTTTAATTAAATAAAACTCACTTTATCTTATGTGTTCACATGAAAGAGGAATTTCTTAATTTGAAAAAAGAGAAAAAGACAAAAGTGGAATCTTTTTTGCCTCTTAATCTCCACCTCTCATTTCTACCTAACCATTCTCATCCACTTGATTTTGCCTCTTGAGAGTCTTGTGCCCTAAAGTCAAAATGGGGATTATTCTCCACCATTGGATTTTGCCTCTTAATCTTGACCATTCATTCATTTCTAAATCCTATAAAGGAGACTCCCTCCTCATTATTGGCTAGTCCTAATCTTGAATCAATCAATCTTGCATTCTTAAGAGCATTTTAGTTTACTTGCATTCTTAGCTTACCATTTCCTTATTACATTTTAGCTTAAATCACATAGCTTAACTAGCAGGTATTGTAATCTTGTTAGATTAGCTTTTCTTTCTTGTTCTTGCATCTTTCATTCTAGTTTAGATCTTTCATCTCATTTAGATCTCTCATGTTTGCATCTTCCTGTTGAATATTCCATTCTATGGTTCACCTTGGAAGGGTTTCCTATTGAGGTTCATTTGAGAGCCACTATCTATAATGCTTACATTCTTGCACGTCATAGATAGGAAGCTATAAGCTGCCTCTTGGGATCTCCTCTTCGTGGATTCTCTCAAGAACAATGGTTTATAGAAATGTCACCTTTTGATCACACATTTTTGGCACCCACTATGGGGATAGATATGCATTTTTAGCTCCATTTCTTGCATTTTCAAATTTCTGTTGTCGCAAGTTTGTCATTTTTGTTTTGCAAGCCAAAAAGTCGAATGACATTTTAGCATATACCCGTGCGACATTTCTTAATACTGCTAGGAAGCATTTTATACTTTCTGGAATATCGCTCTTTTATACAGATAAATATCATATTTCTTTCGGAAAAGTGTCGCATGACTTGTTTACAGACTCTCATATTGTTCTAAAGTATTTTCTAGTTTATAGAGAATCATCGTACAATTTTCCTAGCAGACTATGAAGTTTCCTCCAAATTTATTCTCTGTCATAGTCTGGTTTTTGGCCGAGTTTTCTTGCATTTTCGTATATTTTCTGGTTGTTTAACAAAATCTAACAAGTTGTTTTGCAGGGATATTGATCTTATTTGCATGCTATTTTATGCCCTAAATTGTGATTTTGTAGGAATCTCTTGTCAAAGAAGTTACATTGATAAAACTACTAACTTGTGGTTTTGTAGGTTGCCTTGGGATATACAAATAAACATTATACTTGCATATACTTAATTTTCTAGGCACCTAGCTTAATTAGCTTCCTTTTGGTAAATGAAAAAGTGTTTGATGTGCTTGGGAGACACTATGGATTAGGAGAGTATTCTCTTTTCTTTATGGAAAATAAAAAATCTAGACCTCTATTAGTTATCCATTTACTTTATTGCATTTACCTTTAGAGGGCCTACCAAGAGAGCAATATTTTGGGAATGACCCAAGTGGGGAACAAGAAAAGCTAGCTACTCCACTCCACTATAATCAAAAGTTTCTTTCAATCCAAAGAGAGAAGACTTGGCTACTTTCTATTCCTAATACTTCTTCATGTGTAGGGCCTAGTTGCCTAAATCTTGCTAAGCAAGACTACATTTGACTATGCGCTTGTAATCATGTAAACAAGATTACACGGGGAATACATTCATTTTGTATAGGGTCAAGAGGTCTAAATATTTCTTGTAATACTATGCATCTTGGATGCTTGTAGGGCTATAGGTCTTAATTCCTCTTGTGGAACTATAAGGGGTGGTCATGAACATAGGCCCTTACTAAACACCTTAGGACTTAGAAGCTATCCTTTTTTTTCTGTGTGCCTTCCTTTGTGCAAGGATTGATCCAAGTGGATTTACCTAGATCACCCCAAGATACTCACCATATGTACTCCCTTGGATGCAAATCTATGACAAAGCCAACATCACTTTGTGTGAGGCAAATGAGTATTAAGTTGTGGAGAAAGGTTGGAACACTTCTCTTTTGAACTTAGGTAGTTTTTTTTTATGTGCTTTCATGTGCTAAGGCTTGTGGAGGCTATTATGAACATACACTTCATACACTTGACACATTGCTATACCTTGATAGACTTCACAAATTCTTGTATCCCCAAAGTTGCTTTGTCCTTTGGTGGATTGTTTGAAGACTCTTGCTTGATCACACTATTTTCTTGCTTGAAAAACTCAAACTTGATTTAGGGACACTCATTGATCAATGGTTCATGGCTTTGGTGGATGTCTATATCAAAAATTTTAAAATTTTTGAAAAACTTATGAAAATTTTTACCCCAACTTTGTAGGACCATAACTTTTCACTCGGTGCTTGAAATTGTGAACCATTTTCATCGTTGGAAAGACAATCAAAATATCTAGTGTAGACTCAAAAATAGTGTGCCTTTGGCAAATCAATGTTTTAGACCGACAACAGTTTCAACTCCCAAAAATGAGCAGAAGACGTTCAAAAATGCAAATTACTAAAACATCAAAAAATACCCAAAAAAATATAAAAATTTGATATTTTTTATTTTTCTCAAAAATGATCATACATGCTCATGAATTTCTTGGCACATCAAATTCAAAGTCCCAATGGCTTTCTCTCATGTGTTCTCTTTGCTTCTTCTATCTGAAAACTGGTATCCTCAATAGATTGAGTCCTTGCTAGTGATTTGATCTATGTTTTCTCTTGTCCTAAGATCTTGGAAGTGCTCTAGCCTTGTCTCAAATATCTTATCTAATATTACACTTTACTCTAACTTTGTCACAAGTGCCACTCAACAGGCATTTAGGCCTCATTCTTGGTACCTTGTACTTAGTTCTCTTGGTTACACTATCTATCTACTTTATCTATCTACTTATCTTTGAGACAAAAGCTATCATTACCTTGATCCTCTTACATTAGCTTAGTAATATTATTACTATCAATTTCTCAATCCCCTCTCTCATGGCTGCAAACATGTGGACTAAATCCTATGACTATAACAACAAGGAAGAAGATATTCTTATGGTATACTTATCTGAGCAAGTCTGACCTTTGAAAATGAAACTTCAAGGCTTCAAGAAAGAAAAAGATACATCCTCTAAAAAAAATTCTTGGAGATCATTCTATCATTTATCTTCATATTCTTCAAGAGAGGACACTTCCCAATTTTACATCAATTCTAATCAGATTCCTAAACATCCAATCTCTAATCAAGAATATCGTCATGACTGACCTATCTTTGATAGATAAAGTGAAGACGCAAAAATATTTTATTCACTTAAGAGTCTTCCCTATTCGCAAGAACATCAAAAAGGATCTAATGATACCCTAGAAAAAATCTTTACTCCTTTGGGAGAATCTTATGAATCAACATTGAAAACACTCCTTAAAAATAATCTTATCACATTACCTCCAACCACTTCCAATGGAATTTCATGCATGAGTTTCTACTGTGTGTATCATCAGAATAATGAACATAGGACTTCACGTTGCATGAGGTTGAAACATAAAATCCAAGATCTCATTGATGATGGCATAATTGGTGTTGAAAATCCTAATAATGAAGATACTACTCTCAATCTTGATCAAAATCATGAACTTGTGTCTAGTAATGGTTCTCATGCTTCATCTACCTCTTCTACCATTCTTCCATCTCCTAAAAATGAAAAGCCATACAAAATCCCTACATTGGACAAAGAACTTAACGCTTTTCACGCTACCTATGTGTATCCTCAAGGGATACCTCTAAAAGAGATCCAAGCTAATATGCATCTTTCTACAAGCCTCTTATGTGATTCAAAGGTCATAGACCCCAAGCTTCTTTGTACTATAACTCCTATCATACCTATCCTAAATGTTCCTTCATCAAACCTTCATGAATCCCTCACACATACCCAAACTCCTATTTCATCCTTAGAAGTGGTTCCATGTCAAGAGGACAATTTGAAGTGTGAAGATCAAGATCAAGATACCATCCATCCTTATCCAATGATTGACCAAAGTCCCATATCCCCAGAGCCTCACATTGATTCCTTCTAAGAAGATATCCTTCCACCTCCTCTAACTTCTTCATATCCTAAGAAAGATCAAGGTACTCCTTCCACCATCTCTAATGAGCTTATTAAAAATCAAGAGAAAAGTACTCTTCCTACATTATCCAAAGATCCTTGTCAAGATCATAATATCCCAGCAACTCCTTGTCATAATCCTTCATGTCCATCTCAAAAATCTCCTATCTTTACTACTCCTCCACATAAGAATAAATCCTCCCAAGCTCCTATTGCTCCTATCAAACTTTCTCTTATTAAACCTACTCTTGATCCTATTGGTATAAATATGGACCTTACATATCAAAGCCTTGGTCATGCTTCTCACTCTATGGATGTTGATATCCATATCCAGTATTTGTTTGCATCTTCCAAATCCATCCTTGGTCCTTATATCCCAAATTTGAAACCTTAAAACCTTCCATCCATATTGGGACCTTATATCCCTCTGTCTACTATACCTCTTTTGTCTAGCTTGTCCTCCACCTCTTCCATCATATCTCAAGATCAATAAAGACATGCATCCCTAAGAAATTCTCATACAACCATCCATCTAAACCTGCCATATGTGCCTCATTCATCCATAATTCCCAAGTCTTTTGGAAGCAATTTGGATGTGCAACATAAGAATACGAAATACAAGAATCCACTTGCATATGAAGATCACTATGTCCTATCTAATCAACATGTGACTACAAAGAAAAATGAAAAAATCCAAAAGACCACAAAGGTCCTCAAAGAAAATAATGAAGTCAAAGAAAATATGGGTTCCTTAATCCATCATAGATGAATTGCGATCAAAGGCAACTACAAGTAAAGAAAAATCAAAATCTGTGTGGATTCCCAAGTCTCTTCTAAAGGACTTGAATATAAAAGAAAAATCAAGTTCACATTCAAGCTTCCAAAGACTTCCACTCCATATTCTTCCAAACATCTTCTGTCCTCTCCTTCATCCATTTTGAGTCCTTGTGTCCCAAGATCCGCGTCCTCTCCTATATCAAAACCTCAAGCTAGCTAACTTATTATCCCTCCATCTATTCATTATACCTCAAGGTGTGTGTCAATGTTGATCTTGCCATCATCTCCACATACTCCTACGCAATCCTTATCTACTTTCCTACACCTACTTCTTATCCTCTTATTTATTATCCTTCCATTACCCTTATCCTATCTTACACATAAATCTTTAGCCATCATCTATCTTATCCTCCACATTTTTTTCTATCATTACCTTATTAGCATCTTTGAGAATATCTCTCAGCGGCCTTGGCCTATCATATCATATCTTTCCAAAGGAACATTATCCAAAGAACACCAGGCTTGAGTTCCTTCAAAATTAGAAAATGCAATTTTTTTTTGAAAATTTTCAAAAAAAAAGGAGAAAATTGAAAACATGCCTTGGTGAAAACTTGGAAACAGACACCTTGGTAGCAAAAGTAAAGAAAAATAAATTTGTCCTATGGTGAAAACCACTCCTTTTGGCACCTTGGACAAGTACCATGATGAAAATATGGCAAATAGGCATCATGTGTAGTTCTTCAATCTTGTGCTCTACACTTGGGGAAAGATGCATCCACACTAGCTATTTCATGTACACTGATACTTCCTCTTTCACCTTTGATCTTGACAAGGTTGAACTATCCATGAGCATAATATATCTTTACATCTTCTATCCTTTCCATCAACTGAATCACTTGCTTCCATCCATGCTACCCTATCACGATCTTGCTTATATAGAATTTTCCATCACTATTCCTAAGTATTATTTCCCTAATCCCAAACCATTCACTCATATCCTCCATTGACCTTTATCCTAGTTGTGCTACCCTATCACTATCATATCCAATTGACCCCTTGGTCTTGATCAAAATGAATAATGAAAAATGTAAAATCTACTAACAGAGTCTCTTGACATGTCCACTCTTTTGGACCATATCCTCTCATGACACCAGGTCATTGTCTTACATGCTATCCAACACCGTTTCATGAGCCTACATTACTATATTCCCTTTTTCCTAGCTTGGGTATTCTTGAGGAGACTAGCCTTGAGGGTTGCATTTACTTGCTTCATCCATCATGATCTTTCTCCTTGATCCATCAACTTGCTAATCCATTCATCATTTCCTATACCTTGCTAGACATTGGGAGAAAACCAATGTGATCTTGCTTGAGAGCTGGTAATCTCTGAAAAATCTTAAAAATCATAAAATGAACTTGAAATTTTTTTTTAAAAAAGATATATATTTCTAAAAAGTCTAAAAATCATTAAAATTCTAAAAATTCTAAAAAAATCATATACAAATTCTTATCTTGCTTTACCACTTGATCAATTTCTTGAACTTAATCTGAGTCAGTTTATCTGTCCTTCTCGATGGACAATTTATCACTGACACTGCTTGGTGTTTCTTAACACCTCAATCTTACGATGTTTCTTAACACTACCAATCTTGACATCATTATGTTTCTCAACACATATAAGATCTTGTACTATCTATCACACACAGACTTTGACATTGGCACAAAGGTGTTCTTAACACCCAACACACCTTACACCTTATAAAATTGAAATGACTGAGACATGTTATAACTTATTTCTCTTTGTATGTTGTTTGATTCATGATTTTCACTGAATGTTCCCTCCTTAGTCTCTCCATGATGTTATGACTATAGGACTAGTGGCATGGGGAATGTTTTCTTTGATTTCTTCCTGTGGGTATCACTCTAATGATCCTAGGTGTCTCTTTCTTCGATCTCTTGGACACTCGGGAGACTTAGAGCTATATCCTTGACTGTTACATTATGTTTTCTTATGCAAGACCGTACATATGGTTATCTTGGTGTTGATACTTTGATACTGGTATAATATTGCAACATTAACTTGGAAACTGTGTTCAGGCCATCTCGACACTTATGTCTTGATGCTTACATATGTTTCCTACATTTTATCTAGTATAGATCATATTCATATCTTCATAGTTGTATTCGCACCAGTGATGGTTGTATGATCTTGTGATGTCCCTTAATAAGGCTTGATGATAAAAACAAGGACCTATTAACCCTTGAAAATTGCACTTTGCATTTTAATGGTAGCTTGCATTTTTTATGTGCATTTCTTAGTTTGCATTTCGAGTTTGGAGAGGGTCTCCTTGATCATTCTTGAACGGACATTAAAGTATGATTAATCGCATATCTTTCTTTCTTCTATCTTGGTCATGTCTTTATCACCTCTTTGATCTTTCACTCTTTCACCCTTCTCTGTCATCACAAGGGGTTAATCATATCATCATATTTAATCTACCCCTTATATAACATTTTGACCTAATTTTTCAAAGTCTTGGATTTCCACGAAAATTGCACCCTTACCTAATTTCAATGTACCAGATCCATTTTAGGGATCAAAATCAAAATTTGGCTTCATCTTGATTGTCAAAATCACATTTCAAAATTCTTTTCTCCTATACGCGGCTGAGTATCCCTTTGAGGGTATTTTTTTTAATCTTTTGAGGCAATCACCATTTCTCTCTCTTCCATCATCATCTCATCTTTCTTCTTCCGATCTTGACCTAACGCTACTATTATATCTCTTTCAAACTAGGGCAAAGTCTCACCACCTCGTGGTCAAACTTGGTCTTATGTGCTTAATCGATCATATGGAACCTTACCTTATCTCAATTTGATTAAATCTACCTCATTTATGCATCTCCTGTACCTCATTTCGATTTAAATCCCAAGGGGGAAAGAATAATCTATCATCTATCTCTTAAAATTTAATCTTATCTATCTTCTCTAGTTCTCATTCGATCAAGTTCAGAATTATTTGCTTTTATGTGCTTCATTTGATCAAGTTTGGAGTCAGATCCATCTTAGCAACCTTGCTAGTTCTTGTTCGATCAAGTTTGGGATTAGTTATCTTTTTGTGCTATATTCGATCAAGTTCAGAGTCAGGTCTCTATTAGCTATCTTAACATCTATTCTTTGATTCAACGTGTTCCCAAATCACTCACACATTAGTCAAATAGGGGCAAATCTAATCACCCAAAAATGGTCTAGTAAACCTTGAGCTCCACTCTAACATTATACATTAAAAAATACTAGACCTTATCTTATGCTTAATCAATCTTGCATATTGATTTAATATCTTATCTCTTGGTCAAATCATCACTTTAATCATTTATTTGATGATATCCTAAAGTTTGACCACTTTATCCTAAGTCTTATTTGATTAAAAAAACATGTCCTCTTTTAATTAAATAAAACCCACTTTATCTTATGTGTGCACATGAAAAAGGAATTTCTTAATTTGAAAAAAGAGAAAAAGACAAAAGTGGAATCTATTTTGCCTCTTAATCTCCACCACTCATTTCTACCTAACCATTCTCATCCACTTGATTTTGCCTCTTGAGAATCTTGTGTGCTAAAGTCAAAATGGGGAATATTCTCCACCCTTGGATTTTGCCTCTTAATCTTGACCGTCCATTCATTTTTAAATTCTATAAAAGGAGACTCTCTCCTCATTCTTGGCTAGTCCTAATCCCAAATCAATCAATTTTGCATTCTTAAGAGTATTCTAGTTTACTTGCATTCTTAGCTTAGCATTTCCTTATTGCATTTTAGCTTAAATCACATAGCTTAACTAGGAGGTATTGTAATCTTGTTAGATTAGATTTTCTTTCTTGTTCTTGCATCTTGCATTCTAGTTTAGATCTTGCATCCCATTTAGATCTCTCATGTTTTCATCTTCATGTTTTCATCTTCCATTCTATGGTGCACCTTGCAAGGGTTTCCTATTGAGGTTCATTTGAGAGCCACTATCTATAATGCTTACATTCTTGCACATCATAGATAGGAAGCTATAAGCCACCCCTTGGGATCTCCTCTTTGTGGATTCTCTCGAGAACAATGATTTATAGAAGTGTGTCACCTTTTGATCACACTGTTATACTTTCACATTTTGCATACCTACCTACACATAACCAACGCCGAGGAAAAATACAATTATATGCATGAACCAACTAGAAATGCCAGTTAATCCCCAACTCTTATCATTCTCCCAACTGTAACTGTAAACATAACTTGTACACTTTAAATCCACCACATCAACAAAGGATAAACCACTTTTTCTACTCCAGTACTCGTTTATGTTGCCAATCCAAACTAGGCATTTCATACCCACTTTTTTCACTCCTCTATATCAGACACATATATTTTGCCTTCACCTGGTTTTTCCTCACATCTGTCCTATGATTTGCATTTAAGCAAATATGGGCACTGGATTCTAGCACTTTTTTCTTCCCCCTCTGTTTCACGATGTCTCTCGCGCGGTTGCTTCCAAGAGTAAGTTTCCCTTGATTACGTTGCATGTGTATTAAAACAAAGTGTTGAAGTGGTCATTAAAAAAATGACATTTTTCATACCATTTTTAGCCTCCTCCCTATGCATACCATTTTTAGCTTCCTCCCTATGCCTCCCCACTTTTTTATGAACATGCACTACAGTCTACATAAAAAAGTTCCTCATCTTAAAAAAATTAAAATAATTGATCATTTACTACTTAAAAATTGATCATGTACATCTAGAATTCATTTACTACTTGAAAATTTTGAAAAAAATATAATGATTACATATTTACTTTTATCACACATTAATATAATCTAATGAACGAAATATATGCTTAAATCTAAAAATAAACTTTGTAAATTTTAATAATTATATTAAAATTGTAAAATATATATATATATATATTTTAAAATAATTTATTAAAATTTTCAAACAAAATCTGATCTTCAAAAATCTATTATTTCTAGAAAAATCATGACCTCAACACGCACTAAAAGTTCAACAGGCAAAAAGTGCTTGGACAATAACATGCTCGAGCCGGAAAAATTGGTGGGATGCATGTGACCACTTCAAAAGTTCTATTTTGTACGCAAGCGAAGAATTTAATTTCAAAAGCTGCCAAATTTGGTCCGACACAAACTTTCTTTCATATATTTAGTCCGCTCAAATAAAAGGATTTCAATTTAATCACGGCTCCCAAAAATGTAAAAATGTAAAAATAAAAGTTATTTTGAAAAGTTTTATTAAAGTTTAATTTGAGATATTGTCAAAAGTATAATTATTAATTTTGCATTTAATAAAGAATAAAGTTAATATGGTAATGACAGAGCATCTTGGGCCTTGACCAATGACATTAGATTTGTTTCATTTTTCTTTTTCAAGTGATACAAATGTGCATTTAGAATATATATATATATATATATATATATATATATATATATATATATATATAGAGAGAGAGAGAGAGAGAAAATTACTACAATTGTTCTTGTAGTTCTTTTGTTTTGTGGGGTGGTACATAAAATTAATATGAAGCGTGGTATTTAATGCAAATTATGAGAGGTAAAGTGTTTTTATGAAAAAAAAATTGATCAATGTAAGATTTTTAGAAATCAAAATAAATTTAGAACTAATGAAAATGTGATGATTTGTAGTTTTTGTTTCATGGGATATAAACTTGAACTAAATATCTTCATTTTGTTAAGCTTGTCGAAGCTATCAAGAGTTTGAAGTCCTAATTGATGAATATTATTTGACATTTTGTAGCTTGTAAACTATAGAATCCTAGTTGTCAACAATTAGAAGTGTTTTTTTTGCATCGTTTTAGTTGAAAATTTGCTATAAAATTTTTTGTCTGTAGATTGTAATCAATAGGTTATCAATCACCTAGTTTATTTAGGTAAGTAGTGGTACAATACAACCTTCCATTGAAATTCCATTGGCTTACATTTTTTATGTGTGGAAAATAAGGCAAGAAACAGATTGAAATTGTGAGGGAATGACTTCGCCATATAAGCACGTTAGGATGAGGAGACTACAATAGATCCATTTAGTTTGGTTCTAATTAAGTATTGGGATTCATAAATAATATTAAAATTTATTGTAAGGTCTTTTTCTAACAATATACTTCTTTCATCTCTATGTTATTTATCTCTAAAAAGGCCTTTTTTGTGGCTTCCACAATTTATACCAAAACAGTGAAGGAAATGCAAAACATCTCAAGATAGAAGTGTGTTGTTTCTTTTAGAAGGTAGGCATATTCTATTGCATAAATGCTAAATAATTTTTATAATAATAACAAAGTTCATAAATTATCGATATTAATCATGACAGCATAATGTTCTTAAACAACCTCAAATTCTTACATAACAACCATATTTTTTCAAGAGGTATCTCTAGATATTGTGGAGTTGCCAAGTAATCATTTGATATGCTAAGATTGATACATTTTGTGTTGACAATGCTTTATTTTTGCAATGTTAAATAAATCATCATAAGATTTACATGTGTCCCACTAGTATAACTTTTGGTCCTCTAAGAAATACTTACTAGTTAGCAACACTCTTTTTAATTTCATACAAAAATAAAGAAGGCATAAAACTCTAGAGCCATCGAATTTTTTAATAGTTCTTGAGTTGTTTCTATTAATTTTTAAAACTAATATTGATTAAAAAATGAAATGAGGATTTACCCATTTCCATATGACTTTTGAGAGCATCATTCTTGATGCAATATTAATTTTGGTGAGGAAATTATAAAAAAATTAAAGCGTGTATTTTAGCTTCTTTTATGAAAATGTTTCAATAGTGTGTACTTACAGTATTGGGTGCAATACAAATCAATATTTTGTACCATATTATTAATTTTATAGATGTAGTTGATCATTTGGAATAGTTTAAAGAGTTGCTTGATTCTATGTTATGCAAGGGTCTTCTAAATTATTGGAATCCCATAGCTCAATTTTTGAAGATGGGCAATCTAAGATTGGTCAATACATTGTACAAGATTAAAAGAAACAACTCTATATGTACAAGAAAAAAACGTAATAGGAATTTTTTTTAAAAAAAATTACTCTAGCTTGGCTTGTTTATTGTTCAACATACTTAGTTTTCTTAGGTCTCTTGTTTTCACAACATTCATTTTACAGATTTATTACATGTTAATTAAAAAAAATATGTATGTTTAGTTGGCAATCAACCACAATTGAGAGGAAGGTTTGTATCAAATACTAAGAACATTGAAAGAAATAGTGCAAAAGAAAATGATTGTCTACAAGAAAATGAGGTAGAAGTCCCATAGATAGACTTTGTATATGTAAGTGGTCTTAAGTGCTATTGTAGTATACTTCGATTTATATAAAACTCATATATAGAAACTTGTCATAATTATTATAATTTATGTACAATTTGTAAGTATGAATTGATTATTTGATAACATTTATTTGAAATTACACTAAATTATTATTAATCATCATTCCCATGCTATTTTATTTTTGTTTAATCATATTGTACAAACCCAAATGTATAACTAATACAAATTCATAATAGTCAATATTTTCTTGCCACAATCTTCTCATAATTTCTATTAAGAAAACCCATAAATGATTTATAATAGTCCTCAAAGACTATTTAATAATGTGATAGATGATATAAAATCAACTTCAACTCTGTGTATTGTGCTCTACCTTGAGATCCCATTATAGAAAGAGGTGGGGCTGACGAAGTGGCCTACCAATAACTCGAATATATCTTTTTAGATTTCTAGTACACCACTACTGAAGCACTCAGCAATTTGCCAATCAGAAAAATCCAAATACTCAATGGAAGTCTGCCGATTTTCCAATCAGAAAAATCCAAATGCAGAAGCTTGCAATTGGTCATGAAGCGATTAGAACATGATCGATGCATCAAAATCAGGAGCGTAATCAGGAACACAAATGCTCTTTGAAAAGGCTCGCTCCATCTTGGGGATGGTATGACAGAAGGAACACATATGGCTAGAGAAGATTAGGTGTAGGCAGAATTCTAACAACCATAGGGTAGAGGAGAAAGGATAGGGCTTAGGAAGTATTAAGTAATTGGGATAGTAGGGTTTTCCCTTGGCTATATATATAGCAAGGTTCTTTGTTTTCTTTCAATAGTTTCTTTGAATAGTATTATCCACCAATTTTATTAGAACTTGGATGTAGATAAGCTTAGAATTGCTTGTTCCATGGGTGGATCTACCCTTGATAAAGGGGTAGAAATTATTTTAATGAGGAGAAAGTCTTAACCGAAAAAGATAGGAGGTGAGGTTGAAAGTTGGGTGGGAGGTTAGTTCAGCTTTCTTTCTTGCTTTCAATTTGATAGCTTACAAATAATGGCGAACAATTTTGTCACTGATGACAAGAAGTTGAAGTGATGACAAGGACCTTTGAAATTAGTGATGGGAACTTTACAATCGAATAACCCGTAGATAATTAACACACACATAGTTTTGAGATAGTCAACCAATCAAGGAAAACTAATTTTAGTGGTCATTTAATTTTTGCAACACAAAGAGATGTTATTACAAACCACTGGCTGCAATTTGATTTAAAGACATGTATGTCATTTGCAAAGACGAGTTTGTTTTGTCTAATTCTTCAAACATCCACTCTCTATCTTCCTTGTATTGTGCTTCTACCTCATTCCCTTAGTCTCGTTCCCATGACTCCCAATCCAAGACTCTTTTTTTCCCAAATTTAGACAATTGACATTGTTTCTTGCCTAACTTACCTAACTACATCAAATGTAGACTTGCAAGAAGGAACTGTTTGGATACTAAGAGACAACATGACAACTAAGGGGACATAAATAAGTTGACTCCAAACACTTCAACAAGACAAAAAAAGAGCATGAAAAGGCAAAACCAAAGAAAATAAAAAATAAAAAGAAAGAGGTTGATGCCCTTGCATCAAGCTCCCTTAGAGACAAAAGATCTTGAACTTTGGTTCATAAGGTCATCAATGGAATGATCATATTTGGATACCAAGGCACATTCATCCAAGAGGCATCCTCCAAATGATGATTTGTCATTTCACCAAGAACCTAAGATACTCCTTACTACAAGTTTTCTTCAACAATTATTTTTTCTAGAATGCATTCAATTTCCAACAGAGCTAATTTTTTCATTTCTTGTTCCTTAGTGGATTGCAACTCTACCTTTGTTGTATCTTCGTCTTCAACACTCTTGTAATGATATAAATCAGCAAAATTGCAAATAGGGGAAATACTCAAGCATGGGAGGAAGGTCAAGCTCATAGGCATTACCTAAACACTTCCAAAGAATCTTGTAGGGACTTATTTTTCCCATCTTCAATTTTTTGTATTCACTTGTAAGAAAGATTTATTTCCTAAAATGATCCAAACCAAGACCACCTACCTAAAAATGAGCTTCTCTCTGTTTCTTATCAACATACTATTTGTATTGGGTCATGAATGACTTTTGCAAATTCTTCTCCATCTCCACTTTATTTCTTCGTAGCACCAAGATTTTGGAGTTCAAATACACCCCTAAGATGCATTCCATAAGCAATATAAAATGGGTTAAAACTTGTGCTCCTATTTAGAGAATCATTATAAGAAAACTTTGCTTGTGCTAAGGCCATATCCCAACTTCCTAGTGTGTTATCAACAAGATACATCAACATGTTGCCTAAACTTATATTAACAACCTCAATTTGGTCATTCATTCGATGGTGATAGGCTGAAATGAAACTGGGATGTGTTCCTAAATTCTTCTATAGGGTTCGCCAAAAGTGATCCACAAAGTAAGTGTCTCTATCTAATAAATACTTTAGGGTATACCATGTAATCTCACAATTAAATGAACCATTTTAGAAAATATATCCACAACTATTAATATAGAATCATTTCCTCTTTGAGTTCTAGGGAAACCCATAACAAAATACATACTTATATAATCCCATGGTCTAGATGGAACTGGTAATGGTTGGTACAAACTTGATGCAAGAGCATCCTTGGGTTGTTGGCAATCTTGCATCGCCCAAAAATATTTCCTTTTAGTTTGCTACAATTCATTCTTGTTAGTTAGTTTCAGTGTTTTTGGTTGTGTTTCTTTCGTTTGGATTATTATCTGTTGTGGACCTCAGGGTATGTTTTGAACATCATGTTTTATTTTTGTCTAGGTTCACACCTCATTTGAATGCTTCACAGTGGAGTTATCTTAGACTCAAGTTTGGGCCTATGTGTTCTCTATGTTCTATTAGTTAGTTGAAGTTTTTTGATCTTGTGAAGCAATTTCTCAGTCGATGAAGCTTGTGGCTCATATCAAAATGATCTTTGGTCTATGGCCGAATTTCCTCTTGAATCACATGTTATTTCAACATCTTGGCATCAAGATCCTTATGCTTTGGGTCCTAACCTAAATATTTGTATTACGTTTTCTTATTCTTGGAAAATGTGGTAGATCTTGGATGACATATTGGTTGTGGAAGTTCTATATATTAAGGCATTTGATCTTTGTTTAAGGAGCGTTTTAGGGGGAATAACGTTGGTAGAGGTTAATTCTAGGGTTTAGCTGTAGATTTCTATTCTAATGAGGCATGTATGCCTTGAATGTAAGTAGCATGTTTTAGGCCAATGTGATGTAAATATATAAACTATGGATAATGCAAATATGGGATTTTGCATGTTTTAGTTTAGTGTTGAGTTCTTTATGATCTTAAGTTGTTGATTTCTATTGTGTAGCTCATGTTGCATGGTTTAGACCATCTCCATTGGGGAAATCCTTCCATGAATGTGTTATCAATAACAATGCGTCAACACAAATGAGAGGGGGAGTGAATGAGTTGTGTGCCAAATCTTAAACTTAAATTCTTTTATACACTGATTACTTTAAACAAACTAAAACAATAATGTAACCATAAGAGCATCACAAAATCAAAACACCATAATACAAAGATTTTTTGTAAAGGAAAACATTGTTAAGGGAAAAACCCTGGTGGGGATGAAACCCACTAATGATGCACTAAAATATTGTGTCCATGTTAGGTGACCTAGGCTTGTTAGGAGCTCATTATTACATTCAGTACAAGTCCCTGTTAAAGGACAAACCCTATCAGGAGTCTTTCCAACCTTTTTAGGAGTTGATTACAAAGATAGGCTCAATGGTCGAGCACACTGCCCAAAGTGAAGGTTAAATCCACCTTCTAAAGGTTAAACCCACCTTCTGGATCCACTATGCAAATAAATGTATAAAAGTATACAATAATAGTAATGAACTGACTTACAACAACTAGCTTTGCCCAAATAGTTCCAATGAAGTGCTTAATTAATTACCTCTTCTCTACATCTAGCAGACCTTCAAACAACAAGTTTTAAACCACCCTATCCACACCTACAACTTCAAGGAATGACTTTCCTTTATACAAGTTACAACAATAAATTAGGTCGGCATGTTAGGACTTCCCTCATGAAAAAATAAAGGCATAGACCCTTGCTAAGATACATATGTGATCTTAAACAAGTATACAACAAATACAAATCATTAAATGCATGCCAAGGTCAACAATCCATGCTATAAACCTTCTGAACATGTTATCTCCTTTGGTCGGCCCCAAATAGGTCTTCACAAGACCACACGCTTCATCTGATGTTACCTAGATCTCCGTGACCCAAGAATATCACAAAAAATGTTCTTTCATGTGTATTTTGTCAAGCCTCAAACTTGCATACCAAAATTCACGCTCCCATCCAAGTTATCCTGAAAACTTAGAGACCATCTCTTTCACAATCCTTTGCTACTACACTATGATCAGTCTTCACCAAAACAATAATAACTCATGTAAAAGAACAGATAATAATCTATTACTTTAGACATATGGTCTACAAAAATCCTTCATCACAAATCTAAGCTCGCATATCCTGGAATGTCCTACAATGTCTGTACCACCACGCTGTCAAACCTGCATGTTACTGTCATAACTGGTCTATCTGATGAAACCAACTGAAACATATGTCGACATCAATGACAAAACATGAATGTCAACATCTCAAACAAAAAAAATTCCAAGAATCTCCACCTTTGGCATCAATGGAAACATATGTGAAAAAACATCAACCCAAAAGATCTTCTCAATGTCCTCTTCAACGCTCCCCCTAACACAGTAAGGGTTTTTCATCTGTAACAGTCCCCCTTTAACATCAATGGAAAAAGGTGCTAAGTTTCTTATTTTTCTCTATCTCTACACATCCACCTTTGCAAGGTGTAGCTTTTTCAAATATTCATACCTACAACAAACCAACTGCTTGATCACCCAAATGTGTTTTGTTATGTTCTGAGATCACTCCCCTTGAGGAGTACATCCTTTGTGATAAATAAGTGACACACTTCTATGAACCATTACACTTGAGAGAATCCATGGGAGAGGAAATCTCAAGAAGCAACTCATAGATTCCTAGTTGAAGTGAGTTTAATCCTTCTCATGATGTTTATCAAATTGGTATAGAGGCTTAGTGACTTGACTACTCCAAAATGGAAGATTCAAAGCTATAAATGAAGCCAAAATACAAGACTAACAAGCTAGAATGAGAGATTAAGCTAGCATGAATGCAAACAACTAGTATTCTACAATGAAGATGTAAGATCTATACTATTGAAACAATGAAAAAAAGGAAACTAGATTAATAATGCAAGATTAAGATAGAAATGAAGTAAACTATAAGCAACTAAGAATTTAAATTAGCAAAGTAATCAAATAATGTGAGAATGCAAGAATGCAAGAAAGCTAAGAATGTGTAAAATTAAGACTTCAAGATTCAGGGCTTGAGCCAAGGAAGAGCTTCCTTTTAAAGGGATTGCCTCAAGAATGAAGGTTGGAGATTAAGAGGAAAAATAATGAGTGGTTGAGATGAAGAGGAAAAAAGGAGATGCAAGGAGATGCAAGTTTAGGTATAAATGAGTGGTGAGGATTAAGAGGCAAAAGGGAGATGTTAGGTAGAATAAGACAAAATAATAATTTTGAAAGCACAAATTAATTTTAATTTCTAATTAATCAAGATTAAGTATGTGCACACATGTGAATGTGTTCTTTTAATAAAAGTGTAGAAAATTTATATTAAAATCAATGTTATAGAAATTAAATAAATATGCAAGCTCTAGAAATTAGACCATAGTATAAGCTTGATATAAGATTTTTGAGTTAGTTATGCAAAGGGGATTTTCAGGGTTACTTTGCATAATTCGTAATATTCCTTTGATATTTAGGATTTAATTTGAGGCAATTTGATCAAAAGGGGGTCTCAAGTTCTACTAGACCAATTTTAGGTGATTACATTTTCCCCTCTTTGACTAATGTGTGAGAAAGATAGAAACACATTGAATCAACAAATGATGATGTTAAGGTAGTTGATAGAGATCTGACTCTGAACCTAATTGAACAAATACAGATAAGAAAGATGAGAGTATCCAACCTAACATGAAGCAATGAGACTAAATATTTGTCCAAGGAGATTGAGATAGCTAATCATTTGAGAGACAATACCAAATTGATATGGGTCTTGATGAACTTGATATGCCCCAAGAGATCAAAAAGATGCATGTCCGTGTGAACTGATATGAAGTGATGAGAACACTCTTTCAAAAAGGAGATGAAGAGAATCTCAAGCTGAGATGCCTTAAGTTATGATGTTTAGTCCTGATTGACTTGATCGATTTAAGATTTTGTTCAATTGCTAGATTTGTATATTAGGAGTTTTGATTGACCAAAATATTTTCTATATTGTCATGCCCCCTTGGGATAAAAATCAAAATGAGGTACAATGGGTGAAGATCATCCTCAGAGATCCAAGAAATGAAGGCACAGGCAAGCGAGAAATAATAGTGTCAGCAGTCAACTGCGTTAGAAGATTAGACTATGTCACGAAGGATTTTGATTTCGATCCCAAAACTGAATCCAGGATGATGGAAATCAAATGAAGCTTATGAGATTTCAACACTTGGTGTCCCTAACAAGTAATTGATCTTGATTCATGCAAGTATTAGTCAAATTCATTGAGAGATATTTGTAGTTGAGCACTTTGGAAAAGAGAAAAAGGAAGGATGTTCAAGCAAAATAGAAATGTAAAACTAAATGCAGCCCTAGAATGAAATGCAACCTAAGAGATGATTAAAGTCACTAATCCTTTAGCCATTCATTTTCATCTTTTGAGTGTTTGGGACATCAGAGGTTAGTACAACCTTCACCGATGCAAGAGAAACTATGAAAATATGAATATGACCCTATCAGATAAGATGTGGGAAACACATGTCAGCATCAAGCCACAAGAGATGAGATAACCTGAACATGGTTTCCAAGTGAATTTTGTAAGATAAGACTCATATCGAGGCACAAGCTTCCAAGATAACCAGGAGTTTCATCGTACATGCTACACATAAGCAACAAACAATGAGATAATTCCAACATCACCTAAGTGTCCAAATAAAGAGGGCCAAGGTATGTGTGGTTGTCCAATCATGATGGAGGCTCTTACCACAGACACCCAGTTTATTGGACCACTTAGGATCATTGAAACCATGCCAAAAGAAGAAATCAAAGAAAACATGTTATGCTCCCATTCGTGAATCTCTAGTCAAGTAGACATCATCGAGCGACCTTAGAAGACATAACAAACAAAAATCAATGATAATAGACAACACACAAGAAAATAGTTCAGAATATCTCAGACATTTCAGTTTTCTTAGTTGTAGTGTTATGTTGGGTGTTAAGGAACACCTTTGTGCTAGAGTCAAAGTGCAAGTGTGTAGTGGATAGTGCAAGATCTGATATGTGTTGAGAAACACAGTGATGTCTAGATTGGTAGTGTTAAGAAACATTGTAGGATTAGGGTGTTAAAAAACGCAAAGTGTCAATGATAAAATTTTCCATCGAGAAGGATTGATAAAATAACTTGGGTTAAGCTCAAGAGGTTGACCAAGTGAAAAAGCACTGACAACTCAGATATGCGCACGATTTTCCCAAGACGATGGACAAGAACCGAGTATAAGACAAAGACTAGTTCCAGCCCATGACGATACAAGGAGACAAAAATCAAGATGGATGCAAGAAGGCTGATGGAAGAATGTAGGCTAAGCCATAGATTGATAGATGGAGAGTTGATTACAAGTGACACCTATTTGCTAGGTTTTCACCACTTGGGATTATTTCATATTTTTTCTACCAAGGCACCTATTTCAAGGTTTTCACCAAGGCGTGATATTTTCTTTTTCTGATTTCTTTTTCTTTTTCTTTTATATTTTTTTAATATATTATTTTTTTGTGGATACATCAAGGTGCCTATTTCCAAGTTTTCACCAGGATGATCATTTTTTTAGGACTTTTTACAATTTTTAGGGTTTTTTTAGGATCATAAGTTGTTGTAAAGGGAAGCAAAATGTTTAGCTGTAGAATCACTTGAGGAAAAGAACGTTGAGAGGCTATTTGAGAACATCACATTCTGTAGTAGCCAACTGATAAGATTCATAACCAAATGTTGCAGTGATGACAAAAGGATCCATCCAGTAGTGTCTAAATTTCAAGAGTTTCTTAGTGAGGGAAGGACCATTCGAGTAAGATCCCCAAATACCCTTATGGACTCCTCTTAACACTTTGCCAGATTCCTCATGTTCTAAATACTTAAGGAGAGTACTATCTAGACTTCTCTTAAACAAGTCATTAGTGATGAGTAGATATCGAGATGCACTTCTTGGAAGCTAATGATAGATTTGGGAGTAACTGGAGGTGTTGGAGGTGAAGATGATCAAGGAACTAGGTGAGTTATAGACAGGGAATGGGAGTTCTTCCACCGGGAAGTCATAGTGAAATTAATGTTCTTCAATTTTTAGCATGGAGGATAAGGCAGCCATGGAATTTGTTGTTCTATCTTCTGCACGTAGGAATGGGTCAAAAGTGATGAATACAAAGTGTTTCTTTAAGTTGTTGACTGAGCATTTTTATAGAAATATTTTTTTATCTCTGGTTCGGTATTCATCAATGACTTGGCTGATTATCAACTAAGAGTCACCATAGATATGAAGTTCTTTGATTGACCATTTAATAACCAGTTTGAATCCATTAACTAATCTTTCATATTCAACCATATTGTTTGTGAAGGAAAAAATTATCTTGCATGCTTTAGGAATTTTATAGCTTTGTAGAGATATGAACAGAATATTAGCATCAACACCTTGTTGTAGAAATGAGCCATCAAATTATATCTTCTAGGGATTTCGATTCAATTGTAATATATATTCATCAAGTATCCCATCTACAGGCACCTCAGAGATATTTTCACCATTGGATACGTCTTTTATTTTTACTATTTTAGAATCTGATACTGCCATAGAGTGGTTTTCACCATCAGAATGCATTTTATTTTTATTTTTTCTTTCCTGATTGAGATATTTGATATCTTTCACTACCATATCTCCTCTCATTGCACTGGTGGAAGAAGGGAAAGGTTCAACATCATTTAGGTAATAGGATAGATCATGGTCATGACATATGAGATGGATAGATTCAGAAGGACTCCAATCACTTAGCTTAGGATGGATGAGAGATAAAGGCTCAATAGATTCAAATGTAAAGACATCAGTATCAACCTCATTATTCATGAATGAATCTAAGAGATCAAGAAAGTTATCCTCCATAGAGAATTATCGATCATGAGTTATCCTATAAGTATCAGAGGAGTTTAGAGGAATATTGCATGAATCTAATTGGGATGACCTATTCCTATAAATAAGTCCCTTGTGTTGTTCTATAAGTGTGTGAAAAGCAACCATCTCAATCCTATACCTTCCTAAATTCCATGTTGTTGTCATAGGATGAGGTTTTATGTATCCATGGTTTTCTTGTTTAGCTAGGATATTGTCTTGATTATGATTAGATGGCCTATGATCCATAGGGATGATTTCCATAGGAGGATGGAAAGGATCCTCATCATTTTCTTGGTCTTGAGAATTTGAGCTTTCTCCTCTTTCAAATTTCATAGAAGTGGTGTATCTGTGTATGACATCAACCTCAATTTCCATTGTAACATCTGATAATGATTCCCACTCATATTCATGCGAATTTGTTTGACTGTTACAATATTGTCCAATGTAATCAGATAGAGTTATTCTAGGAGTAAGATCTTCATCATCACTTTATTCTATCTCAGGAGGTGTACTTTCAACAATAGGAGTTTTTTTAGTAGTAGCAACAGTAGAGTAGTCTAGAATAGGCCTAAACCAAGGCATACCCAAGATGTGGGAGGCATTAGCTAGTTTCCCCCAGTTAGGATGCATGTGATTAGAATCAATGATGTGCTCAACAGTAGAAAAAGTGGTAGTAGTAGTAGTAGTACCAATAGTAGTAGTGGGAATTTTCTCAGGAGGCAGAGTGAGATTTTCTTGATCAAGACCATTTTCTGCTAGATCTACAAGTTCCACTTGGTCATTTTCTTGAGGAGCTTGAGATGGTATATAGGGCTCTCCTTGATAGCCTAGATTAGAATTTTGGATATGTAAGATCCTTTGATATGTCATTGGTTGAATTTATGCTTCTTCTTCTTCATCCGCATCCTCATATATGGGAGTGTTGTTGTTAGGTTTGTCAAACTTATGTTCAAGATAACCAACACCAGTCTTATCTTTATGATTTTTGAATTCAACGTGTAGAGGTTCAAGGACACCTTTTCATTTTCCAAGAGGACTTTCCCCATCATATCCCATCTTCTAGATAAGTTGGTAACCCATACCATACTTTTCAGGTGAAATTTCAACATGTTTGATCTCTTGTTCAGATTCTTCTCTCTTGTAGAGCCGTTGTAGGAAAACACTTTCTTCCCTTTCTAACTCTAGGGGAATTTTAGCCTTAACCATTGTACTACCTTCAGGTATAATATGATGACCTACAATTGATTGAATATCTTAATGAACTAAAGAGATAGTGATTAGAGATCACTGAGCTATTAAAGTGATATGTAAGATGATTAAATCAGTCAATATGTTGTCATTGATGTCAACTAGTTTTGACTATACTTATCATGATAGTTATAAACATCTGAATATCTATAGAAGGAAGAAATGTTGAAGAAATGAGATATCCACATAAGGAAAAGATGGATATGACAGATAAGGATAAGGTATACATTGGGTAACTTATTGACGAGTCTATGACTTTATATTGTTGACTTGAGCATGTTAAATTATTCTATTATGAAGAAGAGATTTGAATTGAAAAATTTAATGTTGTATGCACCCTAAAATAGTCGCCTAGACTTTGGGCTCCCATTTAGCAATTTATCAAATCCTTGAATCAATATTTTCAAAAATCAGCATTTTCAATTATATCAATTTCCTTGATCAAATCCTATTTCATCATTTTCAATTATTTGCCTTGGGCTAACCATTTTATCCTAAGTCTTTATTTATTTAAAAGGCATATTTCCTCCCCTTTTATTAAATAAAAAGCCCCCACCTTTTCCTCTTATCCTAAGTTGCACAAATAAAGCATTATTCTTATTTTATAAAAAGGAGAAAATAACTTTTTGTCTTATATAGACACAAAAGTCAACTCTTATTTTCCCATTGGAGGATATTTGAGCACATGGATTGCTCCTCTTTGATGCTCCACCATTGATTAAGTCTTTTTCCTCTTAATCTCCATGGTCCATTCCTTTTCATTTCCTATAAAAGGAGAGCTCTCTTCCTCATTTGCATATAGATATCCATTCATGTTTTATGCTAATGTTATGCTACAGGTTTTCTAGGTCATTTGGAGCTCTTTGAAGACATCCTTGCATCCAAGCTTTGAAGACATTGTTGTTGCATCTCATTTAGTTTTCTTTCGTAGTTGCATATTCATGGCATTCTTAGCATAGATTTCCTTTATGCAATAGATTAATCTCACATAGCTTAATTAGGAGGGATTGTAAGACTTGTACTTTCCTTTCATAGTCTAGCTTGTACTTTCCTTTCATAGATTAGATTTCCTTTCAAGCATTGCATTGTTATCATTTAGCTTAGCTTGCATCTTCATTCTTAGTTTACTTGCATTGCATTCCATTTGATTTCATTGGGTATATTGGCACTCTTGCCCTTGTTTTCACTTGAATCTCTCATTGTGTGGTTGACTAGCAAGGTCATTAGCTTCATAGCTCTAGCTGAGAGCAATTTCACAAATCTTGCAACTCCATACATAGAGAGCTATGGATCAATTTTTGAGACCTCATTCTTGAGTGTTCTTGAATGTAAGGATTCATAGAAGTGCACTACTTTTGTGTGTACATTTCTAGCACCCACCATGGGGCAGAGTAGATTAGCTTTGTCCTTTAGATTTTGCATTTCCGTCATATTTTTGGTGATTTTTGGACATTATTCATGGTCTTTGGGTTTTCTAGCTCAGTGTATCACATGATAATTCTAGGAATATCATGCGATAGTTCTCTGTATACATGAGTGATACTTCTCCTGTCGGAAGTATCGCCCGCTTGTTTCAGGAATTATCACCTGGTCTTAGATGAAGTATCGCCTGGGTATAGAGCAGAGTATTGCTTAGAGTAATATTATCACCCCAGTACATTGAGAAGTGTCGTACAATAATTCTGGTGTCTACAGTCTATTTCTGTACCTGGTAGTGAGCCTTTTTGAGGTTTTTTGGCTGAATCTTGATTTAGTTAGCTTGCTGTTTTTGTTTCCTGCACTTAGATAGAATTAATTTGCATAGTTGTACTCAATTTTTTTTGCACTTTCATTTGGATTTTGGATTTAAAAAGAATCTCTCATGTGTTTGGCTTGAATTTTTACTTGCTTTCATAGGCACATCTCTTTTATGCTCTTAATGGTGAATGAAAGAACATAGATTTGTTTTTACAAGTTTGTGTAGGTGAATGGTTCTTGGTTTCCAATATCAAACATTTCATTGAGTGATTGGGGGCATGAATTCATTCCTTGTTTACATAGGGAGTTAAATGCACCAATTTGTGGACTCACTCTATGTTTTCTTAGAAAGTTAAATATTCCATTGATTCAACCCTTTTTCATTTGTGAGTAGTATTGATAAGCAACTTTAGAGTACTTTTGATTGAGCTTGTTAGCTAAATTGGGTGTTGGACTCGCTTATTTCTAATCACCCCTCATTACCACCCTTTGGATGCAAGGTCAACATTCATACATAGGGGAGGGGTCTACTTGAAAAGAGCATTAAGTGTTCCACAAAGTTTCCCCCTTTTTATGCTTTCTTGATCTCATTAGTTTTCTAAGATGTGGACTTTCCTTGAGTTTGTGTGAGGAGTTAAATGTTTCACTTTTTTGGACTCCCTTCACACTCACTTGAAGAGTAATTTTGATTGAGCTTGTTAGCTAAATTGGGTGTTGGACTTGCTTATTTCTAATCACCCCTCATTACCACCCTTTGGATGCAAGGTCAACATTCATACACAGGGGAGGGGTCCACTTGAAAAGAGCATTAAGTGTTCCACAAAGTTTCCCCCTTTTTATGCTTTCTTGATCTCATTAGTTTTCTAAGATGTGGACTTTCCTTGAGTTTATGTGAGGAGTTAAATGTTCCACTTTTTTGGACTCACTTCACACTCACTTGAAGAGTACTTTTGATTGAGCTTGTTAGCTAAATTGGGTGTTGGACTTGCTTATTTCTAATCATCCCTCATTACCGCCCTTTGGATGCAAGGTCAACATTCATACATAGGGGAGGGGTCTACTTGAAAAGAGCATTAAGTGTTCCACAAAGTTTCCCCCTTTTTATGCTTTCTTGATCTCATTAGTTTTCTAAGGTGTGGACTTGCCTTGAGTTTGTGTGAGGAGTTAAATGTTCCACTTTTTTGGACTCACTTCACACTCACTTGAAGAGTACTTTTGATTGAGCTTGCTAGCTAAATTGGGTGTTGGACTTGCTTATTTCTAATTGCCCCTCATTACCACCCTTTGGATGCAAGGTCAGCATTCATACATAGGGGAGGGGTCTACTTGAAAAGAGTGTTAAGTGTTCCACAAAGTTCTCCCTTTTATGATTTCTTGATCTCATTAGTTTTCTAAGGTGTTGATTTTCTTTGAGTTTGTGTGAAGAGTTAAATGTTCCAATTTTTGGACTCACTCCATACTTACTTGGTGAGTTAAGTATTCCACCTTTAGTGCTTTAAATACTTTTGATAGTGGATTCCTCAGAGCTAATTGGATGTTGGATTGTTCTAACTTTGTTGGGCTAACAAGTTGTGGTTGTAGGTGCATTTTCTTAAAATATTTTGCTAAAAGAACGCATGTCAAAGCTTCAAATGCACAAGGGATACTAATGGTTTTTGCAAGGCTGCCCAAAGCATAACAACCCAAATCAAGTGCTTGTTTAATTTCTTTTTTTATTGAGTGCGGCATATGCTAATTGTTTCATTTCATAGGCACTTAATATCTTGTTGTAGGAATTCTTGGGTGGTAGGAGAAGTATGTTGTTCACCCTTGTGGTGAACGAAAAAATCTTGACCCATCTTTGGATTTTGAAAGCAAGAAGGTAATTGAACCTTTGCTTGGTGTGTTTGGGAGAAGGCTTTGAGATAAAGGAGTATGTTCTTCACCCTTGTGGTGAAACAAAATCCTTGAACCTCATAAGTTGATCCATTTTTGTTTAGATTGTTAGAATCCTTTAGCGGGCTTGCTCTTGAGCAATCAAGAGGAACGACCCAAGTGGGGACAAGCTTATTGCCAGCTATTCAAACCCACTATAAATTCAAGACTATCAAGGACACAAAACCTTGGTAGACGTAGTGCTTATCTTCGCTTGATGTGAGTACTTGTGGTATTGTGACCATGAGGAAATTATTGAGCAAGAATACTTAAGGTACTCTTGAGGCCACAAGGTCCTAGTCTTTTATGAAGAGCAAGAGGGGTACTATGAACGGAAGCCCTTATTAAGAACCATAGTTAGAGGCCACCCTATTTTTCCACTTAGCTTCTTGGTGCAAGGATTGATCCAAGTGGAATAACCCAAATCACCCCAAGATTACTCACCATATGTGTTCCTTTGGTTGTGTCTTTGGCACTTCCATGACAAAGCCAATATCTATTGTGGGCAACCACTTTGTGTGAGGCAAGGGAGCATCAAGTTATGGGCCATGTTGCTAAGTATTGATCGTTGACTTTCTAGGATAGATATTAATTGAAGTGTCTTTGATTGTGTAATACTAGTGCCAACATTCTTGAACATTCAAACAATTGGTTGATTCATAGGGTGTTTTTCTACTTTGATATCAGAAGTGTTTGTCTTGGCAAGGTTTCTTTTGCCCTTGTTTCAAGTGCTTGAAGACATGTTTGATCTCATACTATTTGCAAACTTGTCAATTTACTGCTATCATTATGATTGGAATTGAAAAATCAACCCTCAAACTAAATTTTTTGATCAAATAGACCCGAAAATGCAAATTTTACACAATTTTGGTCAAGAGTTGAACAATTCTACAATAGTATCACCTGCTTTGAGAAGAAATATCATGTGATAGTTCATTTCCTCTGGTTTATTGCCTGACCTGCCTGGAGTCTATCACCTGGTTATTGTGAGATCTATCACCTAGTGAAAGGAAAAATATCACCTTAGTGAGAAGTATCACCTGGTTAGCCTAGAAAGTGTCACCTGAGAATTTTTTGCTGTATACCTGGTTTCAGTCATTTTGCAATTGCTTTTAGTTAGCTGGGTCTTTAGGAAAGTAACTTATCCAACCACTGGAAGCCTATCTTTACCCTGAATTTCTATTTTAGCCCTCTAGGGGTAGTGTCATTCAATTTAAAAAGTCACCTTAGGAAGAATTGTCAAGTTACAAGATTATTCCTATTTAGAAAGTATATCTCTAGACTTGTTAGTAACATTCTTGGAGAATTCTAGTACTCTTTTTGTCCAAATCATTTCCACTCAAATTCAATTTCAATTATACGATTTGGCTAAGTCCATCCTCCTGGTTCAAATGTGCAAGGATATTGATCCTTTGATTTTAGCACCTCTTTGACAGTGTTGGTAATGCCATTTGCAATTTCTATCTTACTATCTCTTTTTGGACATTAGAGAACTTTAATTATCCTAGTTTGGTGATTGACACTTTGAGAGATCATCTTATCTTCAAGAATCCTTTTCTTTCATGTCAGTTACAACAAGGTACCAAGTGAATCAAGGAAAATGACCCTCGGTTGTCTTCAATCAGTTACCCTTAGTTAAGACTCGTCAACAATGAAAGGGAAAAGAGCCCATTTTCGATCAATCCCCTAAGAGTGAGTATTTGGTTTGTTTTGACCCAAAGAGTAATCCCAACAAATTGAGTTCCTCTTTAGCACCTTTTTCATCAAAAATGGATATGAGTTACACCTTCACTAGACAACAAAGAGAAGTAATGAATCAAACTCTCAATGACATGTTCCAACGACATAGGGGTGACGCGATGTCTGCTGGGTCTTCTTCTGACAGTCCACTTGGATCACCTCCTATCAACACAAGGTATCTAAATACTCATCAACGAGCTAAGAAACATCATAGGCAAGCTCACTCAGATACACGGTCACAACATGAAGACCAAAAAAATGAATCTGGTGATGCTCATATCAATGTAGCTAATGTATCCAGACATTCAATACAACCTTCTACACTTAGAGAAACCTCACAATACACAAGTGATAGGTTGAGGTGCATTGAGAGGGAAAAACAAGCCTTCTTGGATGAACAAGCTGCTAAGGAAGAAAGATTCAAAAAATTGGAGGATGAGGAAAGAGCTTTGCTAGACATAAGGAGAAGAGCCACACAAGAAGAACAAGATAGGCTCCTGGCACAACAACTCCATGACCAATTCAACAATAGGGGTACAAATAGTGGAACCAACTCTCCACCATCTACTCCCTCACCAAGTCCAAGAAGAAGGTCAAGGACTCCATCAAGATCACCTAGTCCTAGAGGAAGAAGGACTTCTCGGTATAACCGTCATAGGAGACAATCACCTCCTAGATATTCAAGAAAACCCTCCCAATGAGCTCATCATGGCTCTCAACATGGAGGAAGTAATGCCAACTTTGACACTATTGACTTTATGACAATGCAACAAGAACCATCCTTCCAACAGTATGTGGAGAAGTATGTGGAGAAAAATAAGGATTAGTTCTTAGAAAGCCTAATCAATAAGGGTGCAAAAGTCCCATACAACTTTGATGTGGACCAAAAGATTAAGAAGAAAAACCCTTCAACTGATGAGGTGATTAAGCAGATGATAAAGACTATGGAAAAAATGATGGCTCCTAAGAGTTCCTTCAACTTGGACTCCATTTGCCCCAATCCCATTGACAAAAGTGTGGTTATGGTAGATTTTCCTAGAAAGGTTGAAATCCCCACATATGACAAATATGATGGTAGTGGTGACCCCCATGACCATGTATGATAGTTCTATATCATGAGCTTTGAATTTCATCATGAGGACTCCTACCTTATGAGATTATTCCTGAGAAGCCTTAAAGGCCAAGCTATGGAGTGGTTTACTAACATTACCCCTCCTGTTAAAACATTCAAAGAACTTGTCCAAAGGTTTATGCAGCATTTTGCATATAATTTATCAAGGTCAGTCACCATGCTTGATTTGTGTAAGTTAAAATAGAATCAAGGGGAACCCTTTGTGACATTTTTACAAAGGTGGAGACACTTATGCTCCAAGTATTCTAGGACCATCCCTGAGGAAGAAATGATTGATATAATTGTGAGCAATCTAGTGCCAGAATTAAGATATGAAGTTAGAAAAATGGTCTTTAATTCTTTTGACACTATGGTAGAAACTACATGTCACATCAAGGATGTTTTAAAAGAACAAGGTATTTTGGCCAAACAAAGTAACAACAATAATGGCCAAAACAATAACAACAACAATAAGGACAAAAAAAACTCATATTGGAACAAAAATAAGCACGTAGTCAATGATGAAGTTGTTGAATCTCCACAACCTAAGGAACAAGGAGTTCTTAATTTATCTAACACAGTTCAAGCTGTGAAGCTGCAGACATCCTCAGATCAACAAGAGCACAAGCCCAAGTATCAAGATAAATCTAAGTCAGGAAAGAGACAATTCACTAAACTTGGGGACTCTTATGCAGATATTTTTAAGACCTTGATTGCTCATAATTTGGTACAACCTCATGATCCTTCAAAATTTTGCATACCAGATCCTAAACCTTATTGGTGGAATGAGAAAGCTTACTGTGTATACCACAATGGGATTGGACATGACATTGAAGGTCATTTTAAACTCAAACATCTTGTTCAAGACCTTATTGAGAATGGTAAATTACAAGTTGATGGATTGACCACAAACGCAAACCAAAAAGCTTTTAAGGAGCCCTTGCCTAAGTATTAGAAGGGGGAGACCTCTCAAAACAAGAGTGGCAAGGCCGCAATCAATTATACCTATACAGCTATAGAAAATGTCATTAATAGGCTTGAGGTTGTGAACAATGATGTCAACATGATGAGAGGGAATGATCCCCATGACTATGATGTAAGCTCACCTCCAATATTTGATGAAGGACCCATTGTTGTGCTTAGAGGTCCTCAATCTTGAATTTCATCTCAACCTCTCAATGTTGTTACTAGGGGTCAGTCCCAAGGTCCTATTATCATTAGAGGTCCTAACTCTAGTAAATCCAAGCAACCAGTGTCCAAAAATGTTCCTTCCAAGTCTGTAGTTGGTCCTGATATGAGTTACAATCTTGTTGATTAGTTACAGCGAACGCTCGCGCAGATTTATATTTTTGAGCTCTTAGAATTGTCTCCTAGACACAAGTGTGTCCTTGAGGATGCTTTGTGTGTAGCAAATGTCCCTAATAATATAGATGTTGAGAAATTCTAGAACATGGTCAACCACTTGGCTAGCCCACATTACCTTACATTTTTTGAAGAAGATGATAAAGCCTTGAGCCATCCGCACAATCTTGCCCTTCACATTGAGGTCATGATCCATAAAACCCATGTTAGGCATGTGTTGATAGATGGGGGTGGGCTCAATATTTGTTCTCTAAGTCTTTTGAAAAATCTAGGTTACTCAGAGCATGCCATTAACACCAGGAAGAAAATCACTATCAAAACCTATGATGAGGTTGAGAGAAGTTCTAAGGGGTTAGCTGTTCTTCCAGTCAGAATTGGTCCTATTGAAAAGGACATTTTGTTCCAAATCATTGATGTTGGTCCTCTAGCATACAACATCCTACTAGGTAGACCATGGATTCGTGACATGCAAGCAGTACTGTCTACCTATCACCAATGTGTCAAGTTTCCATACAATGGCGTAGAAGTCTACATACCAGGTGATAGTACCTTATCTGTTAATGCCATTTCAGCAAGGGCCCATGTTCCCTTAAATAGAGAAGCAGACAATTTTGGGGTAGCTCTTGAGAAATGTAAGGATAAATTTAAGTCCATAGACCTTGGTATGGGAGGATATCAAATTGAATCCTTTACAAAGTTACCAATTTCACCTAGGTCCTATGGTAAACCATCATAAGAGATGCGTCCCTCATCTTCAGCCATGACTTTGTTTGATACTTTTGTAGAATCTTCAGTACCTATTCAGGATGAGAAAGAAGAGGTGGCTATTAGAGATTGGATATACAAAGAAGAAAAGTACCTACATAATGAAAATTTTTCCCCATCTCCTAAGACTTATGGGAGAGGATACACGTTGGTTACCAACATGGGCTACCCAAGTCATGGCCCTCTCAGTCATAGGCTAGATGCCAAGGCTGAACCACTCAACCATGCTCTTTTTGGTCATAGGACTAAGTCAATGGTTGGCCTGGGGTTTGATAATGGAAAGAATAAAAGTGTTCCTATCCTAGCTGCAAGGGATAGTGATAGTGAATCAGATTATACACCTAATCTCCAAAACCAACAAGACATGTTTGATGATTGGGTACCCTCAACAGCTCTCCTTTGGGGAGATTCAAAAGATTTGACAATTGACAGTCCTCCTATCCTAGCTATGATGGATAGTGACTATATGAATGCTAGATTAACAATGGAAAACATTTCTATCCTAGCTGTGACGGATGGTAACAATGCTAGTGCCAGAGAAAGGGAGATCCTTCCCAACCTTAAGGCTTCTACATCACGAGGCCCAAATATTGATTCAGAGATAGACTCACATGAGTTTGAAGACTCACTTTCAGATGCAACAATTGATTTAGACGTGGATGTTGTCCACACCTGTAGTACTCAACCCGATGTGGCCAATGAAGCTAGTGTAGAACTAGAGGATTGGACTCCTCGAATTGCCTTAGTGGATGATGCTTCATTTGGTAGGATGAGTCCTAATTCAGGTATCTTAGAGGGAGACTTGACAGATCCTAACTGTGTAATCACTGGGGATACTGCCTTTCATATCAATAATGTTGAACCAGTCATTGACCTACCCCTTGCCAACCACCATTTGATTGATTGGTCACAACTTTTTCAAGAGCCTCAGCTCCTCACTTTTCACAATGACTACAAAATAGCTTTCTACTTGAATGCTCTTGAACCCATAGTCTCTTCCACCAGTGAACCTACAAAAAGTATGATAGAGCTAGATATTAAGTACCTCGGTCACAAAATAAAATAAAAGAAAAAAAAGAGAAATGGTTCTGATGGTGAAAACCACTGTGTGGTGGTGTCAGAACCCAAAAAAGTAAAAAGAAAGGATGTATCCAAAGGTGAAAACCTCATTGAGGTGCCTAAGGATGGGGTACTTAATAACCTATTGAGTTATTTCCAAGACAGGTCATCAGTTCTTATTGAGCCTACACAACCAGTAAATTTGAATACAGAAGAGGCTCCACAGGTGATTCATCTAGCTCAGTCTCTATCAATGCAAGAAAAAGAGGTATACACAAAGTTCTTACAAAAGAAGAAAATTAGTTTTGCTTGGACATATTCAGACATGCCAGGGCTTGACACTAGTCTTATTATGCATCACTTATCTATAGCTCTAGGAATTAAACTAGTAAAATAGAAGTTGAGGAAAATGCACCCTCACATAGCTCTCCTTGTTAAGGCTGAATTAGAAAAGCTCTTAAGAGCAGGATTTATTAGAGCTATCGACTATGCCGAGTGGATCTCAAATATTGTTCCAGTTTCAAAGCATGATGGGTCCATTCGTGTATGCACAGACTTCAGAGATCTTAACAAAGCTTGCCCAAAGGATGACTTTCCACTCCCTAACATAGACATGATAGTGGATATGACTATGGGCTATGAGATATATTCTTTAATGGATGGTTTTTCTAGTTATAACAAAATAAAAATAGCTCCTGAGGATCAAGAAAAGATAGCATTCACATGTGCATGGGGAACCTATTGTTGGAACGTCATGCCATTTGGATTAAAAAATGCAAGAGCCACATACCAAAGAGCTATGACCACAATATTTCATGATATGATGCATAAAAACATGGAGGATTATGTGGATGACACCTTGGCCAAGTCTAAGCAAAGGGGTACACACCTACAAGATTTGGAAGTAATTCTAGATCGAATGGAGTAGTTTTAGTTAAGATTGAATCCGAAAAAGTGTGCATTTGGGGTTACCTTAGGTAAACTTCTAGGATTCATAATTTTGGCCAAAGGAATAGAGGTGGATCCCAAAAAGGTTCAAGCTATATTAGATATGCCACCTCCTAAGAACATTAGTCAGATGAGAAGTCTTCAAGGATGACTCCAATCCATACAGAGGTTTATTTCACAGCTTGCAGATAGAGCACAACCATTCAACAAGACACTACATAAGGGAGCCACATGTGCTTGGAACAAGGATTTCCAAAAGAGCCTAGATCAAATAAAATAATACTTGGCTAATCCTCCAATTTTGATGCCTCCTATCCCAGGAAAACCATTGAATTTGTACATCTCAGTGATAGAATTTTCCTTGGGGGCATTGTTGGCTCAACTTAATGATACAGGGAAGGAAAGAGCCATCTACTACATTAGCCAAACACTTGTTTCCTATAAGGTCAATTATACTAGTATTGAGAAGTCTTGCCTTGCGGTGGTGTTTCCTTCCCAAAAGTTGCATCACTACATGCTTGCCCATACTATACATCTCATTGCCAAAATTGATCCTCTAAAATACTTGCTTGGTAAGGCTGCTCTCATGGGTAGACTTGCTAAATGGATGATGATTCTTTCAGAATTTGACATAGAATATGTTGAGCATAAAGCTATAAAAGGACAGGCCATTGCCAACCAATTGGCTGATTTTCCAATCCGAGAGAAAGCACCAATGAAAGTTGAGTTTCTAGATGAACACATAATGTACATGACTACAAGAATATGGAAGATGTTCTTTGATGGTTCAAATATGCAAAATGGATCAGGAGCTGGAGTGTTTTTTGTTTCCCCTCATGGGTGTACTATTCCTAAGTCCTATAAGTTTTTATTTCCCTGCATAAACAACATTGCTGAATATGAGGCCTTAACCAATGGATTGAAAATGGCCATAAAATGGGGAATTATAGAGCTGCATGTCTTTAGGGATTCACAATTAATTCTCAACCAAGAAAATGAAGAGTACCAAACTAAGGATGATAATTCGATACCTTACAAAAATATGGTTGATTCATTGCGACGCTATTTCACATTTGTAACATTTCAACAGATCCCTAGAATAGAAAATAAGGCTGCAGATGCTATGGCTACACTAGCTTCACTCCTTTAGTTGGAACAACATGAATCAAGATTTGAATTCCTAGTGGAAGAGCTACACCATCCCATCTTTGACTCCTCTGAAAGCCATGTCATTTGTACCTTGGTCACTCACGAGTCTTCCCGGTATGGTGCTATCTATTCATACCTTCATGATGGCATCATCCCTGAAAAATTTAATCACTCTAAAAGAAGAAACCTTGTCCGTAATGCCTCTCGCCATACCCTTATCTTTGGTGATCTGTATAGGAGGGGTTTAGATGGGACACTTCTTAGGTGCTTGGAAAAGGATGAGTCTGACCGAGTGTTAGTTGACATCCACAAGGGCATTTGTGGAGGACATTCTAATGGTCTTGCCATGGCTTGAAGGTTGCTTAGGGTGGGGTACTATTGGCCCACAATGCAGATGGATGCTATAGCTTTTGCCAAATCTTGTGAAAAGTGTCAGAAACATGGAAACCTGATTCATGCTCTAGGTAGGGAGATTATTCCTTCTATTTCTCATTGGCCATTTCAGTGCTGGGCCTTTGACCTTGTTGGGTAGATTCATCCCAACTCATCAAGTGGAAATAAATTCATAATTACTACTACTGACTATTTTACCAAATGGGTAGAAGCTGTTCCACTATTTTTTGCTTCGGGAAAGACAATCTCTTTGTTCATATTGAATCACATCATTTGTTGATTTGGAATACCTTTTGAGATAATCACTAACAATGGAGGTCAGTTCAAAAACAAGGACTTTACACACCTCTGCAAAAAATTCAAGATAAAGCAACATTGGTCCTCCATTTACTTCCCACAAGGAAATGGACAAGCAGAGGCCTCTAATAAAACCATTCTTAAGATTCTCCATAGAAGAGTTCACAAGAATGGTAGAGACTGGCACTTACATATCAATCCAGCCTTATGGGCTTATAGAACAAGTATTCATACTCCCATAGGAGCTACTCCTTTTGCCCTCACTTATGGTGCTGAAGCAATATTACCTTTAGAAGTTGAGATTCCTTCACTTTAAATCTCTCTCAAAGGTTTGATTACAGATGAAGATTATTGTGCCATGAGATTGTAAGAATTGGAACTTCTTGATGAGAAATGAAGAGCATCTTTTGATCACATGAGAGTCTACCAAAAGAATATGTCCAAAGCATTCAACAAGAAGGTTTTCCCTAGAGAATTTCAAGTAGGAGATCTTGTCCTGTGTGAGAATCCTAAGAACTAACAACATCGAGAACAAAAGGGCAAATTTGAACCTAATTGGCTTGGACCATACATTATTACTGTTGCTTTTGGGATAGGTGCTTACTTTCTTTCTGATGAATAGGGGGAATAGCTCCCTAATCCTATTAATGTTTTTCACCTCAAGAAGTTCTATCCATGATGCCTATTCTATCTGGGGGCAACCTTTGTACATATTTTATGATCTTGAAAAAATTTCAAAAAAAATTTCATATATGATGCTGAAAAAATCTTTAAAAGCATATAAAGTCTTGAAAAAAATACAAAAAAATCAAAAAATAAAAAATTCAAAAAAATAGAAAAAGTGCCTTAGTGAAAACCTGGAAATAGGCGCTTTGGTAGAAAAAATACAAAAAAATTGAAAAAAAATAAAATAAAATTCTTCCAAGTGGTGAAAACTTGGAAACAGGTGCTACTTGAGGCCTTTGCACCCTTGTCTTTAGCATGCGTCTTTGACCCTTAGCCATTCTCCATCATGACTTGACCTCATTGCTTTGGTTTGGAATTGGTCTTTGTCTTTGTCTAGGGGGCATACCTATTAGCATAGGTCCTTTAGGTGAATTTGTCCCTTGGGGCATTTCACAAATAGGTGTTTTTCAACACTACCCTAGTGTCGAGTGTTTCTCAACACTTGTCAGATGTCTTACCCACCAATCTAAGTATGATACGATATCACTCATTATCAAATTTGATACTCAAAGTTTGACCCTATGACCAAACACACACGCACTTAAACAATCAACTTATTGAGATATGTTGACTTTATTTATTTTGTGTGCTGTCTATGATGATTTCTTTGATGAGTGGTCTCTCCTTGAGAAGTTTTTGATGATGCATAGCTAGAAGACTAAGGGTATGAGAACATGTTTTATTTCTTTATCTACTTGTGGGTATCTTTCATTGATCCTAATTGTCATGAGCATTTATGCTGGTCCTACTTGACACTAGGGATTGACAAGGTATTATCTTTGACTATTTTGTGAGTGCATGCTTATAGCCATGTTGACTTTCTTATGTCCTGATGCAAGCATAATCTCACTATAGTAAACTTAGGTAATCTCACTACACTAGTCATCTTGACCTATATGTCTTTGGTGCCTAAGTGGGATTCCCACATTCTATCTGATATAGATCATATTCATATACCCATAGTCATACTAGTGTGTATTGTATGATCTTATGATGCTACCAATAATGCTCGATGATGATAATTAGATGTCTATAAGCATTGTGACCTTGCAAGTCAACCACTTTTCATAGTAGATTACATTCTTAGGTTCATATTAGTTTAGTTTTGCATCTTGCATACGGAGAGAGCTCTCCTTTTCATCTCATGTGGACCTATTGGTCAACTGTGCTCATTTCCCTTTTTCTCAATCATGTCTTTCACTCTTTCTCTTTCATCTCAAACCTATTCCTATCATCACAAGGGGTTAATCATATCATCATATCTATATCTCAAAAATGTCATTTTCAGAAACATGAGTCTATATCATACACATGAGAATTAAACATACACCTATGAGAGAGAATATACATGAGCATATAAACATACATTTTGAGAAAAATGACAAGACAATATATAAACTGATACATCCATCACAAGTGAGACATAAACACAAGATATATCAAACATCCAGTAATCTCATATATAAATCAATGTCATCATATAACATACAATATGAGATCCCAAAATCTAGATCACAAGTCTTAGGATATGTCTAAAAACATCTAAACCTAAGCCCTAAACCTATGTCTAACTCTCCCCATCATGTGGTGGTGGTGGAGGTGGTGTTGCTACCCTGTCTGGCACCATATCTGATCTGCCTGCCCTCTGAGAGTAAGATGGCACTCTTTGTTCCTTGGGTACAGCCTGTAGGTAGAGTCCATGGTAATAAGTAGCTCGTGCTGACTCTCTCCAGATCTCTGCTGCATCAGCATCTTCCGCTTGCTCCCGACATGCTATCTCTACCCTAAGATCAGTGATCTGCTGATATCTCTCTACCCTCAAGTTAGCTAGTTGTTGGTCGCTCATTGCTATGGTGATGCATAGTTGCTACATCTCCATCTCTTGAGCCTGGATCCTAGCTCTCAGGTCATCCCCTCTTGCAGGCTGATCCTACTATACCTCTACTTGTCAGCGAGCTGGTCTCACCTCATCCTCAGGGGTCACTGATCTCTATCCTCGTGGCCATTTCTAGCCACCTAATTCCTCTCCCTCTCCCTCTCCATCCATCTCCTCCATCTCCCCCATCATCCCCATCCCCACCCTGAGCTGCTACTGGAGCATCAAGTACTATGAACCGAGGGAATGGTGCCCTCCACCACTCTGCTCTGTATGCTGCATCCGATCCTACATTAACCATATTGGGAAGGTACTCCCAAGACTCCCTCCTAATGCCATCTATCTCCACCATGGCTTGCTGATAGTCTAACATGGGTAGCCACCCATGTCCCTCCTCATCCCTGGCTCTCACATAGGTGGTGGTCTCTATGGAGACCCACTACTGATGCCCAAACTGTCGCCATACCCACATGATGTAGAACCTCTCAAAAATCTCAAAGTGTCAGCCTACCAATGGTCGACTACATAGCATATAGCTCAAATCATCCTTTGCATCCCCCCACACCTCAACGTCCCTGTATGGCCTCCATGTGAAGGAGGTCATCTCATCCAGAACCCATTGATAGTATGTCACATCCCCAGTATGGGCATGTGATATGAATCCTCTGTACCTATATATGTATGGGTATATCCACTCCCTCGGCTAAATCCTAGGCCATATCATAGTGATGTGATCCCAAGCCCACACATGTGCCAGGATGGCACCACAAGCCCATGTCTAACCATCCCTATAGATGATCTCGTGCAGCTCATGATACATCTCTGCAAGTATGGCAGGTCCCCATGCCATGCGTCGAGGTCTGCCTACCAAGTCCACCAGTAGTCTACCCCATCCAAGAGGGAATCCCTTCTGACTATGATTAGTCATCAGGGCCTGTGAGATGATGGACGCAACAATACACAACATTGGGAAATCTCTACCAAAATCATCTATCAGCCGCTCCCAACTGACATGCCTATCAATGATAGTGACATCCTAAAACATGCCCTAGATAGCATGTCAGCCCTTAGTGGCATCCTGATCATAGTATACCTATGCCAACAAACAATCATGTTAGTTTTCATCATATGGGAACATTATATTTAAATGATTATATCTTAAAGCATGATTTTACTCATCACCTGTCCATGGCATGGTACTCGAAGAATCTGATAGACATCCTCTAGTGTGATGGATGCCTCTCTTGTGGGTAGGTGGAAGGTGTTGTGCTCACTATGCCATCTCTCAGCAAGAGTAGTCAATAACCCATGATTAGCCTGGATATCTGGGAACCGCACCAAATATCCAAATCCCATCGCTCTCAAGTCAGTCTTGCCCGAATCATCAAGATCTCAGGTGCACTTCAGCCCCACCACCTTCAACACTCTGATGAGTAGCATCAAAAAGTGCTCCTACAAACCATTAAACCAAGCCAGATGTCAGCACATATCATGATTAATGTCTAAAAATCAGTACAAGACATATACAACGTAAACTTGTCTAGACCATGTCATTTTTTGCTCAAAAATACTTAAAATATCAAATTTTACACTTGGGTGATACTGCTTTTGGAACAAGTATCATGCAATACTTCTTTCTATAGCAGCGTGATATACCTTTGGTCATGTGATTCTTCACCCAGTATCATGTGATAGTTCACCAGTTATCATGCGATACTAGTGTCTATCTATGTGCGATACTTTGGGGACCCGCAAAGTATTGTGCGATGTTTCTCCCCAAACAGCGTGATACTTCTAAAGTATCATGTGATAGTTCACCCTAATCTCAACATTTAAACTTTTAAAAATTTAAAAAATCTGTTAAAAGCATATTAAATGCAATAAATGACTCAAAACAGGCACGTTCTTTGAAAACATACCGGAGCAGAATAGTGTGCAGGCCGGTTGTACAATCAAGCTCACTCAAATCGATGCCTATGGATAGGAACTCCTACTTGCTGGGCCATTTTCTCTCTCTAAGCTCTCAAAATTCTCAAAATGGCTAAATGACAAATGATTTTGAAAATGACACTTTTGCCCCTTATATAGCATTTTGACTTTTTGACCTAATTTTCAAAACACCTCAGAATTGTGCAAAAATTGCACCTCTAGCTAATTTCGACATCCTAGATCCATTTTCAGACTCAAAATCAAAATCTAAGTTCATCTTGATAGTCAAAATCACATTTCAAAATTTCACCCTCTTCTGCGCAATTGGCTGACCATTTGAGGCCTGATCCTTCGATCTTTGTTGGGGCATCTTCATTTCTTCACCTCCATATCTTTCAAACTCCTAGTCTATCATTCATTCTCACTCACTTCATTTCTCTAAGGTTTGACTTACTTTTTATCCTATATCTTTCCCAGTCAAACCTAGTCAACTTGGGGCATGTTTTCCTTGCCTAATGGTTGTCCTATTATCCTTTATCTTCGATTATGATTTCTAGTGCTTTGATCAAGTTTATCAATTTTCTACTTCTCCTCTACCTAATTTTGATTTTGATTTCAAGGGGGCAATACCTATCAGCTTTAATCTTTGATTCAGCTTTATCATTCAGCTCAGCTTGAGATTCTTATTTTGAGACTTGATTATCACCTAGCAGCGATGGTGGTGATTTTGTCTTTGGATTTTTATCTCCTATTTTTGAGACTTGATTATTGCCTAGCAGCGACAATGATAGTTTTGTCTAAGGCTTGATTTGCACCTAGTAGTGATGGTGTTGGACTTGTCTTTCAACTTTGTTCTTATTTTTGTCCTGATGTGTTCCCAAAATGAACACACATCTGGGTTGTTTTGTGATCCCAAATCAATCTCACATTTCAATTCTTCTTTGATTGCATGTGTTCCTAGATCAATCACACATTAGTCAAAGAGGGGAAAATGTATGCACCCTAAAATGGTCACCTAGACTTTGGGCCCCCATTTAGCAATTTATCAAATCCCTGAATCAATATTTTCAAAAATCAGCACTTTCAATTATATCAATTTCCTTGATCAAATCCTATTTCATCATTTTCAATTATTTTCCTTGGGCTAACTATTTTATCCTAAGTCTTTATTTATTTAAAAGGAATATTTCCTCCCCTTTTATTAAATAAAAAGCCCCCACCTTTTCCTCTTATCCTAAGTTGCACAAATAAAGCATTATTCTTATTTTATAAAAAGGAGAAAAACACTTTTTGTCTTATATGGACACAAAATTCAACTCTTATTTTCCCATTGGAGGATATTTGTGCACATAGATTTCTCCTCTTTGATGCTCCACCATTGATTAAGTCTTTTGCCTCTTAATCTCCATGGTCCATTCCTTTTCATTTCCTATAAAAGGAGAGATCTCTTCCTCATTTGCATATAAATATCCATTCATGTTTTATGCTAATGTTATGCTACAGGTTTTCTAGGTCATTTGGAGCTCTTTGAAGACATCCTTGCATCCAAGCTTTGAAGACATTGTTGTTGTATCTCATTTAGTTTTCTTTCATAGTTGCATATTCATAACATTCTTAGCATAGATTTCCTTTATGAAATAGATTAATCTCACATAGCTTAATTAGGAGGGATTGTAAGACTTGTACTTTCCTTTCATAGTCTAGCTTGTACTTTCCTTTCATAGATTAGATTTCCTTTCAAGCATTGCATTGTTATCATTTAGCTTAGCTTGCATCTTCATTCTTAGTTTAATTGCATTGCATTCCATTTGATTTCATTGGGGATATTGGCACTCTTGCCCTTGTTTTCACTTGAATCTCTCATTGTGTGGTTGACTAGCAAGGTCATTAGCTTCATAGCTCTAGCTGAGAGCAATTTCACAAATCTTGCAACTCCATACATAGAGAGCTATGGATTGATTTTTGAGACCTCATTCTTGAGTGTTCTTGAATGTAAGGATTCATAGAAGTGCACTACTTTTGTGTGTACAAATGTGGTTGGTAATTGAAGACTTATGTATACATTGAACTAGTGCAATGTATACCAAGTGACAGGTAATAACCGAGTTAGTTATCACTAACACATTCAGTATTAACTAAGTATGGATGAAAACATTAAATGCTAAGAACAATCGATTGGAATTGATGAGCTGGAAAATGTTATGATTTCGAGGCTACAGATGAAGTTAGTTATAATATCCATAGTTGACATAATTACAAGATGATCTAAAGGATGAGATTGAAATGTGTTATTGACACATCGGTCGAGGAAGGTTTAAGCAGCAAAATGGACAAAGAAGATTAAGATGCAAAATCTGATGGCTGATATGAAAATGGTTTACTTGTCTATTTAAGAGACATAAGTTTCATTGTTGAAACATGCCAGATGAATATATATTGCAAAATATTTTGTGTGAAGATATTATTCATGCATTCCTGATCAAATTGGTTACAGACAAAACCAAGCTGCAGGCATAACCGAGCGTCAGAGATATATACACCGAGTAAAGTAAGTTGGGGAATAATTGAGGAGGTGAATTGTTTAATGATCAAATGAGTTTTATGATCTTAGCATAGATTTTAATATTTTTAATTGAGTTGTATTTGAATTAGATCAGAACTATATCAATTTAACCATTGATTTAGCAAAATCTCTTAATTGAGTGGATCTAACAGTCTTTTGTATAACAATATGACATTCAAGGAATGTTAATTTTTATCTTGTTGACCCCATAGTGAATGTTGGTTAACAGTTAACTATTAGTGATAAATCCTCTAACCAGGTCACACCTAATAGTGTACATTGTAACCTTTAATAGGGTTGGCTCCTAACTAAGCTCACTTCAGAAGAGCGAAATATTTTGGGTTACCGGTCCTAGGTGGTTTTTCCCTTAGTAGGGTTTCCACATTAAATCATTGTGTTATGTGTTATTTTTTATGATTGTTTTTCTATCATACTTTACATACTACATATTTAATTTAATCGGTAATCACAATTTGGATAATTACTGGTATTTAGTAAATGAGAAGAAAGATTGATATTTTATCCCACCGAGCTATTTGAATTATTGAAAAAGGTTTGAAAAGTACATCTAGGAGTTTGGGAATGTAGGATAACTGATTTAAATGATTCACCCCCCCCCCTCTCAGTTATCCTAACATAATAGGTGTTGTTATAATTGAGGGAAATGATCTGTTATAAGATTTTGGAGAGATTGGAAGAGTGTTCACTCGATATTCTCCCATCCCAATAGGTCTATCTAGTATTCTTTTTCCATAGTCTGAAAGAGGCATTTTTTACTTTTTCTTCTGCTTCTTTAGGATTTAATCCTTCTTTGTCATGAGGAACCATCTTTTCTGCTTGTTTAGGATTGTTACAGGCATGTGCTGAGTCTATAAAAATAGTAACCTCAATTCTGTCATGAGAAAATTTAATGCATTGATGGTATGTAGAAGGGACTGCTTGCATTTCATGGATCCATGGATGACCTAGAAGTATGTTATATGCTAAAGGAATATCCAAGACTTGATAGATGATGTTTCACTAAACAAGACCTACCTAAATGGGAAAGACTACCATACCTTTAGAAGCACATTCCTCTTCATCATATGCTTTGATTTTTATTTTCCATCTAGGATCAAAATTATACTCTAAGAAAATGAGAGCTTTAACTAAATTGAAAGTGTAGATGTCCAAACCCATGCCTCCATCTATCAAAATGTGCTTAAATCTATACTTATGGATAGCGACTTCAATATGGAGGGGCTGATTATGCAGATGGTTGAAATATTTGTCATATTCTTTAAAGAAAGTTAAATAATGAGGTGAAGCGAGATGACTGACCATGGACTAGAAATAATCAACATCTAGGTCTTTAGGTACATTAATCGCAAGAAGGGAATATTGATCGAGGACCTCCTTGTGAGAAGGAGAGATTTTAAGTAAGTATTGAGATCTAAGATGTAGTATATTAAAGTTGGTCAACTAGATTATAGTCCTATGTTGTTGACGAGGTAGCTATCTTAGATATTGAGGTTTATGCTTACTTAGGAGTAGAGGAGGAGGATGAACCTTCTCTTGGTAGAGTGAATTTTTCTTGAGATCGGGTTACCGCATTAGATGATTTAGTTTTAGCTTTTTCCTTGGCTTTGATAGTACTAATAGTATGATTGGAGGACTCAAGCATGTTGATCACATTTTCACTATCAGAGTATGTGTAACCAACCTTATTATCCTTTTCCTTAGAAGACTTCCCTTTGTCAAATTGGGGAAAATGCTCCTTGAAAGCCTTGTGATCATTGTTCGCTTGTGGGGGGTCAACCATAATAGTCTCATTATCAACTAAATCCTAGATGAGATTCTTAAGCTTCATGCATATGTTAGTCTTGAGGCCTTTTTTGCAATGATAATCATAATAGTGGTTGTCGTTCCACTATTTAGGCTTTATCTTGAGACCATAGGGTCTTGATTTGTCAAGAAAATTAATGATCTTATTAGTCAAAAGTGTCTTAAAAGCATTATGAAGCAATTCTTTGAGAGTAGTGAAGTCTCTCTTAGGCTTGGAGGTCCAAGGCCTATCAGTTTTGGAGCCTATTGGATTGTTCTTATTAGCTTTCACAGTAGTAGATAGATTGAAAGCTAGCTCTTTAAGCTTAGCAGTGGTAGACATTGAAGTTTTACCTATGATTCCATCATTGATGACATCTTTGGTCTTGTTTCAAAACTTGTTCTTATCCGTGTTATGTTGTTTGTTAGAAGAGGACTTATGCTCTTTAGATTGAAGAGTGATTTTTCCCTTACAAACAAGGACATCCTCTATGTGAATGGATGATTCAATAAATTTATCAAATGAAGCTTTTCAATGCATAATTCATTTCAGGAACCAAAGCATTGATGAATACATCAATTTTTTTAGTCTTAGGAATTTTTCAAGGATGACATGAGTATAGCATTTTCTATCGCTGAAGGAAAACCACAAAGGATTCACCTTGGCATTGTTTGATATTACAAAGATCAATAATTGTAATAGCATGTTGGATATTATAGGAGTATTGTTGGATAAATCTATGCACGAGTTGGTCAAATGATTTAAGAGGAGGAGATAGTTTAGGGAACCACTCCATAGCTTTATCATTAAGACTCCTAGGAAAGAGTCTCATAACATATCTCATTTCATGAAAGAATTCTATGCTTCAAAACTCCCTAATATGATCATGAGGATCCCTTCTACCATCATGCTTTTTGTACTTAGGAATTTGACCTTTCAAGGAAAAGGAGGCATGTATAGATCCTTATCAATAGGAAATGAGCATATGGCCTCAAGTGAAAAAGATGTTCTTGGTTGTTCCTTTTCCTTTTCTAAGTGTAGCATTTGTTTCATCATTTATTCCATCTTTTTCTTTAAGATTTCTATTTCAGATGGTTCCTCTTTCTTTATCAGGTTGTCAACATCAAATTTGTGAGGTAGCTTGACTCCTTGCGGGGCCAAGTGTAAGAAGTATTTGTCTTTCTCTTGATTCAAGGTAAATTTCATAAGTCTTTGCAAGCGTTCACCTTGTTGAAATTGAAAGATATCTTCCTTAATTATCTCATTATCTGAATCACCAACTTGCGAACCATGTGATCTAGGTCTTCTATGTTGTGAGCCATGTCTAGAATTTTGAATATCAAGGTTTTCATCCAAGCATTCTTGGTTTCCTTGTCCAAAATACTTGTTACCCAATTGTTTCAAGAATTCCTCAATCCTTTTGTTTTGATCTTCCATGATTAGAGTGTAAGAAACACTATGTGCCAACCTAGGAGAGGATAAGGTAGATTCACTAGAGATTTTAGAAAAGGGTTTAAAACACCAAGGTACATGATCTCCTTTAGATGATTTGTCAAAGTTACCTTCGTTTCTTTTTGACACAAGGGTAGGGTAGATACAAGTAGAATCAAGCAGAATTGACTCCACTTGAATAAAAAACAAGCCTTGCTTAGGGTTACACAATGGAAGAAATATATTTCCCACATGAAATCAGTGAAAACACAATGGATATAAGACAAGAAACTGGAAGCAACAATAGAGTAATTATATTAAATCTTTCAACATGCCCAGCTATGAGGCCTTCCAGGTTTCGACCTTATACAAAGAGAATTATGAATTTAGAGTCTCAGCTCACATAATATCTTCTTTTCTTCTTCTACTAATATTCTATCATCAACATCCTTCCATCAACTAAACAACCAAAGCTTCTTATATAGCCAGCTAAGCTACAAGTCAGCCAGTTAGGCATTTAATTACATTATAGGTCCAGCCTGGAAGAGTAAACCAAAACTAAAGAAAGAATGAAAAAAACTTAATGAGAAGTTATATTTATGTCCACACATGATCCAAGAACATTTCCATAACTTATCAAGATCCCATTTCATCATATGGAACCATGCAAGATGAAAAACTCCACGTTTCACATGTAACTGGCTGAAAATTGATACCCGAGAAAAATGGTCATAAATTTAAACTCATAATGAATTATGACATGTGTTCTTAGGAAAAGATAGTAATTTAAGTCCTCTTAAAGGCCCTAAGAGCACAAAGTATAATTCATTAAGGATCAATGACTACATGATGTGCAATCAGCACGTAGAATGCAGGAAAATATGGCTTCGACAGCAAGGAAAACATCTCTAACTTTGAAATGGTCCATCCAATCCTTATGTTATCATAGGAGAAGGTTCCCAAATAGGTCCTCAACATCATGTAAGATTTTCACAAAATGAAACCAATAAATGAAATTATTATAATGCAAACAACATAAAATAGGAAATGTTTTTGGTTGATGCAAGATTGCTCAAAGACTTAAGATGCTCCTGCATCAGACACCTGGGGTAAATAAAGAAATGATGTCCACATCAGGCACTGCTCATAGTTTGACCTGAATCATAAAGATCCAACTCAGCTTGTGTAATCCATGAACTATCTTTAACTAGCTTATCTTTCCACTGAAGTAGGTATTCCATGTAGTCTTTTCCTCTTGTACTCTTTCTTACTCTGCTATTCAAGATCTTCTCAATTCTTTCATTATTCTTCTTAGGATAATCTAGATCATCTTCTATCTCATCATTTGATTTAAAGTACTCAAATATATCAAAAATATTAAATATAGGTGATATATCCATGTCCTCTGGTAATTCCACATCATAAGCATTTCCACTGTCAAACTTCTTCAGAATCTTACAAGGTCCAAACTTCTTCATTTTTAGCTTATTGTAGGTACCAACTAGAAATATTTTTTTCTTCAAATGAATCATAACCTCATCCCCAAATTCAAAAGATTTATGTCTCCTTCTCTTATCTTCTCTCTTTTTATATTTCAGATTACTGTCCTCGAAGTTCTTTTTAACTTCTTCATGAAAAGTTCTCATGTATACTACAAAATCCTCAGCTTCAACACTTCTTCTGGTCTCAATAGGTAAATCTCTTAGCTCTATGGTTCCCTTAGGTTAAAATCTAGTAACAATCTTGAATGGTGTCCTCTTAGTGCTTCTATTCATAGAATTATTATAAGAAAACTTTTCTTGTGCCAAAACTAAATCTCAATTAGTAGGTTTATCTCCAACTAAACATCTCAACAAGTTTCCTAAACTTCTATTCACAACTTCAGTCTGTCCATCTGTTTGAGGGTGAAGTGTAGAACTAAACTTCAATTCAATATTCATCTTCTTCCAAAGTGTTCTTCAAAAGTAACCAGTAAACTTTGTATCTCTATCTGAAACAATAGACTTAGGCAAACCATACAATCTTACCACTTCTTTGAAGAATAATTTAGCTACATGCAATGCATCAGATGTCTTCTTACAAGGTATGAAATGAGCCATCTTAGAAAATCTGTCAACCACTACCAAAATAGAATCATTACCTCTCTGAGTTCTAGGAAATCCAAGGACAAAGTCCATACTCACATCTTCCCAAGGTTTATCAGGTACAAGCAAAGGTGTATACAATCCAAAATTCTAACTAGTTCCTTTTTCTACTTGACAAATTATGAAACCTCTAACCATTCTCTGCACATCTCTATAAATCTGTGGCCAAAAGTATCTTTTTGAATCAAGTTCATAGTCTTATCAATCCCAAAATGTCCAGCAAGTCTGCCACTATGTTTCTCCTTTATTATGTTTTCTCCAATAGATCCTCTAGGTATGCACAACTGAACTCTTTTAAACAACATGTATTCTTGAATGAAATAATCATCCCACTTATCATTTATTGTGTGTTCCTTACAAGCTTTCCAAGGCTCTAAAAAATCAATGTCAGTCTCATACAAACACTTCAAATCATCAAAACCAAGTACCTCAACTCTCATCTCTGTCAGCAAACTTCTTCTTTGGCTCAAGGCATCAACAACCTTATTTGATTGTCCACTCTTATGCTTCAATGAAAAGGAAAAATTTTTCAAGAACTCAACCCACTTCATATGTCTCTGATTCAATTTATTCTAACTTCCCAAATACTGCAAAGCTTTATGGTCAGTATACAACACAAAATATTTAGGCATCAAATAAAATCTCCATTTCTTCAAAGCTTGAACAATAGCATAGAATTCCTGGTCATAAACTGAATATTTTCTCTTAGCATCATTCAAGTTTTCACTAAAGAAAGCTACAGGTCTTCCTTCTTGACCCAAAACAACTCCAATTGCACTTCCACTAGCATCACATTCAACTTGAAAAACTTTACTAAAATCAGGCAAAGCAAGTGTAGGTAACTCTATAATTCTTTGTTTCAATGTTTCAAAACTCTTTTGTGCTCCATGTGTCCATTTGAAATCATTTTTATCTCCTCTCATAGTTTCAGTCATAGCATTACAAATAGAACTGAAATTTCTAATAAACTTCCTATAAAAACTTGCCAATCCATGAAATGATCTTACCTCTCCAACATTCTCTGGTGTAGGCCAATCAAGTATAACTCTCACTTTCTCAGGGTCCATCTTCAATTCATCATCTGAAATTACAAAACCAAGGTACACAATCTCTTCTTTCATAAATGAACATTTCTTCAAATTAATTAGCAACTTTTCTTCCTTCAATCTCTGCAATACTTGTCTGATATGTTCAAGATGTTCTTCCTTACTCTTACTAAATATCAAAATGTTATCAAGATATACAATCACAAACTTACCCAAGAATCTTTTCAAAACTTCATTCATCAGCCTCATGAAAGTACTAGGTGCATTAGTTAAACCAAAAGGCATAACCAACCATTCATGCAAACCTTCATTAGTCTTAAAAGAAGTTTTCCATTCATCCCCTTCTCTAATCCTAATCTTATGATATCCACTCTTCAAATCAATCTTTGTGAAATACTTTTCTCCACTCAAACTATCCATTATGTCATCCATCCTAGGTAAAGGAAATATGTACTTTACTGTTATCTTGTTTATAGCTCTAGAATCAGTGCATATTCTCCATTCTTTTTCAGTGCTAATAAAATAGGTACTACAAAAGGAATCAAACTTTCCCTAGTCAAACCTCTCTCAAGAAATTCTTGCAATTGTCTATTCAACTTAGTCTTTTCATCAGGTGTCAACCTATGTGGTGCTTTATTAGGAAAACTAGCTCCAGGTATCAAATCCATATAGTGACTTATACTTCTCATAGGTGGTAAACCATCAGGTACATTATCAGAAATGATGTCATGAAATTTAGTCAAAAAAGATTTAACCTCAGGTGCATGTTCTAACTCATCTTGTTTCTCAGTTTTCCTTGGAATTAAAGCAAACCAAATATTTCATTCTTTCATTTCTCTTGAAAAATTTTATCTCATCAACCAAGCATACTCTGACTATAGTATAGTGACCTTCATTAGAATTCTCTACTAAAGGCAATAATACTTGTTTCTTCCCATCCATCCAAATAGCATATTGATTCAATCTACCATCATGCAAAGCTTTCCTACCATACTACCAAGGTCTTCCCAAAAGAATATGACAACAATCCATAGGCATAATATCACACAAGACTTCATCATGATAATTCCCAATTAACAAGGCATTTTTGACTTACAAGTAGTTTATGCTCCTTCTAGATCCAAGAAATATCGTAAGGCTAAGGATGTCTCGATCTCTACAACTACAATTTGTTAACTAGCTCTTCGAATGCCAAATTATTAGAACTTACACTATCAATGATTACCTTGCAACATTTGTCAACGATCTTACATCTGGTTTTGAACAAAATTTTCCTCAGAATAGGTTCCTCATCAGCTTCTTCTTTCCACAAGATCCTTCTTAGCATCAAGTTCTCACCATTTTAGGTTCATTAGACATTTCCTCAACTTCCTCACAAGCCAAATTATTTCTTCCATTACCTCCAGTCTTATTTCCAGAGTTAGTACATTCAAAAGCTCTATGTCCTTCACCACATTTGTAACAAGTGTTGAACTACAACTAATTTGGCATCTGATTGAAGAATCTATGATTAAAGATCATTAAGGAGTTATTGATTAGATATGTAATATGATTAAATCAGTATTATGTTGTCATTGATGTCAACTAGTTTGACAACACTTATCTTGTAAGTTACTATACCGACACATCTATAGAAAGGTGAAAAAGAGATGAAGAACAAAGAAATCTACATGGAGAAAGATGTACATGATAGATGAGGATAAGAAACACATTGAGTAACTTGTTGATGAGTCTATGACTTGATCATATTGAATTTATTATGTTACACTCATCTATGATGAAGTATAGAGTTGAAAGACACAAAGAAGTATTGTCGATAAATGAAGCATTTCTAGTATACACTGACGGAGTGTAGTGTATACCGATCGCAGTATTAACCAAGAAGTGTTCACCAATGCATTTCTTTGTTTACCAAGTGGAACATAATGAATTAAATGATCAGTTTAGCTGATAAGATTGATGAGCTAGCAAGAGTATAACATCAAGGTAACAGATAATGTTTGTTACACAGATCAACGGCTGATGAAATTCAAGGAAGATCTAATGAAGAAGATTGAAATGTGTTATTGACACAAGTACCAAGAAAGTTTGAAGTGGAAAAATCTATGAATGTGGTTAAGAGGTAAAATCTGATGGTGGAGAAGAAAATGATTTACTCATCTATATAAGAGAACATAATTTCTTTATAAAAGAAGCTGGAAGAAGAAGAAGCTATAGGAATATCGCGTGAACAAGGTTTTCATGCATTCTGATCATACTGGTTAAGCAAGAACTGAGCTGCAAAATAATTACTGAGCTACAAAGAGCAATTACCGATGAATAGTAAGTTAATATAGTATTGAATCTGAAGTGAAATATTGATTAGAAGGATTTGTATGGACTAAATATTGATCTATAATCTACAATTGAAGTTGTATTAAGGCAAGTCATTTACTGTTACATATTTAACCATTGTATATAGTCAAATCTCTTAACCGAGTGGACTCTAAAAGTCTTATGATGTATCATTCATAGAATGAACATTGTTATCTTGTCAACCCCATAGTGAATGTTGGTTGGATGATAAATTCTAGTCTAAAATCCTCTAACAAGGTCACACCTGACAATGTGTTTGTAACCTTTAACAGGGTTGGGTCTTAACTGACCTCACTTCAGAAGAGTGAACAATTTTGGGTTGCCGATCCCAGGTGGTTTTTCCCTTTACAAGGTTTCCACGTTAGATCTCTTGTGTTATGTGTTGATTGTGATATTTGTTTGTTATCATTCTTTACATGTTACATGTTAGATTTGATTGGTAAACTGTTATAGTATTAGACTGGTAATCAGTAAAAGCATAAACAGTGAAAGTTTTCTTGAATAGAAATTGAAGAAATAGTTTTGAATTATACATTTTGTTTTGGGACATTGCATAACTGATTCACCCCCCTCTCAGTTATTCTAACACTTCGTATCAGAGAATAGGTTGCTTGGAACAAATTTTTAAGGACTTAAGCAAAATGGTCTCAGGATGTATAAGAGGGAAGTACCGAAACTGAACAAAGAGAACTTCACAGTATGACAAAGTAGAATGAAGCTGCACATATCTGGAATTGCGAACTCTGCACTAGAGCTGATGGAGAATGGCTACATGCAACCACCCACTGGTCCCTTAACTCTTAATCAATTGAAGGACAAACATGAGCACAATGTTACTGTGATGGAACTTGTTGCTGCCTATATCGATGCTAAATTTGAAGATATCAAGACATGCATGACTACCAAAGGAATGTGGGATAAATTAGCACAAATATACAGTGGAGATCTAAATGTCAAAAGAGCCCAAGCTGAAAGTTTGAGAGGTAGATTTGATGATATGAGAATGAAAGAAGGTGAGAACATTGTCCAATATTCAAATAGAATCAAAGAGGTGGTACATGCTATTAGAGCATCTGATGGAGTAATTGATGATGAAACAGTGATAAGCAAGATTCTCAGAACTTTGCTACCAGTTTATGCAATCAGGATTTTTGCAATTCATGAAACAATAGCTACATCCAACCTTACTCTTGACACTCTGATTGGTAAACTTACGACCTTTGAATTAAAAAACTTTGATAATAGTGTTGTTCCTTCTGTTGAATCTACTCTCATGTCTTCTTTGAAGATTGGAAAGTCTAGAAGGAATAATAAGAATTGTGATAGTGATGACAATACCGATGATGAACTTGATGAGCTTGAAGCATTTATGGCCAGAAGATTGCCCAAAGGAAAAGGAAGGTATAGAGGTAAGCTACCTTTAGCATGCTTTAACTATAAAGAAGTCGGTCACATCGCTACTAGATGTCCACAGAAGAAAGATGATGATAGATACAAAGACCAATCTGAAGGAAGCTATGGGAGAAGAGTCAACAGAGGCTACCAAAACTACAATAGAGACAACCGAGATGAAAAAGGCAAAAAGGTATGTTACATAGCCAAAGATATTGATACTGAATCTGATTTTGATGATGATATAGAAGTTGTATTTGTTGCTATGAAAGATGACTCAGAAGAAGAAGAGAAACATGAAGAGACATCACTGATCTCTAAAGTAAGAAAAAATGATACATGGATCATAGACAGTCATTGTACACATCATATGACCAGTGATGTAGAGAATTTTGATCATCTTGTTGAATATAATGGAGGATCTATGAGAATGGGAAATGATGCACCTTGTATGGTAAGAGGTAAAGGATCAATGATAGAATACAATGTGAAAATGCATATTGGGTAGATGGACTAAATTATAATTTGTTAAGTGTGGCTCAGCTAAACAATTTAGGCCACCGACTAGCTTTTGAGAGCAAAAAGGTGAAGATCTATGATGATGGAGGAAGACTTGTCAGAACTGGTACACAATCCAGAGGTAATCTATTCTATCTTGATATGGATAAGTCTTCTTATTTGTTAATAAAGGATGAAGATGCTTGGTTGTGGCACAGAAGGTTATGCCATGTGAACTTTGACAACATGATCAAGATTAGTAGAAAGAAAAGAGTTAGAGGACTACCTAACTTGACAAAACTTGATCATGCCATGTGCCATGAATGTCAAAAAGGTAAGATGACTAAGTCCAGTTTTAAAAGCAAAGACTACTCAAAAAAGAAGATACTTGAGTTGGTTCATACTGACCTATGTGGTCCTATGAGAACTCAGAGCTATTCTGGTGATGGATATTTTATCTTTTTGTTGATGATTATACTAGACTGATGACTGTTATGTTCCTAAAAGAGAAATTTGAAGCTTTCAAAATGTTTAAGTGGTATAAAGCTAAGGTAGAGAAAGAAATCGAAAAGGAAATTAAATGTTTAAGATCTAATAGAGGAGGTGAATTTATCTCTGATGAGTTTACTAATTTTTTTAATGAGCAAGGAATCAAAACATAGGTATCTACACCGAGGACACCTCAGCAAAATGGCATTGCTGAAAGGAGGAACAGGTCTATAATTGACTATGCTAGAACATTGATGATATAGAAGAATATTGCTTAGACATACTGGAGGGAAGCTGTTAGTATAGCTATGTATGTTCTTAACTAAGTACAACTAAAAAAGGACTCCAACCGAACACCTTATGAACTATGGTTTGGACACAAACCTATTGTAAGTTATTTTAGAATTTTTGGAAGTAAATGTTTTATTTTGAAAGATGAGAGAAATGGAAAATTTGATTCTAAAGGAGATGAAGGAATATTTTTGGGATATTCCACTACAAGTAAAGCATATATATGTCTGAATAAGGTTACAAATAAGATAGTTGAAAGTACTAATTTTCATGTTGATGAGTTTGATAACAAGTACACAGAGCAAAGTACAAAGGAACCAAAAGACTACGGTAGATTCACTTACATTGAACATCCAGAGTATCTACCGACACTGCAAACTATGACAACCGGTCAGCAGGGAAACAATGTAGGACAATAGACAACACAAACCGAGGAACAAGATGGAGCTACCGAGCAAGAAAATGACCTTGAATAGGATGAGCAATAAAGGAGAAATCAAGTTTTGGCTAGTTTTGTCAGAAGACATCATCTTGAAACACAAATCATTGGAGAAGGACATGCTGGAATGCAAACTAGAAGCAAAACAAGACAAGGTACATGTTTAATTTGTGAATTTGAACCTAACACCATGAAAGTTGCATTAGAGAATGAAGAATGGGTTAATGCAATGAAGGAAGAAATAGAGAAAATAGAGAAGAAAAAAAATTGGTCCCTAGTACCCCGACCAAAAGATAAAAATGTTATCAGTACTAAGTGGATATACCAGAATAAATTGAATGAAAATGGTGAAGTCACAAGAAATAAAACTAGATTGGTATGCAAGAGATATGCACAGGAAGAAGGCATTGACTATGGTGAAAAAATTGCACCTATTGCTAGATTAGGAGTTAGAATGCTACTTGCATATGCTGCACACAAGAAATTCAAAGTCTATCAAATGTATACGAAGTCAACATTTTTAAATGGTATACTTGAAGAAGAGGTCTAGATTGAACAACCTGAAGGATTTGTTGATCCTGACAATAAAGACATGGTCTGTAGATTACATAAAGCTTTATATGGATTAAAGCAAGCACCAAGAGCATGGTATGAAAGACTGTATACTTACTTGTTAAGTATTAGATTTGTTAGAACAAGTGAAAACAACAATCTATATGTGAAAGGTGATACTGATGATACTATTATCATTGCTGAAATATTTGTTGATGATATCATCTTCGGAGGCTCAGATCTTGTCTACAAGACATTTTTTGATAAAATGCAAAAGGAATTTGAAATGTCTATTTTCAGAGAGAATAAGTTCTTTCTTGGACTACAAGTGATTCAACAAAGTGATGGAATATTCATCACACAATCTAAATACATAAAGGAAGTACTGAAGACATTTGACATGGAAGATGCTAAACTTGTGGGAACACTGATGGCTACTAGATGAAAATTGACAAAGGAGGATGAAACTACAGAGGTAAACTAGACACTCTACTGATCCATGATTGGTAAGTTAATGTATGTAGTTCACAGTAGACTAGATATAGCACATGCTATGGGAATTGTTGCAAGATTTTATGCTAATCCTAGAGAATCACACATGATAGCTACAAAAAGAATCTTAAGATACTTGAAGAAAATAGAGAATTTTAGATTATGGTTTCCTAAGGAAGGGAAGTTTGAACTAAACATTTACACCGATGTTGATTGGGCTGGAAATGTGGATGATAGAAAAAGCACCACCAGATGAGCATTTTTCTTTGGTGAAAGACTTGTAACATGAACAAGTAAAAAGAAGGCTTGTATTTCTTAGTCTGTAGCTAAAGCAAAATATGTTGTTGCTGCTACTAACTATTCAAATATTGCATATATCAAACAAGTGTTGGAAGGAATGAATGAGGTAATCACTGACCGGGTGATTATATATTGTGACAACACTAGTGCTATTAATATTTCAAAGAATCCTATGATGCACTCTAAGATAAAGCATATATCTATTAAGTATCATTACTTAAGAGAAAAAGTGCAAGAGAAGCAAGTGAAGTTAGAATTTTTCACATCTAAAGAACAACTTGCAGATATTTTTACAAAACCCCTACCGAAGGACACATTTGAATACTTGAGGACTAGACTTGGGGTCCGTACCCTATCTATCGGTCACTAAGGTGATCTGGTTGTTGCATTAGCCTACTTATATCAGAAGATCATTCATGTTGATGCAACATAGTTCACACTTTGAATCACGTTCAAGGTTGTGATTAAGTTTGAGAACTTGAACCGATTGGAATATCAGTATTTAGAGATACAGAGGAAGACATAATTGTTTGTTTATTTGTTTCTTTGGCATTTTCTGTCAAAGGGAGAGATAAACAAGATATGAAAAGGAACAAGCACCGACGAGAATTATCTAAGGGAGATACAATCTGAATGAGACAGAGTATTGAAGATTAGTTACAAAGAACGGGAACTAAAAAGATCACAACTGCAGAATGGTAAAGTTGCACTATTTAATGTTGCTTAGTAGCGTAGTGATTAAACATATTAAGTGTATTTGACTTACAACATTTTGTTCACTAAGTTGTAGAATATATGTTTGGTATGTGTATGGTATATTTCATATTACTTGAGTTTCCATCAATGCCAAAGGCAGAGATTGTTGAACTACAACTGATTTGGAATCCGATTTAAGAATCTATGATTAAAGATCATTAAGGATTTGCTGATTAGATATGTAATATGATTAAATCAGTATTATGTTTTCATTGATATCAACTAGTTTGACAACACTTATCTTGTAAGTTACTATACCGACACATCTGTAGAAAGGTGAAAAAGAGATGAAGAATAGAGAAATCTACATGGAGAAAGATGTACATGACAGATGAGGATAAGGAACACATTGAGTAACTTGTTGATGAGTCTATGACTTGATGATATTGACTTTATTATGTTGCATTCATCTATGATGAAGTATAGAGCTGAAAGACACAAAGTAGTGTTGTCGGTAAATGAAGCATTTCTAGTATACACTGACGGAGTGTAGTGTATACCAATCACAATATTAACTAAGTAGTGTTCACCGACGCATTTCTTTTTTTACTGAGCATAATAGAATGAATTAAATGATCAGTTTAGCTGATAAGATTGATGACCTAGCAAGAGTATAACATCAAGGAAATAGATAATGTTTGTTACATAGATTGATGACTGACGAAATTCAAGGAATATCTAACAAAGAAGATTGAAAAGTGTTATTGACACAAGTACCGAGAAAGTTTGAAGTGGAAAAATCTATGAATGTGGTTAAGCAACAAAATTTGATGGTGGAGAAGAAAATGATTTACTCATCTATATAAGAGAACATAATTTTTTTATGAAAGAAGCCGGAAGAAGAAGAAGCTGCAGGAATATCACATGAACAAGGTTTTCATGCATTTTGATCATACTGGTTAAGCAAGAACCGAGCTGCAGAACAATTACTGAGCTACAAAGAGAAATTACCGACGGATAGTAAGTTGATACAGTATTGAATCTGAAGTGAAATATTGATCAGAAGGATTTGTATGGACTAAATATTGATCTGTAATTTGCAATTGAAGTTTTATTAAGGTAGGTCATTTATTGTTACATATTTAACCATTGTATATAGTCAAATCTCTTAACTGAGTGGACTCTGAAAGTCTTATGATGTATCATCCATAGAATGAACATTGTTATCTTGTCAACCCCATAGTGAATGCTGGTTGGATGATAACTTCTAGTCTAAAATCCTCTAACAAGGTCATACCTGACAGTGTGTTTGTAACCTTTAATAGGGTTGGGTCTTAATCAACCTCACTTCAGAAGAGTGAACAATTTTGGGTTTCCGGTCCTAGGTGTTTTTTCCCTTTACAAGGTTTCCATGTTAAATCTTTTATGTTATGTGTTGATTGTGATATTTGTTTCTTATCATTCTTTACATGTTACATGTTAGATTTGATCAGTAAACTGTTATAGTATTAGACTGGTAATCAGTAAAAGCATAGACAGTGAAAGTTTTATTGTTTATCGACAAGCAGAAATTGAAGAAATAGTTTTGAATTATACATTTTGTTTTGGGACACTGGATAACTTATTCACACCCCTCTTAGTTATTATAACAATAAGTACCTTTAAACCAAGATTTATCTTCTCTTTTCCCACTATTGTTATTCCTAGAGTAGCCAATATAGATACCTCTAGAGTAATTACCTCTTTTAGCAGGTTCATCTTTCCATCCTTTATCTTGTACTGCATTGTCAGATCTGCTACTTTCTCCATAAGATCTACCTCTACTTCTCTAAAATATTCCACCTCTTCCTCTTTGTCTTTGTTCATGTCTCTTTGTCAATCTTTATTCTTCCTTCAAAGAAAATTGGTATGTTTCTTCCACACTTTCTATTTTCACATAGCTGATCTCATCTTGAATCGATGTCCTCAAGCCATTTAGATATCTAGCCACCTTCTCAACTTCATCATCCACATGTCTAGATCTAATATCCAGTTTGTAAAATTCCTCAGTATATTATTTCACACTCATTTCCTTTTGTCTCAAATTTTGCATTTTTCTCATCAAACTAACTTGGTAATCACCTGAAGAAACTTCTTCTTCATCTTTCCAAGCATCTTCATCTTTCCAAGGATCATCATCCATGTCTTGATCTTTTCTTTTCCTCTCTTTTATCTCTCAGTTTGCAAATGATCCCACCACAGAGAAGCATGCACTTTCAACTTTGTGATAATTATCTTAACCTTCTTATTATTAGGAGTACTTTCATAATCAAAGTATTTATCCATCTCAGAGATCCAATCCAAAAGTGCATTGGTCTCAAGTCTTCCATCATAGCAAGAAACTTCAACTGCAGGTCTGGAGTAGCCTTAGAAAAAACTTTGACTTGAGTCTTTCCTCATCATGTTCAACTTTAGGTTCAGGATTATGTGCTTCCTCTTCTTCACCACTAACATCTTCAAGATGTGCACCTATTCTCTAGGCTGTCTCTACAGCTTCAAGCCTAGTTGCAATCTACCTCAAAATATCCATGATAGCATTTTCATTTCCTCTACCATGAACCATCTTGAAAATTAGATTCCAGCAAGATCATAACCTTCTGCAAGTTATAGGTCATATCTCAGATCTTCCACCCTACAACCAATCCAACAAGGTTCTCCACGATCCAATCTACAAGAAAAAACTTGCTCTAATACCACTTGATGTAGGGGCATGGTAGATACAAGAAAAATCAAGTGGAATTAACTCCACTTGAATCAACAACAAGTCCTGCTCAGAGTTACACAATGGAAGAAAAATATTTACCACACGAAATCAGTGAAAACACAATGGATATGAGACAAGCAATTGGAAGCAACAACAGAGTAATTATATTAAATCTTTCAACATGCCTGGTTGTGAGGCCTTCCGAGTTTCAGCCTTATACAAAGAGAATTATGAATTTAGAGTCTCAGCTCGCATAATATATTCTTTTCTTCTTCTACTACTCTTCTATCATCAACATCCTCCTATCAAATAAACAACCAAAGCTTCTCATATAGCCAGCTAAGCCATAAGTCGACCAGTCAGGCATTTAATTACATTATAGGTCTAGCCTAGAAGAGTAAACCAAAACTAAAGAAAGAATGAACAAAAATTAATGCAAAGTTATATTTAGGTCCACACATGATCCAAGAACATGTCCCTAACTTATCAAGATCCCATTTCATCATACGAAACCGTGCAAGATGAAAAAATCCACATTTCATGTGTAAATGGCTTAAAATTGATACCTAAGAAAATAGTCATAACTTTCAACTCATAATGAATTAAGACTTGTGGTCTTAGGAGAAGATAGTACTTTAGGTCCTCTTAAAGGACCTAAGAGTGAAAAGGCTTATTCATTAAGGATCAACAACTACATGACGTGCAAATAGGTCCTCAAAATCATGTAAGCTTTTCACAACATGAAACCAATAAATGAAATGATTATAATGAAAACAACAAAAAATAGGAAATGTTTTTGGTTGATGCAAGATTGCTCGAAGACCCAAGATGCTCCTGCATCACTTTTCTTCATGGATCTAAGATCTAGTTGTGACCAGAATGAAAGAATTATTTTCAAAATAAAAATAGGATGACTTAGGATAACTTGATTTTCAAGCTAGGTAAGCAAAAGTGTTCACTTGTCCAAAGTGTAAAAGTGTAAAAGAGATAGCAAAGGTAAGTTGCCACAAGATGTCCAAGATGTAGGTAAATCCCTATGTACAACACTTGTGAACAAGAAAAGATAAGATAAATAATCCAAGAGAGGTGATCAATAAGATGATGGACAAGTGAATATTCTACTAGCCAAGAGTGTAGTCAAGAAATCAAATTAATCTTTTTCAGCTAAAGGCAATTCCTAACTTTCTGGAATTTTCTAGAATGTACCAAATAAAATGATGAGCTAAGGATAACAATGAAGAAGAAATGTTGACAATGTTTGAGATTAGTCCAAAAGTTTGATATAAAGGTATTGCAAGGGTTGAATGACAAGATTAGAGAATTTCGTAGACCAAGTTTGATTTGAAAGCAAGTAGTGTGAGTAAGCAATAGTCTTCAAAAAATCCAACAAGGGACAAAGAAACCTTGTGGATACAAGCATAAGTGAGGTCTTGCAAGGTATAAAAATGTGTCAAGTATATCAAGTGTATGTTCCACAAATGTTTTCATAGGTCTTAGCACATTAAAGCACATCAAGAAAAACTACCTAAGGTCAAGAGGGAAGTGTTTCAACCTTTTCCCACAACTTGATGTTCTTAGCCCCATGATTAATTGGTTGATTGGCCTTTCCTAGGACTATTTAAGTTATGGATCAATTGGAAGAGAACAATGCTCACATCACATATCTTTCTATATTTCCACATTCAAGATTTATCATCCAAGGAAACACATATGATGAATATCTTGGGGTGATCTAGATAAGTCCACTTGGACCAGTCCTTGCACAAAGGAAGTCACAAGGCCAAAATGTTAGCTTCTAAGTCCTAAGGTGTTTAGTAAGGATCTTCATTTATGACTACCCCGTGTAGTTATGCAAGAAAAATTAAGGCATGTATCCCTAAAAGAACTCAAATTTTATAGTCACGCAAGAAATATTGATACCCCTCAACCCTATACAAAGTGAATGTAATCCTATTGTAGTCTTGTAAACAAGATTGAGACCAAGATGGCCCTACAAGCACCCAATCAAGTGTAGTCTTGCTTAGCAAGATTGAGGCAACTATGCCCTACAAATGAAGAAGCATTATAATTATAAAATAGCCAAGTATTCCCTCTATTTAGATTCAAGGAAGATTTTGATTATAGTGGGATGGAGTTAGCTAGGTTTTCTTGTTTCTCTCTTGGGTCGTTCCCAAAAGATTGTTCTCTTGGTAGGCCCTCTAAAGGTAAATGCAAGAAGGTAAATTTGGATAGCTAATGGAGGTCAAGATTTATGATTTTCCATAAGGAAAAGAGAATATTATCCTACTCCATAGTGTTTCCCAAACACATCAAGGACATGTTCATTTACCCAAGAATTTTTGCAAGTGATCAACTAAGTAGGTCAAGGTTTATGATTTTCCCTTAAAGAGGAAAGAGCATACTCTCCTACTACTCAACTAACCACAAGAAAATAAGTCCTTTAATTAAGCTAGGTGCCTAGAAAATAAAATGTAATAAAACACAATTTTTATTTGTATCTCCAAGGTAACCTACAAAACAAAGAGCATTAGTAGCTTCAAGATTGAGTCGTTGACAAGCATCCTACATCACAAAGCATTAGTAGTCATGAAAATGTTAATTTCTTTGGCAAGAAAATCCTACAAAACCACAAGTTAGGGCACAAGAAAATGAAAGAAATAACCCTACAAAACAACCTATTAGGTTCTGTTAGGAAACTAGAAAAATTGAAAATGCAAGAATATGTAAGAAAAATCAGAAAAAGACTCAAATTGTTTTTTATTATGATAAAAATAGGTTTTGAAGGGGCCCCAAAACCCTTTAACATAGAAAGATAGAGATAAGCATGGAAGACCAAAAGAATAGCTAGTTGCCCCTAAAAAGGGAGTAGACTACAAAGGGACATACCCCAGATATTCAGTACACACCTACACAGCAAAAAAGAAAAAGACACTAGAAGCAAAATAGAGAAAAAGACCACCAGCACCAAGATCAAGACAGAGTCTTCAAGAAGCCCTTAGAGTCCTCCAGCTAGGCCTGCATAGTCTTGACATTATCTTTCAGCCTCTAAATGTCCTGATCTTCAACCTTGAGTTTCTTTTTGGTGTTGGACCTAGTTCTAGTACCAGGTCCCATCTGCTAACTAGAACCAATCAGATCAATGTTGTTGATTAGAGGGCCCTCTTTGTTCCCTTCCAGCATTTTTCTTAGCATGTTCAAGTTCTCTAGAGTAGACTTCATTCCTAAATTTTCCAAACCAACAAAATTCTTCAACATAGCTTCATTCTTACTAGTCTTCTCATGAATGGGAACCATGGCTATCTCAACAACTTTTTTAATTTTTTCATCCATCTCAGAACTGTAATAAAAAAACATAGGCTTTAGCATTGGGAGCATTCTCCTTCCTGATATTATCAATGATTTCCTCAAGCATGGTGTTCTTATTTTCCAATTTGATATGTTTATTCTTTAGCTCAACCAAATCATTATGCACCCACTTATCCAGATTATAGCTATAGATAGAATTGTTCTTAGCAATTTGAAGGGGGGTCATAATGATAGATCTCTTGACCTGTGAATCCATCTCTCTAAGGTCATCTTGAAGAGGTTGGGACCTATTGCTGCCCAGGGTTCTTTCACTGTCATCCTTCTTGTTCTCCTTCCCAGAGCTAGGGGAATCGTGGGAATCCAGATTTTCCTCCTCCATAACCCTGAAGCTATTTTTCCCTGAATCATTAACATTACTATTAGCGACATCTTTGTCTTTGTTTTCCTCAACCTCAACCTCATTCACAATATTATCTTTGCCATCAACTTTTCCAGTCTCTGAAATAAGGTTGGGCTTTTCCCCACTATTTTGATTATCCTGGTCATCCCTAAAATTATCCTTAATAGTAGTGGTAGTGACATCAGGGTTCTCCATCTCATTCTCCTCAGGGATCTGGGTAGTGGAATTAGACAACTCATTATGACGCACCTAGGTATTCTCACCAACCTTAGGATCAATATCAGGCATGACTATGGAAATAGGCTTCACACAATCAGGCTCCGAATTGGCAAGACTCACAGGGGGTTCTATATTTTTCTTAGCAGTGACAGGGGCATTGTCCTTAGAAGTGTCCTTGACAGACTTCAAACCATCCTTGGGCTCAGAAGAAGCAGGCTCAGAGGGGGGAAGAGCTTTCTTATTTTTCTCTTTCCTGGATGAAGAACCCATAATCTTCCTTTTTTTGACTTGGGCTAGGATAGGATCAGGAGTATGGTCTCTCGCATAATTAGCTATAAGGAGAATAAGCCCAACATGAAGAATAGGGAAATTCTTCACTCTATATTTAGAAATGCTTTGGTTGAGTGAACATAGGAGAAAATAGGGATAGGAAATCCTTTTGTCGTGCCTAAAATGATTAGCTAGGACAAAATGGCAGTTATAAACCCAAGAAAATCTCCCTTCCAGAGTGAAGTACTCCATCATGACCTTAATGATAGAACCCCAAATTTTATCAATATTATCCATATCCACGTAGTCATTTTTACCTTTAACCATGAGAGCCCTCTCCTCATCAGTGATAGGAAATGACTGGTAAGATTTGGTTATGACCTTGATCTCTTTCAAGTACTTCATGCCATCCAAAGGAAGACCAGTGATTTCAAAAAGGAGCTCAAGGCTAAGGCTAAAGGACTTGCCAGCCAGATTCACTGTTGCCTTATCCCACCCATCCGCAAAGGCTTTGGAAACATCATTATCAAAGCCATGGAGTCTCTGAAGATACCGATGGACATGGCCTTTCTTCAAAACACTCCAGACTTCCTTGTCCTACTTCCACTTGCACTTCACCGACTCTTCTCTTCTGAGATCACCACCCATAGCCAAAAAATCACCCTGGTCTTTTTTCATCTACTTGTTATGCTTAGACAAGAAAATGCTATCGATATAATGGCTCTTAAGCATATAAAGGTTGTTAATCTGGTTCTCAGTTCTATTCACATGCATGAACTTGTAGTAGTTACTGATAATGATGATGAAACACATCAAATTTTGAGCTTTCATAATGAGAAAATAATTCTGCATCTTAGATATGTACTTTGCAAAATTTTGAATGACCTCTGAAATCAGCCCAAACTGATTTGATTTAACTAGTATCATTAATGTTACTATTAATGAATCCTTCCTTATGTCTAATTTTGTCATAATTAATAGATGAGATGATAGCATCATTATTGATAGTATTACCAAACCATTTTTGAATTTTCTCACTTTTGGCTCCAATATTAGCAAGGCCATCAACAACTTGATTGGTTTCTCGGTAGTTGTGAAAAATATAGAATGACTCAAAGGATTGAACAATGATATTAATTTTGGATATGATATGTTCAATAGTCCAGGAGGGGGTTTTGATACCTTTAATATTATTTATTATATTTAAAGAATCACCTTCAAGCCAGACTCTTTTGAAACCTAATTCTTCCACCAGCAAGATAGTATTGAAAGCAGCCAAAGCCTCCACCCTATGATTGGTCTGAGATCCCAAAGGGACCGAAATAGCACCCAAATAGTTACCATTACTATATCTAATGATACCACCTCCCCTTGAGACACCTAGATTACATTTGGAGGCCCCATAAAAATTAGCTTTGACCCAACCAATTAGAGGAGCAATCCAGACATAGCTATCTCTAGGAGAGCAAATGTGAGAAAAAGACTCAGATTGTTGATGTGGGAGAATCTCAGGTTATTAGCAATCTTGTATCACCAAAAACATGTTAGAGTTGATAGATGTGCTTGGTAGTTGATTTTGGGCTCTCAATGATGTATTCTTATTTCCACCGATAGAGCTCAGTTGTTGCTTGGTTCACTTGTTCACCGAGTTGGTTTCTGTTGCTCAACAATCTTTCTCATCGAGTGGTTTATTTAGATCTTTGTTGAGGCTAACTTGTGCATTTGATTTTGGTCATGGAGTTAATGATGGCATCAATCATTGGGAAGCATGTGGACCTAAATCTATTCATCCCTTTCTCCAATGTTAGATCTAATGAGCCGACCTATTCAGTGGCCTCTTGTATAAATAGAATAGTATGTTATAGATCTTAGGCAATTAGTTTTGGATGATGAATCATTAGAAGATAGAATTTAAAGGTACCAGATCCTTGCATGTATGAGGATGGTTTGTAATTGATTTCTAATATTTTTTTGGTCATAACCAGGAAGGCCTTACATCCCAACATGTATGGTTTTATCATGAATAATATATGAATTTTTTTGGAATCTCTATCTCCCTGTCTTGTGTTGTTGCTTCTAAGTGTTGTCTTTCAAACTAGGTTGGTATTTTGGGTGTGCCTATGGCCTCATCCTATGTATCCTTGCATGAGGTGGTATCAAAGTGAGGTTAGATCTGGTTCCTTCTTGTAAGCCCTAGTTGATATCTTGTTGTGGGGTGGCAGATTGTGATGTGACCTGCAATTACAGAGAGTTTCAAGATGGTTCATGGGAGGTGAGATGTAGATCTAGGATTAGATGATATGCTAAGATTTTTTTTTGCTAGGTTAGAATCTATTGAGATAGCCTAGCACCAAGGAAGACATCTAGATGATGTTAGTGATGAAGAAGCCGAAGATGAACAAGGTGAAGTAGAACCTTCACCTGTGATGGATCAAGGTGAAGAAATACTTTTGAAAGCATTAAAAAATTTGAAGGCTACATCCCATTTCAATCCTACTGAATACAGTGGAATGTTGGATTTGGATGAGTTGATGGATTGGATAACTGAGATGGAAAATTATTTTGAATATGAAAATGTTTCTAATAAAAAGAAGGTGAAATTTGCAAGTACAAAATTGAAAATTCATGCATCCTTATGGTGGGAGCATCTTCAATTGGATAGAAAGAGGAAAGGAAAAGAAAAAATTAGGGTATAGAATAAGATGGTGAATAAATTGAAAGGAAAGTTTCTACCTTGTGATTATCAGATTAACCTAGTTAGGAGAATGCAAAGTTTGAAGAAAAAAGATAGCTTGGTAATAGACTATACTGAGGATTTCTATAGATTAGACATTAGATCTGGACATCTTGAGGATGAGGTAGAAATAATTTCTTGATACCTGCATGGGTTAAGAATTTCTATTCAAGAAGAAATCAATTTGGTTAAGTTGGAAAGTATTGAAGAAGCTTATCAATTTTCCCTGAAAGCTGAGGAGAGATTGAACAAAAGACATGAGAAAAGAGAAAGAGGAAGAGTGTTGGAATTAGGAGAGATAGGTACTGAGAGGGGAGGGGTGAATTAGTGCCTTCAAAAACTTCACTTGTAAACCTTTCTGATATATAACTGTAAACAGTGATAACTGACCAAAATAACTTGAATCTAATTGCATGAATCAATCATCCATTTAACTTATGTAAGTAAACAACATGAAATCAATATGACAATCACATAACACAAATATTTTGGTAATGCAGAAAACCTTGTTAGAAGGTAAAAACTATGGTGGGGATGACACCCACAAATTCTTCACTACTGCAGATAGAAAAGGTTTTCTTGTTAGGGCTACAAGTTTTGATCACTTCTGGTGATCTTACCCTATTAGGAGTAATATGTTCAGCTAGATCTACCTAGTTATAGGATTTTAATGACACTAATGAAGTGTGCAATTGGTTAAGAGATTTACATAAGACTGTTAAGTCTACTCGGTTAAGAGATTTATCCAAAACTCTATTACAATTGTTAGAAAGCAATAGGAAATTATCTGCTACTTGACAACTCAATTGTCTGAAACAGATCTATAAGTGCTCATAAAATATCACCTTAACTATGATGAATCTCTACTCTAAATCTACTCGATAGCCTTCTCTGATTTTTCTTAATCTAATAACCTCTGTACTTTGTTCTTCTCTATTAACTGATTGACTTGAAGTTAGGCAATAGCTTCAAGTGCTCATTAATTCATATATTAGTTCACACCAAAAATTATGTGAACACACAAATAGATAGTGTTCTATTTTTTTCGCTTTAACAAAATTAGGTTACAATAAAAAATCATAACCCTAAGATCTATGGTGTAAAATATCCTAGATCAACTATTATAATAAGATATACATTACATTTAATGAGTATATTTTACAATAAATGTTCCTCGATCTTTGTAAACCATTTTACGATCCATTGTAACCATTTGCATAGAAGAATGTGCCATTTTTTATTACTATGATGTTTTCTATGATCCTTGGTAAACATTGTGTAAACTGCTCGGTGTATACTGCGACACTCGGTGTTTACTGTCTATCGGTGTAGTGCTCGGTAAACTATATAGTGCTTGGTGTGTAAGCTTTACCGACTAGTCTATCTTGCTTCTGGTTACCGACTAACTCAATGTAAGTGTTCAATCGATCTCTTTGATAGCCTTTGATACTAATGACAACCTTGAATGCTCAATAGAGATTAACAATCTCCCCCTTTGGCATTAGTATAAAAAATCTTTAATGTATATAGACCAAGTTTTTTTAATACCTTATATCTCCGCCATATACATATCCAAATCAAAAATTTCTAAGTACTATGTACTCCCCCTCAGTGCATGCTCCTAGTAATATGTAGTATATGTAGAAAAAACATACTTATTTGGCATATACATGTTTTCCCCCTTTTTGATAATAATGCCAAATACAAAAAAAATACAGTATACTTACATCTTGTCAAAAATGTGTTGGTGGGTTTTCTTCACTAACTCCAAGAGGTTTTCCCACTCCTCTTTCAAGTTTGTAAGAAGAATATGCTCAAGACCGACTTGGGCATGCATGTCAAAGATATTTTCTAACACTGAAATCTTTGGTGTTGCAACAAGTAGCTTGGCTTTGACAATATGTGCTTCAAAAAATTTCAGGTATGGAATGAGTTCGGTTTGCAACTCTGTGACCTGATCGATGATGTGCTCTTCTTGGTGCCTTAAATTTTCTATCAACCGCTAGAGTTCCTGAAATTAGTGAATATGCTTTGAGAAATCATTTGGCTCGATTATAGCTACTGTTGTACTTAGCTTTATTTCAGCTTTCAACCCTTTTATCTTTTTACTGATTTCTATAGTGAAGGTGTCTGAAGTACAAAGCTTAATCAAGATTTGATAAATTATCTAGGTGATAGATTTTATTGAAGTAATTACCTCAGATAATTTGACCTTATGTAATGCCACGTCTAAGTTGATTTTCTCAGCTAATTTATTTTGAATCCTTGATTCTGCCCCTTCTTCAATCCTTTTGTCTGCTTCAATATTCGAGGCATTGAACTTCTCAGTGATTGTGGCAAGTTGATCTATGATGGGATTATTCTCATCAATGTTTACCTTAGGTACTACGTGTTATAGAATATCCCTCACATCAGTTAATACTTCTTTGTGTTTGTGCTCTTTCTTCAACTTTTCTTATGCCACCTTCCATGAACATAACTCCCCATATTTGCTTAGTTGCTCGGGGCTTAGGGTCCTCTGGTGACATTTAGGTATAACTATCACTTCATCAATGGTGACCAGCCCTTTTCCTTTCTTCTTTTTCTTTAGTGTGAGAGTTGACTTCTGCTCGATAGCAACAATGGTTTTATCTCCAATCTTTGGAGTATCCTTCTCGGTTGACACATTTTCTTCCTTCTTCTACTCCTCGGTGATCGATGTCTTGTTTGAATGAGTGGGAGCCTCAGATGTAGTGTTAGGTGGGTTCACCTTGATTGCCTTTGTTTCTTCTATTTCCTTGGTTTCTATAGATGGTGCCTCTATTTGGTTAGGCTCATTTGTATCTATAGGTTGCTCAGGTTCTTGTATCCCTATTGTGTCCTTGTGTTGCTCAAGATGTGAGTCATTGGGTTGTACTTGTGAAAGTATTTCAGCTACTTCTACAAGTACATGAAGCTTACCCAGTAGTGATGTGAATAAACATTCAGTGTCTAGTGCTTCATCTTTATTAGGTGCAATATTCACATCCTCATCATCTTTATCATTAGGATCACCATTTGTGATTTCCTCAATGAGTATATTGTTGGAAATTTGGCTGAGTTGATTACATAGATGTTGTCATTATGGAAACATATGATCCACATGAAGATCGCATAGGTCAGAGAGCAAGTATGATAGAGCGCATGGAAAATTTGTTTAAGTGTGAGACAGTGTTTTACCAGTGAACCTGGACACAGTTTTTGTTTGTGACATTGACTAGAGTAAGTTCAGTGCTTGCACACTTGAACATAGACTCTATGATGTCTATCAATCACCCATCTTAGAGTGAAAGTTAGTACAACATATACGAAAGAAGTTATGGTAGTTTTACCGAAGACAGTGTGAAGCCGACAAGATAGAATATGAAGACAAAACTAGTAAAGAGTTAAGGTATTATTCTTTTTATCAAAATAATGACTTAACAATATAAAGGGACAACATCCTAGATGTTAAATCTTGGCTAAAGCTATTGGTATAAATGTAAATGTAATGGTAGCAGTTGTAATATTATTGAGAAAGAACACAATTGTGTGGACAAGTGATATGATGCAAAGTATATGAAGCATATGTAATAGCAATAATGAAAGAGAAATGGAGTGATATTGATGCAAGTAGTATAAGGTTATGTACCTTAACCTATTTTTTAATCAGTGTATATTGTACATTACTTGTTTGGACAGTGAGCTCATCTGGTAAAAACTATATTCTTGTAATAGACTCCTAACAAGATCAACATCTTTAACAGGATACTTTTGATTAGTGGATCTTTGTGGGTACCATCCCCACCGGGGTTTTCCCTTGGCCAAGGTTTCCTCAAGAACAAATAATGTGTTTTGAGTTCTTTATTGTTATGCATGTATAAAGATAATATGTTATCCATAATTGGGAAAAAGATAAAGTTTTTAGAATACTGATTCACCTCCCCTCTCAGTATTCCCTATTTCTAACAATTGGTATTAGAGCTTAGTTGCTCGGAAAAGAATCATTCAAGAAAAGCCTAGTAGCTTAAGTAAGATCTCTATGGATATGGATCAACTACAAAAGAATCTTGAAGAAGCTCTTGAATAGATTGACTTGCTTACTATTGAAAAAGATACTTTGAAAAGAAAGTATGATGATGCAAAAAACCTCATTGAGAAACTAAAAAAAAAATTGGAAGATTTGAGATCTGAAAAGGAATCCAAAGTTTTTATTGAAGATTGTGATGACAATGTGGAAAAAGAAAAAGAAATCCTTAAGCATGAATTGAAGGTAGCAAATTTGAAGCTTAGTTTGAAAGATGGAAATGGCAAGAATGAAGTGAATCTAAAATCTGAGAATGAAAGTCTAAAGACTCAAAATGAAGGACTAAAATCTAAACTTTGTAAAGTAACATCTAAACTTGAGAAAGTCAATTTGCAGTATGATGAACTTGAGAAATACAATAAGATTGTGAAAGGTGAACTGACTCAATCCAAACAACAACTTGAAAGGCTATATTCAACTAGTGAGAAGATTGATGAAAAAATATCTTATCAAAAACCATTCTATGATAAGACTGGTCTTGGATTCAACACTTTCAAAGCAAATGATGATGGCAAGGAACCAGATTTGAAGATATCTGAAAGCATGGATGAGAAGAAGCCTAATGAGATCAACAAATCTAAAGGCACAGCTAAAGAAGAAGAATCACCAAAGCAAGAGGAATCACCCAAAGGTATGCAAAGAGAATTCAAAGGTAGATGTTTTGCTTGTAACACTATTGGTCATATGAAGAGAGACTGCACAGGTAAACAATTTAAACCTCTTAATGGTTATTGTTACAATTGTCATGGTTTTGGACATAGAGCTATTGATTTTAGGAAACCTAAATTTATTGAGAATAATGATGGTAGTAGAATGTTTAGGAATACTAACAATGCAGATAAGAAACCTAGTGAAGATATGAACAAAAGAAATGGAGTAGTATGTTATAGATGCAACAAGGTTGGACACATTGCTAGAAACTGTAGATCAAACATCAATCAACTTGGACCAAGATATGGAAACAATGGAATTGTTTTTCAAATATGCAACAAGATTGGACATATAGCAAGGTTTTGCAGAATGAATAATAGAGTTTTTTATCCTAATCCTAACCCCATAAATCATGCAAGAAGAAATGAAGATGCAAGTAACAGTTAGAAAGGATGCTGTAGTAATTCAGATGAAGTGAAGTTTATCAAAAGCACAGATCAAGGAGACATATTCAACATTGAAGGTAATTAGAAAGGTGAAGTATTGAAAGGTAAGAATGAATCTTTACCGAACCTATCTCAAAGTACTTAATTTATGTAAATTGCAGTAGAATAGGAACTTAGATTTAGTATAGAAGTAGATATATGATGAACTAAGTCTTGCATAGTTAATGCAAGGTATTTTATGATGTTCTAATGCTATGGTTAAGAGCACAAAGAAAAATATTATATTTTGCAAGATCGCAAGAAGTTTTAAGTTTTGTAGGTTAGCAAAGACAACTTTTTGGAAAGAAGCGGCAAAAGAATTGAATGCAATGTCAGATCTAAGTGAGATTGAATTAATAAAAGGTTATGATCAGTATTATTTGATCATCAAAGTGAATTCAAGCATCAAGGAGATAGAAGAGCGGTGATTGAAAGCATTTTGAAAGGATTTGGAGAAGAATTTTGTGCTGAATCTACACAAGCCCTAAAATCATGAAATTAAGGTATTTTACTTGACAAATCTTTGAATTAGTAAAGGAATTTGAAGAAATCATGGATGTTTCCTTAATACACAATGTCAGAGATAAGAATAGACCTAAATTGAAAAGGGAACCAGTAGAACACCTGGAAGAAGACCCTAGGTTTGCATTATCATCCGTACCAGATGGAGTATTACATTTAGAGAATGTCAGAAGTTATCTTGGATGCAAACTAGAGACAGTAAATGATAGTGATTTCATAGATGAATATCAAAAGATTTACAATTAGGATATGACACTAAAACAAGGTTTTGAATATTTGGAACATAATGAAATTGTCAAATATGGATTATAGTATGAATTTGATAATGAAGAATGCACTAAGATTATCTTGAGAAGAATTCATAATCAAAAGTTTTGGCTAGAAGAGAGAGTGACAGATATTACAGCTGATTTGATTCATGAAGTCACTGGATTATCTAAAATTGGAGCTATTCCTTTTAATGATAAAAACATGAAGAAAATAGTCATTCACAACACAAACTCATCCTATAATGGTAGAGGAATTGTGATTACTAAGATCAAATAGATGATGTGAGATACTTATGCAAGATCCTAACTACTAAGTTTTGTGCAAATTCAAGAGAGGATGACATGGTAGCTAGAATGGTACATGTAGCTTATCTTATGTGTGTTGACAGGGTACCAGTTGATATGTGTGAAATTCTTAGAATTCAATTGTTTGAGAACTTGGAGAAGATCAAGAAAACTAAGTATACACAGTTTAGGTTCTCATCCCTAATCACATATATGTTCTTTCATCTTTTGAGGAGATTTCCTTACACCATAGGAAATGATTGGAATGATGGACAAACTACAATGGAAATGATTAATGTAGTATATAGAAGGCATGTTATTGATAGTGTTAATGAGAGTGCAGTACTTGTTATTAAGACATTTCAGAATATTGTGTCTAGTAGATCAAGGATCCCTAAGTCTCTTGTTGAAAAATATAAAGATGATATATGTTTTATGGTGGATACTGACCTTACCTCTATTGAAGTAGTAGAGCCTAAAATAGAGTTCATAGACCCTCTTAGCTATGAAATATCTGAGGTAGAAACTAAAGAGTATGTTAGTAGACTATTGAAGTGTAAGTTGGACACTTAGTGTAATAGGTTTGGAACCTTTGAGGAGAACTTCAACTCCGCAAAGATTCTAATTAAAGAGAAGCAGTCTAAGAAGAGAGCTGAGAGCACTATTAAGAAAATCTTAAAAGATACAGGAATGACAAAGAGAGTTTTTGGTATCAAATTAGGTAGCAACAACAATCAAAGAGAGTGGACAAAAGGAAGCTTTGTCTATCCCTCCTTTATCATCAATTGTAGTGCAATAGGAAGAACCACAAATAAAGGTGAAAGTGAAAGTACCTAAGAAGGACATAGAAACAAAGATGTCTACTAGATCCACTTCCTCCACACCTATAAAAAGAGTTAAGGAAAATGCTACTAGACCAGGAAAGAGGCATAAAACTCTAGTGCAACCAATTCCAAGAAAGATTGCAGAAGTTAAAGATGATGTCACTACTAAGAAGAAAGCTTGGAAACCAAAAGTTGAAAAGCTTAATGAGAAGATTATTGAGAATGGTGACTTTGCAAGAATGAACAAATATTATGATCTTTATGATTATATTGATAGACTTAATCTGGAGAATGCAGTTGTGAAGCATATGATCTTGACTGGCAAGAAGTTTGATACTATTCAAGGATAGATACCTGATGATCTATATAACAAACTTCTAAATAGGAAGAAGAGAGCATCAGAGGAAGAGACAACTATCAGAGAAAATCTTGTGAGGAAGCTTTGTGAAATAAGAGATGAAGCTCATTTCAATCAGATCATGAAAGCCCTAAGGACCCATTTGAGAACCAAAAGGAGAACAATTCAGATTATGGGAGGCAGGTATGAAGAAGTAAATTCTAAGACTGAATAGACAATTATCAAGGTTATGGCAGAATATGTTGGAGAATCATTAGTTGCAGCAGAGCAAGCAAGTGAGAAAGTACAAGAGGACATTCCCTCTTCTCTAGCTATTAATATTGAAGATGAAACAATGAATGTAGAAGGTACAAAAATCACCTTGGATACTGATGAAAATGGATTCAAGAATTTGGAGAACACTGTTGACAATTCGGCCTTTGAGGAACAAGAAGCTACAAAAGAAGAAGAGATGACAGAGACCACTATTGTAGAACCACCAGTTATAGAAGAAGATATCAGTCTTACTCTTGAGACTAGAAAGAAGACTCAAATTGGATCTATGATTGAGCATTTGGGAAAAGAAGTAGATGATGATGATTAGTTGGAACTGATTACATCCTTGAACAAAATAATTGGTAAGAATAAGAAAGTGAAGAGTCTTGAAGGGTGTCTGAAGGAACTAACTAAGAAGTTACAAAGTACTATGAGTACACAAATTTTAGAAGAAGACCCTATGGAGAAGGCAAAGAAGGTAATGAGCACCTTTGATAATGAATTCAAAAACCTAGCTGATATTGCAAAAGTGAAAGCACAAGAAGCCTATGAGGCTAGAATGCTTTTGAACATCAGTTAGAATATTAGAAATGGTATCAACACTCTTGATATCTGTATCAAGGATTTGAGGAAGCACTTGGAAATAGGAAAATCTTTGTATAGACAGTGTACAAAATCAAAGACTTTGACAGCTGAGGAAGATCAGAAGATAAAGTTAAAGGAAGCCAAAATTCTAAATGAAACAAACCTTCTATCTAGCCCCAATGTGAAGGTCTGTAATGTTGAGAAGAAAGTTAGAAAACTTATGATGAAATCAGAGTTGTGCAAGATGAGAGAGACAGGAAATTGAGAAGATATACTCTTTTGAGAGAGCATGCTTCAATGAAGTTGAGCATAATTGAAGAATAGTTGGAAGAATGTCTTTTAGCAAAGACATCTTTTTAGAAATTTAACTTTGAAAACCTCCAAGCATGTGAAATTGCTTCTTATGGACTAAGTGCACTACTTAATGTGGCAGATTCCATTAAGAAATCATGGGACGAGATAGAAGCCATGAAGATAGATTTTGTAGATTGTGTTGCAACCCTATCGGCTTTGCAATAAATAAATTAAGGTATAAATTTTTGTGATACAATTTTGTGACCCTCCCTACCTTATTTTGTCATTGTTGTCAAAGGGGGAGAGATATATAGAAGAAAATTGATAGTATATGATAAGGGATGTTACTTTTAGGGGGAGTACTATATTAGAGGCAATAATCTTTTCTAAGGAGTTATAAGGATAGTATGTATTTTATACTATGGCCATAGTTTTGAACAATTTTGAGATTTTGAGTTGTACACTTAGCCAATTTTCTCATATCTTGCCACCAATGAAAAAGGGGAGATTGTTGGCAATTTGGTTGAGTTGATTACAAAGATGTTGTCATTATGGAAACATATGATCCACATGAAGATCACACAGGTTAGAGAGCAAGTATGACAGAGTGCATTGCAAATTTGTCTAAGTGTGAGACAACATTTTACCAGTGAACTTGGACACAATTTTTGTTTGTGATGTTGACTAGAGTAAGTTCAGTGCTTGTGCACTTGAACATAGACTCTATGATGTCTATTGATCACCCATCTTAGAGCATAACGCAATACGACATGTACGAAAGAAGTTATGATAGTTTTACTGAACATAGTGTGAAGCCGATAGGACAGAATATGAAGACAGAACTAGTAAAGAGTTAAGGGATTATTTTGTTTATCAAAATAATGACTTAACAATATAAAAGGATGAAATCATAGATGTTAACTCTTAGATAAATCTATTGGTATAAATGTAAATGTAATGGCAGTAGTAGTAATATTATTGAGAAAGAACACAATAGTGTGGAGAAGTGATATGATGCGAAGTATATGAAGCATATGTAATAGCGATAGTGAAAGAGCAGTGAAGTGATATTGATGCAAGTAGTATAAGGTTATGTACCTTAACCTATTTTTTAATTAGTTTATATTGTACATTACTTGTTTGGACAGTGGGCTCATCTGGTAATCACATTTTGTACTACAACTCCTAACAGGGTTGAGGCTTCTAACAAGGCCTATAGTCCCTTAATCAGGACTGATAAACTATATGCTTGTAATAGAATCCTAACAGGATCAACATCCTTAACAAGATACTTTTGATTAGTGGAGCTTTTTGGGTACCATCCCCATCGGGGTTTTCCCTTGGCCAGGGTTTCCTCGAGAATAAATAATGTGTTATGAGTTCTTTATTGTTATGCATGTTGTTTAGCTTCTTATGTTATGCATGTATAAAGATAATCTATTATATCCATAATTGGGCAAAAGATAAAGTTTGTAGAATACTGATTCACCCCCCTCTCAATATTCCCTATTTCTAACATACATCATCATCAATTTTCTTCTCCAGTTGAACTTCAACTTTATTCGGTGCATCCTGTGAAATATTTATTTCTTCCTTGTCCTCGATGATATCAATTGCCTCGATAACTAATATATCGGTATTCTTTGATTTCTTTTTTGTTACCTCATTAATGAAAATACCTTTACCTTTGGAATTGTGTCTCTTATTAGACAAGTTCAAGAATGCTTCTTGCTCAACTTTTTCTTTGGCTTTCAAAATTGATGTCCATAAGGAATCACTTGTGATATCCATATCAGCCACATTTTCATCCATTATCATCATGGCTCGGTTCTTGATTATAAATCTTGCTTGATATTTACCCATGTATTCACTAACTTCTCCCTTTGGTAATGCATAGGCAAATTCCATCAGTACTTTCTTGAATTTTATCATCATCTAGATGATGGCATGTTCTAAATTTGTTTGGTCCTCAGTTGACATTTTGTCAAATTTGTCTATTCCTGGATCAGCAAGGTTTCTATTGTCAATTATGTCTTCAATTATTTCATCTATTGTGCTGACCTTGTTGTGAACCACCTTGAATTGATTAGTATCATCCTTAGTCTCATTTTTCTCAAGATCTTCTTTATTTCTTATGAATTTTTTCCTTTTATTTGGTGCCTCAGCTACAGCCTTGTTCTTTCTCTTGATATATTTCTTTGTCGATGTAGCTGCCCTCCTTTTTGTTAATTTCTCTACTTCTTCCTTATCGGTTGGTGGTGTTGTAGTTGATGACCTTATTTTCATACCTTCTTGTATTGGTAATTGCTTTTCCTATTCAACATTGGTAGGAGGAATCGGTGTGGGATCTTTTCTTTTTCTGACTCAGTCTCCTTGCTATCATAGGGCTTGTCAGCCAACTGTAACTGACCTTCGGTTGTAGCATTAATCGGTGTCTCCTTAGATAAGTTTGATACATCTCCATATCTTGTTGTAAGATCTTTCTTCATTTTCTTTGCCCTTATAGACATTTTCCTGATTTCTATGTCTATAGTGATCCTTGATTTAGCCTCTTCATATGTGCCAAACCTACTAGCAGTGATGTCTATAGGTAATGCAAGTAGTGCATTAATAGATTTCAAAGAAAAATCATAGTTCATTTCATATCCCTTTGGTGCCAGCCATTTTGTTCTAGGTTCAATAGCCTTTATCATTGAATAATCTATACTAACTACAAAACATATATCATCCTCAAATTTGTCCACTAATTCCCTTGGAATTCTACTCCTTTTATGCATTTTGGTCTTAAATTCTTTGAAGTATGCATCAAATTCCACATTCAGATTCTTTCCTAAATTGTTCATCATTTCACTAATTTGTGCAGTTATCGGTTTGTTTGTTTGCCAATTTACTTTACTAATACTAGGTACATGCTTTTGTAGATAGAAAAATATACAGACAAGCAGTGATCCATACTTACATGTATTAGACTTCTTTGTTCTGATTGTCTTCATATTTTCTTGTAATTGATGTAGTAGAATTTCAACAAGATCTACCTGGTGATCTTTTATCACAATTTTGTGTGCCATGTCTACTGCACTGCAGGGTACACTGTTGAGTCTGCTTGATTGAAATATTTTCTACCCAATTACATGTGCTATGAATTTGACCGCTGGGTCTTTGATTGTCAAAATTTTTAGTGCCCTTCTATCCCATTGAGCTCTATTATTATTTTTCACATCCAGATGAGACGAACTACGAAAGGCTTTTGCCTTGTCAGTTGTAGGATACCTAGTAACCTTACTAATAATTTTCTTTGTGACCTCAATAGGTTTATCCAACCAAAATTTGCCATCATGAAATCTGCTCAACATGATTGTGGGAAGTATGTGAAGCATGATAACCCTGATTCCACAATCTTCTTGTATTCAGATTTTAATTTTCCATCTGGCCCACAAACTTGTTGAAATGAAAAAATAGTCTCAAAATATCCTACTTCTCTAATTTTGCAATGTATATAGGGTCTTATGTTTTCTATTAATAAAACCCTATCTGGTATACCTGAAAAAGTGCCCATATTATCTGTTTGTCCTGTGACCTTGGGGTGTGGTTTGAATTTAGCTTTGGAAAAATTTTCCATAACAATTAGTTCTATTTCCTCCTCAATATTTTTTGATTTGCTTGCAGACGATGTTGATGCCATAAATTGATTCTAGGGTTTTGGAAAGCAATAGGATAACAAGTGTTCAGTAGCAAATGAACTTACTTGGAGTTGTCGAAGAATGTTGTTGGTTCGATCTACAATAGCTTTGAATCTTTCTAAAAAATCTTTAGCTCGAACTCTTCTCCATGAAATCTTCATTCTTTGAAATCACAATGTAACAATAAACTCTATTCCCGTGTATTTATAGACTTTTCAATATTCTCGCTCAAACTTTCATGCAATAAATGTGTGACCTAACTTTCAGTATGAAACAAATGTCAACTCGGTGATGTCTATGATTTTATCCACTCGGTTAACATAGGATTTCTTTGTTGGTTTGCATTGTTGTCTAGTTAACCTTGTATAGTGATTACCAACGAGTAACCAACTCCCGATCTTTCTTTTACCGATGATATAACATTGTTAGCTCATAACACATAAACCATAGTGCATCTTTATTCATGCAGATTTGGTATTTGTACATCATATATAAGGAACTGTATGTAAAATATGATCATTTTGAAGTGTCAGTTCCATACATACCTTTGTCACCTTAAGTGGAGGTATCAATGTCACCCAATCTAGTGGATGAGGTTTCATCGATAGTGTTACTTGACTCAGCATTCTCATTAGATGCCTTCTTTCACATAGTGTTTCTTAACTTCATGATATCTGCAATAGTATATGCACTCTCAAATATATGGTTTTCATCTGGTACTTGATCTCTGCAGTTTTTGCTTAAATGACCAACCTTATGATAGTGCATACAAGCCATCCCAGTGCTTGTCTAGCTTCTTGATTGTCCAATCCAACTCTTTCTATAACAATTTTCTATAATGTGCCCATACCGACCACATACAACATAGTTAGTCCATGTATTATAATCCCAAACATAAGAGTTATCTTGTCTCTTCGGTGGATATGGCCTGCGTTGTGGTTTCTCTTAGGTGTCCAAACTTGTTTCATTTTCACCTTACATTCACATGTAGTGTGTCCATGCTTGTTGCAGGTGTAGCATATTTTCTCCACAGTAGTATTGTTAGCAATATCATTCTATTTATCTCTACACTCATAAGTTGGATGTCCAAAATTTCCACAATAGTAATAGTATCCATTGAACTTAGGAGTGATAGGAAGTTTACCTTGTGCTTTGCTTCTACACACATTAGATGTATGTCCCAGTTTTCCATAGTGATAACATGCCAACACTTTAGGTTTTTGATTTTGACTGAGTTGACTTGTTCAACTTGTTGAGATGATTCTCCTTCACTAGTGTAGCCTATTCCAGCTCTACTCCCAAATCTTCTTTGATTGGTCAAAAAGTCATCAATCTTCTTAGAGCTGCCCTCAACAAGTTTCTTCATTTCATTTTGCTGCTATTGATTTTTCACTTCATTTCTCAGCTTCTCATTCTCTTCTTTGAGTCTTGCAACATCTTCTAGTCTTCTTGACAATTCTGCATTCACTTAGTTTACCTATTGATTCACAGTCATCATTTGATTAGTTACTTGGAAATGTCAGTCAGTGAGTCTTTGTATCTCACTCTCTTTAGCTTGAAGTCATTTAGTCATCTGTCTTTGGTCATCAATTGCTAGATTCCTTTCTTGCTCGGCTTGTCTTGCATTGTTCATTGTTTCTATCATTCTCACCATCTGAGATTCTTGACTGATTTGTAGTACTTTCACTTGATCAGTTAAATGTTGATTTTTTTAAGATAAATTAGTGATTATGTTTTCAGATCCATCGGAGATGCTTCCAGAACTAGATCCAATATGCTCGAACATTTTATCAATAGGTTCTTAATGGTAACCGATCTCATTTTGTAGAATAGCTAGGTTCTTCCTCTCAACCAATAATTTCTTCAGTCCTTCCTTAGCTTTTTTATACTATTCCACAAACATCTACATTTGTATCTTCTGATTCTTGATAGTCTTGTCAAGCTTATATCTCTCCATGACTTAGATCTTTTACCCTTCAGTGGTTAAACTATTCAACAAGAGAACTAGCTCTGATACCAATTGTTGGAATTAGGAGAGATAGGTACTAAGAGGGGAGGGGTGAATCAGTGCCTTCAAAAACTTCACTTGTAAACCTTTTTGATATATAATTGCAAACAGTGATAACTGACCAAAATAACTTGAATCTAATTGCATGAATCAATCATCCATTTAACTTATGTAAGTAGACAACATGAAATCAATATGAAAATCACATAACACAAATATTTTGGTAACATAAAAACCCTTGTTAGAAGGTAAAAACTATGGTGGGGATGACACCCACAAATTATTCACTACTGCAGATAGAAAAGGTTTGCCTATTAGGGCTACAAGTTTTGATCACTTCTGGTGATCTTACCCTATTAGGAGTAATATGTTAGATCAGCTAGATCTACCTAGTTATAGGATTTTAACAACACTAAAGAAGTGTGCACTCGGTTAAGAGATTTACATAAGACTGTTAAGTCTACTCAGTTAAGAGATTTATCCAAAACTCTATTACAATTGTTAGAAAGAAATAGGAAATTATCTGCTAGTTGACAACTCAATTCTCTGAAACAAATCTATAAGTGCTCATAAAATATCACCTTAACTGTGATGAATCTCTACTCTGAATCTACTTGGTAGCCTTCTCTGATTCTACTTAATCTGATAACCTATGTACTTTGGTCTTCTCTATTAACTGATTGACTTGAAGTTAGGCAATAGCTTCAAGTTCTCATTAATTCATATATCAGTTCACACCAAAAATGATGCGAACACACAAATATATAGTGTTCTATTTTTTCCACTTTAACAAAATTAGGTTACAATACAAAATCATAACCCTAAGATCTACGGTGTAAAATATCCTAGATCAACTATTACAATAAGATATACATTACATTTAATGAGTATCTTTTACAATAAATGTTCCTCGATCTTGGTAAACCATTTTACAATCTATTGTAACTGTTTGCATAGAAGAATGTGTCATTTCTAATTACTATGCCATTTTCTATGATCCTGAATAAACACTATGTAAACTGCTTGGTGTATACTATGATGCTTGGTCTTTACTATCTGTCAGTGTCGGTGTCTAATGGTGCTTGATAAAATGTATAGTGCTTGGTGTGTAAGCTTTACCAACTAGTCTGCCTTGCTTCTGGTTACCGACTAACTCAATGTAAGTGTCCAACTGATCTCTTTGATAGCCTTTGATACTATTAACAAAGAGGTGGTAGATTCCCTAGAGGAAGAGGTAGATCTTATGGTGAAAATAGTATATCTGATCAAGACAAAAAAAATTAGGATAAAGGCAAGACCAAGTGGAAAGGTGAAAGTCCTTCTAGAGGAAAAGGTAGTAACTACCGAGGTGGCTATAGTAGAGGTGGATTCTGAGGAACTTGTTACAATTGTGGAGGAGAAGGACACAGGTCATTTTATTGTACACATGAAAGCAAGAAGTTTGGTAGTAGTAGAAATTCCTTCGTGAAAGAAGACTCACCAAATGAACTAGAGAAGGAAAATAACTTGATGGTCAGAAGAGCATTATGGAGTGAAAGTAATAAGGGAGATCCGGTAAGGAAAAGTTTGTTCAAGACTTGATGTAGATGCTAATAAAGTGTGGAAGGTAATCATTGACAGTAGAAGCCTAGAGAATCTGGCATCTGAGGAAATGGTTGAAAATTTGTAGTTGGAAAGGTTGAAACACCCAAATCCCTATCATATTTAATGGATCAAGGGTGAGCATACACTATTGGTAAGTGAACAATGTTATGCAAATTTGAAAATTGGCAAGTACTATGATAAGGTGTTGTGTGATATCATGCCTATGGACTGTTGTCATATTTTGTTGGGTAGACCTTGGCAATATGATAGAAATGCTATATATGATAGGAGATTGCCTAAATATACTATTTGGGCATATGGGAGAAGGAAAATATTGTTACCTTTGATTAAAGAATTTGTTGGTAATGGTTGTACATCTATGAAAGTTTTTTTGATGGAAGGAAGAAATTTTTTTAAGGATTTGAAGAAGATGATGTATGTTTTGTTGTGATTCCTAACAAACCGAGTGGGAAGACAATGGATAGTGTCCCTAAAGAGGTTGATAAATTACTCATCGAGTATAGAGAGATCATTTTTGATAATGTACCTAATGTTTTACCACTGAATAGAAGCATAGATCATTGTATGGATCTGATTCATGGAGCTAGTTTACCGAATAAAACACCACATCAATTGACACCTACCAAGAATGAGGAACTTAATTGACAAATCCAATATTTGTTGCAGAAAGGTTTGATCTAAGAAAGTTTGAGTCCATGTGTAGTACCAACTATATTACCACCTAAGAAGAATGGAGAATAGAGAATGTGTATTGATTCTAGAGAAATCAACAAGATAACAATAAAATATCAATTTCCTATACCGAGAATGGATGCCATAATGGATAGTTTGAGTGGATAATAGTATTTTACCAAAATTGATTTGAAGAGTGAATATCATTAGATCAAAATTAGAGAAGGTAATGAATGGAATACTTCTTTCAAAACAAGAGAAAGTTTGTATGAGTGGCTGGTTGTCATTTGGTTTAACTAATGCATCGAGTACTTTTATGAGGTTGATCAATGAAGTTTTGAAGGAATTTTTGGGTAAATTTGTAATTGTATACCTAGATGACATTCTAATATTCAGTAAGACTAGAGAAGAACATTTTCTTCACATTAAATATGTATTACAGAGATTGAAAGATGAAAAGTTGTTGATTAATTTGAAAAAGTGTTCCTTCATGAAATAGGAGATTGTATATTTGGGATTTGTGATTTCAGATGATGGTTTGAAAATGGATCCTGAGAAGGTTGAAGCTATTTTGAATTGGCCTACACCTAAAAATTCTAGTGAGGTAAGATCATTTCATGATTTAGCAATTTTTTACCGAAAGTTCATCAGAAATTTTAGTGCAATTTGTAATGCTATGACTGAGACTATGAGAGAAGATAAAAGTGAATTCAAGTGGACACATGGAGATAATAAAAGTTTTGAGACTTTGAAGTAGAAGGTTGTTGAATTTCCTATGTTAGCTTTACCTAATTTCAATAAGGTATTTCAAGTTGAATGTGATGCAAGTGGTAGTGCAATAGGAGTTGTTTTGAGTCAAGAAGGTAACTTGTTGCTTAATTTAGTGAGAAATTGAATGATGCAAAAAGAAAATATTTTGTGTATAATCAAGAATTAGATACTATTGTTCAAGCCCTAAAGAAATGGATACATTATTTGATACCTAGGAAATTTGTGTTGTATATTGATCATAAGGCTTTACAGTATTTGGGTAGTCAGGATAAGTTGAATCAGAGACATATGAAATGGGTTGATTATTTGTAGAGTTATACATTTGTGATAAAACATAAGAGTGGAGTCACTAACTGAGTTGCTGATGCATTGAGTAGAAGAATATCTTTGATGACTGAAATGAGAATTTAAGTCCTTGGTTTTGATGACATGAAGGATTTGTATGAAACTGACCTTGATTTTTCTGAGCCATGGAGAAAGTACAGAGCACCTATTCAAGATCAACCAAGTACTAAATGGAAAAACTATTTCATTCAAGAAGGTATGTTGTTTAAAGGTATTAAATAGTGTATACTGAGAGGATCAATGAGAACTAATTTGATAAAGGAGAAACATAGTAGTGGTTTGGCTAGACATTTTGGCATCGGTAAAACACTAAATTTTATTAAGGAGAGATACTTTTGGCCATAATTGTATAAGGATGTTCATAAATTTGTGAGAAGTTGTGTAATTTGTCAAGTTGAAAAGAGAGTAAGTCAAAATATTGGATTGTATACACTGATTTCTATTCCTCAGAAACCTTGGAGCGATATCAGTATGGATTTTTTTCTTGTCTTACTTAGGACATCAAGAGGTAATGATTCTATATTTTTTTGTTGTGGATAGATTTTCTAAGATGGAACACTTCATACCCTATAGGAAAACATCAGATGAATTACATATAGTAGATCTTTTCTTTAAGGAGATTGTCAAATTGCATGGATTATCGTGGAGTATCATCTTTGACCAAGATAATAAGTTTTTTGGTTATTTCTAGAAGACTCTATGGAAAAATTTGGGTATTGAGTTGAAGTATCGCTCTAAAGTTTATCCACAAACTATTGGACAAACAAAGGTTGTAAATAGAAGTTTGGGTAATCTATGTTGGCACAAGAAGAATTTTGGCACAAGAGGAATTTTCATACAATAATTCAATGAATAGGAGTATTGGAAAAACACCTTCTAAGATTGTTAATGAAACAAAACCAAGAGGTATATCAGATTTGAAGAACATTGCTGGAGATGAGAAGAGAAGTGTTGAAGGAGAAGAATTTGCTAAGTTCATGAAGACATTGCATGAGAAAGTGAAACATAAGTTGGAACATAGTAATTAGAAATACAAGGATAGAGAAGATAGATAAAGAAGACATAAGAATTTTGGAGTTGGAGATGAAGTAATGGTTCATTTGAAGACAAGCACATTTCCTTTTGGAACCTATGGAAAATTAAAGATGAAGAAATTTGGTCCTTGCAAGATATTGCAGAAGTTAGACAATGGAAATGCTTATGAGATTGAGTTACCTGTTGACATGGATATATCACCTATATTCAACATTGAAGATTTGTATGAGTATCATGAATCTGATGAAGAAATGATAGTACTGAATGATTATCCTAAGAAGCAGATAGAAGAACCTGAGCAGATTTTGGAAAAAAGAGTTGGTAGAATCATAAGAGGAAAAGATTACATGGAATATCTGGTAAAGAGGAAGAAAAATCCAATTGAAGACAACTCATAGATTTCACAATCTAAGTTGGATTTAGCTCAGATTGTACCTACTACATGATTTAGAGAATCATTTCAAAACAAACCTAGGTGTCTGATGCAAGAGCATCTCAGGTTCTTGGCAATCCTATATCACCAAAACATATTAGAGTTGATATATGTGCTCGGTAGCTTCTTTTTGGCTCTGAGTGATATATTCTTGTTTCCACTGATAGAGCTCAATCATTTCTCAGTTCGGTTGTTCACCGAGTTGGTTCAGTTATTCACTGAGTTGGTTTATGTTGCTTGGTAATCTTGCTCACCTAGTGGTTTATTTTGGATATTTATTAAGGCTGACTTGTACATTTGATTTTTTGTCATAGAGTTAGGTTGGAAATCTAATATGGGAAAGTGAGATACTGAGAAGGGGGGTAAATTAGATATCCACTAATAATTCCAATTTGACATAAATTTAGCTTACATACCATAAACATGAATTTAAATACTGAAATAGATCTAACAATCCAATCACAACCATCAATTGAAACATATAACACAAAGATTTTGGTTACCCAGAAACCATTGAAAGTTAAAATTGGTGTGGGGATGACACCCACAAATCTTCACTATGGTAGTATTAAAGTTTTCCTATTAAGGGTACAAAGTTTGATCATTTCTGATGATTTACCCTATGAGGGGTTTGCCCTGTTTAGAGCTTGTAGACTTATACAATCTACCTTGATTAAAGGACTTAAAAATTATAACTAAGTAAGAACTCGGTTAAGAGATTTACATAGGCCTGTGAGGACCACTTTGTTAAAATATTTACCCTGATTCACCTGCTAAAATGTATCAGTACCTGATCCTTCAGTTTGCACTAAAATGCTGATAACAAATCTCCTCTTTCCAATACTTATTTGATCTCCTTAATCAAATATAGCTATGTTATGTCCTTCACTACTTTTTCTCGGTCACTCTAACTGGTCTCTACCTATATCAAAATACTTCTTTGTTCTACGTACATGAGATCTCCTTCATTACATCCATCCATCCATACATACATACATCATTTTAGGTTTAAGATCTCATCTTATATAAACATCTAATCAACCTCCTAGATCAAGATCAACAATCTAGATTCTCTACTTATGTTTATTAAGAATTTCATTTTTTTGATAGGTTACATGGATTACACAGGGATTAATGATTATAAATACAAGTCATAATCAACTCGTTGATTCCCTCAATAAACATTAAATCTTGCATAGAATTCGGCCAAAATTGTTTACCTAAGTGTTTGTGCCATTACAAAAACATATGTCAAAACTGGCTTGCTCAACATATGAACTCTTTGTCTCTCAGTATTTACTATTCTTCATATAATGGTGCTCGGCACTGACTCTTCTATACAACTTGGCATAAACTACATGGAGATTACTAAAGTAATTGGTGACCTCTGACTTTCTCGGCAATAACTACTATCCGGTAACTATACAAATTTATTCATGGGTTGGCCTTTATAAGATGGCTCTATCGCAGTGATGACTGACCAAAATTTCCTAGAAAATGACTAAGAGCTAGACACTAATGGACAAGAAAACTTAGGGATCAACAATCTCCCCCTTTGACATTAGTGGCAAAAACTCTTTGTCATGACTTTTACATTACAAAAGAGTACTTAGTAGTTTGAGTTTGAATACTCCCCCTAAGACTTTGACTTAGTCTTCAAAAGATTCTATATACATATGACTCTTTGACATACACTGAATATATACATTACAAAATGGTATGTCATACCTTTCTATATATTCCTTACTGTAGTTTCTCCTTGTGTTACTCATGTCATCCCCCTTTAAGTCATTTCATTCCCCCTTATTTTTATCACTTGAAGCTGTTGGGGTGTAGGGGTAAGAAAATACTTATCCAAAAATGGTTAATGGAGTTGCATTATCATTCCTAAGGCATTGTCCCATCCTGACCTTACAGACTCCAAAAATTGTATCTTTATTTATAGCTTGGTAGCTAAATCAACTAAACTCTTGGCAATAGAGAGATGAGGATCTCTTTGTGCTAACTCCTTTGCTGACACCAATTCTTTCTGCATAACCTCCAAATGAGGTGTTAACATAGTCTATATAGAAATTAGCTTGGCTCTTATCCACCCATCATTATCCATCAACTCGGCTAATCTCCCTTGTGCATGAAGTAACCTTGTGAAATGAATAGAGCTAGAGCTTAAATCCATGCTCAATGAATGAGCGATAGACTTCAAGTGTAGTTGCAGTTTATCAATCAATTCTTGATTGTCCTTGGTGAAAATTTCTACATTACATAGCTTCTTGTATAGAGAATGAACATTCTACACAACCTCTTCTAAATTAGTTACTAAGTCATAAATTTCTACCTGTTTTACTGCTATCTTGATGGAGACCTTTTCAAGTACCTTTGTCTCGAACTTTCTTTCAGACCACTGCATAAGTTTCTCATTTGCTTCACTGTCATCACTATTCACCTTCTTAAAAATTTAAACTAGTTTTTCCAAAATAGGTGAGGATACATTCACATCATCCATTTCAAAGGCTTCTATAAATATACCTTTGATTTCATGCAATACTTATTTATGTTGATGCTCTTGCCTTAACTCTTCTTGCTTTCTTTTCTTCTTCAAAAGATCTTGCAAAATTTACATCTATTCATATGTTAAGTTAGTAGTGTCCCACTTTGGAATCACTATAAATTCATCAGGTGTAACCTGTGTACTTGGAGATTTCTCCCTTTTCTTATGTGATTTCTTCTTAGGTGTATTTCCACTTGGTATTTGTATTAAAGATTTAATAGCTTCTTGTTCCTTGGGCTCTGGATTCTCCTCAGCTATTTCTTCCTTAGTCTTCTTCTTTTCCTCCATATGAGGACCTATCATTACTAATGCAGACTTATCTTCTTGATGTTTTAGGCTCTCCTCACCTTGTTCTTTCTTATCCTCCTAGGCAAGTGCATTCTCAATTATTATTGTGGGTTTGTCCTATTTCTTGGTACTTGTACCATGTAACACTCACTACTCAATTGTGATTGTGTGTGAACTTGAAGGTGCATTGTCTATAGTTAAAGTACCTTTAATCTATGTATAATCATGTACCTGTATAAGAATGGGATTGGTACTCAGTAGAGAGTGACCATAAGTTGCCTCAGCAAGAAGATGACTCTTTATCTCTTCCTTGGTCAATGCATTGGTGTTAACTGGTGTATCCTTAGGGATATCCTCTATTTTGATCACATCCTATGATCCACTTATCTCTACCTTATGTCTTTTCTCTTCCTTAATATTCTAAGGCTCATCAATGTCTTCCTTATCATCCAGTTCTACCTAGCTGGATGTAGCTTCACCCGGTTGTGAAATCTTATCAATCAATAACCCAAAAATGATTTTCCACAACCTTTTTCTCTACTCAAAAACTTCTTCAACCTTGAGTTTCAAAATGGAATAGTCCCAGAGCTTTGGTATAAACCTATTTCTATATTGCTCCATATATAAATTTATTTGTTGTGGTGATAGATCAGGCATGATTTGTGATAATGTACTTTCCCTTATCTACTTTTTTGTCATGATGGCATATTTTCCATTTTTGATCAATTATGTTATATAGTTCTTCAAGAATGAGATTCCCAATCTATAGAGGTGTCATCTTAAAAGTGCATAACATTTCTAACATTGCCTCTTCAACTTTTTCTTTGTCATCATTACTTGGTTTTTTAAATTTAATAAGCTTGAAACTTGCTAATCTAGCAATGCTTTTGATATTATGGAATATTTCGTCCACATTCATTGGATGTCTATGTGATTCCACCTTCACCTTTATATTGTCATCTATGTCTTTCTTTTCTTCTTCATCATCATCATTCTCCAAGACTAACTTCCTTCTCAGTTTCTTCTTGGGATGACTTAGCATAACCTTGGTTTGAACTTGGTTTCTTTTACCTGACCCTTCCACTTCTATTTTCTTTCCTAGTGTCTTTCTCTGGGGCTTGACAGGTGTAGAAGTAGAAGTTTCCCTGGTCCTTGGTCTAAGTTCTAGAGGACGAGTGGGCTTTTATTTCTACAATTTCCTTTTGCCAAGCTCGGAAACTGATACCTCCTTGCCCTTCTTTATAATTTTAGTTTCCTTCTCATCACTTCCTTCAGACTCACTAGATTTGTCTTCTCGCAGATCTTGTTTTATTTCAAGAGTTGCATTTTCCTCTTCACCTTCTCCTAGCATCTTCTCTAGGTTCTTATCTATTTTCTTTCTCTTTCTCTCAAGGGTTGCAGATTTTTACCCCATAGTTATTTTAGACTTAGCATCTTCATAAGTCCCATAATGTTTTTCCTTCCTATAAATATCCTCAGCTAGTAAATTAGTAATTATTGATGTTGTATCATCTATAACAACCTCATAAGGTAATGACCTAAGTGATGCTATCCTAGGCAAAACAACCTATACATAAGTATAGTTGGTATCCACTAGAAAGCATATGTCATTATAGTGCTTCTCTAATAGGGATACAAGGATTCTACTTCTCTTTATCATTTTCTTCTTGAATTCCACAAAGTAGTTATCCATAACATTATCAAAATTTTCACCTAACTGATGAATAAATTCATTGATTTTTTGGGTGACTGGTTAGTCCTTACTCCATACAACATCTCCAATTATAGGAAAACTATTCTAAACATAGAAGAATAAACAAATGATTAGGGAAAAAAACTTACACATTAATTCTTTGCCTTCCTGATTGAAGTTAGGTTCTCAGCAAGCTGGGTCAAGTACAGCTTGACAAGATCATAAGTATGATCTTTCTTTACCATCTCCCATGCGTGATCAATTGCAATGTAGGGAACACTATCTAACCTGCTTGACTGATAAATTTGTGAGCAATCACTCTCACTACAAAATCCATTTCCAGATCTATGATTGTGAAAATCACCATTCCTCTATTGTTCCATACTGCCTGAGTGTTTGTTTGAATTATCTCTTTACTTTGGCATCTCATTGTTTTCTTCCTGGTAAGAAAGGGATAAGTGGTGACCCAATGAATCATATCCTTGGTGATCTTGATAGGCCCATTTTACATCCACAATTTCATCTCATGAACTCTTATTAAAACAATCTTTATCTATTCAACCTTGAAATTTTGAGAGAATTCTAGGGCATGTACCAACCCTTTCTCAAAAATGTGTTGATCCTCTGCCTTCAACACTCTGTTAATACAAAACTTGGTGTATGCTTCCCTCAACTCATAGTCTCCTATTTCTCTGATTTTACACATGTAGCATGTGCGTACATCATGTATCATTAAGACCTTAGGTGGAATCGATGTTAGGGCACCCGTGAGATCTCCCTTCACCGCAGTTTCCAAAATGGATTAAAATTTAGGTGGCTTACATGTGTCACGCCTCACAAGTTGAACATTAAACACTTATTTTCTTTGCTTCCTATATATTGTAGATGAAATAGATGCCATTTCTCAAATCTAGGGTTCTAAGAATAGATTCAAATAGCCCAGTAGTACCTTTTTCTAACAGTCCTTCATAATGTTTTCCGATGGCACGTTGTAGAGATCTTCTCAAGTTTCACTTAACACAGATAGCTCTTGTTAATCACCTTAAAATATCTCTACAAATTCTCAAATCATTGGGTAAAATGAAAATGAAGAGTAATAATTTTCTTTATAGACTCCAAACAGTCAGATTAGGGCTTCATTAAATGATTTGTACATTTTATAGGTAAATATAGATGTCCCAGCCCTCACATGTCACCTCAGTTGCCATATACTTGGTCAATACTAACATTTCATTTCTACTTGGTAGATATCACATCTCAGCTATCACAGGAGCTCATCACACACTGACTAACTCGGTCACTATGGACTTAAATACTGATGTCCGACATCAATCATGCAATTTTAATCTTTTTTCAAATCTATCCTAATGCATCTCATTTCATGTAGATATGGACTTTAACATGTCAAATGTCAGGAACTGATGTAAAATATGACATTAGAAATTTTAGTTCCTCACATACCTTATTTTCTTAGTTTGAAGTAGTGTGATCACCTGATCCATTGGATTGGGTGACCTCAAGTTTACTAGCTCCACTATTGCTTGCTTCCTCTTTATTTCTCCATGTCTTATTGACTTGATTACTTATCTTCTCAATAGTTTCTTCATTTCTAATCTATTCATTACTTGGTGCTTGTGCTCTACAGTCTCTTTTTATGTGACCAATCTTGTGGCATTTGTCACATACCAAGCTTCCACTCATCCAACTCTTCGATTTACCTCTAAAATATATCTTCATACAATTTTCTCCAATATGGCCATATTCTCCATAATAATGATAACCATACCATGTATTGTAGTCCCAATTGATTGTGTTACCTTTCCTAGGCACTTTATTATGCTTATTAGATGTTCACTTAGTTTTTAATCTACATTCTTGTCCTCTATGACCATATTTCTAATAGTTAAAACAATGTCCTTGAAATATAGGTGCAGTAGGTGTCTTACTAACCTTTGACCTACATTCATATGCCTAATGTCCATGTTTCTTACAATTAAAAAAATTTCTATTGAACTTTGGTTTAGGATTGGACTTAGCATTCTTGCTTCTACAGATGTTTTTTGTGTGTCCTAGCTTTCCACAATGATGTCATGTAGGTTTGTTGTTCTTTGACTTCACATTCCTCTATTCTCCATTCTTTGATGATTCCCCTTCTTGAGTGGATGATAGGTGCTCATTGTGTCCAAGTCCAGAAGTATCACTGTATCTTCTTGGTGACCTCAACAGTTCTTTAAAGTATTTCACAACTTCATTTTGTTTGTTCATCCTTTCATTGAGTTCCTTTTCAAATCTCAATTCATTATTCAATTGACTATTCTCTGATCTTAGATTTGTGATTTCCATATCTTTCTTGCTCAACTCTTGATTGGAAAGTAACAATTGATTTACCATGTCTAATTGATTATTTGTTAGCCTTTTCATGTCACATGTCCTTTCATCAAGTCTTATAGACATTTTTCTTTTATCTTCTTCTGCCATTGTCTTGTTTTTCTTCAGCTTTCTTTTTCTGTTCAATTACTTCACACAGTCTTACTGATTGAATTTCCTATTCTCTCTACAGATTTCTAATATCTTCATTTAGTATGTTGTTTCTTTCTAATATATCTACTATAGCTTCATCACTTTCAGTAGAATTACCATTGCCAAATAGACCTTTAGTATCCTCTTCTTGATATTGTGTTTCATTTAGTTGGATTTCCAACTCTTTCCTTCTTCTTAAGGATTTCTTCAATTCTCCTTTGGCTACTTCAAGCTAGTGTAGTGCAAGTTGAATGTCAATCTTCTGATTCTCTATGATCTTTCCCAACTCATAAACCTCCATCTCCAAGACCTTAACTCTCAAGTGATTAGACTTCTTTTAAGAGTCCAAAGCTCTGATACCAATTATTTGAAATCTAATATGGAAAAGTGAGATACTAAGAGGGGGGGGTGAATCAAATATCCACTACTAATTCCACTTTGACAAAAATTCAACTTACATACCATAAACATGAATTTAAATACTGAAATAGATCTAACAATCCAATCTTAACCATCAATTGAAACATATAACACAAAGATTTTGGTTACTTAGAAACCCTTGAAAAGTAAAACTGGGGTGGGGATGACACCCACAAATCTTCACTATTGTAGTATTAAAGTTTTCCTGTTAGGACTACAAATTTTGATAATTTCTGATGATCTACCTATGAGGGGTCTGCCATGTTAAGAGTTTACAAACTTATAAAATCTACCTTGATTAAAGGACTTAAAACTTACAACTAAGTAAGCACTTGATTAAGAGATTTACATAGGCCTGTGAGGACCACTCTATTAAGAGATTTAACCTAATTCACCTGTTAAAATTTATTAGTACTTGATCCTTCAGTTTTCACTAAAATGTTGATAACAATTCTCCTCTTTCCAATACTTATCTAATCTCCTCAATCAAATATAGCTTTGTTATGTTCTTCACTTCTTTTGCTCAATCACTCTGACTAATCTCTGCCTATATCAAAATACTTCTCTATTCTATGTACATGAGATCTCCTTCATTACATCCATCCATACATGCATACATCATTTTAGGGTTAAGATCTCATCTTATATAAACATCTAATCAACCTCCTAGATCAAGATCAATGATCTACATTCTCTACTTATGCCACTTAAGCATTCCCTTTTTTGATAGGTTACATGGCTTACATAGGGACTAATGATTAGAAATACAAGGCATAATAAACTCCTTGATTCCCTAAAAAAACATTAAATCTTGCATAGAAGTCACCCAAAATGGTTTACCTAAGTGTTTGTGCCATTACAAACAGACATGTCAAAACTGGATTTCTCGGCATATGAAGTCTCTAATTCTTGATATTTACTATTTTTCATATAATGGTGCTCGACACTAACTCTTCTATACAACTCAACATAAAATTCTCCATGATTACTGAAGTACTCAGTAACCTCTGACTTTCTTGACAGTAACTACTACTCAGTAACTATATAAATTTATTCATTACTGAGCTTTTACAAGATGGCTCAGTCGCAGTGACGACCAACCAACATTGCCTAGAAAATGACTAAGTTCTAGACACTAATGGACAAAAAAACTTAGGGATCAACAAGTTAATGATGACATCGATCATTGGGAAGCTTTTGGACCTAAATCTAGTTGTCCCTTTCTCCAATGTTGGATCTAATGAGCTGACCTATTCGGTGGCCACTTATATAAATAGAATGGTATGTTATAGATCTTAGAAAGTTATTTTTGGATGATGAATCATTAGAAGATATAATTTAAAAGTGGTAGATCCTTACATGTATGAGGATGGTTGTAATTGATTTCTGATAGTTTTTGGTTGTAACCGGGAAGGCCTTACAACCTGACATGTATGGTTTTATCATGAATAATATGTGTTAGGAATAGTCCCAAGAGATAACTGAGAGGGGGGGGGTGAATCAGTTATCTACAAGTTTCAATTATTTATCCAATTAAGTATACTTAAAATTTAAGCATAAACACAATGAAAGAACAGTTGAATACAACACCAATATTTTGGTTACGGGGAAACCCAAATAAGTAAAAACCCTAGTGGGAATTGACACCCACTAATAAACTACACTAGTGTATAATGATCCTTGTTAGAAGATCTTACAACCCTATTAGGAGTTGATCTTTACAATTCAATAAGTACAGTGACTTGGTTAAAGGTTAGACCCTGTTAGGAGTCTTTTATGATTGACCCTATTAGGGGTGAGGATGCACTGTCCGAGAGCTCACTACTCAAAGGGGTGAAGGCTACAACCTTTTGAATAAAAAATACACACTATATCTAGATCTTGGTGAATTGTGAGGTAGAACTATTATCTTGATCAGTTCCAATGAATAACATATACTCTTTACTTGGTCACATAGACCTTCTACTGATGGCTCAACACTTTGCACTCTCTACTCTGCTCTTCTCTTTCAACTCTGAACCATATCTTAGCAATCACAAATGACTGCCTGTAAATATATTCTCTCTAAATAATATAATCAAGTCATCCTATTAGAACCACCTTGAAATCATATTAGAGAAACAATAATACTCTCCAATAACATTTCTGTTGGCTCTACTAAGCACACAACACAAACTGGGACATGTCCAAATTAATAACTGTAGACGCATGCTACACACTATTGGCTCTACCAAATTAAATAGTACTTTCTCCTCAAGATGAATTACATCATGCACTCTTAAAAAAAATTTCACAACTCTTCTCTAATCACTAATCCAAGCATGCATATAGAAATGACAGGCACAACTCCTGTACCAATATAATCTCTGTCGGGTCTTCTGGATAAATAGAGGAAACTGCAACTGCATAACTTCACTTCTACTACACATCACACTCTACGTCCATGAATGGAGAAACACTAACATGTCTCCATCACATATCCAATGATGCAAGGCTTTATGATAATTGTATGAATAATCACACACAGAACATTGTCTATAACTCTTTTTAGGAACAATGCTGATACAAGCTCCTATATAACTGTCTATATAAATAATTAACCTATGCATCCATGATATCATGCTGATAACATTTCCATGCTACATATACTCAAAGCTTATTGTATAAATATTCCATGCATTCTACTTACCATATGTTGCCATCAATGACAAACATATAGTCAGCATTGACTTGCTAGAAAATCTCCAACAATCTCCCCCTTTGGCATTGGTGGCAACATATGGAATGAAAAACACCACCAATCCAAATGACCAATTCTTTTATAACATTCTCTATTTCCTCATCAAAACTCCCCCAAGGATGAATCCTCCATCTGCTCCAATATTCTTCAATATTCTCCATTTCCTCAACTGAACTACTTCCATGACTGAATGCTACTCCCTCTTACTGCTATATATTACTCTTCCTTAATTCTGTATGTACTCCCCCTTTAATACTATTTTTCATGACTATATACTACTCTCCCTTTGAATTCAATGGCAAAGGGTGCCAAAAATTTAAGCTCTGGTACTACTCCTGATGTAGAGTAGTCAACCATCCATCAACTACTGAGGACTGATGTTCTTTCCACTTTTTCTAAGTAGAATCAGGGAAGGGAATTACTCCCACCTTCTCCCTGAGATACTCAAAAGTATCCTTTGGTAAGGGATTTATCAATATATTTTCTAGATGATCCTTTGTACTCACATAATCCAACTTGACTTCTTTCTCTGCCACTTTCTCTCTTAGGAAGTGATACTTAATCTCACTACTACATTTGGGGCCAAATTTCGACAGAATTTTTCGATGGGTAACTTTTTCTTATGAATTTGGTGTTTTTTTTTTTAATAGGCCTCAATAATGTCGGTATTCTGATGGGTGTTTAATTGACCATCAGAACTCTGATAGATTTAGGGTATACATTTAAAAAAAAATTGAAACAGCCTCATCATTTTTATTTTGATTGGATAGAGGGAGTGAGAGAAAAGGAGTGAAAGTTGAGCGTGGGAGAAGATATGTGATTTCTTCATCTTTCGAGCCTCTGGCATCATATTCAAATGCATTTCATTTTATTTGATCATGAATGCTCTTTGAAATGACCACATTCTACTGGTTTCATGTTGTAGCTAGTGCTTTATCTCTATTATTTGATGTTATTGGTGCTTATGCTCAAGGATATCGATTCACTATATTCAAATGTTTGGATTCCAATTTGTTGATATTACTGGCATATATGTTTAATGACACCATTGTAAATTTTTGTCATTGAAATGACCGCATTCTACTGGTGTCATGCCCTAGCCCATGCTTTAACATCATTATTTGATGTTATTGGTGCTTGTGCTCAAGGATGTCCATTTTTTTGAAATTTTGACTGTGGTTATCAAATGGACAGCCTGTGAGCTTCTAGCTAGGTGCCATTTGTATTGATAGCTTAGGGCATCAAATGTATTGTATCATTGATAGTTGATACTTTGTTAAAAGGAAATAGGAAAAAGAACAATTTTTATTTAGTTTCTCTATTTTGATCCCTAAGTGGCTTACAACCCTAGAGAAGTATATGCAGATTTACGGATGCAGTTGTAGGATACATAGCAGCTGATAATTCACAATAAATCCATCCATTCAATTTGAATAGCAATTAATACAAAGAACTAGGGTCCTCCAATGGCCCAATCATCTAGACCTTGACTGTCCCCTCAACCAGTGACCCTTCAAAATTGGGTTATCATGCAATCAGTGAGTGATCCTTCATTCTCCTAGTGAGCTTCTAGGTAGGTGCCATTTGTATATTTGATAGCTTAGGGCATCAAATGTATATTGTATCATTGATAGTTGAGACTTTGTTAAAAGGAAATAGGACAAAGAACGATTTTGATTTAGTCTCTGTATTTTGATCCCTAAGTGGCTTACAACCCTAGAGAAGTATATGGATATTTACGAATGAAGTTGCAAGATACATAGTGGCTGATAATTTACAATAAATCCATGGATCCAATTTGAATAGAAATTACTACAAAGAAATAGGGTCCTCCAATGGCGCAATCATCTTGACCTTGACTGTCCCCTCAACCAATGACCCTTCAAAATTGGGTTATCATGCAATCAGTGAGTGATCCTTCATTCTCCTGGTCTTCCCTACATCCAAACATATTGGAAATACACAATACAATGATAACAAGTCTTTCACAATCCCCCTTCCCTCAAGGAACACTATCAACCATCCCTTCCACATAGAATTTCACTATTTTATGAGTGGATTGTGTAGGAACAGTTAACATTAAACAAGGAGCAAACTCCTCAACACATCTTGGAAACCATTGAATTCAATAATAAATGAAACCTAACACCAACACTATTCCTTCCATAGTTGTAGGATACATAGTAGTCAATAATTCACAAGAAATCCATGCATCAAATTTTTATAAGGATATCCTACTAATCAATAGGAATTTTCTTGAGATGACCAATGATTGTGCATTTTGATGGCAGTGTGCTAGTTCAAAAGGATAATATAAATCTGAAACAATTTTTTCTGATTTTCTCAAACTATAAATGTGGTTAAAGTGAAAATATTATGTGGAAAACCCACAAACCAAGCTAGCAAATGATTGTACATCAAATTATTCCTATATTCATTCAAGTATTTCTATGCTTCAACTACCTAACCTTTGAGATTCATCTAGAGGAATGTGTAGCTTTAAGATAGAGTTACTTCTTGGGCCTTACAATAGGGTGGAATATGATCAAGATTTGTTTAGGCTGTATCTTTGTTAGTCCCATTGTTAGGTTCTTATAGTTCATGGTTTGAATCTATTATGGTTGTGTAAGGGATTTGTAGATGCTTTTTCTAACATAATTGTTGGACACCATGATTGGAACAACTGGTTGTTGGCTATTGTACACATGAATCATATCTATCAATGGTTCTTTGCGTTCAAGAATTCGTTGATCAATCTTTGAGATTTATTGTCCTGGCTTTAAAAGAGTGATAAAAGATATAGTGAGTGCTATCTTTTCCAAGTGTTTTGTGGGTACCATTATCTTCTAGGAGTAATTGCTGGAAGCAAATTATGTTCTCTACCTCTAGTAAATATTGTAGACACAACCATCTTCTTGGTGAAGGGTTTCTTCCATCCCCATGAGGCACTATTGCATGGTTTCCATTCCCTTGTAGTTTATTGAACCTAATTTAATAGAAGTGTGCACTATTTTGGGTTCCATAATTTATGGCCCCTACACTGTGGTTGTTAGCGTTAAGATAGGCCTACCTTTGCATATAATAAGAGGCCAACATGAAACACACATCCAGAGGTTAGGGGGTTGTTCCCTATCCATAATTTATTATTTAAGTGCTAAGTGATGATGGGTATATTGTGTAATTCATATGTAATGTCCCCTATCAGGACCTTACTTAATTTATCCTAAATTTATCACTTAGGTTTTGGATTGTTATGTCCATGATAGGTTTAGTCATTTTATCTCATTAGATTTAGTTATCTTTAACACTCATATCCAGCCTTATTACTATTTTAACTCCATGAAGGGAAGCATAAACATTATCCAAGGTGCCTAGAGACCAACTGCAATGGGCTCCTTCAAAGTTTATAGGTCCAAGCCCAAACTATTGGGACGTTGACCCCCACCTTATTTTGGGACAGATAGCCATTGCTTGGATTTAGACAAGCCCCTCCTTGGTAACACTTTAGTCTTCCTTCTTAGCTAAATAGTAATAGGTTCTATATATCTGTTCTTATTTTATTTTAATTAATATATATATTATCAATGTAGATGTTTACTCATTTATGAGCGCTATATATATAAATATATATAAATAATCTTGATTATCAATAACGATATATATTGATTGTCATTATGAGAATATATATATATATATATATATATATATATATATATATATATATATATATATATATATATATATTATAATAATGTCTGATATTCATTCCCTTATATCTCCCCCTTTAGTTGTGAGATTGTATAATATATATACATGAAGTTAAATCCTATGTGTTCTGGTTGTCTGACTTGTTGCCAGATGCTGAATATAGATTTATTAATCTGTTAGTATTTTCCTCTATAATGTTCTCTTCCCTACGTAGGGTAACAAATATATTTTATATTCTCTCTTCTTCAATGCCTGAATTAATGATGGAGAGTGCTTTCTTATATCTTATGCTTAGGATGAGTAGTCATGTAAAAGACATAACTCATGTCTCTTCGTAAATCGTATATCATTCCTTTATCAATACTAATCACTGTTATTAGTCCAAATTCTGCACCACTTTATGAAATCGTATTTGTCATTGCACTTATGTGGCACCTTTTCTGCCAACTTGTCCTTGCTGACTTTGTTTGACTTCAACAATATCATTTTTCTTTATCTTTCCATCCCACTCTAATATTAATTTAGAATAATTATTAATTTTTCTTAATTAATAATTATCTATGCATTATTAATATATTGCTGATATACGACTGATTAATATTTATTTTAATTATTAATTTTGATAATTATTCATTATATATTCATTGATTGATAATTATTTATTTCAATGTTCAATATATATATTATTATACAATTATCTATTTGTTAATAACATTGATTAATGTGATAAATATATTTATTTAATATAATTTTGATTATTTTTTAATTTATTATTGTTAATTTATTTATCAAATTCTTAATATAGACGGGGGATATCACATCATACCTAGTGTGTCTCTTTCTTTCTCTCCACATTTCACATTAGGAGTATATGTTATAAAATACTAATGAAATCAACTATAGGTCAAATCTAATCAAAATTGCAATATAAATATTAAAATAGATCTTGAAGAAATATGGGAACCATTTTTGACAGATATTGTACAAATGAATAGAATACTTCAAAGAGGAAATGCTTCAATGTGGAACAATTGAAGGACAATATTTTTCTTTTATATGCACATCTACAATATTTTTGATATATTTCTGAGATAACAAAACCATAGAAAGAATAGCATATAGAAGAAAGTAAAGAATAATGATCATACTTTGAGATATTGTGGAAAATTAAAGGAAAGAATGCTTTTCGGGGTTATCATGCAATCACTGAGTGATCCTTGATTCCCCTCTTCTAGTGACCCTTCAAAACTGGGTTATCATGCAATCAGTGAGTGATCCTTCATTCTCCCAGTCTGCCTTGCATCCAAACATATTGGAAATACACAATACAATGATAACAAGTCTTTCAAAATCCTCCTTTCCTCAAGGAACACTATCAACCATCCCTTCCACATAGCATTTCACTATTGTATGAGTGGATTATGTAGGAACAGTTAACATTAAACAAGGAGCAAACTCCTCAACACATCTTGGAAAACATTGAATTCAATAATAAATGAAACCTAACACCAACACTATTCCTTCCATTCACTTCTACCAAGAATAAAGCATTTAATCCATTCAACATTACATATAATCATTAGACAGTTACATTTCCTGACTATGTAGAGGAACAGTCATGACCAAAATGATCAAAACTACTTTCACCCTTGAACAAGCTATTCCAAACTTCAAGTAAAATGAGCAATATGCTATATCAAATCATTCATATTCATAGTAACCATTTGAAGGATCATTTTGTCAATGAACCCTCTGACTGTACACCTGTGGTAGAGAAAGGAAACCTCAAAATAGAGAAAGGAAACTTAGTAAAACTAGTCTATGCTGATGTTTGTGAGGGAATCTTAGTCACGACATCAAGTATCATCTCATCATGGTCTATTCACCATGTTTCAACACCCCATTCACTCTGATCTATTCAACTTACACCATTCTTCTTCTCCAAGACTCAAAGGCTTGAAATAGTATATGTGGTAAAAATTCATGAAATACTAAAGAAGACCTGCTATTTGTCAGACATATCTTCAATGTCCCCCACAAAAAACTAAGTAATAACTACTCTACCCTTAATTTGTTTAACAATGCACTATATTAGATAAAGTAGGTTCTATCACACATGGCACAAACTCTCTTCAAACTCACAATATGTATCATGCATTTTTTAGCTAACATTAGATAATTGAATTACATATGTAGGTACCCAGACTCCTTTCATGAGCATCCCACATAGTCTCATGGATCGACAGGTATAATTCAATACACCCTATAGAGATTAATGTATTTCACATTTTGCAAAATATCTCACATTACTTGCTATCTCTCTTATTTGATGGAGTGCAGGTAGTAGCAAATAGGTATTTGTCAGATGTGTCTTCCTCGAGCGAAGAAAGTGAGTCATTTAGTATGTCTGAATTAGGAAGATCAACTAGAGGTCAAAAGACTAGAAGGAAATTCAATAGACGCATGAAATTTTTCCTTGCTCAAGGGGGGTCATGTTCTTATGATGATGAGAGCAAAGGCGACATCGAGGTGCCCTTTAGGTACCAAATTCTACAGAAACAATGGGTCCCCAAGGAACTTCCTCAAATAAACACTGATTTTAGTGTTAAAGGCAAGATATATCGTATTCCACCATTGTCAATACATGGTTTGGGCTTATTTTCCATGGATGGCATAAAGGTCTCTTACAACAAAGTTGTTGAATTGATGGAGTATGTTGGACCTTGTTATGATTACAAAAGTTGGATGCGAATTGTTCAATATAAAAAAAGTATGCGTAGGTAGGCACTCTCGGCAAATTATATTCAACAAAAAGACAATGAGAAAAGTAAAAGAGTGGCTATATACATTGACAGAAGGCCAAAAGCATTTGGGAATATTGTAGGTTTTATAAATAGCACGCAACCTCTGTCAACTATTAAGCAACCCAATTGCATATTTGAGGCCCGTGAGGGAAATCATGTATTTGTATGTGCGATAAAATCAATAAGTGCAGAGGAAGAGTTGCTTATTGATTACAATTTGAATCACATAGATACAAACAATGTCACTATAATTAGGGTGCAGGTACATACTATGTACCATTAAATAATTGATTTTTTTTTCCAACCACATTTAGAGAGTCTCCTCACCATCCACCTCATCTCCATCATCATCTTCTAATGAAATTTATTAATGTAGTCCTTTCTAATTATTGGTTAACTTAAAATAATAACACAGGACTGCAATATGGAGCAACCACGTAGTGGGGACAATGATGTTCGTGCATGCACTTATTCCCAATAGGTAAACCTCTTTGTTATTAAACTACAAATTAGATAGAAGCAAAATGTTAAATAAAGTTTTTTATTATATTCTTTTCATCACTATTTCAGATTAATTCTAATAGTGTTAGTAATATTATTGTCACAGACAGGTGGTCAGCAGAGAAAGGGAAAGGAACCCGTAGTCCCTGAAGAGGAGTCCTTTGACAAGGACCTAGTTGTTGATTTCGATGCTTGTGATGAGCCAGCCTCTGCAATTAAAAAATGCATCCACAAAATTGGAAATAGATTGGCTGAATTGGCATCTATATTCCCTTCGACTCTTGAGTCAAAAAAGAGGGCAACTAAACTGATGCATCTATCTCAAAATTATTGAGTAAGTATTAATGTAATTTTTAATTATAAAAAAAGTTCAATAATAGTTTTTATGTTATAGTAGTCTTTTATGTCATTAAAAAATAAGCGGATGTGTTGCTTTTACAACTTTTTTTGTGTAGTTTTGATCCTTGCGGCCATGATGAGGGTACTACAGCTGGTTCAGGTAGATCACATGTTGGACTATATTTTTTTTACTCTCTAACAATATTCTCCATGCTAATCACTGGTTTTATTATGCTCTAACAATCTTATTCTTCAGCACATGTCAATGATCATTTACTATCACCACCTCATATGATGGCAGGCTTAGATGTATCGTGTCCTGCAATGTCGGCACACAAAGCATGGCCATAGATGCCATGGCACCACCTACTCATATAGGTATTCTATTTTCTCTATCATTATATATATGTTTATTTCCCTTGAAGTGTTCTTTCTTAGGGCCATTTCATAATGGATTCATTTTATGCAACAGGGGATGCAACACTTGATGGTGATTTTCCTAGATGTACTAGTATTGCTAGTACGGGAATAGTGAAGGATTGCATATTGCTTGTGTTCGAAGAAGGACTTCCCTTGAAAATAGAAAAACTTCCAGGTACTTTAAAGATTGGACCTTTCTTTTACTATACAATCATATGTTAATTACACCTTGCATTCAATATGAGAAGCTTTAATCTATTGTGTTCTTATTTTATACTATTATATCCTTCAACTAATGATCCCATGATTATTTTGTAGGGAATGATGTTTTTTTATAGTAAACTTAATGATGAGTGTTTGAAGATATTCAAGCCCACCATCTATACAGGGTGAAACATTATATCCGAACTAAAACCCCAATCCACTATTTTGATTTCATATCATTGCTAGGATAGTTATCATTATATCCATTTTTGAATATAACACTATTTTCTTTCTTAAAAGGTGGAAAACCCAAAATCAAAAGTTAAAGGATGATCTCGTAGAGAGTATGACAAACTTGTTTGGACCTCGTACATTTGAGAAGGGTAAGCTCCTTCAAAGAGTTGGGATATGTTTGAGGTATATTAGGGACCCATACAGGTGTACATTAACCAAAAACCCACATTACCAGTGCCCCCCTTGCATTCCTGATTTAGAGTGGAAATCTATTATTCTGGATGTGAATGAGAAAATTGAAGTAAAAAAAGGAAATACACCACCAAAGAACAGAAGAGGTATGTGATACTGTTAAGAATGTAATTGTGTACTAAATACTCTTCATATTTATTTGAACTAACATATTTCAATCTCTTCATAGATTGCCTGACACATCAAAGGCAACAAAGGAAAGATTACAAAAGCACGGGTAACACAAGCTAGGCTCTGGTGGTTATTCGAAACTTGCTACACGAGTTGTAATTGTTGGAAAAATACAATCTTTACATGGCTTTTAACACTGAAAATAATTCTTTGATCTTTAAATATTTATTTATAATTTGAAATCTTTTTTTGTTTTGATGAAATAATAAAATAAAATTTGATGATACCAAGCAAAAATGCAGGGCGCAGAGTTCAATATAAGTCTCATAGAAGAGGACAAGAAAATTGGCTTCCAACAAAGCTATAAATTCGTGGCAGAAAGAATAAGAAATGCACAAGGTTCTACTGATGGATCCATCGGGGTAAGTAAGCTAAATAGATGACATTTCAAATTTAATTATTTACCAATTAGTTTATTTGATGTTAAGTTCCAACATAAAGTGAGTGAATTTGTTTTAAGTAAGAAAACAATGATAACATGAATGCGTATGAAATTGAAATGCAGCCTGCCAATTCTTGTCGTACACAACCTATGGGTGTTGATGACAATGAGGATGTGCATCACATTAATACAAGTAAACATCTTAAATTGATTGGTGTAGTAATACAAATTTAATTGCAATTGGTGTTTGGATTAATGTAACAATTTGTATTGCAGCTATAGAGAGTGTAGAGGCTATTGTTAATGAGCATGTTGAGGTTGAGGCCGAGGCCAGACAAGCTGACCTCAATGTTGATGATGTGACTAGATCAAGTAAAGAGCTATATGATTATGGCTTGTAAAATACTGAAATACTTTAAAATGTTTAAAATGTTTTTAATTATAATAAAATGTTTTTAATTTAACCCTTTTATATGTTATTGCAGATGACCCCCCTTTGCATCAACAAAGAACTAGGCGTGCATTGAGATCTAATGAGAGGGTAGATGATCATTATGATGATATCGATGCTCATCTTAACAATTACATCTTAAAAACTAGAAATCAAAAGAAAAAAAAGAAATGATTGTCATCTATGCACTTTAATTGATAATGACTGATTTTTATATGCCAATGAATTTAATTATGTTCTAGTGAATGTTCATAAATTTTATAATGTGTTAATGAATGTTATCATGTGATAATTAATGAATGTCACATTTTATTAACATGTGAATGAATGTTAGATGTTAGATGAACTTTAGATGAATGTTAGATGAACTTTAGATGTTAGATGAATTTTATTAATGGATGAAATAATGAATGAATGTTAGTGTTAACGGGGAATTTAGAGTGATGTTAGGGGGGGAGGGGGGGGGGGGGTGGTGGGGCCAAATGAGCTTCCACCTTCATGTGGTTGGCCCTGTTTAGTACAAAATATAAAACTATTCTCCAAACAAAGTGAAGCTCAATAAGTTTGTTCCTTATATAGGGTCTCAAGTATAGCTTTTATCCCAGTCTCAACATTGCAAGGCTTCAAGTGGTATTCTGATATTGGTTTCTCCATCTCCCACTGAAATCTTATTCTGATATTGGTTTCTCCATCTCCCACTGAAATCTCATCTTTCTCCTAAGAACTCTCACTGAGCTATGATACATGGATGAGCAAAAGATGTCCCTTACAGGCTACACATATATAATATGGTAGATCTAGGGAGCAAATATACTACAACACAGAATGAGTCAACTTGAATCTATAGTTTATTCATTCACAATGAAAATTCAAATTACAAGCCATATTTTAGATTTAATATTCATATTTATCTTCATCATGATCATAGCCATCATGGTCAACATTTGGTTCAACTTCATTTGAACCACATTCCATGTCGGGTACCATTATATGGCATAGAGTGTGGTCCTACCCATGTTACCATAATAATGAGTTAGCCTATAAAATTATGAATAAAATACCTTGTGTATCATATTTATAATACTACAGGTGCACCTAGGATTGGCCCAGGCACCCAAGTTCCTACCAAAGGAACCCAAGTTGAACCCAAAGGAGAACAAAAGTAGAATTGAAACCCAGCCTCAAACAAAGAACTAGATAACTTGGCTTTTTTCTAATTCAAGTTTATTTCTAAATTCGTCTCCAATTCCAACTTGATTATTCCATATTTTGTTTTCCAATTTTCCTTCTTCCTCGCTCCAAATTCAAGGATCACCACCCATGACTTATGTTGTTATTTCCTTTTACTAATTGTGCTATTTCAAGGATCACCACCCATGACTTGGTTAAGATGATGAATGATGGAAATGCCTTTATTACCAAGGAATCACCACCCACCATTAATGAATATTAATGATCATTGTTTCCTAAGGGTAATCATTGTTTGTGTATTTTGATCACCCAAATCTTTGGCTATGATTTGCATGCTGTGAGGTTTGTCAGAAGTGGGGGTATGACATGCTAGTTGGATTATAACATATTGACACTTACACCATGAAAAAGACAAATAATTAAATAGAAAGAGAGGACCAACTGAACCATCTTGTGGTCAGTCTATATCACATTGAGAAACAACATCAAGACTCAAGAATCAAAACAATCAAAAGTTTTTTCAAGACCATGAATGATCAACAACATTCCATTAGAAAAAAAAACATTAATCTATATTATCATTAAGCCATAAAATATGTCTTTAAAGTTTAGAAGCATCACAAGAAGTTTCAAGAAACATAGTACTATCCAAGGACCAAAATGAATACCCTCCAAATGATTATGATTATGTTGATGTTGATGTCTATAATTTATGTCTAATGATTATGATGATGTTGATGTTGATGTTGATGTCTATAATTTATTTCACTTACTGATGCTTGCCTAGATTGAATTTTGAATTGCCAGGCTGGAGAACACTTTCAAAGTTTAGGGTCTGTTCTACATGATACTCTTAGTTACAGCTCAAATGCAACTCAACATATTTTTGATGCTGGGCAACCCATTGCAAAAACTCATCCACAAGTGAAATTTAATGTTGTGAATCTTGGCATTGTTAATGTTATTACTTTTCCTCACATTTCATATTTGTGAAAATGTTTCTTGGCACTATCTTATTCTTATTACAATGTTCTTTTTTGTGGGGTAGGAGGTCAATCTTCATTGTCTTCATTGTGGGGGACATTGAAGATTTCTCTGACAAATAGCAAGTCTTCTTTAGTATCTTATAATAACATGCTAAACTGATAAAGGTGTTATGGGTATTTAATCTACAATTACTAATAGACTAAGCATATTATTACTATGCTTAATGTTCCATTTAAATGCATTTAACACAAAAAACAAATTTACAAAATTGAACCAATGGCATGTTTACAACAAAGATGTGTTGAGGAGTTTGCTCCTTGTTTAATGTTAATTGTTCATACACAATCCACTCATACAATAGTGAAATTCTATGTGGAAGGGATGGTTGATAGTGTTCCTTGAGGGAAGGGGGATTGTGAAAGACTTGCTATCATTGTATTGTGTATTTCCAATATGTTTGGTTGCAGGGCAGACCAGGAGAATGAAGGATCACTCACCAATTGCATGATAACCCGGTTTTGAAGGGTCACTAGAAGAGGGGAATGAAGGATCACTCATTGATTGCATGATAACCCCACCAAGCATTCTTTCCTTTAATTTTCCACAATATCTCAAAGTATGATCATTATTCTATACTTTCTTCTATATGCTATTCTTTCTATGGTTTTGTTATCTCAGAAATATATCAAAAACATTGCAGATGTGCATATAAAAGTAAAATATTGTCCTTCAATTGTTCCACATTGAAGCATTTCCTCTTTGGAGATTTGTCTTCGTTTGTACAATATCTATCAAAAATGGTTCCCATATTTCTTCAAGATCTATTTTAATCTTTATATTGCAATTTTGATTAGATTTGACCTATAGTTGATTTCATTAGTATTTTATAACATATACTCCTAATGTGAAATGTGGAGAGAGACACACTAGGTATGAATTACATGATATACCCATCATCACTTAGCACTTAAATAATAAATTATGGACAGGGAACAACCCCCTAACCTCTGGATGTTTGTTTCATGTTGGCCTCTTATTATATGCAAAGGTAGGCCTCTCTTAATTAGGCTAACAACCACAGTGTAGGGGCCATAAATTATGGAACCCAAAATAGTGCACACTTGTATTAAATTAGGTTCAGTATACTACAAGGGAATGGAAACCATGCAATAGTGCCTCATGGGGATGGAAGAAACCCTTCACCAAGAAGATGGTTGTGTCTGCAATATTTACTAGAGGCAAAGAACATAATTTGGTTCCAGCAATTATCCCTAGAAGATAATGGCACCCTCAAAACACTTGGAAAAGATAGCACTCACTATATCTTTTATCACTCTTTTAAAGATGGGACAATAAATCTCAAAGATTGATCAATGAATTCTTGAACACAAAGAACCATTGACAGATATGCTTCATGTGTACAATAGCCAACAACCAGTTGTTCCAATCATGGTGTCCAATAATTATGTTAGAAAAAGCATCTACAAATCCCTTACACAACCATAATAGATTCAAACCATGAACTATAAGAACCTAACAATGGGACTAACAAAGATACAGCCTAAACAAATCTTGATCATATTCCACCCTATTGTAAGGCCCAAGAAGTAACTCTATCTTAAAGCTACACATTCCTCTAGATGAAGCTCAAAGGTCAGGTAGCTAAAGCATAGCAATACTTGAATGAATATAGGAATAATTTGATGTACAATCATTTGCTAGCTTGGTTTGTGGGTTTTCCACATAATATTTTCCCTTTAACCACATTTATAGTTTGAGAAAATCAGAAAAAATTGTTTCAGATTTATATTATCCTTTTGAACTATCACACTTCCATCAAAATGCATAATCATTGGTCATCTCAAGAAAATTCCTATTGATTAGTAGGATATCCTTATAAAAATTTGATGCATGTATTTCTTGTGAATTATCGATTGCTATGTATCCTACAACTATGGAAGGAATAGTGTTGGTGTTAGGTTTCATTTATTATTGAATTCAATGGTTTCCAAGATGTGTTGAGGATTTTTCTCCTTGTTTAATGTTAACTATTCCTGCACAATCCACTCATACAACAGTGAAGTTACAAAACTGAACCGATGGCATGTTTACAAAAAAGAAATAGAATGATAATAATATGCTAAAAATTCTATTATGTTTAATACATGCCAAAGAACCGCATTGTAAATTGCTATCACTGAAATGACCACATTCTACTGGTGTCGTGCCCTAGCCTATGCTTTAACTCCATTATTTGATGTTATTGGTTCTTGTGCTCAAGGGTATCCATTTTTTTGAAATGTTGACTGTGGTTATCAAATGGATAGCCTGTGAGCTTCTAGCTAGGCACCATTTGTATTGATAGCTTAGGGCATCAAATGTATTGTATCATTGATAGTTGATACTTTGTTAAAAGGCAATAGGACAAAGAATTATTTTTATTTAGTTTCTCTATTTTGATCCCTAAGTGGCTTACAACCCTAGAGAAGTATATGCAGATTTACAGATGTAGTTGCAGGATACATAGTAGCCAATAATTCACAACAAATCCATGCATCCCATTTGAATAGAAATTAATACAAAGAACTAGGGTACTCCAATGGCCCAATCATCCAGACCTTGACTGTCCCCTCAACCAGTGATCCTTCAAAACTAGGTTATCATGCAAAAAGTGAGTGATCCTTCATTCTCTTGGTGAGCTTCTAGGTAGGTTATTTGTATATTTGATAGCTTAGAGCATCAAATGTATATTGTATCATTGATAGTTGAGACTTTGTTAAAAGGAAATAGGACAAAGAACAATTTTGATTTAGTTTCTCTATTTTGATCTATAAGTGGCTTACAACCGTAGAGAAGTCTATGTAGATTTATGGATGTAGTTGCAGGATACATAGCAGCTGCTAGTTCACAAGAAATCCATGCATCTAATTTGAATAGCAATTAATATAAAGAAATAGGGTCCTCCAATGGCTCAATCATCGGGACCTTGACTGTCCCCTCAACCAGTGACCCTTCAAAACTAGATTATCATGCAATCGGTGAGTGATCCTATTAGAAATAAATGCAAAGTATTTTTTTAGTCATTCTATAGTAGTTGTTGTTGCATTCATGACTTGGATTGTCATTGATGTCAACACAGTGATATTCTGGATATCAGCAGGAAAGTAGGTACAGTTTTGTTTTGCACACATGTTGTATTGCAAATTGGATTTTGCATAGTTGATGGTATGTTCTTTGGTGTGTTATTAACCTATGGTTAACAATGCAAAAATAAATTCATTCATTTGTGAGAGTTATGAGCATTTTGGTGAAAGCAGTGTTTAGACAGTGTTTCTGTGAAGAGATTTTCAGAAATCGGAGGATATCTCTTAGCTGGGATGGAATCTGATTTTGCGTAGTTAAAGGGATGTTGGAGACTCATTAATTATGATTTGGTTCATAGTGTAAACTTTGAAAATATGTTTGGAGAAAGTTACAGTATCTGGAAGCTGACAGTTTTATGTGAAATTTTGTGTGTAGTGTGTAGAATTTATTATTTTGTAATTGAGGACCAACTCATTTGTAATTATTTGAGTTTGGTATATAAGAAGGAATCTTTTCCTTGTTTTAATGTGTACTATGAAGGTTGAGATGTGAATATATGCATGAAGTGAAGAAAAGAGCTAATTCAGTGATGAAGGAAGACTTGTGAGTACAGAGATCTGGAATTGTGATCTTGTGTACCAGAGAGTGTAGTTTTGGCACAGTGTGAAGGAGGTAATATATTTCATATTATTCTATTGAATAATTCTAAGATCTTTTGGACAGTGGGTTCAGAGATCTTGCCTTGAAGCTATTTGGGTAGTGGGTCCTTCTGTCTTCCATAAACTCTTAACCGGGTTAGAATCTTTTAACAGGGATTCAAAATCTCCTAATAGGGATTTATATGTACTGAATGTATTTCATAAGACTCCTAATAGGGTCCATCCTCTAAAAAGGAACTTTCATATTAGTGCATCATTTTGTGGGCATCATTCCCACTGGGGTTTACTCTTTTCAAGAGGTTCCCTAGTCAACATATCTTGTGTTATTGTGCAATTGTGTATGGTTATCTTTCTATGGTTGATTAGTACATTAATTATATTGTTTAAAGAAATTGTATGGTTAAATTATTAGATAACTGATTCACCCCCCCCCCCCCCCCCCCCCTCTCAGTTATCTTGAGGATCTTTACTTTCTAACAATTGGTATCAGAGCAGCAAGTCCTTGAAAGAAAAGTTTAACAACTTAAGGAGATCCATGGCGAATTTCAGAAAAGAAAGCCCTTAGTTTGATGGAGTAAATTTTGACAGCTGGAAAGAAAAGATGAAGACTCATCTATTGTGTTTAGGACCAAGTTATTGGTTGATTACAAAGAATGAGAAGACTATCATTGAAGAAGACAATCTAGAGGCAGGAACTAAAGATGAACTAGATCTATTCATGTGTAACATACTTGCAAGAGAAGCACTTTTGTTAGCACTACCGGAGAATGAATATAGTCAGGTAAGATGTTTGAAAACATCTCATGCAATTTGGAAAGCTTTACATTCTACTTTTGAAGGTGATGAACATGCAAAGAAGGCTAGATTACATAATTAGATTTGTGCATTTGAAGATATCAGAATGATGGAAGATGAATCTATTAGAAGCTATATTGGTAGGATGTTTAAGATTGTAACAGGAATAAAGTCTTGTGGAGGTGATAAGATAGAGAATGAAGTGATATCAAAAATTCTGAGAACTTTGACACCAGTATTCAAGCAGACAACATAGATGATTGAACAAGTGATACCTTGTACACCAAACTTTTCAAGAGAGACTCTTCTTGGAAGATTAGAAACAACAGAGATGAACTTGAGATTATTAGGAGAGCTACCTAGAATGGAAACAACATTCAGTGCTCTTAACATTAGACCTACAAGAAGTACTAGTGTGAATGGAGATTATGCCAGCAGTAGCAGATCTAAATCTGAGGAAGATAAGAAGATTGAAGAAGGTATTGCATTACTTGTAAAAAGAGAACCAAATGGTAAGAAAATCTTTAAATGTTGGACTTGTCAAGAATATGGTCATTTTGCATCTAAATGTCCTAAAAGAGTTAAGAAGTATAGAAGCAACTTTAAACCTAGGAGATCTAAAGAATGTTATTATGCAAATGATGAAGATCTTGAAGTAGAAATTGAAAGACATTTAAGTGACAGTGATAATGATAACTTTGAGGAAATAGGATTTGTAGCAATTAAAGAAGAAAGTTTTGAATCTGATAAAAGGGAAAAAATAGCATTAGTTTCTCAAGTTGAAAAGAAATCTGATTGGATTATAGACAGTGGTTGTTCACATCATATGACTGGAGATAAAAGAAAGTTTTTTAAGTTAGATATTTATGATGGAGGAATTGTTAGGGTTGGTAATAATGCACCTTGTTTGATTAAGGGTATAGGATCTATTACTCTTGATGGAAAGACTAACACTGATGATGTTTACTTTGTTGATGGATTGAGACATAATCTACTAAGTCTTGGACAATTGGCTGATAAGGGTTATCAAGTTTGGTTTGCTGAGAAAACTTGTGTGATAAAAGATAAAGATGGAAATCTGATTGGAAAAGGATCCAGAACCAGAGGTAATGTATTTCAGTTGAATCCTACTAAGATGACATGTTTGATAACTAGGATTGATGACAGTTGGTTATGGCATAAAAGGTTTTGTCATATTGTAGACTATGATTTTGAACCTGTTACCTATTTTGAAAGGCTGAAACATTCAAACATTAGACTAATCTAACATGTTCATGAACTAAAAAATAGCATAAGACATGAAAACAAAACCAAAGCCACCTCAAGATTGTTGCTAAAAAAATAAGTGCTATAGAGCAAATGTTTGATTCGCTTCAATTAGAGGGATGTGGGTGTGCTCTCTAAGCACTTGGAGCATATTCTAATGCATACTAAGATTGATTTTAGACCAAATATAGGTGTGATATGATGCTATATGCTATGCTAAACAATGAAAGAAACTATATTAATCCATTATTGCTAAGCTATGATGTTCTTTAAGAAAGCTTGAAGATGATAAAAAGAAACTAACAATTAGTATTGCTTATGCTAAGTCTAGAGCTAAATGGACATGATAACAATGCATAAAATGAAAGGTGAATGGATATTTTGCTCTTGAAAATGAGGACTATTTATAGACTTTTGGGAGGATGAATGAGTGGCTAGGATCAAAATCCTTAAGAGAGGCCAAGATTCATTGAAAGGGGAGCACATGGATTGTGCTAGTTCAAGGCCACCTCCTTGTGACAAGTGTCACAAGGGCATTGGGTTGAAAGATGGGAGGAATGTGCACAATTTGGGAAATGTGCCTAAGGTCAAAGGGTGTAAGAAAGGGGTGAGGGGCTTCTTAAATGCATCATAAATGCATGTAAGAGGGATAAGGAGGCTTTAAATGCATCATAAATGCATGTAAGAGAAGCCTCTAGAAGTTTGTTGACTTTGGTTAAAGTTTAGGAGTTGGCTAATCTTGGTTAGGGAATGTGACAAGGTTAGGGAGGTGATTAAGATTAGGATTAGGATTAGGACTTTCTAGAAGAGTCTAGCACTTCCTTAGGATAAATAAGGATTTTTAGGAAATAGATAAAGATTTATTTATTTCCATGGGTTTAGGTTTGAGAAAATTTATTAAAATAAATTTAATAAACATAAGGATTAAATATTTAATCTTAATTAAATATTTTGAGTTGGGGTTAGGGTTAGAAAATGATGGGATTAGCCTTTAATCGTAATTAAAGAGGGTTTTAGAAGATTTTGGAAGAGGTTAGTGGTTTTAGGAAAAAATGCCAACTTTTGGTCAAAAAATAAATTAATTATTTTTTGGGGGATTTTTGGTCAATTTATTAATTAAAATAATTAATAAATAGGGGATTAATGTTTAAATAAGATTTAAACATTTTTGGGAGGGATTTCTTAATTAAATATTTTTAATTAAGAAAAAAGGATTTAATGACATAAAAATAAATTAATTAATAAATGATGATGTCATCAGGGATTTTTCAGAAAATAAAAATACTTTATTTTCTAAAGGATTTTTAGGTGTCTACATTTTGCCCCTCTTTGATGCGATGCCGCAAGTGGCATGGCTTCAAAGACAAGAAAATAAGATGCCCAAGGCTAGAATTTAGAGGAATAAGGGATTGTGCCCCCTCGAGAAAATAACGCAAGGCGTAAACATTGTGGAATTTTCTCGAAAGGAAACAAAGAAGGAACGACTGAGCAAGCAGGGGAGATAAATTACCAAGCTTCCAAGAGCAAAGATGGGTGAATGCAAGATGAGAGGGAATGCAAAATGCAGGATGCAACTACATGAGGATGCAAGAGTAATCTATATGATGCAGGATGCAGGGGAGATGGGGAAGCTCCAAGTGCAAATGTGGAGAGCACAACCTAGTTTAATATAGCAATGCTAGAGACCTGCCAAGGATACTGGGATCACGAGGCCTTGTCACCAGTGTTGCATAGGAATGACACTAAAAAGACACGCAGGGTTGCCCCAGCATCACGCATGAACCCAAGAGGAAGCATGGTGGAAATGATGCTGAAGAAACCACAAACACACAACTGACTCACAGGCAGAAGTAAAAGATCAAAAGACCTTGCCCCAGATTATCCTCATTCGCAGCGCACCATGATATAAAGGATCGTGGTGACTTTGAGTAGAGAACAACGAGAAGCTGTAAAAGATTAACAAGACCCAAAGGACAAAATCCAAGGTCAAAATGAAAACTCCAAAAGACAACCTTTGCCAAGGAGAGAGATTTGATTTGATTGATGGCAGGAAGATTAGATCAGACAGGAGGAAGGATACATCCTCAAGGACCTGCTGATTGATGAGAGAATGAGTGGTGTTGTTCGCTGGCAAATGATGAAGTCAAAGAATAATCACGGTGATCAAGAATAGTCGACAATTGAGGTTGTTGAAGTACAAGGCTGGGTAGGACAAAGTGTGCTGATCAAAATGCTGCTGTAGGACTGACAAGGACTGATGTACAACGGACAGGAAAAGATATAAAATGGATATGTACAAAAGCTCAGGATTGGGGATAGGAAGATCTCGCTATACAGGATAGAGTACAAGATATATGCAAGATATGGTACAAGATATGTGCAAGAGGGATTGTGGTGTTGCTGAAGGTTGATGGAAAAAGGAATGCTGGGGGATGGTGGATGGGGATGGAAATGGGAGAAAAAGGACTGAGATGGTGGGATGGGGGATGGGAGTTTGATAGATAATGACTCGGTCCACTATGTATGGTGCCTGAGTGCCAGGTTTTCACCAACATACTTGTCCAAGGCGCCTGAATTGCCAAGTTTTCACCATTGGACGATTTTTTTCTTTTCTTTTTTCCTTTTTTGCTTTTTCTTTTTGCTTTTTTTGATTTTTTGACTTTTTGCTGCTTTTTCCAATTTTTATGGATTTTTTGAATATGTAGGATTTGGTTCAGGCATAGAACCTCTTCAGATGTATGATGTTGATTGGATCATTCAAAGGCTCTCCTTCTGGTGTAGATAGCTGATAAGCTCCGGAGCCGAAGCATGAGGTGACCACATAGGGGCCCAACCAAGTAGGCTCAAACTTGCCTTTCTTTTCACAATTTGCTTGGACCTTTTGATTTTCTTTGAGAACCATGTCACCGACTTGGAACTGTCTAGGATGGACCTTCTTGTTATAACTCCTTTTGAGTCGATTCTGGTATGCAACCAGGTGATCGTAGGCTTGCTATCTCTTTTCATCTAGTAGATCTAGCTGTGTGAGCCGGGCCACACGATAGTCTTCATTAGTTGTATAGTTCTTCATGGAGACTCGCAATGATGGGAGCTCGACCTCGATCGGCAGAACGACTTCTGCACCATATACAAGGGAATATGGGGTGGTGCCTGTGGGAGTGCGATAGGAAGTGCGGTAGGCCCAAAGGGCAGGATTGATTTGGAGGTGCCAGTCACAACCAGAATCATTGACAACCTTCTTGAGGATTTTCAAAAGAGTTTTGTTGGTTGCTTCAGCTTGGCCATTTCCTTGAGGGAAATATGGACTGGAGAAATGGTGATGGATGTGGAGTCTGGCACACAGATCATCCACATGCTAGTTTTCAAAAGGTGTGCCATGGTCTGTGAAAATGGTAGATGGTATGCCGAAGTGGCAGATGATGTGGTAAAGGATGAACTTGGATATTTGGATGCCAGTAGTTAGGGTGAGCGGAATCACTTCAACCCATTTGGTAAAGTACTCTGTGGCTGTTATGATATACTTGTGTCCATCTGAAGAGAGGGGGGTGATCAAGCCAACGAGGTCGAGGCCCCAACATGAAAAAGGCCATGGTGGTGCAATAGGCTGTAGATCCTGTACTGGTGCATGTATCAAATTGGCATGCTATTGACATGGGAGACATTTCTTGACAAATTCACATGCATCATGTTCCATTGTTGGCCAATAATATCCAACTCTAAGTAGCTACCTTGCTAGAACCATGCCACTCGTGTGGGCACCGCAAATTCCAGCGTGAACTTCTTGTAAGGCCAGGACGGCCTCATTTAAATCTAAACATCTAGATAGGACATTGTGATACCCGCGAGGATATAGGGTGTTGGCTACAAGAGTGTAGCGGGAAGCTCTGTGAATAAGGTTTTGGCGTTGGTTATTGGTGAGATGGGGAGATATGATACCATTCTTTAGATATGCGTGGATGTCGTGGTACCATGGGGACTAAGGACCAACCAAGACACACACCATTTCTGCCTCAGCGTTCTCATAAGCTGGCATATGTAGCTGCTCGACTAGGAATTCATACTGTGATGCATCGCGTGGGATTTCTAACAAGGATCCAATGGTTGCCATTGCATCTGCTGCTTTGTTCTGAAGTCTTGGGATCTGTGTGAACTGTAGATGTAGGAAATGCTCTTTCAGTTTGTTCACCAGCTCTTTGTAAGGTAGCAACTTGTCATCCTTTGTCTGATATTCATCTAGGACTTGTTTGATAATCAGCTGTGAATCTCCAAACACTTGTAAGTCTATGATATTCCACTGAATGGCTATTCTGAGACCTGAGATGAGTGCCTCATATTTTGCAATGTTGTTGGTACATGGGAATCCCAATTTGAATGATTTTGGGATGTAGTCACCTTGAGGTGTGACGAATAGGATTCCTGCCCCTGATCCATGTGATGTGTAGGAGCCATCAAAGTATAGTTTCCACATGGGTTGTTCTTCGATCACACATAAGTGTTCATCAGGGAATTCCATGATTAGTGGATAGGCATCCACCAGTGGTGCTTCTGCTAGCTGATCGACAATGACTTGCCCTTTGATTACTTTGCGATCAATATACTGGATGTCAAACTCATTGAGTATCATGACCCATTTTGCCATACGGCCTGTGAGAGTTGTCTTTGATAGTAGATATTTGAGGGGGTCCACCTTTGAAATGAGCTTGATTGTGTGACTGAGCATGTAATGTCTAAGCTTTTGAGTGGTAAAGGCCACTGCAAGGCATGCTTTTTCCATAGGTGAATAATTAAGCTCATATTCGACAAGAGTGCGACTGATGTAATAGATGGCTCTCTCCTTATTGTCATCATCATGCTGAGCTAAGAGTGCCCCCAGTGCTGTAGTGGTTGCCGAGATGTAGAGTATGAGATGGCATCCTGGAATTGGTGGTACTAGGATTGGAGAATTGGCAAGATACTCCTTGAGCTTATCAAAGCTTCTTTGACATATGGGATCCCATTTGAAGCTTGTGTCTTTGCATAGGAGATGCGTAAAAGGTTGGCACTTGTCTGCTAACTGAGAAATGAACCGACACACTGATTGAAGCTTTCCTTGTAGGCTTCTGAGCTGTTTGAGTGTTCTTGGTGGAGGCATCTCTGTTATTGCTTTGACCTTCTTGGGGTCTATCTCTATGCCTCGTCATGATACTATGAAACCTAGGAGCTTTCCAGATGTAACACCAAAGACACATTTCTTTGGATTAAGCTTTAAGCCATAATGATTCAGATGATCAAACACACGCTCTAAGATGTTGAGGTGTTCATCCCTTGTTTTGGATTTTGCAAGGATATCATCCACATAGTCTTCAAGGATCTTGTGGATCATGTCATGGAAGATCGCTGTCATTGCTTGCTGATATGTTGCTCTTGCATTCTTTAGCCCAAAGGGCATCATATTGTAGTAGAAGGTACCCCATGGGGTTGTGAATGCTATTTTATGTTGATCTACTTCTGCTATATGAATCTGGTTGTAGCCGGAAAAGCCATCCATGAGTGATAGCATTTCGTGACCCGCTGTGAGGTCTACAAGCATGTCTATGTTTGGCAATGGGAAATCATCCTTAGGGCATGCCTTGTTCAAGTCCCTAAAATTAGTACAGATTCTGATGTCACCAGAAGGCTTTGTGACTAGCACCATGTTAGAAATCCATTCTGAGTAGTCGATTGCTCTGATGATTTTTGCTTGAAGGAGCTTCTCAAGCTCTGCTTTAACTAGTAATGCTACCTTTGGATGCATTTTCTTTAGCTTCTACTTCACTGGCTTGACGTTTGGATCTACTGATAGATGATGAACAACAAGTTTTGGATCAAGCCCAGGCATGTGGGCATATGACCATGCAAAGTTGATAACTGATTCCTTGAGCAAGGTGCTGAGAGCCATTTCTTCTCCTTCTGTTAGGTTGACTGCAATGTAGGTGATCCTTGGACATTGTTCTATTCCCAAGTTGATTGGCTTGGTTTCCTCTATGATGATCGGTGACTGCTCTGGTCTATAATCTTGGATAGGGGGAAGAGGCAAGGCTTCATCTTCTAGCGCCTGAATTGCCAGGTTTTCGCTAGAAGATACGCCCTTTATTTTAACTATTTTGGAATCAGAATGTGCCCCAGAAGGGTTTTCACATAAAGAATCATGATGTTCTTTTGCTTTATCATTTTTGCAACTAAAGCTTGCCTCTTCCCCAAAATATCCTTTTGGGTGAAGCGTGTAAACAGATGTCGATGTTGGATCCTGGTTGACTGCTGGATTTGATGCCCCCATGAATTCTAGGAGTGGTTGTGCGCTTTGGAACTCGTCGATGTGTGTGATGCTTGGTTGGTCCCAAGTTATGAGTTCAGGGTGTGTGAGGGGAAGGTCTATGAGGTTGATGGATAGTTGTTGGAGGACAGAAGTCCCAGGAGGGTGTCGTTGGCAAAGATATCATCGTAGGATGGGATGTCTTTCTCTTCGGGGATGTCTTCGATTTCCACGAGGTCATCCTGGCTATTCGAGAAGTTAACGCTAGTCATGTTGGTGCCCTTAGTTGCGGTATTGGGCTCTTGTTCAGGCGGGCGAGGGATATTAAAGCCAAGTCCTCGATGTTCAATATTTTGTGATGGTGTGATAGGAAACAGATTTCCATCTTCTTGTGGTCCTAGACCACCGCCCTGATAGTTATATTGTTCTGTGACATTCTTGTATGGGATTGGATATTTCTCTTTGAAGTACTCAAGAAGTTGCATGTCACGGGATGGGGGATCTTTATACAACCATCTGTTGATATCCAGCTCCATCTCTTTGCTGTTTATGTTGCCATGGGATTCAAAAGTCATAGATCTGATTTTCTTGATTTCATGATGCTCTTCAATAGGCTTGCTTTGGTGATCTGGGTGCCCTTGAGTATGTGGATCAAGCGGAAGGGCCCCTACGGCAAATGCATCATGTAGGCTATATTCACCACAACCCTGGTTATTGATCTTGACGGAAGAGAGGGTGGAGGTGAGAATGGTTTCTGGATCGCAATGGGATCGGGATGAGCTGGCAATAGAAGTACCAATGTCAGTTCCAGGACAATGAGTGGAGTGAGGGAATGATGCTTCCATCGCACGACAGTATGCGAAGGGTTGGGGGTCAGCATGGATGGTAACCTCAGTGCCTTGATGCAGAAATTTGATGCACTGATGGTAAGTAGATGGTACAGCCTTAATGGAATGAATCCACGGTTGGCCTAGGAGGATATTAAATGGTAGGTCAAGATCAACAACATGGCAGATAGTATCTTGTGTTGCTGGGCCCAGCTGAATGGGCAAAGTAATGGTACCTTCTGAGGTACACTCCAAGTTATCATAAGCTTTGATAGTGATCACTTCATGTGCTATATCGGTCTGGGTGAACCTAATCTGCTGAATGAATTTTAAAGTACATAAGTTTAGAGCTGAGCCATTATCTATTAAGACCCATTTGATGGCAAAGTCTCTGACCATGATGGCAATGCGGAGAGGAAGAGTATGGTCAGGAGTGACATCTGGTATATCAGATTCTTTGAAGGATAAGGTACATGCTGCTGATAGGTGTCCCACAAGAATTTCAAACTGAGTTGTGTTAATGTCCGTGGGGACATGGCCTTCTTTTAGAGCTTTTTCCAGGATCTCCTGATGGATGGGTGATGTGTGGAGCAAATCCAAGATAGATATTTGGGCTGGCATGTTCCCAAGATGCTCTATGATATTGTATTGTGCACTTGGTGCATTATGCTGTGTTGCACATGCATTTGATGCTGGCCTGGTGTTAGACTGTGCTGTGGATGCAGTAGATGTTGGCCTTGGAGGAGCAGCTGATCTCAGAGGAGCACCGGCAACAGTTATCCTACTACTGCAGGTAGTTGCAGCACATTGTTGATCCGGCCCTCTGACGTGGATGGTATTGATGGTGGGCTCATCTTGGATGGGCTCAACTTGAGTTATGCATCTGACATACTTGTCATAGTTGATGTAGGCCGCTGTGTGATCTTCTTGCTTGCCTTTGCCATGATTTTGGGGTTGATTGGCGTTGGCTTGATTCTTCCCGGTATTGTGTTGAGGGAACACATCTTGATATATTTGTAAATTGGCATTTGGTGAGGCTTGAGCAGGTGTATCTACTTGAATCTCTTTTTGATCAATGAGATCTTGGATATAGTTCTTGAGTCTCATACACTTCAGGGTAGTGTGTCCTTTCACACGATGGTAATCACAGTATTCATGTTATTTATACCAATCAGACTTTGGTGTGTTGTCATCCTTCTGTGGGATGGGTGGATATGTGATCATATTTGCCTTGGCTAGCCGATAAAAGATCTGATCCAGAGGCTCACCCAAAGGTGTGAAAGTCCTCTTTGGATTATTCTGATTGTTGGGCTTGTTCTGCCTTGGGGCAATGTTAACTACGTTAATAGGATTGCCTTGACGTGCTAGCTGTTGCTGTTGGTATTGCTGCCGATACTGTTGCACAGGTGGTTGATGAGCTTGAGGAGGCTGCTGATAAATAGGTGCTTGATATGCGAGAGCTAGTGGTTGCTGATAGATGGGCGCTTGTGGCGGTTGGTATGTTTGAGTTGGTGTAGGACTAGCCACAATGAATTGTACATTCTTAGTGTCAGTGGCTCCATCTGTAACAACATTCTTGTTACGATTCCAGTAATGGGATTTATCATTATTGGGTTTGTTCTTGGAATCATCCTTGAAGTGACGAATAGTGCCTTCGTCTAGGAGAGCTTTCTCGATGCCTATGCCTTTTCTCTTGATGTCTTGGTATGTCTGGAGACAGTTCATTCGCATGTGATGGGATAGCTTTGGATGCAGGTTATCAATGAAGATCTTTGTTAGATGCTTTTCTGGTGGCTGATATGATAACCTGGTTGTAAGATTCTGCCATCTTTGCAAGTATTCCGCAAGGCTTTCTCCATCTTTCTGCTTTGAGTTACATAGGTCTAGCAAGGATAACTCATTCTCCACATTATGGGCATAGTGTGTGATGAACTTCTCAGAGAGTTCAGCAAAGGTTTTTATTGTCCCATGTGGTATTTTGTAAAACCACTCAACAACAGTTCCTCCCAAGCTTTTGGAAAACAGGCGCAGGAGATAGTTATCACTGTAAGCTACTTCTTGGCACGCCATGTAGAACTCTTTGATATGGTTTACTGGATCTCGTTTCCCCGGATACTTGTCAAACTTTGGCATCTCAAAATGCTTGGGGAAAGGGATAGTTGCTATGGACCGATCGAAGGGATATGAGCACACCTCTTCGAACTTGTATGTTTTATTCTCTGTTCCACTTTGTAGCTCCTTTAGAGCATTTTTCATTGCTTCCCACTCAGCATTGAGTGGCAAGGGAACTGGGACTTCTGCTTATGATGGAAGCTGTGGAACTGGATATGGCGCTTGCTGTGGATAAATGGGTTGGAACTAATTTTGGGGCAATGGTTGCTGGGGATATTGCTGGTGTGGCATAGGGGGATATTGTGGTAAATGATATGGAACTGCTTGATGTTGTTGGGCTGCTTGCTGTTGTTGAACTGGCGGTTGTTGTGGGACTGCTTGCTGATATTGGACATTTGGAATTTGTTGTTGTAACTGATGGGTGGGAACTTGTTGTTGCTGGGGGATGATAGGGATTTATTGCTGGGGCTGATAGCAAGGGACTTGCTGTTGTTGAGGAATGATGGATGTTTGCTGAAAGGGGACATGTGGTTGCTGTGGGGGAGGCTATTGGAATGATGCTGCTTGCGGGTATGATGGTGGTAGTTGCTGAGGTTGGCTTTGGGTTTGGCTGATATAAGCTGGGTGCATGCCTGTGTTACTTAGAGGTGGAACAGATGTGGGGAAGCTAGAAGCAAAGGGTGATGGGGTAAGATAGTTGGAGAAAGTTGGCTGTTGAGGTGGTGGAACTTGCTGGAAGGTATTTGGGATTTGGGATGAATAGCTTGAAGCCGGCGGTGGTTGGGGTAGTTGCTACTGTGCTGGTTGGGCGAAGGCGGTTTGTTGACTTGCAACCATAGATTTAGGGGATTGAGATGGGATCCCCCATGCCTTCATTTCTTCTTGTGTAAGGCCCCACTAAGAGCTTGTGTTAGGGTGCACTGCAGCGGATGATGGAATGGTAGGAGCAACGGGAGCTTGGGACATGAATGATGGTTGAGAGAAAGGAGCTTGTTGAGGTTGTGGTTGAGCGGATGCTTGTGAGGAGGAAAATGAAGGAAACACCCAAGAGAAAGATGAGGTTGGAATGGGAAGCGATTGCGCTAACCCCAAAGAAGAAGGTACGGGTGCTTGGGGGGTGAAGGGTGACTGTAATACCTCTCCTACAGTGATACTATGATTTGATACTTTTTATTATGATGGTTAGAACTATGCACTCATGTTTATGTTTTCATGGAGGATTATACGTTCATCAGATGATATTTATATGCTCAGTTATAGTTACTTTGATTATATGTTTATGAGATCCTAGAAGAATGTATTAGTTTTACATGTTTTATCTCATGAATGGTATACTAACCCTTATCTCAATTGGTTTATGGATACATATGTGTTTTTCATGACTCAGGACGAAGTCGTAGTTACTCACTCGGTGAGGTCCACACGATGTATCGATCCTAGTCATCTGCTTGCATATATCTGATGTGTATATCTATATGTATATGTATCTCTTCTTGGTGATGCAGGAATTGCAGGTACCAGGTATCGTCTCCACCTGGCTCCACAGGTCTGAGCGATCCCTTAAAAATCCTCGATCGTTGTTGTTGTCATGGAGATATCATCAAGCTTCACAAAAGAAAACCTTTATCCTTGATCATTCACCTTAGGTGGGAAGTGTTGGGTCAGTTCCTGGTAGGGAGATATTATGTGGTTTATCAGTTATTAGGGTTTGGATCTTGATCTTACTGTTAGGGATACTCAACTTTGTCAGTAGGTTATCTAGGTGAGTCCTTGTTGATCGATGTCTGTTTCAGTGACTTATCCCTGTTTAGATTTTCATGTTAGTATTAAGATCGAGTTGCTATTTGTACCTTGCATCTTCTGGTTATATAGTTATAAAATGTTAGTAAAACGAATAATGAGTCATTTATACTATATGTGTCATAAACATGTGGGTGCACACATATGCTTATGAACACATATAGGTATATTAAGGTATAAATATATATTCAAATAAATATATATACTTAATTATATTAACAAATAGCACTAGCTTTATGTTTGTTGATAAAAATAAATTAAGAAATAAATAAAATAAGATAAAATAAAATAACTTTTGGTAATAAAACTAACTAGCTAGGAGGGAGTTGAACTCGAGACCTCCTAGAAGTTGGGGCTAGTTAGTTACCAATTGTGCTATGTGAATTCCTTGTGAGGTAAGTAATTAAATTTATTATTAAACCTTATTTTAGAGAATATTTTAATAAAAAAAAAATATATAAACAAAACTTTATTTGTTACGGGAGAAAATTAGTTTCTCCTCCAACCGACTATGGAAGTTGGAGAAGTTTCTTCCCGTATAGAAACTTCTCCAACCAAATAGTTGGAGAGGAGATTATATCTATGATGATTGGTTCGGAAGACGGGGGCTGGAAACTATTTTGGGAACGGAAAAACTTTGGCTAATCAGGAGAAATTTGGGAGCGGAGGAACAGGGAGCAGCGGAAGAAATTTTGCAGGAACGGGCTTCGTCAACCAGGGAACTATTTACTAGGTTGGAGCTTTTCCCTGATAATCCCTAGGATATGCAATAATTATTTTATTATCTGTTTCTGCATTATTGTTTATGTTAGATCGGCAAACTCAATAGTTTTAACATCATGGTTATATTAATATTTGCTGAAATAAAATGTAAATTCACAGAATATCAAACCTTAAAAAAAAGCATAAGAAGTTAGATAAACAAATAAAATACATAACGTTGTATTTTATAATATTATTAAGGGTTATATTTTCCTGTATATGTCTTTTAAAAAAAATAATAAAATAAAATATATATAAATATAAAATTATTAACCTACTAATGTTTTGATATTCTAAAATATTCATTAATTAATTAACCATTGTCTTAATATTCTTATTATGTAATAGATAAAGTAAATTCTATTAAATGTGTTTTAAAAGTTTTTTTAAAAAAATAATAATAAAATAAGATCAAAAAAAAATATAGTAGGGCCGCTGCCGCGGCGGGTCCCGCAGTACCGGACGACAGCGTCCGCTGCCGGCGGCACCTTCGGGTGCCGTGCGGCAGCGACCGCTGTCGGCGGTACCCGGGGGTACCGCACGGGAGCGGGCCCCCGTGTAGGGTTTTTTTTTTAAAAAAAAGAAACATTTTTTTTAATTTAATTTTAGCATTTTGAAAAAAATACAATTTCGGTATTTTATAGGGTTGATATATTATATGATAATTTATGTTTAACATTAGTTTAAGTAGATATTATATTTTATATATATAATATAGGTATTATTATATATATATAATATAATTTGAATTTTTATTTAAATTAATTTTGTATTATATTTTTATGATAGTAGTAATTGAAAACATGGGTTAAATAATTTAATACATATGATATTGATAATTAGACTTATATTATATATATATAATATATATTATTATATATATATAATATAATATTAAAATTGAAGAAATATGTCAAATTGTTTATGTTAAGGTGTTTTTTTTTAGATATATTATTTTGATGGTTTAGTTTTATATTATGAATTTGGTTATACATACATATAATTAAAGAACTTGTCGGACAAAGTGATATTAAATATCATTATATTATGTAATGAAATTTGTTAGATGAACGAAATGTTTGAACTAGAGGCATATTTATTTCAATGTTTTAACTGTGTAAATATTTTTAAGTTGTAAATAAATAATTGATTTCTTAGTTCCATGCTTAGACAAATGTTAGGATGGGGGCTAGAAAATGGAAACAAAACTCTTACTTTCAATTTTATCAACAAATCAAACTAGTCCAACTTTGTGATCTCCTAAGCATCCTAGGTAGGTCTGTTATAATGAAATTGTTGGACATGTTAGTGGTTTGACTAGGGAAACCTAACGGGAATAGGTTAGGGTTAGGAAACCTAGGAACCCCTAAGTGAGTGGCTCTCAGTGCGGGGCCGGGGCCCTAAAGTGGCTAGACCAGGATAACCGACTGATGAGTTAGTTAACCAAGTGATAACCTAATAAAATTTAAGGGATGGGTTCAAAACATTAAAAAGATTAAATTGTGCCTCGCCCATGCCATTAGCGCTAGGATAGGCTATGGATGGGAGTGGGAGAAGGTACCTATGCATAGGTACAGATCGAATGGCGCTTGTCTGTATGAAAGGCATTCGATTTCCGCATGTGCCTACTTGGGGGCCGGGGCCCAGTGTGGCTAGTACCAGGACAACCCAAGGGGTGAGGGCTATGCGATGACACTCACTTAGGTTGTTGCTTAGGATTTCCTACCCAAACCTTAGAATCCCTTGTGTAATGTACCTTACTTGTGTGAAATGTTAACCAACCTTTTTAGGTAAAACCTAGTAAGTTTCTTCTTGTGGGCTTGGTGTTTATCTCCTAGCACGGGGGGTGAAACCTTACCAGTTTCACATGGTTGGGTGGAAAATCTTTTTATCGAGGTATCTTGTGCAGATGTAAACAACTGAAGATTCATATTTGTCTGAGCACCTGTTGAAGAATGAAGATTTGTACTTTTTCATGTTGTTGTAAACTTATGTATTCTCCTATGAGGAGTTTAATGTAATGTAATTTTTAAATGATGTAATAATGGGTAGACTTAGGAAAAGGGTTATATGGGATGTTTATTTAATGGAAAGATGTAATCTTGGTATGTATCAAGTTATGTAAAATGTTGATGAATCATTTGTTGTACTATTGCAATATGTTTGCTTGAGGAAATGGAATTATAGTAATTGATCCTTAAAAAGTTTTAGATGGAAATTAATTATGAATGTATTTAAGTATTTTCCAATAAAAAAAAACTTGAAATGGAATTTGTATGGTTAGTAGATGTTGTTAATAGTTTATCAGTTTTTAATTTACATTTAAGGGAACCTTGGAAAGAAGTTAGATTATGTTTTGTTAATTGCAAACTTTAAAAGTTCAAAATTTTTCATAAAACTCTACTTAGGTTTTCTTTTACAAAGTAAACTTTTGTGCATATTTCTTGGTTCCCTTGCGGGGCATGACAGTGACGGTGCTCCTTTGATGGTGAAAGGCGTTGCTTGACTTGCGGATGGTGGCGAAGCTTTTGGTGTAAAAGCTTGCGTGAGAGGTGGAAGCTGACTTTGGGTTAAGCGTTGGATTTGGGCTTGGGCAGCCATAGCAGATGATGAAGCAAAAGGGGTAGGAGATGGAGCGGATGGCACTGCAGCTTGTGTTGCAGGACTGGTGAGGCTTTCTTGCAAGAAAAGGGGAATGGTGGAAAGCTCTTGGGGTGTTTGCATGATAGGATCGGGGAATGATTGGACAAACGGAGAATATGCTTGTGCTGGAACTTGGATAGTATTGATGGGGATGCATGGATAGAGAGATGGTGGGATGGAGGTACTTTCTGGTAGATAGTGGGCAAACGTGCTTTGCTGATGTTGTGGTACAAGGGCATTGGTCGCTGGTGGGCTTTCTGGAGGACTTGCAAATGCCTGGATTGCCAACGGGGATGAAGGGATGTTTGGATCTTCACATGGGTTACTGGCTTGGATCTGGGGATTGTAGGTCATCATGGTATTGGTGAAAAGGTTGGGATCGGATGAAGTTGTTGGTGGATAAGGATTCATTCTTCTTCTTTTCCAAGATTTGGTCTCAATAGGCATGGAGATGCAAGTGCTAAATGGATGCAAGATGTTTGGCTAAAAGATGTTGATGGATGCAAAGTTGATGAACTTCTAAAGATGATGACTTTCTAGAATGCAATGCAAGGATGGATGAACTGCTCGGATTTGGATCAAGGATGGTGGAAGATTGGTGGGAGATGGTGGCAAATTGGTAAAAAAGCTTGGTGATGATGGAGGATTGGTGGGATGCTCTGATTTGGGTCAAGATTGGGTGGAGGATTGGTGGGATGCTGGTGGAAGATTACTAAGTGTCAACAATGAGTTGTTATTTTTCCCTGATGGAGGATCAGTGATAGGACATGGGCCAACCTAGGATAGACTGATGATCTTCGGTTAACTAGATGCTTATCAATACAAGCCAATCTCTTGCTCGAGATGATGAGGTTGTGCAAGGACAAGTTGGATTTCCTTTAGACAATGCTCTGTCAAAAAGGGGATGCTTTTTGATTTAGGATAAGGGATGGAAACAACTCAAAGGTTTTTAACACTAAGTGTTTGTGGATTTTGGATCTCTAGATTTTGGTACAAAAGATGGTGGGTTCTGATTTAGACGATGGATGTTGGATTTGGATGAAGGATATCAGATTCTGATGGTGGATTGCTGATGAAAAGATGGTGGAGGATAATGGAACAATGCTCTTTCTAAGAGGATGATGCAGATGTGACTGGGATGGATGATCTATGGCGCTGCTAGGAGGATGATGGTGCATGCAACTAAGAAGGATTTCTAGGATGTAACTAAGGTTTGGTGATGATGCAAGGATGAAACTAGGATGAAGCTAGGATGATGAACTGCCGAGATAAGATTGTGAGATCTGAAGGTAGAATGGACATGTTATGAATCTAGCTAATCTTCTCTTTCAAGGTTGATGTAGCGATGGTTTACTCAAAAATGGTAGGCAAACTATTTGACTCTTGCATTATAGCCAATATTATCAAGTCTTTCTTGATATTTTTCTTCTGCTTGGGTTGCTTGGACAAAGGATTGATGGCTTTTAAGGTTCCTCTCTGCAACTTTCTTCTCTTGATAATCTTTGGATTTGGGCAACTTGGCTTTTGGATGTTTGATCAAATTGGGCATATCTTTGGAAGATTCTGATAGGTTTGAGAACAAAAGGCTCTTTGGATATCTGATTTCTGCAAGATTTCCTGAATATCAATTTTGTTGATTAGTTTGATTTTCTCAAGTGGAAAAGGATAAATTAAAAAGACTTCTGACAAGGTAATCTCCGCAAAGGGCAAAGCAACCTTGCGGGATACAAACAGGATGACTGACTCTGATAAAGCTTTGAAAGTGTATGTTTCAACAAGTGTTTTCACGGAGTCTTTGATTGTCAAGCACTTCAAACAGATCTACCTAAGGAAGGTGAGTATCAAAATCGCTTGCCCACAGCTTGGTATCCCCCAGAAGGGAATACAAATGGTGAGTAATCTTGAGGCGACCCGGTAAACCCTTTGGAATCGGTCCTTGCACAAGGATTTTGATACTTTCAGATGTAGATAGGGTAGCCTCTATTTTATCAGGTTTTTAATAGTTTCGTGGAGTCTCCATACCCGGTTATGCTGACCGCCTATGACTCACTTAAGAGCCTAGCCAACAACGCTAGGGGAGGAATATTTACCTTTCCCCAGACATTTGTATTTGGCACAAGACACCCGGCGATTAGGAGATGTAAGTGAGTACTTTTTGCCTTCACTTTATTTATATACCGGCCGGGGGGGATACCGGTTTGAGGTCGTTTCTCTGAGGAGGAAGCACTTTTCTCCCCAGATAGGCCTTGCTAAAAGTAGAACAAGTGAACTTGTCTGAGTCCAAATGTTCTACGTTGCTTACTTTAACAAGGATTTACAGAAAATGAAAGCTCCTGGATGCACATCAAGCAAGTTTGTTCATTTTTCCAATTTGATTAAGTTTGTCTGAACTTTGAAAAATGAAGACACACATGTTTAGATTTTGATTTGTTGTTTTCCTCAAAAACGTAAATGATTTGAGCGTTTGCAAGTTCTTTCCTTTTGGGCATTCAAGATTGATATTTACGAGTTGATTTAGGAACTTTGAAAATGTGCTTTTTATCCTTAGATCATTCAAGATTGTGTTCATTTACTTGCTTTGAAATCTGAAACAAGAGAGGGAATAGAGTTGTTCATTCCTTTTAGTGCATTCGAGATTTGGTTTGATTTTCAAATTGACAATGACACTTAGGACTTAGCTTCATTCCTTTAGTTTCATTCAAGATTTGGTTTGGTCCATTTTAGACTTAAAAACAAAGTTGCCTAGATTTAGTTTGATGCATGAATTTTAAAAGGCATTCAAGATTTTGCAATAAGAGACTTGTTCACATCAATAAAAAAGCTTTAGGACTGATTTAGGAAAATTTTGAAACCTTTAGGAAAGTTTAGGAACCAAATTTGAAAATTTTTAGCAAAGCTTTTTGATGATTTTGTTCCTAGTTTGCTTTGAGATTTTTAACAAAACTTTGAAGACATTGCAAATGAAGTTCTTTTTTAGCTCTCTTTGATGCTTTTTAATTTTGATTTAGGACCATTTAGGATGATTTTTTAGTTGATTAGGGACCACTTAGCTTTCCAATGCAAACTTGATGTTCTTTTTATGCTCCCAAATCATAAAATGTTCCTACTTTGCATGAATGCATTTAAAACCTTGATGTTGCAAGGATGCAAATGTTTTGATTGATTTTTTTCTTATTTGTTAGAATAAATTTTGCAAATTTTAGTTCTTAATGCATTTAAGAATGATTTGGGGGTTCATTTTAAGCACTAAAACAAGGTTTGTATGATTTTGCTTCCTTATGGATTTTTTTTGAAAAAAAATGGCCATGACCTTGCTAGAAGAAGAAGTAGATGGAATAGAAGAATATAGACAAGAAGAGGAAGAAGAATTTGAAGAGCTCCATCCACCTATAAGCTTGAAAAATCTGAAAACACTCCAAAATCTATCAGAATGTTTGCAAAGAACCCGTGAAGTGGGTCCCACCGGGCGTGCCAGAATGTAGACTATGATTTTGAACCTGTTACTTGTCTTGAAAGGCTAAAACATTCAAACATTAGACTAATCTAACATGTTCATGAACTAAAAAATAGCATAAGACATGAAAACAAAACCAAAGCCACCTCAAGATTGTTGCTAAAAAAGCAAGTGCTATAGAGCAAATGTTTGATTCGCTTCAATTAGAGGGATGTGGGTGTGCTCTCTAAGCACTTGGAGCATATTCTAATGCATACTAAGATTGATTTTAGACCAAATATAGGTGTGATATGATGCTATATGCTATGCTAAACAATGAAAGAAACTATATTAATCCATTATTGCTAAGCTATGATGTTCTTTAAGAAAGCTTGAAGATGATAAAAAGAAACTAACAATTAGTATTGCTTATGCTAAGTCTAGAGCTAAATGGACATGATAACAATGCATAAAATGAAAGGTGAATGGATATTTTGCTCTTGAAAATGAGGACTATTTATAGACTTTTGGGAGGATGAATGAGTGGCTAGGATCAAAATCCTTAAGAGAGGCCAAGATTCATTGAAAGGGGAGCACATGGATTGTGCTAGTTCAAGGCCACCTCCTTGTGACAAGTGTCACAAGGGCATTGGGTTGAAAGATGGGAGGAATGTGCACAATTTGAGAAATGTGCCTAAGGTCAAAGGGTGTAAGAAAGGGGTGAGGGGCTTCTTAAATGCATCATAAATGCATGTAAGAGGGATAAGGAGGCTTTAAATGCATCATAAATGCATGTAAGAGAAGCCTCTAGAAGTTTGTTGACTTTGGTTAAAGTTTAGGAGTTGGCTAATCTTGGTTAGGGAATGTGACAAGGTTAGGGAGGTGATTAGGATTAGGACTTTCTAGAAGAGTTTAGCACTTCCTTAGGATAAATAAGGATTTTTAGGAAATAGATAAAGATTTATTTATTTCCATGGGTTTAGGTTTGAGAAAATTTATTAAAATAAATTTAATAAACATAAGGATTAAATATTTAATCTTAATTAAATATTTTGAGTTGGGGTTAGGGTTAGAAAATGATGGGATTAGCCTTTAATCGTAATTAAAGAGGGTTTTAGAAGATTTTGGAAGAGGTTAGTGGTTTTAGGAAAAAAGGCCAACTTTTGGTCAAAAAATAAATTAATTATTTTTTGGGGGATTTTTGGTCAATTTATTAATTAAAATAATTAATAAATAGGGGATTAATGTTTAAATAAGATTTAAACATTTTTGGGAGGGATTTCTTAATTAAATATTTTTAATTAAGAAAAAGGGATTTAATGACATAAAAATAAATAAATTAATTAAATAATTAATTAATTAATAAATGATGATGTCATCAGAGATTTTTCAGAAAATAAAAATACTTTATTTTCTAAAGGATTTTTAGGTGTCTACACATATAAACTTTGATAATATTGTCAAGGTGAGCACTACACTTGCGGTAAGAGATTTACCTAGAATTATGAAACCTACTAACATGATTTGCAAAGAATGTATGATGGCAAGATAGAAAAGGAGTTCATTTTCCAACAAGAAGTTCACATCAGCAGAGAAGTTGGAGATTGTTCATACAAACTTGAGTGGTCCTACTAGGACTAGAGGATTCTATGGAGAAAGGTATTTTATGATTCTTGTTGATGATTTTACAAGGATGATGTGGATTGTATTTTTGAAAAAAAAATATGAAGCATTTGATAAATTTAAGATCATGAAAAGCAAAATTGGGAATGAATCTAGAATGAAGATTAAGTGTCTAAGATCTGATAGAGGTGGTGAATTTACATCTAGAGAGTTTAACACCTTTTGTGAAATGAATGGTATTAAGAGACAACTTTCAGCCCCTAGAACACCAGAACAAAATGGTATTGCAGAAAGAAGGAACATGTCAATAACTGAAGCAGCAAGAGCTATGTTGTTTGAAAATGATTTGGCTAAGACTTTTTGGAGAGAAGTAGTGAACACAATAGTATACACTATGAACAGAGTACAAATCAAAGCAGATACAAACAAGACACCTTATGAATTATGGTTTGGACATGCACCCTTAGTTAAGTATTTTAGAATTTTTGGAAGTAAATGTTATATAAAGAGAGATGATGATATAGGAAAATTTGATCCTAGAAGTGATGAAGGAATATTTCTTGGATATTCTTTAAAAAGCAAAGCGTATAGATGTTATAAAAAAAGAACTAAGACTATTGTTGAAAGTGCAAATGTAAAAGTTGATGAGAAGTTTAAAATTCAGGAAAGAATGCTTGATTATGAATCTGATGGAGAAGCACAACCTCAGCCTAACATTGAAAATGTAGAATTATTTTTTGAAACTAACAGTGATTTGCTGAATGAAATTCATACTGAAGAAAATAGAGATGAAAAGAGAGAAGAAAATAGAGAAGAAAATAGAGAAGAAAGCAGAGAAGAATCTACAGTTGGAACAAGATTAGTAACTATGACACTTAACATGTATACTTCAAGACATCACCCTGTTGAGAAAGTTATTGGAAGTTTAGATAGAGGAGTTTTGACTTGAAATAAGGTACATTTATGTTTGATTTCTCAAATTGAACCTAAGAATACTAATGAAGCTTGTGAAGATGAACATTGGATTAATGCTATGAAAGAAGAATTGGAGCAGATTGAAAAAAACAAGACATGGGAATTGGTCCCTAGACCTGAAGACAAGAATGTGATTGGAACAAAGTGGGTATTCAGAAACAAGATGAATGAACAAGGAGAAGTGATAAGAAACAAAGCAAGATTGGTATGTAAAGGATATTCACAACAAGAAGGAATTGACTATGAAGAAACTTTTGCACCTGTGGCCAGACTTGAAGCAGTGAGAATGTTTCTAGCATATGCAGCTTACAAGAAATTCAAAGTGTATCAGATGGATGTGAAATCAGCATTTTTGAATGGTGAATTGGAAGAAGAAGTCTACATTGAGCAACCTGAAGGTTTTCCTTTAACACAAGAAAGAGATATGATGAAATGAAGATTGAATTTGAGATGAGCATGATTGGAGAAATGAAATATTTTTTGGGATTACAGATAACAAAAAGAAAGGAAAGTATATTTGTAAGTCAGACTAAGTATTTGAATGATTTATTGAAAATATTTGGAATGAAAGATTCTAAACCTATTGGAACACCTATGTTAACTAGACATAAGTTATCTAGCAAAGATGAGACACCAGCAGTTGAGCAGAAAAATAACAGATCTATGATTAGAGGATTGCAGTACTTGACACATACAAGACCTGATATAGCTCATTCAGTTGGGATTGTAGCAAGATTTCAAGCAGAACCTAGAGAATCACATTATGTAGCAGTAAAGAGGATACTGAGATATCTGAAAGGAACAATGGATTATGGATTATGGTATAAGAATTTTGATGATTTTACTTTATGTGCCTATACTGATGCAGATTGGGGAGGAAACATTGATGACAAGAAAAGCACCAATGGTGGAGCCTTTTTTCTTGGAGGAAAATTGGTCTCTTGGTTAAGTAAGAAGTAGAATTGTACTTCACAAAGTATAGTAGAAGCAGAATATGTTGCAGCAGCAAATAATTGTAATCAAATTATTTGGATGAAGCAGATGTTGAAGGATATTGGAATAAAGTTTAATGAGCCTGTTGTTATACATTGTGATAACACCAGTACAATGAGTATGTCAAAAAATCCTATTTTGTATTCTAAGACTAAACATATTGAGATCAAGTATCATGTTGTAAGAGAGAAAGTTGTAGAAAAAGAAGTAAGATTGGAGTACATAAGTAGAAAGGAGCAGATAGCAAATATATTTACAAAACCTTTACCTAAGGATACATTTGTGTATCTAAGAGGTATGCTTGGGGTTATGCCCCAACATATTTTTTAGAATTGATGTAGATGATTGCATCCATCCAGTGGTATATGAGCCCTATCTTTTGTCTGGATTGGATGTTGGAACTTCCTCTATGGGGTTGTTTATGAGCTGAGTCATGAGGACTCTTGTTATTGTATTTTTCTGAAAAGTGTCTTTTGACATTAAGTTGTTGTTGACTTAGTGATGGAATTTATATCATTGATGTCAATGGGGGAGAGATATACATGAAAAAAATTGTGGATTGTATGAGAAAGCTGAATAGGAAAATGAAGCAAGATTTAATTTGATATTTTGCAGTGATGTTGCAGTATTGGATTTTTGGAACATTGGATGTTTTTCATCTATGTTTCCATCAATGCCAATGGGGGAGATTGTTAGGAATGAATGCAAAGTATTTTGGTAGTCATTCTGTAGCAATTGTTGTTGCATTCATGACTTGGATTGTCATTGATGTCAACACAGTGATATTCTGGATATCACCAGGAAAGTAGGTACAATTTTGTTTTGTGCACATGTTGTATTGTAGATTGGATTTTTCATAGTTTATGGTATGTTATTTGGTGTGTTATTAACCTATGGTTAATAGCGCAAAAAGAAATTCATTCATTTGTGAGAGTTATGAGCATTTTGGTGAAAGCAGTGTTTAGACAGTGTTTCTGTGAAGCGATTTTTGGAAATTAGAGGATATCTCTTAGGTAGGATGGAATATGATTTTGCATAGTTAAAGGGATGTTGGAGACTCATTAATGATGATGTGGTTCATAGTACAAACTTTGAAGATATGTTTGGAGAAAGTTACAGTATCTGGAAGCTGACAGTTTTATGTGAAATTTTGTGTGTAGTGTGTAGAATTTATTATTTTGTAATTAAGGACCGACTCATTTGTAATTATTTGAGTTTGGTATATAAGAAGGAATTTTTTCCTTATTGTAATGTGTAATGTGAAGGTTGAGATGCGAATATATGCATGAAGTGAAGAAAAGAGCTAATTCAGTGATGAAGGAAGACTTGTGAGTACAGAGATCTGGAATTGTGATCTTGTGTAGCAGAGAGTGTAGTTTTGGCACAGTGTGAAGGAGGTAATATATTTCATATTATTCTATTTAATAATTCTAAGATCTTTTGGACAGTGGGTTTAGAGATCTTGCCTTGAAGTTGTTTGGGTAGTGGGTCCTTCTGTCTTCCATAAACTCTTAACCGGGTTAGAATCTTTTAACAAGGATTCAAAATATCCTAATAGAGATTTATATGTACTGAATGTATTTCATAAGACTCCTAACAGGGTCCATCCTCTAACAAGAAACTTTCATATTAGTGCATCATTTTGTGGGCATCATTCCCATCGGGGTTAACTCTTTTCAAGAGGTTCCCTAGTCAACATATCTTGTGTTATTGTGCAATTGTGTATGATTATCTTTCTATGGTTGATTAGTAAATTAATTATATTTTTAAAAGTAGTTGAATGGTTAAATTATCAGATAACTAATTCACCCCCCCCCCCTCTTAGTTATCTTGGGGATCTTTACTTTCTAACAGATCCTTCATTCTCTTGGTCTTCCTTGCAACCAAACATATTGGAAATATACAACACAATGATAAAAAGTCTTTCACAATCCCCCTTCCCTCAAGGAACACTATCAACCATCCCTTCCACATAGCATTTCACTGTTGTATGAATGGATTGTGCAGGAATAGTTAACATTAAACAAGGAGCAAACTCCTCAACACATCTTGGAAACCATTGAATTCAATAATAAATGTAACCTAACACCAACACTTCCTTCCATTCACTTCTACCAAGAATAAAACATTTAATCCATTCAAAATTACATATAATCATTAGACAGTTACATTTCCTGACTGTGTAGAGGAATAGTCATGACCAAAATGAGCAAAACTACTTTCACCCTTGCACAAGCTATTCCAAACTTCTAGTAAAATGAGAAATATGCTATATCAAATCATACATATTCATAGTAACCATTCAAAGGATCATTTTTTCAATGAACCCTTTGACTGTACCCCTACGGAAGAGAAATGAAACCTCAAAATAGAGAAAGGAAACTCAGTAAAACTAGGCTATGCCAATGTTTGTGAGGGTACAGTCATGATAAGTGCCTCTCAAACCTCTCCAAACATGTAAGATTTTCTTTAAATACTTTATTGATCTCTTCTAAACATTAACCAAATCAAACCTACATTTGAATCCACACACAATAACCCCGAAATGAAGGGTTTTGTATCCTTTAATGAATCTTAGTCACTGGTAGCGTATGGAGAGTCAAACCTGTAGTCTCCAAAGCATTCAATAAGTGACTAGATTGTATTTAATACACACTATTCCTTCCATTCACTTCTACGAAGAATAAAGCATTTAATCCATTCAACATTACATATAATCATTAGATAGTTACATTTCCTGACTGTGTACTAGAGGAACAGTTAGGCAATGTAACTGTCTAAATGATCCAAACATTTGAAAATAGTGAATCAATATCCTTGAGTACAAGCACCAATAATATCAAATAATGGAGATAAAGCATGGGCTAGGGCATGACACCAGTAGAATGTGGTCATTTCAAAGAGCATTTGTGATCAAATAAAATGCAATGCATTTGAAATTTGCAGTCGAATATGATGCCAGATGCTCGAAAGATGAAGAAATCACATACCTTCTCTTGCACTCAGCTTTCTCTCCTCTATCCAATCAAAATAAAAATGATGTGGCTATTTCACTTTTTTTTTTCATAGCCAAATCTTCCTTGTACCACACGAAGAACATGCCATTGGTTCAGTTTTGTAATTTGTTTTTTGTGTGATTATTAATTGGTAGATTAATTGCAGATAACACCTTTATCAATTTAATTAGCATGTTATTATCATATCAGATAAAGTATGTTTAAGAATTGTTAGGACCGGTCCTTTTGCGTATTAAACATAATAGAATTTTTAGCATATTATTATCAATCTATTTCTTTGTTCTAAACATGCCATTGGTTCAGTTTTGTAGATTTTTTTTTGTGTTAAATGCATTTTTCATGAGGAGGGGTCTTGTTCTGAGGAGATTGATGAAGATTGTGCACCTCATAAACCAATTCATAAGGTACTAATCCATGCTTACTATTCACTTATATTTTTGGTTTGGTAAATCTCCTTTTAAGTTTCATGTCCTTTCTTTTGATTACTATGGATGAGATATATATCTTACATTTAACATTCAACTTCTTTACATTTTAGAACATGTAGTGTGTTTTTTGAGGATTTTACCAAATCAACTTTTAACATAAACCAAAAACACCAAACTGATATCTTGCCCTTGCAACATGACAAAATATTTGCATTTGACCAATAACTGCAAGCAATTGAACGATAAATCCACATACCTGTATCTTTGTAAAATACCTGGAACATAAAAAAGATGGCTAAGTGGCTGCCACCATGATTTTTATCTACTGAATATGGAGAAAAAAAACACCAAAAGGAATCGAATAGAAAACATGATTGGTCATTTCAGAGAGCATTTATGATCAAATAAAATGCAATGCCTTCTCTCACTCTTGATCAGCTTTCACCCACTCCTTTTCTCCCACTCCTTTTCTCTACAATCAAAATAAAAATGATTTGGCTATTTCAAAATAGTGAATCCATATCCTTGAGCACAAGCACCAATAACATCAACTATTTTGATTTGTGGGTACCCTAATGTTGGCAAGAGTTCTTTTATTAATAAAATTACTCTGCAAGCTTGAAGATGCGATATATTTTGGCAAATGAAGAGTGGAAAGATGACACTAATACATTTTGGGTCATTTTGCGATGGCTATGTGTCGCAATTGCGACAGCTATGTGTCGCAATAGCAACACCCATAGACGTCGTTGTTTTTTAGTCGCAAATTGCGACGTCTATGGGTATCCGTCGCAATTGCGACACCTATCCGTCGCAATGTGGCTAAGATTTAAGAAGCGGCATGGCCGTCGCCCCCCCGTCGCATGGCTTCGGAGGGCCGTCGCAATCGCGACGGACCTCCCAAGCAATTGCGACGGGCGCCTGCATCGCATTGCGACGGGTTTCCGTCGCAATTGCAACGCCCGTGGGTGGATTAAAAAAAAAAAATTAATTTAATACATTGCTTATGAACCACATTAATGCTTTTTTCTTTCAACAAATGAGGACAGCCACTGTAAAGACAACATGATAATGTACACTCACTGTAAGGACAGTCACAAATGAGGACATCTCACAGTGACTGTCCCTAGTGTAATTGCCACTTGAATGTATTGCTATTCAGCCACATTAATGCTTTTCTTCTTCAACAAATGAGGATAGTCACTGTAAAGACAACATGATAATGTACACTCACAGTGAGTGTACATTATCATGTTGTCTTTACAGTGACTATCCTCATTTGTTGAAGAAGAAAAGCATTAATGTGGCTGAATAGCAATACATTCAAGTGGCAATTACACTAGGGACAGTCACTGTGAGATGTCCTCATTTGTGACTGTCCTTACAGTGAGTGTACATTATCATGTTGTCTTTACAGTGAGTGTACATTATCATGTTGTCTTTACAGTGTCAATATATGCATTATTACTTAAACTGAAGAGTACTCTAAATAATATGTCATTGTGGAGTTCTGATTGCTTCCAATTTGATATACGCTTGTTCTACTTATGTATCCAGCATCATGTAAGAAAAGTTGATGCTTTTAAATAGATTCATTTAGCCATGAAATGCCTGTGCATGTTACATACAAGATTCCAAGGCCCAAAACTGATTACTCATTATAATTCATGTACAGAATGATAATCAACCACAACGAGGCATGCGTAGGCGCTGCTTAGATTTTGAGGCATCAGAAGCTCATAGAAGAAACTTGACCAATGGCTCATGGAATGCAACAAACTTATTGCCTAAAACAGGAGCATTGGTAACCACAGATGATGGTTTTGAAAAGAACACTTCACCATCAATGTCACGTGAGGGAACTGCAATTTCTGATGGAAAGTAACTTGTAGTATATAAGAGAGATGCAGGTACAGATGCTGGGAATACATTGCTAATGAACCACATTAATGCTTTTTTCCTTCAACAAATGAGGACAGTCACTTTAAAGACAACATGATAATGTACACTCACTGTAAGGATAGTCACAAATGACGACATCTCACAGTGACTGTCCCTTGTGTAATTGCCACTTGAATGTATTGCTATTCAGCCACATTAATGCTTTTCTTCTTCAACAAATGAGGATAGTCACTCTAAAGACAACATGATAATGTACACGGGCTGTAAGTGTACATTATCATGTTGTCTTTACAGTGACTGTCCTCCTTCAAGTGGCAATTACACAAGGGACAGTCACTGTAAAGGCAACATGATAATGTAGAGAAATGTTGTCATTTGTATTTTCAACAGTGCCGAGAGAGATTCCCTCCGCGAAATCACAGCTACAATTTCTGAGTACGTTGGGTTTATTTTTCTTTTTCCATTATTATGTAATCTGGTATTCAGCTGTTACAGAGCTAAAATACCTAGAAATGAGGACATATCTATGTTGAATTTGTTGTTAGCGGCTCTGGTTATTTAGAAGTTTAATTTTATTTGTTCATCTTTCAAGCACAAACATTTTCTGGACCGTAACATCTTCATTGTTTCGGGTATGCAATGAAACAGCCGTAACTTGCAACTACCTTCACGGTACTTGTGTACATTATCATGTTGTCTTTACAGTGACTGTCCTCATTCAAGTGGCAATTACACAAGGGACAGTCACTGTGAGATGTCCTCATTTGTGACAAGGACAGTCACACGAGGACATCTCACAGTGACTGTCCCTTGTGTAATTGCCACTTGAATGTATTGCTATTCAACCACATTTATGGGCCCGTTTGGACCCCAGCACACAGTAGCATCTACAGAGAAGAATATCCCAGGTGTAACAAGTTGTAAGAATATACCAACAGTTCTAAGAAGTTCCCTAGCACATAGTAGCATCTACAGAGAAGAATATACAACATGAGGGCAGCCACTGTAAAGACAACATGATAATGTACACTCATTGTATGTGTACATTATCATGTTGTCTTTACAGTGACTGTCCTCATTCAAGTGGCAATTACAGAAGGGACAGTCATTGTGAGATGTCCTCATTTGTGACAAGGATAGTCACACATGAGGACATCTCACAGTGATCGATTGTCCCTTGTGTAATTGCCACTTGAATGTATTGCTATTGAACCACATTAATGCTTTTCTTCTTCAACAAATGAGGACAGTCACTCTAAAGACAACATGATAATGTACACTCATTGTAAGGACAGTCACAAATGAGGACATCTCACAGTGACTGTCCCTTGTGTAATTGCCACTTGAATTACACAAGGGACAGTCATTGTGAGATTTCCTCATTTGTGACAAGGATAGTCACACATGAGGACATCTCACAGTGATCGATTGTCCCTTGTGTAATTGCCACTTGAATGTATTGCTATTGAACCACATTAATGCTTTTCTTCTTCAACAAATGAGGATAGTCACTCTAAAGACAACATGATAATGTACACTCACTGTAAGGACAGTCACAAATGAGGACATCTCACAGTGACTGTCCCTTGTGTGATTGCCACTTGAATGTATTGCTATTCAGCCACATTAATGCTTTTCTTCTTCAACAAATGAGGATAGTCACTCTAAAGACAACATGATAATGTACACGGGCTGTAAGTGTACATTATCATGTTGTCTTTACAGTGACTGTCCTCCTTCAAGTGGCAATTACACAAGGGACAGTCACTGTAAAGGCAACATGATAATGTAGAGAAACGTTGTCATTTGTATTTTCAACAGTGCCGAGAGAGATTCCCTCCGCGAAATCACAGCTACAATTTCTGAGTACGTTGGGTTTATTTTTCTTTTGTCATTATTATGTAATCTGGTATTCAACTGTTACAGAGCTAAAATACCCAGAAATGAGGACATATCTGTGTTGAATTTATTGTTAGCAGCTCTGGTTATTTAGAAGTTTAATTTTATTTGTTCATCTTTCAAGCACAAACATTTTGTGGACCGTAACATCTTCATTGTTTCGGGTATGCAATGAAACAGCCGTAACTTGCAACTACCTTCACGGTACTTGTGTACATTATCATGTTGTCTTTACAGTGACTATCCTCATTCAAGTGGCAATTACACAAGGGACAGTCACTGTGAGATGTCCTCATTTGTGACAAGGACAGTCACACATGAGGACATCTCACAGTGACTGTCCCTTGTGTAATTGCCACTTGAATGTATTGCTATTCAACCACATTTATGGGCCCGTTTGGACCCCAGCACACAGTAGCATCTACAGAGAAGAATATCCCAGGTGTAACAAGTTGTAAGAATATACCAACAGTTCTAAGAAGTTCCCTAGCACATAGTAGCATCTACAGAGAAGAATATACAACATGAGGGCAGCCACTGTAAAGACAACATGATAATGTACACTCATTGTATGTGTACATTATCATGTTGTCTTTACAGTGACTGTCCTCATTCAAGTGGCAATTACAGAAGGGACAGTCATTGTGAGATGTCCTCATTTGTGACAAGGATAGTCACACATGAGGACATCTCACAGTGATCGATTGTCCCTTGTGTAATTGCCACTTGAATGTATTGCTATTGAGCCACATTAATGCTTTTCTTCTTCAACAAATGAGGACAGTCACTCTAAAGACAACATGATAATGTACACTCACTGTAAGGACAGTCACAAATGAGGACATCTCACAGTGACTGTCCCTTGTGTAATTGCCACTTGAATTACACAAGGGACAGTCATTGTGAGATGTCCTCATTTGTGACAAGGACAGTCACACATGAGGACATCTCACAGTGATTGTCCCTTGTGTAATTTCCACTTGAATGTATTGCTATTGAACCACATTAATGCTTTTCTTCTTCAACAAATGAGGACAGTCACTCTAAAGACACCATGATAATGTACACTCACTATAAGGACAGTCACAAATGAGGACATCTCATAGTGACTGTCCCTTGTGTAATTGCCACTTGAATGTATTTCTATTCAGCCACATTAATTCTTTTCTTCTTCAACAAATGAGGATAGTCACTCTAAGGACAACATGATAATGTACACTCACTGTAAGTGTACATTATCATGTTGTATTACAAATGGACCTTATGTTGGTCGGGATATAAGTGCAAAAAAAAAAAGGAACGTTGTCATTTGTGTTTTCAACAGCACCGAGAGAGATTCCCTCCGTGAAATCAAGCGGGTTATCATTTGTGTTTTGAACAAAGCGGGTTGTCATTTGTGTTTTGAACAGCACCGAGAGAGATTCCCTCTGCGAAATCAAGCGGGTTGTCATTTGTGTTTTCAACAGCGCCGAGAGAGATTCCCTCCGCAAAATCACAGCTACAATTTCTGAGTACGTTGGGTTTATTTTTCTTTTGTCATTATTATTTAATCTGGTATTCAGCTGTTAGAGAGCTAAAATACCCAGAAATGAGGACATATCTGTGTTGAATTTATTGTTAGCGGCTTTGGTTATTTAGAATGCTTCCCCACAATACTTAATTACACAAGGGACAGTCACTGTGAGATGTCCTCATTTGTGACAAGGACAGTCACACATGAGGACATCTCACAGTGACTGTCCCTTGTGTAATTGCCACTTGAATGTATTGCTATTCAACCACATTTATGGGCCCGTTTGGACCACGACACACAGTAGCATCTACAGAGAAGAATATCCTAGGTGTAACAAGTTGTAAGAATATACCAACAGTTCTAAGAAGTTCCCTAGCACATAGTAGCATCTACAGAGAAGAATATACAACATGAGGGCAGCCACTGTAAAGACAACATGATAATGTACACTCATTGTATGTGTACATTATCATGTTGTCTTTACAGTGACTGTCCTCATTCAAGTGGCAATTACAGAAGGGACAGTCATTGTGAGATGTCCTCATTTGTGACAAGGATAGTCACACATGAGGACATCTCACAGTGATCGATTGTCCCTTGTGTAATTGCCACTTGAATGTATTGCTATTGAACCACATTAATGCTTTTCTTCTTCAACAAATGAGGACAGTCACTCTAAAGACAACATGATAATGTACACTCACTGTAAGGACAGTCACAAATGAGGACATCTCACAGTGACTGTCCCTTGTGTAATTGCCACTTGAATTACACAAGGGACAGTCATTGTGAGATGTCCTCATTTGTGACAAGGATAGTCACACATGAGGACATCTCACAGTGATCGATTGTCCCTTGTGTAATTGCCACTTGAATGTATTGCTATTGAACCACATTAATGCTTTTCTTCTTCAACAAATGAGGACAGTCACTCTAAAGACAACATGATAATGTACACTCACTATAAGGACAGTCACAAATGAGGACATCTCACAGTGACTGTCCCTTGTGTGATTGCCACTTGAATGTATCGCTATTCAGCCACATTAATGCTTTTCTTCTTCAACAAATGAGGATAGTCACTCTAAAGACAACATGATAATGTACACGGGCTGTAAGTGTACATTATCATGTTGTCTTTATAGTGACTGTCCTCATTCAAGTGGAAATTACACAAGGGACAGTCACTATGAGATGTCCTCATTTGTGACAAGGACAGTCACACATGAGGACATCTCACAGTGACTGTCCCTTGTGTAATTGCCACTTGAATGTATTGCTATTCAACCACATTTATGGGCCCGTTTGGACCGCGGTACATAGTAGCATCTACAGAGAAGAATATCCCAGGTGTAACAAGTTGTAAGAATATACCAACAGTTCTAAGAAGTTCCCTAGCACATAGTAGCATCTACAGAGAAGAATATGGGTCAACGAGGTTGACTTCAAAGCCATGCAATCTAATGGTAATAGTAATATCATAATTTGACATACTATCAGAAATACTTCCTACATAGACTATTCAATCTTATAAGAGATGGATTCATGAGAACTATTATTTATGAAATATGAGTCAATGACTTTAATTAAAAAAATTACACAATCTAATTCTTGTAAAAATATGAAAATTTGACACATTGAAAATACCTTCCAAAAGTATCGTTAATTGATTAATATGAATCACTACTCATGAAATATAATTTTATAAACCTAATCTAAAAACTACACAATAAAAATCTTAATAGCAATATTGTAAGAAACTATTCCCAAAAGCAAGCCTAATAAAATTTGATGAAAATAATTTTTGTTTCACTCAACTTTGACATTCACAACTTCCTCTTTTATTATAATAAGAAAAAAAATGTCTTTTTAGATATACCTCATGAACCATACTCGAATAATCTATCATTTTTCTTCTCAAAAACATATTTGCAGAGCCTGCTTCTTTTACTTGTTTGTACTTTTATCTCTTTGATGGAAAGGGTTCCTTCAGGACACATTTTTCCAAGTTCACTGCTTGAGATATTTGAGGAGGGTTCCCCTGCTTGAGTATCCATCCAACCCATATTCGAGTAGTTCTACAATTGCACAGTCTAAATTAATAATACTGACAATTGAATGACGAATGATGATACATAGAATTGATATAAACTAATCCTAAAAACACTAAAACATTATTAATATATTTATATTTCATAAATAAAATTGATATAAAAGATTTGGAAAGATACATTAAAAAATAGAAAAACAGTAATTTATAATAGAAGGAAACTTAAATTGCTATTTAAAAAAAAAACAAGAGTCTTAAATCTTATCATTTTGTTTCATTATCATCCATAAGTACACACCTCTAGCATAATAATTATATTTTACCACCCATAAAATGAAAAAAAGATTTTCACAAGAGAAATTGAAGCTAGATTATAAAAATGAACCATCTTATTGGAAACTGGAACTGTTATCATACCCAAAAGGACTACAAAATTTCACCTTATCATACCCAGATTGTTGCTTTGCCTGGCGGAGGGAAATTTGATCAGTAAAATTGACACAGAGTATGTTGTCTCCATTGTCATGCTGGATAACAAAACACCAACTTTAATGGGCATGTACTGTCCCTTGTGTAATTGCCACTTGAATGCATTGCTATTTGATGCAGGGGCATCCCTAATGCAAGCCAAAGACACCATGATTGAAGGAAGTTGCCATGAAGCCAAGGAGTCAAATCCTATCAATTGGAACATAAGATTTTCACCTTGGAGCTTTGAAGGATTGACTGGTGAAAGGTCCTTTTGATTGACAAATCAGAGTCTTTTTGAATGACAAATCAGAGTCTTTTTGAATGACAATAAATTAGAATAGGAGTTTTAGATGTTTTCTTGGTTTGTAATAAATATTAAGGATTGATCTTATCTCCTTATAAACATCCACTTGTTGGACACAAGACCCCTTGGTGACTTATAAACCTTGGGCATCTTTTGAGTCCTTGGATGAAATGAGCATAGTAAGTGTTTATTAGGTGTCTTTTAGATGTTGTTAAGAAGTTTTAAGGTCCAAAATAACTTTAATAAGGTTCCTAAAGTTTCACAACACATTTTTAACCTTCTCGGCAAAGTTGTTTGCAAAGTTGTAATGCAACTTTAAAAGTTGCTTAGCAAAGTTGACATTTGTTGGATAAACTGTTCTAACCAACTAGATGGTTGAACCAACATTTGGAGAGCCTATTTTAGGCTTCAAATGGTCGAAGACAGACAGAGAACCAGTATTGTAATCATTTTGCTTTCATAAAAAATAAAAATAACCCCGTTTTAGTGCATTTCTGGTGAAAAACGAACTCTGTACGGCTGTACGGATGGTGGTTGGATGATAAAATTTGCCTGGAAGTTGTAATAGTGACATCTGATTCTTTGGAAGTTGGTTTGATTGATTCTCTTTGTTTTATATCTAAGTTATTTCAAATTTTCTGTGCATTGTTTACAAACCCTCATTTTCAGGGTTTGACTGATGTAAAGACCTTAACTCACATTTCAACCATTGGAATTCCTTCTTCCTTGGTGGAATGAGAGTTAAGGATGTATATTTGTATATTCTAAAAGCCCTGACTACTCTGCATCACTATTGAACCACATTAATGCTTTTTTCCTTCAACAAATGAGGACAGTCACTGTAAAGACAACATGATAATGTACACTCACTGTAAGGATAGTCACAAATGAGGAAATCTCAGAGTGATTATCCCTTGTGTAATTGCCGCTTGAATACATTGCTATTGAACCACATTAATGCTTTTTTCCTTCAAGTGGCAATTACACAAGGGACAGTCACTGTGAGATGTCCTCATTTGTGACAAGGACAGTCACACATGAGGACATCTCACAGTGACTGTCCCTTGTGTAATTGCCACTTGAATGTATTGCTATTCAACCACATTTATGGGCCTGTTTGGACCACGGCACACAATAGCATCTACAGAGAAGAATATCCCAGGTGTAACAAGTTGTAAGAATATACCAACAGTTCTAAGAAGTTCCCTAGCACATAGTAGCATCTACAGAGAAGAATATACAACATGAGGGAAGCCACTGTAAAGACAACATGATAATGTACACTCATTGTATGTGTACATTATCATGTTGTCTTTACAAGGATAGTCATTTGTGACAAGGATAGTCACACATGAGGACATCTCACAGTGATCGATTGTCCCTTGTGTAATTGCCACTTGAATGTATTGCTATTGAACCACATTAATGCTTTTCTTCTTCAACAAATGAGGATAGTCACTCTAAAGACAACATGATAATGTACACTCACTATAAGGATAGTCACAAATGAGGACATCTCACAGTGAGTGTCCCTTGTGTGATTGCCACTTGAATGTATTGCTATTCAGCCACATTAATGCATTTCTTCTTCAACAAATGAGGATAGTCACTCTAAAGACACAATGATAATGTACACAGGCTGTAAGTGTACATTATCATGTTGTCTTTACAGTGACTGTCCTCCTTCAAGTGGCAATTACATAAGGGATTTGTGTTTTCATTTGTGTTTTCAACAGCGCCGTAACCCTCCGCGAAATCACATCGGGATATAAGGGCAAAATAAACAAGAACGTTGTCATTTGTATTTTCAACAGCGCCGAGAGAGATAAACAAACTTAAAACTCAGACTTAAGAAAGATGAAGGCAATGCTTCAAAAGGCCGATGCCCTAAATACGGGAAAACACAATACCACCATTAAACGATGCCCTAGTCACCGTATCAATGCTGCCAGCTCCGTACCAGTATGCTGACTGCTCACTTTCATCCTGTGATAAAGGTAACTTCATTAATCATACTTGAAATGGCAGCATACGAACTAAAGCTGATGAACATTTATAAACTAAAAGTTTAAAACTACAGATTACAAATGTAGTAGTTTCATACGAAAAGAACTTGATGTCTGAAATTTACCATTAGAAGTATCCAAAGGAATACCACAGTACTGTTGAACTTGGAGAATCAGAGATGATCTACACAGCAAGGTTCAACAGCTGTAAGGACTATTACACCATCTTTAGCATTTGAATACATTTTCTCCTTGGCTTCTGGTGGATCCTCAAAGACCCCCAATGACGTTTTCCCTACAATTATCAATTGTTTGTCAGTATGAGATATTAATAAATAAACATTAATCACAATATTAGGCAAACAATGTTCTTGATGTCTGAATCTAAATCACAGAAAGCTCTAATAAAGCAGTTCTCAGTTTCACATTAAACTAAGTTTCAATTTCAAATGGTTATAATAATTTTTGCAAGTTATAAGTAGCTGGTTACAGTATATGACATAAAAAGAAAAAAAATCATTTCTATTCTTTTCTTCTTTTTCTCTTTCAACGAAGCTTTTGCACCACACAAATGCATACCAAGAATTTCTCAGGAGGTTTCAAGACCATTGCATACCAAACTTCTTCTCTGTAGATGCTACTGTGTGTCGTGGTCCAAACGGGTCCAAATAGACCTAGTGACTCTAGTAGGTCTCCAAAACCTGTTCTGCAGCAATAACTCTTCAATTTGACAAAGGACCTTATGAACTTATATGTTTTTTGAGTACCCTTTTTGATGTTCTAACAATCCTCCAACTCCCAAACCTTGACTCCACTCCAGCATATCAATGTCCTTATTGAGTCCGCAGACCTAATGCATGCCTTTGGGTGTGGGTTCCAAAACAAGGCATTGAAAATGGGTGCATGAAACCAAGATCAGAGTTTGAAGATGTCCACCATGCTCTAAAGATCTAGATTCAACAAGGTTTGAGGTCCTTTACTTGCCGCTACCCTCTGATCTTGCATAATCCATCAACTCCTAGTCAAGAACATTGAGATTCTTGACCTAGGGCTTGCTCTTGAAATTCTCTGGCTTAGTATCCTGTTCCAAAGCTTTTAAAATATGAAAATAAACCCCCTTAACTTGCATTTTACAAAGAACAGAGGATATCCTATGGTTTATTTGCAAGTTAAGGCCATTTGAATGCAATAACCCAAAAAATGAGGGTTTGACAGAACAACAGATAAGAAAAAGGAATAACTTTGATATAAGGTGTCTTGAATCTACCAAATAAACTCTCAAAGCATAAGATATAAATACTCTAACTTCCACACTGGTCTGCCCTCCCTTTCACATCCGTACACTGTACAGTGCTTGAAGGAAATGCACAAAAAAGGCTCTGAAATAGTGGCTCTATCTGACAGAGAGTCCATGCTAGGCTTCATGACTAACCTAGAGCACATTCCTTGTTATGGAGGAAGTTTGAATGGTGAAGAACTTATGGAATGGATAGAGGACCTAGATAACCATTTTGACTACAAGTATCTTATTAATAACCATTTTGACTACAAGTATCTTATGGATAGAGGACCTTGATAACCATTTTGACTCATTTAGTATCTTATTGAGCTTCACTTTGTTTCAAGAATATAGTTTAATATTCTCTACTAAACAGGGCCAACCACATGAAGGTGGAAGCTCATTTGGCCCCACCCCCCTCCCCCTAACATCACTCTACATTCCCCGTTAACATCTAACATTCATTCATTCTTTCAATTATTAATAAAATGTAACATTCAATCAATATCACATGATAACATTCATTAACACATTAGATTCGTTAACACACAACATTCATCAATATGAAAATAAACACATAATTCATGAACATTCATTAGCACATAATTAAATTCATTGAGACATAAAATTCAGTCATTATCAATTAAGGTATTTAGATGACAATCATTTCTTTTTTCTCTTTCTAATTTTTTTTTCTATGTAAGCTCTAAGAGGAGCATCAGTGTTATCATCAATACCCCCCTCATCAGTTGTTTTGTTCTTTATTCTTGATGATCTCAAATTCCTATGCTGCTGCAAAGGGGGGTCCTCTACAATAACAAATAAAAGAGTTAAATTTAAAATATTTAATTATAATTGTTACAAGTATTTAATTATTTTAAAGAACATAACTGTGGCGCTCTTTAATTACCTGATCTGGCCACGTCATTTTGTCTAGACTCAACCTCAACATGCTCATGAGCACCGACCCCTCGATCCTCTACAGTTGCTATACAAAATGTTACATTAATCCAAACACCAATTGTAATTACATATAAAAATTTTAATAGCAAATGTATACCTCCACCACTAGGATGCACATCATGCGAACCTTCATTATGCATAGATTGTGTAGAAGGATTGTCAGGCTGCATTCCAATATCCTACACATTGTTATCATTGCTTTCTTAAAATAGATATACTCACTTTATATTAGAACTTAACATCAAATAGACTAATTGGTAAAGTATTCAATTTGAAATAAATTTCATTTAGCTTATTTACCTGTGGCTCAGATGCATCATTATTTGAACCTTGCACACTGATTTCAGCTCGTAGCCGTTCAGCCACGGCTCTATAGCCTTGTTGGAAGCCAATTCTCTTGTCCTCTTCTATGAGGCATCTATTGAACTCTGACCCCTACATTTTTTCTTGGTATGGTGAATTTTACTTGCATTGTTTGATCAAAAAAAATTTCCTTGCAATATATAAAAAAATTGATACAAGTTTTCATTTACTAATACTTACAACTCGTGCTTGAAGTTTGGAAAAACCACCAGAGCCGAGCTTGTGTGTCCCGTGCTTTTCTAATCTTGCCTTTGTTGCCTTTGATGTGTCAGGCAATCTATGAAAAGTTTGAAATATGTTAGAGACCAGTATAGGAAAAATTTAGAGGTTAATTAGTACATAATTACATTCTCAAAAGTATCACATACCTTGCTCTACTCTCTACTGGCGTAATTCCTTTTTTCATGTCGGCTTTATACTTTCCATCCAAAATCAAACCCTGCCACTCAGCCTCAAGAACACAGGGCGGACGCTCGTGCCTTGGGTTAACCTCTAAATATTTCCTGTACTGGTCCCTAATATACTTCAAACATAAACCAGCTCTTTCAAGGAGCTTGTTTCTCTCGAATGCACGAGGTCCAAAAAGCTGGGTCATACTATCTACAAGATCATCCTTCAACTTTTTATCTTGGTTATTCCACCTTTTAAGTAAAAAAAAACATGTTAGACTCATAAATGAAGAGAAGCTACCTTTAATATAGTTCAAGAAATTGATGAAAAGGAAAACTATTCTAGCAATGATATGAAATCAAAATAGTGGTTTGGGGTTTTAGTTAGGATATGATGTTCCACCATGTACGTATGGTGGGCCCGAATATCCGCAAACACTCGTCACCAAGTTTTCACCAAAAAATATCATTCCCTACAAAATAATCATGGGATCATTAGTCGATGAAGAGTGATCAAAAACTAAATTACTATTATATCACTATAGAATAATAATAACTTTAAAGTACCTGGAAGTTTGGATACTTTTAAGGGAACGCCTTCATCATCGCTGATGATCAATACGCAATCGTTCACCGTTCCCGTACTAGGAACACGGGAACATCTAGGAAATGATGTTGCATCGGGACTTGTTGCATCTCCTATTGCAAAAAATGAAAACCATTATCAAATGCCTCCAAGAAATAATACTTCAAGGGAAATAAATTGGTGCAGAGAACCCATGGCACAAACACAATCAAGGGATCTACATCGTAAACACATAACACTTAAACACATAACAAAAGAGAGAAAAAGAGGGATTTGTGTACCAGTAGATGGTGCAACAGTTGGTGCATTTAGGCTGTGTGTTGTTGACATGGCAGTCGGCAAGACATTTGTGGCTGTCCTGGATGGAGGCGGCGTTGTCATATCATCATGGAAAGGAGCTGAAGAATAAAATTGTTAGAGCATGCATAAATATAGAACGCGTGGACTAGCATGGACAAGATTGTTAGAGCATTAAAAAAAAAGATTGTTCGAGCATGTATTGTCAATGATTATGATCATTCCTATATATATTCAGTGGAAAACACAAGTGGGGAATGGAACATGTGATCTACCTGAACCACTTGCAATACCAGCCTCATCATGGGAATGGGGTTCAAAATTACGCAAATAACTCTGTAAAGACAATGCATCCATATTTTAATTAATGTCATAAAAGAGCATAACATAAAAACCATTATTGAACTCTTGTAATAATTAAAAATTTCATTAATACTTACTTTAAAGTTTTCAAAAGTGCGCAACAACTCAGCTGCCCTGTCTTTTATTTCCTGAGTCTGAGGATGTATGGATACCAAACGTAGAAGTTCTTTCCCAATTTTCTTTAGCAGCTTTTTAATGGAACCGATCGGGTCATCGGTCTCTGCTAAATCAATAAAAAAAGGGTCCACAAGGGGGGACTCCTGAGGGACTGCAGGTTGCTTTCCCTCTCTCCGACCACCGGCCCTCTGTGACAACAATAGTATTAGTATTATCAAAATTACTCCAAAACAATGAAGAAAATAACATTAAAAAAAATAACATTTTGCTTCTATCTAGTTTGCACAATTACAATGAATTTTACCTGCTCATGTGTAGATGAGCTAGGAATATCGTCACCATCACCTTCGGGCGATTGCTCCATATTGTGCCCCTGTGTCAAAGATCAAGTATAAAAATGTTAGCCAAAAATTTAATAACTAAATGGTATGTTGGAGTCATTGATTAGAAGTTGGTTTAATAGTATGTACCACCCCCATGATAGTAGCCTCGTTTGTATCTATGCGGTTCAAATTGTAATCAATAAGCAGCTCTTCCCCTGCACGTATTGATTTTATCGCACAGATGAATACACGATTTCCCTCGCGCGCCTCAAATATACAATTGGGTTGCTTTATAGTTGACCCAGGTCGTGTACTATTTATAAAACCCGCAATATTCCCTGTTGCTTTTGGCCTTCCATCAATGTATATAGCCACACTTTTACTTTGATTATTGTCTTGCTGTTGTATATAATTTGCCGAGAGTGCATACCTACGCATACTTTTTTTATATTGAACAATATGCATCCAACTTTTGTAATCGTAACATGGTCCAACATACTCCATCAATTCAGAAACTTTGTTGTAAGACACCTTTATGCCATCCATAGAAAATAGGCCCAAACCATGTAATGATGATGGTGCTATGCGATATATCCTCTCATTAACACAAAAATCAATGTTTATTGGAGGAAGTTCCTTGGGTACCCAATGTTTCTGTAGATGTTGGTACCTCAAGGGCACCTCGATGTCGCCTTTCGTCTCATCATCATAAGAACGTGACCCCCCTTGAGCAAGGAAAAATTTCATGTGTTTATTGAATTTCCTTCTAGTCCTTTGACCTCTAGTTAATCTCCCTATTCTAGATAAACTGCATGTCTCACTTTCCTCTTCTATTCCTATATTTCCCTCACTCGAGGAAGACACTTCTGACAAATACCTATTTGCTGGTACCTGCAAATGGGAGAGATCTTAGAAGACATCAATCTTACTATTGATAAGTGTATTAAATAGACTTTCTATAAGGTGTATTGACTTATACCTGTCGATCCATGAGACTGTGCGGGATGCTCTTGAAAGGGGTTCAATTTCCTGCAAATGTAATTCAATTATCGTGAGCATAATCACATCATAATCATAATCACATCCATCATAAGCATCACATAAAAATTAAAAACATTAAAACGTACACATTATAACACTTATAGCTTTTAAATAGATAATGAATAAACTATGTAACCATTTAAGACAAATATATTTCTATCAAGAAATGAATATTAAATACATTAAGGATTGATGGCATACCTTTAAATTTCATCATCATCATCATCCTCATCATCATCATCATCATCATCATCATCATCATCATCATCCTCGTCATCGTCATCATCATCATCGTCCTCGTCCTCGTCGTCGTTGTCGTCATCATCAACATCATCATCATCAACATCAACATCATCTTCATCATCATCATCAGTAGCAGCATCATCTTCTTCTTCTTCTTCATGAAAATTTGTCTCAGGAACATCATCCAATAATTGTCGATCGTGATCATCATCTACATCATCTTCTACTTCTTCGGTATCTTCTTCTTCCATCGCATTATACTTTATCGGCCTTCCTCTCGGTTCATGTCTAACAACAAATGACCAACCCGGTTTATGTGAAACCTCTGAGTAAAATACCTGTTCACATTGGCTTGGAAGAACATAGGGCTCATCCCCAACTGGCTCAAATGACCTTGTATTAACCATTGTAAATCCATTATCATGTTCAATAACAGTTCTATTAGGATCATTTGGATTAAGTCGTAGCCTGTACCATTTGACAACGAAGAGTACTAATTTGAAGGAACTAAAGTTGCACTCAAATATATCATCCAAAATGCCATAGTATTGATTTTTAGACTCTTGAGGATCTAAGTCATTTCTAGATGAAATATTAGTCACTTGAAAGACTGCAGTTATTCCAGAATCACAAGTTTTCTTCGTGTCATCCAACACTTTGACGCGAAATTTTTGACCATTACAGAACATACCCTTGTGGTGTTTAACCTGCAATAATATGTGAAACATGTCAAAATTATTATATCGTGAGTTGATAAACATACGGGTGATTAATAATTTTGTACGTACCTGGAAATCTCTTAAACCATATGCTAAATCTATTTCCCTTTGCGTAACATTAGAATCTCCATTACGATGAGCTTCTTTAACCAATGAAGATACACCTTCCCATGTTAATGTGTGACCAGAATGTTGACATCGTTCAATCCATACCATCATCCAATCAAGATTGTTTGCAATATACAAATGTAGTGCATCCCACTCTCGAGCAACTGTACAAAAAAAAAATAGACGACTTACAACCGATTTATTTTGAAGATTAAGAAATAATTTATTACAATAACATCTTATAATTTATTACCTGTCACTTTCCTCAATCTACCTTTCCCCATCAAGTACTCCCCTTTGAATTTTTTAAAAGGGTCGAGATCCCAAATGCGATCTACATGGATATTTGAAGCAAACTTAGGAAGATATTCATTAATGTACACCATAGTCTGGTATACCATGTATCCCTCTACCATAGAACCCTCAGGATGTGCTCTTTGTCGAACCAAAGCCTTCAAAGATTTCAAGTGCCTCTCAACCATCCACATTGACCTAGTGTGTGCAGGTCCACACAATTCAATCTCCTCAACTTGGTGTATGAGGTAGTGTTCTTGTGCATTGAAAAAAGTTGGAGGTAGACACTTTTGCATTTCACACAATAAATGAGGAATTCTTCTCTTCCAATAGTTTATATCTTCTTTATGGATTTCTTTAGATGACAACCACCTACATTAAGAGATTCAAGTCACAAAAAATATATAAATACGAGACTTTACAAAATAATATACAATAGATTACATAGCAAGAAAAACAAATCGCGAATATAATAAATATATACAGCAAATTGAACAGATATTACTGCTTACCTCATGTATTTTCCAAGATCATATATCACTTGTTTGATGTTATTGTTGAAGTGCTCTGGGAGAGATAGAGGTAGCATGTACTGCAGTAATTATAAACCAATCATTTCATTATTTTCTAACATAACATAATGAATAGTACACGTAGTTTATGAATATATTGTAAATACAGAAGAACATAACTTACCTTGATGAAAGTATGCCAATCATGCGTTTTGAGCCCTGGCCCAAATTCACTTTTCTTTGATATGAGATTGCTTATGTTCCCAGCAAATCCTGTGGGAAATTGAATTTTTCGTATGACTTCTTTTATGGCATCACTTTGCTGCTCCGTTAATAACCAAGGAAGGGCACTTATATTAATCTGATCTCTATTGCTATTTGAGTGAATGAAATTCTTCAGTGCATGATTGGATTCATGAATGTCATTACAAATTTTGACAATTTTTTCTTTGTCACGCCTTCCATCCAGTATTTTCCACAATGTCTCTGTTATATTCTTTCCAACATGCATAAGATCAAACAAATGCACAATTTGTAGGTCCTCGTAGTAGGGCAACCTACTAAATTGTCTGGGATAGCTTTTTAGTCCCTTTGGAAGGTTGTCAGTAGTGCCTTGACGACCTTCATGATCATCAATTACATAATTAGTAAACAAAAATCACAATAGAAATATATAAATTACAAACATAAACCATTAAGTGGAACGACATTACCTCGATGATTAATTCTATTATATTCCAACTTCCATAGGCGAGGTGTCATTCTTCGTGGCTTTGATGTAGTCTCTTCTTTCCCATTGAAAAGATGTTTTTCCATACTTCGATACTTATGATTCCTGTGGAGGAAGTGTCTGTACTCATCAAACACATGCTTTCCTAAACTTTTTGAATGACGAGATTTCATCTTTGGACCACAAACTGGACATGCAAATTTTCCCTTTGTTTGAAGACCTACAAGATAATGATATAATTGGATTATTAAATATGTTGATTTTTATAATTAGAATTATCATGCGCAACTTGAATTCACTATAACATACCACAAAAATGTGTTAGCCCTGGGGCATCATGTATTGTCCATACAAGTATTGCATGGAATTGAAATTATCTTTGTCCTATTGGTCTAGACACGTCATACATAGTGACACCGTTCCATAACTCCACCAACTCATCAATAAGAGGCTCAATATATACATTCATATCTTTAACTTGATATTTACCTACTTGAATGAACAGTAAAATTACATAATTATTGTGACCATTTTACTGTAAGATTTGTAAGTACATGTAAATTAATAACTATCAAATGATAAAATACCTGGAACAATCATTGCCAACATAATGTGCTCCCTCTTTATTGACATCCACGGAGGAATGTTATTGTTGATAACAAAAATAGGCCACACCGAGCAAACAGATCTCATCTCTCCAAATGGATTGACACCATCCGCTGCCAATGAAAGCCTGAGATTACGAGGTTCTTCTTTGAAGTGTTGCCACTTTTCCTCTATGTGCATAAATGCCGAACCATCCGCAGGGATTCGAATAATGTCATCTCGACTTCTATTGCGTGCATGGTAATCCATAAATTGTGCCAAGCTAGTACACCTGAATAATTGTCGCATCCGTGGAATAATGGGGATGTAACGAAGAACCTTGTGAGGCACCTTTTTTGTTATTCGATCTGTTCGATATCTACTCGTATGACATACAGGGCATTGTGTTGCAACTTCATGTTCTTTATAATATATAATATGATCATTGGGACAAGCATGTATTGCTTGATACTCCATTCCAATATCTTTCATAATAGCAGATAATTCTCGATATGAGCGAGGTAGAATATTTGATGGTGGTAACAAAAACTCGCCTATCAATCTACAGCAAAAAATATTAAGTTGTTAATATAAACAATATTAGTGGTACATTATTCACCCTTTGTTAACTATAAAGACATATATGACATACCTTAACATACGTGACATTGTTATGTTGGATAAACCATTCATAACCTTCAAGTTCAACAACAACAATACAGCAGAGAGAAGAGTTGTTTGGGAGTCTTTGTATAGGGGCTCGTATGCCTTCTCAAGTAGAGGTACATCAAGGCTATCATCATCATCATGATCAGATCCGCTTGGACTAAATGTGTCATGGATCAATGTATTTATACCATCATCTTCAATTGTGTTTTCTGGCGCATGATCGTCATCTTCCATGGGATCATTATCTTCACCTTGGATATTCGCACCCCCATGTTCCTCCATATCATGTACTTCCCTGGGGAGATCAACCTATATAAAATTGATTAACATAAATAAACCATGATCTTCAACTCATCATCAAGTGATTTCATATGTATATAAATTGTTAAAATGATATAATGAACAACTTACCAGTGGATGATAGTCATGCCCCCCTTCAATGTGACCATTCTCCCTACAATGTCTCTTAACTGTTTTGATTAGCAATCTTCTACGGTTTAAGCCCTTACAAATTTTGCAGGGACAATAACATTTTCCATCACCTTTTCTTTTCAAGTTAGACCACAATCTAGCGATTGTCTCCCTATTTTGTTCTTCACTTATATTATCTGACATGATCGTTCTTCGCAGGAAGCAAAAATTGGGCTATGAAAACTTCGGTCTACAACTTTCAGTGACTAAGCAAAATTGTCAAAAGTACACAAAACATATAAGCTACAAGGCCTTCTTGCTTAGCTCTAGAAGCTCTCTAGCAATCAAAACATATAAGCTACAAGGCCTAACAGCAATTTCAAAACATATAAGCTACAAGGCAAGACATATTAAATGACATGGCAAAAGGATTAAAATATACAATAGATTAAAAAATATACAATTTTCAAACCTGAGCGCGCGGCTATAACTCGTGCAATGGTCTTCTTGCTTAGCTTTAGAAGCTCTCCAGCAGTCAAAACATATAAGCTACAAGGCCTAATAGCAATTTCAAAACAAGGGTCATCAAAAGAACCAAAAACAATGTGTGCAAACAATACCTTGTGAAGTGGTATAGACAATTAGAAGATGCTACTATGTGCTAGGGAACTTCTTAGAACTGTTGGTATATTCTTACAACTTGTTACACCTGGGATATTCTTCTCTGTAGATGCTACTATGTGCCGTGGTCCAAACGGGCCCATAAATGTGGTTGAATAGAAATACATTCAAGTGGCTTACACAAGGGACAGTCACTATGAGATATCCTCATGTGTGACTGTCCTTGTCACAAATGAGGACATCTCACAGTGACTGTCCCTTGTGTAATTGCCACTTGAATGAGGTCAGTCACTGTAAAGACAACATGATAATGTACACATACAATGAGTGTACATTATCATGTTGTCTTTACAGTGGCTGCCCTCATGTTGTATATTCTTCTCTGTAGATGCTACTACGTGCTAGGGAACTTCTTAGAACTGTTGGTATATTCTTACAACTTGTTACACCTGGGATATTCTTCTCTTTAGATGCTACTATGTGTCGTGGTCCAAACGGGCCCATAAATGTGGTTGAATAGAAATACATTCAAGTGGCAATTACACAAGGGACAGTCACTGTGAGATGTCCTCATGTGTGACTGTCCTTGTCACAAATGAGGACATCTCACAGTGACTGTCCCTTGTGTAATTAAGTATTGTGGGGAAGCATTCTAAATAACCAAAGCCGCTAACAATAAATTCAACATAGATATGTCCTCATTTCTGGGTATTTTAGCTCTCTAACAGCTGAATACCAGATTAAATAATAATGACAAAAGAAAAATAAACCCAACGTACTCAGAAATTGTAGCTGTGATTTTGCGGAGGGAATCTCTCTCGGCGCTGTTGAAAACACAAATGACAACCCGCTTGATTTCGCGGAGGGAATCTCTCTCGGTGCTGTTCAAAACACAAATGACAACCCGCTTTGTTCAAAACACAAATGATAACCCGCTTGATTTCGCGGAGGGAATCTCTCTCAGCGCTGTTGAAAACACAAATGACAACGTTCCTTTTTTTTTTTGCACTTATATCCCGACCAACATAAGGTCCATTTGTAATACAGCATGATAATGTACACTTACAGTGAGTGTACATTATCATGTTGTCCTTAGAGTGACTATCCTCATTTGTTGAAGAAGAAAAGCATTAATGTGGCTGAATAGCAATACATTCAAGTGGCAATTACACAAGGGACAGTCACTATGAGATGTCCTCATTTGTGACTGTCCTTACAGTGAGTGTACATTATCATGGTGTCTTTAGAGTGACTGTCCTCATTTTTTGAAGAAGAAAAGCATTAATGTGGTTGAATAGCAATACATTCAAGTGGCAATTACACAAGGGACAATCACTGTGAGATGTCCTCATGTGTGACTGTCCTTGTCACAAATGAGGACATCTCACAATGACTGTCCCTTGTGTAATTCAAGTGGCAATTACACAAGGGACAGTCACTGTGAGATGTCCTCATTTGTGACTGTCCTTACAATGAGTGTACATTATCATGTTGTCTTTAGAGTGACTGTCCTCATTTGTTGAAGAAGAAAAGCATTAATGTGGTTCAATAGCAATACATTCAAGTGGCAATTACACAAGGGACAATGTCATGAGCCGTGACATATTGAACTTAGTATAATAATAAAATGATTAGATGATATATAATAATCTATTATTAACGGTATATAACAATAATATATAATTATTATCAAAAGATAATAATAATATATAGTTAGCATAATAAGTAATATGTTAATTAAATAATATTAAAATATTAATAAATAATATAATTATGATTATAATTATAATATAAATTAATAATAAATAATTATTAATAAATTATATATATTATATTATAATAATATATTAAGTAATAATATTAAATCAATTATTGATATAATAATTTTAATATATAAATAATATTAATAAACCTCTCAATATAAAACAATATGTTATCACTATAATAATATTTATTATAATATTATTAATATTACTAACATCATTAATTATAATATTTAATAATAACAATAACATTAATAATAATAATAATAATAATAACGTTTAAAGCAATATCAAATATCTGTAATCGATATACATCTACATTAAACATCTGCATTATCTATCACGATGAGGAACGAAGAAGTGATACAACAATCACTAGTCATTACACATCGATACCATGAGAGGATGATTAATGAACCAAATACTATGAAGTCAAGATCAACATGATATGAATAAGGGATAGGTCGCTATGGGTTTCAGAAGATGTATTGATAAGCAAGAAGGATAACCATTCATATATTATAAATAATCATTAATTGCACAAGTTTAGACAATGACATATCCGATAAAGCAATATCAAACATGAAGACCCGCTAGCAAATATGCACCATCACTTCCTATGTTATCATGACAATAACATAAACTAGATTGAATTCTACTATCTATATCAATAGACACCACATAGGAGGATATCGACTAAAGGATTGAAAGATTATCGATTGTCTGAGATAAACCACATCTTGTAGAAACACAAAAGCATCAGTGATTATATCACAAGCTATTGATGAATGAGGCATCAGTCATGGATAATAAGTACAATGTATCCTTAAGTATTAACAGGAATGGAAGTCAATTTGAAGATCAAACTCCATTACCAGCAATCAACCAATAAATGGACAATTATCAGAAAATGATATCGACTTATATCAGAGTAGAAAGATTGGATATCATCATAACAATATGGGATAAGGCAAGAGTTAATATCGATTGACTAAATACTAATGATAGTTAGACCAAACTAATACAAACACAATGGATGTTAACTACTGGTTGCACTACCAATTAGGGAAGATTACCTTCATAAAAAGATTTGATATTGAGTCAATCTGGGAGTTATCTATGATCAGAAAATAATGAAATAATATTATGTGAACTGTCGGATTATGGAAAGGTGTGCTTAACAAAGGGACATGGAGGAAGAAACAAGACACATCTCATTCATAGCATCTCTTCATTTGTTAAAGACAATATAAGAATGCATTCTCGTCAGTCACTCAAGGCATCATTAGAACTTTATTTACTTATCCATATTTGGATATACTCAATAGAGCATCTGCCTTTGGCAGTTTGGTTTCAAGTTTATCATTGCAGATCAGAGACAACACCATGATTGCACAGATAGAAAGGATAGTCAGAAACAACATCAATATTTGAAGTTGCAAGCATATAATTCAGAATCTGAAATAGCAACATATCACTCATAGCGATATTACACATTTGCATAATTACATCATCATATCAGACACAGCAAATACATTGCTGTAAGCAATACTTATTGATTGTATATCGATATTGTTTATATCAGACATACCATCATTATACTATCACTATAAGTGATAGGAAACATCATATTCATAGCATATTTCATATCATTATATCCGACAGTGCTATTAAACATATTGGTATCAATATCATCTTGCACACATATTGTGATTGAATCTGAAATAGCGGTTGATATCTTAAGTAACCTCCATTACTTAGTTTAATTGTAAGTATGTGATAGAGTAAGTCTGAGAAGTGGAGTAATTGTTCCTGTTTTCCAAGTTAGCCAAAAAGGGGACATTACAGACAATCACGGTGAGATGTCCTCATGTGTGACTGTCCTTGTCACAAATGAGGACATCTCACAATGACTGTCCCTTGTGTAATTCAAGCGGCAATTACACAAGGGACAGTCACTGTGACATGTCCTCATTTGTGACTATCCTTACAGTGAGTGTACATTATCATGTTGTCTTTAGAGTGACTGTCCTCATTTGTTGAAGAAGAAAAGCATTAATGTGGTTCAATAGCAATACATTCAAGTGACAATTACACAAGGGACAATCACTGTGAGATGTCCTCATGTGTGACTATCCTTGTCACAAATGAGGACATCTCACAATGACTGTCCCTTATGTAATTCAAGCGGAAATTACACAAGGGACAGTCACTGTGAGATGTCCTCATTTGTGACTGTCCTTACAGTGAGTGTACATTATCATGTTGTCTTTAGAGTGACTGTCCTCATTTGTTGAAGAAGAAAAGCATTAATGTGGTTCAATAGCAATACATTCAAGTGGCAATTACACAAGGGACAATCACTGTGAGATGTCCTCATGTGTGACTGTCCTTGTCACAAATGAGGACATCTCACAATGACTGTCCCTTGTGTAATTCAAGCAGCAATTACACAAGGGACAGTCACTGTGAGATGTCCTCATTTGTGACTATCCTTACAGTGAGTGTACATTATCATGTTGTCTTTAGAGTGACTGTCCTCATTTTTTGAAGAAGAAAAGCATTAATGTGGTTCAATAGCAATACATTCAAGCGGAAATTACACAAGGGACAGTCACTGTGAGATGTCCTCATTTGTGACTGTCCTTACAGTGAGTGTACATTATCATGTTGTCTTTAGAGTGACTGTCCTCATTTGTTGAAGAAGAAAAGCATTAATGTGGTTCAATAGAAATACATTCAAGTGGAAATTACACAAGGGACAATCGATCACTGTGAGATGTCCTCATGTGTGACCTTTGTGAAGGCAAGTGCCAATTTGTACCCAAGTTACCAATATTGTGGCAAAAGTGGGAATGAAGCATTTAGGGGTCAAATTGGGCAAAGAAGTGTAGAAGTGGCCTATGTGAGGTCTAAATAGCCTAACTAAGTCATGGTTAGGGTCTTATGGTGTTTGAACAATAAGTTTTGAACCAAAATCCCAAAGGTTGTAACAAGTTGTCAATGTTGTCATTCACAACATTGACAACATTTGTGCAAGGGAGCATTTTCGAGTAAGATGGTTATGTAACTATATGAAACCATTGAATTAGGCATCAGATCAACTATAAGAGGCCTCCATCGATCTGTGCAAAAGGTTGGGGGGAAAAACATTTGGAATTAAGAAGATTTGTAGAGTAACACGGTTTTAGTGAATTCTTGAGTTTTTTTGTTTCTTTGTTTTCAGTTGATTAATGGATTAGATAGCTCGCAGTGTCTATTGGAAAAGTTAGTACAAGTTGTTTTTTTATTCTGTGTTGTGTTTTTTTTGAGTTTTCAAGCATTCCAACTAGTTTGTTAATTCTTTTGTTAAGTACCCTATCATTGGTTTGAACCAGGCAGGTTGAACAAATGGAGTCTTAGCTCATCATTCCATTGTCAATTTTGTACGGGCTCTTGGAATGGGTGAGGAGACTCCATGTACTATATGTTTGGAAGGAGGGGCCCTGGGAAGCTCATTTTCTATGTTTGCAATGATGTCCTAGGTGAGTCAGTTGAGCACAGTTAGGGATGACAAATCATTACAAGAAGATTACAACAAGTTGAATGCATTGGTTGCTTCAACTAAAATCTCATGGAGAGGTAGACACACATCTAAAGAAGCCCCAAGTCAAATTAGAAGATTGGGTGAGTTTCTTTGGCTGCTAAGAAAACAAACTCTTAGTCAGACTGTCCAAGTTGTGTCAAAATACCTTTTTTCAGGCATGGCTGTAGCAGTTGGTGTACAAAAAATCTAGGAGGAGAAGACCTTAGATATCTTGGAGTTCTCAATAAAGGGCATCTGAATCCTAAGCCCTTTAGGTGGCTTAATATAAACAAAAAGGCTTGACAAAGGCCTAATTGCTAGCAGCCTATTTTTGGGTGCAATTGGCATGCATGGTTTGATGAACCGGATTGAAGTACTGATGAAAAGTATAGGTGAAGGAGTAATATTGAAACCAATAGAGGTCCTAGTGGCCAGCCTCTCCATGGAGTAAAGTTCTAGTTGAATGTGTTTCAATTTGTGAAGACAAGACTAGGAGTGTCCTAGTAGCTAGATTGGTATTGAGCAGAGTTCGTTGTATTTCTTGTTGGTGTGCACTAGTTGAAGGAGTGGGATCTTGGGTAGAGATACCTAAAGAGTGTAGGGATAGTTAAGTACCCTATCAAGTCAAAACATTGGCCTAAAGAGACCCTAGTGAAGGATAGGGAGTGAGCAAGACAAAGTGTTACATCAATTAACAAGATCATTTTTTGGTAATTGTGTACATTATCATGTTGTCTTTACAGTGACTGTCCTCATTTGTTGAAGAAGAAAAGCATTAATGTGGTTCAATAGCAATACATTCAAGTGGAAATTACACAAGGGAATATCACTATGAGATGTCCTAAGTGTGACTGTCCTTGTCACAAATGAGGACATCTCATAGTGACTGTCCCTTGTGTAATTGCCACTTGAATGAGGATAGTCACTGTAAAGACAACATGATAATGTACACAAGTACCGTGAAGGTAGTCACAAGTTAGGGCTGTTTCATTGCATACCCGAAACAATGAAGACATTACAATCCACAAAACATTTGTGCTTGAAAGATGAACAAATAAAATTAAACTTCTAAATAACCAAAGCCGCTAACAATAAATTCAACACAGATATGTCCTCATTTCTGGGTATTTTAGCTCTCTAACAGCTGAATACCAGATTACATAATAATGACAAAAGAAAAATAAACCCAGCGTACTCAGAAATTGTAGCTGTGATTTCGCGGAGGGAATCTCTCTCGGCGCTGTTGAAAACACAAATGACAACGTTCTTGTTTTTTTTTCCCTTATATCCCGATGTGATTTCGCGGAGGGTTACGGTGCTGTTGAAAACACAAATGACAACGTTCCTTTTTTTTTTTGCCCTTATATCCCAACAACATCGCAATTGCAAGTTAGGGCTGTTTCACTGCATACCCGAAACAATGAAGACGTTACGGTCCACAAAATGTTTGTGCTTAAAAGATGAACAAATAAAATTAAACTTCTAAATAACCAAAGCCGCTAACAATAAATTCAACATAGATATGTCCTCATTTTTGGGTATTTTAGCTCTCTAACAGCTGAATACCAGATTACATAATAATGACAAAAGAAAAATAAACCCAACGTACTCAGAAATTGTAGCTGTGATTTCGCGGAGGGAATCTCTCTCGGCGCTGTTGAAAACACAAATGACAACGTTCTTGTTTTTTTTGCCCTTATATCCCGATGTGATTTCGCGGAGGGTTACGGCGCTGTTGAAAACACAAATGACAACATTCTTATTTTGTTTGCCATTATATCATGATGTGATTTCGCGGAGGGTTACGGCGCTGTTCAAAACACACATGACAACGTTCCTTTTAAATTTTGCGCTTATATCCCGACAACGTCGCAATTGCGACAGTTACAAATGTATTGTCGTCACAAATTGCGACGGTGTCGGGCTATATTTGAAAAAAAAAGAGCAAAACCACATGACATTTGCCTGCCGTCGCAAATGGCCGTCGCAATGTCACCCCAAATGTATTAGTGATGATGATGTTCCTGAGATCATGGATGGACACAATGTTGCAAATAGAATGGGAAGATATCTTTCAAGCCTAGCCCTGGATCCTTCAACAATTGGGGTAGGATCGAGACCCAGGCTAAAAAGATGTCTTCCTTTTTGTTGTGGAATATAGGCTCTGCTGTTGCAACAATGACAGACTACAATGTACATATCACAATAGCTGAGAAACATAAATGTAGGCATCATGGTCACAATTTTTTGGAGACACAACATAATTGAGTGCTATTCCTAGTTGATGCAAAGCAACCACTACTTTGCATCGTCTCAGGAAACCACTCAATTATGTTGTGTCTCCAAAAAATTGTGACCATGATGCCTACATTTATGTTTCTCAGCTATTGTGTCCCAGGACCCCTTATGACCCTTTACGACCATTTACAATCCCTAAGAATACATCTTAAAGGTCTTAAAATGTTGTAAAGGGTCATAAGAGGCTCCTAGGAGGGGCTAGGTGAGCTTCCACCTTCACGTGGTTGGCCTTGTTAAGTAGAGAATGTTAAACTATTCTCAAAATAAAGAGAAGCTCAATAATTTAAGGTCTTAGTCCATGGAGATGCTGAAAAAATGATGAGAATCAATGATGGAGAGTTTTTAGATTCTGAGAAGACGTATATGGAGTGGAGGCCAGATTGAGTACCAGTGCAGAGATGATGATTCAGTAACCTACATCTATAAAACCTTCATAGTTATCCCTTCTTTGGCCTCCACTCATTCCTCTTCTCAAAAATGGTTATCTAGAAACTTTGGATAGTGTTTTCTCATCCATGCATGAAATGTGCTAGTGATCGTATAAAATTACTTTAGGCCTCCAGTATTGATGAGATGTACAAGTGTAAAAAAATTTTGTGAGACTGTGATCAATTTCTGCAGTGTACATAAATGCAAGGTGGTGATTATTCTCGACGATCGACAGGTAGTTAGGACTAAAGATAACACAGCTCAAAAGACCATCATAGGTTGTCTCTTTCTTTGGTCTAATTTATTGATAGAATGTTTTACCTTACATTAGCTCATCAAATCTGGGGATTTGAAAGAATTTAATAGAATATTTTCATGACAACGTATATTATTTAAGTTGACGTTGCACGAATTTATCTACTTCACGCACTTGTATATTATGAAGACGGTGATAAAGAAGCATCTCCTCCCATGGCAATGCTTCTTTATCACCGTCCTCATGGTCTACAAGTGTGCGAAGTAGATAAATTCGTGCAATGTCAACTTGAATAATATACATTGTCATGAAAATATTCTATTAAATTCTTTCAAATCCCTGGATTTGATGAGCTAATGAAAGGTAAAACATTCTGTCAATAATATAAACTGAAGAAAGAGACAACCTATGATGGTCTCTTGAGCTGTGTTAACTTTAATGTGCCTATCTGTCAGTTTTTTGACAATTAACAATTAATTCCAATAGAAGCGCTATGCATTTGACAGACAAAATGTTGAAAATTTTTTTTTTTTGACATTTAGTGTGATAGTAATGCTATACGTTCGATAGGAAACCCTGTCGGACAATAGTGCATAACTGTCGCTATTCTGACAGTTTAAGTGTCGTAAAGAGAACATTTTCGATAGAAATTTTGATAGTGAGGCCATATCACCGATAGGTAGATCTATCAGAATATGATGCTAACTGTTAGTATTCCAACAATTATACCTTTAAAATTAGTATGGTTCAACAGTCAGTTCTGATAGAGATTGTATATTTCCGATAGGTATTGTTATCAAAATTTTGATGGATGAACCAAAGGAAATTCCATTTCAAAGTTGTTGTCATTTGCAACTTTCTGATGTGAAAAGGTGTTGGTAAACTGACAGGTAGGTCTTTTGTCACAATATTCTATGCAAAAATGGCGACGGACTCATGTGTCAAAATTTTGACAAATGAGCGTTGCAAATCTGACAAATGGCCGTCAAAATTTGGCCCCAAATGTAGTAGTGTCTTTATGTATTTTTTCTTTGCATGCATCACGAGATTCTTTGACATGTTGATAGTGCTAGTGTTATCACAATGAATAACAATAGGATAATCAATCTGAATTCAAAAATCCTTTATCATCTGCTTCATCCAAACAATTGTAGAACAGTTCAAGACTACTGCAACATACTCTGCTTCTGTTGTTGACTGAGAAATACAATTTTGCTTCTTGCTTGTCCAAGTGATAAGTTTGTTACCAAGAAACACTACTCCTCTTGATGTACTCTTTCTATCATCCATGCATCCTACCCAATCTACATCTATATACACATGAAGCTCAACATTCTTTGAATTAGGATACCAGAGACCATAATCTATAGTGCCCTGTGATGAACTACAACTGATTGAGAACCTAATTGAAGAACTTCAAGTGATTAGAGATCACCGAGAACTGAACTATTATGTAAGATAATTGAATCAGTTTTATGTTGTCATTGATGTCAACTAGTTTTGATAGTACTTATCATGGAGTTCAAACATCTAACACATCTGTAGAAGAGAATAGAAAGATGGATATGACAGATGAGGATAAGGAATACTCTTAGTAACTTATTGATGAATCTATGACTTCATATTGTTGACTTGATTATGTTGCATTAATCTGTTATGATGTTGGGAGAAAATTGTTACAAAGTAGTGTTGTCAGTTAATGAAGCATTCCAGTATACACCGAGTAGTGTAGTGTATACCGAGCATAGTATAAACTGAGCTTGTGTTCACTGACACATTTCTTTGTTAACCAAGAATGAACAAAAGAAGTAAATGATTAGTTTAGCCGACAAAAGTTGATGAGCTGTAAAGTGTATGATCATGAGGTGGATGGATAAAGTTTGTTATAAGATCGATGGCTAGAAAAATTCAAGGAAGATCTAAAAGACATATTTGAAACGTGTTACTGACACATCAGCCAAGGAAGGTTTAAGCGAAAAAATCAGCAAAGGAGATTAAGCGGCAAAATTTGATGGATGAAAGGAAAATGGTTTACTTGTCTATTTAAGAGACTAGGGTTTCATTATGAAACTTATGCTGAAGGAAAGAATACTGTAGAGATATTGTGTGAACAAGCTTCATGCATGCCTAATCAAACTAGTTAAGGAGAACCGAACTGTCGAGATTATCGAGCGTTAGAAAGCTATAACTGAGAGATAGTAAGTTACTGAATATTATTGAACATAATTGATATATTGATCAGAGATTTGAATGAGCATAATATAGATCTATACATCTGCAAATCAAGTTTCATTGTAATCAGATCAACTACTGTTATAGTTTAACCATTGTAATCAGATAAATCTCTTAATAGAGTAGACTAGAAATTCTTGTAATGTCATTCATAGAATGCACATTTGTTATCCTATCAACCCCATAGTGAATTTTGGTTGGACGATAATGGTTAGTGTTAAATCCTCTAACAAGGTCACACCTTACAGTGTGTTTTGTAACCTTTAACAGGGTTGGGTCTCCATTGACCTCACTTCAGAAGAGTGAAATTTTTTTGGGTTGCTAGTCCCAAGTGGTTTTTACCTTCACAGGGTTTCAATACTAAATCTTTTATGTTATGTGTTGATTGTGATGATTGTTGGATATCATACTTTACATGTTGCATATTAGATTTGAGAGGTAGTTACTACAAGTTATTAACTGGTAATTGGTAAAAGCATAGACAATTTACTATTATATGTTATCGAGCTACAAAAATTTGATTAAATTGTTTTTGGATATGCATATTGTATTTGGGACAGTGGATAAATGATTCACCCCCCTCTCAGTTATTCTAACAATTGGTATCAGAGAGCATTGGTTGCTTAGAACAGAGTTTTAAGGACTTCAGCATAAAGATCACAAAATGTATAAGAGGGATATGCCAAAGCTGAACAAGGACAACTTTACAATATGGAAAAATTGAATGAAACTGCATATATCTGGAAATGGAAATTCTACGCTCACAATATTAGAGAATGGCTACATTGCACCACCCACTAGACCTTTGACTCTTGATCAACTAAGAGACATACATGAGCATAACATTACTATGATGGAGATTGTTGCTGCTCTGACAGATGCTAATTTTGAAGATATTAAAGATTGCACTACTACTAAAGATATGTAGCATAAACTTTCTCAAGTTTATAGTGGTGATATAAATGTCAAGACAGCCAGAGCTGAAAGTTTAAGAGGAAGATTTGATGATATGAAGATGAAAGAAGGAGAAAACATTGTGCAGTACACAAACATAATAAAGGAGGTAGTTCACACTATCAGAGCATTTGATGGTGTTATTGATGAAGACACAGTGGTAAGAAAAATTCTAAGGACTTTATTACCTATTTATGTCATCAGAATATCTACAATTCATGAAAATAGGTCAGCACCTAACAGTACTCTCACTCTTGATAATCTGATTGGAAAGCTAATGACTTTTGAACTGAACAACTATGATAATAGTATTGTACCGACTATTGAATCTTCTTTTATGACTTCTCTGAAGATTGGTAAGCCTAGTAGTAGAAATAATAAGGATGATAGTGATAGAAATACTGATGATGAACTTGATGAGATTGAAGCTCTTATGGCCAGGAGATTACCTAAAGGAAAAGGTAGATATAGAGGCAAATTACCTTTAGCATATTTTAACTGCAAAGAAATTTGTCATATTGCTGCTAGATGTCTAAATGCGAAGGAAGATGACATAAACAAGGACCAATTTGGTGAAGGAAGCTATGGGAGAGGAGGCAACAGAAGTTACCAACACTACAATAGAGACAACCGAGACAATAATGATAAAGGCACAAAGGTATGTTACATTGTAGAAGAAAATGAATCAGAATATGATTCAGATGATGATGTAGAAGTTTTATTTGTTGCTATGAAGGATGATTTTGAGGAAGAAGAAAAGTATGTAGAAATAACACTAATTTCTAAGGTTAATAAAAATGATACATGGATCATAGATAGTGGTTGTACACATCACATGACTAGTGATGAAGAAAAATTTAATCATCTTGAGCAATATAATGGAGGATCTGTAAAAATGGGTAATGATACACCTTGTATGGTTAGAGGAAAGGGATCCTTACTGATAAATGATAGAATCCAATGTGATAATACTTATTGGGTAGAAGGACTAAATTATAATTTTCTAGTGTGGTACAGCTAAACAATTTAGGTCACCGAGTAGCTTTTGAGAACAAGAAAGTAAAAATATTTGATGATGGAGGAAGACTTGTTGGAATAGGAGCACAATCGAAAGGTAACTTGTTTTATCTTGATAATGATGAGTCTTCTTGTTTAATGATGAGAAATGAAGATGCTTGGTTATGGCATAAAAGGTTATGTCATGTGAACTTTGATAACATGATTAAAATTAGTAAAAAGAAAAAGGTTAGAGGTGTACCTAACTTATCTAAGCCTGATCATGTTATGTGTCATGAGTGTCAGAAAGGTAAAATGACAAAATCTAGTTCCAAAAGAAAAGATTATTCAATAAAGAAAATACTTGAGTTGGTTCACACTGACTTGTGTGGTCCCATGAGAACATAGAGTTATTATGGTGATAGGTATTTCATTCTCTTTGTTGATGATTATACTAGATTGATGACTGTCATGTTCTTGAAAGAAAAATTAGAGGCATTTAAGATGTTCAAGTGGTATAAAGCAAAAGTAGAGAAAGAGACTGGTAAATAATTGAAATGCTTAAGATCTGACAGAGGAGGTGAATTTATTTATGATGAATTTACTAACTTTTGTAATGAGCATGGTATAAAAAGATAGGTCTCTACACTGAGAACACCTTAATAGAATGGAATTACTGAAAGAAGGAATAGGTCAATAGTTGACTATGCAAGGACATTGATGATAGAGAAAAATGTTGCTCAAACATACTGGAGAGAGGTAGTTAGCACAATTGTTTATGTTTTGAATCAAGTACAATTGAAGAAACACACTAACAAAACACCCTATGAGTTATGGTTTGGACACAAACCCACTGTAAGTTATTTCAAAATTTTTGGAAGTAAATGCTTTATTCTAAAAGATGAAAGAAATGGAAAGTTTGACTCAAAAGGTGATGAAGGGATATTTCTTGGATATTCCCCTAAAAGCAAAGCATATAAGTGTCTAAATAAAGTTACTAATAAAATGATAGAAAGTGCTAATATCAGGGTTGATGAGATTGATGACAAGAATGAAGAAGAAAGCACAAAGGAACCAGAAGACTATGGTAGATTCACATACATTGAGCATCCATAGTATCTATCAGAGCCATAAACAATGACAACTGGTTAGCAGGTTAACAACACTAAGGAATAGGAAAGAGAAACCAACGAGCATGAAAGACCTACGGAGCAGGAAAATGAACACGAACAAGATGAACAAGAAAGAAGAGATTAGATACTGGCAAGATTTTTCAGAAGACATCATCCTGAGAACCAAATTATTGGCGACAAGCAAGCTGGCATACAAACGAGAAGTAAGTCAAGACAAGGTACATGCTTAGTTTGTGAATATGAACTAAAAAATGTTAAAGTTGCATTGGAGAATGAAGAGTGGATAAATGAAATGAATGAAGAGATTGAACAGATAGAGAAAAACAAGACATGGACCTCAGTACCTAGACCTAAGGATAAGAATGTTATCGATACTAAGTGGATCTTCAGAAACAAGTTGAATGAAAATGGAGAGGTTACAAGGAATTGATGCAAGAGCATCCTGGGTGTAAGAGAAATCTTGCATCACCCAAAAATATTTTTGTTTTCTTTTCAATAAGGGCTATCTTGTGCAAAACTGCTATTTATGGAAGCTTGCTATTTTTAGTAAGTTGGTCATATGATCTCAGAATGTTTTGGTTTCACAGTTGGAGGTTCATCTCAGTCATTTTAGTGTACCAGTTGAGTTTCATTGCCACATCATCAGTATTGGTGAAGTTATTGAGGTTTTTGGGTATGAAATATTTCAGGTCAATTTTGAAGGTCTTAGAGGCTTCAGATCACAATCGACCCCCAGCTGACTAGTGCTAGCATATGTTGGGAACTATAGATCTTGTCATGGAATTTCTGAAAAGTGGTTACAATAGAAAAATGGAGCAATGGTTAAAACATTATGGCCTCTAGAAGTTGGGTTACCTAAATTTTTTTTTTGTATTTCTTTTGAGCCGACCCTATTGTAATAATTGTGAAAAATAAATAATTCTATGTTTTGTTGGCCTAAAATGCTAAATTTTTGGAACCTTCTCAGGTGGTGGAAATTGCCTATATAAGGAAGGCTCATAGTGTTGTCTTAGGTAGTCTAGGATAGTTCTGAGTAGTAGATCTGGGTATTGATTTGAGGCTTTGTCCTATAGAATATTGTAAGGGAATGCCCATGTGGCTTTGCATATTGTAATTCTGAAAGGTTGTAATTCCACATTTGTGGAGATAATAAGAAGCCCATTTTCGGTTCTTGCATATTGTTGTTGTTTCTCTGTTTTTGTTATGTGTTTGTGGTATTAAGGGGAGCATCCTTCATCATAAATAAAGCCAGACTAGTTTGCAAGGGGTATGCACAAGAGGAAGGAATTGACTATGGTGAGACCTTTGCACCTATTGCTAGACTAGGATTTTGAATGTTACTGGCTTATGCAACACATAAGAAATTTAAAGTTTATCAAATGGACGTTAAGTCTGCATTTTTGAATGGGATCTACTTGAAGAAGAAGTCTACATAGAACAACCAGAAGGGTTTGTTGATCCAGACAAGAAATACATGGTATGTAGATTACATAAAGCTTTGTATGGTTTGAAGCAAACAATGAGAGCCTGGTATGAAAGGCTGCATACTTATTTGTTAAGTATTGGATTTGTTAGAACTAGTGAGAACAATAATTTGTATATGAACGGAGATACTGATGATACTATTCTAATTGCTAAAATATTTGTGGATGATATTATCTTTGGAGGACAAGATCACATATGTAAATCATTTGTTGATGAAATGAGAAAAGAGTTAGAAATGTCTATGTTTGAGATTAAGTTCTTTCTAGGGCTGTAGGTTATTCAACATAATGATGGGATATACATCACACAATCCAAATATATAAAGGAAGCATTGAAAACATTTGGCATGGAAGATGCTAAAATAGTTGGAACACCAATGGTCATAGGCTGCAAATTGACAAAAGAGGATGAAACTACAGAGGTGAACCAGACACTGTACCGATCAATGATTGGTAAGTTGATGTATGTAGTACATAGTAGACCAGATATAGCACATGCTGTGGGAATTATTGCAAGATTTTCTACAAATCCTAGGGAGTCACACATGATTGCTACAAAGAGAATCTTAAGATACCTAAAGAAAATAGAGGATTATGGATTATGGTATCCTAAGGAAGGCAAGTTTGAACTTAAAGTATACACTGATGCTAATAGGGCTAGAAATGTGCATGATAGAAAAAGCACAATTGGAGGAGCATTTTTCTTCGATGAAAGACTTGTTACCTAGACAAGTAAGAAGCAGTCTTGTATTTCCTAGTCTATAGCCGAAGCAGAGTATGTTGTTGCTACTACAAATTATTCAAATATTTCATACATTAAGCAAGTGTTAGAAGGAATGAATGAGGTAATCACTAAGCCAGTGATTATATACTGTAATAACACTAGTGCTATAAATATTTCAAAGAATCTAGTGATGCACTCTAAAACAAGGCACATATCTATCAAGTATCACTACTTAAGAGAACAAGTGCAGGAGAAGCAAGTGAAGCTTGAATTTGTTACATCTAACAAAAGCTTGCTGACATATTTACAAAGCCTCTACCGAAAGATACATTTGAATACTTGAGGAATAGACTTGGGGTCCGTCCCCTATCTATTGGTCACTAATGTGATCGAGAGGTTGCATCAGCCTAATCTTATAAGAAGATCATTCATGTTGATGCAAACTAGTTCACACTTTGGATTTCTATCTAAGGTTCTGAAATATATGAGAAACCAGTGGCATAATTAGTATACAGAGATACAGTAAATGAACAAGACAACAGTGAGTTAATTGGCTACTACAAGAGTTGTATGGTTTATGTTGTTTTTTCTTTGGCATTGTTGTCAAAGGGATAGATAAACAATATGATAACTGAGGAGAATACTGGAACATCTATCTAAGGGAGAGACAATCTGAGAAGATAATGAGAGAGAAACAGAAGGAACCTGGGAGCTGCTAAAGATCATATCTGTAGAAGATAGTATGCACATTGTAATGTTGTTATGTAACATAGTGCTTAAATATATTAAGCTAAGGGAGGGCTTACTGAGATACATCATTTGTTTACAGAGTTGTAGAACACATGTTTGGTATGTGTATGGTATACTTCATATTGCTTGAGTTGTCATCAATGCCAAAGGGAGAGATTGATGAACTACAACTGATTGAGAACCTAATTGAAGAACTTAAGGTGATAAGAGATCACTGAGCACTGAACTGTTATGTAAGATAATTGAATCATTTTTATGTTGTCATTGATGTCAATTAGTTTTGACAGTACTTATCATGGATTTGCAAACATCTAACACATCTATAGAAGAGAAGAGAAAGATGAAGAACCAAGATATATACACAGAGGAAGATGGATATGATAGATGAGGATAAGGAATACTCTTGGTAACTTATTGATGAGTCTATGACTTCATATTGTTGACTTGATTATGTTTCATTAATCTTTTATGATGTTGGGAGAAAATTGTTACAAAGCAGTGTTGTCAGTTAATGAAGCAATCCAGTATACACTGAGTAGTGTAGTGTATACTGAGCATAGTATAAACCAAGCTTGTGTTCACCAACACATTTCTTTGTTAACCAAGAATTAACAAAAGAACTAAATGATTAGTTTAGCCAATAAAAGTTGATGAGTTTTAAAGTGTATGATCATGAGGTTGATAGATAAAGTTTTTTATAAGATCAACAGCTAGCAAAATTCAAGGAAGATCTAAAGGACAAATTTGAAATGTGTTACTGACACATTAGTCAAGGAAGGTTTAAGTGGAAAAAATAGTGAAGGAGATTAAGCAGCAAAATCTGATGGATGAAAGGAAAATAGTTTACTTGTCTATTTAAGAGATTGGGGTTTCATTATGAAACTTATGCCAGAGGAAAGAATAGTGCAAAGATATCACATGAACAAGCTTCATGCATGCCTAATCAAACTAGTTAAGGAGAACCAAACTGTAGAGATTACCAAGCATTAGAAAGCTATAACTGAGAGATAGTAAGTTACTAAATATTGTTGAATAGAATTGATATATTGATCAGAGATTTGAATGAGCATAATATAGATCTATACATCTGCAAATCAAGTTGCATTGTAATCAAATCAACTGCTATTACAATTTAACCATTGTAATCAGATAGATCTCTTAACAGAGTAGACTAAAAAGTCTTGTAATGTCATTCATAGAATGCACATTTGTTATCCTATCAACCCCATAGTGAATGTTGGTTGGACAATAACAGTTAGTGTTAAATCCTCTAGCAAGGTCACACCTTACAGTGTGTTTTGTAACCTTTAATAGGGTTGGGTCTTCACTGACCTCACTTCAGAAGAGTGAACAATTTTGGGGTTGCTGGTCCTAGGTGGTTTTTCCCTTCATAGGGTTTCCATGTTAAATATTTTGTGTTATGTGTTGATTGTGATGATTGTTGGATATCATACTTTACATGTTGCATATTAGATTTGATTGATAGTTACTACAAGTTATTAACTGGTAATCGGTAAAAGCACAGACAGTTTACTATTCTATGTTACCAAGCTGTTGAAATTTGATTAAATTTTTTTTGGATATACATATTGTATTTGGGATAGTGGATAACTGATTCACCCCCGTCTTAGTTATTCTAACACCATGTAGATATCTGAATATTATTTTTACTTCTATGAGGTGACTTTGTTTAGGCTCTGCTACAAATCTTCCAACTATGTCAACTGCATTAGAAATATCAGGTCTATTTGAGTAAGATATATGAGTTTACCAATCATGGACTTGTACAATGTTATATCTACTATTGGAGAATCATCTTTTTTTGTAAGCTTACATTCTATTATCATAGGTGTACCCACTGGCTTACAATCATCCATCTTGAACTTCTTCAATATCTCTTTCACATATTTAGACTGATTAATGAAAATACCTTTCTCTATCTGCTGCACATTTAATCCCAAAAAGTATTTGATAGGTCCAATCATGCTCATCTCAAACTTGCTTTGCATCTCCTTAGCAAATTTTTCACTAAGTTTGTCATTACCCCCAAAGATAATGTCATCAACAAATATAGCTACAAGTAGTAAACCTTCAGATGTCTCTCTGATAAACAGATTACAATCTGCTACTCCTTTCTTGAATCCAATTTTTTTAAGATATCCATCAAGTCTCTCATACCAAGCTCTATGGACTTGCTTAAGTCCATAGAGGGATTTCTTCAATATGCATACCATATCAGGTTTGTCTGATAAGGTGAATCCTTCTGGCTGCTCAATGTATACTTCTTCCTTTAATTCTCCATTCAAGAATGCTGACTTAACATCCATCTGATAAAATTTGAAGTTTTTGAATTTTGCATAAGCTAGAAATAACTTAATAGCTTCTAATCTTCTCATGGGTACAAATGTATCTGAATAATCAATACCTTCTCTTTGCACATATCCCTTGCATACTAACCTTGCTTTAATCCTTACTATTGTACCATCTTCATTCATCTTGTTTCTAAATATCCACTTTGTTCCAATCACATTCTTATCACTAGGTCTTGGGACTAGTTCTCAAGTATCATTCTTAATAATTTGATCTAGTTCTTCTTTCATAGCATCATGCCAATCTGAATCATTACATGCATCTTCAACACTTAAAGGTTCTATATGAGATAGTAAACATACCACTTCATTTCTTAATGAACTCTTTTCTTTTGATCTTGTTGTGACTTTGATGCTCTAATCTCCAATGATGTCATCCTTAGAGTGATATCTAGATGTAAACTTTGGAGCTTTAGGTGATACTGTCTCATCTTCCTTCTGAGTTTCTTCTTCACTTGTTTCAAGGTCATTGAATAATACATCAATACTATCAAACATCTCTTCAACAACTGTCTCACTAGTGGAAGGAATGGGTTATTCTTCAATCATAGGTGCATAATCATGATATCTTTCTTGAACCATAAACTTTTCATCAATCTTAACATGAGCACTTTCAATGATCTTTTTCAATCTCAAATTAAAACATCTATAAGCTTTTATTTTACTAGAGTAACCAAGGAAAATACCTTCATCACTTCTTGCATCAAACTTGCCTATTTTTTCATCCCTTTTGATATAGCACTTGCTTCCAAAGATTCTAAAGTATTTCACTGTAGAAACATTACCAAACCATAGCTCATAAGGTGTCTTGTCTGTGCCAGGCCTCAATTGTATTCTATTGATGGTATAGGCTATTGTATTGACTACATCTCTCCAATAGGTGTGTGCAACTTTTTCTTCAATCATGATGGTGTGCGTTGTATCAAGGATTATCCTATTTCTTCTCTCTACAATCCCATTTTGTTGAGGGGTTCTAGGTGCACTCAATTGTCTTTTTATGCCATGTTCTTCATAGTACTCATAGAATATATCAAAGGTGAATTATCCTCCTCTATTTGATCTTAGACACTTAATCTTTAGTCTAGATTCATTCTCAACCTTAGCTTTGAATATTTTGAACTTCTCAAATGCTTCCGACTTGTCTTTCAAGAACACAACCCACATCATTATAGAATAATCATCAAGAAACAAAATGAAATACCTTTCACCATAGTATGATCTTGTTTGATTTGGTGCACATAGGTCTGTATGAATTAGATCCAACTTGTTCTCTGTTGAATTATGCTTGCTTCTGAATGAATTCCTTACATGATTTCCCATCACACATTATCTACAAATAGTATCAACTGGCTTTGCTATGCTAGGTAGATCTCTTACATCCTTTACATTGCTTATCTTTACTATATTATCAAAATTGATATGACATAGTCTTTTATGCCATAACCAATTGTCATCTACTTTAGCAACAAAACAACTTGCTTATGAATTAAGCTAAAAACATTACCTTTATTCTTTGAACCTGATGCAATCATTACACCATCCTTGTTGTTAATGATGCACTTGTTGTCTTTGAACTCCAATCTATAACCTTTTTCTAGCAACTGCCTAACACTAAGAAGGTTATGTTGCAAACCATCTACATAAAGAACATTGTCAGTGTTGTTCTTTCCATCCAATGTGATAGCTCTTCTACTAATGATAGGTTTAGGAGTGTTGTCTCCAAATCTAACCATGCCACCATTGTATTTGTCCAGATGAACAAATCTATCTTTATCACCTGTCATGTGATGTGAACAACCGCTACCTATAATCCAATCTATCCTTATGTCTGCTTGTGAAATCAATGCTAGCTCTTGTTCCTTTTATCATCTTCATGATCCATCTCGTCATACATATTTTCTTATAATAGAAATGAATCCAATTTCATCTTCAACTGAATCATCATCAAAAACTCCATCACTAACATAGTAACATTCTTTTCTATACTTGGGCTTATAGTTAGTTTTGAATTTCTTAAGTCTTGTAGGACACTTAGATGCAAAGTGGCCAATTTTGTTACATGAGAAACATTTGAATGGTAACTATACACTAAGGAAAGTGCCTTCATAGAATTAAGGTTAGTCAATAAATGAAAATAAAAACTAAATACAACCACAAAGCAATAGAGCAACTATTTAGCAAAATAAAGACTAATTGAGCATCCTATGGCTCTCTAACTAGAATGAATAATGAAGAAGCTCTCACTAATGATAGTTCTAGAATGAGAATGATAAAGATAACAATGATATGCTAACAATTAGATCAAAAGAAATGCTAAAATGCTTCTCAAATGCCTTTCTAAGCTCAAATTGCAAGAGGTTCAATGCAATTCTCAGATGTGTGGAGGATGAATTATGAAGGAATTATGGCTTCCTTTTATAGATTTCCCAATGGTAGGGGGTGTAGTTGTATTTGATCATGGTTGAGTTGGGGATAAGTCTTTGGTTTCACCCTTTGAAGACAAAGAAAAGTTTGTGTCCTCAAAGCTTGGGACAAGTAGACAAGATGGATGGCTAAGATTCTCTTTCACTTTGAGTGATTGAGATTGAATTTGGCTTGATCCATGTGAATGCCTTTCCTTAAATCTCATTGGTTGATTGGTTTTCCTCCCTTTTGGTTTGTTGAGAGTAATTGAGATTTATTAATTGATTTAAATGAATTTGTTTAGCCATGTACCCCTTGAATGGGTTGAATTTAATTTAATCCAAGACTATACAATTAATTAATTTAATTGTATTTTGATTTGATTACACTTTATTAGAATGCTCTCAATTTTGATTGGTCTTGATTTAGGATTTGATTTTCATTTTGATTGGCTAATTATGCATTATGATTCAATTGATTCAATTATATCCTTGATTTTCTTTGATTTTCTTTGATTTTCTTTGAATTGATCTTTGTCCATTTTTAGGTGATTACAAATGCCCCTCTTTGAGTTGACGTGCGAAGCATGTCGATTCAAAGATTACTCTGATTTGGCTTGATTGATAGGTCCTGATTCACTTGATGGTTGATCCCAAATGTCATTTGATGTCTTTCGATGGTCGATCTTTTAATTTTTGATACGAGATTGCTGCATATAATGATCGATATGAAACTCTCTTGATTGATGTTTGATTTGATGGAAGATCCTGATATGATGGTCATTTTGATAATGGTTCTTGATGTGATGTTTGATAACTGATTTGATATGATACCTACTTTGATGATTGATTTTGATGTGATGCCCCATTCATTTGAATTTTTTTTTTTTTGATAAAATCTTTTGCTTTGATTTGATGATCGGTCTCTTGATTTTTGATGATGTTACTACTAATGATATGATTGCATGCCCCCTCGGGAAATGAATTGAAATGATTGTGTTTGATTTGGTTGAGATTGGGAAATTTCAATTTGTTTCCCGATATAGAAATTTGAAAATGCCCCACTCATGATAGAATTTGATGAGAGAAAATTTGATTAATAAGATGTTGTTGATGCTCTGGATAAGTTGATGATGGTTTGGTATCATTTGATGTCAGTCAGAATCACTTGGTTGATGTTGATGTCAATCTGATAGGATAAGTTGATGGTTGATATTTTGCTCTCAAGATCTAGAGAGACAAAACAATGATTTTCCTTCCTCAAGATATAGAGTTAGGAGTTTTGATGTGCTCAAGATGAGAAAATGGATGATAGGATAACTTTGATTGATGTTAGATGATCCCTTGGATGATTTGACTAATTGATATTTGATACATGATATGATTAGATGATACAGAATTATGGAGTTGATTCGATGTTCTCATGATGCAAAAGTATGGACTGGAGAAGAGAAGGTGATGAACAGGATTAGGTTGCCCCTATTTGATTAGCATGATTGATTGTTGATGATATCCTTGATGTAGCATGAATCATTTTGATGGATCAAACATTTGAATGTACTTGATGATGTTGATGTACCTTTGATGATCAGATTGAGCATGATTTTTATTGATGGATATTTCAAGCATTGATGATGTCGGTCAAGACTTTGATTATATTGACAGACATTTGATGATGTAGATCTCAAGAAATTTGATAATGTACCATTGATGATATCATTGATCATTTGATGTATCTTGATTTGGTCTTTTGATTGTGATAACTCCACACCCTTTCTGTTTTACTCTTGCAAATTAAGCTAAGAAAGGCAAAACAATATATACAATGCATTTAATCTAAGATGTATGTAGCTAACTGTCATTATTCAAGATTTTGGAAGCTTATTTTCATCATCGAGCTTTTGGAACATGAAATTGGTACAACCGTCACTGGTTCAACCATGATGATACGAATACCTCTTTCCTCAGATTTTAATAATTGCAAGTAAACAGACAAAGAATTGATCCCTTTCATATACAAATGTCCTCGATGATTCTTTGATGATCATGTCATTAGACGGATTCGCATACTGTTATGAATCAACATGGCAAGAACTCAAGAAGCAATCAAGAAAATATCATGTCTTCATCATCACTCATCTAGTCAAAGACTTTATCGATTTGCTAAAAGGACATGATTCCCAAAAATTTAGTAACACTTCGGACATTTTTGCTTTTGTTTGTAGATCCATATTTCAAAAACTTCATCCACTTTGATCCTTAGTTATGTTTAAACCTTTTAGATTTTGATATGATTTTTCAAACTTTTTTGAAGATTTTCATTTGATTAATCTTTTTGGATGTTTGAAATGTTATATTGATCAATAAGTTCAAGCGTAACAATTTTCTGATTTTGTTACAATGATTTGAGCCAATTGATGTTTGGTTTGCTAAGCTTGTTGAATTTGGATCGGTGCCCCCTGGTTTGATTTACCAAAGATCATGCTTTGTTGGGCAATGCAACTTCTGAGTGTTTACTTAAGATTTGCAATTTTTTTTTATTTTTAGATTTTTCAATTTTTTTGGATTTTTAGAGATTTTCAATTTTTTATTTTTTTTTTAGAGATTTTTCAATTTTTTTGGATTTTTAGAGATTTTTTATGTTTTTTTGGATTTTTAAAAAAAATTTATGTTTTTTGGATTTTTAGAGATTTTTTTTTTTTTAAAGATTTTTAGAAATTTTTTATTTTTAGAGATTTTTAAAGATTACTAGTTCTCAAGCAAGATCACATCAAATTTTCCCCAATGTCTAGCAAGGTATAGGACATGGAAGATGGATTTGCAAATTGATGGATGTGGGATGAATAGGCCATGATGGATGAAGCAGGTGTGTTACCCATAGGACCATCTCCTCAAGATTATCCAAGTTATGGAAAAATAATATCTCAATATAGGCCAATGATGTGGTGTTGAATAGCATATAGAATAATGACCTGATGTCATGACAATCATCCAAAGGAGTGGACATGAAAGAGATTTTCTATAACATTTTTTTTTTCTTTATTCATTTCTTTTATTCCTCATTTGGATCAAGATTAAGGGATCAATGTGGATAGAATCACACAACCATGATAAAGGGGTGGTGAAGGCTATGAGTGAATGGTTTGGGATTATGGGAAGACTTCTTAGGAATAAGAAAGGTGGCTTTAGGATAAGCAAGATCATGATAAGGTAGCGTGAACATAACAAGTGAATAGGCTGATGGATAGGATAACTCTTGTCAAGATACTTAATGCTCACAGATATGTTCAACCTTGTCAAGTTCAAAGGTGAAAGATGAAGTACGAATGTAAGTGAGATCAATGGTAGAAAGATGGAGGATATGATGGATGAAACTTTCCCCCAAGTGTAGAGTGCAAGAGAGAGGAATTACACATGACGCCTGTCTACCAGGTTTTCATCATGGTACTTGTCCAAGATGCCACAAGAAGTGGTTTTCACCATTAGATGGGTTTCTTTTCTTTTCTTTTCTTTTCTTTTCTTTTTTCATTTTTCTCTTTTTTTTTTTTTGATTTTCTCTTCTTTTTTTTTCTTGATCTAATGTTGCCACAAAGTGGTTTTCAACACTCGATTCTTTTCCTTTTCTATTTTTTTTTATTTTTTTATTTTTTCTTAGATTAAGAGTTTGGATGCTCGCTTTGATCATTTATTCTTGATAGTCCTTGGTAAAAGAAGGTTCAACCACGTTGAGGTATTGGGACAGCATGTTGTCATTCAAGAAAGTTGGCAAGGTATCGGGTTCCATGGCATCCCATTCGATTAGGTCTGGCCAAATGAGAGTTAATGGGTCAACACTTGGGTTTGTCTCAATTGGGCTTAAAGTGTTTATCTCATTGTTGGAAGGTTCATACATTGTATCTTGAAGATCTCGGACATGGGCTTCCTCTAAATGTTCTAAAGAAGAAGGATCAAAATCCTCCTCACTAGACTCCACTATGGTTTTTGTTGGATAAAAATCGCGTGGATTAAACCTAGCGTTTGACTCTTCCATAGTAGGTCTCCATGAAGGAACAAATGGTTCCCCTACCCATTGATTTATTTCAATTTCTATGCTTGGCACGTCATTTTGAATCACTTGACTAGAACTAGATGCTTGATTTGGAGTTGATTCTGCCATTAGTCCTTTATGTTTATTAGAGGTATAGGTGTGAATAACATCAATGCCCTTATCTTGACATGACTCATTAGATAGAGTCTCCCATTCTCATTCATTAGAATCCTCATCACTATGAAATTCTAATTGTAGTATTTGATTATATAATTTGGGATAATGTTTTTGTGTGTATCCTTCTTCAAGATATCCTAAACCTGTCTTCTACTTGGAATCTTTCCATGTGGATTCTAGGGGTTCAATTAGCCCTTCATTTCTTGTACCTAAAGGTCCTTGACCTTCATAACCCATCTTTTTCATGATTTCAAATCCCTTCCCATATTTATGTGTGGGAATGATTGGATTTTGAATATGTTTAATGTGGGCACTTGATTCTTCATCTTTATATAGCCAATTTAGAATTTCATTGTCTTCTTCATTCATGGCAGATGATGTACTTTCTCTTACAAAGTTATCATTATACCTATGAGGCAGATTTGGAGGTTTTCCAAAGGACTTTGGTGATAAGGGTAAGTCCATCATAGATAAGGAGAATTCCCCTACTCCTTGTTGCTTAATCTTACATTGCTTATTGAAGTTTTGCATCATTTTGTCCATCTTTTGATAATGAGCTTCTTTGGTATATCTTTGAACATCTTTAGTGGAGTCTTATTTTTCTTCTTGGGTTTCTTTAAGATATCTTGTGGTAGCCTTGGTAGATTCTTCTTTTTCTTCTTCACTAAAAATGTTATTCTCGTTAACCTTCTCTTTTCCTTTAGTTGATGTGGATTGGTTAATGAGTTTTTGAGTTTCTTGAACAGAAATTTCTTCTTCCATCTTCTCTTTTCCTTTCATCAAAGGGATGTCTTTAGAACTTTGGCCTTGTTCCATTTGAGTGGGTATAGACCCTTCAGCATTGTGTGGAACCAATGAGTCATTTATAGGTTTAACGTTATTACAATATTGGAAGGGATTGAGGTCTCCACTTACCATTATTTCTTGCCCTTGATATGGAAATTTTAGGCATTGATGGTAGGTTAAAGGAACAATTTGCATTTTGTGGATCCATGGCCTTCCTAAAAAAATGTTATAAGTCAATTTTAGGTCCAATACTTGGCATATGGTTTCTTTTTGTATAGGACCAACTCTTATGGGCAAAACTATGACTCCTCTTGACACTCTTTCTTCATCATCATAGGCTTTTATGGTTATTTTTTTCTTTGGGTCAATAGCCTCCTTAGAAAATCCTAAGGCTTTTACCAAGCTAAGGGTACAAATATTTAAGCTAGAACCTCCATCTATAAGGACTCTTTTCACCCTATGCTTATGAATCAACACTTCTATGTGTAACGACAGATTTTGGGGATGATTAAGAGACATATCATCTTGTTCGGAGAATGATAGGCAATGAGGTGAAATTAAATGCCCCACCATGTTTTGGAACTTATCTAGCTCCAAATTTAGAGGCACATTTGTTTCCAACAAGGCTTTTTCCAAAATTTCCTTATGGATTGGTGATAGTTTGAGTACCTCAAGAATGGAAATTTGAGTGGGAGTCTTTTGCAATTGATCAACCAAGTTATATTGTTTCAATGATGACATGGAAGCTTGGTTTGGTATCACCACTTTTGGACCATTATTTGGTATAAGTCAAGAAGATCAAAGCATTTATTGTGTTTTCATAAGTGTGGGAAAAATTCACTTTATCATTACCCTTTTTATGGTTTTGATTTGTATTGGATGACTCCCCCTTTTCATGATTCAAGAAGGGGTTCTTATAGGTTGTGTGATCCTCATTGTTTCGAGGTCCTTCAACTTGGATGATGTTTTTATTAATCAAATCTTGTACTAAGTGCTTCAATTTCATGCACTTGTTGGTTGGATGACCTCTTTTCCGATGGTATTCACAATGATGAGATGCATTCCACCAATGAGGTTTGACTTTGGGTTCATAATTTGATATATCTGGTAGTGTGATAACTTGATTAGCCAACAAAGTTTTTAGTACATTCTCCAAAGGTTCACCCAAGGGAGTGAATTTCATTTTATTATAACTAGAGTTTTATTTTGATTTATCCCAAGTCTTATTGTTGGAAGTATTTGAATTATTGTTGTTATAATTATTGGAATTATATGGGGTTTTATTTGCTTGGTTGACATTGTTTAAAGAATTCGCTCCACATGGTAGAATAAAAGGGGTATACTTCAAGTTGTGTGACTCCACAACCCCATCATTCACAAGATTTTTATTGTTACTTTTATTCCATGATTTCAATTTATCATTGTGATTGTTGGACCCTTGATTGAAATATTTAGGAACATAATTATTGTTATTGTTGCTGTTGTTGTTGTTGTTAGATTTATTGTCTTTAAATAATTTAATCTCCCCTCTTTTGACCAAAACATCTTCAATCTTAACTCCATTTTCAATAATTTTTTCAAATGTTGGAGGACATTGAAGTTGTAATCAATAGTTCATTTTCACGGTCAAGTTATTGGTGAAAATCTCCATCTTCTCTTTCCCGGGGATCGTTCGTGGATACCTTGCGAAAATGGTTCTCCATCTTTGTAATAATCCTAAGAAGGACTCTCCATCTTTTTGTTTAGTATCACATAATTTGAGCATAGTAATTTCATGCTCAATGTTGTAAGAGTAGTGGGTTATGAATTTAGAGGCTAACTCCTCAAAAGACTTTATTCCAGGAGTTAGTTTTGAAAACCACTCCATTGCTGGACCTCCTAAGCTTCTAGGGAAGAGTCTCATTAGATAAGTATCATTGTGCATGAACTCCATGCTTAGGGCACAAAATTCCCTTAAATGATCTCGTGGGTCTATTTTACCCATGTATTTATCGTACTTAGGAAAAATGGTGTTAAAAGGGAAGGATACCATTGCTAAGCTTTTGTCGAAAGGAAAAGGACACAAAGCTTCTATGGAAAAGGCCTTAGGCCCAGCTGTCTTCTTCATGGTATCAATTTGTTCTTGAAAGGCTTTAAGTTGCCTAGTCATAACATTCATGGGATCATCTTGTTGCTGGTCCTTCTTAAGTTGGTCAATATCAAAGTCATAGGGCAGCTTTACCCCCTTTTGTGCTAGGTTTAGGAAGAAGTTCTCCCTATCTTTATCTATTAATTTTTCCACCACCTCTAGGAAATAATTGTCTTGGGCAGCTTTTTCAACCCTTTATTCGAGTGTCTCTTTAGTATTGTAGTTGGCATTATTGATGTTTTGATAGGCTGAATTCATATCACCCATCTCTTCACGTCTTGGTTCAAATAGATTTTGAAAGATTTCCTCTTGATTAGGATCTTTGAACACACTTTGGTACTCTACCTCTTGCCTTGGGTTTACAAAGATAGTACTATCACCTGGTAATGATTCCCTATATGCTTGTGACCGTGTGGAAACTGACATCCAACAAGGGTTCATTTTTGGAATTACTCCTTGATATTGAGAGTTGTTGATTTTATTATTGAAGAGATTTAAAAGTATAAGATGATTTTCAATGGATATCTCTCACTTGTTTATGTATTTGCAAACACAATGACCACACATTCACTTGTTCCTTTTTACCCACTTAAACACAAAATGTTTGATTTGTAGAACGTTATCACGGGTCTTTCACAAGAAAACACTTCAAGTACCTACCTAGCTCAAAATTGGTTTGTAAACATGGCTCTATAAGGTGGTCTTGCTACTTATCAAGGATTTAGTAAGTATTCCGTTCAAATAGATTTCAATCTCTCATCCCCCAAGTATGTTAAGGGGCTTCCCACATGCATTGAGGTACAATTTTGTGCAATCTGTGAGGACTACTAGAGGAAGTTTGAGAAATTAAAATCCATTTGTCATGAACCCCATTAAGGATACATGCATTTCATTTTATAGTGGGTCAAATTCTCACAGTGAAAGAAAGTGTATCCCACTTTGGGTTGTCCCTCTCACTAGCCTTGCTAAGGAAAATTCAGGAGGTGAGCCCACTAGATTTCTAGCATATGCATGTAAAGCAAAAAATGAACTTAGTATGACAAGTTTGGGATTTTGATCCACTCAAAGAGTGAAGAGCATATCCCTATTGTCTTCCTTTGTTCCACACAATCAAATACACATTTGTTCTCTTTCAATCTCTTGACAAGAAGATTCTTATAATTGAAGTGTGAAATTCATTTCCTACTTTATCTCCAACTTATATCAAATTGAATGCCACAATCTAAGCAAATGCAAGATTGAAATAGAGAAATACCTTGTTCGTAGCTAGCATAGGCTAGGGGCATTTTTGAGTGATTTCATTTTATTTCACTCACCTTGGCAATAAGTCCTTCCAATTGTGTGTGTCCTCCAACAAGTTAGTCAACATAAACACTCAAAATGAGGGGAAACCAAAATCAAATTGACAACACAAGGCTTTATGTAATGAATTTCAAACCAAAAACTTGAATTTAAGAACTAAAAATCCAATTTAAAGAGACAAATTTTCTCTTATAAGCTTCAATTACAGCAAGGTATTTTTGGTATACCTGATTGTCTTCTTCTTGTGTTGTTTCAAGAACCACTTTGATGTGTGCTTGGTTCTCCCTTTTGATCCTTTTTACAAGTGCTTTGCCTTCCTAATTGAATCTCATCTCTGGTCTTCTCACCTTTTTATGCCCTATCATTCTGTAGATTAAAAATCATTTTGCACGGTCAGATTTATTTATTCATGAAATTTTGCAAAAGCGCACTAAAATTAATTGAAAGCGCTATTTTATGATTCAAAAGCGTAGCTAATCAAATTAAAAGTGCTATTTTATGCTTGACAGGAATTTGCAAAAGCGCACAAATAAATCTTAGAAGCGCTACTTAAAATGGTAAAGGTGATAATATTTATGCAAAGGCGCTAATAAAAATAGTGAAAGCACCTAGGGGTCAGGAATAAAGTGCTCTTTCACGAAGAAAAAGAACTGAAAGATATATAGACCAAAGGTATGAATCACAAAGGTGCTACAGATCAACGCAAAGGTGCACAAATTTTCTGTAGAAGTGCCAGAACAGTGATTGTAAGCACTGTTTCTTCTCACAGAAGCGTCATTTAAGCTGTCAGAAGCACTATTTCTTGAAAAAGCTGAGGGTTAATGATATGCAATTTTGGAAATAATGACAAATTTTTGTACGATTAGTAATGTAGAGCATTCTACCCCATGGTGGGTGCCATTTTGTACAATAAGGAAAGTGCCTTCATAAAATTAAGGTTAGTCAATAAATGAAAATAGAAACTAAATACAACCACAAAGCAATAGAGCAACTATTTAGCAAAATAAAGACTAATTGAGCATCCTATGGCTCTCTAACTAGAATGAATAATGAAGAAGCTCTCAAAAAGCTCTCACTAATGACAGTTCTAGAATGAGAATGATAAAGATAACAATGCTATGCTAACAATTAGATCAAAAGAAATGCTAAAATGCTTCTCAAATGCCTTTCTAAGCTCAAATTGCAAGAGGTTCAATGCAATTCTCAGATGTGTGGAGGATGAATTATGAAGGAATTATGGCTTCCTTTTATAGATTTCCCAATGGTAGGGGGTGTAGTTGTATTTGATCATGGTTGAGTTGGGGTTAAGTCTTTGGTTCCACCCTTTGAAGACAAAGAAAAGTTTGTGTCCTCAAAGCTTGGGATAAGTAGACAAGATGGATGGCTAAGATTCTCTTTCACTTTGAGTGATTGAGATTGAATTTGGCTTGATCCATGTGAATGCCTTTCCTTAAATCTCATTGGTTGATTGGTTTTCCTCCCTTTTGGTTTGTTGAGAGTAATTGAGATTTATTAATTGATTTAAATGAATTTGTTTAGCCATGTACACCTTGAATGGGTTGAATTTAATTTAATCCAAGACTATACAATTAATTAATTTAATTGTATTTTGATTTGATTGCACTTTATCAGAATGCTCTCAATTTTGATTGGTCTTGATTTAGGATTTGATTTTCATTTTGATTGGCTAATTATGCATTGCAATTCAATTGATTCAATTATATCCTTGATTTTCATTGAATTGATCTTTGTCCATTTTTAGGTGATTACAGTAACCGACCTTCATACTTTCCTTTTCCTTTTCTTTCTTTCTTAACAATCATAGAAATAATATCATCTATCTCTTTATCTTTATCTTCATCATCAAAATTACTAGAAGTGATTAAAGATTTCTTATCATGGACTAAAGCTTTGAAGGTTGTCTCACTTTTAGGCTCCGTCTTCAATCTTGAAATCTCAAAAGCTAAATTTTTTCTGATCAAGGTCTCTATCTTGAAATTTTTTGTATGTTGCATGGTCTCATCAAGGATGTTGATCTTGTTTTCATAATTTGCTATAAGAGTAGTCATCAACTTATCCATAATGTCTTCCTTCGAGATCTCTCCACCATTGTTCTTGATTCCCACAACTGCTTCATTAATCCTTTGGTTGTAAGTTCTAATATTTTCGTAAGGTAACATCTCTAATGCATTGTATCTTTTCTTCCAAGTCTTGCTATGTGCATTCTTTTCTTATGTATCTCCTTCAAACATGTCTTCTAGGTGTTTCCATATCTTGTAGGCTATGTCTACTTTCTTTAACTATGAAAACTCACTATCAGATAAGGCGCTAATAAGGGCTTCTTTTGAAATTTCATTATGATGGAACAAATCCTTTTGCTTGCTAGTAGCATCATCCTTTGCAAGATCTTCTAGAGAGGGGATCTTAATATCTTTGATAGCCACTTCAAAAACTTCAAAAGAAATGCACTGCAAATGTGTCACCATCTTGTTCTTCGAATCAGGATAGTTCTCTCCATCAAACTTAGGACTATCTTTTCTAAAGAATGGCATCTGATCAACCTCAAGCTATTAAACTTTCTCTCTGAGGCACTTGGCTTTGATACCAATTGTTAGGAATAGTCCCAAGAGATAACTGAGAGGGGGGGGGTGGGGGGGGGGTGAATAATTTATCTACAAGTTTCAATTCTTTATCCAATTAAGTATACTTAAAATTTAAGAATAAACACAATGAAAGAAAACTTGAACACAAAACCAATATTTTGGTTACAGGGAAACCCAAAAAGGTAAAAAACCCAGTGGGAATTAACACCCACTAATAAACTGCACTAGTGTATAATGATCCTTGTTAGAAGATCTTACAACCCTGTTAGGAGTTGATCTTTACAATGCAATAAGTACAGTGACCTAGTCAAAGCTCAGACCCTGTTAGGAGTCTTTTATGATTGACCCTATTAGGGGTGAGGATGCACTATTCGAGAGCTCACTGCTCAAAGGGGTGAAGGCTGCAACCTTCTGAATAACAGATACACTCTATATATGGATCTTGGTGAACTGTGAGGTAGACCTGCTATCTTGATCAGTTCCAATGAATAACATATACTCTTTACTTGGTCACATAGACCTTCTATTAATGGCTCAACACTTCACACTCTCTGCTATGCTCTTCTCTTTCAACTCTGAACCATATCTTAGCAATCACAAATGACTACCTATAAATATCTTCTCTCTAAATAATATAATCAAGTCGGCATGTTAGAACCACCTTGAAATCATATTAGAGAAACAATAATACTCTCTAATAACATTTATGTCAGCTCTACTAAGCACGCAACACAAACTAAGACCTGTCCAAATTAATAAGTGTAGATGCATGCTACACACTGTTGGCTCTACTAAATTAACTGGTACTTTCTCCTCAAGCTGAATTACATCATGCTCTCTTAACCAAATATTCATACCTCTTCTCTAATCACTAATCTAAGCATGCATACAGAAATGATAGGTGCAAATCCTGTACCAATATAATCTATGTCGGCTCTTTTGGATAAACATGGGAAATTGCAACTGGTGAATAGCGACTACATAATTTCACTTCTACTACACATCATATTTTGTGTCCATGAATGGAGCAACACTAACATGTCTCCATCATATATCTAAAGGTGCAAGGCTCCATGATAATTGTATAGATAATCACACACAAAACACTGTCTATAACTCTTGTCAGGAACACTGCTGACACAAGCTGTTATATAACTATCTATATAAATAATTAACCTATGTGTCCATGATATCATGTTGATAACATGTCCATGCTACATATACTCAAATCTTATTGTATAAATCTTCCACGCATGCTACTTACCATATGTTGTCATCAATGACAAACATATAGTCAACATTGGCTTGCTGGCAAATCTCCAGCAATATGAAGTTTTTAGCACTCTCTCTCTCTCTCTCTCTCCCTGTCTTGTGTTGTTGCTTCCGAGTGTTGTCTTGCAAGGTAGGTTGGTAGTTTGGGTGTACCTATGGCATCATCCTCCATCTCCTTGTGTCAACTATAATACTAACTGAATATGGGTGACACTTTAGAGTCTGTCATAAATACGCACGATATACCTTAAAGAAGCCAGATGATATTTAGTACCAAATGATAGACCTCAAAGAGAAGAAATAATATTTCTCCAAAAAGGAGATGATATTTCAAAGAGAAGGAAGATGATATTGCAGAAACTAGTAAGGTTTTTTTGGTAATATGTTGGAATGTCATCCTACTATACTGTGAAGTTTCGTACAATTTTCCAATCTGCAAAACAAAGTTACAAACCCAGGAAAACAAAAAGCTGAAAATACAAGAAAATGGAAGAAATGGAGCTAACTTTTAGAATCCAACCCCATGGTGGGTGCCAAAAAATGTGTGATAAAAAAGTGACACACTTCAATGAACCATTACACTTGAGAGAATCCATGGGAGAGGAAATCTCAAGAAGCGGCTCATAGCTTCCTAGTTGAAGTGAGTTTAATCCTTCTCATGATGCTCATCAAATTGGTATAGAGGATTAGTGACTTGACTACTCCAAAATGGAAGATTCAAAGCTAGAAATGAAGCTAAAATGAAAGACTAATAAGCTAGAATGAGAGATTAAGCTAGCATGAATGCAAACATTTAGTATTCTAGAATGAAGATGCAAGAGCTATGCTATTGAAGCAATGCAAGAAAGGAAAATAGATTACTAATGCAAGATTAAGCTAGAAATGAAGTAAAATATGAACAACTAAGAATTTAAATTATAAAATTAATCTAAGAGTGTGATAATGAAAGAATACAAGAAAGCTAAGAATCTATAAAATTAAGACTTCAAGATTGCAAGATTTGAGGCTTGAGCCAAGGAAGAGTTTCATTTGAAAGGAATTGCCTTAAGAATGAAGGGTGGAGATTAAGAGGAAAAAGAATGAGTGGTTAAGATGAAGAGGAAAAAGGGAGATTCAAGGTTAGGTAGAAATGAGTGGTGATGATTAAGAGGCAAAAGGAAAATGTTAGGTAGAATAAGACAAAATAGCAATTTTGAAAGCACAAATCCCTTTCAATTTCTTATTAATCAAGATTAAGTATGTGCACACATGTGAATGTGTTCTTTTAATAAAAGTGTAGAAACTTTATATTAAAAGAAATGCTATAGCAATTAAATAAATATGAAAGCTCTAGAAATTAGACCATAGTATAAGCTTGATATAATATTTTTTATTTAATTATGCAAAGGAGATTTTCAGGGTTACTTTGCACAATTAGTAATATGTCTTTGAGATTCAAGATTTAATTTGAGGCAATTTGATCGAAAGGGGACTCAACTTCTACTAGGACCAATTTTAGGTGTTTACACATCTGAGAATCAAGTCCAAGGAATGATATAGATCTAATAACTACAAGACTGATGCATTCTTGTATTATCTAGTTCATACAAGGAGGGGTTCTCACCCAAGAATACCTCTAATATATTCAAAGGTATCTTTTGGAAAAGGTTTGATGAATATATCTGCTATTTTATCCTTTGTACTAATGTACTCCAATATGACTTCCTTTTCTGCAACCTTGTCTCTCAAAAAGTGATATTTGATTGAAATATGTTTATTCTTTGAATGCATAACAAGATTCTAACATGTTCATTGTGGTTGTGTTATCACAATGAATTACAATAGGTTCTTCAAAGCTTACCCTTAGGTCCTTCAATATTTGCTTCATCCACACAATCTATGTACAATTTATGGAAGCAACCACATACTCTGACTCAATAGTAGACTAAGCTATACAATCCTATTTTTTTCTCAACCAAGAGACCAAGCTTTTCCCAAGAAAAAAGGCTCCACCACTAGTTCTCTTACTGTCATCTACACTTCATTCCCAATATGCATCAATATAAGCATGCAATGTGAAATTATCAGATTTATCATACCATAAACCATATTCTATTATTCCTTTTAGATATTTGAATATCCTTTTAATAGTAGAAAAATGAGTCTCCTTAGGATCATCTTGGAACCTCGCAACAATTCCAATTGCACTAGCTATGTTTGGCCTAGTGTGTGTTAAGTACAACAAACCTCCAATCATGGCCATGCACTTTGTCTAAAAGATGCTTTTAGATTCATCTATATTTGAATGCTTGCACCCAATCACCATAGGTGTCCCAATAGGTTTACAATCCTCCATTCCAAACTTCTTTAGCAACTCCTTAAGATATTTGGTTTGTGAGATGAAAATACCATGTTTATTTTGAATTATTTGCAAACCAAGAATTTTTTTCACCAATCATTGACATTTCAAACTCATTTTTCATTTCTTCAGAAAAATTATTGCTCATCTCATCATTACCTCCAAAGATAATGTCATCCACAAATACCTCAACAATCAAAATATAATTTATACTAATTCTCAAATATAGATTACTATCTGCACTACCTTTTCTTAAACCAAGATGCAATAAATACATGTCAAGTTGAGCATACTAGGCCCTTCATGCCTACTTTAGTCCATAAAAGGCATTCTTCATCTTGCAAACTATGTCACCATGTTTTGTGGAAGGAAATTCATTAGATTGTTCTATGTATATTTCTTCCTCAAGATCACCATTCAAGAATGCAGACTTCACATCCATCAGATCTACCTTGAATTATTTATTTTTTGCATAAGCAAGGAACAATCTTACTACCTCTAATATCGCAATAGGTTCAAATGTTTCTTCAAATTCTATACCTTCTTATTGTGAATAGCACTTGCAGACCAATCTAGCTTTATTCCTCACAATTGTGCCTTCTTCATTCATTTTGTTTCTAAAAATCCACTTGATTCCAATCACATTTTTGTGCTTCGGCCTAGGAAAGAATTCCCAAGTGTTATTATTTTATATCCGATCTAGCTATTTATGCATTTCTTTAATCAATGATTCATCTTTACAAGCCTCATCAATGGTCTTAGGTTCAACTTGTAATATTAAACAGAGATCATTTCTTGCCTTAGACCTTATTTTCATACCTTGATTAGCATCACCTATAATTTGATTTTCAGGATGGTTCATCAAAAATACCTTGGTGTTCGAGGAGCTTCCTTTTGTTTACTTAAGAAAACTTGTACACCATTATCAATCTCAAAATATGTCCCGCCTCTTTATTCTCAACCTTGTTCTCATGGATTGGATCACACTCATACATCCTTTCTTGAATCCAAAAATTCTCATCTATCTTCACATTATCACTTTCAATTATTTTCCTCAATCTCAGATTGAAACATCTCTATGCCTTACTTTTGGTGGAATATCCAAGAAAAATACCTTCATCACACCTTGTATCAAACTTTCCTATTTCATCATCTCTTTTGATATAACACTTGCTACCAAAAATTATGAAATACTTCACAAAAGGAGTATGACCAAACCAAAGTTCATAGGGAGTCTTACCAATACCCTCTCTGATATGAATGTGATTTAAGGTGTAGAAAAAAATGTTAGCTTCTTCCCTCCAATGCATGTGTGCCACATTTCCTTCAATTGACATAGTCCTCACAAAATCCAATATGGTTTTGTTCCTTCTCTCTACTATCCCATTCTATTATGGAGTTCTAGGTACATAATTATGTCTATATATGTCATGTTATTCACAATATGAATTAAATGCATCAAATGTAAATTCTCCACCTATATATGAAATCAAGCATCTTATCTTTAGACCTTAATCATTCACAACTTTCACCTTATAAATATTGAACTTATCAAAATATTCAAACTTTTCTCTAAGGAATGCAACCCACATCATTTTGGAATAATCATCAATAAAAATAATGAAATACCTTTCACCATAGTAGGACCTTGTCTTTGTAGAACCACATAGATCTGTATGCACCAGATCTAGCTTCCCCTTTTCTAAAAATGATTTTGTCTAGAAGATGCTCTTAGTTTATTTCTTCATTACACACTCTCTTCACATAGTGTTATTAGGCTTGATAATCTTTTGTAGATCTCTAACTACATTTGTCCTACTAGCCTTCATAATTTTTTTCAAAACTGATATGATAGAATCTTCTAAGCCACAAACAATTATCATCCATCTTAGCCATAAAATAACTATCTTCTGTAATAATCAATTGAAATACATTACCTCCTCTTTTTATGCTTGATGTGATCAAGTCTCCTGTCTCACTTCTGATAGTATATTTACCATCCTTGAACTACAAGTGGTAACCCTTTTCTACAATCTGTCCAACACTCAACAAGTTATGTTTAAGGCCATCAACAAACAACACATCATCAATGTTTTTTTTTACATCAAGAGAGATTGATCCTCTACCAATGATCAATCTAGGATTTTTATCACCAAATCTAACCACTCCACCATCATATTTTTTTATCTGAATAAACTTTTCTTTATCACTATTCATATGATGAGAGAAACCACTATATATAATCCATTTTGATTTCTTTTCCATGTGTGACACTAAATCTTTATCTTCACGAAGAGGTTATTCATCCTTGATTGCAACAAATAGAATCTTATTTTCATCATTTTTAGAATCATCAGATACACCATCACTGGCATAATAACATTCCTTATCCTTCTTGAAAAACTTAGGTTTGTGGTTAGGAACCCTAGTAGGACATCTGGATGCAAAGTTACCAATTTTATTGCAAGAAAATCATTTTAAGGGAAACTTTCCTTCAAACTTACCCTTACCTCTCTTTTACTTCTTTGTGATATGATCCACAAGATCATCCATATTTCTCTTCTTCCTATATTTCAGCCCAATCATCAATGTATTCTCCAAGATCTACATGTCTACTACCTCTACTAGTGCTCGCAAGGCTAGATAAAGTCCTCTTGTGATGCAGGAGCATCCTGGGTGTAAGAGCAATCTTGCATCACCCAAAAATATTTGTTTTTGCTTTTCAATAAGGGCTATCTTATGCAGAGCTGCTATTTCTAGAAACTTTCTATTTTTAGTAAGTTGGCCATACGATCTCAAAATGTTCTGATTTCACATGTGGAGGTTCATCTCTGTCATATCAGCCTGCCAGTAAAGTTTCATGGCTAGATCAAGTCTGGTTTTGAAGATATTGAAAATTTTCGGTTTTGGAAACAGGGTGCAGAAACTTTGAACTCAGTTTTGAAGGCTTTAGAGGCCCCGGATGAGGTCAAATTTTGGGCTGAATGAAGCTTGCTTAATTTAGATGTTGTAGAGCTCCTCGCGCCCTTTCCGAAATGGGGTTACAATAGTCAATTGGGTCAACTGGTGATGACTTATGGTCTTCGGAAGTTGGGTCACCTGAAATGGCAGAAAATGATTTTTCTTCAAAATTTCTGTTCGGGTTTCAAAATTTATTTTGAGCCGACTTTGATGTAATAAATTGAAAAATAAAATAATTCTAAGTTTGGTCGGCCCTACGGGCTAAATTTCTGGAACCTTCCCAGGCGGTGGAAAAATTGCCTATATAAGGAAGGCTGTATTATTGTCTTAGGCAGTTCAGAATAGTTCTGGGTAATAGTTCGAGGCTTTGTCCTATAGAATATTGTAAGGGAATGCCCATGTAGCTTTGCATATTGTAATTCTGAAAGTTTGTAATTCCACATTTGTGGAGATAATAAGAAGCCAATTTTCTATTCTTGCATATTGTTGTTGTTTCTCTATTTCTGTTATGTGTTTGTGGTATTAAGGGGAGTACCCTTCATCAGGTGGTATCAGAGCAGGTTTTCCTGAGTGTGTAAATAGATTGCCGACTGTGAGGCAGTTTGCACCAGGACCGTGGTTAGGGTTTCAGCGCGTATCGTGAAAATGCCTCCACGAAGAGAACGTGGCGGAAGAGCTGGTGCTGTGACACCTGAGGTTAGAGAGCTACAGAGACAAGTGCGAGCATTGCAAGAAGAGATTCGTAGAGGAATGAATCTTAATGTCAGAGACGAAAGCGAGGATGAAGCTGAAGAAGAATATCAAGAAGGAGAAGTTGAAATTGTGAACCAGGAGGAAGAAAGACTTTTTCGGGTGATTTCCAAGATTGGGAAAAGACCTAAGATTGAGGTTCCTACATTTTCTAGAAATCTTAACCCAGAGGAATTGATCGACTGGATCAATGAATGTGAAGAATATTTTGAGTATGAAGATGTTGAGGATCTTGATAGGGTCAAATTTGCGAAGGCCAGACTGAAAGGTCATGCGAAGATATGGTGGCAAGAGATTCAGTTGGAGCGAAATAGAAGGGGAAAGGAGAAAATCACGAGATGGGATCGGATGGTGGATAAATTGAAGCGACAGTTCATTCCTGTTGATTATGAGCTTGACCTACTGAAGAAAATGCAGAGTTTGAAGCAAGCAGGAAGATCTGTTCAGGAGTATACAGAGGAGTTCTATCGACTTCTCATTAGAACAGGCCATGCAGAAGCTGATAAGGAGAAAGTTTCCCGATACCTTAATGGGTTAAGGCCAAGCATTCAGGAGGAGCTGAATCTGGTTCGAATGAATAGTATTGAAGAGGCATACCAGTTTGCCCTAAAAGTAGAGGAAAAGCTGAACAAGAAGTTTGAGAGCAGACAAAATGGAAGAGGTCGCGGTGGATGATCTGGTGGATGATCATATGGTGGTCGAAATGAAGATCCGAAAAAGAAGGATGAGGCCAGTAGCAGTTAGAATCAGCGAGAAAATAATTCCAATCGCTTCCAGGATCAGAATAATAGAGATCAAAGAGGAAGAGGAAGAGGACAAGGATCTGGAAGAGGTGGCTTCTGTGGAACATGTTTTCACTGTGGAGAAGAAGGTCATAGGGCATTTGAATGTCCTCAGCGCCAAGGAAGAACAGACAGGAGAAATGAAGGCCAGGCCAGAGTTGCACATGTAGATGAAGATGCTAGATCATCAAATTCTGAAGATGCTGAAAGAGGAGAAATGTTGATTAACAGAAGAGTCCTGTTGAGTGGTGAGAATGAACCTGAGCAAAGGAGGAGCCTGTTTCGCACCAGGTGCAAGTGTGAAGGTAAATGTTGTGATGTGATTATTGATAGTGGAAGCACTAACAATTTGGTGTCAGAAGAGATGGTGACAAAGTTGAAGCTCAATAGACAGAAACACCCACATCCATATCGGATTGCCTAGGTACAGGATGACCACAAGGTCATGGTCAATGAACAATGCCTAGTGAAGTTCAAGATCGGCAGGTACCAAGATGAGGTACTATGTGATATCATCTCTATGGATGCATGTCATATGTTATTGGGTAGACCATGGCAGTTTGACAGATGTGCTGTACATGATGGCCGTGCGAATACCTATTCCCTGACAAAGGATGGAGTGCGACATAAGCTAAAACCATTGAAGGAGACTGAAGAAAAGGTATGTGGTAATGCAAGGATAACTTTTGTTGATGGAAGAAATTTCCTAGATGGTATGAGGCATGAGCATGTATGTTTTGCTTTAATTCCAAAAGTTGGTAAAGAGGAAGTAGAAGATGTTCCTATAGAAGTTGCAGATTTGTTGAATGAGTTTCAGGATATTGTATCTGATAACGTGCCTGATGGATTACCACCAGTCAGGAAGATCAGTCATCAGATGGACTTGATCCCAGGAGTGAGTTTGCCAAATAAGGTAGCACACAGAATGACACCTACAGAAAGTGAGGAGTTGAACAGACAAGTACATAAACTGTTACAGAAAGGATTGATCCGTGAGAGTCTAAGTCCCTATGCTGTACCAGCAGTATTAGCACCAAAGAAGAATGGAGAATGGAGGATGTGTATAGATTCTAGGGCAATAAACAAGATCACAATCAAGTACAGGTTTCCATTGCCACGAATGGATGATATTATGGACTGTTTGAGTGGAGCTGTGTATTTCTCAAAGATAGATCTGAAAAGTGGATATCATCAGATTTGGATCAGAGAAGGAGATGAATGGAAGACTACCTTCAAGATAAAGGAAGGACTGTATGAGTGGTTAGTCATGCCTTTTGGGCTAACCAATGCACCGAGCACTTTCATGCGGCTCATGAACGAGGTTCTGAAAGAATTTCTGGGTAAGTTTGTCATTGTTTACCTAGATGATATTTTGATCTTTAGTAAGACATTGGATGAGCATATGATGCATATTCGTATGGTATTTGAGAAGTTGAGAGAAGAGAAATTGTTGATTAATTTGAAGAAGTGCAGTTTTGTGAAGAAAGAGTTAGTGTATTTAGGATTTGTAGTTTCAGTAGAAGGTTTAAAAATGGACCCAGAGAAGGTATAGGCTATCCTTGAATGGCCTACTCCAAGGAGTGCTACTGAGGTAAGATCTTTTCATGGTCTAGCTAGCTTTTACAGAAAGTTTATCAGAAATTTTAGCAGTATTTGTGGACCCTTGACTGAAACAATGAGAGGGGATAGAAAAGAGTTTAAGTGGACTAATGGGGCAGAAAAGAGTTTTCAATTGTTGAAACAAAAAGTTACAGAACAACCTGTTTTAGCACTTCCAGATTTTAATAAGGTGTTTCAAGTAGATTGTGATGCTAGTGGTACTACAATAGGAGCTGTTATGAGCCAAGAAGGTAAACCTGTTGCTTATTTCAGTGAGAAGTTAAATGATGCCAAGAGGAAATATTCTGTTTATGATCAGGAATTTTATGCTATAGTTCAGGCATTAAAGAAGTGGAGACATTATCTGCTTCCTAAGGAGTTTGTTTTGTATACTGATCATCAAGCTTTGCAATATTTAAATAGTCAAGGAAAGTTGAATCAGAGGCATTTGAAATGGGTTGAGTTTTTGCAGAGTTATACATTTGTTTTGAAACACAGGAGTGGAAAGTCTAATAGGGTTGTAGATGCTCTTAGTAGAAGGCAACTATTGCTGACAGAAATGCAGATTGAAGTGGTTGGGTTCAAGGAACTCAAGAATTTTTATCCAGAGGATCCTGATTTTGGTGAAGCTTGGAAAGCTTGTAAAGAACCTGTTACTCTAGACAGGACAAAATGGCTGGATTTTATCATCCAAGATGATATGCTATTCAGAGGGAGTCAGTTGTGCATTCCACGAAGTTCTATGAGGGAGAATCTCATCAAGGAGAAGCATAGTGGAGGATTGGCTGGACATTTTGGTCGTGATAAAACCCTTGGTTTGGTTAGTGAGAATTATTATTGGCCACAGTTGCAGCAAGATGTGAAGAAGTTTGTACAGCATTGCAGAGTATGTCAGATGGCGAAAGGAGTGAAGCAGAATACAGGATTGTATCAGCCATTACCTGTACCAGAGAAGCCTTGGGAGGATATCAGCATGGACTTTGTTCTTGGTTTACCGAGGACTTAGCGGGGACATGATTCAATTTTTGTGGTGGTTGACAGATTTTCAAAGATGGCACATTTCATTCCTTGCAAGAAGACTAATGATGTTGTTCATGTAGCAGAATTGTTTTTCAGAGAAGTAGTGAGACTTCATGATTTGCCAAAGACCATAGTTTCAGATCGGGACACTAAGTTTGTTGGATATTTCTGACGTACATTGTGGAAGAAGTTGAAGATAGATTTGAAGTTCAGTTCATCACATCATCCACAGACTGATGGACAGACAGAGGTGGTGAATAGGAGTTTGGGAAATTTGCTGAGATGTTTGGTTGGAGATAAGCCAACAGGATGGGATTTGATTTTACCACAGGCAGAATTTGCATACAATAATTCTGTCAACAAAAGCACTGGTAAATCACCATTCCAGATTGTATATGGAAGTAGTCCAAGAAATGCATCTGAATTGAGGAAGATAGATAAAGGAGAAATAAGTAGTGCTGAAGCTGAGGATTTTGCAGAACACTTGAAGAACATCCATGGGAAGGTGAGGAAGCATATTACCAAGATGAACACGCAGTATAAGGCTAAGGCAGATGAGAAAAGGAGGTATAAGGAATTTCAAGTTGGTGATGAAGTCATGGTTCATTTACGGAAGGAGCGGTTTCCAGTTGGTACATATAACAAGCTGAAAATGAAGAAGTTTGGACCATGTAAGATACTAAAGAAACATGATTCAGGAAATGCATATGAGGTAGAATTGCCTACTGAGCTAAATATTTCATCAGTGTTTAACATTTTAGATTTGACAGAGTATCATGAAGGAGGTGTTGAAGATGAGATCACAGCAGCACAGTGGAGTATTCCAGCAACTAGTTCAGACACTAAGGAGATCGAAGATATACTGGACAGTCGTGTTGGCAGAAGCACAAGGAACAGGACATATGAAGAATATCTGGTCAAGTGGAAAGGATGACCTATTGAAGATTCATCATGGCTAACAAGGGTGGAGGTTAACCGTCTTGGTTTTCCTCTGCACACCTGAGTCATGACAGGGTCACTTCTCAAATTACCCTGGGTGTAAGAGCAATCTTGCATCACCCAAAAATATTTGTTTTTGCTTTTCAATAAGGGCTATCTTATGCAGAGCTGCTATTTCTAGAAACTTTCTATTTTTAGTAAGTTGGCCATACGATCTCAAAATGTTCTGATTTCACATGTGGAGGTTCATCTCTGTCATATCAGCCTGCCAGTAAAGTTTCATGGCTAGATCAAGTCTGGTTTTGAAGATATTGAAAATTTTCGGTTTTGGAAACAGGGTGCAGAAACTTTGAACTCAGTTTTGAAGGCTTTAGAGGCCCCGGATGAGGTCAAATTTTGGGTTGAATGAAGCTTGCCTAATTCAAGCGTTGTAGAGCTCCCCGCGCCCTTTTTCAAAATGGGGTTACAATAGTCAATCGGGTCAACTGGTGATGACTTATGGTCTTTGGAAGTTGGGTCACCTGAAATGGCAGAAAATGATTTTTCTTCAAAATTTCTGTTCGGGTTTCAAAATTTATTTTGAGCCGACTTTGATGTAATAAATTGAAAAATAAAATAATTCTAAGTTTGGTCGGCCCTATGGGCTAAATTTCTGGAACCTTCCCAGGCGGTGGAAAAATTGCCTATATAAGGAAGGCTGTATTATTGTCTTAGGCAGTTCAGAATAGTTCTGGGTAATAGTTCAAGGCTTTGTCCTATAGAATATTGTAAGGGAATGCCCATGTGGCTTTGCATATTGTAATTCTAAAAGTTTGTAATTCCACATTTGTGGAGATAATAAGAAGCCAATTTTCTATTCTTGCATATTGTTGTTGTTTCTCTATTTATGTTATGTGTTTGTGGTATTAAGGGGAGTACCCTTCATCATCTTGTCATTATGAACAATAGCCTTAAATTCAATTTCCACTTTAGGTAATGCTTCATGTAGCTCTGTGGTCTCAAAGGTGATTAATTTAGCAATAAACATCTCTTTGTTGAAGTTCATAGTGAGTGGAATGACCTCCTCAATCACCTGAACTCTTATCTTAAAAACTAGTGTCAAAGATCGTAGAATCTTTGTGATCACTTCTTCCTTGGTGTATGTGCCTCCATAATTTATAATTCTAGTAAAAAAATTAGTTATCCTTTGTAGATATGCTTTAACATTCTCATAATCTTGTGTTGGTGAATAGATTTTCTTTTCTTTTATGAATTCAATACAACTCTTTGTTACCCCTTATGAAAACAAATATCTTAACCAAACAGTTGGGTAAGTGTACTTCTTATCACTTCCCTCTGAATTTTTCTAAAGGTACAACTCCCTTCATTAGTTATTCAAGGAATAATCTAACTTAAAAAATGTTGTGTCCACTTTTAACCAAAAATATTATAAGGCTGCCCTACTCATTCTTGGATGAGGGGCATTACAGTGTTAATATTCCATAGGGTCTCTCAAAGAAAATCTCAAAGTCTATCCAATATTTAAAGACAAGAAATAACTGATATTAAATCAAAGTTCAACATCAATAACTTCTTGATTTACTTCTCACAAAAAAAAGGCTTCAAAGAAACAAAGTCTCTTGTTGCTAAAATTAAATACTACAATCTTCAGAAAGAAAAGAAATTTTTAGATGACAAGAACTTGTGCTAGCAGAAATAGAATACATATGTATTTCTATTGAATTAACATTCACAAAGAAACATCTGTCCAATGAATTTAAACACAAAGATTTAAACTTTAAATTCATAATATCATGTGTGTGTGTGTGTGTGTGTGTATATATATATATATATATATATATATATATATATATATATATATATATATATATATATATATATATATATATATATATATATATATATACTATGCAACAAAGTCATAAAATGTATATATATCCTTTTTTGTCACTTTTAGATTCTACATCATACCAAAAAATACTTTTTTTCAAAACAAAATTTCATGATCTTTCTTACTTCTATCCTTTTTTTGTCCCTTAATTAAAATTCTTCTATTGTTTTATCACTGTTGTGAATGTCATTGATAGATTTGACTGTACTGTACACATTCATTTATATCTCGTGAACCACATATAATTTTGAAGATTGCTCTGGTGAGAATCTAGAGAATTAGGTTTTCAAAAACATATCCAAAATTGAGCACAATCCAATGGCTCAATGGGAAGTTATGCCCCCCGCATTGAGACTGATATTTTTTGTCTTTGACAAATTTGTGATTATACAATTTGCTTAAACTGTTCTTCTACATAGTCACAATGGCTGCCAACAAGATTTTCTGTCACTAAAATAGATATCCCAATGTTAATGATGAGCTATGAGTCAATACTCATGCTGACCTCAAGTTGAAGATGAAGTAGGTGAATAGTGGTAATTTGGAATCACCACTATTTGCGTATGTGTGTGGGGAAAATGTAAGATTCACTCCTAAATCAAAATTCCCAAAAGAGAGATCCAATTTGATCAACCAAGAGGTTAATACACAATCAAATCAATCTATGAAGAATATGAAAGAAAGAATAAATCCTATACTTACCTATAGTTGGATTAATCTTGAAATTTGAAATAATTGAAGTGCAAATACTAACCTTGAATTAGGGTAGATCTGGAAAATGCTGAATTCTGGCTTCTGTATGAACTTTCTGAAGATTTTGTCATATGTTCTGGATTGGGAATGTTGAGGTGAACAAAACCCAAAAATCTTTTCTCCAAATTCACACAGGTTGACTTTGACCTTTTAAAAGGTCAAAGACCACATTATTTATTTGAAGTCTGATTCTGATTTTGTTTGCAGATTCTGAAAGATTGCCGAAAAGGGTATCCAAATTCACTCTCAGATCTGAGATTCCACACTTGTACCTACAAGAAAAATGGTTTTTTTGTTTGTTTGGGGGGTTTGCCTTGGTCAAACCCCAGTTTGGAATCAACCTTAATATTGAAATTGAAATAGGAGAATGCTAGCAAGTAGTAGAAATGAATCTAACAATGAAGCTATGCAATTCAATAGATATGCTAATGTATTTGGAATGTAATCAAATATATTGATATGAATGCTTGAATATAACATTATCAAACCTCCATGATTGTATGCTTGAAATCCACCTTGAGGAAACAATGATATGGATCTTGAAGATGAACAAAGCATCTTGAAGGAAGATCACACCACCATGGTGGCTAGATCTAGGGTTTGAATGATAGATCTTGAATTCTTGAGCCAAATCCCTTCAATAGATTGAATGCTTAAATCCTTGATCTTCAATGGAGAACTTGGATGAAGAAGAAGACTTGAATACTTGAATGAATGCTTGCTTGATCACTTTGAGAACTTGAGAGCTTGATTGCTTGGATGAGATGTGTAAAATGAGAGAGGAAGGCCTCCTTTTATAGTGATCTAGAGCACACTCCTCTAGATGGGCCACCTTGAAGAATTAAATCCCAATTAGGTCCTCACCTTTAGAAAATATACTTTGATTAAATACCATTAAAGGATTTACCGTTTCGGAGCCCGAAATAGCTGACCCGAAAGTAGGAAATAACTTTCCTGAAAGATAAATTACCAGCAAATGAAAGTTTGAAATTTTGGTAGGAAGAGGTCAAGGTTGAGGTTGACCCTGACCTGGTCAAGGTTGAGGTTGACTTTTACCTCAAACCCTAACTTTTCCAGATTCTGCAATAGGAGTTCTAGGGGTGCCAAAAATGTAGAATTTGATATCTAAGTAGGACCCAGTGTCAGGAACAGATAGAAAATCCTCAAAATGATGTGATGAAGGACTAGGAGGTGTCATTTCTGAACACTACCTAGAAAATAGAGCCATAGAAGAAAGAAAATCAAGAAAGTCCTTAAGACCTTAACCCTAATTTCACCTAGAATGAAGAAATTAAGTGCAGAGAAGAAGTGGAAGACAAGGGAGAATGCAAAGATGCCAATCATGACCCTAAACCACTTACTCATAGGGCTAAACACTCTTAACATGGAAGTGCTTCCATTTTAAGATGATACAGTAGGTTTCCATCATGTGCATCACATATCCCTATTTTAAACTCCCTAATCTACACATTATCTTGTCATAGATACCTCTGTTGCAACAATACACTTCTCATAATACAAGTACGCACTTGGCTCATCAATTATATATATGTTTTGAGGTTTTCCATGATATAAGTATGGGGCCATTCTTAGTTATTCTCCATAAGAAAGATTGACAACTTCTTGATCCATTAGTTTCTCAATTTGAAAGGGCTTTGTGAAAACAATATTAAACTGAGGGTGCATGTATGAGTCACAAATCTTTTGATGTCTCAAATAAAAGGTCATCTCATAAACTTAAGATCATTATCATTTTTTAATTATCTCTATCAAGCAGTCCACAATAGTGATAGTCATAGAAGTATTATTTTCTCATAATATATATTAATCAAATTTGTTGGTTATTTAATGACAAATAACACCAAATTATATACTTAGTGTATCCTCTTTCCTTTACCTTGGAAACCTTTTGAAACATATCATACCTATTGAACCATTTTAAGTGCTTGAACCTATGAGCCTTTAGAAATATTCAAACTTTATCTCTAAACTTATAGACTTAATCCACTGACCCTTATCCATCAAATCTTCTAAAATTGGAATCATTCAACTTTGGACTTGGAGAACTTGCATTGAAACTGTGAGTAGTTTAGATTTTAAACTGGCTGAGTCTTTGAGCTTGATGAGCCTTCTTGAACCACTTGAACCAGTTTGAACCATGTTCAAAGGGGTTCAAAGATTTATGCTGCCACTTATCAATATTAACACATGGATTTGGAGGGAATATGTTTGTCAAAGTAAAACATGTTTGTGGAGACAATCTAATTTAAAAAATTTAAATAGGGGGGACTAATAGTGGGCCAAAAATTGGCTCTACTAGGGGACTTCTTTTGATGTTAAAGCAGAGAACTCCAGCATCTCTTGGTTAAAATAACAAGTGCATAGCACCATTGGGCAATAGAGTCACAAAGAATGGAGTATAGGGTGTTGTTTGCAAATGGGTGGAGGGGAGCAGGGCTGAACTAACAAGCCAAAAATTGAAACTAACAAAGTGAGCTACACCTAAGAACAACAAAAATCTTATTTACAAGAAGAGACATGGATAGGAAAACTCCCACCACAAGAACCAAGAACAAGAAGTACTTACATGAAGCCATCCACTGGATGAGAGAAATAGGAGCCTTTTCAGTATAGAGGATTGAGCTTGAATAGAGTAGCCCAAGACCACTTCTATTTGATAACTTCTTTGGTGTTAAATGCCATACTAATAATATGCAAAAATTTAGGAACATAACAATCATTCCCAAAGAGCCAAACCGAGTCATAAACTTTTGATTTTTCCTAGGCCTTTTGCATATCATCTCTCAAATAATTTTCAACTTCTACGTGAAAGATATGATGCCTAGAAATCCCTTCAAGAAAGATTGCATAATCTTCATAACTAATGCTACCAAGATCATCATTTTTCACATAACTTTTAGCATTATGATAGATTTCAACAAAGAAAGACTTTTCATCTAGCATAAAATCTTCTCTCACAAGGATAATTACTTCATTTCTAGTAGAAATGAGAGAATCTCCACACATACCAAGTGTTTTACTCATCTTCTCATCCACCAAATCATCATATTGTTCAGCCCTATCTTCATAATCTAAATTTTTGGCAGCAAAGTTCTGCTTTTTTATAGTTGATGGTAGATTTTGTTGAGGCTAAGCCATTCCTTACTGCATTGAATCTTCCAAAGGAGGAGAAGAGAAAAATGCAAGGGGATGAAAAATAGAAGGATATTTTTCTTTTTCTCCCAAACTATCATTCTCTTTGCATTCAAGATCCCTTTCTTCTGTAGATTTCATTTTTCTAGCTTATTCTTTCTCGCATGCTTGCTATTTTTCTTTTGGGTCCTACATGGGAGATCTCTTCTTGATGAGGATGGAACCATAGAAAGACTTTAAAATTCTTAATTGCTTTGTCAAATCTTCTGTAACTTCTTTGATTTGATTTTCTCTAAATGAAGGTATAAAGAGAAAGATATTTGTGATATCTTCACTTCTTGTTGGAACCCAATCTTCCAAGATCTTTGGATATCTCTGAAATACCTTGTGGTATTCATTTGCAATAGAGTCACCAATCTCCATCCTTAGGTAGGTACCTTTAAATTTTTGAGAAAATAAAGTACTGAGACTTCAATTCCCTTCCCTAGTAGAGTCACCAAAAATCTATTGGTGAATAGATTTTATTTTCTTTTATGAATTCAATACAACTCTTTGTTACTCCTTATGAAAACAAATATCTCAACCAAACAGTTGGGTAAGTTTACTTCTTATCACTTCCCTCTGAATTTTTCTAAAGGTACAACTCCCTTCATTAGTTATTCAAGGAATACTCTAACTTAACAAATGTTGTGTCCGCTTTTCACCATAAATATTATAAGGCTCCCCTACTCATTCTTGGATGAGAGGCATTACATTGTTAATATTCCATAAGGTCTCTCAAAGAAAACCTCAAAGTGTATCCAATATTTAAAGACAAGAAATAACTGATATTAAATCAAAGTTCAACATCAATAACTTCCTAATTTACTTCTCACAAAAAAAAGGCTTCAAAGAAACAAAGTCTCTTGTTGCTAAATTTAATACTGCAATCTTTAGAAAGAAAAGAAATTTTCAGATGACAAGAATTTGTGCTAGCAGAAATAACATACTTATGTATTTCTATTGAACTAAGATTCGCAAAGAAACATTTGTCCAATGAATTTAAACACAAAGATTTAAACTCTGAAATCCATAATATCCTCTGTGTGTGTGTGTGTGTGTGTGTGTGTGTGTGTGTGTGTGTGTATATATATATATAGATATATAGATATATATATATATATCTATATATATATATATATATATATATATATATATATATATATATATATATATATATATATATATATATATATCATGCAACAAAGTTATAAAATGTATATATATCCTTTTCTATCAGTTTTAGATTCTATATCATACCAACAACTACTTTTTTTCAACACAAAATTTCCTGATCTTTCTTACTTCTATCCTTTTTTATCCCTTAATTAAAATTCTTTTGTTGTTTTATCACTGTTGTGAATGTCATTGATATATTTGACTGTACTGTACACAGTCATCTATATCTCACAAACCAGACATAATTTTGAAGATCACTCTGGTGAGAATCTAGAGAATTAGGTTTTAAAAAATATATTCAAAATTGATCACGATCCAATGGTTCAATTAAAAGTTATGCCCCCTGTATTAAGACTGATTTTTTCTATCTTTGGCAAATTCATAATTATACAATCTGCTTAAACTTTTTTTCTACACACTCACAATGGCTGCCAACAATATTTGTTGTTACTAAAATTGATATCCCAATGTTAATGATGAGCTCTGTGTCAATAACCATGCCGACCTCGAGTTGAAGATGAAGTAGGTTTCCATCATGTGCATCACATATCCCTATTTTAAACTCCCTAATATACACATCAACTTGTCATAGATACCTCTGTTGTAAAAATTCACTGCTCAGAATATAAGTATGTAATTGGCTCATCAATAATATAGATGTTTGGAGGTTTTCCATGATATAAGTACGAGGCAATTCTTAATTCTCCACCAGAAAGATTGACAACTTCTTGATCCATTAGTAGCTCAATTTGAAAGGGTTTCGTGAAAGCAATATTAAACTGAGGGTGCATGTATGAGTCACAAATCTTTTGGTGTCTCAAATAAAAGGTCATCTCATAAACTTAAGATCATTATCATTTTCTAATTATCTCTATCAAGCAGTCCACAACAGTGATAGTCATAGAAGTATTATTTGCTCATAATATAGATTAATCAAATTTATTGGTTATTTAATGATAAATAGCACCAAATTTTATACTTAGTATCTCCTATTGCATTTACCTTAGAAACCTTTCGAAACATATTAGACCTTTTGAACCATTTTAAGTTCTTGAACCTGCGAGTCTTTAGAACTCTTCAAACTTTATCTCTGAATTTACAGACTTAATCCACTAAACCTGATCCATCAAATCTTCTAAAATTGAAATCATTCAAATTTGGAGTTGGAGAACTTGCATTGAAACTATGAGTAGTTTAGATTTTAAACTGGCCTAGTTTTTGAACTTGATGAACCTTCTTGAACCACTTGAACCATGTTCAAAGGGGTTCAAAGGTTTATGCTTCCACTTATCAATATTAACACATGGATTTGGAGGGAATATGTTTGTCAAAGTGAAACATGTTTGTGGAGACAATCTGATTTAAAAATTTTAAATAGGAGGGACTAATAGTGGTCTAGCATATTGCATTCTCAAGTTCTCCATCTTTTCTTTCCAATTCTACAACTTCACCCTTTTAGTGCATTGAGCTCCTTCATATAAAGCTTCTAACCTTGTCTCGATCTTGTGTGCTGAATTAAGCTCCTTAACCTTTGTGAATTCTACTTCTAAAAGTACATTGATCAATGTTTCCCTCTCAACCATGTTGCAATGAAATAATTTCTTCTCATCTTTAGTAGCATCAACTATCTTAGATTCTTCCTTGAGGTCTTCATTCACTTTGATAATCATCTAATAATAAATTCCCATGAAAATTAGATGATTCGTCATCTTGTTCTTCCAACTGCGAAAGTTTTCAGCATTAAACTTAGGGCTCTCCTTCCTATAGTAAGCCATCTTACAATATCCTCAAGCAAGTAAGCTTTCTATCTGAGGACTAGAAGATATAATACCAATTGTTAGCAATAACAGTGCACCAACACAACTAAGAGGTGGGGGTGAATCAGTTGTGTGTCAAATTTATAATAGAAGAAAGTTGTCTATGGCATAAAATACTTTTTCATGTGAACTTTGATAATCTGGTAAAAGTTAGCAAGAATAAAAGTGTCAGAGGAATACCAATACTGAACAAACTAGAGAATTCTATATGTAAGGAATGTCAACTAGGGAAAATAACTAGTTGAAGTTTCTCAAGTAAGGTCTAATCTATAGAACATTTTCTAGACTAAGTACACATAGATTTATGTGGTCTTATAAGTATAAAGAGTTATCATGGTGATAAGTAATTTATATTAATTATTGATGAGTTCTCAAGAATTATGTTTGTGATGTTCTTAAAAGTCAAATCAGAGGTTTTTTCATATGTTTAAAATGTACAAAGCAAGAGTTTAGAAGGAAACTGGAAAAACTTTGAAATGTCTCAGATTAGATATAGGAGGTGAATTTACTTCAACTGAATTTAATGAGTATTGTGATAAACATGGAATCAAAAGACAACTAACTACACCGAGAATGCATCAATAGAATGGAATTACAGAAAGAAGAAATAGATCTATTGTTGAATGTGCCAGAACTTTGTTGAATCAGAAAGGAGTTGCATAGAAATTTTGGACAGAATCTATTAGCACTTTGGTGTATATATTGAACTGAGTACAACTTAAGAAAGGAAAAAACAAGACACCATGTGAAATCTAGTATGGACAAACACCTAATGTAAGCTATTTCAAGCTATTTGGAAGCAAGTGTTATATGAAGAAAGATGAAATGAAAGGAAAATTTGACACCAAAAGTGATGAAGGAATATTTTTAGGATATTCTATCAAAAGGAAGGCCTACAAGTGTCTGAACAAAAGGATAAATAAAATGATAGAAAGCGATAATGTAAAGATTGATGAATTCTCATAACAAAATGAGAAATATAGTGGAAAGAAACTGGAAAGATAGGGTGAATTAATCTACTTTGAATCTAAAATAGAAATAGAGAAAGTAAATAAAGGAACCAATAATGCCCAACTGATAATAGGACAACAACCGACAATGGTACAACAAGGTGAAACTAGTGAAAGGAATGAACAGATTCAGAATGTGGAACTTGTAACACCAAGAATCATAAGAGTAAACCATAGATTGTCAGATATAATTGGAGACAGAAGTGATGGAGTATTAACAAGAATTCAATTAAGAGATAGAGAAAATACATGTTTACTATTGGAGATGGAGCTGAGAATGGTAAAGGATGCACTACAAGATGATGACTAGATGCAAGAAATGAAGGAAGAAAGTGAACAGATTGAGAAGAAAAATATATGGTCATTAGTACCTAGGCCAAAAGATAAAAATGTTATAGGTACTAAGTAGGTTTTCATAAATAAACTAAATGAGAATGGTGAGGTAATTAGAAATAAACCAAGATTGGAAGGCTATGCACAAGAAGATGGACTAGAATATCGAGAGACCTTTCCACCTATTGCTAGATTGGAAGGAGTTAGAATATTGTTGGCTTATGCTGCCTATAAAGGATTTTAAGTTTACCAAATGGATATAAAATATACTTTCCTAAATGGAATACTAGAAGAGGAAGTCTAAATTAAACAACCTAAAGGATTTATTGTAGAAAAAGGTAAAGATTTGGTTTGCAAGTTGCACAAAGCATTGTATGGTCTAAAGAAAGCACCAAGCGAATGGTATGAAAGACTACACTCTTATCTTCTTAAGATTGGATTTGAAAGAACAAATGATAATATTAATGTCTATTTGAAAGCTGAAAGTAAAGATAAAGTATTGATTGCTGAAATATTTTTTGATGATATAATCTTTCAAGGAAATGATTTAATGAGTAAGTCTTTTGATGAAGAAATAAGGAAATAATTTGAAATGTCTATGATAGGAGAAATAAAATCCTTTATTGGATTACAAGTACATTAGATGAAGAAAGGAATATACAAACTCAATCTAAATATATTATGGAGATATTGAAAACTTTTGGGATGGAAGATTCAAGACCTGTCAGTACACCTATGGTTATCAACTATAAATTGTTGAAAGAAGATGATTCTAAGGAATTTAATGAAACATTATACATATCAATGATAGGTAAATTACAGTATGTTGTTCACAGAAAACTTGATATTGAACATGTTGTTCGCATAATTGTTATATTTTCATCAAATCCTAAATATTCACATATGACTGCAGTTAAAAGGATATTCACATATTTAAAAGGAACTAAAGATTGTGGATTATAGTATGAAAAGAAATGAGAATTTGATCTTAAATTCTATATAGATGCGGATTGGGTAGGAAACATTGATGATAGAAAAAGTACAAGTGGAGGAGATTTTTATCTTGGAAATAGATTAGTGTCATGGACAAGCAAGAAATAGAACTGTATTTCACAATCTACTACTAAAGCAGAATATGTAGATGTTGCAATTAATTGTCAACAAGTTTTATGGATCAAGGAAATGTTGGGGATTTGATAGCAAGCTAGTGTTGACTGTATGTTTGTCATTGATGACAACATATGGTAAGTAGCATGCTTGGAAGCTTGATGGAGAGAGCCCTAAATATATTTCTTAGATATGTTATCATCATGATATCATAGACACAGAGGTTGATTCTGAGTGAAGATAGTAATAGAGTAGTCTGTATCAGTGAGTGTTCCTAACAAGTCCCAAGAAGAGTTATGTATGTGATTTACAGTATGGTTTTAATGAAGCCTTGCACATTTATATTTATGTTGTAGACATGTGTATGATGCTATGTTCATGGATGTAGATTCATATACGCAGTACAGGTTGAGTTATGAAGTTTCCAGTAGTCAGTTATAGTTTCCTGAGTTTATCAGATGGAGCCGACATTGTTTTTATTGTTGTAGTAGTTGCGCCTATCATTTTGATATGTGTGCTTGGATTAGTGTTTGGAGAAGAGTTAAGAATTTTGTGTTAAGAGCACATGACATAATTCAACATGAGAAGAAAGTATCAGTTAATTTGGTGGAGCCGATAGTGTGAAGTGACGCGTCTACTCATAATGAGTTGGGAAGTCCCATTTTGTGTTGCATGCTTAGTACGGTCAACTAAGATGTTATTGAAGAGTTGTATTGTTTCTCTAATATGATTTCAAGATGGTTCTAACAGGCTGACTTCAGAGGAAAGATATTTATAGGAAGTCATTTGTGATTGCTAAGCATGGCAGATAGTTGAAAGATAAGAGCAGATCAGAAGGTGCGAAGTGTTCAGCCATCAGTAGAAGATCTATGTGAAAAAGTAGAGAGTGTATGCTATCCATTGGAACTAATCAAGATAGAAGGTCTAACTCGTAGTTCACCAAGATCCAGATATAGTGTGTATCTGTTAAATAGAAGGTTGTAGCCTTCACCCCTTTGAGCAATGTGCTCCCAGACAGTGTGTCCTCACCCATAACAGGGTTAATTGTAAAAGACTCCTAACAAGGTCTGACCTTTGACCAGTTCACTTTACTTAATGCATTGTAAAGATCAATTCCTAATAGGGTTGTAAGATATTCTAACAAGGATCATTATACTCTAGTGCAATTCATAGTGGGTGCTAATTCCCACTGGGGTTTTTACCTATTTGGGTTTCTCCATAACTAAAATTGGTGTGTTGTGTTAATTTTTCTTATATTGTGTTTATGCTTAATTTTCTTCTATACTTAATTGAATAAAGAATTGAATCTTGTAGATAACTAATCCACCATCACCCCCCCCTCTCAAGTATCTCTTGGTACTATTCCTAACAATTAGTATCAGAGCCAAGTGCCTCAAAGAGAAAGTTTAATAGCTTGAGTTTGATCAGATGGAATTCTTTAGAAAAGAAAGTCCTAAGTTTGATGGAGAGAACTATCTAGATTGGAAGAACAAAATGCTGACACACTTGCAGTGCATTACCTTTGAAATTTTTGAAGTAGCTACCAAATAAGTTTAGATTCCCTCTCTAGAAGATCTTACAACTGAAGATGCAACTCTTAAGCAAAAGGAGATGTTCACTAAAAATGCTATTGCCAAAGAAGCCCTTATCAACACATTGTCTGACAGTGAGTTTTCAAAGATCAAGAAAGTAGATAAAGTCTACAAGATATGGAAGTATCTAGAAGACTTATTTGAAGGAGATGTCCAAGCCAAGAATGCACACAAAAAGACATGGAAGAAAAATTAAAATACATTGGAGATGATACTTGAAGAGAACATTAGAGCCTACAATCAAAGGATTAATGAGGTAGTTGCAGGAATCAGAAACAATGATGGAGAAATTTTCGAAGAAGACATTATGGATCAGTTGATGACTACTTTGACACTAGAATATGAGAGAAAAATAAACATCCTAGATGAGACTATGAAATTTTCAAAAGACTTCAAAAGAGAGACCTTAATCAACAAGATTTTAGCTTTTGAGATATCAACTTTGAAGACAGAGCCTAAAAGTGAGACAACCTTCAAAGCTTCAGTCCATGGTAAGAAATCCTTGAACACTTCTAGTAATTTTGATGATGATGATGATGAGAAAGAACTAGATGATTTCATTGCTTTGATTTCCAAGAAAGAAAGGAAAGGAAAAGGGAAATATAAAGGTTAGTTTCCATTCAAATTCTTTTCATGTAACAAGATTGGTCACTTTGCATCTAAGTGTCCTACTAGAGTCAAGAAGTTCAAAACTAACTACAAGCCCAAGTATACAAAAGAATGTTACTATGCTAGAGATGGAGTATCACATGAAGAGTCAGAAGAAGATGAAATTGGATTCATTGCTCTTGAAGACATGGATAAAATGTTTGATGAAATGGACCTTTAATATGAAAAGAAAGCACAAGAGTTAGCATTGATTTCACAAGCTAACATCAGGATAGATTGTATCATTGACAATGATTTCTCATGTCACATGACAGGAGACAAGGATAGATTTGTACATCTAGATAGATACAAAGGTGGCATGGTTAGATTTGGAGACAACACTCCTAAACCATGTTAATATGATTTAGAACAATAGAGGGGGGGGTGAATTAGTTGTTCTCAAGTCTAAATGTATAAAACAAACTTTAAAACTCTTCAACAAATCAGATCCAACAACCAACAGCTACTCGATCATTATTGATTGCATAAAAGAAACATATAATAGTGCAGTTCACTATCCAATAGTATCTAACTTGTAAAACAAAAAAATGTTCAAACCAAAACATTCAAACAAGTATTAACACCAGGATTTATAGTGGAAACCTAATTAGGGAAACACCACTTTGTAACATGTTACTATTATTTTCACTCTTCTGAAGTGAGCTCTGTGAAAATCCAACCTTGTCAAAGGTTACAAACACATTGTAAGGTGTGAACCAGTTAAAGGATTTCAACCACTCTGTTAAAAGTGTACCTTGTTATAGGACTTACATACATCCCATTAGAATGCAACCTTGTTCAAAGGATTTATACAAATGACTGTTAGATCAACCTCTGTTAAAAGGATTTTGACTGATACAATGGTTAGAAAGTAATAGTAGTATTGATTTGAGAAACATACAACTCACTTTGCAAATATCAGATCCAATTCCGTACACATATGCTGGCTTACTAACTGTGAACCTTTTCCATCTCTATCATTGATCTTCTCAAAAATCTCTTCAAGCAATCACACCACTTCTCCTTTAGTCTTTTTTTCTTAGACATTCAATAACATCAACAATACTTCTAGCATCCACTTCTTCTCAACCTCATTCTTAGGTTTCCTTAATACTTCATCAATTAGGTCAATACATCTTTTGACGCTTAATCTCCTTCATAGATCTTAGGGTTAGGTCAAATTTATCGAATCCTTCCAACTTTATGTTCTTCGTCTATCCTTCTAGAAATATCTCAAATCTCTTAATAGATTTACAATAAAACATTTTACAGTGCAATAAATACTTCCATACAATCAATAAATAAATTCAACACATTTTAATACATAATCAAAGAATTCAACTATGTTGGCTGGAAATCTGAATTCTTCCTCAAATGTAAAATACTGACACTCGGTCAATACAATGTTCAACTCCTCGGTCTTCATTAGGAAGCTCAGTCACCACAAACTATTTCCTCGACAATTAACTGATGTTTGGTCAACACTAATTTTACTCGGCATATACTAGCTTGGTTGACACTAACATCACTCGGCTTAAACTAGATTTGTTCACTTTTTCTTAGTTAAGCCTACTAGTTTAGTCTTCATTCTTACTTAGATAAACAATACATTGTCTTATCATTGTGCCACATAATCAAGTACCCATTGAATTATCAAGATAACTCAATGTTTCCTTAGGTGCTATTGTTACCAACCTTTCCTATCCCCTTCTCAACAATCAAATAGATATAGTACTTTCTTAGATAGAAACAATCTTACCAATTAAGGTTTGACATCAATGACAATGCAACAATTGCTTCAATTGTAGTTTCCAATAATCTCCCTCTTTGGCATTTATAGCGACACCATATGAATAACACATGAATTACCAACCAATCTAAAACTTATGTATCCATCAAAAATATTTATAATATCCTTAGCTTCATTTTGATACATAATCAATTAGCCATGCTTGTATGACCATCTACTGAAATCTCTCCCTCTTACTTGATCTTCCATGAAATCTCACCATGTGTATTCATCTGTGATCATCTCCCTCTTTGACAAAAATGCCAAAGCAGAAACTAAAACATACATCCTACAGATGTAGATATCATTTTTTAGATCAGTAACAATATTTCTCCCTCGGTCATCTTTTCTTATGACTGATTCTTGGCTTTTCTATACTTTTCACAATTCTAGGCTGCTCCTAAAGTGTGACCTATCTCTGCATCAATTTTTTAGATACTCTGTGCAACATATTTGATGGAGTGCTCCTAGCTTGACTAGGCAGCCTCAGTTAGGGGAAAAACCCCTAATTGACCTCTCAAATATTCATGAGCTTCTTTAGGTAAAGCTTTAGTGAATATGTCTGCTAGTTGTTCTTTTGTATTCACATATTCCATTCGAACCTCTTTATCTTGTACTAGTTCCCTCAAGTAATGATACTTGATTGTAGTGTGTTTGGTCTTTTTGTGCATCACTGGATTCTTAGAGATGTTGATAGCACTTGTATTTTCACAGAATATGACAACTAGTTTAGTGATCTCTTCTTTCATGCCTACCAACAATTTCTTTATCCATACCAAGTTTGAACAATTCACTACTGCAGCCACATACTTGGCTTTAGCAGTAGATTGGGAAATGCAATTTTGTTTCTTGATTGTCTAGGAAACTAATCTTTGTACAAGAAAGAAAGCTCCACCACTAGTACTCTTTCTGTAATCCACATTTCCTACTCAATCAACATTAGTATATACTCTCAGTTCAAACTTTTCATGCTTCTTGTAGTACAATCCATAGTCAGCAGTCCCTTTCAAATATCTCATTATTCTTTTGACAGCCATCATGTGAGTTTCCTTAGGGTTGGCAGAGAATCTTGCCATAATCCCAATAGCTAAAGAAATATCTAGTCTGCTATGTACAACATATTTCAGCTTTCCAATCATGGATCTATATAAAGTATGGTTTACTTCTATAGCATCATCATTTTTAGACAACTTTTGTCTGATAGCCATGTGAGTACTTACTAGCCTTGAATCTTTCATACCAAAGGTTTTCAGTATCTCATGAACATATTTAGACTGGATGATGAAAATTCCTTTCTCCATTTGATATACTTGTAAACCAACAAAGAATTTGATCTCCCCAAACATACTCATTTCAAATTTAGTTTGCATTTCATTTGAAAATTTCTTACACAAGGCATCTTGTCCACCAAATATAATATCATCTACAAAAATATTAGCCAACAAGATTCCTTTACCTTCTTCATCTTTCATGTATAGATTTTATGTGTCATTTTTCCTTGAGAATCCAATCTATATGAGGTAGTTATGTAGTCTCTCATACCATGCTCTGGGAGCTTGCTTTAGTCCATACAGTGCTTTATTCAGTTTGCAAACCATGTGTCTATTATTTGGATCAACAAATCCTTCTAGTTGTTCAATGTACACTTCTTCTTCCAATATACCATTTAAAAATGCAGATTTAACATCCATTTGGTATACCTTGAAATCTTTGTAGGTAGCATATGCAAGTAAGGTTCTTACTCCTTCCAATCTAGCTACAAGGGAAAATGTTCCCCCATAATCTATTCCTTCTTCTTGTGTGTAGCATTTTGCATACTAGCCTAGCCTTGTTTCTTGTGATTTGACCATGCTCATTCAACTTATTCTAGAACATCCACTTTGTTCCAATGACATTTTTATTTTCTGGTCTCAACACCAGAGTCCAAGTATCATTCTTTTCTATCTTGTCTATATCCTCATTCATTGCTTGCATCCAGTCTTCATTTTCTAATGCCTCCCTTGTTGTCTTAGGCTCAAATTCACATAGTAAACATGTCAGATCTCTTATTTTGCTTCTAGTCAGAATTTTAGTATCTTTGTCTCTAATTATTTGTTCAAGCTTGTGATGTATCCTTACATATTGTGCCAAAAGAGGTTCTACTCTCCTTTCATCTTTCTCTTCAGATTCACCAATAAGATTGTTAGATTCAGCTTTTGAATGCTTTGTAACCTCTTCTTGATACTCGACAGCTTCCTCCTGTCTCTCGGCATGTTCTTATTCTCTCTCGACATTGTTTTCCTAATGCTTGACATTTCTTACCCAAGACTCTTCATCAGGTGCACATATGTCACTTGCCTCTCCTTCCTCTATATACACAAAAGATCTATAATCTTCTAGCTCTCTTTTGATGTCAACTTCATTTTTCTCTGCATACTCATCAACTTTGACATTCACACTTTGCACAATTTTGTTAGTGTTAGAGTTCAAACACTTATAAGCTTTACTTTTTGTGGAATAGCCTAGGAATATTCCTTCATCACTTTTAGCATCAAATTTCCCATTCCTATTATCCTTTAGTACTTAGCATTTGCTTCCAAAAAATTTAAAATACTTTACATTAGGTGCATACCCATGCCATAACTCATAAGGTGTCAGATTTGTCCCTTTTTTGATCTATACTCAGTTAAGAGTATAAAAATTTGTACTTACAACTTCTCTCTAGTACTTTTGTGCAACATTCTTTTCAATCATTAATGTCCTTGCACAATCCATGATAGATCTATTCCTTCTCTCTGCTATACCGTTCTGTGGAGGATTTCTTGGTGTAGACATCTATCTTTTGATCCCTCTATCATTACAAAATACATTAAATTTATTGGATATAAATTCTCCACCTTGGTCAGATCTCAAACACTTTAGGTTCCTACTTGTCTCCTTTTCAACCTTAGCCAAGTACCACTAAAAAAATTTAAAAGCATCAAATTTTTCTTTTAAGAACATTACAGTCATCATTCTGGTATAATCATCGACAAATAGGATAAAATATCTAGCACCACAATATTTTTGTACACCCATAGGTTCACAAAGGTTAGTATGAACAAAATCTAAAGCATTCTTAGAAGTAAAAGTCTTGCTCTTAAAACTAGACTTTGTCATCTTACCTAACTAACATTCTTTGCACATTACATTCTCAAGTTTCTTCAATCTAGGCAGACCTCTCACTTTCTTCTTTTTACTAATTTCTACCAGATTATCAAAATTAACATGACATAGCCACTTATGCCATAACCAAATATCATCAAGTTGTGCAATCATACATGTTTCTTCAGATAGGTCTAGATAGAACAAATTACCTCTTGTCTGTTCTCCACTTCCAATTAGTTCACCAGTGGTATTAAATATTTTCGCCTTCCTATGATGAAATTCCACTTGGTAACCAGTGCTATTAAGTTGTATAAGACTCAATAGATTATAGTTAAGATCCTCAATCCAATAAGCATTTTCACAAGTGATCTTATCAGTCAGCTTAATCAATCCTTTACCTCTAACAAGACATGGTGCATCATTACCAAATTTCACACTTCTACCTTTATAATGATCTAAGGTATCAAACTTACTCTTGTCAGCAGTCATGTGATGTGAACAACCATTGTCAATAATCCATTTAGCATTTTTGTTCACATAAGATATCAATGCAATTTTCTCATCCTCATCAGACTCATCCTTCATTGCAACATAGACAACTTCAATTTCAAAATCATCACTATCAATGTCAGTCTCTTCTTTGGCAATGTAGCAAGATTTCTTACCTTTTTCTTTGTAGTCCATATACCTTCGGTAACCTCTATCTTCTCTTTTTTCTTTATGCTTGATGTCTCTTTCTTCATCCTTATCATCCCTGTCAGGACATCTAGCAGCTATATGACCAACTTTATTACATGAAAAACATATAATAGGGAGTTTACCTTTGTACTTTCCTTTTCCCTTTTTCAGTCTTCTAGCCATAAGAGCTTCTAGATCCTCAAGTTCTTCATCAGATGTGTCACTTTCAATTTTACTCTCACTGATGCATCTTTCTTTTTCCTTCTTTGTCTTACTCAGAACCATTTGTGACTTGAAAGAAGATTCAACATTAGCAACAGTGAAGTTATCATAGTTAGAAAGTTCAAAAGCAGTAAGCTTACCAACTAAACTTTCCAAAGTAAGATCATTGTTAGGGTTACATCTAGACTCCTGAATTGCTGAAATTTTGATGGCCTAAATAGGACGCAAAGTTCTCAATACTTTTTCAATTATAGTTTCATCATCAATAGTTCTATTTTCTCCTCTAATAGCATTTACAACTTCTTTTATTCTACCACAATACTATGCAATATTCTCACCTTCTTGCATTCTCATTTCATCAAATTTACCTCTTAGGCTCTTAGCTTTTGCTCTCAGTATATTAATGTCACCGCCATAGATGTTTGCAAGAGTGTCCCACATTTTCTTTGCATTACTGTAGTCTTTGATGTCTTCAAATTCTGGATAACTTAGGGCAGATGCAATCTCCAACATTTCTTGGTTGTGCTCTTGTTTAGCTTCATTTCCTTGGTAGTTATAGGTGCAATAGGTGTCACATAGTCATGCTCAACATAATACTTTGTAGAATCACCAATACCGGCCAGACGCAACTTCATCAAAATTTACCATGCAGGGAAGTTCTCCTTATTTAGCTTCGGTACCTCCTTATACATCCTGATCATTTGCTTCAAGTACCTTTAAAATTGTTCTCTGTAAGCACCAACAGTTCTGATACCAATTGTTAATATGATTTATAAAAATAAAGAGGGGGGGTAAATCAGTTGTTCTCAGGTCTAGATGTATTAAAAAAACTTTAAAACTCTTCAACAAATCAGATCCAACAACCAAAAGCTACTCGGTCATTACTGATTGCATAATAGAAACATATAACAGTGTAGTCCACTATCCAATAGTATCTAACTTGTAAAACACAAAAATGTTCAAACTAAAACATTCGAACAAGTATTAACACCAAGATTTATAATGGAAACCCAATTAGGGAAAAACCACTTTGTAACATGTTACTATTATTTTCACTCTTTTGAAGTGAGCTCTGTGAAAAACCAACCCCGTCAAAGGTTACAAACACACTGCCAGGTGTGACCTAGTTAAAGGATTTCAACCACTCCGTTAAAAGTGCACCTTGTTATAGGACTTACATACATCCCATTAGAATGCAACCTTGTTCAAAGGATTTATACAAATGACCATTAGGTCAACCTTTGTTAAAAGGATTTTGACTGATACAATGGTTAGAAAGTAACATTAGTATTGATCTAAGAAACATACAACTCACTTTGAAAATATCAGATCCAATTCCATACACATATGCTAGCTTACTGACTGTGAACCTTTTCCATCTCCATCACTGATCTACTCAGAAATATCTTCAAGAAATCACACCACTTCTCCTTCAGCCTTTTCTGCTTAGACAGTCAATAACATCAACAATACTTCCAACATCCACTTCTTCTCAACCTCATGCTTAGGTTTCCTTAATACTTCCTTAATTAGGTCAATACATCTTTTGCCACTTAATCTCCTTCGTAGATCTTAGGGTTAGGTCAGATTTATCAAATCCTTCCAACTTTATGTTCTTCATCTATCCTTTTAGAAATATCTCAAATCTCTTAATATATTTACAATAAATCATTTTATAGTGCAATAAATACTTCCATACAATCAATAAATAAAGTCAACAAATTTTACATAATCCAAGAATTCAACTATGTTGGGTGGAAATCTGAATTCTTCCTCAGATGTGAAATACTGATGCTCGGTCAATACAGTGTTCAACTCCTCAGTCTTCATTAGGAAGCTTAGTCACCACAAAAAATATTTCCTCGGTAATTAACTGATGTTCGGTCAACACTGATTTTACTCGGCATATACTAGCTCGGTTGACACTAACATCACTCGACTTAAACTAGATTTCTTCACTTTTGCTCAATTAAGCCTACCAGTTTAGTCTTCATTCTTACTTAGATAAACAATACATTGTCTTATCATTGTGCCACATAATCAAGTACTCATTGAAGTATCAAGATAACTCAACCTTTCCTTAGGTGCTATTGGTACCAACCTTGCCTATCCCCTTCTCAACAATAAAATAGATATAGTACTTTCTTAGATAGAAATAGTCTTACCAGTTAAGGTTTGACATCAATGAAAATATAACAATTGCTTCAATTGTAGTTTCCAACAAACCTATCATAGGTAGAGGAGCTATCACCTTGGGTGGAAAGAACAACACTAATGATGTTCTTTATGTTGATGGTTTGCAACATAACCTACTAAGTGTTGGACAGTTTCTTGACAAAGGATATCAGTTGGAATTCAAAGATAACAAGTGCATCATTAATAAAAAGGAAGGAGAAATGATTGCATCAGGTTCAAAAACTAAAGGTAATGTTTTTTAGCTTAATCCTAAAGCAACTTGTTTTGTTTCTAAAGTAGATGATAGTTGGTTATGGCACAAAAGACTATGTCACATCAATTTTGACAACATAGTAAAGATAAGAAATGTAAAGGCACTAAGAGAGCTTCCTAGCATCACAAAACTAGTTGATACAATATGTAGGGAATGTGTGATGGGAAAGCATGTGAGGAATTCATTCAGAAACAAGCATTGTTTGGCAAAGAACAAATTGGATCTAGTGTATATAGACCTATGTGGACCAACGCAAATAAGATCATACTATGGTGAAAGGTATTTTTTTTTTTTTGTTGATGATTTTTCTAGAATGATGTGTGTTGCGTTCTTAAAATAAAAATTAGAAGCATTTGATAAGTTCATAATATTCAAAGCTAAGGTCGAAAATGAGTTTGGATTGAACATTAAATGTTTGAGATTAGATAGAGGAGGAGAATTCACCTTTGACAGATTTTATGAGTATTGTGAAGAACATGGGATAAAGAGACAACTAAGTGCTCCTAGAACCCCTTAGTAGAATGGAATTGCAGAAAGAAGGAATAGGATCATACTTTATACAATGTGCACCATCATGATTTAAGGAAAGGTTGCACATAACTATTGGAGAGATGCAGTCAATACTATAGTCTATACTATCAATAGAATTCAATTGAGGCCAGGCGCAGACAAGACACCTTATGTGCTATGGTTTGGGAATGTACCTACAGTTAAATACTTCAGAATCTTTGGAAGAAAGTGCTACATCAAGAGAGATGAAGCTATAGGCAAGTTTGATGCAAGAAGTGATGAAGGTATTTTTCTTGGTTACTCTACTAAAAGAAAAGCTTATAGATGTTTTAATTTAATATTGAAGAAGATCATTGAAAGTGCTCATGTTAAGATTGATGAGAAGTTTATGATTCAAGAAAGATATCATGATTAAGCACCTATAATTGAAGAAGAACCTAGACCTACCACTAGAGAAATAGTTGTTGATGAAATTTTTGATAGCATTGATGTATTATTCAATGACCTTAAAACAAGTGAAGAAGAATAACAGAAGTTAGATGAGTGAGTCACACCCAATGTTCCTAAATTCACATCTAGATACCATTCAAAGGAAGACATCATTGGAGATCAAAACAAAAAATTCATGACAAGATCAAAAGCAAAGAGTTCCACAACTAATGAAGAGCTATGCTTACTTTCATAGATTGAACGTTTAAGTGTTGAAGATGCATGTAATGATTTAGATTGGCATGAAGCAATGAAAGAAGAGCTAGATCAAATAATTAAAAATGATACATGGGAATTGGTCCCTAGGCCTAGTGATAATAATGTGATTGGAACCAAGTAGATATTAAATAATAAGATGAATGAAGATGGAACAGTTGTAAGAAAAAAAGCAAGAATAGTATGTACAGGATATGTGAAAAGAGATGGAATTGATTATTCAAATACATTTTCCCCTGTAAGTAGATTGGAATCCATAAAATTGTTTCTAGCCTATGCTACATTCAAAGACTTTAAGGTATACTAGATGGATGTCAAGTCAGCATTCCTAAATGGAGATTTGAAGGAAGAAGTATACATAGAGAAGCCTGAAGTATTTACCTTATCAAACAAACCTGATATGGTATGTAGATTAAAGAAATCCCTTTGTGGACTTAAGCAATCCCCTAGAGCATGGTATGAAAGACTTGATGGATACTTGACAAAGATTGGATTCAAGAAAGGAGAAGTAGATTGTAACTTATTCATAAGAGAGACACTTGATGGATTATTGTTAGTTGCTATATTTTTTGATGACATTATCTTTTGTGGTAATGACAAGCTTAGTGCTGAATTTTCTAAGGAGATGCAGAGAAAATTTGAAATGAGCATGATTGGACCTATCAAGTACTTTTTGGAAATAAATGTGCAACAAACAGACAAAGGTATTTTCATTAATCAATCTAAGTATGTGAAAGAGATATTGAAGAAGTTCAAGATGGATGATTGCAAGCCAGTAAGTACCCCTATGATAACAGGATGCAATATTTCAAAAGAAGATGATTCAATAGTAGTAGACATGACCTTGTATAAGTCTTTGATTAGTACACTAATCTATCTTACTCAATGTAGACCTGGTATTTCCAATGTAGTTGGTATTGTTAGAATATTTGTAGTAGATCCTAAACAAAGTCATCTCATGGTAGTAAAAAGGATATTCAGATACTTGAGAGGAACTTTAGACTATGGTTTATGGTATCCTAATTTAGAAAATGTAGAACTTCATGTGTATATAGATGCAGATTGGGCAGTATGTGTAGATGATAGGAAGAGTACCTCAGGAGGAGCAGTATTTCTTGGAGATAGGCTTGTTAGTTGGACAAGTAAGAAGAAAAATTGTATTTTTCAGTCCACACCAGAAGTAGAGTATGTTGCAGCAGCATTAAATTGCTCTACAATTGTGTGGATTAAGCAGATGATAAAATATTTTAGTATTCAGATTGATTATCCTATTGTTATTCATTGTGATAACACTAGCACTATTAATATGTCAAAGAACCCTGTGATGCATGCAAAGACAAAACACATTGAGATAAAATATCACTTCCTAAGAGAGAAAGTAGTAGAGAAATAAGTAAAGTTGGACTATGTGAGCATAAAAGATCAACTAGCAGACATATTCACAAAGCCTTTACCTAAGGATACATTTGAGTATCTCAGGGAGAAGATGGGAATAATTCCCTTCCCTAAATCTGATTAGAGTTTGATGAAGTGCATTAGTCCTCAATACTGATGAATGGTTGACTACTCTACTTTAGGAGTAGTACTAGTGCTTAATTATTGGCACCCTTTGCCATTGATGTCAAAGAGGGAGTAAGTATATAATCATGAAAAACAAAACAGTAAGAGGATACAATAGTTTATATTTAGCATTACATGGAGGATTCATCTTTGAGGAAGTTTTGTTGAGGAAATGGAGAATGTTATAAAAGAGTTGTAGAAAGGGAGGGTGAGTATTTAGCAAGAAGAAAAAAAACAATTAGAGATGGAGGATTCATCCTTGGGGGAGTTTTTTTGAGGAAATGGATAATATTATAAAATAATTGTACATTTGGATTGGTGGTGTTTTTCATTCCATATGTTGCCATCAATGCCAAAGAGGGAGATTGTTGGGGATTTGCTAGCAAGCTAGTGTTGGCTGTATGTTTGTAATTGATGACAACATATGGTAATCAATGTGCATGGAAGCCTGATGGAGAGAGCCTTGAATACATGTTTCCTAGATATGTTATCATCATGATATCATAGACACAGAGGTCGATTCTGAGTGAAGATAGTAATACAATAGTTTGTATTAGTGAGTGTTCCTGACAGGTCCCTGGAAGATTTTTGTATGTGATTTACAGTATGGTTGTAATGAATCCTTGCACATTTATATTTATGTTGCAGACATGTTTATGATGCTATTTTCATGGATGTAGAGTCAAATATGTAGTACAGGCTGAGTTATGAAGTTTCTAGTAGTCAGTTACAATTTCATGAGTTTATCAGATAGAGCCGACATTGTTTTTATTATTGTAGTAGTTGCACCCATCATTTTGATATGTGTTCTTGGATTAGTGTTTGGAGAAGAGTTCAAAATGTTTTGTTAAGAGTGCATGATGCAATTCAGCATGAGAAGAAAGTATCAATTACTTTGGTGGAGCCGATAGTGTGAAGTGATGCGTCTACTCATAATGAGTTGGGCGGTCCCATTTTGTGTTGCGTGCTTAGTATAGTTGATTGAGATGTTATTGAATATTTTTATTGTTTCTCTAATATGATTTCAAGATGGTTCTAATAGGCTGACTTCAGAGGAAAGATATTTATAGGAAGTCATTTGTGATTGCTAAGCATGGCAGATAGTTCAAAGATAAGAGCAGGGCAGAAGGTGTGAAGTGTTAAGCCATCAATAGAAGGTCTATGTGACAAAGTAGAGAGTGCATTCTATCCATTAGAACTAATCAAGACAATAGGTCTAACTCATAGTTCACCAAGATCCAGATATAGTGTGTATATGTTAAATAGAAGGTTGTAGCCTTCAGCCCTTTGAGCAGTGTGCTCCCAGACAGTGTGTCCTCGCCCCTAATAGGGTTAATTGTAGAAAACTCCTAACAGGGTCTGACCTTTGACTAGGTCACTGTACTTAACACATTGTAAAGATCAACTCCTAATAGGGTTGTAAGATCTTCAAACAAGGATCATTATACTCTAGTGTAGTTCATAGTGGGTGCTAATTCCCACCTAGGTTTTTACCTATTTGGGTTTCCCCGTAACCAAAATTTTGGTGACGTGTTAAGTGTTCTTATATTGTATTTATGCTTAATGTTCTTCTGTACTTAATTGGATAAAGAATTGAATCTTGTAGATAACTGATTCACCCCCCCCCCCTCTTAGTTATCTCTTGGGACTATTCCTAATAGGAAATACTAGAAGGAATACAAGAAAAGGTAAATGAACCTATTATTATACGTTGTGATAATACTAGTGCCATTAATATATCAAAGAATCTGGTAATGCACTCAAAGACCAAGCACATAGCTATCAAGTATAATTTTCTAAGAGAGAAGGTACATGATGAAGATGTGAGATTGGAATATATACCTACAAAAGAGAAAGTTTTAGATATATTCACCAAACCACTACTCGATTAAGGGATTTACTGGAGAGCTGTTAAAGTCTTTACTCTGTTAGGAGTAACCTAGTTAGAGGATTTTGAACACTCTTTTGTGAATGTCACACTGTGGTTTTCACCCTAATCAGGTGTCCATGAGATAAATACTAGTGTTATTGTTGTGTGGATGATTTCATATGTTGCATGTATGTTTATGAATAGTGGTAATTTGGAATCACCACTATTTGTGTATGTGTGTGGGGAAAATGTAAGATTCACTCCTAAATCAAAATTTCCAATGGAGAGATCCAATTTGATCAACCAAAAGGTTAATACAAAATCAAATCAATCTATGAAGAATATGGAAGAGAGAGAGAAACCCTATATTTCCCTATAATTGGATTAAGCTTGAAATTTGAAATAATTGAAGTGCAAATACTAACCTTGAATTAGGGTAGATTTGAAAAATGCTGAATTTTGGCTTCTGTATAAACTTTTTGAAGATTTCATCACTTGTTCTAGACTGGAAATGTCGAGGTGGAAAAAACCCAAAAATATTTTCTCCAAATTCACACAGGTCGACTTTGACCTTTTAAAAGGTCAAAGACCACATTATTTATTTGAAGTCCAATTCCAATTCTGTTTGCAGATCCAGAAAGATTGTTGAAAAGGGTATCCAAATTTTCTCTCAGATCTAAGATTCCACACCTGTGCTTGCAAGAAAAATGGTTTTTTTGTTTGTTTGGGGGGGTTTGCCTTGGTCAAACCCTGGTTTGGAATCGACCTTAATATTGAAATTGAAATAGGAGAATGCTAGCAAGTAGTAGAAATGAATCTAACAATGAAGCTATGCAATTCAATAGATATGCTAATGTATTTGGAATGTAATCAAATATATTGATATGAAAGCTTGAACATAACATGATCAAACCTCCATGATTGTATGCTTGAAATCCACCTTGAGGAAACAATGATATGGATCTTGAAGATGAACAAAGGATCTTGAAGGAAGATCACACCACCATGGTGGCTAGATCTAGGGTTTGAATGATAGATCTTGAATGCTTGAGCCAAATCCCTTCAATAGCTTGAATGCTTAAATCCTTGATCTTCAATGGAGAAATTGGATGAAGAAGAAGACTTGAATACTTGAATGAATGCTTGCTTGATCACCTTGAGAACTTGAGAGCTTGATTGCCAAAACTTGATGATGGAGTGATTGAGTGCTTGATACATGAATGAGATGGAGAAAATGAGAGAGGAAGGCCTCCTGTTATAGTGATCTAGGGAACACTCCTCTAGATGGGCCACCTTGGAGAATTAAATCCCAATTAGGTCCTCACCTTTAGAAAATATACCTTAATTAAATACAATTAAAGGATTTACCATTTCGGAGCCCGAAACAGCTGACCCAGAGGTGGAGAAATAATTATCCTGAAAGCCAAACTACCAACAGATGACAATTTGAAATCCTGGTGGGAAGAGGTTAAGGTCAAGGTTGACCCTAACCTAGTTAGGGTTGAGGTAGACTTTGACCCCAGACCCTAACTTTGTCAGGTTCTGCAACAGAGATCCCATAGATGCTAGAAAGTTAGAAATTGATGTCTGAACAGGACCCAGTGTTAGGAACATACAAAAAATCCTCAGAATGATGTGATGATGGACTAGGAGGTCTCATTTCTAAATCCTACCTAGAAAATGGAGCCATGGAAGAGAGAAAATCAAGAAAGTCCTTAAGACCTTAACCCTAATTTCACGTAGAATGAAAAAATCAAGTGCAGAGAAGAAGTGGAAGACAAGGGAGAATGCAAAGATGCCAATCATGACCCTAAACCACTTAATCAGAGGGATAAACACTCTTAACATGGAAGTGCTTCCATTTTAAGATGATACAATTTAATATTTAACCGCTAATGATGTTATAGATTAAAATCTATTTAAATATATTGATTCACCCCCACCCCCTCCCTCTAAGTAATCAGTCCTATACCTACACATGGTGCATCAAAAATTTTACTTTAGGTGGTCATAATTTTTATCACAATCCTTTTATATATTATCTTCACCTTTAGTGCACTCATCACTTTATCATCCTCCACATGGTGTACATACTTCATTGCACAATGGAGGATGATCCACCTTTGGTGGACATGTTATTCCACCTTGTGTGGGTGATAAGTTATCTCTTATTTGTTAGGAATGAATGTTGATTATATCCTATGGGGGAGTATTTAGATTTATTCTATAGCATTTGTATGTTTCATTCATGACTGTGATTGTCATTGATGTCAACACAATGGTTTAATGGAGATTAGTAGAGAAGTAGACAATGTTTGAATTAGCGCACGTGCAGTATTGAAAATCAAGCTATGTGAAGTTGAGGATTTATTCTACATTGTGTCCTAAGATTTTGGTCAAGAGTGTGTACAAAAATTAAATTATTCATGACAATTATGTGTAATTTACTGGAAGCAGTATTCAGACAATGTTCCTAAGAAGTGGCTTGTTATAACTAGATTATATCTCCTAATCGGGATAAAATATGGGCATGCGAAGTTATACAATTGATGAAGACATTTTGGTGGTGACCTGGGTGAGACAGCATGGTTAGAGGTTGCACGTGTGAAGAGTTATTTTGTTTTTGAAGCCGAAAACTTTTATGTAATTGAGGATAATTATGTAACGTGTGAAGGTTTATATTTTGTATTTGGTTAAGCCTTGTTGGTTGACGCATTTGTAATTATTTGAGTGTGGTATAAAGGAAGGATTTTTTTCCTTGATTTTAATATGGAAAATGATGAGATATAGATGTGAATTGTGAAATTGAGAAATATATGTTGTAAGAGGATATGCGAATTGAAGAGATTTGGTATTGAGATCTGGTGAAGCAATTGGTGCGGTTTAGCACAGGAAGAGGAGAAAAGATAAGTTTTTGATATTAGTATTTATTGGTATTATTTTATTTGGATAATACAAAGATCATTTGGATGGTGTGTTTAGTGATCTTTCCCTTGAAGTTGTTTGGATAGTGGGTCCTTCTGTCTTCCATAACTCTTAACCAGGTTAGAATCTTTTAATAGGGATTCAAGGTCTCCTAATAGGGACTATTATATACTGAATATATTTCATAAGGCTCCTAGTAGATTCCATCATCTCACAAGGAGTTTTCATATTAGTGCATCTTTTGTGGCCATCATTCCCACTGGGGTTTACTCTCTGATCAACAGGTTCCCTAGTTAACATATCTTGTGTTATTGTGTTGGTGTGTATGTTTATCTTTCTATGGTTGTTTCTTATATTGATTATATGGTTGAAATATGATAATGGTAATAAAATTTGTTATTATATGATAACTGATCTCCCCCCCCCCTTCTTAGTTATCTTGGTGGACTTTACTTTCTAACAATTGGTATCAGAGCCAGGTTCTTGAAGGAAAAGTTTAACAACTTAAGGAGATCTATGGAAACTCATTTCAGGAAAGAAAGACCTAAGTTTGATGGATTAAACTATGACAGCTCAAAATAAAAGATGAAGACACATTTTCTATTTTTAGGATCAAGATACTAGGTGATCACAAAGAATGAGAAGACTATCATTGAAGAAGACAAAATTGAAGAATGTACTGATACAGAGAGATCTATTCATGTGTAACATACATCCCAGAGAAGCACTTTTGTCAGCACTTTTGAAGAATGAATATAGTTAGGTAAAATGGTGCAGGAGCACCCATAATAAACTCAACAAATAATGTTCATCAAAGTCCTAAGAACATCTAGTTTAGGTTAGATCTACTATTTAGGCATCTAGACCAAATTGTAAGACCTAGTTTCAAGATAGGCATAACTATAAGCCCTTGGTCAACTATGGTCAAAGGTGGTCAAAAGGCCTAGAATCTTAGGATTTTTTCTATTTTCATGTTTTTAATGGTTTGGATCCATGTTGGATCATTAGATTAGGTCTGGACCAATTTTGGTCACCTAGAATGCAAAAATTGCAAAAATGTTGTAAAAGTTGCTTAGCAACTTTGACAACTTTTGCCAAAAGTTGTAAACAAAGCCCCCAAAGGTCATATGGTTTGAAATTCAGTTGTAACTGATGGGGGAAGCCTTCATAACCCCTTTCAAGTGGGTGGAAGGTAACAAAACATGTAATTTGGCAATTTGAATCAATCAAAATATAAACATTTCTCTATAATTCCTGAGGAAAATTGGAGTGTATGGATTGGTACGGACATGAGGGCATGAATCCTTTTAACCAAAAGTTTTCTCCTTGAATATAATTTCATATGAAATCATTTTTATATTGTGATCGATCCTATTTTGGAAGTTATCAAACTTTTTGTGTGACTGCCTGGATTGAAGGCCTAAAACCAAGGTTTTCAATAGGGCTTGAGTGTTTGGGTCGATTCCACCATGGGAAATTGATGCCTCTTGGTGGAATTAAACCTTTTTCAATGTATTTTAACATTTTTCAAGTTAGAGGTGGAGACTTGCAGGGAAGTGGACTTGTTGTAATGCCCTACATGTACATCTCTATGTGTGCACTAGTTTGTGACTTAGAACAGTCAGCATAACTCTCAGTTGGGGATTCACCAAGACCCTAAAATCTGGATTTTGAGTCCTTTTATATTACCTCACATAATTCCATAATTTTTTTGTGCATTGGCTTGGAGGAAAGAGCACTTTTAGTTCAATTGTAGACCTAATTAGGCCAATTAACCCGGTCTAGTTTAGTTGTTTCAGCATTCTCCATTTAGCTTCACATCTTGGTGCTTGGATATGATCCCTAAAGCCCAAAAGGGTATCAAAATCTCCACCTATTCCATATCTCACATGGAATAATTTTGATCTATGGTCAAAATACCTTCTAGGAAAGGCTACAAGCCTAGTCTTTGATTTGTGAAGCAACTAGGTTGTATGGGTTTCTTGTAGGTGAAAGAACCATTGGAACTAAACAAATAGGACCTAAATAGGCTAGAACAGTGATTGTAGGCCACCCCTAGTCTTGTGAGTCATTTCATGGGGTTTGGTTGCTGATTGGGTTGAGGAAACTCCTTAGAAAGCCTTGGACATTGGTGCTTAGAACTTGGCGGAACCTAGTGATTAGGTTATCCTTGGAATTTGGGGTTGTGATAACCTCACTCCTTGTTCATTATACACTTGGGATAAGTGTAGGGCATATGACCTCCATAATTTTGTAAATTGGGTATCTAAACCTTACCAATTGTTACCCCTGTTTAAGTCTTCTGACTGCCCACTTTGCATCAAGTGGTATCAGAGCTATGTCTGCTCCTGAGGATGAATAGATCCCTACAAGGGTCACAAAAAGTGAATTAGAAAAGATGGTGAGAGAGAAAAGGGCTATAAACACAGCCTTAACTAAGAGGCTTCAAGAACTTGAGAAGAAGCTCGACAAGGATAAAGAAGATGGGTCTGAAAATGAAGAAGGGAGTGAAGAGGAGGAAGATAGTCCTGATTAGTACATCCCTATAGACCAAAGGCCCCTCATTGAGGCCTTAAAGTCCATGGGGAGAAGAACCATGGAGGAAAAGATAGACTTTTTGGTCTTCAATGGCAAGATGAATGTAGATTTAGCCTTGGATTGGATAGAGGCTTTGACAACATTCTTTGAATGTGAGGACATCCCTAAAAATTAAAGGGTAAAGATGGAAAGATCCAAGTTAAAGGGAGCAGCCCTAACTTGGTGGAACTTCATCCAAACAAAAAAGGTGAAGAATGGGAGAAGCATGATCAATTCATGGAACAAGATGGTAGCCCTGATCAAAGAGACATATGTGCCTGAAGATTATGGGGTATAAATCCATAGGAGGAAGAAAAGCTTGAAACAAAAAGACACAGATGTAGGCTCATATACCGAAGAGTTCCTAAAACTATGCATGAAGACAAATGTAGTAGAAGATGAAGAAGAAAAATTAGCAAGATACATGAATGGTTTGAAAGTATCCATTTGAGAGGAACTTAGCCTACACTACCCTACCACATTCAATAAGTTCTATCAAATGGCACTCAAGGTAGAGGAGAAATGGAAAAGAAAACATGAGTTTGGAAAAGGGAAGAACAATGACAATGGGAAGAACTTTAGAGGGAAAGGAAACTCTTGTAACAAGGGATAGAATAGTGGCAACAGCAATAGGACCCTTGACCAAGGAGATAAAGAAAATAATGACTCAAGTTCAAGAGGAAACTATAGAGGAAGGAGGCCCTTCAATAGAGGAAGAACAAACACTAGAAGGGGCAATGGGCCATTAAAATGTTACTATTACAATTAGATGGGATATCATGTAGGAAGGTGCCTTGAGAAGAGGAATAACAAAAATCAAGGTGAGAGGAGAGCACAACTTATCCAAGAAGATAAACAAGAAGACAATACTGATACTAGGGACTTTGAACCAGAGGAAGGAGTATGCTTGATGATGAGACAAGTCTTCCTCCAAATGCCATAGAACCAAGAGCCTCCACAAAGAAAGAACCTCTTTAGAACAAAAATCAAATGCCATGGGAAGGTATGTAACTTACTCATAGATTATGGTTCAACTGAAAATCTAGTTTCAAATGAAATGGTTCAAAAGCTAAACCTTCCTTAAAAGCCACATCCTTTTCCCTATCATGTTTCTTGGTTAACACAAGGCCAACAAACTCTAGTAACAAAACAAGCATGGATAGAGTTCTCAATTGTAGATTTTAAGGACAAAGTCATTTGTGATGTTGTTGAAATGGATGCCTCACACATCCTTCTAGGTAGGCCTTGGAAATTTGATGTAGATGCCATACACCATTATAGGAAGAACACCTACTCCATCACCAAGGATGGAAAAACTTTTACTATGAAGCCCCTGCCTGATAGAAAATCTGAAAAAGAACCTACTGTCCTCATCATGGGGGAGAAAGAAATGTTAAAAACATTAAAGGAACCTAATACTATAGTCTTTGTGTAATCTCCAAACCCAAAAACAACATAAGGTCTGATAAAAAAGATCCTATACCAAAGGAAGCTAAGGAACTGCTGGAAAAATATAGAGATGTCATTGCTAGTGACCTGCCCACAAGCCTCCCTCCCTTAAGAGATATCAGTCACCAAATTGACTTGATACCTGGTACCTCTCTTCCTAACAAGGCCCCATATAAAATGACACCACTATAGCATGCAGAGATTGAAAAACAAGTTGGTGAATTATTGGAAAGAGGACTCATTCAAAATAGTCTTAGTCCATGTGCAGTGCCATCAATCTTAGCCCCTAAAAAGGATGGAAAATGGAGGTTGTAAACTAATAGCAAGGCCCTCAACAAGATCACCATAAGATATAGATTCCCCATGCCTAGGATTGAGGATCTATTGGATCAACTAGGAGGTGCTTGCTACTTCACCAAGATAGACTTAAAGTCTGGATACCATCAAATCAGGATCAAACAAGGGGATGAATGGAAAACAACATTCAAGACTACTAAAGGATTTTTTGAATGGTTAGTAATGCCCTTTGGCTTAAGAAATTCCCCTAGTACTTTTATGAGGCTTATGAATGAGATATTCATTGATTTTATTGGCAAATTTGTTGTTGTTTACCTTGATAACATACTAATATTCAGTCATAGCAAGGAGGACCATCTTGATCATGTGGAACAAGTACTAAGAAGACTTCATCAACACAAGTTGGTAATCAACTTGGAAAAGTGCATGTTTATGAAGAAGGAACTTGTGTTCCTAGGATTTGTGATCTCACAAGGTACCCTCAAGATGGACCCTGAGAAGGTAGAAGTAATCATCAACTAGCCTCCACCAAAGAACCAAGGTGATTTAAGAAGCTTCCATGGACTTGCAACTTTCTATAGAAACTTTATCAAAAATTTCAGTCATGTGTGTGCACCAATGCTTGAAACCATTAAAGGTGGAAAGAAGAATAAGTTTAGGTGGACAAAGGAAGAAAATCATGCATTCCAATACTTGAAGAATAGGGTTTCCCAATATCCTATCTTGGTCCTACCTAATTTCAAAAAATTCTTCATTGTGGAGATGGATGCAAGCAAATTGGCTATAGGTGCAGTCCTAAGTCAGGAAGGTAAGGCAATTGTCTTTTTCTCAAAGACACTAAATGAGGCCAAAAGAAAATACTCTACATATGACCTAAAACTCTATGCCATGGTCCAAGCCCTCAAGAAATGGAGGCACTATTTAATCCCAAAGGAATTTGTGGTATACACTAACAATCATGCATTAAGTTTCCCCAATTCATAGGAAAAACTCTTTGTCAGACATCTGAAGTGGGTAGAACAATTGTAGGCCTACACCTTCAACTTCAAGCATAAAAAGGGTGTAACAAACAAAGTTGTTGATGCCCTTAGGAGGAGATTTAGTCTGGTTGAAAAAATACAACTACAAAGTGTGGGAATTGAGTCCCTCAAACACCTGTACCCCGATGACCCTGAATTTGTAGAGATATATCAAATTTGCACAAAGATGGTTGGAAGATACCATACTAACTTTTCTAAATATCTGATTCAAAATGGACTTCTGTTCAAAGGAGCTCAACTATGCATCCCAAAATGTTCAATGAGGACAAATATAATAAGGGAGAAGCACTGTGGTGGCCTAGGAGGTCACTTTGGCATTGATAAGACAACAAACATGGTGAGGAGAAGTTATTTTTGGCCTAAGATGAACAATGATGTTAAGAAGTTCAAAGAAACTTGCACCATCTATTAGCAAGCTAAAGGTGTGTCAAAAAATCAAGGGCTATATCAACCCTTACCAATTCCTTCTAGACCATGGGAGTCCATCTCAATGGATTTTGTAATGGGATTTCCTAAGACAAAGCAAGGCTTTGATAGTGTTTTTGTAATAGTGGATAGGTTTAGTAAAATGGTCCATTTTGTACCATCTAAAAGCATAAATGATGCTTCTCACATTGCACATATTTTCTTAAAAGTAGTTAGGATCCATGGCCTACCCCAAATAATTGTATCTGACAGTGATGTGAAATTTCAAGGCCACTTTTGGAGGAAACTCTTCAAGAAACTAGGGACTAACCTAACCTACAGCACTGTCTATCACCCACAAATAGATGGGTAGACTGAGGTAGTAAATAGATCCTTAGGCAATCTCCTAAGATGCCTAACCAAACAATATTCTTAGAGTTGGGACACACTCCTGCCCCATGTAGAGTTTTCATTTAATGACTCCATGAACAGGTCAACCGTAAAAACTCCATTCCAAGCAGTATATGGCCTTCATCCCAAAGGACCATTGGACCTGATAGAACTACCATCTAACTTCAAAGTCAGTGCTCAAGGCCAAGAACTGGCAGAACTCATCACAAAGGTGCAACATGAGGTCAAAAAATCACTACAAAGATCCAGTCTAAAATACAAGGAACATGATGATAAGAGAAGAAGGTAAATCCACTTCAAAGTGGGAGACAAGGTATGGGCATTTCTGAGGAAAGAGAGACTACCTAAGGGTAGATACTCTAAACTTCATATGAAGAAATTAGGACCATGCAGTATACTCAACAAAATGGGTGAGAATGTCTATGAGATCTCTCTTCCCCCAACCTTGCAAATCTCTCCAATATTCAATGTTTCAAACCTCACCCCCTACAAAGCTACAATAGGTTCAACAAATGAGCAAGGTGAGGAGATAGATATCAATGATGAAGAATGTGTCACTAATCTTCCTCAAAGAAAACTAGTGGAGTTGGAAGAAATATTGGACACCAAGTTGTTGAAGTAAACCAAAACCAAGAAGTACATGCAGTACTTAGTCAAAAGGAAACAACTCCCCAACATAAATGCAACTTGGCTGACTGAAGACCAAATCAAGCAACACGGGACTTTGATGGAACAGTTAACCTCAAGTAGGAACTTGAGTTTTAAACTCAAGGGGAGTATGGTGCAGGAGCACCCACAATAAACTCAACAAATAATGTTCATCAAAGTCCTAAGAACATCTATTTTAGGTTAGATCTACTATTTAGGCATCTAGAGCAAATTGTAAGACCTAGTTCCAAGATTGGCATAACTATAAGCCCTTAGTCAACTATGGTCAAAGGTGGTCAAAAGGCCTATAATCTTAGGTTTTTTTATATTTTCATTTTTTTAATGGTTTGGATCCATGTTGGATCATTAAATTAGGTCTGGACCAATTTTGGTCACCTAGAATGCAAAAATTGCAAAAATGTTGTAAAAGTTGCTTAGCAACTTTGACAACTTTTGCCAAAAGTTGTAAACAAAGCCCCCAATGGTCATATGGTTTGAAAGTCAGTTGTAACCAATGGGGGAAGCATTCATAAGCCCTTTCAGGTGGGTGGAAGGTAACAAAACATGTAATTTGGCAATTTGAATCAATAAAAATATAAACATTTCTCTACAATTCCTAAGGAAAACTAGAGTTTACGGACTGGTACAGACAGGAGGGCATGAATCCTTGAAACCAAAATTTTTCTCCTTGAATCTAATTTTATATGTAATTGGTTTTATGTTGTGATCGATCCTAGTTTGGAAGTTATCAAACTTTTTGTGTGACTGCCTGGATTGAAGGCCTAAAACTAGGGTTTTCAATAGGGCTTGAGTGTTTGGGTCAATTCCACCATGAGAAATTGATGCCCCTTGGTGGAATTCAAAAATTTTCAATTTTTTTTCACATTTTGTAGGTTAGAGGTGGAAACTTGCAGGGAAGTGGATTTGTCATAATGCCCTAGGTGTACATCTATATGTGTGCACCAGTCTATGACTTAGAACAATCATCATAACACTCGGCTGGGGATTCACCAAGACCCTAAAATCTAGATTTTGAGTCCTTTTATATTCCCTCACATACTTCCATAATTGGTTTTTTCATTTTCTTAGAGGAAAGAGCACTTGTGCAATTACAGACCTAATTAGGCTTATTAACCCAGTCTAGTTTAGTTGTTTCAACATTCTCCATTTAGCTTCACATCTTGGTGCTTGGATATGATCCCTAAAGCCAAAAATGGTATCAGAATCTCCAACCTATTCCATATCTCATGTGGAAGAATTTTGATCTATGGTCAAAATACCTTCTAGGAAAGGCTACAAGCCTAGTCTTTGGTTTGTGAAGCAAGTAGGTTGTTTGGGTTGCTTGTAGGTGAAAGAACCATTGGAACTAAACAAATAGGAACTAAATAGGACAAAATAGTGATTTTAGGCCACCCCTGGTCATGTGAGTCATTTCATGGGGTTTGGTTTCTCATTGGCTTGAGGAAACTCCTTAGCAAGCCTTGGTCATTGGTGCTTAGAACTTGGTGGAACCTAGTGATTAGGTTATCCTTGGAATTTGGGGTTGTGATAACCTCACTACTTGTTCATTCTACACTTGGGATAAGTGTAGGGCATCTGACCTCCATAATTTGGTAAATTGGGTATCTAAACCTTACCAGTTGTTACCCCTATTTAAGGCTTCTGACTACCCACTTTGTGTCATAAAAACTCTAAGGACATCTCATGAAATTTGATTATCTTTACAATCTACTTTTGAAGGTGATGTACATGCAAAAAGAGTTAGATTAAAGAATTAGATATGTTTGTTTGAAGATATAAAAATTATGGAAGATGAATCTGTTAGAAGTTATATTGGTAGGATATCAAAGATTGTTGTAGGTATTAAAGCTTGTGAAGGAAACAAGACTGAGGATGAAGTGATATGGAAGATCTTAAAGACATTCACCCCTATATTTAAGAAGACAATGTAGATGATTGAACAAGTTATACCTTGTACTGAGAAGTTTACCAAAGAAACACTTCTTGGAATATTAGAAGCAACAAAGATAGGCTTGAGATAGACAAGAGATCTACCTAGAATTGAGACAACATTCAATGCACTTAGTGTTCACCCTAGTTTTTTAAGAAGTATTATTGTTAGTGGAAATTATGCTAGCTATAGCAGATCTAAGACCGAATAAGATAGAAATATTGAGGAAGGAATTTCCTTGATTGTCAAAAGAGAACCATAATGTAAGAAAATCTTTAAATGTTGGACTTGTCAAGAATATGGTCATTTTGCATCTAAATGCCCTAAGAGAGTAAAGAAGTATAAGAAAAACTTTAAACCTAGAAGATCTAAAGAGTGTTACTATGATAATGATGAAGAACTTGAAGCTAGTGTTGAGAAATTCATAAGTGAAAGTGATAATGAGAATGATGATATAGGATTTGTAGCAATAAAAGAAGATATTTTTGAAACTGAAGTTAGAGAAGAAAAATATTTAGTTTCCCATGTAGAAAAGAAAACTAACTGGATCATAGATAGTGGTTTTTCACATCATATGACTAGAGATATGAAGAAATTTATAAAGTTTAACAACTATGATGGAGGAGTTGTTAGAGTTGGAAACAATGCTCATTTCTTAATAAAAGGAATAGGATCTATTACTCTTGATGGAAAGACTAACACTGATGATGTTAATTTTGTGGATGGATTGAAACATAATCTTTTGAGTGTTAGACAGTTAGTTGATAAGGGATATCAAGTTTGGTTTACTGATAAAACTTGTGTGATCAAGGATAAGGATGGTAATTTGAGTGGAATTAGATCAAGAACTAAAGGTAATGTATTTTAGTTGAATCCTACTGAGATGACATGTTTGATTACTAAATTGATGATAGTTGGTTATGACACAAAAGGTTTTGTCATATAAACTTTGATAACATTGTGAAAGTAAGTACTACATTTGTAGTAAGAGATTTGCCTAAGATTATGAAACCTACTAACTTGTTTTTCAAAGAATGTGTTATGGCTAAGCATAAGAGAAGTTCATTTCCTAGTAAAAAGTTCACAACATCAGAGAAGTTGGAAATTGTTCATACAGATTTGAGCGGTCCCACAAGGACTAGAGGATTCTATGGTGAAAGTATTTTATGATTCTTGTTGATGATTTTACAAGAATGATGTGGATTGCATTTCTTAAAGAAAAATCTGAAGAATTTGATAAATTTAAATTCATTAAGAGAAAAGTTGAGAATGAATCTGGAATGAAGATTAAATGTTTAAGGTCTGATAGAGGTGGAGAATTTACTTTGAAGGAATAAAATACCTATTTTGATATGAATGGTATTAAGAGACAACTTTCAGCCCCTAGAACACCTGAAAAAATGGTATTGCAGAAAGGAGTAGATCAGTAACTGAAGCAACAAGAACTATGTTATTTGAGAATGATTTGGTGAAGAAATTCTAGAGAGAAGTAGTGAATACAATAGTATATACAATGAATAGAGTACAAATAAGAGTAGACACAAACAAGACACCTTATGAATTATGGTTTGGACATGTGCCAACAATCAAGTATTTCAGAATTTTTGGAAGTAAGTGTTATATTAAGAGAGATGATGATATTGGTAAGTTTGATCCCAGAAGTGATGAAGGTATATTTCTTGGTTATTCATTGAAAATCAAAGCTTATAGATGTTTCAATAAAATAACTAAGACTATTGTTGAGAGCGCAAATGTTAAAGTTGATGAAAAATTCAAAATTCAGGAAAGAATGCTTGATTATGGATCTGATGAAGAAGTTCATCCTAGAATTCATCAAGAAAATGTTGAATTGTTTTATGAAACTGATAGTGATTTTCAAAATGAGAGTCACATTGAGGAGATAAGAGAAGAACCTAGAGAAGAACATGGAGTTGATGCAAGAACTAAGACAGTGACACCTAAAAGGAATCTAGCAAGAACCACCCTACTGATCAAATTATTGGAAGCATAGAAAAGGGAGTTTTGAAAAGGAATAAGGTATAAGAAGAACTATGCTTGATTTCTCAAATTGAACCTAAAACTACTGATGAAGCTTGTAAGGATGAAAATTGGATTAAAGTAATGAAATAAGAACTAGATCAAATTGAAAAGAACAAGACTTGGGAGTTGGTCCCTAGACCTAAAGATAAAAATGTTATAGGAACTAAATGGGTATTCAGGAACAAGATGAATGAACAAGGAGAAATTGTAAGGAACAAAGAAATATTGGTATGTAAAGGATACTCATAGCAAGAAGGAATTGATTATGAAGAGACTTTTGCACCTGGTGTAAGAATTGAAGCAGTACTAATGTTTTTAGCTTATGCAACTTATAAGAAATTCAAAGTATATCAGATGGATGTAAAGTGAACATTTCTGAATGGAGAATCAGAAGAAGTCTACATTGAGAAGCCTGAAGGTTTTCCCTTGACTCATGAAGGAGATATGGTATGTAAATTGAACAAAGCTTTATATGGACTAAAACAAGAACCTAGAACATGGTATGCAAGATTAGATAAATATTTGATAAAATTAGGATTTTCTAAAGCCACAAAAGATAGTAATTTATATTTGAAAGAGATTGAGAATGGTTTGTTGATTGTAGTTATCTTTGTTGATGATATTATCTTTGGTGGAGAAGATGAAGCTAGTGATAAATTTGCAGATGAAATGAAGACAAAATTTGAAATGGGCATGATTGGTGAGATGAAATATTTTTTAGGATTACAGATAGCATAGAACAGTGATGGTATTTTTTTTTATGTCAAGAAAAGTATCTAAAAGACTTGTTGCAAAGATTTGGAATGGAAAATTGTAAGCCGGTTAGCACACCTATTATAACTGATCATAAGTTATCTAGCACAGATGGAACTCCTGCAATTGAACAAAAGAAGTACAAATCTATGATTGGAGGATGGTAGTGTTTAACTCATACAAGACCAGATATATCACATGCAATTGGAATTGTTGCAATATTTCAAGTTGATCCTAAAGAGTCACATTATGCAGCAGTAAAAAGAATATTTAGATATTTAAAATGCACAATTGACTATGGGTTATGGTATGAAAATTCTAATGAATTTACCCTATGTGCATATATAGATGCAGATTGAGGAGGTAGTGTTGATGACAAAAAAGTACAAGTGGTGGAGCACTTTTCCTTAGAGGAATATTGGTTTCTTGGTTAAGTAAGAAATATAATTTTATCTCACAGAGCACATCAGAAGTAGAATATGTAGCAACAGAAAATAATTGTAATCAAATAATATGGATGAAACAAATGTTGAAGGATATTAGAAATAAATTTGATGAGCTTTTTGTTATACATTATGATAACACCAGTACAGTAAGTATGTCAAAAAATCATGTGTTGCATTCTAAGACAAAGCATATAGAAATCAAGTATCATGTTGTAAGAGAGAAAGATGCAAAGAAAGAAGTCAAACTTGAGTATATAAGTACAAAAGAGTAGATTAATTGTAGATATATTTACGAAGCCCTTACCTAAAGATACATTTGAGTATTTGAGAGTTATGCTTGGGGTTATGCCCCAGCCTACTTTTAAGAACTGATGCAGATTGTTGCATCAGTCCAGTGGTATATGAGCTCTATCTTTTCTAGATTGTATGTTGGTACTTCCTCTATGGGGGAGTATGTGTTTTTTTGAGCTAAGTCATAAAGGACTCTTGTGAATGTATTTTCTGAAAAGTGTCTTTTGACATTGAGGTTTTTATAATAGATTGGCATAGTGATGCTTTATCTGTCATTGATGTCAATGGGGGAGAAGGATACATGAAAAACATTTTTTGGAGGAGATGAAGCAATATAAAATGGAAAAACCTATAAGATTTGATTGATGAAGAGGTTTTGAAAATATTTCAGAGCAATAATGTTGCAGTTTGGTATTCATGGAACTTGGATGTTTTTTCATCTATGTTGCCATCAATGCCAATGGCAGAGATTGTTAGGAATGAATGCTAAATATGTCCTATGGGGGTGTATTCAGAGTCATTTCATAGTATTTGTATGTTGCATTCATGACTATGATTGTCATTGATGTCAACATAGTGATCTACTAGAGATTAGCAGAGAAGCAAACAATGTTTGAATTAGCACACATGGAGTATTGCAGATCAAGCTATGTGAATTTTAGGATTTATTCTACATTGTGTCCTGAGATTGTGTTCAAGATCACATATGGAAATTCAATTATTCATGATAGTTATGTGTAATTTAGTGGAAGCAGTATTCAAACAATGTTCCTGAGAAGCGGTTTGTGGTAACTGGATTATATCTCCTAATCAGGATAGAACCTGGGCATGTAAAGTTATACAGTTGATGAAGACATGTTGGTGGTGACTTGGGTGAGACAACACGGTCAGAGGTCACACGTGTGAAGATTTATTTTGTTTTTTAAGCTGACAATTTTTATGTAATTATGGATAATTATGTAATGTGTGAAGGTTTATATTTTTTATTTGGTTAAGCCTTGTTGGACGACTCATTTGTAATTATTTGAGTGTGGTATAAAGGAAGGATTGTTTTCCTTGATTGTAATATGGAATATGATGAGATATAGATGTGAATTGTGAAATTGAGCAATATATGTTGTAAGAGGATATGCAAATTGTAGAGATCCGGTGAAGCAGTTGGTGCAGTTTGGCATAGGCAGAGGAGAAAAGATAAGTTGTTAAGATTGGTATTTATTGGTATTATTCTATTTGGATAATATAGAGATTAGTTGGACAATGTGTTCATTGATCTGGCCCTTTAAGCTATTTGGATAGTGGGTCCTTTTGTCTTCCATAACTCTTAACTGGGTTAGAATATTTTAATAGAGATTCAATGTCTCCTAATAGGGACTCATATGTACTGAATGTATTTGATAAGGTTCCTAACAAAGTCCATCCTCTCACAAGGAATTTTCATATTAGTGCATCTTTTGTGGGCATCATTCCCACCAGGGTTTACTCTCCGATCAAGAGGTTCCCTAGTTAACATATCTTGTGTTATTGTGTATGTTTATCTGTCTATGGTTTTTTTGTATATTGATTATATGGTTGAAATATGATAATGGTAATAAAAGATGTTATTATCTGATAACTGATTCACCCCCCCCCCCCCCCTCTCAGTTATCTTGGTGGCTTTACTTTATAACATTGGTTATCATGTTCTCATATTTTCTTTCCTATATAAGAAAGAACATCTATGTTGTACTTGTCTATTATAGTTTTTTAGTTCATTTATGTTATAGTTCAGTAGTTCAGTTATTGCATCATAGATAAAAATATGGTTTATTCTAGTCTATTTGTCTCTCTTAATTTTATGTTACTCATTGGCCTCTAGATATTGGTTTGTTTCTATAGAAAAATTCTTACATGGTATCATAGATATTGGAGTGTCATTTCTTAGTCTACTTGGAGATATCTTGGTGCAAGCAAAGGAGGCATATTTTGAAATCTGAGGACTAGCACTTTGTGAGAGCATCTTGGGATAGATTTGACCTCACCATCACATCTAAGAGGCTTTTTCTATGAATTTTAACTATAAATTTTCCCATATTGGACAAAAGTTGATTTCAAGACAAAAACATTTTAACAGATTAACCCATGTGGGCCGATCTACCATCTACAGTATGATTTTTTTTCATGATTTTAGTTTAATTCACATTTTTTATCAAAAAATTATTTTTTATAAGGGGCCTAAAAAATGCTTCCTTAAAATTATGTTCTAGGGGGGAAATTTTTGCAAAGATAGTGCAATAATGTTAAAAGGTCATATTTTCCACCTACATCCCCACCTACCCACTACCTACCAACCCATGGCCTAGAGAAAGTGCCAACCAACACCATCAATGGAGCACATGAAATTACAAATCGGTGTTGTTTTTAATACAAAGAAATCAACACTTTAGCCTAGGGTACATGTGGGACTAAAGTCCCAATGCAACCCCTTCATGTGACATATCAACAATACAAATTTTCCATGCAGTGATCAATGATTAACCCACCTTGTCAACTAGCAATGTAATATACAACAATTTCCAACAAAGCTAGTGCATCAAATGCAAACAAATAACAAAGTTTCATGTGTCACCAACACAATAGTACATGTTAGCAAAACCTAGCTTATAGATATCCAAGTCATATGACAAATAAAAATTAAAAAATGTCGACTTTGAAAACCATACTTGACATGTCATATGAGTCATACTACCATGTCATCCAATCGTACTGTTGACATTATTATTCATCCAGGCCATGTCAACAGGGGCATTTTTGGTGACAACCATTTGAATGTCAAGTTTAACACTTGGTATTATGTGACTATTGTTTGGCTGTCAAATTTAATAGAGTATTTTTTAATGTCAACAACATTTTGAAAATCTTTGTCTGTTCACCATTTCAATTTTTTATTTTGTAGTTAAAGTTTGAAGGCTCATAAATTGGTCATTCTGAAGTCTTTTTAGTGCAATTAACTTTTATTTATTTATAGTGGTGTAGGAATTTTCTAATTTTCATGGAAATATTTTCAAGAATTCTCAACTTTTGAAAACTATACCTTTTCAATCCTCAATTTTGTAACTTTTGGTGCTTCATTCAAGCTCATACATACATACTTTGAGGTGCCATTTTTTTGAAAGTTCATATTTTTTCCAATTTTCTATTAGTTTGTAGTCCTTGTATGCAAAAATATCACTTTTAAGACTTGGTCTTTTTTGGCCATTTATGATCATTGTAATGCTCAGATTTTAGTTGGATATTTAGCAATATTGATTTGAGTCTAATTTGGCCTTATTAAGGTAGTTGTAATCATAAAAATTAGAAGACCATTTTTCTTGTGTTTGGTAAGTGGCAATTGTACACACACTAAGTATAAAGTGCCAAAATTATTATTTTGTGGGGGGTTCTTTGATTGATTAAATTGTAGGGGTGTTTTATGTGTTTGTGTCTCTCTCTTTCTAGTTATTTTTTCATTTTCAATTATATGTTCTCTTAAGTTTCTACTTTTAAACCCACATAACTATGCAACATAGAAAAATAATATATGGACTAAATTAATAGAAAAATGTTAAATCATTATATTAATGGTACAATTGTAGAACCATAAGGCCCTAAGGTTGATCCTAATTTGAATACTGAATGACTCACTAGAAGTCTTATGGCTCTAGGCACTTTGAGAAAATATATTTCTCTTGATCTCATCTTTCATATTGCAAAGTGTAAGACTATCAAGGAAGCATGCGATAAGCTTGAACAATTGTATGGTAAAATGGATAAGATTCGGGGGTACACACTTGATAGTGAACTTCTCAACTTGGATCTTAAGAACTTTGACAAAATTATAGACTACGTCAATAAATAAAATGATCTTAGAGAATAACTCAAATATTATGGTATTCATAAGTAGGATGCACATTTAGTCTTCAATTTATTGAACAAGCTTCCTCCATAATATGCATCTTTTGTTTCAATTCTTTAGATCCATCAATTGACAATAGGAAGTTCTTACACTAAACCTTCATTTGAATCTTTTGTAGAGATTTTTATGTTGGATAAATCCAAATTGATAAGTATGGTAATTATTAGGTTTTCAAAGTCCAGATCTTTGGATAATCATAAGAATCAAGGTAAAGGTTCTCATAATAAATAGAATCATGGTAAGATAAATTCACAACAAGATAGAGCACAATAAGCCTCCTCGCAACCAATTAATTCTTCATCTTCATAAAATAAGGTAAATCCATTTAATAAGGAGAGGCCACCTTGTGCATATTGCAATAAATTTGGTCATGATGAGTATCATTGCCACTCTAAGAAAATTGATGAGTTGACAAATATTATCAAGAAGAAAAATATAAATTTTCCATATGCCTAAAATAAGAAGGGTTGAACTCCTTACACTTCCTCATAGATAAAATCAAGAGGTCAAGCATTTGTGGCAACTACAAGTTCTTCACAAGAATGGATACTTGACTTTGGTGCCACTCATCACATGGGTTATACAAAGGATAAGTTTTCTTCATTGGAGCCTACTAAGGTACCTCACATATTCATAGGTGATGATACTCAAGTATAATTTGAAGGTAAAGGTTCAATTGACATGGATAATGGAACATTTATATGTGTCCTTTATGTTCCTAACTTGAGAACCAATGTACTTTTAATTCACCAAATCACTCACTATGGAGATGGAAAGAAAGTTGACTTTCTACCTGATTCAATTGTGGTGAAATAAATTAAGGATGATGTTTTGGTTGTAGTGATACAATATAATTACAACACAAGGCTTTACTCATTCTCACACTTTGTGCCTAAATATCCTTCTACAGTCTTTCTCACTCATTCAAATTCAGAAAGAAAGTTATAGAATGAGTGCTTTGGACATCTTAATTACCACTATCTTCAGTAGCTTATCTCTAAGGATATGGTTACAAGTCTACCTCCATTCAAATTTTTAGATGGAGTATGTTCAAGGTGTTCCATGTGAAATCATCAAGAGGAGAAAATTGACAAGGGGGAAGTCTTGGAGAGATTTAGTGGCTCTTCAATTGTTTCACAATGATGTAGCAAGTCCCTTTCCTATGCCATCATTTAGCAAGGCTTTCTATGTCCTTATTTTCATTGATGACTACTCTCACTTCACATGGGTCTACTTCCTTAGTCACAAGATTGGAGTTTTTTACAAGTTTCTAGCCTTAAAGGCTCATTTGGAGAAGTAATCGGGGAAGCAAGTCAATATTATATACATGGAAAATGGAATGGAATATGTGAAATCTAGACTTGAGGAACTTTTTACACTTGAGGGGATTTATATTCAACACTCAGTTGTCTACACTTCACAATAGAATAGTGTTTCAAAAAGAAATAATATAAACCTTAAGGAGATGGATAGCTACATGATTCATACCAGGTCTCTTAGTTAATATTTTTGGACAAAAGCTATCAATTGTGCTACACTCATCCAAAATTGGGTTCCCCACAAGGATTTAAATAGTATCACTCCTTTTGAGGCTTGGTGTGGTGGAAAAATAGTTGTGAGACACTTCATATTTTTTGGTTTTCTAACTTGGGTGCAAATACCTCTACAGAAACATAAGAAATTGGAACCTTTGATTAAGCCTTGCATATTTATTAGATATCTTAAAGGTTTTAAGGCATATAAACTTATGGATAAAAAAACATGTGAGATATTAATTGAGAGGAGTGTTCACCTTGAGGAAATCTCTCCTAGCTTGGCTTCTACTCTTCATCCTTCCTCCATAATAGAAAGTGACGTTCGTGACTCAGATGATGATTCTACCTCAACTTTGACTTGTAGAGTTATACCTTTGCAAGGTCCACTTACAATTGAAGATACTCCTTCTAAAAGACCTCATTGGGCTTAAGAGACTCTTGAGTCAGTAGGTTCTCTTGTGGGGGACACTTCAGAGACTTGAAGGAAAAGGTCGCAGTATAAGTGTCTTTAACATTATTTCATTAATACAGTCTTGGCTCCTTATGATTCAATGTAGTTGGATATACATTGTCTTCCAGATAAATCTCCTTGGGATGACTACTTGGCAAATATTGCAGGTTTGTTTATGGAGTCCTACATTACATATTTGGGAGACATGATTAATGATATTCATCTTCTCTTTAATGAAGATGATCCTTCTTAAGTTTTTGTGAGGGAACACTATAACCCTCTTGTTTATTCTCCACATGATCACTCTTTCAAGTTTAATATGATTGTGGGTCCTTATGTACAAAATTTGGAGGAGGTCTCTTTATCTTTAGAGGAGACATTTGGGTATTTGGATTATGTTCTACACTCATCCTCATTAGATCTTTACTTTTATTTTTCAGTAGTGTGGACTAGTACACCTAATTTGGAAGAGGAATCCTTCAATATAGGCAAGAGGACACTTGAGTAGTGAGACACCATACATTTTGAGATTTCTTCCTACATCTTCCTTTCTAGATTGGGGAAACATCAGTCATACACCTTTGATTTTGTTTCTTCGTAATGGGAAGAACATTTTTAGTTGTTCATAGACTAGCTTCTACATTCAACTTGGAGCATCTATCACTAATGTACATTCTACATTGAGGGGGAGCTACTTGGTCTTTCTTCTTCTCTCTTAAAGGGGGACTTTTTCCTCACATGGGGTTTCATCCTTCTCACACTTCTTTAAGAGTTATTTAATGTAATCATCTCTTCATTTTTTTTGGAGGTTGGGGAGTTCTATCCCACTGGGTTTTCTCCCTTTCCCTTCTTTGTGAGAGATTACATTGCATATTGTACATGGGTACCTAACATGACCTATTAGCTAGGACCCATCTTGCATTGTGAGCTTGAGTCTTCATTCCCCTAAGTTGCACTTAAGGGGGGGTATTGGTGTAATTACTTATTCACCTAATCACACTTTACTTAAGCTTACTTAGGATAATGCATTACATGTTAGTTTGCAAATGACACACTTAGGAGTTTACAAATTTAGTTGCACATGGTGTAGGAGATTCTAATTAAAGTGGTGATAGTTGTTATCACATTCCACTTTGTGTGTTGTCTCCACCTTTACTTCACTTATCACTTTATCATCCTCCACATGTTTCACATACTTCATTGTGCAATGGAGGATGATCCACCTTTGTTAGACATGAAATTCCACCTTGTGTGGGTTATAAGTTATCACATAGTTATCATGTTCTCTTATCATCTTGTTTATATAAGGAGTCACATCTATATTGTACTCATCTATTGTAGTTCTACAGTTTAGTTTAGTAGTTTAGTTATTGCATCATTGATGAGAATACATTATGTTCTTGTCTAGTGTATCTCTCTTTATTTTGTGATATTCATTGTCCTCTAGATCTTGGGTTGTTTCTATAGGAAAATTATTACAAATACAATGTTTTTTATAAATGACTTTACAATTTTATTGTGATTATATAACTTTCTTTACAATTAATGAAAGTAAAATAGTAAAAAAAATTAATTAATAGATTTATTTTTCAAATTTGTATCTTGTATTTTATATTTAATTATTTGAGAGGGTAGGGTAATTATTCAAACATTAGGTCTTGTAATAAATTATAGATAATTTAGAATGTTGGTAAAAACATGAAATAACACATTGTATATACATTTTATATATCTCCTCAATTTCTTATGTCAAAATTTTCTAGTAGAAGAGAGTTATGTTACCTCTTGTTAGGAATAAATGCTAAAGTGTTTGGCAGCCATTCTACAGTAGTTGTTGTTGCATTCATGACTATGATTGTCATTGATGTCAACACAGTGATTTACCGAAGAGTTGCAGAGAACCAAACAGAGTTTGGATTAGCGCATGTGGGTTATTGTAGTTGGAGCTATGTGACATTGAGGATATACTCTTTGATATATCATATGTCTATGTTTAAGAGCATAGACAATAATTCATTGATTCATAGAAGTTATGATCATTTTGGTGGAAACAGTGTTCCTAAGTAGCTGTTTGTGGGAATCGGATGATATATCCTAATCAGGATGGAATCTGGTTTTGCACAATTAAAGGGAAGTTGAAGACACATTAATAGTGATGTGGATGATAGCACAAAATTTTAGGTTGCATGAATGAAGATTTATTGTATTTGGAAGTCGACAATTTTATGTAATTTTGGTGTAGCGTGTGGAAACTTTTATTTTATAATTGTATGCCGACTCATTTGTAATTATTTGAGTGTGGTATAAAGGAAGGAATGTATTTCCTTGTTTTAGTTTAATTGTAATGTGGTAGCATGAAGTTTTAATGTGAAAGTGTGTAATGGTAGCAACAGTTGTGATGTTGTATGCATGAAGTGAAGAAAAGAGCTAAGTATGGAAGCAAATTTGTGAAGTAAGACATGCGAAGTTCAAAGATCTGAAATTGAGATCTAATGTAATAGTGAGTGAAATTTGGAATAGTCAGAGAAAAGGTAACATATTATTCTATTGATTAATGCAAAGATTATTTGGATAGTGTGTTCAGTGATCTTACCTTGAAGCTGTTTGGGCAGTGGGTCCTTCTGTCTTCCATAACTCTTAACAGGGTTAGAATATTTTAACAAAGATTCATATGTACTAAATGTATTTCATAAGACTCCTAATAGAGTCCATCCTCTCACAAGAAATATTCATATTAGTGCATCTTTTGTGGGCATCATTCCCACCAGGGTTTACTCTTTGATCAAGAGGCTCCCTAGTCAACATATCTTGTGTCATTGTGGTATTGTGTATGAATATCTTTCTATGGTTGGTAATTATATTGCTTATATGGCTTAATGTTGTTGAAGATGATAAAATTTATAATTATCTGATAACTGATTCACCCCCCCCCCTCTCAGTTATCCTGGTAGACCTTACTTTCTAACAATTGGTATCAAAGTAGCAGGTCCTTGAAAGAGAAGCTTAACAGCTTAAGGAGATCCATGGTGAATTTTAGAAAAGAAAGCCCTAAGTTTGATGGAGTAAATTTTGATAGCTGGAAAGAAAAGATGAAGACACACCTATTATGTTTAGGACCAGGTTATTGGTTGATTACAAAGAATAATAAGACTATCATTGAAGAGGACAATCTTGAAACATGTACTGTGGAAGAGAGAGATCTATTCATGTGTAACATACTTGCAAGAGAAGCACTTTTGACAGCACTACCGAAGAATGAGTACAGTCAAGTAAAATATTTGAAAAAATCTCATGAAATTTGGAATGCTTTACACTCTACTTTTGAAGGTGATGAACATGAAAAAAGATTTAGATTACATAATTGGATATGTGCATTTGAAGATATAAGAATGTTGGAAGATGAATTTTTTAGAACTTATATTGGCAAAATGTCAGAGATCATTTCAGGTATAAAATCTTGTGGAGGAACAAAGATAGAGAATGAAGTGATATGGAAAATTCTGAGGACATTGACTCCTATATTTAATCAAACAACATAGATGATTGAATAAGTGATACCTTGTACAACAAAATTTACAAGAGAGACTCTTCTTGGAAGATTGGAAGCAACAGAAATGAACCTGATATTTTCAAGAGACAACATTTAGTGCTCTTAGTGTTTGCCCTACTTTGTCAAGAAGCATCAGTATAAGTAGAGATTATGCTAGCAGCAGTAGATTTAGAAATGAAGAAGACAAGAATATTGAAGAAGGTATTGCCTTGCTTTTGAAAAGAGAACCAGACAGTAAGAAATTTTTTAAATGTTGGACTTGTCAAGAATATGGTCATTTTGCATCTAAATATCCTAAGAGAGTTAAAAAGTACAAAAGCAATTTCAAACATAGAAGATCTAAGGAATGTTATTATGCTAATGATGAAGATCTTGAAGCTAGTATAGAAAGAACTTTAAGTGAAAGTGATACTGAGAATAATGATGACATAGGATTTGTAGCAATTAAAGAAGAAAATCTTGAATCTGATGTTAAGAAAGAAAAAGCCTTAGTTTCTAAGTTGAAAAGAAAGATGATTGGATTATAGATAGTGGTTGTTCACATCATATGACTAGAGACATGAAAAATTTGATAAAGTTGAATGAATATTATGGTTGAGTAGTTAGAGTTGGAAACAATGCACCTTGTTTGATCAAAGGTATAGGATCTATTACTCTTGATGGAAAGACTAAAACTGATGATGTTTATTTTTTGGATGGATTGAAATATAATCTTTTGAGTGTTGGACAGTTAGTTGATAAGGGATATCAAGTTTGGTTTACTGATAAAGCTTGTGTGATAAAGGATAAAGATGGAAATCTGATTGGAACTGGATCTAGAACCAGAAGTAATGTATTTTAGTTAAATCCTACTGAGATGACATGTTTGATTACTAAAATTAATAATAGTTGGTTATGGCATAGAAGGTCTTGTCATATAAACTTTGACAACATTGTGAAAGTAAGTACTGCACTTGCAATAAGAGATTTACCTAGAATTATGAAGCCTACTAACATGATTTGCAAAGAATGTGTAATGGCTAAACAGAAGAGAAATTCTTTTCCTAGTAAGAAGTTTACATCTACAAAGAAGCTGGAGATTGTTCATACAGATTTGAGCAGTCCTACTAGGACTAGAGGATTATATGGAGAAAGGTATTTTATGATTCTTGTTGATGACTTTACAAGAATGATGTGGATTGCATTTCTTAAAGAAAAATTTGAAGCATTTGATAAGTTTAAAATTGTTAAGAATAAAGTTGAGAATGAATCTGGAATGAAGATTAAATGTTTAAGATCTGATAGAGGTGGAGAATTTACTTCTAGAGAGTTTAACAACTTTTGTGAAGAAAATGGCATTAAAAGATAGTATTCAGCTCCTAGAACACCTGAACAAAATGGCATTACAGAAAGAAGGAATAGATCAGTGACTGAAGCAGCAAGAGCTATGTTGTTTGAAAATAATTTGGTAAAGATATTCTGGAGAGAAGTAGTGAACACAACAATATACACAATGAATAGAGTACAAATTAGAGCAGACACAAACAAAACACCTTATAAATTATGGTTTGGACATGCACCCTCAGTTAAGTATTTTAGAATTTTTGGAAGCAAATGTTATATAAAGAGAGATGATGATATAGAAAAGTATGATCCTAGAAGTGATGAAGGTATATTTCTTGGATATTCTTTGAAAAGAAAAGAATATAGATGTTTCAATAAAAGAACTAAGACTATTGTTGAGAGCGCAAATATTAAAGTTGATGAAAAGTTCAAAATTTAGAAAAGAATGCTTGATTATGAATCTGATGAAGAAACTCATCCTAAGCCTAATACTGGAACTACTGAATTGTTTTATGACTCTGACAGTGATTTTTTGAATGTAAGCCACAGTGAAGTTATTGAAGAACCTACATCTGAAGAGAGACCTGAGACAGTGACACCTAGCAAGAGTTTGTTAAAGAATCATCCTTTTGAATAGATTATTGGGAGCATCAAAAGAGGAGTTCTTACTTGAAATAGGGCACAAGAACAGTTATGTTTGATTTCTCAAATTGAACCTAAGACTACTAATGAAGCTTGTGAAGATGAAAGTTGGACTAATGCTATGAAAGAAGAACTAGATTAGATTTAAAAGAACAAGACATGGGAATTGGTCCCTAGAGCTAAAGACAAGAATGTTATTGGAACTAAATAGGTATTTAGAAACAAGATGAATGAACAAGGAGAAGTAGTGAGAAACAAAGCAAGATTGGTATGTAAGGGTTACTCACAACAAGAAGGAATTGACTATGAAGAAACCTTTGCACCTGTTGCAAGAATTGAAGCAGTAAGAATGTTTTTGGCATATGCAGCTTATAAGAAATTCAAAGTGCATCAGATGGATGTGAAGTCAACATTTCTAAATGGATAATTGGAAGAAGAAGTCTACATTGAGAAGCCTGAAGGTTTTCCTTTAACTCAAGAAGGAGACATAGTATGTAAATTAAAGAAAGCTTTATATGGACTTAAACAAGCACTTATAACTTTGTATGCAAGACTGGATAAGTATTTGTTAAAGTTGGGATTTACAAAAGGTACAACTGATAGCAATCTATACACAAAAGAAATTGAAAATGGTTTGTTAGTTATAGTTATTTTTGTTGATGACATTATCTTTGGAGGAGAAGATGAAGCTAGTGACAAATTTACTAATGAAATGAAGACTAAATTTGAAATGAGTATGATTGGTGAAATGAAATACTTTTTGGGATTATAGATAACACAAAACAATGATAGTATCTTTGTAAGTCAAACAAAGTACCTGAATGACTTGTTGAAAATATTTGGAATGGAGGATTGTAAACTAGTTGGAACACCTATGGTGACCGGACATAAGTTATCTAGCACAGATGAGACTCCTGCAGTAGAACATAAGAAATACAGATCTATGATTGGAGGATTGTAGTATTTGACTCATACAAGACTTGATATAGCACATTCAGTTAGAATTGTAGCAAGATTTCAAGCTAAACCTAGAGAATCACATTATGCAGCAATAAAGAGGATACTAAGATATCTAAGAGGTACAATGGACTATGGATTATGGTATGAAAATTCTGATGATTTTACCCTATGTGCATATACAAATGCTGATTGGGGAGGCAGTGTTGATGATAAGAAAAGCACTAGTTGAGAAGCATTTTTCCTTGGAGTAAGATTAGTTTCTTGGCTAAGAAAGAAGCAGAATTGTATCTCACAAAGCATAGCAGAAGCAGAATATGTAGCAACAACAAAAAATTATAACCAAATAATTTGGATGAAGCAGATGCTGAAGGATATTGGAATAAAATTTGTTGAACCTGTTGTTATACATTGTGATAACACCAGTATAGTTAGTATGTCTAAGAATCTTGCATTACATTCTAAGACAAAGCATATAGAGATTAAGTATCATGTTGTAAGAGAGAAAGTTGCTGAAAAAGAAGTCAAACTTGAGTACATAAGTACAAAGAAGCAGATAGTAGATATATTCACAAAGCCTTTGCCTAAGGATACATTTGAGTATCTGAGAGGTATGCTTAGGGTTATGCCCCAACCTACTTTTGAGAAGTGATGTAGTTGGTTGCATCTGTCCAATGGTATATGAGCCTTATCTTTCTTCTGTATTGGATGTTGGTACTTCCTCTATGGGGGAGTATGTGTATCTGAGTTGAGTCATGAGGACTCTAGTATATATATTTTCTAAAAAGTGTCTTTTGACATTGAGTTGTTGTTGACTTAATGATGAAATTTATGTCATTGATTTCAATTGGAGAGAAGTATGCATGAAAAAAAATATGAGACATTTTTTGGAGAGAACTGAACAAGATAACGAAGCAAGATTTGATTGATGAAAAGGATTTGAAGAAGCAGTGTTGCAGTATTGAATTTTTGGAACATTCAATGTTTTTCATCTATGTTGCCATCAATTCCAATGGGGGAGATTTTTAGGAATGAATGCTAAAGTGTTTGGCATCCATTATGCAGCAGTTGTTGCATTCATGACTATGATTGTCATTGATGTCAACACAGTGATTTACCAAAGACTTGCAGAGAAGCAGATAGAGTTTGGATTAGCGCACGTGGGTTATTTCAGTTGGAGCTATGTGAAGTTGAGGATATACTCTTTGATATATCATATTTCTATGGTTAAGAGTGTAGATAGTAATTCATTGATTCATGGAAGTTATGATCATTTTGGTGGAAGCAGTGTTCAGGCAGTGTTCCTAAGTAGCGGTTTGTGGAAATCGGATGATATCTCCTAATCAAGATGGAATCTAGTTTTGTGCAGTTAAAGGGAAGTTGAAGACACATTGATAGTGATGTGAATGACAACACAGACTTCAAGGTCACATGAGTGAAGATTTATTGTATTTGGAAGCCGATAGTTTTATGTAATTTTGGTGTAGCATGTGGAAACTTTATTTTGTAATTGTATGTCAACTCATTTTTAATTATTTGAGTGTGGTATAAAGAAAGGAATGTATTTCCTTGTTGTAGTGTAATTGTAATGTAGTAGCATGAAGTTGTAATGTGAAAGTGTGTAATGGTAGCAATAGTTGTGATGTTGTATGCATGAAGTGAAGAAAAGAGCTAAGTATGGAAGCAAATTTGTCAAGGAAGACATGCGAAGTTCAGAGATCTGAAATTGAGATATGATGTAACAGTGAGTGCAGTTTGGCATAGTTAGAGAAGAGGTAACATATTATTCTATTGAGTAATGCAAAGATTATTTGGATAGTGTGTTCACTGATCTTACCCTAAAGTTGTTTGGGCAGTGGGTCCTTCTGTCTTCCATAACTCTTAACAAGGTTAGAATCTTTTAACAGGGATTCAAAATCTCCTAACATGGATTCATATGTAATGAATGTATTTCATAAGATTCCTAGCAAAGTCCATCCTCTTACAAGGAATATTCATATTAGTGCATCTTTTATGGGCATCATTCCCACCGGGGTTTACTCTTTGATCAAGAGGTTCCCTAGTCAACATATCTTGTGTCATTGTGTTATTGTGTATGAATATCTTTCTATGGTTGGTAATTATATTGCTTATATGGTTTAATGTTGTTGAAGATGATAAAAGTTATAATTATTTGATAACTGATTCACCCCCCCCCCCCCTCTCAGTTATCTTGGTGGACTTTACTTTCTAACACCTCTTTTGTAAGATAAAATCTCTTAATATTCAATTTGAAATATCAAGTCTTATTTGAATATCCAATAATACAATCCACAACATTATGGCTTCCAAAATGTTTTATTAATAATTTCCTTGGCCCTAATTATTTATCATGATTTAATAATAACTTTAACAAATTATTTAATCATATAATCTACAATAGATCATGACTTCTCAAAATTGTATTAATAGTATTCTTGACTAACTATTTATCATAGCGTTAAGATTAATTTTTAAAAAATAATCTTTATTTTAGCATGTATGATATGGAAGATTTTGATTATTATATCATAAATAAATACAAACATTACATGTATGTAGTTCACTTTCCTCTTTACTAAATTAAAGAATCTTATTCTTATGTTAATATTTTTAAAATAAATTTCAATATCTACCACCACAATCTAATTGGTAAGAATGTTTGATTGATATTCAACCATTGATATTCAGCCAATTAAAATTTGATTCTTCTTAAACAAAAAGACAAAAATACTTTATTTTTAGTTTTGGTGGCTTTAACAACTTTGTTTCAATTGATTATTGTATTATGAGGGAAAACAGTTTTAATTAATTTTTTATATTATAATGATATATTATTGAATAAAAATAACTTTGACATGAAAAAATTATGATCTAATATCCTAATTTTGATGATAAAAATGATTATAAAGATATAACAATTATTTTTGACATAATTTTATGTGATATATTTTTATAAATGACTCTACAATTTTATTGTGATTTTATATAAATGACTTTAATTTGAAAGAATAAAAGTAGAATAATAAAAACTGATGAAGGGTGCTCCCCTTAATACCACAAACACATAACAGAAACAGAGGAACAACAATATGCAAGAATGGAAAATTCGCTTCTTATTATCTCCACAAATGTGGAATTACAAACTTTCAGAATTACAATATGCAAAGCCACATGGGCATTCCCTTATAATATTCTGTAGGACAAAGCCTCAAATTATTACCCAGAACTGTCTTGAATTGCCTAAGACAACACTACAGACCTTTCTTATATAGGGAATTTCCACCGCCTAAGAAGGTTCCAGAAATTTAGCCGTTTAGGCTGACTAGACATAGAATTATTTATTTTTCACAATTATTACAATAAGATCGGCTCAAAAGAAATACAAAATATGATTTTAGGTAACCCAACTTCTAGAGGCCATAAATTTTTAACCATAACTCCATTTTTCTATTGTAACCACTTTTCAGAAATGCCATGACAAGATCTATAGCACTTGATATGCGCTAGCACTAGTCAGTCGGGGGTCAATCGCAATCCGGAGCCTCTAAGGCCTTCAAAATTGACCTGAAAGATTTCGTACCCAAAAATCTCAATAACTTCACCAATACTGATGATGTGGCAATGAAACTCAACTGGTAGGCTGAAATGACTAGGATGAACCTCCAACTGTGAAATCAAAACATTCTGAGATCATATGACCAACTTACTAAAAATAGTAAGTTTCCATAAATAGCAGCTCTGCACAAGATAGCCCTTATTGAAAAGAAAACAGTTGGGTGATGCAAGATTGCTCTTACACTGAGGATGCTCCTGCATTAGACACCCAGGGTAATTTGAGAAGTGACCCTGTCACGACTCAGGTGTGTAGAGGAAAACCAAGATGGTTAACCTCCTCCTTTGCTAGTCATGATGAATCTTCAATAGGTCATCCTTTCCATTTGACCAAATACTCTTCATATGTCTTGTTCCTTATGCTTCTGCCAACATGACTATCCAGTATGTCTTCAATCTCCTTGATATTTGAACTGGTTGCTAGAATACTCCACTGTGCTGCTGTAACCTCATCTTCAACACCTCCTACATGATACTCTGTCAGATCTGAAATATTAAATACTAGTGAAATATTCAGCTCAGTAGGCAACTCGACTTCATATGCATTTTCTGAATCATGCTTCTTTAGTATCTTACATGGCCCAAACTTCTTCATTTTCAACTTGTTATATGTACCAATTGAAAATCTTTCCTTCCACAAATGAAACATGACTTCATCTCCAACCTGAAATTCCTTATGCCTCTTTTTCTCATCTGCCTTAGCCTTATACTACGCATTCATCTTGGTAATGTGCTTCCTCACCTCCTCATAGATGTTCTTCAAATATTCTATAAAATCTTCAGCTTCAACACTACTTATTTCTCCTTTATCTATCTTTCTCAACTCAGATGCATTTCTTGGACTACTCCCATATACAATTTGGAATGGTGATTTACCAATGCTCCTATTGATAGAATTATTGTATGCAAATTCTACCTATGGTAAAATCAAATCTCATCCCGTTGTCTTATCTCCAACCAAACATCTCAGCAAATTTTTCAAACTCCTATTCACCACCTTTGTCTGTCCATCAGTCTATGGATGATGTGATGAACTAAACTTCAAATCTATCTTCAACTTCTTCCACAATGTATGCCAGAAATATCCAATGAACTTAGTGTCCCTATCTACAACTATACTCTTTGGCAAACCATGTAGTCTCGCCACTTCTCTAAAAAATAATTCTTCTACATGAACAACATCATTGGTCTTCTTGCAGGGAACAAAATGTGCCATCTTTGAAAATCTGTCAACTACCACAAAAATTGAATCATGTCCTCACTGTGTCCTTGGTAAACCAAGAACAAAGTCCATACTAATATACTCCCAAGGCTTCTCTAGTATAGGTAATGGCTGATACAACCCTATATTCTGCTTCACTCCTTTCACCATCTGACATACTCTGCAACTCTGTACAAACTTCTTGACATCTTGCTGCAACTATGGCCAATAATAATTCTCACTAATTAAAGCAAAAGTTTTATCTCGACCAAAATGTCCAGCCAATCCTCTGCTATGCTTCTCCTCGATGAGATTCTCCCTCATAGAACTTCTTGGAATGCACAACTGACTCCATCTGAATAGCATATCATCCTGAATGATAAAATCTAGCCACTTCATTCTGTCCAGAGTAATAGGTTCTTTACAAGCTTTCCAAGCTTCACCAAAATCAGGATCCTCTAGATACAAATTCTTGAGTTCCTTGAACCCAACCACCTCAATTTGCATCTCTATTAGCTATAGTTTCCTTCTACTAAGTGCATCTGCAACCCTATTAGACTTTCCACTTATGTGTTTCAAAACAAATGTATAACTCTACAAAAACTCAACCCATTTCAAATGCCTCTGATTCAACTTTCCTTGACTATTCAAATATTGCAAAGCTTGATGATCAGTATACAAAACAAACTCCTTAGGAAGTAGATAGTGTCTCCACTTCTTCAATGCTTGAACTATAGCATAAAATTCTTGATCATAAATAGAATCTTTTCTCTTGGCATGATTCAACTTCTCACTGAAATAAGCAATAGGTTTACCTTCTTATCTCATAAAAGCTTCTATTGCAGTACCACTAGCATCACAATCTACTTGGAACACCTTATTAAAATCAAGAAGTGCTAAAACAAGTTGTTTTGTAACCTTTTGTTTCAACAGTTTAAAACTCTTATCTGCCCCATTAGTCCACTTGAACTCTTTTCTATCCCCTCTCATTGTTTCAGTCAAGGGTCCACAAATACTGCTAAAATTTCTGATAAACTTTTTGTAAAAACTAGCCAAACCATGAAAAGATCTTACCTCAGTAGCACTCCTTGGAGTAGGCCATTCAAAGATAGTCTGTACCTTCTCTGGGTCTATTTTTAGACCTTCTGCTGAAACTACAAACCCTAAATACACTAACTCTTTCTTCACAAAACTGCACTTCTTCAAATTAATCAACAATTTCTCTTCTCTCAGCTTCTCAAACACCATACGAATATGCATCATATGCTCTTCCAATGTCTTACTAAAGATCAAAATATCATTTAGGTAAACAATGATAAACTTACCCAGAAACTATTTTCAGAACCTCGTGCATGAGCCGCATGAAAGTGCTCGATCCATTGGTTAGCCCAAAAGGCATGACTAACCACTCATATAGTCCTTCCTTTGTCTTGAAGGCAGTCTTCCATTCATCTCCTTCTCTAATCTGAATCTAGTGATATCCACTCTTCAGATCTATCTTTGAGAAATACATAGCACCACTCAAACAGTCCATAATATCATCCATTCATGGCAATGGAAACCGGTACTTGATTGTGATCTTGTTTATTTCTCTAGAATCTGGACACATCCTCCATTCTCCATTCTTCTTCGGTGCTAATACCACTGGTACAACATAGGGACTCAGACTCTCTTGAATCAAGCCCTTCTACAATAACTCATGTACTTTTCTATTCAACTCTTCACTTTTTGCTGGTGTCATTCTGTGTGCTACCTTGTTTAGCAAACTGGCTCTTGGAATCAAATCCATCTAATGACTAATCTTCTTTACCAGTGGTAATCCATCAAGTACATTATCAGATACAATATCCTGAAACTCATTCAACAAATCTACAACCTCTACAGGCACATCATCTACTTCCTCCTTACCAGCTTTTGGAATTAAAGAAAAACACGCATGCTCATGCCTCATACCATTTACGAATTTTCTTTCATTAACAAATGTTATTCTTGCATTACCACATACCTTTTCTTCCGTCTCCTTCAATGGCTTTAGCTTATGTCGCACTCCATCCTTTGTCAGGGAATAGGTATTCACACGAACATCATGTACAACACATCTGTGAAACTACCACGATCTACCCAACAACATATGACATATATCCATAGATATGATATCACATAGTACCTCATCTTGGTACCCATTGATCTTGAACTTTACTAGGCACTGTTCATTGACCATGACCTTGTGGTCATCCTACACCCAGGCAATCCGACATGGATGTGGGTGTTTCTATCTCTTGAGCTTCAACTTTATCACCATCTCTTCTAACACCAAATTGTCAGTGCTTCCACTATCAATAATCACATCATAGAATTTACCCTCACACTTGCATCTAGTGCGAAACAGGCTCCTCCTTTGTTCAGGTTCATTCTCACCACTCAGAAAGACTCTTCTGTTAATCAACGTTTCTCCCCTTTTAGCATCTTTAGAATTTGATGATCTGACATCTTCATCTACATGTGCAACTCTAGCCTAGCCTTCATTCATCCTATCTATCCTTCCCTAGCATTGAGGACATTCAAATGCCCTATGACCTTCTTCTCCATAGTGAAAACATGTTCCATGGAAGCCTCCTCTTCCTGAACCTTGTCCTCTTCCTCTTCCTCTCTAATCTCTATTGTTCTGATCTTGAAAATGATTGGAATTGTTTCCTCTCTGATTTTGACTGCTACTGGCCTCATCCTTCTTTTTCGGATCTTCATTTTGGCCTCCATACGACCGTCCACCAGATCATCCACCGCGACCTCTTCTATTTTATCTGCTTTCAAACTTCTTGTTCAGCTTTTCCTCTACTTTTAGGGCAAATTGGTATGCCTTTTCAATACTATTCATTCAAACCAAATTCAACTCCTCTTGAATGCTCGACCTCAACCCATTAAGGTAATGGGCAACTTTCTCCTTATCAGCTTCCGCATGGCCTATTCTGATGAGGATTCAATACAACTCCTCTGTATACTCCTGAACAGATCTTCCTGCTTGCTTCAAACTTTGCATCTTCTTCAAAAGTTCAAGCTCATAATCAACAGGAATGAAATGTTGCTTCAATTTATCCACCATCAGATCCCATCTTGTGATTTTATCTTTCCCTCTTCTATTTCACTCCAATTGAATCTCTTGCCACCAGATCTTCGCATGACCTTTCAGTCTAGCCTTCGCAAACTTGACCCAATCAGGATCCTCAATATCTTCATACTCAAAATATTCTTCACATTCATTGATCCAGTCGATCAATTCCTCTGGGTTAAGATTCCCTGAAAATGTAGGAACCTCGATCTTAGGTCTTTTTTCAATCTTGGAAATGGCTCGAAAAAGTCTTTCTTCCTCCTGGTTCACAACTTTGACTTCTCCTTCTTGATCTTCTTCTTCGGCTTCATCCTCACTTTCATCTCTGGCATTAAGATTCATTCCTCTGTGAATCTCCTCTTGCAATGCTTGCACTTGTCTTTGGAGTGCTCTAACCTTAGCTGTTACAACACCAGCTCTTCCGCCACATTCCCTTCGTGGAGGCATTTTCGTGATATGCGCTAAAACTATAACCACGGTCCTAGTGCAAACTGCCTCACAGTTGATGATCTATTTACACTCTCAGGAACTCCTGCTCTAATACCACTTGATGAAGGGTGCTCCCCTTAATACCACAAACACATAACAAAAACAGAGAAACAACAATATGCAAGAACAGAAAATTGGCTTCTTATTATCTCCACAAATGTGGAATTACAAACTTTCAAAATTACAATATGCAAAGCCACATGGGCATTCCCTTACAATATTTTGTAAGACAAAGCCTCGACTCATTACCCAGAACTACCACCCAGAACTGTCTCGAACTCCCTAAGACAACACTACAGACCTTTCTTATATAGGCAATTTCCACCATCCGATAAGGTTCCAAAAATTTAACCCTTTAGGCTGACTAGACATAGAATTATTTATTTTTCACAATTATTACAATAGGGTTGGCTCAAAAGAAATACAAAATATGATTTTAGGCAACCCAACTTCTGGAGGCCATAACTTTTTAACCGTAACTTCATTTTTCTATTGTAACCACTTTTCAAAAATGCTATGACGAGATCTACAATGCTTGACATATGCTAGCGTCAGTCAGTCAGGGGTCGATCACAATCCGGAGCCTTTAAGGCCTTCAAAATTGACCTGAAAGATTTCATACCCAAAAATCTCAATAACTTCACCAATACTGATGATGTGGCAATGAAACTCAACTGGTAGGCTGAAATGACTAGGATGAAACTCCAACTATGAAAAACATTCTGAGATCATATGACCAACTTACTAAAAATAGTAAGTTTCCATAAATAGCAGCTCTGCACAAGATAGCCCTTATTGAAAAGCAAACAGAAATATTTTTGGGTGATGCAAGATTGCTCTTACACCCATGATGGTCTTGCATCAAAAACTTTCAATTCATAGATTTTTTTTTTAATTTTTATTTAATGTTTAATATTTAATATTTAATTATTTGAGAGGGTAGAATAGTCATTCAAATCTTATATTTTAATAATAAATTATTTGAATAATTTAAAATATAAATTTATAATACTATTAAAAAAATAGATAAATCACATGTGAATCCATTTCAGTATATCTCCTCAATTTCAAGTGTCAAGTGTTAAGTGTCAAGAATCTTATAATAAAAAAGAGTTATCTCTTTTGTAACATAAAATATCTTACTACTCATTCCAAAATAATTCAAAAGTCTTATTTCGAATCTCTAACTATATAATCCATAACATATTGACTTTCATAATTTTCATTAATAATTTTCTTGTCTAACTATTCATTGTGATTTAAGATTAGTATTAACACATTCTCTAATTATATAATCTATAATAGCAAGACTTCTAAAATTTGTACTAGTAATTTCTTAACTAATTATTGATCATTATTTTAAGATTAATTTTGCAAAATAACCTTTTTTGACTATTTGAAAGGATTTAATCATTTATCCAAGATAAATGCAAACATACATGCATGCACTTTTTGACCTTCCTTTGTCACATTAATCTTATCCTAAATATTTTTAATTGAAGTTTAGTATATACTGGTCATAATTTAATTAGTGAGATTTTTTGGTTAATATACACCCAAGAAAAATATGATGATTCTTAAACAAAAAGATGAATTTATATATTGTTAGCTTTGGTGGCTTAAAATCTTATTTTTTTTAATAGCTTATTGTGATATGAAGACAAACCTTTTTAATCGACTAATATTAACAAACTCTCTAACTATATAATCTCCAAAATCATGACTTCTAAAAGTTGTAATAATAATTTTCTTGACTAACTAGTGATCATTATTTTGAGACTAATTTTCCAAAATAACCTTTTTTCGCGTGTCTTATTTGAAAAGATTTAATCATTTATTCTAGATAAATGCAAACATTGCATGTATGTACTACTTGACCTTCCTCTTTCTTACATTAAATAATCTTATCCTTATTTTTTTTGTCTTAAACAAAAGGACAAATTTATCTATTTTTATTTTAAGTGGCTTAAACAACTTTTATTATTTCAATTGTGTTATGAGGACAAATCATTTTAAATAATTTTTTATTTTATAATAATATATCATTGAATAAAAATACCCCACCAAATGACTTTGACAAGGAAAAAATTACAATCTAATATCCTTATTTTGATGACAAAAAAGATTATAAAGATATGATATGTGATTTTGACATAATTTTATATGATTTGATATTTTTATAAATGACTTTACAATTTGATGGCTTAAAAGCTTATTTTATTCCAACAAGTTATTGTGTTCGGAGGATAAATAATTTAAATAAATTTATAGAGTATAGTGGTGATATCTTGTTTAGGGTTCTTTGTTCTTCTTGGGCCATGATACCTTATTGCAAGCTTAATTATTCTACTACTAATTGTACTTTCTCAAATGCCTATTCATGTTTATCTTTGGCTACCCTCAACCATGATTGAGCCTTAATGTGGTAGGCAATAGTGATGACATCCAAGTATGTGTCAAATATCCTCGCATCCAATGATACTCTAATGCCCTTCTATAAACCAAAGATGAAACATTCAATCTTTTATCTTTCAATCAATGGTTCCTCCAATTTTTGGCATGCTCCTTTGAATATATTTTTGTATGCACTAACCATCATCCTCTTACGATAGTTCTCTCATCTTTCTTACGCACTTTATTGAAATATTCAAAGTATCAAAGTTAGCTAGGAATTATTTCTTCACCTCTTCCCAGTCCTTATCATATTTCAAATAGGTATGTTTGAACCAATCCAATATATTTCTACAAGGAATCCATCAAGTCTAATAGTCTAATTTTATCCTTTTCTATCTCATACACTGCCCATAATGACTCCAAAAAGAATGTTTTACAACCTCTATGATATTTTTTCAAGTAACACTAATAATTTAATTTCTATCTTGATTTGGTTTTTTTCTTTGTTTTGTTTTTATAGAGTTGTAGAGTGTTTTTGTTCTCTTTCTTGATATTTTTTACTACAAGGTCTTACATTCTCTACCCTTATCCCTTGCCAATTTTATCTCAAAATACTCTTCTCTAAGAATTTTGTCTTATATGTTGTTGTGTCCTCTTTTTTTCTTGTTTCTTCTTTGCATCATACTTTTGCAATAGATATCCTCCTATTCGTATATGTCATGGGAGATTGATCCTAGTATGTGGGTTGTGAATCCTTATAGTACCTCTTCATTTTATTTTTTATTAATTTTATTAGTTAGTGAACATAACTCCTCTCCAAAGTTAAGCATGATTTTAATTTGTTCTCTATTTCTTTTCTAATTATTGGCATGCTTCTATTGACTAATTCCTCCAAATATTGTTCTTGAATGGATAGGAATTTTGTGATAATTTTAAGGAATTCAAGAAATCAATCATCTAATTACTATAATTGTTATGTTTGCTAGATAGCTTTCTTGATTACCAAAATTTTGGAGACTTACAATAGGCATGAAGACTTTGTGCTTCTACAATATCCCAACAAACTACTTTTAGATTTTCCATATTCATCGATGCTCTTGTCCAAACTTGTTATGATTTGTTTTTCATTTTCCCACTATCAATTTAGCTTTATCTAGGGTCTTCCATTATTCCTCTCTAGTTTATTTTATTTCTTCTTTTTTGGCAATGCTCACCTGGCACACTTAGTAGAACCTTCATTAGTGTTCTCATTGCTTCGCTTTTATAAATTTTCCAATCTCATGTAGTGCTTCTTTCTCTCTTAAAATTATTCATGTCTTCTTTCTTTTCCATTTAGACTTTCCATGTTTTATTTTCTTGTTAGTTAAATTTTATCTCTCATCTTTCTTAAATTCTTCTTGTCTCCTTTAGCCATGGGTGTTCAAATTAGGATATACTCCTTTATCCTTTTTCTTAGTAGTTATTTGATATTACTAGTCACATCCTTTTAGGGTTTCCTTTCTTAGATGCCTAATCCCATTCTCCATCATGTTGGTGTTTAAACCTCTCTCTCAAGAGGTAGACACTAAGGACACAGTGTTATAAAGTGTCAAAAAAAATTATCATTTTTCCTCCTTTATCTTGTTCACAATTTTAATTTTTTTGTATATCCTTGTTGTCATGTATATAGCCTAATTAGGGTCCTATAAAAACAACCAAGTTTAGCAAAAATGGGGAACACAAATCATAGTTTTGAGCCCCAAGTAATTTTTTATGTTGTATTGATATCCCAAACTCAGTTATACAAAGGGAAAAAGGAGTTAATATCAACAATGCCTTACTTAGTTACTATATGCAAAATTAGGTGAATACTATTCTAAATGATAAATTAACTATTCTAAGATTAATAAATCTATCTAATTAGCAAACTACAATGAAGAATACAATCAAAATGAAGCTAAAATAACATTTTACCTTCACCTACCATGTAGCTTGTCTACATTGCTCCCCTAGCCTTGATTTCTTGAAGATGTTGAGCTCTCAGATTTCCAAATGAAGTCTTTTCCCAAGATGCTACCAAAGTGTGGAGATTTGATGATGAATGCAAGGAAGCTTAAAGCTTGATTATGCAGCTACTGTATGGAATGAAAAATGGATTTGATGATAATATGGATGCTTGATTGCTCTTAGAATGCTTGGATGCTTGATTTCTTGAATGCCAAAAATACCTATTAGCCCTCAAAGGGGAAATGAGGCTCCTTTTATAGATTTTTGGAGGATCTAAGCCTAGGTGGCACAATCCTACGGTGGAGAATAAAAGGTGGAAGATCCTAGGGTTAGGATTGACTTGGTTGAAGGAGTTGGGAGAAAGGGGGATGTAGTTGGAATGTGAGAGGAAGAATAGGGATGATGTTCCTCTCACATTGGCATGGAGCAGAACAAGGTGGAAGGGAAAGACACATGTCAAGTGTCTCACAAAGACCCAAGAGAGAAAGAGGGAGATACCTTTTCCTCATGAGGACTCTTTGTACAAGTGTCCCATGAGTCACCTTTGACCCTTAGAGGTGGCTTGAGAAGCCCCTTAAGAATAGGGCATGTCTCTTGACTTGGTTTGAGAGAGGACATGTGGTCATGAGACCAAGTCCTATGAGACCACATAACCCTTAAGAATAGGACATGTGTGGGTGAGGATAATTACTAATAAATAATTAATAATAATTATTATTTATTTTAGCCAAGGTGATGTGTCAGGTGACTAGGTAGGTGAGGTGGACTAGGGGACTTAGTCATATTTAGGTGATTGTGTATTTAATTAAATCACTTTAATAAGACTAATTAGAAGACTTAGGATAGAGGAATAAACTATAGTGAATTTACTAAATAAATTGAATAATTTATTTAATAAATAGAGGAATAATTATTAATTAAATAATAAATATTTAATTAATTTATCAAGTCAATATCAATTAAATAATAAATATTTAATTAATTAATGAAGCCATTTTTAATTGTATACATTTTACCCCTCTTTGAAATAATGTGTGTGCCACATTGTTTCAAAGAAAATTTCAAGTATTTTGCCCCTACCCCAGACAATGTCTAAGATGACCTAAGCATGCCCCCCTCGAGAGATTGATTAACAAAAAAGATGATTTGAATTTTGTGATTTTTTATTTTTATTTTTATTTTTTAAGTTGGATAATCAATCTCACGAAAGAAACAAGAGAAAAGATGGGTGAAAATGGGGTGAAACGGAATAAAAATGGGAGGTAGGGTCCACACACCAAGCACATAGGGTCCACAGGCTATAAATAAGGCAAAGGGGTCCACAATAGGTTCATTGTGCACACTTGTCATTTGGAGATTTAGAGCGCGAGAGAGAGAAGAACAGAGCCACTAGGATGTCATCCCTGTTGTTAGATCACCGCTCCAAGAGGGTCAGATGCTTCCAGCGACTACCCAATTCAGGTGAGCCTGTAGGTGATTCGATCCTCTTTGTCAATTTGTGATTTCCAGCATGATAGAGTAGGATTTAGTATGCATAGGTTAGGTTGAATCATAGGTTAGTTTAGATGAATTTTTTTTTCTTAGTTGGAATATGAATGTGCCATTGCAGCACATGAATGCACAGCAACTTGCAATGTTTGTGCAGAAAATAAAAATTTCTACGCATTCATTTAGGGCAGCTACACATGCATGTTAGGAGAAAGATTTTGCTGCACAAAGGTGAATTTAAAGTGCACATAGGTACTTGTTGTGCATTGGTTGTGAATTGTTGCACAAATGTGTAATAAATCGGTGCATGTATGGAAAACTGCGTAAATGTTAAAGGTTATGGCACATGCATTTTTTTGTGTTGTGTATTTGTTTTATGGATAGAATTTGGTCAAATTAGAAAGTCAAATAGGTCAAACTAGATGTCGATAAGCCGATTTGATTTGTCTGCGATTAAATTTGAGTGATTAGGTTAAGATAGGCAATATTGTAGCATGGTTGCTAGTTAACCAGTCTTGATACTAGATGATTGATAAAATCATCTATTAAAACATGTGATAGAACATGTTTGTAGTTGATATAATAGGATAGATAGATGTTGTAGATCAGTTTATCAAAATCTGATAGCTTGATTTTATTTGATTGTATAGGAGGATATTACTGATATTCTGATGTCACGAAAGAGATATCCCATCACGCAGAATCTGGGACCGGCACTGTCAGAGACTGACAGACTTCTGATTGGTGCATCCGATTTATATCATGTTATTTACACACCTGAGATTAGGGTGAACCGGAGTATGATGATGGCACTAGCAAAGCGGTGGCACTCAGAGATGAGTACCTTCCATCTTCCAACAGGGGAGATGACAATTACACTAGAGGATGTATATCGCATCCTACGACTTCCTATCATAGGGGATTTAGTACATTATGATCGACACGATGGAGTGATGGAGTGCAAAGCGGTCTTCAGAGATGATGACATTGAGGATGGAGAGATTAGCTAGGAGGACATGGTGGACTTGTATGAGCCTCTACTAGTGGTACTAGCTGGAGTGATTGGGGGTTTCATTTGCCTTGATGATAGATCACATGGATTTGCAGTTGGATGGGGCCGCACTCTATAGCGGATGTTGGATGGGACCCAGTTTGCTTGGGGGGTTTGTTTATTAGCGCACTTATATCATGATCTTCATTAGGTGGTATCATAGGGGTGCATCACTATTAGCAGGTGTCACACTACTCCATGTTTGGGCATGGGAGCACATTGCAGTGACATGGCTAGTAGCCATTAGATTCTGCGGCATAGGATAGCCATACATACATTTATATTCATCAGTTTTGTCTCTTAAAAAATTGGGTCATTTAGAGTTTTGGTGGTACACCTTTGATACTTTAGATACAGTGACATGGAGACCATACCTAGGCTATGAGCCTTGGGATGATGAGTGGTAGCTAGGATTTTTCTTTGAGTCATGATGGCTTATAGGGCAGATACTTTTCATTCTGGAGAGACAGTTAGTTAGTTGGGTTCTACGCCAGTTTGGCAGGATCCAGGGCATGCCCTAGGGGGTTACAGAGTTCGTGAGGACTCATTAGGAGAGATGGGACTGGGGGCCTCTGGCTTCTTTTGATATAGCCCGATAGGAATTTTTGGACATGCCATTCCAGGCATGGACTATGAGACAGGGTATTGTAGACCTCGGTATGACAACAGATCTAGAGCAGTTCCTGAGAGACTTTCATGTTCCTCACTTGACAGATCTAGCAGCTAGGCCACTAGAGAGAGATCCAGCAGATAGATGCCACGGGAGATGCTGAGGGTGAGATAGGCGGGGATGCGGGAGAGGAGATGGCGATGATGGTGGAGGAGGTGATGGAGGAGATGGAGGAGATGGAGGGAGAGGTGATCAGGGTGGACCATGGATGAGAGGAGGTGATGTGAGGTAGAGGGGATTGATGCCACCCCCAGCTAGATAGAGATGGAGATAGCCTTTGGCACAGCCAGCTGCAGGAGCTCCACTACAAGTACCAATGGCTCAGGTACAGATACCAGCTGCCCCAATATAGGGAGCAGCTGTACAAGATGATGTAGACATTTTATTAGCTCAGGGTAGAGTTGTACAAGGTAGACAGATCCCTGATGATTGATTGGATGAGAAGGATGTTACTATGGAGGATGTGGATGTAGATGCTCAGGAGGAGCCATCAGAGATGGACATCGAGGGACAAGATCCCTATTTATGGAGAGATGCTATGGAGGAGGAGGATCCTAATATAGATTCATTTCTAGTCTGACTAGCCATGACATAGGTACAATCAGACCATATTCCTAGTTGGGAGAGGTGGATTAAGAGCCTAGAGAGCTAGATGGGACTATTGAGACATGAGCGGGATGTAGTGATTGAGAGACTCGGGGAGTCACAGATGTTTTTAGATGAGCTGCAGTGTATAGAGGATTTGGGTCCTCATGGAGATAGTTTGAGAGCCATGGTATGTGCTGGGAAGGAGATATCCTACTAGCGAGAGGCTTACAGACAAGCGGTCCCAAGGGATCAGTGGATTGGGAGCTACAAGGAGAGCTTAGTAGCTATTAGGACTGTGGTTTATGAGACAGAGGCACCAGTTGGTAGCGGAGGTGTATCATCATGCCCTCCTAGAGCACCAATAGGTTCAAGAGGTCATGGTGGATCCTCAGCATCAGGTGATTCAGTAGCATGGGGCCGCATTGCATCTCATAGATAGAGACAGACAGAGTCTGGAGGCAGTGGATCATAGATTTTTGAGAGATCATTGTATACACTTTTGTATCATGTTATCATTGTATCATTATATTTTTGACTTGATGGACACTAACTTTGGACACATTGTTATATTTCTTTATATCATTGGACATTTGGATAGTTTTCTTGTATCTGATGGACTTTATATGATTGACTCTATATGATGGACTCTATATATACATTGATGCAGTTATATCATGATTTACTTTGATGATTTTATACATGTGCATACTGACATATGCAAGATGTGATGATTTACTTTAATATGCATAGAATGTATGTCTTAGAATGCAAAATGCTTTATATTCTATTTGATATATTTGATGCTTAATGGTTAATCATATGATGTTGATATAAATGCATGTCTTAAATGATTTTACACTATACAATGCTATGTGATGACTAATGAAATGATGTAATGAACAATGTGCATAATGGATAATAAATGGACATAAATAAATGATATAAGTGAATGATGATTTGAAATACATGCAATGGATAAGAAATGAATGATGTAAAATGTATATAATGGATAATAAATGATGAAATTAAAATGCATATAATAGATAATAAATGATGAAGATAATAAATGAATGAATGATAATAAATGATGTAAAATACATATAATATGTAATGAATGGAAATATTCATAAGATGACTAAAATATACAATGTTCACCCTAATGAAAAGATAAGGAGATGTGAATGACAACTATAACAAAACAACACATGAAACATGCATGTAATATAGATGGATAATATACAAATGAACATAACAAATAAAGATAATGCATGGCCTAAATGAATTTGATTATATGTTATACAATTCAAAATGAAACATTAATGTTTTTATTGTCCAAATGTCCTCAACTTAAATAACAATGTATCTAACACAAGAAGAATGGACTAGGAGAACAAATAACCTAAATAAGAAAGATAACCTACAAATCCCTATAAAAGGAGCACTGATATGCAAGTCATGAACTATTTAAATGAAATACACTATGAAATGAGTATATCTCCACAACTTCATGGAACATCTTAGAACTTCATAATAACTGGAATTTGATTTTCATCATTGAGCTCATTATGTTGCAAGGAAATGCAAGCATCATGGTATAATTAAACCAGGATGACCTGAGCACTTCTTGCATGGAGTTTAATGTAGCAAACTTGAAAAGCATCTGGGTATAATTGAACTGAGATGACCTGAGTTTCATTTGCATAATAGACAAGGAATATTCCCCCCTCCATTGGGGAACAAATATTTGGAATCGAGGTATGTTCTGGCGTATCACCATAAATAGCATTTGTAGAACAACATGATTTGTATGTTGTCAATACTATTAAATTGATGAAGGCACTTATGCAAAGACACCCCAACTATTTGTTCCTTTAATTTCATCAAAAAATATCCCACAAACAGAAATCAAAGAAAATACCATGCCCCATCCTGGCTATCCTATTCAATGACATATGGGAGTGTCAAACTCATATCAAATATATCACATAATAGCATAGGAAAGATGATAACAATGAAATCTAGATATGAATGCATAATCTACAACAAATCATTCTAACATGCCTACCATGAATACACATTTCTTTTGCCAAAAGATAGTGTAAGATATAGTGATTAGTTCAAGTGATGATGTATAGTCAAGAATCGATAGATAAACAACCATGTTTCGAAGGATAGATCACAGATCACGAGTCATCATAAAGATATCATTGTGAAAGAACGTTTGATTGTGTTTTCTTTGTCTGGTGAAAATACTCCATTCTATCCTCTAAGAGTCATGACTATCATAGATCCACTTCCTGAATGAGGTCAAGGGCATGCCCCCAGCTAGGTGATGGACTAACTTATTATGGATGAAGAAGGATGCAACAAGACTAGGATGAAGACCATGACAAATGATCAAGCTATGATGGGGTTTTATTATGGTTAGATACAATAGATGGTGTATGAACTGGCCATTTTATTATGATATATACATGGTGGGAATGGGGACTGACTAGCCATTTTATTGTGGATATATACAATGAACGGACAAACTAGAAGAATCCTAATAGATAAAGGAGCTAACTTGATACACATGGTGCTTGTTTCCAGCTTTTCACCATATGCTTTTATTGCAATTTTCTTTTGATTTTTTGATTTTTTTGTATTTTTAAGATTTTTTGTATTTTAAAAATATATACAGAGCCCTTGCATTGGGATTTCAAGGATAGTACTTCTTGAGATGGATACTGTTAAGAGGTTCATCCAAAGGATCTCCCTCAGGTGTGGACAATTTATAAGCCCCAGAACCATAAACTGCTATAACTACAAAAGGACCTAACCAATTGGGTTCGAACTTGCCCTTCTTCTCACGATGCAATTGATTCTTTGGATTTTCTCGAAGGACTAGGTCACCCAGCTAAAAGTCTCTAATCTTTACCTTGTTGTTATATTGATGAGACATACGCTACTGATAGACTTTCAAATGATCATAAGCTCTCTGACGGTGTTCATCCAACAACTCTAGTTTAGTCAACCATGCAACTCTATAGTCTTCATCAAGAATCAAATCTTTGAGAGTGACACGAAGTGAAGGCAACTCGACCTCGAGGGGAAGGACTGCTTCAGATCCATAGATAAGGGAATATGGGGTGGCTCCAGTGGGAGTATAGATGGAGGTACTATAAGCCCATAAGGCTAGATTTAGTTGGATATGCCAGTCATGCCCAGTGTCATTGACAATCTTTTGTAGGATTTTAACAATAGTTTTATTTGACACCTCATCTTGGCCATTTCCTTGGGGATAGTATATGGTGGAATAGTTATGAGTGATATGGAATTTTGTGCATAGTTCATCCATGTCCTAATTTTGAAAATGTTTCCCATGATCAATAATAAGATACATAGGTATACCATAACTACAAATGATATAATTTAGGATAAACATGGATATTTGTTTCCCTGTGGTGATAATCAATGGAATAGCCTCAATCCATTTAGTAAAATACTTTGTTGCAGTGAGAATCTATTTGTGGTCATTGGAAGATGGAGGGTTGATAGCACCCACAAGGTCAAGTCCCCATTGACTGAATGACAAGATAGTTGTAAAAGGATGTAACTCTTGTGCTAGAGCATGAATAAGGTTTCCATGTATCTAACATTTCTTGCATGCTCTAGCAAAATGAAAGGAATTTGTTTCCATGGTAGGCCAATAATAACCCATATGCATGATTTTTTTAGCCAAAGAAGGACCACTCGAATGTGTTCCACAAATACACTCATGTACATCTCACAAGGTAGTTTGAGCTTCATCATGCTTGAGACATCGTAGGATAGTACCGTCAAGACCTTGCCGATAAAGGGTATTAGATATTAGGACATAGCAGGAGGCTTGGCAAAGAAAAGTTCATTTTTTATTTTGGGATAGGTCAGGGGGTAGGATTTCATTTTTCAAATAGGAATAAATTTTTCCATAGATTGGGGAGTCATGTCCAATTAGATGACATATAATACTCATATCAAGATCATCATATGTAGGACAAGTCAGGTATTCCACCAAGAACTCAAAATGGACCTTGGTATCTTCTTTATCAAACAAAGAAGCAATCATTACCATTGCATCAATAGCCTTGTTATCATGCCGAGGGATCTGCTCAAAAGTGATGACTGAGAAATATTATTTGAAGTCATCAACCATACATTTATATGGTAATAACTTATCATCTTTAGTCTGATAATCATCATTAACTTGGTTTATAATCAACTGAGAATCCCCATAGACATTTATTTCAATTACTTTCCATTGTAAAGCCATCTTTAACTTGATCAGTAAAGCTTCATATTCTACTACATTATTGGTGCAAGGAAAGAGCAGCTTGTAAGATTTTGGAATTGTATATCCTTGCGGCATGACAAAGAGAATACTAGCTCCTAAACCCTGTTGAGTATACGATCCATCAAAATATAGTTTCCATGTTTGTGTGGATAAAGCCAAGATGTGTGCATCAGTAAACTCTATGTGTATAGGTTGGTCATCCATTAATGGAGCATCTGCTAGCTAATCTGCTATCACTTAACCTTTGATAGCCTTCCTATCTACATATTCAATATCAAATTCACTAAGTAGCATGACCCACTTAGCCAACCTGCTTGTCAATGCTGTTTTGCTTAATAGATACTTTAAAGGATCAATCTTTGTGATGAGTTGGATTGAATGTGACAACATGTAATGTCACCACTTTTGTGAAGAAAAAACAATAGCTAGACATGCTCTTTCTATAGGAGAATGGTTTAGCTCATATCCCACTAGGGTGCAACTGATATAATAGATGGATTTTTCTTTTCCTTCATGATCTTGCTGAGCCAGAAGAGAACCTTGTGAGACTGTCATAGCTAAAATGTAGAGAAAGAGTGGCTTGCCTGGAATTGGTGACATCAAAGTTGGAGGATTCACCAGATATTGCTTGATTTTATTGAAAGCTTCTTCACACTTATCATCCCATTGGAATAAGATATTTTTATGCAACAAATGTTGAAAGGGATGACTTTGATCTACTAGTTGAGAAACAAATCTTCAGATGGATTGGAGATGTCCCTGCAAGGATCTTAACTGATTGATGTTAGTGGGTGAAGCCATCTCCATTATTGCTTTAAATTTTTCTGGATCTACTTTGATTCCTTTGGCTGAGACAATGTACCCTAACAATTTACCGGATGTGACTCTGAATGCACATTTCTTTGGATTGAGTCAAATTTGATACTTTTCCATCTGGATGAATATTCTATCCAACACTCTCAAATGAACAACTTTGTCTTTGGATTTTGCTAAAATGTTGTCAACATAATCTTCCATAATGGTATGCATCATATCATGAAAGATTGTGGTCATTTCTCTTTGGTAAGTTGCTCCAGCATTTTTGAGGCCAAAAGGCATCACATTCCAACAGTATGTACCCTATGGACAAGTAAAAGCTATCTTTTCCTAGTCTTCTGGCACTATCTTGATTTTGTTATAGCCAAAAAATCCATCCATTAATGATAACATCTCATGCCCAGCTGTCAGATCAACAATAATGTCAATATTTGGTAGAGGAAAATCATCTTTTGGACAAGCTTTACTAAGATCTTGAAAATCAATACAAATCCAGATAGACTTGTCTGGTTTTGAGATGGAAACAATATTTGAAATCCACTCATCATATTCAATAGCACAAATGAATCCAACATCTAGGAGCTTCTTCAATTCTACTTTAACCATTAGTGCAATGTGCGGGTGCATCTTGCGGAGCTTTTGCTTAACTGGTTTTACACCTGGTTTGATAGATAAATGATGCATAATAAGATTGGGGTCCAGACCAGGCATATCAGCATAGGACCAAGAAAATTTGATTTGTCTTTCTTTGAAATTTTTTGCAAAAGCTTCTTTCTCTGATTTTGTCAAGGATGTTGCTACTTTGAGGATGCGTGGAGACTCTTCTGTTCCAATGTTAAGAGGTACTGTTGGTTCTATAAGAATAGAAGATTGCTCTCGATACAAAAATTTGGGAAGAGTGTCAATCCTTCCATCATCAAGTGCCTTAGAGAGGTTTTCACCATCAGATGCGTCATTTCTTTTTACTATTTTTGGATCAAATATTGCCACTGAGTGGTTTTCACCATTAGATCTGTTGATTATTTTTATATTTTTATGACTGAAAGGATTGGCACTCTCACCAAAGTAAGACATGTCATTCTATCAAGAATCCTGACTTGTGATCTCCTGGTGGTAAATGATCTCTGATTCCAAGATATTCAATGATTGTGTCATCATTATGGAATACATCAAGTTCTAGATGATCGAGAGAATCCCAATCAATAAGCTCAGGATGTACAAGGGGCATTGGATCATTCAGGTCAGTTTCAAAGGCAGAGATGGTATTGATGGAAAAATTGTCAAGGTTTATGATGGTATCTGCGAGGTTTATTTCCATACTCTCATCCAATTCATCTATCGCAAGATAAAGGTCACTTTCCTCACAATCGACAAAAGTAGTATCATGTGGGACTAATCCTAGTGAGTCAATCTTTGAACTCTCCCCCTCATGGTAATCATTACTATGGTGATAGACAACATCAAATCCTATCTCTTCAGTATAATCAGATAATGAATCCCATTCATAATCATTTGAGCCAGAATCATCATTATCCCCAAGTCTATCAATGATTCTCTATGCTATCCTTTGTTTCTCTGGATCTACATACATACCATTCTTTCTAAATTGTAAGGTAGGAGCTTTAGATTCCTCATGAAAAGGTGTGATCTTTTCTTTTCCTTTTGGTTCTTTTGGTCCTTCTCCTTTGTATCCTAATCCTATAGTATCTCTCTGATAATTTGGATTTTGCAAAATTGGTTTGATAACACCTTCTCTTTGTAACCCTATAGGTCCAGCACCTTGGTATCCCATCTTTTGTAGAAAAGTATACCCTCTACCATAGACGTCAAGTGATATATATTCATGTTTGATATCTTCTTCATTCTTCTGTGACTTAAGAAAATGATTAGCATTACGCTCAGCTACCTCTTTGGATATTGTGCCCCCACTTATAAATGTGTCATAAACAAGTGTTGAAGGGGGTTCTGATTGTTGTTTAGTGATCAAAGATCTACCATATGATCTAGGAGATAAAGGTAACTCTATGATGCAAAGAGCTTGACCTAAAGTGTATTCTCCCATACTTTGTTCTTTTATGTCTATCTTGATCCCATTGGATTTAGAAGTTGATGCTATATTACTAGGATCACTGGGTGTAGTTTTAGAAGATCCAGTATGGTTATAAGGTATCAAAGAATCAGATGTTTTCATAGAGCTGTAATACTAGAAGGGATTAGTGTCTCCTTTGATAGTGACCTCTTGACTGTTATGAGGGAATTTCAAGCACTGAAGATAAGTTGATGGTACAACTTGCATGGAATGAATCCATGGTCTTCCCAAGAGAATATTATAAGCAAGATCGATTACTAGAACTTGGCAAGGTACATCTTTGATTATAGGACCTACTCTGATTGGTAGAACAACAAACCCCTTGGATGACCGCTCTTCCTCATCATAAGCTTTTATCATGATTTTCTTCTTGGGATCAACAACATTTTTAGAAAATCCCAATGCAAGGACTAGTTTCAATGTACAGATATTTAAGCCAGCTCCTCCATCTATTAGTACTCATTTGATTTTGTGACTCTGGACAAGGACTTCAATGTGTAGGGGAGCATTGTGAGGCTGGGTAATAGCTAAACCATCATTTTTAGTGAAGGATAGGTAATGCGGGGTTGTTGAGTGGCCCACCATAGCTTGAAATTGATCATGATCTAGATTTGTGGGGACCTGGGTCTCTAAGAGAGCTTTTTCAAGGATATCTTTGTGAGATGGGGATAGCCACAAAAGCTCTAAGATGGATATCTAGGTAGGTGTTTTTATGAGTTGTTCCAAAAGATTGTATTGGTTGGAAATATTTGGTGTAGACTTTGGGACATAAACCGGCTTGTTTTGAGGTGCATTTGGTTTAGACTGGACTCCTTGGAGAGTAACTTTGGATTGAGCACGAGTAGTAACATGAACTGGTTGACTCTTTGATTTTCCTTTGATGGTAATGACATTGGCATAATACTTAGAAGGATCACATTCAAAAATTTTACCAACATATCGATAGAGAGTAGAATTATAATTGGCTTGATTGTCACTCTTAGTGTTGGAAGAACCTCCTTTTTCATGCTCAGGAAGTGGATCTTTGAAATTCGTATGTGATTCATTTGAGGTATGTCCGTCAACACCAATTTCACCACTTTCAATTAAGTCTTGAACTACATTTTTGAGTCTTAAGCACTCATTGGTTTTATGTCCTTTTCCTCTGTGAAACTTGCAATAATCATTCACATTCCACCAAGAAGGTTTTACTCTAGGTTCAAAGTCTTTCATTTTAGGAAGTGTAATGAGTTTCTTTTTTATTAACTTCTGTAATGTTGATTCGAGGGATTCCCCTAAAGGAGAAAAATTTCTTCGAGGTGACATAAAAAGCAATCTTGGTTTAGATGAATCTTTGTTGGTGTTTTGATTTGATGATTGATTGTTGTAGGTACCTTGAGTAGCATTAGCCTAACTTGTGAGATTGAGAATGGGTTGTGTTGGTTTGACATTACGATTATCAAAAATCCCATCATTGACAATGTTTTTGTTTTTATTCTAGAATTTTGATTTGTCATTGTTGTAGTTGTTGGAATTGGAATTTGAGGATCCAGTATTGTCTTTAGAATAATGTTTTATCTCACCTTTTCGGACAATGGCTTCCTCAATCTTGATACCATTTTCTATGATCTTATTAAACTTTGGTGGACATTTCAATTGTAACCTATAACTCATTTCTGGTGTAAGGTTATGCACAAAGATATCCATCTTTTCTTGTTTAGGAATCATTTGTGGATATTTGGCAAACAATTGATGCCATCTTTGCAAAAAAGTAAGGAAGGGTTCTCCATTCTTTTGATGTGCATTGCAAAGATCAAGCGTAGTGACTTCATGTTTGATGTTATATGAATAATGAGTATTGAAAGATTTGATGCCTGGGGGTAGTTTGGAGAACCATTCCATGACTTGTCCTCCTAAACTTTGTGGAAATAGTCACATAAGATAAGTGTCATTATGAGCAACTTCAATACAAGCAGCACAAAACTCACGAATGTGGTCTTGTGGATCTGAATTCCCTTTGTATTTGTCAAATTTTGGTACCTCAAAATGAGGAGGGAATAGAATCATTGCTAAATTCTTATCAAAAGGATAAGGACATATATCATCCAAGGAATACTTCTTAGTTGATGTTCCAGTTTGGATGTCATGGATTTATTGTTGAAGCATCTAGATTTGTTGTAGAATGGGATCCAAAGATAATGTGTTTGCTTGAGTATTTTGGGAAACATTTTTGTGGGAAGCATTGTTTTGAGAAGCATGATTTTGGGAAGCATGGTTTTGCTGATCATTTTGAGAAGCATCAGATGGCTGTTTGGTTTCTTTTTCTCCATGAGTATCTTGAGAACTACTAGGAATTTCTTGATTGGTTACAATAGTCAATTCTCTAAGATGAGAAATATTAAAATCACTTGGTAGTTTGGCTCCTTGTTGAGCAAGCATGAGGAAATACATCTCTCTATCTAGGTCTAGGAGTCTTTCCATGACATGATAAAATCTAGGATCTTGTGTAGCATCCCTAAGTTCTTGATTTGTGGGTTCCTCTTCGGATGTAAAAAGTGAAGTTTTCTTAGGAGCTTCAAGCCAAGGATTTTCATCATTACCTTTGTTTCCTTCCATTTTTTCTAGGGATTCTAAATCAATGGGTTGTTTTAGTTTCTGAGATCGAGTTTGAACCATAAAATGGGAAAATTGATTTGTGGAATGAAAGATTTTTGATGAAAAGATATGGAAGGAGATGGTTGAGAGAAAAGATAGTGAAAAGGTGTTGAAAAATGATGACAACTTGATAAAATCTAAGTCAATAGGAAGTATAGAGTTCACTATGATATGACAAATAAAATCAAGAGATAGTAACCTAGGTAAGTTTGATTGAGGATGATAGATCCTGATAGGATAAACTCACAAAGATCAAAATTTGATAGATAGGGTAATGTTTCAACACTAGATTTGGAATTTCAGAGGATTAGAAGAAATGATTTGATGATTTTTGGTGAAGAAAGGTTGATGAAAATTGATGAAAAGTGATGAAAATGGTCAAACTAAAGATCAGAGGTTTGTGTAACTTCAAATTTTTTTCCAAAATATTACTAAGGACGAAAATGGGTATCTAAAAAAGTGATTTTGAAAATTTCAAAGTTTGTGGAAATGCTCACTATTGTAAATGCGCAGCAACCAATGTGCAGGATAGATTGATAAATGCGCAACAAAATGAGATAGATGCGTAGAAAGTTGTGACCGATGCGTGGAAAAAGTATCAAATGCATAGAACAATTCAATGTATGCGCAAAAAATTGGTATGAATGCACAGGTTTTTATTTCTGATTGATTTGAACTGCAAGATTGTGAACTTTGTCTAATTTTTTGATGTTTTTTGGTTTTTGGCAAATGAAAAATGCATAAACACACACATGCAAGATAGAAATGATTTTATCTAACTATTCTAATATGAATGCACAAACATGCTTACAATCCTATGCTTGGCAAGGATGATATCTACTGAATCCCACTAGGTTAATAAAATCCAGCCACGTAAATTCACAACAGACAGCCTAAAAACTTGGAGGCATGGGCTACTCCTTACAGTGCACTTACTTCTCAGGCACACCAAGTTCCAAATTCAATGGGTCATTACTTCCCAAAGAACTTCTATCTCTACTATGAACTGTGAGTAATGTGGGGTGTCTTCACAAGCTTGGGTGACTCCTTGAGCCAGCAGATAGAAGGTTTTTGGCTACTATAAAAAACCTTTTAATAAGGACATCCATTCAGGTGGTTGTGATCAAGTCATTTTTCCAATTAAGGGAGCTCTCCCAATCCTTTCAAAGCAAGGCTTTCACCTCTACTAAGTAGGACTTTAGCACACCACTAGGGTACTGGAGGAGATTTTGGTTGCCACAACAAATTCACACCTGTCTAATGTGAGACTAATCACACTAGCATTTTTTATATACCAGTTTGGAAGGGCTTGGATTTAGCTTGTTACCAGTTGGGTCATTCCTTAGGGTGAGTACCTCTTTTCCCACCAAAGACCACCCTCTAAAAAATATAACAGTTTCTCTTACACCCAAGGTCCATGAATGGCGAGGGAAGAGGTACATTGTTATAATTTTGAGATTACAAATAGATTATTAAGCAAAACATGATAGACACTTGATTCTATGCTAAAGAAGACACAAAGCAAAAACATGTCTTTTTTTTAAGCCCAAATGAGATTGTAGTTTATTTTGCAAACCCCTTGGCAATCTGCAATCAAATTGTTAGAATTTTATTTTATTTTTTAGCAATGGGGTCTTCAAAATTACGTCCTGCAAAAATAGCCTAAGTATTACCAGAATGAACAGACACTTGTTAAAAAGTTAGCTACAATGAAATCTAACAAAAAACTAAATTTTTCTATAGAAATAAACAAATGCGCAGAATAGCGAACTCAATGCGTAGAAAATGTGAATTTATGCGCAGAATGTAGTAATGCACAGCAAGTTTCAATGGATGTGCCAGGAAATGGTATGAATGCGCATATTGTATAAATACGCTACAGAATATGATGTAAGCATAGAAAAGTGAAGTGAATGCACAGTTTGTCAATAGAAAGCTTTAAAACAAAAACTAAAAATGACAGTTTAACAAAAAATAGATGTGCAACACAGAGTGATGAATGCGCAGTAATCGTGGATGAATGCACAAGAAAAATGTAGAAATGTTTGCACATGGAAAACTACAAAAATAAATGTTAAAAATGTGAGGAGGCCCCATGGTGGGCACTAAAAATGTATGTAAAATTAGGTGAATACTATTCTAAATGATAAATTAACTATTCTAAGATTAATAAATCTATCTAATTAGCAAACTACAATGAAGAATACAATCAAAATGAAGCTAAAATAACATTTTACCTTCACCTACAATGTAGCTTGTCTCCATTGCTCCCCTAGCCTTGATTTCTTGAAGATGTTGACTTCTCAGATTTCCAAATGAAGCCTTTTCCCAAGATGCTACCAAAGTGTGGAGATTTGATGATGAATGCAAGGAAGCTTAAAGCTTGATTATGAAACTAATGTATGGAATGCAAAATGGATTTGATGATAATATGGATGCTTGATTGCTCTTAGAATGCTTGGATTCTTGTATGCTTGGATGCTTGATTGCTCTTAGAATGCTTGGATGCTTGGATGCTTGGATGCTTGATTGCTTGAATGCCAAAAATACCTATTAGCCCTCAAAGGGGAAATGAGGCTCCTTTTATAGATTTTTGGAGGATCTAAGCCTAGGTGGCACAATCCTACGGTGGAGAATGAAAGGTGGAAGATCCTAGGGTTAGGATTGACTTGGTTGAAGGAGTTGAGAGAAAGGGGGATGTAGTTTGAATGTGAGAGGAAGAATAGGGATGATGTTCCTCTCACATTGGCATGGAGGAGAACAAGGTGGAAGGGAAAGACACATGTCAAGTGTCTCACAAAGACCCAAGAGAGAAAGAGGGAGAGACCTTTTCCTCATGAGGACTCTTTGTACAAGTGTCCCATGAGTCACCTTTGACCCTTAGAGGTGGCTTGAGAAGCCCCTTAGGAATAGGGCATGTCTCTTGACTTGGTTTGAGAGAGGACATGTGGTCATGAGACCAAGTCCTATGAGGCCACATAGCCCTTAAGAATAGGACATGTGTGGGTGAGGATAATTACTAATAAATAATTAATAATAATTATTTATTTTAGCCAAAGTGGTGTGTCAGGTGACTAGGTAGGTGAGGTGGACTAGGGAACTTAGTCATATTTAGGTGATTGTGTATTTAATTAAATCACTTTAATAAGACTAATTAGAAGACTTAGGATAGAGGAATAAACTATAGTGAATTTACTAAATAAATTGAATAATTTATTTAATAAATAAAGGAATAATTATTAATTAAATAATAAATATTTAATTAATTTATCAAGTCAGTATCAATTAAATAATAAATATTTAATTAATTAATGAAGCCATTTTTAAGTGTATACAGTTACCAAAATATTGAAATAACTAGTTGCCAAAACACTGAAATATAAAGCTTTCCTAAGTCATAACATATTATATATGGGATTTGGATATATTTGTATTATCAAATATCATTAATGTACATTGATATAGGTTTTCTCTCTTTCTATATCCTTATATCTACTTATACTAATATTAAAATTTCTATCTGTTACATGTTACATATTACATCTCACAAATATATCCCCTATATTTGTTTTTTTTAATCAAAATTAGCATTATAAAAATGGTGTTAACCCTTACAAAACCACATCCTGAATAAATCAAAGAGATCAATAGCACATCAGAAAATGTGCTAGCATTTACATTTAGCACATCAGCAAATGTGCTAGCATTTACATTTATAGGTCATTAACAACACACTAACCCCAAAGTTTTTATCCTTCCTCAGAACAACTACTTAAATAACAATAGGCCACAACTGGAAACATACAGAATAGAGGTCAGAAAGGAAAATTACACCATATGTTTAAAGGTGTACTACAGATCAAGAGGCAGTTAAAACACAACCCACAAGGGCGGGGAAAGGATACAAGGGGATTTTGAGAAGCTCCCAAAACCTTCATATTTGAACTTGATATGGTGTCGAGGACCATCCAATAAATAGTTGTATCACTCCAATGGAATTTTAACCCCCCCATCTACAAAACTCCTTTCTACCTCAATAGGTAAGGACCCCACCTCAATAGGAGAAGAGAAGGGAGACTCCAACCGACTGGAGAACCACCAAATATTCATCTTACATCCAACATATCATTGAAGAGAGAAGACCATAAAAATTTACCATCAACCTCTTGTGAAAACCAAATATCCACCACCATAGGAGATTCAATAAGGGCTAGCCCACCCCCGAAATATGTACAAATACTTAACCAAAAATAACCAAAGGCTAGAACAAGCCCTTGAAAATTGCCAATAAACACATGGCCATTAGGAATAAGACCATTATCTACACCAGCTAAAATGGGTAGTCTAGATGAAAAGAAAAAAATATGACCAATGGTGTTGACCTTAATCACCACAATCTTGTCTAAAAGGGAAAAAAACCTAAAAATAGAAACAAAAGGTGTCATCCACAAAAACTCAATAAGAAAAAAATACTACCTGCAAAACATGGTAGGTTCCAAAACTTAACCACAAGGTACCATCATTGAAGACCAAAGAAACCTTCACAGACAGGGAGAAGAGTGCATACACTTAGACTGTAGTAAGGCATCCTTCTTCATGGGCTCACTAGAATCATCCATCACTCTATTTAGATCTCTTTCACTTATGACATGTGTTACCTTCATTTTTCTCAACTCCCAATTTTTAACCTTGGCCAATTAAAGTCCTTAAGATGAAGTTGAACTTGAACTTTGTTAAGTTAGTTCAAGTTCAAGTTCAACCCAATTACTATTTCTGAGTCTTCCAATGCCCATATTTGTCTTTCTCCTCAAAAAGGTTTGTTGGTCCCAAAGTTGAATCTGAACTTGAACTTAGTCCTGAACCTTAAGTTTTTTCAAGTTCAAGTTTATGTTCATAATAAAGATAACTTGCACATGGAGATTTCAATGGGATTGTCCTTTCTTTCAAAAAGAGGTTTCTATTTTTAAGCACTCTAGGTGTTAATTAAATTTTGGAGGTTGTCGTACAGAGATTATCTCATTCAGTTGGGTGGCTTATGCATTTGAATATTGGAAATGATAGTTGACGGCGTGACGTAGAGGGAGTCATTATTATACAGATATGGTAATCAGGGAATGTCCTCAAGAATTGAGATATTCATGCCGAATTAGGTGGAAGATTAATAAGGAGTGGTTGGACATGTCAAATCAATCATTCTTCCATTATTTAAGCATTTATTATAACATGATTTGAAGATTTATTATGAATCCTACAAGGCATTTGTGAATAAATGAAGAGTGATTAAATCTTTTCTGTTAGTTATGTTGGCTGGAGAAGGAAGGAGTGACATAATTGGTGGTGAGAAGTTTACAAAAAACTGGTGCGCAGGAAATCGGTGAGTTATTTTTCCCCTTGTAGTTTTCAATTTTCAGAGGCTCTTTCTGTGTTATAAATCTTTTCATTGCATGTTGGTAAGATGTCATTGTTCCATCCAAAACTCCCAAAGGAGTAAATTAGAGCCCACTTGTTAGTTTCTCTTCCAGACATTGGGGATACTTTCTTGTTGAATGTAAATCTAGGGGAGCTATGTGATAGAGTCTGAAATGCTTCCGAGGGTTCTTTTTATAGGAAGTTAGCAAGAAGCAGGCTTATAGAAGCTACTACATTTCCTCTGGCTCTGATTTGCCCTAAACTCATGTTGGAGTGTGATAACAAGTATGACGCCAAGAGCAGATGCATCAAGGATGCTATTAAAAGATAACAAAATATTGAGACAAATAGGAACTTGTTTAATCAATGAGCAAGGATAAGGAAAATTTACCATGAATTAGTGCAAGAACTAGGAGCATACACCAAAACTAAGCAACAAAGAGACAAGATTTTGAAGGGGAAAAGCATAAAAAAACCCTTGTGAAATTAATGAAAGTGGCAACAAATGCCTAGAAAGAGAGAGAGAGTGAGAGCAATGCTCATACAATAATTGAGAAGAAGGAATCTCTTCATGAGAGAATGAGAAGAGAGATATCTCTTAATAGAGATGTGAGAAAGGAGTTACTTGTAACTCCCATTTCTATGTATGCCACATATCACTAGTGTGTGAGACAAGTGTAGGATTCCGCATAAGGAGGAATAACTAAAAAAGAAATTACAATAAAAGGAATTATCCTCACACTTGTACAAGAAGACAAAATAGGTGTAGGGATTCCATAAGAATCTCCTACTTACATTTGTACAAGTAAAGATTAAATTCTAACACCCCCCTTTAATCTTTACTTGGGGTAATTACAAAAATCTACAACTGGATTATCCTTCTTGTAGTAGAGGAGGAAAGCTTGATTTTCTTCACTTTGTGTTGATATAAGGTGATGGTGCAATGATAAATGCTGGGATCTTGAAATAGGATTCTTTTTCTTGTCGTAATGCAAGAGTGTAGGTGTTTCTGGATATAGGCCCAAATCTTTAGTAAACTTTGAGATTGTTCATTGTGACTTGTCCAAGAGAGATCACCTGAATCTACAAAAAAACAAGAACCATGAAGGGATCTCCCATTATTGGGATTTCCTCCTAAAAATGAATTAGTAGAAGATGAAAGTGGATCATCAAATGTAATTTCATCATAAAGAGTTTTGGTAAACCAAATGGATTCATTACTAGATACATAATAAAGAATAGAAATAGCACAATCACCATCAATAATATCATCAAGAAGATTAGAGTTTAGGGAAGGAGGTTGGTCCTCCATAATAACCATTTTAAATTTAGGATTAGTACTATCAACATGCATTTCATCTTGAGTAATAAACATATCTTGCAAAGTATTAAGAAAGTTAGATATAATTTCCTCTTCTTGGTCAAGCATATCATCAACAAGAGATTAAGGAGGAGTAAATAGATTATTACCATCATCATCAACCTGTAACAAGTTATCTCTATGAGGAAAATAGGAAGCGAGAGGATCATCCCCAAAACAAACATCATCACATGGGTCATCCCAAATAGGAAAATCATTTAAAGGATACGTAATGTCACAGTGCAGTGTAGAGTTTTGATTTGCTTGATTAATAAGGGGAACATGTTTCTCATAAGTTTGAAATGTGTTTTCTAAGACATGCCAAGCCTGATGAGCCTCCGTACAATCAGTGATAAGGTGATATAAGTCTAGATTTAGTGAGAATCTAATTAGAACAAATGCTTCCTCATCTTTCAACTGCCAAAAATCTTGGTCAGCCTGAGCAGTTGTGGATGTTGGTTTCAAATTAGGTGAAGACATAATATCAAATAGGTGTTGAGATTTTAGAAGATCAGACATGTGAGGCCTCCAAACAAAATAATTGGAACTAGTGAGTTTGAATTTAGGCATTGATGTAGACATGATTACAATAATATAGTACCGGAAAAAAAATACCCCCCCCTAATTGAAAGGAGGAAAAAGAAGTTTTCCTTAATTTAATGAATAATGAAAAAGCTTTATATTATATTAATTTTTAAAAAAGACTCCTGAAAATAGTTTCCTCTCTAAGGAGAAAACAAATGGTACAACCTGAAAAAAAATGGTTGTTAATCTGATATACTAAAAGAGTTAATGAAGAAAATGAGTCAGACTTGCAAAAGAAAACATTAGCAAAAAAGATATACAAAAAAATAAAGAAGAATCCAACCCTGCAATAAAACCATTAGTTAAAAGAATATATAACCGGGAAAAGGCTAGAATAGAATCTGGAATAAAAAAATGATTTGAATCTAACTACAAAAAACTAAAACCCTTCCGCAGTTCTGCACTGCAGCTGTATATTGTTATAATTTCTTTATACACAACTAATTTCATAACACAAATAGAATGAATGCCAAAAGATAAAAAAATCTCTTGCTAATATATGATTAAGTATATGGGTATCCCAGCATGCAAAGGAAGTTGAATAAATAAAAAATTGCATGCAGAGAAGAACCAAACATGCAAAGCATTTAGAGGAAACCGAAACATTCAATGCATTCAATGGTCAAATATGAATCCAATCTAAGAAAATATCAAATGAAAGGAAGCAAAGTTCCAGAAAAAAAAAGAAGACATAAACAGGCAAAATCTCAAGGCATGCCCTCCAAAAAAGATGATAGTTGCTATTCATGCGATAGAAAAATTCAATGTAGCTGAATGAGAGAAGTGATGGATATAGGAAGATGGCTGCTAAAGAGATATCCGAACTAATGTCAATAAAGAGGATAGGGCAGGAGTTAAGATAAGAGATCGACCCACAAGCTCGATAAAAAAAAAACAACAAAATAAAGAACCAGCAGATACAAGGGTTGAAGAACAGAAAAAAGAAAGGAATGAAATACTTGCAAGCCGAAATATACTTGAAGTCCTTATCAAAGGAGTAACTAAAACAAGTAAAATAGATCAGAACGAACTCTTAGAAATTGCTACACAACAAACACTAGAACAATAGTGAAAACAACAGATATAAGGAATCATGCATGTAATTGATTAGAGAAAAATTCAGTACAGTGGAGGTAATCCCTCAAGCGCAATCAAAGCTGGTGGAGGAAGATAGACAGATTTGGAAAGGGGGTTAAAAAAAAGGAAAGCACCAAAGTTGCTGTCCACGGCGAGGGTCTGGCGAAGAGGAAAAAAATGAAATTGTAGTCACAAAAAAAACCAGTCAAACGAACACCTCGGAGATCTCAACCTTGGAGATGTAAACGAATCTGCCTTCAATATCGATGAACTAGATAAGGGGAGGTAAGAAATGAACAAAAGAAACTTGAAAAAGAAAACACCAGGCGACTGCTGGTTTAGGTTACCACCAGTTCCAATAAAGAGAAAGAAAACAAAGATAATGGAACGGCAAATGACTAACCCACAAAAAGGCACAACAGAATACAACACTATAAAAGAAGAGTTATACATTCAAAAGTAGCCTACAATAGCACAAGATATAAAAAGAAACGATGCACATGATTAGAATACAAAATAACCAATACGGAAGCTTAGCAAAGTCGCTAATCACCCAAGGCTACTTTGCAAAGGTATGCAAAGCTAAAAAACATAAAAATGGTAGCTCTTTTTAATGAATCACAGAGTGCTGCAAGCAATAAAAAAACAAAGAATACAGAGAACATGAATCTAAAAGGAAAACAACAAGAAAATAGAACTTAATTCCTCAATAAAAAATACATATGAAGTACAACCAGCAAGAAATTCAAAAAAAATAAAAAAACATGCATTAACGAATAATGAAAACTATCGGATGGGCTCTCTCCTTTCCAGCCACCGAGAACAGTGTGATAGCAATGCAATAGACAAGGCGATAGCAATGCAATGCAGATAACCTGATAACAAAGAATGAAGGTTGGCGACAAACAAAGTGAAAGCAGATAACTCACAATAGCAAAGCTGTCGATGTCACAAAAAAATAGAGAGGTGAAAACAATACATAGAGAATAACAGATAATACTAATAAAAAATGCATGCAAACAGAGAATCCAAGTGCATGTAATTGATGATATTCCAAAAAAAATGCCTGCAAGAACTAAGATTAGAAACTAATAATTGAAATTTGAAAATAATTCTATTCATGCAAGAGCTCAAAATTAGAAACTAATAATTACAATTTGAAACAGAATATTATGGAAATATGAACAGATATAAAGAGAAAACTAACAAAAATATAAAAATCACATTGATATATAATATAATGAGAAAAATTTTAATATTATAACTGGAAGAGAGAAAATGAAGTATTTACTTTATCAAATAAGGTATTAAAAAGGATTTACTATGAGATATATAATGAATCCAAAGAATAAGAGTTAGAGACAAACATAGGAAGATTAGAAAAAACAAATTAATGAGAACTATATAGATAAATTACTTTAAAATAATTTAAGATAATATAACCTGCACAAACCAAAATAAGGATAAAATATTGATATTTTGATAACAATGAATTTGAATGAAATACGTTAGTAATAAAGTAGCCAACAAGATAAACCGGGTTTGGCGGTAAACCAACCAAACCCAAAAAAAAATTCAATTTTTTTACTTAAATAGATTAGAACAAGAATACTAGCAAAAGATAACTCTCTCAAGAGTCTCCAATTTGGAGTGCTCCAAGATATGGTAGCTCCTTCACCTGTACACTCACTAAATGATTAAACCGACCTGCTATGATACCATGTTAAAAGATAACAAAATGTTAAGACAAATAGGAACTTGTTTAATCAATGAGAAAGGATAAGGAAAATTTACCATGAATTAGTGCAAGAACTAGGAGCATACACCAAAAATAAGCAACAAGGAGACAAGATTTTGAAGGGGAAAAGCATTAAAAAACTCCTATGAAATTAATGAAAGTGGCAACAAATGCCTAAGAAAGAGAGAGAGAGTGAGAGCAATGCTCATAAAATAATTGAGAAGAAGAAGAAATATCTTTATGAGAGAATGAGAAGAGAGATATCTCTTAATAGAGATGTGAGAAAGGAGTTACTTGTAACTCCGATTTCTATGTATGCCACATATCACTACTATGTAAGACAAGTGTAGGATTCTTCATAAGGAGGAATAACTAAAAAAGAAATTACAATAAAAGGAATTATCCTCACACTTGTACAAGAAGACAAAATAGGTGTAGGGATTCCATAAGAATCTCCTACTTACATTAGTACAAGTAAAGATTAAATACTAACAGATGCGTCAGGAGAAATTTTGGTCAAAATTAGTCAAGAGACATTGATGGCAGCTCTGCAAATTCCTGATAAGGAACCATATAAACCTTGGACTTACGTGGAAGCAGACTATGTGTATGAGGCAGATAAGAAAAAATACAACTCCTCGATAGCTCAGGCATGGCTTGCGAATCCAGAGAAAGGAGGATCCAGGTTGCCAAAGCCTCTGATGATTGAGCACCTTCATAAGGAAATAGCTGATATGGTTCTTCTTCTAAATAGGGTGAAAGGGAACCCTCATGCATTTCATTGGGAGAATTGGATGTACTGCTTCATCCAAAAGATTATAAAAGGAGATAAGTTTATCGACTGGGTAGACCCAATAGCAGAGAAACTCCACAAAGAGCTCTTAAATGTGACTAATTTGACTACATTTTACATGTCTTCTTATCTTGTTTATGTTTTAGCCTATTGCCGAGCTTGGGAAGGGTTACCCCATGAACTATGGATGGATGATATGAAGATTTATGATTATTTCACATGCTTACAGAAGGAAAATTTCTCCAGCATGTTCAAAAGAGTAAATGACAGATTCTCAGGGAAGTTGATTTTTGAGTTACGAGGGAAAGAAAATTGTAGGCTTTCTGAGGAAGCTAAACATGTGATAAATGTTTATGGTTGTCATTTTATATAGTTTCTTAGATTTACCTATCTTAGGGTTGGAGCATTTGATGAGGAACCACTTCGGCTCCCTAGGTTTTGTTTAGATGATGTAGTCTTAATGGAACTCTATAGGTAGCTTGTTCTAGTTGAACAAAAAGCAGGGAGCTCGAGAAAGTCTTTAGGTGTTCTTTTCCCTATTGAATTAGGGTACTACAGGTGCAAAATCTTTCAAGATGCTATGGCTATAAAAGAAGAATTGGCTACTTTCTGTCTACAAACCTATACTCCTAGAGTCAATTTTGACTATAGAGGCTTTGTAGGAGTGAATCTCAATGTCCCAAAGACATTCATGCACATCCTTGAGTTAGAGGATTTTTGGGCCAATTGCTCTGATGAACTGGAGGTAAGAAAGAGGTTGTGGTCTTGGTTAACTCTGAAACAAATCATTACCTTCAAGCTGGATATGGAAACAAATGGGGTAGAGGAAGATAGTGAAACTAAGTTAGATTGGATGGAGCCAGAGGAGGATGATCTTCATAAAAGAATGAAAAGGGTTATTGAAAGAACAAAGGCATGGTTGTTTAAGAAAAAGGGTTTTGTTAGTCCTTTGCAGTCTGCCAAGAAACAAGTAAAGACCAAAAAGAGGAGTTCAACAAAGAAAGCTTCTATTTTAACTAACGTAAGTGTTGATCAATCTTGTGTAGGAAAAATTAAACCTGAATCTGAAGTTGAACTTGAACTAATTTCTCCACAAGTTCAAGTTCAAGTTCAAGTTCAACACCAAGTTGAACCCAAAGTTCGAGCAATCAAATCAAGCTTAAGAGTAAAAAATAGAACTAAGAGGCAGGAAGCAATTCCTAGCGTCATCATGAATTTGGACTCATTAGACGCTGATCCATAGACATTTCCCACTACAGACCACAAGAGACTTGAGATGGAAAATAACTAGCAGATTTAGGGGGAAATAGAGAATACTTTGAAGGACTCACTAGCACTTTTGAGTAACTATGATACTCAAAAGAAATCCTCCACTGCCCCACCATGGCTGGAGATCCTGGTTGCCAAGAAAAGAAATGTGGTTCCTTTATCAGTACCCATTGATGATGTAGTAAGCAGATGTTTGGGAAAATCTTCAAAGGCTAAGAAAATAAAGATGGAATCCAGAATCAATTTTGATGAAAGCAGTGGTCACTAGATGGCAGAGATTGCAAAGCTTAAGGATGATAAAGCTTAAGGGGAGGCTTCAGTTCAATATTTTCAAATATCCAAGGTGGATTTAGGGAAGGACACCGGAGCTTCCAATATGAGATTCTTAGAAGTGTCAAATAAGAAGATTTCCAATCGAGTCTAGAAAGATACCAAGGACAAATAGGAGATGAAGGAAGCCATGAGGAGTATGGCCCATATATTAATGCCATTCACCATCCTGAACCCTTTCCTTTGAGTGAGATGCCAGCCTCCATTGATATGAAATCTCTAGATAATCAATGGTTTCTTGACCAAGTTCAAAGAAGCAAGGTGGTTAGCAAGGTATCTGATGTTTGGGTAGAACATGTAAAAATAGAAGCTGTCAAGCAACTAATTCACCTAGATCAAACTCACGTCAAAGGAGATCACCTAGTAAAGAAAGTAGAAATAAGACTACCTGGACCAAAGAGCTTCATTGGATGGAAGAAGTTGAAGTGTATGGTCTCCAGAAGTTCCTCACAGAGAGTTCAGTGCCAAGACTGGATGACAAAATCCTTTATGTTATAAAGGAATGTATAGATTGGAGAAATGAAGCCATAGCCCTAGGAATTTTTGAGGTTAAGAATCTACTAAAGGGGCTAAAGACAATCAAAGAAATCATCTCCAATGATATAAGTTGGATTGATAAGTAGTGCCAAGAAGTGCAAGAGGAGTTAGATAAACCAATTGACTAGGTAAACAAGGATGTAAATACCTAGTTTGATGAGCTCAAAGGAATGAAGGCCCCTACGGACAAGGAATTCACAAAGTTTGCATGGATAGATTCAATGATCATTCTTTAGCAAGATCATGTAGTTATGCACAAAGAAAAGATAGTTGAGATCAAAAGGGAGAAAGAAGTCTGGAAACAGTGGATCAATTTTATTGGTTTGCCACATCAATCTGTAATATCCACATTTGAATATTGGAAGGCAGCATGACTTGCAGCGGCCTCAACCCCTTAACCATTTGGAACACTTGGCAAATTTTTGAAGGTGTTTTTCTCCCAGTCCCATATTTTTTTTGCTTAATGCTTAGGATAGTTATTTTATCTAGAAGTATTTACTTTCAGGAAAAGACAATTTTTACCAAGTTAGTTGTGGTAGCCCTGCATGGCTATTTATTGAAAAAAATTTATCTACTTAAGGGTTTGGCTCTCTAAGTTTTTAAGAAACTATTTTCTAAGAACTTAACTTCAAGTTTTTTGAAGACTAATATTATAGAATATATGAATATCCTATGGTATTGTGTATATGTTTAAGCTTTTGAATTGATAAATACTATTGTTTATCTTATGTGATTTATTTTCTTGTGGAGATAAGTTGTGTTGAATAAAGCTTAACTGTGATATGGATGGATTTTATACTTAGAAGTGACAGAGAGAATTGTTATTGAAGTTTGAGATTAAGATAGAAGTAGATCTGTTTCTCTAAAAATCTGCACATTCTTTTCATGTTGATGGATTGAATGTTTTCCTTAAGTGTTTTCTAGTGAAAAGCACACATGATGTTACTGTTATGTGTTCAATAAAATTATATTGAAAATCTTTATAGAAGGTAGCTGCACCTTGTAATTTGTAGAAATTTGGCTTTCTAAGAAACTCATTTGTTGGTATTAAGTTTTCTCTCTTCTTTTCATTCTTTAAGGGAGTTTGAGACTAATTTAAAGAAAAGGGAAAAACTGTATGCTAACAATTTTTGGTGACTCCGCTGGGGACGAGTCTATGAATAGACTAGGATTTGTATCTTTGCATTTAATGATCAACTATGGTGTTACCCACTAAAGTTATCCTTGGTCAACATGAACTTCCTCCAGTTTTGCAACTAGGCCTTGATTTTTTAGATACTCAAGAAGACTTAATTGTTGACCTTAATGCAACGGCTTGGAAATTGAGAATGAATGATCAACAATACCAGAAAGTAAGGTTAGTCCTTGAGGAAGAGGAAGAAATTGGAAAGTGGCTCAGGGGTTTACCTATAGCTCAAGAGGTTGTTTTAGTTGATAAAGCAGTCTGAAGGCCCTAAGAATAATTAGTTCTTTTCACAATTGTTTTAGTTCAACTTAATAACTGGCTAAAAGATTTACAAGGGGAGATAGGGTGAAGGGTCTTGTAGATTTGAATTTTGAAGATCTAGCGAAGCTTGATTTTAAACCCTAGACTCCTAGGAAAAGATGTTGTAATACTACTAGCAAACCTTCTTCTCCCACTAAGTATACTCCCCTAACCACTTTTAATTCTTTGGTATCACTAGTAATCATAAATCCCACTTTTGTAAATTTACAGGCTTTGAATTTTATCTTGCCTCCCATGGCATAGAATCAACCCTAGGGTGTGGTTGTAGGACCTTTAAGTTTAGGAGAAAATTTGGAAAATTTGCCTAAGGGTCATGATATTCTACCTAAATTTAGTGGTGATGGAAAAAAGTCTCCAGAAGACTATGTGAATGCCTTCAACACAGCATGTGGAGTTTTGGTTGTTGGTACTCTAGATGTGGCTCTCAGACTCTTTGTCCTAACATTGACAGATGCAACAATAGAATGGTTTCATAATCTACCACATGCATCTATAAATGATTGGGATACCATGAAGATAGCATTTGAAACTAGGTTTAAGTCATCTAATGATGCTAATACTCTTTTGATCCAACTAAGTCAAATGAAGAAAGAGATTCAAATCCCTATGTGGGAATTTGTGGCTAGATTTAACAAGTGAATTCAGGTGATTCCAGCTGCTAGCAGACCTAATGATGAAAATCAAAAGAGGTTTTTCTTGAATGCTATGCCTCTTGATGTTGCATTTCCTTTAAAAAGAGCTAGGCCAACTACCTTGGTGGCTGCTCAGACTCTTGCTATTGAATTAGAGGATGATCTCATAACAAGTGGCAAATAAAGCAAGGATATGCAAACTACCAATTCTCAACCTTCCATTTCCTCATCATTAGACCTTGTAATACAAAGACTGATGAATGACTTGATTATAATCAAGAGACAATTTCCTAAAGCCACCACTCCTTATCAAGATATCCCACGCAAATACCCTACTCAGGGAGCCTTAGGCTCAAATAAGCAATTTAATTTGCCTCCTACACAGCAGAGACTAAAAATTGAACCTCCACCAAATAAAGGAAACATGTGTGTTTTCCATATTACTGAAAAGCATGAAGGAGGTTCATGCCCTGAAAATATAAGATATGCATAGCTTGAGGCTGAAAAAGAAGTTGCAGCAAAGGTAACTGTTGAAGACATATCCTCTGAAATACCTGGCGACTCTGGAAATTTCTATATTGAATATGAATCTGACTCCAAAAGGGGTGGTGAAATATTGGTAACCTTAGGGGATACATCTTTCTTAGTTTTGACAAGAAACCAATGTGGAGGCAAAGCAAGTAATTGGTCAAATGCAACAACCAAGGATAGTGGTGGTGCAGGAGCACCTAGGCTAGCCTCTATTGTTTATAAGTTTTTGGCTTGTACTTGACTCTAGCCAAGTCAAGAGGTTAGATTTGTTTTTTTGAAGACCTTAGAAGGTCATTTTAAATTTTGGTTAGGTGAATTAGTCACTAGGACTAAGGTCAGTAATTAACCTTTGTTTGTTGTTATTTCAATTTCCTAGTGTTAGGAGCTTAGCTTAAGTTGGAATCTTAAATGTGTTCTAAACACATAATGGTTATTGTAAAGATGCCATAAGGTCATAAATGGCCTTGGATCCACAAAAAATAGGTGGTTATGAGACCTAGAATATAGGATTGAGGCACATGACAAAGTTGCCAAGTGTTGAGAAGAAGTTGTCTTCAATTTTGCAATTATTGCAAAAGAGTGCATGCCATTCGGGTATCTTTGGATTCCCTAAGTTATAGAATTTTTATGATGAGGCCAAAAATCCCTAAAATAAATTAAATTTCATCTAATGATACCCAAGACTCGAACACAAAGTATTATGGAAGCATTGTAATAGTTTAGGAAAAGTTAAGAGAGCTCTGCAAGCATTTTTAGCAGATTTTTACTAGTGTTTGTGTTGACAGTCATACTTAATGGAATGAAACACTAAATATAATTCTGGATTAGTGTTCTATAGGTTTTTTATGAACTTTTTAATTTTAATATAAGGTCATTTTGAGTTCATCTAAGTACTGGTTTTGGGCGTTTTAGTTCAGGCAGTCTATTTTCAGCTTGTTTTGAGTAGTTTAAAGAGTCATGGCTCCTCCATGAAATCTAACCATGGATAATCATTCATGATAGATGGAAATGGTAGGGGAGTAATTTTTGTACATATTTTTAGGAGTTAGGATTCATGAAAGCATGAAGAACTATATATTATGTTAGGCCCTAGGCGAGTTTGTGCAGCCCGGTTAGAGGTCTAGAGGTGAAAAGAGTGAGGAAATATTGCATGGTTGTACATATCCGTAATGCTCCAGGAATTTTTCATGGAGTTAAACATCATATCTATCCATTATAAGCATATAGGAGTCATACCAGCCATTTAGGATTTGGTTTGAGCAGGTTTTCTATCAAAACCATAGTTCAGTCCTAGAAATTAGGCCTATTAGGGCTCATGTCCTTGTTTATAGGAACCAACTGTACGATCACTTTTAGACACAGATTCCTTAATGAAAATTTTAAAAATTCTAAAAGGGTATCCAAATAAATTTTTATTTTTCTAAGTTCTTTGGGAAAATTTTACTAAAAAGGGGAAAAAGGGACTGGTGAAGGCTACAAGGAAATAGGCCTATTTTAAGGTCTCTACATGATGAATTGATGAAGCTGATTGGAAGATGACTCAAGATTCTTCCAAAATAGTTCAAATGGAAAATATTATTATTTTTTACATGATGGAGAACCTCCCTACAATTTTGGAGCATGTTTATGGAGATTTGGCACTTAGAGCCTTCTAAGTGAGTGTGGAGAAGTGAATCAAAACTAGGGTGGTGATAATTCAAGGTGAAGTTTTCAGAGATTGAATCTTATAGAAGAGTTTGAATAGGTCTTAATTAATTATCTAAGCCTATTGGAAGATCCTATAGAGGAATAGGATACTAGGAGGTAAGTGAAGTCTCTTGGAGGGTGTGAAAATAAGCCTTGGAGTTTATCATACACCATATTGGTATCAGAGCTTGGTTGATCAAGCGTGTGGTTAATGTTGCAATCTTCTAAATCATTAGGAGAGAATACACCAGATAAAGAAATGGTGATTAATTCTAAACTATCAAAGAAGGTTGAGGAACAAGAAGAGGATAACAAATTGTTAAGGCAAAGACTAGCTCAAATGGAGTAGCTCTTGGGTGAAGTCCAAGACAAAACTGATAGGGTCAAGGAGAAGATTGACCTTAAAGAAGAAGCTAAAGAAAAGGAGAAAGAATTGGATTTTGAGGAAGAAGCACCAGCTCCTAACCCTATTCTTCTTGAAGAGGCATTCTTGAAAGCATTGAAGGCATTGAGTGGCAAGGCTTTAGAAGGTGTTCCACTTTTTAGTGGACAAATGGATCCATATTTAGTTGTGGATTGGAAAGACAGCATTGAGAACCATTTTGAATGTGATGGTATCTTTGAAGCACAAAAGGTAATGGTGGCCAAGTCTAGACTAAGAGGTTCAGCTCTTACTTGGTGGAAGTTTGTGCAAAACGAGAGGGAAAAGGATGGTAAAGGTCCTATTGTGACATGGAAGGGAATGGTATCCAAAGTGAAGCAAACCTACCTTCTTGATGATTATGAAGTTCAAATTCATAGGAGGAGACACAATCTGAGGAAAAAGGAACTAGATGTCCAAGCCTACACTGAGGAATTTCAAAAACTATGTTTGAGATCCAAGGTAGTTGAAGATGAGAGTATCAAGCTTTCAAGATACTTGAATGGCCTCAAATGGTCAATTCAAGAAGAGATGAGCCTAGTGAACTTCAAATCCATTAGGCAATGGTATCAAATGGCCTTGAAGATAGATGAGAAGAGCAAGAGAAAGAAAGAAAGCTCCAAAGGTAAAGGCAAAGGAAAAGATACCAAAGGTCAAAGAGGTGGCTATGGTGGAAGAAGTTCTTAGTCAAGAGCTCAAGGTGAGGTAAAATTCAGTGAGCAACAAGAAGGAAGCTCAAGTAGAGGTGGTAGAGGAAGAAATTCTAACTCTAGCTTTAGAGGAAGAAGTGGTGGTTCATCACAAGGAGGAAGAGGCAATTATTTTTCCAATATGAAGTGCTACCATTGCAATCAAATGGGGCACCCTTCTTATAGATGCCCTGAGAAAGGTGGTTCATCACAAGGAGGTGATAAGAGAGCTAATCTTGTTCATGAAGACACAAATGCAGCAGACAAGCATTCTGATATTCCATTAAATTCAAAGGAAGGAGAGAACCTCATGATGAGGATGACTCTAATCAAGGAACCGGTGAAGGAGGAGCCAAGCCAAAGGAGGTCTTTGTTTAGAATCAAATGCAAGATAATGGGGAAAGTATGTAGTGTCATCATTGATTCAAGCTCTATTGATAATATAGCATCAGAGGAAGCAGTCAGCAAGCTCAAGTTAAGAAGGATACCTCATACCAATCCTTACAAGGTCACTTGGCTTAACAAAGGCCAACATGTGTTAGTGAATGATCAAGCATGGGTGGATTTCTCCATTGGAAGGTACAAAGACAAAGTTTTATGTGATGTGTTGCCTATGGATGCATTTCATTTTCTCCTAGGTAGACCTTGGCAATTTGACCGCCAAGCCATACATGATGGAGGAAACAATTCCTATTCTTTCAAGAAGGATAATACAACCTTCAAAATTCAGTCATTGTTGGAGGATGCTGAAGTAAAGACAACAGGTCCAAATGTTCTTATGGTAGGTGAAAAATATTTCCTACAAACCATGGAAGAGAGTGAAGGCATAGGGTATGCATTGGTTTAAAAACCAAGAGAAGGAGCTGAAGACAAGGTGACTAAGAAGACTGAATTACCAAAGGAGATTCAAGGTATGTTGCAGACTTACCAAGGCATTTTAAGTGATTTTCAACCTTCATCCTTACCCCCTCAAAGAGCCATAAGTCATAGGATAGACCTTATCCTAGGAGCTACCCTACCCAACAAAGTAGCCTATAAGATGACCCCTCAACAAAATGAGGAAATAGAAAGGCAAATACAAGAGCTCTTAGACCAAGGACTAATTAGAAAGAGTATTAGTCCATGTGTTGTACCCACCATACTTGCACCTAAGAAGGGAGGAACTTGGAGGTTATGTATTGACTCAAGGGCTATCAATAGGATAACCATAAGATATAGGTTCCCTATCCCTAGGATTGAAGACTTAATGGACTATTTAGGTGAAGCAAGGTACTATAGCCAGATAGACTTGAAGAGTGGCTATCACCAAATTAGAATCCATGAAGGAGATGAGTGGAAGATAGCCTTCAAAACCAATGAAGGGCTATATGAATGGCTTTTCATGCCATTTGGATTGTCAAATGCCCCCTCTACATTCATGAGGCTCATGAATGAAGTACTCAAGGACTACATAGGCAAGTTTGTAGTTGTATATCTAGATGATATACTGATTTTTAGCAAGACAAAGAATGAGCATTTGGAGCACCTTAACATTGTCTTCAAGAAGCTACATGAAGAGAGGTTGATGATCAATTTGGAGAAGTGTGAGTTCATCAAATCAGAATTGGTGTATCTGGGGTTTGTCTTATCTCATGGCAATATAAAAATGGATAAGAGCAAGGTAGAGGCTATCATGAACTGGCCTACTCCAAGGTTAGCAACTAAGGTAAGGAATTTTCATGGTCTTGCATAATACTATAGGAAGTTTATAAGACAATTTAGTGCAATTTGTGCTCCTATGTTAGATACTATCAAAGGAGGAATGAAAACCAAGTTTGTGTGGGATGAAGATGCTAACAAGAGCTTTGAGTTGTTGAAGGAGAGGATAGCTACCCAACCTATTTTGGTGCTGCCAAGCTTTGAGAAGCTATTCACCATTGAATGTGATGCTAGCAATGTAGCAATTGGGGTTGTTCTAAGCCAAGAGGGTAGACCGGTGGCTTTCCATTCTGAGAAGTTAAGTGGGGATAAGAGGAAGTACTCCTCATATGACTTAGAGATGTATGCATTGGTCCAAGCTCTAAGAAAATGGAGGCATTACTTGCTTCCAAAGGAATTCATTATGTATTCAGACAATCAAGTTTTTTGAATTCACAAGAGAAGTTGAGTCACAAGCACATGAAGTGGGTTGAGTACCTACAAGCCTACACCTTCAATATCAAGCACAAGAAGGGTGTACTAAACAAGGTGGTTGATGCATTGTCAAGAAGAGCCCTCACACTTCAAGAAATTCAATTGAAAAGCATGGGGATAGATCATTTCAAGGATCTATATGCAAATGATGAAGACTTTGCTGACATCTACAAGGTATGTGTTGAATATAGGAATCATTTTCATAGTAAATATGTTGATTATACTTTGCAAAGTGATCTCTTGTTCAAAGGGAATCAATTGTGTGTTCCTAGAGGCTCCATTAGAGAGAATTTGATTCAAGAAAAGCATAATGGTGCTTTGAGTTGTCACTTTGGGATCACTAAGACTCAAGACCTTGTTCCAATGTTTTACTTTTGGCCTAAATGAATCTTGATGTTAGAAGGTATGTGGAGAGTTGTGTAGTATGTCAAAAGGCCAAGGGAACTTATACAAATGTTGGTCTTTATCAGCCACTACCAATTCCAACTAGGCCATGGGAATGCTTAAGCATGGATTTTGTAGTTGGGCTACCCAAGAAAAGACAAGGAATGGAAAGTGTTTATATTTTTGTTGATAGGTTTAGTAAGATGGCTCACTTTGTGCCATGCAAGACTACAAATTATGCAAGTCAAATAGCATCTCTATTCTTCAAAGAGATAGTGAGAATACATGGACTACCTATCAGCATTGTATCACACAAAGACACAAAATTTATGAGTCATTTTTGGAAGGCTCTTTGGCAAAGATTGGGCACTAACTTATCTTTTGGGTCAGCCTACCATCCCCAAACTAATGGTCAAATTGAGGTTGTTTATAGGAGCCTTGGAAATCTTCTAAGATGCCTAACTAAGGAGTATGGTTAGCAATGGGATCAGTTGATTGGGCAAGCTGAATATGCCTACAATGACACCATAATTAGATCCATAGGGAAGAATCCATTTGAAATATTATATGGCCTACATCCTAGAGGTGTCTATGAATTGAGAGATTTGAAGGATGGAGTGAAAGAAAGTGGATATGAACATGATTTTGTATTTTCTATGAAAGAGGTTCATGAAACAATGAGGAAAACATTAGTGGACAAAACCAACAAACACAAAGCAAAGGTGGATGAGATAGTTGAGTTCAATATTGGTGATCTTTTCATGGTGCATCTAAAAAAATCTAGATTGCAAAAATGAGTCCCTCACAAGCTACAAATGAGGAGGATAGGACCCTATCCTATATTGGCAAGGTATGGTGACAATGCTTACAAAGTAGATCTGTTGAATGACAGTGGACTGTCAAATATTTTCAATGTTGTGGACCTTGTCCATTATAAAGGGCCTCAAGAAGACATGGACTAGACCATACATGAAGTGATCAGGGATGTAGAAGACTTACAACTCCCTACTGCTGTAAATACAGACCCAGACAACATACTAGATACAAGAGTCTATAAAAAGACAAGGACTAAAGAGTACAAGGAGCATCTCATTAAAAGGCATGGACTGAATGATGCTAATGTTGTTTGGATAAAAGAATCATAGTTCAAAAAGATGGGAGTTGATCCTACCATCATCAATCCAAGGGTGGATTGATCTTCTTATTTTGGGGAGGATGGTGCAGGAGCACCTAGGCTAGCCTCTATTGTTTATAAGTTTTTGTCTTGTACTTGACTCTATCCAAGTAAAGAGGTTATATTTGTTTGTTTTAAGACCTTAGAAGGTCATTTTCAATGTTGGTTATGTGAATTAGTCACTAGGACTAAGGTCACTAATTAACCTTTGTTTGTTGTTATTTCAATTTCCTAGTGTTAGGAGCTTAGCTTAAGTTGGAGTTTTAAATGTGTTCTAAACACATAATGGTTGTTGTAAAGATTCCATAAGGTCATAAATGGACTTGGATCCATGAGACATAGGTGGTTATGAGACCTATAACATAGGATTGAGGAACATGACAAAGTTTCCAAGTGTTGAGAAGAAGTTGTCTTCAATTTTGCAATTATTGCAAAAGAGTGCATGCCATTCAGGTATCTTTGGATTCCCTAAGTTATAGGATGGTTATGCTGCAACAAAAAATACCTAAAAGGAATTAAATGGAATCTAATGATACCCAAGACTCAAACACAAATTATTATGGAAGCATTGTAATAGTTTAGGAAAAGTTAAGAGAGCTCTGCAAGCATTTTTAGCAGATTTTTACTGGTGTTTGTGTTGACAATCATACTTAATAGACTGAAAGACTAAATATAATTCTGGATTAGTGTTCTATAGGTTTTTTATGAACTTTTTCATTTTAATAGTATGTTGTTTTGAGTTCATCTAAGTACTGGTTTTGGGCGTTTTAGTTCAGGCAGTCTATTTTCAGCTTGTTTTGAGTAGTTTAAAGAGTCATGGCTCCTCCATGAAATCTAACCATGTATAATAATTAATGATAGATGTAAATGACAGGGGAGTAATTTTTTTACATATTTTTAGGAGTTAGGAGTTGTGAAATCATGAAGAACTATATATTATGCTAGGCCCTAGGCGAGTTTGTGCAGCCCGGTTAGAGGTCTAGAGGTGAAAAGAGTGAAGAAACATTGCATGGTTGTACATATCCGTACTGATATAGGAATTTTTCATGAAGGTAAAAATAATATCTATCCATTATAAGCATATAGGATTCATACCAGTCATTTAGGATTTGGTTTGAGCAAGTTTTCTATCAAAACCATAGTTCGGTCCTAGAAATTAGGCCTATTAGGGCTCTTGTCCTTGTTTATAGGAACCCACTGTACGGTCACTTTCAGACCCAGAACCCTTAATGAAAGTTTTAAAAATTCTAAAAGGGTATCCAAATAAAGTTTTATTTTTCTGAGTTGTTTGGGAAAAGTTTACTAAAAAGGGTAAAAACGGACTGGTGAAGGCTACAAGGAAATAGGCCTATTTTAAGGTCTCTACATGATGAATTGATGAAGCTGATTAGAAGATGACTCAAGATCTTTACAAAATGGTTCAAATGGAAAATATTATGATTTTTTACATGATGGAGAGCCTCCCTGCAATTTTGGAGCATGTTTATGGAGATTTGGCACTTAGAGCCTTCTAAGTGAGTGTGGAGAAGTGAATCAAAACTAGGGCGGTGATCATTCAAGGTGAGTTTTTCAGAGATTGAATCTTATAGAAGAGTTTTAATAGGTCTTAATTAATGATCTAATCCTATTGGGAGATCCTATAGAGGAATAGGATACTAGGAGGCAAGTGAAGTCTCTTGGAGGGTGTGAAAACAAACATTAGAGTTTATCATACACCAAGTGGAAGTCAGGCGAATGACAATCTAAAGACCCCAAAGACAGGCAATCCAAAGATACAAGTATTGAAAAGGTTTGAGTCTGACTCTTCTTTTAATATAATATATTTCTATAAAACTTCTAAAGTGCAAATATTTGTTGTTGATTATTTTAAAATGAATCCTCGGGAGTTAGATAAATTAGTGAGTTATGTAAAAGTCTCCTTTGTTGAACCTGAGGCTCAACAGACTAATAATACATGTTTTAAAGAAGAATCTAGAACCTTTTTATGTATCCCTATTCATTCATGGTTTCAAGCTGAACAATTGTATCATTGATTCAGGGGCATCGGATAACATCATGCCTTCATCTATAGCCAAAGCATTAGATCTTCCCATGACAAATACCTTTGGTTGCTACTATTCCATGGATGCTAAGCAGGTCCCTCTCTTAGGTCAAATTAAAGATGCTCAAGTTTCTTTGGTAGCTTTCCTTGCTAAAAGATTGAAGCTAACTATTCTAGTAGCTGATATTCCGGCTAGCTACAAAATACTACTGAGCAAAATTTTTTGTAGAGACCTGGGTGGTGAAATAAAGTTGGATTGGTCCCAGGTCATAGTTCCTATAGCTAATAAGAAAGTCACTCTATTCCCAGAACCAAAATCCAAGTACACTATTTTTTCCTCGAAAGATCCTAAATCTTAGATTTTTTATCAAGAGTCTGAGTTTGCTAACTATGTTATCTTATTAGAAGATGATGTCCCTGGTCTGATTGTTGCAGAGGAAGAAGTTCCTTGCATTCTTAAGTTTGATGGTAGTTACTCATCCATAGGATTAGGGGTAGGGATAGTCTTGATTTCTCCTTCTAGTCGCAAACTCCCTTTTTCATTTAAGCTTGAATTTGAGAACACAAATAATACAACAAAGTATGAAGCCTTACTATTGGGTTAAGAAGAAGCTAAGAAAAAAAGAATTAAGATTTTAAAGGCACGAGGTGATGCAGAGATGATTGTCAAATAGATCAGGAACTTATTCTCAGTGAAGAATGAGAGACTGAAGCATTACAAAAATAGAGTTTGGGATGAACTTGAATGGTTTGAAGCTTTTTCTATAGAAACAATTCCCAAGGAATATAACTCAAGAGTTGATGCTCTTACAGGATCAACATCCTTGTTGATACCGCATCCAGACTTCACAAAGGATTGGTATACCATTGAGGTCATTCATAGGCCTAGTGTACCTGATAATTCTTGTTCCTGGTAGGTTTTCAAGGATGATGCTGACATTAATGATTTTCTGCAGGGCTTGGACAAATTCTCAAACAATTACTTCGAAGGATCAGAATCTGAGTGTCATTAATTTTGTCAAGAAAAAGGAGCTAGCTCCTTAGAGGGTATTACTCAGCTCAAAGGTAACTCCATACCCAAAGGACTAGTGGAGTTAGAGAGACTATTTGATAGGAAGGATTTCTTTTTTAACTAACCTATCATACCAGATAATTGTGTGTGTCTAAATGTGGACCTCTAAATCAGGCACAAATGCAACATAGTCATTGCTCAATCATGAGATGGCAAGTATGAACATAAATTATCCATCTCACAACATTGATTGAATCGACCTGTTACCTCCTATGTAGATGGGGTGTTTAATTACTCTCAAATTGGAGAGCCAACAACCATAAGACTGATTCTACAATGGAGGATTTGAAAGCATGAAAGTGAGAAAACTGAAATCAAACTAGAATGAGGTGCAATTAATCTAAAAAAGAACATGCAATTACACTAAAATCTTGCAATAAAGATGAAGTGCAATTTTAATCTAAGGACATTGAAATAAATATGATATTAATCTAAGAACAATTAAGAAAATTCTAATCTAATATGAGATGCAATATTAAACTAAAATGAGATATTAAGCTAATTAATGCAATAAAGCTTTGAAAACAATGTAATAATGGAGACTAAAATTGACTATAGTATAGGTGCTCTCAAAAATTCCTCCTTTCAAATGAAGAAATGAGGTCCATTAAATAAGCAAGCCTGAGAAGAGAATGAAGGGGTTCTTGATTTGAAACTCCTGACCCTTCATTTCCATTTGAGACAAAAAGCATGAATTACTTAGTAAAAGAATGGAAAATGCCACACAGGTGGCCTTTTGAATATCTTGAATTATTAATTCAAAAAGGTATGTCCATTCAAATATCAAGAAATTATTAATTCCTTTTTATGGGTAATTAGCCAAATGGGGTGGATTTAATTTAATTCTAAGAACTTAAGACTTTAGGATTAAATTAAATTATCATAGGGGTAATTTAGCTAATTAAAGTCAAGGACTTTAGGAATTAATTTTGATATTTAATTAATGCAATTTATGGTCTTTGCAATTGACATCAAGTCAAATTAAGTCAGGTAGGAGAATTGCCTAGGGAAATAGGACTTTGAAGTTGTAAAATTGATGAAAAATGCACCAAAATTAATTGGATTTAATAGGTGCCAATTTTAGGGTATTACATTTGCCCCTCTTTGAATTGATGTGTGAATAGTGTGTTGATTTAAAGAATAGTCTAAAGTGATAGATGACAAGAAATTTGGCAGTCTAGGTTAGGTTGCCAAGACACCGAACAGATCAAAACATGATTTTCCAAAGTCTAAGTTAGATTGTGAAGACAATGGTCTTCAGAAAAGATGAGAATCAGGGTTAGGTTTCCCCAATGCCTAGAATGAGATTCATATGCAAACTTAGGACTGTGTCCAGAATCAGGGTTAGATTGCCCCAATACAAAGCTTAGCCCTACGAGACCCGGGTTAGATTGCCCAGATAACAGTCCAAGAGAGATTTTGAGAGCCATCTTCAGAATGAAGCTCGACCCTCAAGAATTAGGGTTAGATTGCCCAAATACCTAAAATATTTTGAGAATCATCTCTAGAATGAAGCTTTATTCTCAAGGATCTGAGTTAGGTTGCTCAAATACCTAAAAGATTGATGACCAGATAGAAAGATGCGAGGCACCGAGATGCCCCTAGCAATGAGAACTGATGATTCAGATTAGACTAATTCAAGAATTGATTCAACAAGATTCAAATGATGCAATCATCCTACCCCCTTGGGAGCAAAATCAAAAGATAACATATCAAAAGGATGATTGACAACAAGAGGTTGCAAAGTAAAAGTAATTAGACTAGATTTAAGAAGCTGCAGAAGCAAATCAGAGCAAAGTAGAGGTCATGTTGACCAAGTTTTCCCATGGTTGACCATGGTTGATTGGATTTGACTAGAGTTGACTTTGATGAAAAGAGAAAAGATCTTGAGAACATGATGCAAAGATGAGGGTCTGGCAGGAAGATGATGCCAGAAGGCTGACTGCACAAGCGTCTGATCCCAAAGGGTCCCAAAATTTAAAACATAATTTTGAGCTATCTAGAGATGTTAGATTTTGATTTTGATCCTGAAAATGGATTTAGAGTAGTCAATTTAGCCAAGGGTGCAATTTTTGCGCAAAATGGAGCACTTTTGAAAATTAGGTCAAAAGCTATATAAGGCCTGGAGGGGTCATTTTCAATTCATTATTCACCTTTTTCTTGTGATTTTTGAGCTCTGAGAGAGAAAATGGAGGGTCTTCCATTGCATATGCATAGATTTGAACACTCGTGATGACATGCCCAGCCCACAGAGTATGACGCACTAGCAAGTAGTCAACAAACCTCCTTGTATTTCAATTCGTACAGCTTTATAGGTCAAATTAGGAAGATCTAGCCAGGTTTGAGTCATGTTCTTCCAATCTCACGCGAGGAAGTAGTTTCCTCATGCTGGCCTAGGTCTCCTCTCATGTGAGGAAATAGGTTCCTCGCATGACTTAGGTCTTCTTCCCGCGGGCTCTGTCTGAAAGCTCGCATGAGATTGTAGGAGCTCGCGCAAGGTCTAGTCCTGTCTTGCGTGAGAAAATAGTTTTCTCACGCGAGAAACTGCTGCAAAGTTTTGAACTCTTTTGCCATGTCTAGGATAGAGGTCATACTACATTCATTGTTGTCATGTTGAAAAACCATCATGTTTGAGATACGGATCCAATGTCATCACTTGCTTTGCAGGTTGACTTCCCTGATGTTGCCTTAAGGACGCACCATCCAATTATCACCACACTAGTGTAGAGACTCATAGATGCAAAGAGCACCCATATTGATACTCTTGGTCTAGGATACTTGCATGATTTTCCTAACATTCAGGTGAATCATGGTCTGCTTACTACACTTGTAGAGCATTTCCATTCAGAGATGAACACATTCCACTTCTTGATGGGGGAGATGATTGTGACCCTAGAGGACATATACAGGATCCTGAGGATACCCATCCATGGTACTTGAGTAGAGTATGAGACATAGCCAAGGCAAGGTACATTAGCCTTGAGAGAGATATTCTAAGATGATCTAGTGATGGGTCAGGCCATCTCCTGGGATGATTTGATCAGCAGGCATGGTGGTGCTCATCCTTTTGTTGTCATACTTGTGATGTTCCTGAGCTACTACCTTGTTTTGGATCAAGGTCAGCATGGTCTAGAGTGTAGCTGGGGTACGATGTTGTAGAGGATGCTGGCCAAACTTGCAGTCAGATTCAGACGGGGTGAGTGTATGCTAGCCCACATGTACCATGAGATGCATGAGATAGTGTATCATAGCATGAGGACCATGGTGGTAGGAGTATTTGTTCTTCAGATCTAGGCTTGGGAGCATCTCCCTATGTGCAAGCCGGTTTATCATGACACATGATAGTAGCTTGAGCTGTATATTTATAGGTACGTAGGTGTGATGACCCAGCCTTTACTGGGAAAGATAGAATAGTGGAGGGGGTAGCTAGACGACATGGCGGTGATAGTATGGAGACCCTGGGTGGCCATGGAGCCATGGGATGATGCTCATTGGGAGTTGTCACATATGTTTGTTTCACATCCACTAATCAGGAAAAGTGTCCATACCATTGAGATGTTCCATGTCACACGTGTCCTGCACCAATTTGGCAGACAACAAGATATATCACAGGAGTACTACCCCTATGCTCTCTTCTCTGATGAGGAGAAGAAGGGGTGGCATGTGATATTAGATCCTGGATGATGTGTGATTGAGGCATGCATACCAGTTGTGTGATGGGACTACATGGTGGGGGTCACCAATGCAGGGGTGACTCCTACATATAGAGATCACTTGATAGCATATCCTAATCTGAGGTTCATAGATCTAGTTGGTGTGGGAGCCCAATAGTAGCCTATATAGTAGCAAGTATAGGACTAGCAAGCACCATAGTAGCAGAGAGTACTGAGACCCAGAGTAGGGTAGATTAGCATCCCAGCTAGGATGATGGGCTCAAATGTAGGAGCTAGGAGCAGTGGGACCTAGCAAAGGTCCACCAGGTAGCGGACTGGAGATACTTCATAGCAGGCTCCTCCAAATAATGATACAGATATGCCTAACATTCCAGTAGGAGCTAGGACACCTCAGCTATAGGAGCCATGAGAGGGTACGACGGGTGCAATGAGAGCAAGATGATTACCACACCTAATTCATTTGAGAGGAGACCCGTGTAGTAGATAGAGATGCTGAGATCAGATAGTTGTGGGATGAGTTGGCGCATTCTAGGATTGAGATGAGGTACAAGGCTTCTCAAGTAGCATATTATTATGTAGCTTACTACAGGGTTGTCCCAGATTTGTCAGAGCATGTACCACCATTCGCCAATTATGCTGGAGCTCCACAAGAACCTCCACCAACACCTCCATAGGCACCACCATAGGCACCATCATAGGACCCACCACACCAGGCACCATAGGCACCTCCTCAATAGGAACCTCCACAGCGGCCGATGCCCTTACCACAAAGACCATTGCCACCACCTCCTCCGGGTGGTAGTGGATCTTGATGTATTCATTGTTGTTGTAGCTCATTTTTGATACTGTGCTCAAGTAGCACCTTCTTCTTTTGTATATGACATTTGATCGAGATATATATATATATATATGAGATCGACATTTTGATATCATCATAGTTCTTGTATATTTCTTTGATGTATGATGTTTATGAGATGTTTTCCTACATGCTTAGATATATGGATAGAAATGTATGAAATGCACATGTTTCCTTTTGTGAATATGCACATGTTTACTTTTATGATGATGCAGTGTGAAATGTAGTGGTAGATGAATAGAATGTACGTAGATGTGTAATGTATGATTTATGCTTATAGTGAATGCACATGTATATGTAGATGTAAATGAATTTATGGATGCAAATAGAAATGAAATGAAAATGCATATGTAATGTGTATGGAACTAATCATCTCATGCAAGATTGTAGCAATATATGACAGGTACTAACCAAAAAGATAGATACGTTCAAAGATCAAAAGTGAAGACCAGACACTTGTGTAGCCAAGAAGAACTTGGGACAAAACATGGGGACCTTTGATGAATAGAAAGAAATCAAGAGAGCACCAAAACACTGTCTCAAATGCAAGCCTAGAATGAAAAAAGCAAGCCTAAGCTAAATGCAAGCCTAAAATGAGAATGCAAGCCCTAGGACTTGGTTGTTGGACTCACCATATTTATCATCATCGAGTTCATTTTAGCACAGGATGATCACAAGATGTCATACAATCCTCACTAATATTGCAATTATGAGAATATGAATATGACATAAGTCTTAGATTTTTCAGAATGAGGTGTAAGCATTAAGGCATAAGAAGCCAAAATGACTTGAACACCTATTCCTTTTGATTTAGCAAGTTAACATAAGCATCAAAGAACAATTGATAGAATGACCTAAATGTTGCTTGCAAACAAACACACCAGACACCTGAGAGTTCCTTCTTTTTCCAAAGAGTGCTCGCAGTGACCCTTATGTTCACCTAGTAGGATGAGTGTTAGCAATTATATTTGTAGCAAAAAGAAGTCACTCAAAATAGACAAGGAGAAGAACCAACCTCACCAAAGCATCCATATAAAAGGAGTCAAGGTACACATGGCCATCCAATACGAGATGAAGGCTCTTATAGACAGACACCCCTCTTAGATAGATTCCTTGGATCATTGGAACTAAACCAGCAAACAGAAAGCCAAGAAAAGATCATGCCCCTAGTCTTCACGTTTCTCAGTCAAGAAAGATGTCTTAGATTCCCTCAAGGAGAAATGATAAAGCAAACAAACAAACAAGCAAAGGAAAAGCACAACATGCTTTAGAGGAACACAAAATTGGTTTTCAGTTTTAGTTTACATTTGTGTTCAAGCAGATTGAAGTCGAATCGAAAGCAAACAACATTCAAAGTCTCGACGGGATAGCGACAATAGGTAGACACAGTGAGAACCATTAGTGACCATCGTGAGGGACAAAGTCTCAAGAAGATATTAGAGTGTGGACCAAGTATCAAAAAGAAAATGCAGTGAGAACCACTGGTGACTGATACAAGGAAGATTCTCAAAAGAGAGAATAAAGCACGAGTGAAACATCAGCAGGAAAATGCAGTGAGGACCACTGGTGACTGATGTAAGGAGGAGATCCCAAAAGAGAGAGGTTCAAACAAGAGCTAAGTATCAATAGGCAAGCATAGTGAGAACTACTGGTGACCGATACATGAGAGATCCTCAAGGAGAGAAATCTCAAAGTAGCTAGGAATTAGTAGGCAGACACAATGAGAACCACTAGTGACTGATGCATAAACAAAACTTCTGAAAGTGATAGGACGGCAATAGGACAATGCCCCCTAGAATAGGAAGATGCCCCCAAGCATGAACCAATTCCAATCCATGAAGATTCAAGGAAAATCTTGAAGACCACTGAAGGCAAGAGCATGAGCTAGAAAACTAAAGCAAGAAACGAACTCAAAGCAGGAAATAAACTAAAGCAAGAAAATGGGAAAGCAAACTAAAGTAGGAAACTAAAAGCCAAGCGATGCTGAGATGAGATGTAGCTTCAGGAAACAAGAGGTGCCTGTTTACTAGGTTTTCACCATCTTGGCAAAGATTCTATTTTTGCTACCATGATGCCTATTTACCAAGTTTTCATCAATGGCACATTTTTCTTCTTTTTCAATTTTTTTATACTTTTCTCTTTTTTTGATTTTTTTTGTATTTTTGAATATTTCATTTTTTTTGTATTTTTTCAATTTTTTATTTTTTTTTATTATTATCAAGGCATCTGTTTACCAAGTTTTCACCAAGATAATATATACATCAAAGTGCTTGTTTACCAGGTTTTCACTAAGATGATCATTTTTTCAGGACATTTTGCAATTTTTAGGATTTTTGCAATATACCATTTTTTTGGATTTTTTTAGGACCAATAAATATGTACATGAGCATGCCAAGAATGTCTCAACTATAGAATTTCTTCAAATGAAGAGTGTTGATGGGCTCTTTGAGTTATTCTCCTTCAGTGGTGGAAATTCAATAAGCACCAGACCCAAATGTTGTAGTAATGACATATGGACCAAGCCAGTTTGGTTCAAATTTGCCTTTTTGAACTCGCTGCTACTGATTTTTGGGGTTCTCTCTCAACACAAGATCACCCACTTGGAATTCTCTTTGTCTAACTTTCTTATTATAGGCTTTTGATATTCTCTTTTGATATGCTCAGAGATGATCGAATGCCACCTTCTGACGTTCATCAAGTAACTCAAGCTCTTGAAGCCAGGATATTTTGTTATCTTCATCAGTGATGAGGCCCCTCAGAGAGATTCATAATGTTGAAATCTTGACCTCAATAGGTAATACTGCCTCTGCTCCATAAACCAGGGTGAAAGGAGTGGCCCCTATTTGTGTTCGGATACTTGTCCTATAGGCCCACAAGGCCAAATTGATCTGGAGATGCCAATCTCTACCAGATTTATGAACTATTCGGTGCAAGATTTTCAAAATTGTCTTATTAGAAGCCTTTGCTAGTTGTCCATTACCCTGAGGATAATAGATAGATGACCAATGTTGAATAATTCTGAATTTAGTACATAAGTTTGTCAGGTCCTTATTTTTTAATTGTCCCCCATTATCAGTGATAATAGATGAGGGTATGCCATATCTGCAAATGATATAGTTCAATATAAACATAGCAATGGTCTTTTCGTCAGCTACAGTGAGAGGCACTACCTCAACCCACTTGGTAAAGTAATCAGTAGCTATGATGATGAACTTGTGCCCTCTTAAAGATGAAGGATGTATCTGATTGACCAAGTTGAAGGCCCATTGCTGAAATGGCCAGAAACTGATGAGAGGACTAAGTTAATGAGCAGGAGCATGAATCAGGTTCCCATGAAATTGGCATTTCTTTCAAGTCTTAGCATATTGAACAACTTCTTTTTCCATGTCTGGCCAGTAATAGCTAGCTCTAATAAGTTTTTAGGCTAACGTCAGACCACTAGAATGAGACCCATAGATACCTTTATGTACCTCAGCTAGCGCACACTTGGACTCATTGGGTTCTAAGCACCTAAGGAGGGTACCATCTAGACCCGATCTATACAAGTCATTTTCTATGAGGACATACCATGAAGCAGTATGAATGAGGTGATGCTTTTCATTTTGGGTATAGGTGTTGAGAATGATCTAGTCACAAAGGTAGGAAAAGATATGGTGGTAGCGAGATGAATCATGTCCAATGATGGAACAAATCATCCTGGATTCAGGGATATCATAGGCAGGGTAGTGTAATACCTCCACCAAGAACTCATGTCTGAAGTCATTTTCCAACATTTGTAACATTGAAGCAAGAGTGGCCATTGCATCAGCTACTTTATTGTCTGCCCTTGGAATCTGCTGGAAATAAATGTGTGCAAAGTATTGTTTCAAATCATCCACCATCCTTTTGTAAGGTATTAGTTTGTCATCTTTAGTTTGGTAGACATCGTTGACTTGATTGATGATTAACAGTGAGTCTCCAAAGACCTTGAGCTCATCCACACACCATTCAAGGGCCATCTTCATGCCATTAATGAGAGCTTCATATTCAGCTATGTTATTTGTGTAGGGAAACAACATTTTATATGCTTTTGGTAATGAGTATCTTTGGGGTGTAACAAATAGAATGGCTGCACCGGATCCTTACCGAGTGAATGATCCATCAAAGAACATGCTCCAAGATTGACGTGTGAGAAGCATGATGGATTCATCTAGAAATTCAATACTCGAAGGTTGTTGATCTTTTAAAGGAGCCTCTACCAACTGATCAGCAATCACTTGTCCCTTAATGGCTTTTCTTTCTATGTACTCAATGTCAAATTCACTGAGTATCATTACCAATTTTGCTAATCTACCCGTGAGGGCAGCCTTGCTCAACAAGTATTTCAGTGGATCAATCTTTGCAATAAGCCTCATGGTATGAGCTAGCATATAATGCCACAATTTCTGAGAAGTGAATACCACTACTAAACAAGCCTTCTCAATGATAGAGTAATCCATTTCATAAGCAACCAATGTTCTACTGATATAGTAGATGGCTCTTTCTTTATTGTTCTAATCTTCTTAAGCTAAGAGAGCACCCAAGGATGTGTTTGTTGTTGAGATGTACAAGATAAGTGGCTTCCCATGAATAGGAGGCATCAATATAGGTGGATTAGCAAGATACTATTTTATTTGAGTAAGCCCCTTGTCGCATTCCTCATTCCATTTATAAGTCACATTCTTATGGAAAGTTTTAGTAAATGGTTGTGACTTGTCAGCCAACTGTGAAATGAAATGCTAGATGGATTGTAGCCTTCCTTGTAATCCTCTCATTTGACTAATATTCTTGGGTGGAGGCATGTCCATAATAGCTTGTACCTTTTCAGGATCAACTTCTATGCCTTTAGCTAAAATGATATAACCCAAGAGTTTCCCAGAAGTGACACCAAAAGCACATTTCTTTGGATTAAACCTAAGACTGAATTGTTCCATGCAGTCAAGGATGGGACCTAAGTCTGTGAGGTGAGTTCTTCACTACATGCTTTTGGCTAAAGTGTCATCTACATAATCCTCCATTGTTTTATGCATCATATCATGGAAGATAGTAGTCACAGCTCTCTGGTATGTTGCTCCTACATTCTTAAGCCTAAAAGGCATGACATTCCAACAAAATGTGCCCTAGGAACATGTAAAAGTGGTCTTTTCTTGATCTTCTGGCATAATTTTGATTTGATTATAGCCAAAAAAGCCATCCATCAAGGAATACATCTCATATCCTGTTGTCATGTCAACTATCATATCAATATTAGGTAGTGGGAAGTCATCTTTTGGACATGCCTTATTTAGATCTCTGAAATCCATACACACACAAATGGATTTATCATGTTTAGTGACTGGAACAATGTTTGAAATCCATTCTACATAATCAATAGTTCTTATGCCAACTTTAAGAAGCTTTTCCAGCTCTGCTTTAACCAAAAGTGCTACATGTCGATGCATTTTTCGCAGCTTCTGTTTAACAGGTTTGATACCTAGTGCAATGGACAAATGATGCATGATTAGATTGTGATCTAATCTAGGCATGTTAGAATAGGTCCATGCAAAGTTTATTTTCTTTCTCTAAAAGAATGCTGTGAACTCTTCTTTTTCTTCAGCAAACAATGATTGTGCTAGGTGAATAATCTGTGGAGCAGCCTCTATACACAAATTGACCAGCTGTGTCAGCTTAATCAATACTGATGACCTCTCTTGAAAGTGGCTTGGAAGCATGTCAAGTACTCATCCTTGGGTGCATTAGAGAGGTTTTCACCCTCAGATACATCTTTTATTTTTACTATTTTTGCCTCTGATACTGCCACAAAGTGGTTTTCACCATCAGAGCATCTATTTTTTCTTCTTTTAATATTTTGACTGAGATACTTGATATCTGCCTCTGTCATGTTGACACTAGTTTCACTGGTGGAGGACATCATAAGCTCAATAGCATGAACGTAACAAGCTAGATCATAATCAATTTGGAACATTAGGACTTCATTGGATTCGAAAGGGGAGTTCTAGTTTATTAGATCGGGATGACAGAGTGAAAGGGAAGTAGTGACTGGTTCAACTGCATTCATGGTATAACCCACAAAAGTGTTAACGAGAAAGTCAAGACCTAGAGTGATCTTTTCCAAAGGAGCATTCAAATCCCTAAGAGACCTTGCGTTGGAAGTAGAGGACATGTTAACATTAGTGGTGCCTAATTTGTGTGGCCTAGCACTAGACCCTTCACCTACTTTGAGGAGTCTTTCATACACATGAACAGTATGTATGTCTACATCATAGGTAGCATCAGACAAAGAGTCAAACTCATATTCATGTGAGTCAGTACTTGATGTAGGAATTTCATTAGCAGCATCATCAAACTCATTATTATCCCTTGTGGCATTAATAGCTTGCTGAAGTTGTTCTTGTTCAAAGTACTTTTGAAAATGAGGTGGCCTATATTGTTCACCTTGAAAATTAGGATCATCATTTAGTGATGCTTTCCATTCCTCATATGTGAATTGGTATACTGAAGAAATTTTTTCAGAATCATTATCAGTATCAGTATCTGTCTCTCTCATATGAACAAGTATGATAGGCTCATCAGGTTTGGCAAAGAGTGCTGCAAGATCCAGAGGAATAGGATATGGGAATGTATCTTCATTAGAGCTGGCCTCTGGATTCACTTCTAGAGTATCATCTTCAATTTCTCATTCAAGTTCAGGTTCAGGCTCAGGAGCTGACACAAATTTCTTGGTCCCCAAATGAAAGGGAGTCTTTTTAAAGCCCAAGCCGCTAGTATATTTTGTGTGGCGGCCTGTAGCTTCAATAGGTTTTATTAAGCCATTATCATTTTTTCCTATAGGACCACTCCCCTTATAACCAAAGTGCTTCATGATCTTGAAGGCCTCACTGTATGGTTCTTGCTCTAAATCTGAAGATGGAGTGGTTGTTTCAGCTATTTCTTTTCCTTTATAGATCCATGCTCTGATAGCCCTCTCTTCATCCTCATCTTCTAAAGGAGTAGATGCCCTTGCAAAGGCACCATCATTAACTATTTGAGGGGGAGCATTAGAAAGCTTGTTGTTTTCAGAAGGTCTCCCATAAGAGTGTGGAGATAGAGATAGAGTAGCTAGTGATAGCATAGGTTCCATTCGGTATTCTCCCATGCCTATATCTTTAAGTCTCAAAGTTTGTTCCATTTCTTTCAGCTTAGCATCATAAAAATCAGTAGATTCTCTATTTGCTGGAAGAATTCTATTTGTGGTTTGTGCAAGAGTGTTGCAGGAGAAATTGGTATTTGCGGGTATAGTGACTTCCACTCCATGGAATGGAAACTTAATGCATTCATGATATGTGGATGGAATAGCCTGCATCTCATGAATCCAAGGCCTACCCAATAAGATATTGTAGGCAAGAGGAATATCAAGCACTTGGAAAGTAACATCTCTCTCAATAGGACCTACATGGATAGGTAGCATGACTAAGCCTTGGGACTTGCATTCTTCCTCATCATAAGCTTTAATGGTAATCTTTTTGCAAGGATCTATGCAATTCTGATCATATCCTAGCTGAGTGAGCAGTTTAGAGGAATAAATAGTAAGACTAGCACCATTATCTATGAGCACTCGGTGGATGTGCTTAGGACCTATCATGACCTCTATATGCAAGGGAGAATTATGTGGATGACTCAAAGAGTGGTCATCTTCTTCAGAGAAGGATAAATAGTGAGGTGAAGTCAAATGACCCACCATAGATTGGAACTAGTTGAGATCAAGATCTTTGGGAATGTTTGCCTCAACAAGGGCCTTATCCAAAATCTGTCTATGAGTAGGTGAGATCTTTAGCAACTCAAAAATGGTAATCTGAGCATTAATTCATTGGAGTTGATCTAAAATGCTATAACTAGCTAAGCTAGCTTTAGGGATAGATTTTGTGTTTTTGTTGGGAAGGCCAACAACAATCTTATCCACAATTTGTTTCGAAGTGGATGTGGGAATATCAGGTCTCTTATCCATAGTTTTCTTTGGAGTGGACGTGGAAGCATCGAGACCTTTCAAAACAACTCTCCCTTGCAATCAAGTGACAACATTAGCACAACCTTGAGATTGTTTAGTTTTGAATGAATGAGACACAGAGCTACGCAAGATAAAAGAAGTCCTAGATTTAGGAGCATCGTTGTCCCCTCTAGAAGTGATCATGTCACAATACTCTATCTTGATAGGTTCAATCATACCAATAACATTGTTGTTATTAGTGTACGTATAATTGAATTTAGCATTGGTATTCTTGGTGTTTGAAGACTCACCCTTCTCATGAGGAGGGAAGGGATCCTTAAAATTTTGGTGATCCAAATTCTTGTTATGGCCATCCACAACAATATCACCACTATCAATCAAATCTTGGACCTTGTGTTTCAGCTGAAGACAATTTGAAGTCTTATGACCAATGTTCTAGTGATAGTCATAGTAAGCATTATCATTCCACCAGTGAGGTCTTGGTTGTGGGTCATAAGTATGCTTTTCTAAAGGAGTAAGAACCTGAATCTCTATGAGAGTCTTATAGACCACATCAAGAGGCTCTCCCAAAGGAGTAAAATCATGCTTGGGTTGAGCAACCCAAGGTTTGTTCCTAGAAAATCTTGAAGTTTGTTGGTTGTCTATTGTGGTCTTTTCGACAACCTTAGTTGCTTGTATACTGGAAGTAAGATTAAAAGTAGACTTTGAAGGTTTCACAGTAACATTATCCACTACTCCATCATTTACTACATCTTTGTTCTTATTGGTAGCCTTTCCTTTATCCTTGTTTGTGGAGAATCCTTGTTTATTCAAAGTCAATTCTCCATTCTTGATCATGAAGGCCTCTATCCGCACTGCTTGTTTGATCATACTATCAAAAGTAAGAGGACCTTGCAATTGCACTTGGTATCCAAAGTCTGGAACAAGATTATCCAAGAAAATGTTGAGTCTCTTAGACTCTAGTAGTTTATGAGGACACTTCGTACATAATTATCTCCACCTTTGGAGGAATGTTAAGAAAGATTCTCCTTGTCACTATTTTAAGTTGCAAAGATCCCAAATGTTGGCTGAATGCTGAATATTATGCGAGTAGTGTTGGAGAAAAAGATTATCCATTTCATCAAAAGTTTTAATACTAGTAGGCAATCAAGAGAACCATTCCATAGCTGGTCCACCCAAACTACGAGGAAACAAATGCATAAGATATGTCTGATCATGCATGAATTCCATAGACAATGCACCAAACTCCCTCAAGTGATCTTGGGGATTAGTTGTACCCAAGTATTTGTCATATTTAGGGAGTTCCACACCTCTGGGAAAAGGTGGCATATCAAGACTTATGTCAAATGGGAAAGGACAAATACTTTCCATTGTAAATTGTTGAGCGGGTTTATCTTTATTCCTCACAAGTTGACTAATCTAATCTTGCATTTCTCAGACCATCTTTTGCAACTTTGCGGTTTCAATTTCTTCTTCCTTAGCTATGAGCATCTCAACTTGATAGTCTCAGGGTAACTTGTCCCTTTCTTTAGCTAGCTCAAGGAAGTACATTTCTTTCTCCTCTAGGAGAAGGATCTCCATCATTTTAGTAAGACCCTTATTAGCTTTGGCAGCATCTATATCATGTTTAGTTATCACTTCATCTTCATTCCCAAGGATCTCATAAATACTCTGAACTTGATCGTGTTGTTGATCATCTTGGTTTTGATCGAATGGAGGAGGATAATAGAAATAGGTGGGTTGTCGATCACCTTGAGGTTTTCTTTGAGATTGATCATCATTGTGGGATTGATTTTGGTCATGTTGAGATTGACCATGAGGTTGCTCATTTTGAGGTTGAGCATGACATGGATCATTAGAGGATTGAACATGATATTGATTATTGTGAGATTGATCAAAGGTTTGACTATACTTTCTTGATTGGAAATCAAACGGATCTCCCATCTTGTCGTAGACTTGAGCAGTATATGAAGACTTAGCAAAGTGATGTGAATGAGATCGAAAAGGTGTGGACAAGGTAACTTTTGGAAAATGAACAGGATCAAAAGATTTATCAAATTCAGATAAGAAGATATCTTCAACAGTATCACTAGGTTCTATGGTAGAACTATTCTCAGTAGGATCAATAGGTATGATAATAGGATTAGTCTGAGGAAGAGGTCTTCCAAAGTTGTGAAACAATGAGTTCTCTTGGAAGAATGAGTTGTCTTGGTCTTGAAATGAGAAACCAGGTTGCACTTCAAACAATGGATTAAAACACTCTTGAAACACTGGAGGTGATGGTTGAGATGAACTATCTTTCAAAGTATTCAATGACGAAATCAAGGATATATCACAAAGTTTAGATTTCACAACAGATTCAGGAGGATCTATTTCTAGATTAGGAGGTTCACTTCTACCTTGATCAAGATTCTGAATGGGATAAGTCTTGCCACTTCTAGTCATGATAGTCATAGATGAAGATGAATGAGAGAGGACTCAAGACAAAGCTAGAATCCATCTCTAAGAACAACACAAAGGAGATAAAGGCTAGAATAGCCAAGATGCGAGATGGACCTGACATGAATTGTCAAAAGAGGTGGCTAGAACAACTGAGATAAGACTATCACAACATGAGATACAAAAGGCATAAAGAGATAAGGTAAACCAATGAGAGATGACATGAGTCAAAGCAAAGATTGATCGATTCCTAACTCAAAACAACCAATTTCTGACAATGAATGACAAGAAAGTAGAAAAAAAAACCTTAGACAAAAAGCAGATCACATAAAAAGTCAAACAATCAATGGCAAATAGGTCTCTATTTTTGCAAACTAGGCTACAGTCTCGTGCAAGAGAACACCAAGCCACATGAGAGAACACCAATCTTCACATGAGAGAACAAAGTCTCATGTGAGAAAGTTCTATGAAGTGTGAAATCTCACACGGGAAAAGTGCAAAATCTGATAATCTGACATAGTTTTCGAGGTTAAAGTTGAATTTTGAGGTACAGTCTGAATTGATGTCTGACAAAAAATCTAGTTTCCTGACAGGTTTGAAGAACAGTTTAATCAACAATCTCGTTTTAGGATTTCAATCATTCATTTAAAGACACAAAGGTTTGAATCAAGCATTTTTGATACAAGAAGCAGTCGTTACTAGACCTATCAAGGACAAAGCAACTTGATAGCATCAGGGGAGTCTTTATTTGATAATGATTGGACAATGTTTAAGACTCGATAACAAACACATAGCTTAGTCCTACAAAAAAATGGTGAGAAGCCAAAACCTTTGCCCCATTGCTTATGCACATACGTGCACCTCACACAGCTATGTCACCCCCTAGAGGGCACTCATGTTTTAGGTGTTTCCAAGGACTCAATAGTGTACATTCAAAGGTTACCCTTGTAGTAGGGGCTAGTGTCGCAACCACCTCCAAACATCTAGGTGTATGCCTATGATGGGAATCTATGGGAGAGATTCTTCCCCCTCCCTGCACAAAGATTATGACTCCTTTTGGAGGTGAACCGGGTAGGCCACTAGCTAAGGAAAGTTTTTAATAGGCTTCTACTCATGCTAACCTTTGGTGCCCCCAATATAGAGTTGAGGCCTCATAGCCACACCAACACCTAAAAGTCATACACCCCCGCAAGCAGCGCTAGGAGTGGCACCAATCAGTATAACAGACAGAGCCTTCTCAAGATGATAATCAAATTCTTGAGAAGAAAGCTAACATGGTTTTGGAGTTTTTAGACTCAACAAAATGTTCTTTATTAGAGTGAGGTAGAATCACCGGTGATAGGTGCGTACTCACTTGGGTCATTCTCGGAGGTTCAACTTCCGGTAGGCCCTCTAAAGGTGACACTGGACTTGGTTTAGATTCAAGGGTTGGATTTTCTAGTTCTCCCAAAGGGAGAAGAGCATACTTCTCTATCCCATTTCTTCACCTAAACACATCAATAAGATTCATCACCGAACTAGCTTCACTCCACCACAACTATAAGCTTTTGGGTTTCTATTTCTCTCAAAGAGAGAAGAGCATAATCCCCTGGCTAATAGAAGCGTAAAGATTCACTACCTTTCTCCACTTCCCCAAGAATTTGTCATATTTGTAAGATCATTAGGATTTCAGGTTCATTCATGGTCATCACCTCCATGTAATGAAAAGCCAAATTCCCTACTCACTATCAAAATCCTCAATAAATTTTAACAGAGCCCTATTTAGACTATGTGAATGAAAGCAAGAAACAAACACAACATTTTAGCAAGTCTTCGACTATTAGCCTGCAATCAAACCATTAGCATGTTTTAGTTCTTCAACAAACATCTTGTAGAAAATTGTTACGCTATGAAAATAATAGAGAAATGATAAACAACAGCAAATAGGAAACTGTCAAAAAATTGAAATTAGTAAGATAGAAACTGAGAAAATTGAAACACTGTACTCCAGTCTCACACGAGGAAGCACTCCACAGCATGTGAGAAAGTGTAGGATGTCACGCAAAGGTGCAGAATCTCGCGTGAGAAAGTGCTACAGGGAGTGAAATCTCATGCAGGACGCTCTTAATTCTCACATGAAGATCTGTACATAGACAGTACGGACGGACAACAGAGCTTGAATTCCTGTCAGAAAAAAATGAGAATGAGGCTAGAAATTAGATTTTCTGCACCACGATGGGTGCCAAAATGTCTATGTCTGAATGTGGACCTCTAAATTAGGCACAAATGCAACATAGTCATTGCTCAATCATGAGATGGTGAGTATGAACATGAATTGTCCATCTCACAACATCAATTGAATAGACCTATTGCCTCCTATGTAGATGAGGTGTTTAATTACTCTTAGATTGGAGAGCCAACAACCATAAGACCAATTCTACAATGTAGGATTTGAAAGCATGAAAGTGAGAAAACTAAAATCAAACTAGAATGAGGTGCAATTAATCTAAAAAAGAAGATGCAATTACACTAAAAGCTTGCAATAAAGATGAAGTGCAATTTTAATCTAAGGACATTGAAATAAATATGATATTAATCTAAGAACAATTAAGCAAATTCTAATCTAATATGAGATGCACTATTAAACTAAAATGAGATATTAAGCTAATTAATGCAATAAAGCTTTGAAAACAATGTAATAATGGAGACTAAAACTGACTATAGTATAGGTGCTCTAAAAAATTCCTCCTTTCAAATGAAGAAATGAGGTCCATTAAATAAGCAAGCCTGAGAAGAGAATGAAGGGGTTCTTGATTTGAAACTCCTGACCCTTCATTTCCATTTGAGACAAAAAGCATGAATTACTTAATAAAAGAATGGAAAATACCACACAGGTGGCCTTTTGAATATCTTGAATTATTAATTCAAAAAGGTATGTCCATTCGAATATCAAGCAATTATTAATTCCTTTTTATGGGTAATTAGCCAAATGGGGTGGATTTAATTTAATTCTAAGCACTTAAGACTTTAGTATTAAATTAAATTATCATAGGGGTAATTTAGCTAATTAAAGTCAAGGACTTTAGGAATTAATTTTGATATTTAATTAATGCAATTTAAGGTCTTTGTAATTGACATCAAGTCAAATTAAGCCAAGTAGGAGAGAGAAAATTGCCTAGGGAACTAGGACTTTGAAGTTGTAAAATTGATGAAAATGCACCAAAATTAATTGGATTTAATAGGTGCCAATTTTAGGGTATTACAATAATATCCCTTATGGTGCATATGAAAAAATCAATATTGGAGATGAGTTTAATCCTAAGATGGTAAACCTAGGAGTGTGTTGTGATGAAGGTGAAAAGGTTCATTTTACCAAGTGTTAAAAGAGTATGGGAACATTTTCACTTGGACTTATGATGATTTAAAGAATTCCAGATAGGGGCATTTTACACACCATATTCCCTTGAAACCAAGAACGTCTCCTTTCCATTAGAAATTGAGGACCTATAACCCAAAGGTAGTAGACACTATTTTTAAGGAGATTGACAAAATGCTTGAGGCCCGTATTATCTTCCCCATTCACCATTCAACGTGGGTGGCCAATATTGTTCCTGTGTGGAAATGGAATTGAGAGATTAGAATCTATGTGGATTTCAAGAACCTTAACTAGTCAAGCCTAAAATATAACTTTGTGTTACCTATGATGGATCAAATCCTGCAGATTGTTGCTGGCTTAGAGATGTTATTGCTACTCGACGGCTTTTCAGGCTACAACTAGATTAGTTTCACGGAGGAAGATCGACATAAGACAACTTTCACCACACCATGGGGAAATTTTGCCTACAGGAGAATTCCTTTTGGCTTAATTAATGCTAGAGCCACATTATAGAGGGTGATGAATTCTACTTTTGGCCACTTGCTAGATAAAACCATTACTATCTATTTAGATGACATGACGGTTTTCTCCAGCAGGCACAAGAAACATCCAAGGGACTTGAAAGAAGTTTTGCAAAGGTGCAGGGAGCATGGTGTCTCCTTAAATCACAAGAAGTCTATCTTCTGTGTGACAGAAGGAAAGTTGTCAGGCCATCTAGTTTCGAAGGAGGGTATTAAAATTGATCTAGAAAGGGTAAAAGAAATCTAGCAGTTGTGTCTTCCTGTTAATTGGAAAGGAATAAAGTCTTTCTTTGGTCAATTTAATTTCCTGAGGAAGTTTGTCCCTAATTTTGCTGAGACATCAAAGCCTATGGTAGACCTGTTAAGTGAAAAGTAGAATTTCAAGTGGGATGAACCGGTGGTCAAGTCTTTTGGGAAGATAAAGGAAGCTATAGCCAGTGCTCCAACATTAATATATCCAGATTTTAAAAAATATTTTATCATCTATTGCTATGCATCAAAACACATGATGTCTAGACTGTTGTTACAAAAAAATGAGAATGATGAAGAGGTACCTATTTCATTCATGAGCATTCCACTCAAAAAACATGAATTGTGTTATTCCTTAACTAAAAAATATGTCTTTGCAGTGGTAAAAGCAGTTAAGCAATTCAAATATTACATACTTCATTCACATTTTGTAGTCTTCATTCCAAATTCTACTGTTAAGAGCATACCTACTCAAGAGGAAGTGGCAATGAATAACAGAGCTAGCTGGGTAGAAAAGGTGCAGGAGTTTGACCTGGAAATTAAGCCCACTAAATTGGTAAGAGGACAAAGCCTATGTAAATTGATGGATAAGAATCAAGAAGGGAAAGATTTACCCAATTGCCTATTCATAGAAACAAATGACTCTCAATTTTCAGATGTAGCTTTCTTTCCAACTTATGGAGAAGCCCCACACCACCTATCAGCCAAAGAAAGAAGAAATATAAGGCTAAAAGAAGCAAAGTATGTTATAGTAGTAATGTTTTGTATAAGAAAGGGTTGGATGGGATGTTCTTGTGATGTGTTGACAAAGACTAGTAGCAAAAGTTATTATAAACATTCCATAATGAGGCATGTGGGGGACACTATTCATCATCTATGACGGCTTTCAAAATCCTAAGAAACTACTATTATTGGCTCGGGATGTTTAAAGATGCATATAAGTGGGTGGAAAATTATGAAAAGTGTAAACTCTTCACAAGAAAGCCTCAGTTAGCTACTTTGCCTTTGAGGCCAGTGATCATAGAAGAGCCTTTTTAGCAATGGAGGCTTGATTTCATTGGTCTGATCAACCCAACTTCAAGTGGTAGACACATGGATATTGTGACAGTGATTGATTATTTTACCAAGTGGGTCAAGGTGATACCAGTCAAAGTAACCACTTTTGAGATAGTCTGTAGATTTTTAAAAGAGAATATTGTCACAAGGTTTAGAGTTTCTTTCAAGATAGTAGCTGATAATGCTCAAAATTTCTCATCTCAAGAGATTCAACTCTTCTTCTATGATCACAGTATCAATTTATCTCACTCTTCAAATTATTTCCCATAGGGAAATGGTCAAGTAGAATCCACAAATAAGAACATGATCAACATCATGAAGAAGCTGGTGGATGAGAAAGGAAAAGACTGGCATAAAAAGTTATATGAGGCATTGTGGGTGGATAGAACCTCTCCCAAAAGGGCTATTGGTATGTCACCTTTTGAGTTAGTCTACAACATTGAGGCACAACTATCACTTCCATTGGAACTAGCTTCAGCTAAGTTACAAAGGTCTGTTGAGAATGAGGTCTTCTAGAATTCATTGGAGAAGAGGATTTTGTATTTGTCAAAGATAGAAGAGGAGAGGGAAGAATTAGTTGATCATATTACCAGTCATCAGTTGAAGGTAAAATAAATTTTTGACCTCCGTGCCAGACTGAGAAAATTTATGGTGGGTGATAAGATCCTTCTCTGGGATAAGCATCGAGAGCCGCATGGGGCACATGGAAAGTTTGAGTCTCTCTGGAAGGGACCATTCAAGATCTCTCAAGCTCTAGGCCCGAATGCGTTCAAGCTTAAGTATATCGATGGAGATGAACTAACCCTGTCCTATAATGGGTAGGATCTCAAGCTTTATCAGTTGTGAGTGTTTTCTTTTACTTGCATCTATATAGGTTTTGGCTTGTGTCTCTAGGAGTAGAATTTTTTGTTGTGTTGAGTCGGCCTAGTCTAATAAAGTTAAAATTGTCTTGTCAATTGAACTTCTAGATTCATTCCTCGATCCTGAGTAGTCCCAGTCCCCAGTTAGAGCCAGTTGTTACCTTCATTTTTCTAAGATCCCAATTTTTCATCTTGGTCAATTAAAGCCCTTAAGATGAAGTTGAAGTTGAACTTTGTTAAGTTAGTTCAAATTCAAGTTCAACCCAATTACTATTTTTGAGTCTTCCAATCCCCATATTTGTCTTCTCCTCAAAAAGGTCTCTCGGTCCCAAAGTTGAACCTGAACTTGAACTTAGTCCTGAACCTTAAGTTTTTTCAAGTTCAAGTTCATGTTTTTAATAAAGATAAATTGCACATGGAGATCTCAATGGGATTGTCCTTTCTTTCAAAAAAAATGTTTCTATTTTTAAGCGCTCCAGGTGTTAATTAAATTTTGGAGGTTGTTGTATAGAGATTATCTCATTCAGTCAGGTGGCTTATGCATGTGAATATTGGAAATGATAGTTGACGGTGTGACGTAGAGGGAGTCATTATTGTATAGATATGGTAATTAGGGAATGTCCTTAGGAATTAAGATATTCATGCCGAATTAGCTGGAAGATTAATAAGGAGTGGCTGGACATGTCAAATCAATCATTCTTCCATTAAAGCATTTATTATAACATGCTTTGAACATTTATTATGAATCCTACAAGGCATTTGTGAATAAATGAAGAGTGATTAAATCTTTTATGTTAGCTATGTTGGCTAGAGAAGGAAGAAGGAGCGACAAAATTGGTGGTGAGAAGTTTACAGAAAACTAGTGCGTAGGAAATCAGTGAGTTATTTTCCCCTTGTAGTTTTCAATTTTCAGAGGCTCTTTCTATGTTATAAGTCTTTTCACTACATGTTGGTAAGATGCCATTGTTCTGCCCAAAACTCCCAAAGGAGGAAATTAGAACCCACCTGTTAGTTTCTCTTCTAGACATTGTGGATACTTTCTTGTTGATTGTAAATCTAGGGGAGCTATGTGATAGAGTCTGAAATGCTTCTGAGGGTTCTTTTTATAGGTAGTTAGAAGGAAGCGGGCTTATAGAAGCTATTGCATTTCCTCCAGCTCTAATTTTCCTTGAACTGGTGTTGGAGTGTGCTAACAAGTATGACACCAAGAGCAGATGCATGAAGGATGCGTCAGGAGAAATTTTGGTTAAAATTAGTCGAGAGACATTGATGGCGGGTTTGCAAATTCTTGATAAGGAATCATATGAACCTTGGACTTACACAAAATTAGACCATGTGTATGAGGTAGATAAGAAAAAATACAGCTCCTCGATAGCTCAGGCATGGCTTGGAAAACCAGAGAAAGGAGGATCGAGGTTGCCAAAGCCTCTGACAATTCAGCACCTCTATAAGGACATAGCTGATATGGTTCTTCTTCTAAATAGGGTGAAAGGGAACCCTCATGCATTTCATTGGGATAATTGGATGTATTGCTTCACCCAGAAGATTATAGAAGGAGATAAGTTTATCAACTGGGCAGACCCAATAGTAGAGAAACTCCACAAAGAGCTCTTAAATGTGACTAATGTGACTACATTCTATATGTCTTCTTATCTTGTTTATGTTTTAGCCTATTTCCAAGCTTGGGAAGGGTTACCCCATGAACTGTGGAGGGATGATATGAAGATTTATGATTATTTCACATGCTTACAAAAGGAAAATTTCTCCAGCATGTTCAAAATAGTAAATGATAGATTCTCAGGGAAGTTGATTTTTGAGTTACGAGGGAAAGAAAATTGTAGGATTTATGAGGAAGCTAAATAGGTGATAAATGTTTATGGTTGTCATTTTATAAAGTTTCCTAGATTTACCTATCTTAGGGTTGGAGCATTTGATGAGGAACCACTTCGGCTCCCTAGGTTTTGTTTAGATGATGTAGTCTTAATGGAGCTCTATAGGCAACTCATTCTGGTTAAACAAAAAGTAGGGAGCTCAAGAAAGTCTTCGAGTGTTCTTTTCCCTATTGAATTAGGGTACTATAGGTGCAAAAGCTTTCAAGATGCTATGGCTATAAAAGAAGAGTTGGCTGCTTTTTGTCTACAAACCTATACTCCTAGAGTCAATTTCAACTATAGAGGCTTTGCAGGAGCGAATCTCAATGTCCCAGAGACATTCATGCACATCTCTAAGTTAGAATATTTTTGGGCCAACTACTCTAATGAACTAGAGGTAAGAAAGAGGCTATGGTCTCAGTTAACTCTAAAAAAAATCATTACCTTCAAGCTGGATATGGAAATAGACAGGGTAGAGGAAGATAGTGAAACTATGTTTTAGATTCTCAATACTTGGAGAAGGTTGAGTCTCTCCCCATTCCTGAGTTAGATTGGATGGAGCCAGAGGAGGATGATCTTCATAAAAGAATGAAAAGGGTTATTTAAAGAACAAAGGCGTGGTTGTTGAAGAAAAAGGGTTCTGTTACTCCTTTGCAGTCTGCAAAGAAACAAGTAAAGACCAAAAAGAGGAGTTCAACGAAGAAAGCTTCTATTTTAAATAACATAAGTGTTGATCAATCTTGTGTAGGAAAAAATGAACCTAAACCTGAACCTGAACTTGAACTAATTTCTCCATAGGTTCAAGTTCAAGTTCAAGTTCAAGACCAAGCTGAACCCGAAGTTTGAGAAATTAGATCAAGCTTAAGAGTAAAAAATAGAACAAATAGGCAGGAAGCAATTCTTAGTGTTGTCATGAATTTGGACTCATTAGATGCTAAGCCACAAGCATTTCCCACTGCAAACCACATGATACCTGATATGGAAAATAACCAACAGATTTAGGGGGAAACAGAGAATACTTTGAAGGACTCACTGGCACTTTTGAGTAACTATGATACTCAAAAGAAATCCTCTGCTATCCCACCATGGCTAGAGATCCCGATTGCCAAGAAAAGAAATGTGGTTCCTTTATCAATACCCATTGATGATGTAGTAAGTAGATGTTTGGGAAAATCTTCAAAAGGATAAGAAAATAAAGATGGAGTCCATAATCAATTTTGATGAAAGCAGTGGTCACTAGATGGCAGAGATTGCAAAGCCTAATGATGATAAAGCTTAAGGGGAGGCTTCAGTTCAAGATTTTCAAATATCCAAGGTGGATTTAGGGAAGGACACCAGAGCCACCGATATGAGATTCTTCGAAGTGTCAAATAAGAAGATTTCCAGTCAAGTCTGGAAAGATGCCAAGGAAAAACAAGAGATGAAGGAAGCCATGAGGAGTATCACCCAATATATTAATGCCATTCACCATCTTGAACCCTTTCCTAAGAGTGAGATGCCAGCCTCCATTGATATGAAATCTCCAAATAATCAATGGTTTCTTGACCAAGTTCAAAGAAGCAAGGTGGTTAGCAAAGCATTTGATGATTGGGTAGAACGTGTAAAAATAGAAGCTGTCAAGCAGCCAATTCACCTAGATCAATCTCACACCAAAGGAGATCACCTAGTAAAGAAAGTCGAAGCTAGTATTGAAGAATGGGAGATAGATAAGACTACCTAGACCAAAGAGCTTCATTAGATGGAAGAAGCTGAAGAGTACGGTCTCCAAAAGTTCCTCACGGAGAGGTTAGTGCCAGGATTGGACGACAAAATCCTTTATGTTATAAAGAAATGTATAGACTGGAGATATGAAGCCGTACCCCTAGGAATTTCTAAGGTAAAGAATCTCCTGAAGGGGCTTAAGAGAATCAAATAAATCATCTCCAATGATATAAGATGGATTGATAAGCGGTGCCAGGAAGTGCAAGAGGAGTCGAATAAACCAATTGAATAGGTAATCAAGGATGTAAATACCTAGTTTGATGAGCTCAAAGGGATGAAGGACCCTACAGACAAGGAATTCACAAAGGTTGTACAGATAGATTCAATGATCATTCTTCAGCAAGATCATTTAGTTATGCACAAAGAAAAGATAGCTGAGATCAAAGGGGAGAAAGAAGTCTGGAAACAGCGGATCAATTTTATTGGTTGGCCACATCAATCTGTAATATCCATGTTTATAGCCACGTTTGAAGATTGGAAGGTGGCATGACTTGTAGCAGCCTCAACCCCTTAACCATCTGGAACACTTGGAAACTTTTTGAATGCATTTTTCTCCCAATCCCATGTTTTTTTTGCTTAATGCTTAGGATAGTTATTTCATCTAGAAGTATTTACTTTCAGGAAAAGATAATTTTTACCAAGTTAGTTGTGGTAGCCCTGTATGGCTATTTATTGAAAAACTTTTATCTACTTAAGGGTTCAGCTCTCTGATTTTTTAAGAAACTATTTTCTAAGAACTTAACTTCAAGTTTTCTAAAGACTAATATTATAGAATATATGAATATCCTATGGTATTGCGTATATGTTTAAGCTTTTGAATTGATAAATACTATTGTTTATCTTATGTGATTTATTTTCTTGTGGAGATAAGTTGTGTTGAATAAAGCTTAACTATGATATGGATGGATTTTATGCTTAGAAGTGACAGAGAGAATTGTTATTGAAGTTTGAGATTAAGATAGAAGTAGATCTATTTCTCTAAAAATCTGCACATTATTTTCATGTTGATGGACTGAATGTTTTCCTTAAGTCTTTTCTGGTGAAAAGCACACATGATGTTACTGTTATGTGTTTAATAAAATTATATTGAAAATATTTATACAAGGTAGTTGCACCTTGTAATTTATAGAGAGTTGGCTTTCTAAGAAACTCATTTGTTGGTATTAATTTTTCTCTCTTCTTTTCATTCTTTAAGGGAGTTTGAGACTAATTTAAAGAAAACAGAAAAATTGTATGCTAACAACATGTAATATAGTACACTGCCAAATTTGGGAGCTCAAAAAACCAACAAACTAAGGGACACATGCATAATCAAGTTATAGTCTTCCATTATAAATAATTAATCTCATTCCCCATCACTTAATAAAGGAAAATGGATGGGTTGCCAAGGACAAGGCAGGAGCATCAAAATATTCCAAACAAAGGGCATAAGACCCTTTTTAACTAGTAAGAATTCAATCACCATAACCACATAGGCTCCATCTACCAAAGTCAAAATACCATGAACAAGCCTAACCAGATAGCATGGTTTATTGAAAAGGGGAGGCAAGAAAACACTCCTTTTAGTACAACATCCACCATAATAGGGAAAAAGTATTAAAATGTTTGGGCACCACTCCCCAACCACCATAACAGCACCAACATTCTCCATAAGAATCAAAACACCATAAAATAACCATCCCAAAGGCTAATAACTCCCTTTCCCATAGTGGAATTTACTACTATGTGTTTTCCCTTAGCAACACTAAGAAGAGACTTCACTTTAAGAGAAGAAATCCATGAAATGGGTTGGGTGACATGTTTATACAATTAATAGATCAATACAGCCCTGACAATAGGATCCATAACCCAAGAACATTTTTCAACCCAAGTAAAAATTCTTCCATAGTATGGACATGACTAGTATTGGGCCAAGTCATAAAAAAAATAGCAATAGAATTTGTAGACACAAGGGAAATAGTTTTGTATATTTGTGAATGGAAACAACCAAAACCAACAGGTCCAAGTTGCAAGTTTTGGTATTCAAAAAAGTGCCTAGAATCAATGACCGCATAAAAATCACAGACCCACCCCAACCTCAAAACACTTAAATTTATACAAAGGAGGATCCCTTTATAGTAGAAATAAAGATTGATAAAGAAAGGTTTGTTTCACTCACAAACCCTTTGGAAACCAAGCGACAACCAAAATGGGTCCGCTACAAAAAGTAGAAAGGGAATTGAATAGAAGCCCAAATCCACCCATCACGAGTATGTTGATGTCTAGAAAAATCCATCCAGAAGCCATTATAACCAAAAAAAAATCACTACCATCTCTATCATCATTATCCACATTATCATCTACAAAAGATGGAACCCAGACACCCATAGGGACCAAGGAAGCCCCAACCACACACAACCAACCAACATATATGTACAAAGGCATGGCTAGGAAAAAAAAACCACTACCAAATAATATACCCCCTCAAACCCACCATGCACATCATCTTCATTAGCATCATCCCCCTCTGCAAATTTAGATTTTTAAAATCCTCCCCCCACTCCTCTTCCCACTCAAAGACATCTCTATTTTGTTTGTTACCAAAGAATTATAAATGTTGAATCTTAAACGTACAATAATTTCATTCCCTTGTATTTGTTACATTATTGATAAAATACTATTACATTTACTAATTATTAATCTCCTAGCTTATATAGATTATTTGACTGTCAAAAATTAATTCATAGAAAATATTAAAAATAACACAAGTCCAACTTCACAAATAAAATCACAAATGAAAAATATGCAACACAAGGAACACCATATTTTTGGACAAATTTTCCCTAGAAAAATCCCGAAGGGAAAACTATTACTACAGATAAGGAATTTATATTAAACTTTAGCAAATTAAGAGATACATAAACTACTTGCCTCTTACTAGAAGATCTTCGTCAATTTTTTCCTCCATAAATTCTTCTCCCAATTTCTCCCACTGAGATTCAACTATTATTGTCTCCAACGTTATCACCACGTCCTTGCTATCACTACAAAACTATTTGCTAACTATTGAAAACTAGAATTGCTTCCAAGAGAACAGTCTATGGGAAGCTTAGTGAAATGTGGGACCTTATGCACTTTCACTAAGTGACCTCTGAGATTTTAGAAGCTAGCTCTTCATGCTTGGAGAAGAAAAGGGAAAGAAAGATAACCTTGTAAAGGTAAAATTCCAATCTTTTGGAACACTTTAAACTCAAAATGCATAAGTTATTTCAAGAAATGAAATATCAAGGAAAATTTGCAAGCTATAGGCCTAAGACCCATCATAGAAATACATCAACACAATAAATAAAATTCATAGAGTGAACCATACAATTCACTCACAAAATAGAGAATCTTGAGCGCATAATCAATTTAGAAAATCTTAATCATAAATGCACTAAAGTTAGAGGTTATAATACTTAAAAAATAAAGAAACATTCGTGGGCACTAAAAACTCTAAAATCAAAGGGCTAAAAGCATGATCAATTTTTATTAATATTTCAATATACCTATTACAGTTTAAGGCTTACCAAATAAGATGAAACCTACTGATAATACATCTACAAGAGCCCTACTCTATTTCTACCAAAGTTAAGTCTAAAGTCTCCTAGTTTTTATATTATAATGCTCTATATATATATAGAAAAGTGCTACTTGAAAACTCTAATAGAAAGTGGATCAGATAGAGTGCTACATATTTCATTCCGCTAGGATTTTTATGTTAGGTCACATTGTTGACCCAAGAAAACTAACAGCTGACCTATGTTTCATGTGTATAGAAATGGCTTCTCATCATTACACTCAGCTGCCACTCCTAAGTAATCATAGTAGTATTTTCATCGATCACCATACCCAAAACCAAAATAATACACTAAAATTGAAAGAATGATAAGTATGTGAAGTTGGATGAGTGGAAAACTTAGGTTACAACAGAAGGGACACACAACACACAAGCCTTAATAATCCCTTTGAACAACAAGTTGAAACCTCATCAACCCCATGCATGATGGGCACATGTCACACTCAAAAGGTATCAGGACCCACCAACAAAAGAGATTGACTGAAAAAGAGAGGACATGTGACACTTAAAAAGGGAAATTGTCTCCAAAAGAAAGCATGCCTTCTCCAATCACTCATGAGATGACTACGTTTCATGTTCAAAAGAAAACCTAGGCCTGCTAGGGGAAGAGAAAAAATTAAGCATCTAAGGGACATGTGGCACCTTAGTGGGAACCCTGGTGAATATTGTTGAAAACCACAGCCAAGATGTGTTAATCTCTATTGAGCATTTTAAGGTTGTCATTAGTATCAAAGGATAGTAAACAGGTCAATCGGTTACTTATATTGAGATAGTCGGTAACTAGAACTAAGATAGAGCAGTCAGTAAAGCCTTACACTGAGCGTCACATAGTTAACTGAGCACCAACGACACTAACACTGATGGTCAGTAAACACCGAGCATTGCAGTATACACTGAGCAGATTATATAGTGTTTACCGATGATCACAGAAAATAGCATAGTAATCAGAAATGGCACATTATTCTATGCAAACTGTTATAACAGATCATAAAATAGTTTACCAAGATTAAGGAGCATTTATTGTAAAAGATATTCATTAAATGCAATGATTATCTTATTTGTATTAGTTGATCTAGGTTATTTTGCACCGTAGATCTTAGGGTTATGATTATTTTTGTAACCTAATTTTTGTTTAAGCTGAAAAACAAAACACTATATATTGTATATGTTCGTACCATTTTATAAGGTTGTTGAATTGATATATATGAATCACGAAGCACTTGAATAAATTGCCTATCTTTAAGACAATCAGTTTACCGAGCAGAATAGAGTACAGAGGTTTTCAAATTGAGCAAAATCAGACAAGGCAACCGAGCAGATTAGAGTAGAGAACCATCACAGATAAGCTGATATTTTGATAAGAACTTATAGATCTATTTCAGACAATTGAGTTGTCAACTAGCAGATAGTTTACCTATTACTTTCTGACAATTGTGATAGAGTTTTGATAAATCTCTTAACAGAGTAGACTTAACAGTCTTTGTATAAATCTCTTAACCGAGTACACACTTCATATAGTGTTGTTAAATCCTATAACTAGGTAGATCTAGCTGATCTAATATGTTACTCCTAATAGAGTAAGATCACCAGAAGTGATCAAAACTTGTAGCCTTAATAGGCAAACCTTTTCTATCTGCAGTAGTGAAGAATTTGTGGGTGTCATCCCCACCGCAGTTTTTACCTTCTAACAAGGGTTTTTGCGTTACCAAAATACTTGTGTTATGTGATTATCATATTGATTTCATGTTGTTTACTTTCTTAAGTTAACTAGATGATTGATTTATGTAATTAGATTCAAGTTATTTTGATCGGTTATCATAGTATTCAGTTATAGATCAGAAAGGTTTTTGCAACTAAAGTTTTGAAGGCACTGATTCACCCCTCCCCTCTCAGTACCTATCTCTCATAATTCCAACAATTGGTATCAGAGCTCAGTTCTCTTATTGAATAGTTTAATCACTAAAGGGAAAAGATCTAAGTCATGGAGAGATACAAGCTTGACAAAATTATTGAGAATCAGAAGATACAAATGCAGATGTTTGTGGAACAATATAAACAAGCCAAGGAAGAACTGAAGAAATTACTGGTTGAAAGAAAGAACCTTGCAATTCAGTAGAATGAAAGAAGATATCATGAAGAAACTATTGATGACATATTTGATCATATTGGATCAAGCTTTGGAAGCATCTCTGATGGATCTGAAAGCATAATCTCTGAGTTATCTAAAAAGAATCAACATCTATCTGAGCAAGTGAAAGCACTTCAAATCGGTCATGAATCTCAAATGGTGAGAATGGTGGAAATCATGAACAATGCTAGACAAGCTGAACAAGATCAGAATCTAGCTATTGAAGATCGAAGACTGATGATTGAACAACTTCAAGCAAAAGAAAGTGAAATTCAGAGTCTCACTAATCGTCACTTCCAAGTATCAAATCAGATGATGACAGTTAATCAAGAAATGAACCGAGTAAATGGAGAATTATCAAGAAGACTTGAAGATGTAGCAACACTTAGAGAAGATAATGAAAACTTGAGAAATGAAATAAAGACACAAAAGCAACACAATGAGATGATGAAGATAGCTGAGGACAGCTCTAAAAAGATTGATGATTTTATGACTAATCAGAGGAGATTCGAAAGCAGAGCCAGTATAGGCTACACCAGTGAAGGAGAATCATCACATTAGGCTGAAGAAGTCAACAACAATCAAAGTCAAAAACCTAAAGTGTTGACATGTTACCACTATGGAAAAATAGGACATACATCTAATGTGTGCAGAAGCAAAGCACAAGGTAAACCTCCTATCATTCCTAAGTTCAATGGATATTGCTATTACTATGGTAAGTTTGGACATCCAGCCTATGAATGTAGAGAAAAGAAGAATGACATTGCTAATAATACTACTGAGGAGAAAATATGCTATACTTGTAATAAGTATGGACACACTGCAAGGGACTGCAAGGTGAAAATGAAGAAAATCTAGACACCTAAAGAGAAACTGTAATGAAATCCATATCAACCGAAGAGACAAGGTAACTCATATATTTGGGATTATAATACATGGACTAATTTTACTACATGTGGTTGGTATGGACATATTGTAGAAAAATATTACAGAAAGAGTCAGATTGGACAATCAAGTAACTGGACAAATGCAGGAATGGTATGTATGCACTGTCACAAGGTCGGTCATGTAAGCAAGAACTACAGAGACTGAGCACCTGATGAAAATAATATATTTGAGAGTGGATATAACATTGCATAAATTACAAGGTTAAGGAACACAATGTGGAAGAAGGCATCTAATGAGAATGCTAAGTCAAGTAACACTATCAGTGAAACCTCATCCACTGGATTGGGTGACATCGGTACCTCCACTTAAGATGACAAAGGTATGTATGGAACTGACATTTCAAATGATCACATTTTACATACAATTCCTTATATATGATGTACAAATACAAAATTTGCATGAATGAAGATGCACTATGGTTTATATATTATAAGTTTGCAAATGTTATCTAGTCAGTAAAAGAAGAAACGTGAGTTGGTTACCTGTCGGTAATCACTATACAAGGTTAACCGACAAATAATTCAAACTGATGAAGAAACTCTATGTTAATCAAGCAAAAGATATTGAAGACATTACTGAGTTGACAGTCATCTCATACCAAAATTTAGGTCATGCATTTAATGCATCAAAGTTTGAGTGGGAATATTGAAAAACCCTATATATATGCGGAAACAAAGTTCATTGTTACATTGCAATTTTGAAGAAAGGAGATTTTACAGAGAAGATTTTGAGCTAACAATTTTTAGAATAGATTCAAAGCCACTATAGATCAACCTGATGATACTTCTTCAACATAAACTAGTAAGTTCATCCACCTACCGAACACTGGTTATCTATTTTCTTGCCGAAACCCTAGAAACAATTTATGGCATCATCTTCGACTGCAAGAAAATCACAAAACATTGAGGAGGAAGTGGAATTAATTGTTAGGGTACACTTTTCTAAGGAGAAGTTCAAACCTCATCCTAAGGTCACAGCACAAACAGATGATATGGGCACATTTTCTAGTATTCCTGATAAGGTTTTGTTAACAAAAGATGTTAGGGCTTACATTCACTGCAAGATCAGTGAAGTATGTGACTTTGAGACCATAGTAGCTTATCAGCAAGTTTGTGGACTGGATGGTAAGATCAAATCTAAATATAAGAAGATTGAGGAGTCAGGGTTATGATGTTTCACATACTTCCTGCAATCATTTCACAATGACTGGATAAGAATCGTGCTAAGCAAATTCCATGACGGAAAATTTTGGTTAGACAAACTTGTTGAGGTTACCAAGAAGATTATTAGTAGGGTTACTGGGTACCCTACAACTAACAAAACCAAAGCATTTCAAATTTCATCGCGTCCCAACATAGAAAAGAACACTAGAGCTCAATGGGATAGTAAGGCACTGAAGATTTCAACTATCAAAGATCTAGCGATAAAATTTGCAGCTCATGTCATCAGCTACAAGATATTTCAATCAAGCAGACTGAATAGTGTACCCTGTAGCACCATGGACATGGCTTACAAACTTGTAAAATCAAAGAAGTCCAATACATGTAAGTACAAATCACTACTTGTCTGTACATTCCTCTACTTGCAAAAATATGTACTGGGTATTGGAAAAGCTAACTGGCAATCAGATAGACCAATAACTGCTCAAATCAGTGATATGATGAGAAGTCTAGGAGACAATATGAACAAGGAGTTCAATGCATAATTTAAGGAATTTCAAACAAGAATTCAACAATGAAGCAGAATTCCAAAAGAATTAGTGAGCAAATTTAAAGATGATATATGCTTTGTAGTAAGCACAGACCACTCAATGATAAAGGCAGTAGAACCGAGAACAAAATGGCTAGCATCAATGGGTTATGAAATGAATCATGATTTCTCTTTGAAATCTATCAATGCATTATTGGCATTACCGATTGACATCACTGCCAGTAGGTTTGGAGTGTATGAGGAAGCTAAGTCTAGAATCACAACGGACATTGAGATCGGTAAAATGTCAAGAAGGGAAAAGAAAATGAAAAAGGATCTCACATCAAAATATGGAACTACATTTGACTCACATAAGGAGTCTATTAGGAATGAATGCAAAGTATTTTGGCAGTCATTCTGTAGCAGTTGTTGTTGCATTCATGACTTGGATTGTCATTGATGTCAACACAGTGATATTCTGGATATTAGCAGGAAAGTAGGTACAATTTTGTTTTGCGCACATGTTTTATTGTAGATTGGATTTTTTTCAATTGATGGTATGTTCTTTTGTGTGTTATTAACCTATGGTTAATAGCACAAAAAGAAATTCATTCATTTGTGAGAGTTATGAGCATTTTGGTGAAAGCAGTGTTTCTGTGAAGCGATGTTCAAAAATTGAAGGATATCTCTTAGCTGGGATGAAATCTGATTTTTCACAATTAAAGGGATGTTGGAGAATCATTAATGATGATGTGGTTCATAGTGAAAACTTTGAGGATATGTTTGGAGAAAGTTACAGTACCTGGAAGCTGACAGTTTTATGTGACTTCTGTGTGTAGCATGTAGAATTTATTATTTTGTAATTGAGGACCGACTCATTTATAATTATTTGAGTTTGGTATATAAGAAGGAATTTTTTCCTTGTTGTAATGTGTACTATGAAGATTGTGATGTGAATATATGCATGAAGTGAAGAAAAGAGCTAATTCAGTGATGAAGGAAGACTTGTGAGTACAGAGATCTGGAATTGTGATCTTGTGTAGTAGAGAGTGCAGTTTTGGCATAGTGTGAAGGAGGTAATATATTTCATATTAATCTATTGAATAATTCTAAGATCTTTTGGATAGTGGGTTCAGAGATCTTTCCTTGAAGCTGTTCGGGCAGTGGGTCCTTCTGTCTTCCATAAACTCTTAACCGGGTTAAAATCTTTTAACAGGGATTCAAAATCTCCTAACAGGGATTTATATATACTGAATGTATTTCATAAGACTCCTAACAGGGTCCATCCTCTAACAAGGAACTTTCATATTAGTGCATCATTTTGTGGGCATCATTCCCACCGGGGTTTACTCTTTTCAAGAGGTTCCCTAGTCAACATATCTTATGTTATTGTGCAATTGTGTATGATTATCTTTCTATGGTTGATCAGTACATTAATTACATTGTTTAAAGCAGTCGATTGGATAAATTATCAAATAACTGATTCACCCCCTTCCCCTCTCAGTTATCTTGGGGATCTTTACTTTCTAACAATTGGTATCAGAGCAATAGGTCCTTGAAAGAAAAGTTTAACAACTTAAGGAGATCCAAGGCAAATTTCAAAAAAGAAAGCCCTAAGTTTGATGGAGTAAATTTTGATAGCTGGAAAGAAAAGATGAAGACACATCTATTGTGTTTAGGACCAAGTTATTGGTTGATTACAAAGAATGAGAAGACTATCATTGAGGAAGACAATCCAGAGGTAGGAACTAAAGATGAACTAGATCTATTCATGTGTAACATACTTGCAAGAGAAGCACTTTTGTCAGCACTACCAGAGAATGAATATAGTCAAGTAAGATGTTTGAAAACATCTCATGCAATTTGGAAAGCTTTAAATTCTACTTTTGAAGGTGATGAACATGCAAAGAAGCCTAGATTACATAATTGGATTTGTGCATTTGAAGATATCAGAATGATGGAAGATGAATCTATTAGAAGCTATATTGGTAGGATGCCTGAGATTGTAACAGGAATAAAGTCTTGTGGAGGTGATAAGATAGAGAATGAAGTGATATGGAAAATTCTGAGAACTTTGACACCAGTATCCAAGCAGACAATGTAGATGATTGAACAAGTGATACCTTGTACATCAAACTTTTCAAGAGAGACTCTTCTTGGAAGATTAGAAATAGCAGAGATGAACTTGAGATTATCAGGAGAGCTACCTAGAATGGAAACTACATTCAATGCTCTTAACATTAGACCTACAAGAAGTACTAGTGTGAATGGAGATTATGCCAGCAATAGCAAATTTAAGGAAGATAAGAAGATTGAAGAAGGTATTGCATTACTTGTAAAAAGAGAACCAGATGGTAAGAAAATCTTTAAATGTTGGACTTGTCAAGAATATGGTCATTTTTCATCTAAATGTCCTACAAGAGTTAAGAAGTATAGAAGCAACTTTAAACCTAGGAGATCTAAAGAATGGTATTATGCAAATGATGAAGATCTTGAAGCGGAAATTGAAAAACATTTAAGTGACAGTGATAATGATAACATTGAGGAAATAGGATTTGTAGCAATTAAAGAAGAAAGTTCTGAATCTGATAAAAGGGAAGAAAAAGCATTAGTTTCACAAGTTGAAAAGAAATCTGATTGGATTATAGATAGTGGTTGTTCACCTCATATGACTAGAGATAAAAGAAAGTTTGTTAAGTTAGATAATTATGATGGAGGAATTGTTAGGGTTGGTAACAATGCACCTTGTTTAATTAAGGGTATAGGATCTATTACTCTTGATGGAAAGACTAACACTGATGATGTTTACTTTGTTGATGGACTAAGACATAATCTACTAAGCATTGGACAATTGGCTGATAAGGGTTATCAAGTTTGGTTTTCTGAGAAAACTTGTGTGATAAAAGATAAAGATGGAAATCTGATTGGAAAAGGATCCAGAACTAGAGGTAATGTATTTCAGTTGAATCCTACTAAGATGACATGTTTGATAACTAGGATTGATGACAGTTGGTTATGGCATAAAAGGTTTTGTCATATAAACTTTGATAATATTGTCAAGGTGAGCACTACACTTGCGGTAAGAGATTTACCTAGAATTATGAAACCTACTAACATGATTTGCAAAGAATGTATGATGGAAAAACAAAAAAGGAGTTCATTTCCCAACAAGAAGTTCACATCGACAGAGAAGCTAGAGATTGTTCATACAGACTTGAGTGGTCCTACTAGGACTAGAGGATTCTATGGAGAAAAGTATTTTATGATTCTTGTTGATGATTTTACAAGAATGATATGGATTGCATTTTTGAAAGAAAAATCTGAAGCATTTGATAAATTTATGATCATGAAAAGCAAAATTGAGAATGAATCTAGAATGAAGATTAATGTCTAAGATCTGATAGAGGTGGTGAATTTACATCTAGAGAGTTTAACACCTTTTGTGAAATGAATGGTATTAAGAGACAACTTTTAGCCCCTAAAACACCAGAACAAAATGGTATTGCAGAAAGAAGGAACAGGTCAATAACTGAAGCAGCAAGAGCTATGTTGTTTGAAAATGATTTGGCTAAGAATTTTTGGAGAGAAGCAGTGAACACAACAATATACACTATGAACAGAGTACAAATCAGAGCAGATACAAACAAGACACCTTATGAATTATGGTTTGGACATACACCCTTAGTTAAGTATTTTAGAATTTTTGGAAGTAAATGTTATATAAAGAGAGATGATGATATAGGAAAGTTTGATCCTAGAAGTGATGAAGGAATATTTCTTGGATATTCTTTAAAAAGCAAAGCATATAGATGTTATAACAAAAGAACTAAGACTATTGTTGAAAGTGCAAATGTAAAAGTTGATGAGAAGTTTAAAATTCAGGAAAGAATGCTTGATTATGAATCTGATGGAGAAGCACAACCTCAGCCTAACATTGAAAATGTAGAATTATTTTTTGAAACTAACAGTGATTTGTTGAATGAAAGTCATACTGAAGAAAATAGAGAAGAAAACAGAGAAGAAAATAGAGAAGAAAGCAGAGAAGAATCTACAGTCGGAACAAGATCAGTAACTATGACACCTAACAGGTATACTTCAAGACATCACCCTGTTAGCAAGTTATTGGAAGTTTAAATAGAGGAGTTTTGACTTGAAATAAGGTACATTTATGTTTGATTTCTCAAATTGAACCTAAGACTACTAATGAAGCTTGTGAAGATGAACATTGGATTAATGCTATGAAAGAAGAACTAGAGCAGATTGAAAAAAATAAGACATGGGAATTGGTCCCTAGACCTGAAGACAAGAATTTGATTGGAACAAAGTGGGTATTCAGAAACAAGATGAATGAACAAGGAGAAGTGATAAGAGAAAAAGCAAGATTGGTATGTAAAGGATATTCACAACAAGAAGGAATTGACTATGAAGAAACTTTTGCACCTGTGGCCAGACTTGAAGCAGTGAGAATGTTTCTAGCATATGCAACTTACAAGAAATTTAGAGTGTATTAGATGGATGTGAAGTCAGCATTTTTGAATGGTGAATTGGAAGAAGTCTACATTGAGCAGCCTGAAGGTTTTCCTTTGACAGAAGAAGGAGATATGGTATGTAAGTTAAAGAAAGCTTTATATGGATTAAAACAAGCACCTAGAACCTAGTATGCAAGATTGGATAAGTATTTATTGAAATTGGGATTTATAAAAGGAACAGTAGATAGTAACTTATACAAAAAAGAAATTGAGAATGGTTTGTTGGTTATAGTTATATTTGTTGATGATATTATTTTTGGAGGAGAAGATGAAGCTAGTGACAAATTTGCAGATGAAATGAAGACTGAATTTGAGATGGGCATGATTGGAGAAATGAAATATTTTTTGGGATTACAGATAACACAAAGCAAGGAAGGTATATTTGTAATTTAGACTAAGTATTTGAATGACTTATTGAAAAGATTTGGAATGGAAGATTCTAAACCTATTGGAATACCTATGGTAACTGGACATAAGTTATCTAGCAAAGATGAGACACCAGTAGTTGAGCAGAAAAAGTATAGATCTATGATTGGAGGATTGCAGTACTTGACACATACAAGACCTGATATAGCACATTCAGTGGGGATTGTAGCAAGATTTAAAGTAGAACCTAGAGAATCACATTATGCAGAAGTAAAAAGGATACTGAGATATCTGAAAGGAACAATGGATTATGGATTATGGTATAAGAATTATGATGATTTTACTTTATGTGCCTATACTGATGCAGATTGGGGAGGCAGCGTTGATGACAAGAAAAGCACCAGTGGTGGAGCCTTTTTTCTTGGAGGAAAATTGATCTCTTAGCTAAGTAAGAAGCAAAATTGTACTTCACAAAGCACATTAGAAGTAGAATATGTTGCAGCAGCAAATAATTGTAATCAGATTATTTGGATGAAGTAGATGTTGAAGGATATTGGAATAAAGTTTGATGAGCCTGTTGTTATACATTGTGATAACACCAGTATAGTGAGTATGTCAAAAAATCTTGTTTTACATTCTAAAATTAAACATATTGAGATCAAGTATCATGTTGTAAGAGAGAAAGTTGTAGAAAAAAAGTAAGATTGGAGTACATAAGTACAAAGGAGCAAATAGCAGATATATTTACAAAGCCTTTACCTAAGGATACATTTTTGTATCTGAGAGGTATTCTTGGGGTTATGCCCCAACCTATTTTTGAGAATTGATGCAAATGATTGCATCCGTCCAGTGGTATATGAGCCCTATCTTTCTTCTGGATTGGATGTTGGAACTTCCTCTATGGGGGAGTTTATGAGCTGAGTCATGAGGACTCTTGTTATTGTATTTTTTTGAAAAGTGTCTTTTGACATTAAGTTGTTGTTGACTTAGTGATGGAATTTCTGTCATTGATGTCAATGGGGGAGAGATATACATGAAAAACATTATGGATTGTATGAGAGAGCTGAATAGGAAAATGAAGCAAGATTTAATTTGATATTTTGCAGTGATGTTGCAGTATTGGATTTTTGGAACATTGGATTTTTTTCATCTATGTTGCCATCAATGCCAATGGGGGAGATTGTTAGGAATGAATGCAAAGTATTTTGGCAGTCATTTTGTAGTAGTTGTTGTTGCATTCATGACTTGGATTGTCATTGATGTCAACACAGTGATATTCTGGATATTAGCAGGAAAGTAGGTACAGTTTTGTTTTGCACACATGTTGTATTGTAGATTGGATTTTTCACAATTTATGGTATGTTCTTTGGTGTGTTAGTAACCTATGGTTAACAGCGCAAAAAGAAATTCATTCATTTGTGAGAGTTATGAGCATTTTGGTGAAAGTAGTGTTTAGATAGTGTTTCTGTGAAGCGATGTTCAAAAATTAGAGGATATCTCTTAGCTGGGATGGAATCTGATTTTGTGTAGTTAAAGGGATGTTGGAGACTCATTAATGATGATGTGGTTCATAGTACAAACTTTGAGGATATGTTTGGAGAAAGTTACAGTATCTGGAAGCTGACAGTTTTATGTGAGTTTTGTGTGTAGCGTGTAGAATTTATTATTTTGTAATTGAGGACTGACTCATTTGTAATTATTTGGGTTTTTTATATAAGAAGGAATTTTTTCCTTGTTGTAATGTGTACTATGAAGATTGTGATGTGAATATATGCGTGAAGTGAAGAAAAGAGCTAATTCAGTGATGAAGGAAGACTTGTGAGTTCAGAGATATGGAATTATGATCTTGTGTAGCAGAGAGTGCAGTTTTCGCACAGTGTGAAGGAGGTAATATATTCTATATTATTCTATTGAATAATTCTAAGATCTTTTGGACAGTGGGTTCAAAGATCTTGCCTTGAAGCTATTCAGGTAGTAGGTCCTTCTGTCTTCCATAAACTCTTAACCGGGTTAGAATCTTTTAACAGGGATTCAAAATCTCCTAATAGGGATTTATATGTACTGAATGTATTTCATAAGACTCCTAATAGGGTCCATCCTCTAACAAGGAACTTTCATATTAGTGCATCATTTTGTGGGCATCATTCCCACCGGGGTTTACTCTTTTCAAGAGGTTCCCTAGTCAACATATCTTGTGTTATTGTGCAATTGTGTATGATTATCTTTCTATGGTTGATCAGTACATTGATTACATTGTTTAAAGTAGTTGAATGGATAAATTATCAGATAACTGATTCACCCCCCCCCTCTCAGTTATCTTGGGGATCTTTACTTTCTAACAGAGTCACCGGTTGATGAAGCAATCGAAGGTTAGTTACAGCTAGCTGACAAACCCTATGACAGTGAGGAGACCGAGTCAGACAAAGAAAATGATAATACACTGGTTCCTCCCACCAATGATAAAGAAGAAACTCAACTACCCACAAATGATGAACAAAATATTTAGCTATCAGAACCTGAAGGAATGAGGACACATTTGTCAACTGTAGCACAATCAACCAAGAAAAAATAAGTAGTAAAAGTAGCAAAAAGAAGAGCAGCTACCCTAATGAAGAAATACATCAAGAGAAAGCACAAGAATGTAGTTGAACCATCAAAGAAAAAGAGGAAATACATAAGGAGTAAGGAAGATATAGAGGAGACTAACACCGAAAATGATCCTGATCAATTTAAGCTAGTTCGTAATAGGGACAGTACCATAGAAGAAATAATTTAAGATATTATTGAGAATGGAAATCTTAATGATCCAGGCATAGGCAAATTTAACAACATGTCAATTGAGGACAAGACAAAGATAGAACATGCTATTGTTCAAATGATGATCAAGTTCAAAAGAGTACCGATGGAATTTTTATGTCAATTTCTAAAGGAACTTGATGACAAAATAAGTGAAAGATGGGCTATAGCACTAGACATAGAGAAAAGAAAAAGAGAACGATCTCTAGGCCATGCAACCACACACTTTAGCTATGCTGAGGTAAGTGAATACATGAAAAGGTATCAACCTAGATTTTCAATCAAGAATAGAGCTATGCAGATTATGGATGAGAATGTAGATGATATGGATGTCGTATGTGACTCCCTATGGACATCAATTTTGAAAGTAGAAGAGAAAGTTGAAATTTTGGATGCTTTGATCAGTAACACTCAATATTATATCTTTTTCAAAATAGAGTGGTTTTGGTACTAGATCCTTATCAACTTTAATGAATGGAAAATCACCCCCACCAAATTCTTCAATAACCTTAGGAGTTTCATCTTCTAGCAGCACATCAGTCTTAGGATAATTTTCAGTAGAGAAACCATTCAAAGCTTGATCTTTATTCTTTTCTCCTATTCTACAACTTTTATCAACAGAAGGAAAGGAAAACATAGATACATCTTCTTTTTCAATTTTGTTTACCTTTCCTTCCTGATCTTCAAGAATCTCCCTGCTCACCAAATTTTGTCTTGTAGAAATCTAGGGCTTTTCTTGTTCTTCTGGAATTGGGTAGCTTGCAGATGCAGACATTCTATTCGTCAGATTCTCTTTAGGTACCACCAAGGGACCATATTTCTTTTTCTTCTCAGCTTGAACCTCAAAATATTTCTGATGCACATGCTTTAGAAATAGAGTAGACTGATGATCTTCAGAGACACTCAATCCTTTCTTCATTCCCTCAGTCAAACTTAGCTTATATGCCTCCCAAAGGAATTGGAGACTTGGATCTTCTTCAGCATTTATCTCCTCAATTGTGAGTCTTTTTCTGATTTGTTTTCTTGGTTTGACTTCTTTTTCACTCAAGACTAAAAAATTTAATGAAATGTGATCTTGAGGGGCCTCTGACACCTCACCATCATCCACATTGAGTTCTCTCTTCAAATTCTGCAACAACTTTTCTTTTTCTTCCACCTCTTTCAGTAGGTGATATCTTGCACAGATGCTTTTCCATAACAGCACAGTTGCATGATCCTCTTTAATACTTAAGTTCATCTCTACTCCACAACTGATGCTTTCTCTATAAGCTTCAAACATATCATGCAACACAGGATCAATAGTGTGATGGAGTTCCATAACGGAAGGATCTGGCCTCCTTCCTTTCACCATTTTAGAAGGCATGAGCCTTTTACAACAGAGTCACCAATCTCCTGCAAGTTAGAGATAATACAATTTTGAAAATATAAAACACTGGACTCTTCAACCAAAGTTATGAGGACCAGAGCAGAGTCGCCAATCTCTGGAAAGTAGAGATAACTATAAAACTAAGGAAATCAATATCAACATCAATCCTCTCTTCTTCCTCAGTTGGGTGCTTTCCAGTCTTCAACTTTAAGCTAGTTCTTCCTTCAGCATGTAGGACTGGAAACCTGATTCCTGTGGCAAGCACCTTATTTCCACAAGAAAAAATATGTGAGGGGAAACCAGAAATATGTCAATTGAATGTTCTCCCCAGCAGAGTTGCCAAAAACTATTGGTTAACAGTTTGTCCTCTCTTAAGATTTTCAATCTTTGACTCTCTATACACCCAAGGTGAGAGAACAAAAGGATGTCCACCAACAAATGGGTTAGTGTAAGTCTTCTATCACTGCCCTCTAAATTGACAGGTATAGCTCCCTGATTGTGTATGATATGCAATGAATATGTTTTTATCTTGACCACCAGGTTGTCTCTTATGTGTTTTAACCAAATTGTTTGTAGGCACAAACAATTCAGGCAAGGATAAGAGTGGATAACCTATAATCCCCAATGGAATGTTGATCACAAATTATCATGAAGTCTATCTTCTAACCTAAATCTATCTACTCTAAGAATGCATATCCTACTAAGGAGAATAGAAGAATAATTATGCATGGACAGTAAATGGAATTACTTATGCTACAATTACTAACATGAAATGGAATCCAAGCAGCAATCACAGTTCCATATACAATTGTACTTTCTATTTAGATGCATCTAAATAACCAGATGACTAGGAGAAGAATCATACATGAAAGGTAAATAGAATTACTTTCACTACAATTACCAACATGAAATAGAATCCAGTAAGCAAGTATAGCTTCACGTATAACTGTTCTATCTATTCAAATGCAAATGAACAACTATTGGCACAACAAACATGAAATAAAGCTTAGCAAATAGAATTACTCTGCTCCAATGCCAAGTTTGCCGACCCTCACTACTTCATTCTCTCTAGTTTATATAGAGATCACTAGCCTACATCCTTCATAGGAATATGAAGTGATTTAGCTTCCAGAATATGAAAAGATAAAGTACAAAGAAGGAAAACTTTCCAAACTAAGAACTTGAAAAGTCATCATGAATGTAGAAGACACAAAGATAATGACTTCTTAATCTGAAACTCTTCATCTTCAACTAGCTTTTCTCGAGCTGAGTTCATTGGGCTTCTGGAGTCGAATCATCTTTCAACAACAGTCAATCAGTTATACCACTGCATCCAACCATTTTCAAACAGTTTAGAAATACTTAGCACGACCTTATCTGACATAAGGGCTTTATCATCACTACCACCTGTGGCAACCCTTGGCACATCTGCTAGACCTCAAGCTACAACATACAACATTTTTAGCATTGTATTCTTCCTTCTTTTCCTACCCATGACCTCAGTCGACAAGTTGATAACACTGTGTCAATAATCCACTGTCCTTAGTCACCTTTGATGTTCCATTGGATTATATTATCTTTATTCCCTTTAAGTCTCAGGTCCCACTGGACAAGTTTCTCATCGGATGGTAGTAGCATGATCGCAAGAGGAAAGAATATTCCTCACGATCATACACCAGTAGTAGATCCCCCACATCTGACAGAACTCAACACTAGCCAGGTCCACAGGACAGGTGGTAGTCGACCGCAATCCTGCTGCACTTTAATATGCCCGAAGACTTAGAAAATCGGTCCCACCTGACACGTGGATGAATCTCACAAGTTCACAAAAGCATTTGGCAGGGGTCACAATTTTGTGAGGACCATCAAATGCATTCCTTTATTCCACCATAGGTAAGTCTGTTGACTCAGGTCCCACCTGGTCCTCCATTGTCGCATGATCGCAAGAGTGTTATTTTATTCACGGGATCATGTGACTACTTTATCATTGGCACATGAAATAATATTTAATACTATCCTCATCGGGCTCAAACTTATAACTTTTCATTATCGCATCTACACTGTTATCATACGTGGGTCCTGGTAGAGCGCATTCACCTACCCAAACTCCATTGTCGCATGATCGCATGGTATTATTTTATTCCTTGTGATCATGCGACCGCTCTATGATTAGTGCAGGTGGGTCCAGCAAAGCATATTTAATCTTCCCTATCCTTTGTGCCTCTTTCCCACCTAATGGACTACACTTCATGCCTTGTCGCATGATCGCAAGGTAGTTTTCTCAGTCATGCAATCATGCGACTAGACACCTAACTGGCTGCGCTTAACATTAGGGAGGCCCACCTGAATACGTGGCAAGATCCCGTTAACCCGCTAAGAAGAAGTGATGTCATCATGGTAAAGTGGGAGCCGTCGATCGAGGATCTGTATATAAAAACTACTGACCCCACCATGCTACATGTTCAGATCCCATTATCTCGCTATGAATCTTCAACAACATGGAGGAAACATGGGAACCGTTGATTTAGTATCTTGAAGATATAATAACCACGAGCAACTTTTCAAACCAACCACTTTACACATGGCTTCATCCCGCTATCTCTTGAAGGATCTCTAACATCATGAAGGGATAGCAGAGGCTATTGATCTCATCGAACATGATAAATCTTTAACTTACAAAAAAAGAACTGAGTGAGTGTGAAAGGAGCAGCCGAAATGAGAAAACCAGCCGAGCTTGTTCTCTGCAAATTTAGCATCAAACCACGTGCCATTTTTTTCATTAGGATTGTTGAGACCCATAGAATCGATCCATGCCTTTATATCATAAAAACACCACACTTTACCACTGATTGGATCATGTATTACAAGGTGTGTATTTGGCTCTGCTAAGCTAGGAAAAGAGGGACCCGAGTTCAAAAGAACCATTTCAGTTGCATGTCTCTACCTTTTTAATTTCTCCTTAATCATCTTGCATCAGGAAGTTCTCAAAAAATTGAATCTAAATTCATGTCTATCCAAAATTTACTTCTGAAAATTGAATCAACCTTCTTCTCATTCCTTGCAAGTGCCTAAAGATCATGACTTGGAATCATCATTTCACCTGAGAAAAATTACCAATCAAATCATGTTATTCTTGCCAGGTAGGTATCTATCACTTACCCATGATGACAAGGTTTTCAAAGCAACCCACCTAGCTTGAAGCAAGAAGGCAAGGAACCCTGGCAAGAATAGCCTATCTTAGAAAAGCTAGACCTAGACACCAACAAAACAGACCTGATTTGACTCTGACATTGTCAAAAAATGGGTGACTGAAAGTTAAGCAACACTCAGTAAACCAAACTTGATATCCTTTATCCATTAACTGTCCAACACTCAAAAGATTATGTTTCAATCCATCAACAAAGTAAACATCATCAATATTAGTCTTCCATCAAGAGTAATAGATCCTATACCTTTAATCAAACAAGGTGCATTGTTACCAACTCTAACAACTCCTCCATCATAATTGTTAAACATTATGAATTTTCCTTTATCACCAGTCATATGATGTGAACAACCACTATCTATAATCCAATCAGCTTTCTTTTCAACTTGGGAAACTAAAGCTTTTTCTTCTTTAATATCAGATTTAGAATTTTCTTCCTTAATTGCTACAAATCCTATGTCATCAAAGTTATCATTATCACTGTCACTCAAATGTCTTTCAATTCCTACTTAAATTTCTTCATCATTTGCATAATAACATTCTTTAGATCTTCTAGGCTTAAAATTGTTCCTATATTTCTTAACTCTCTTAGGACACTTAGATGCAAAATGACCATATTCTTGACATGTCCAACATTTAAAAAATTTCTTACCATCTGGTTCTCTTTTCACAAGCAAGGCAATACCTTCTTCAATCTTCTTATCTTCATCAGATTTGGATCTGCTACTACTGGCATAATCTCCATTCAAACTTTTACTTCTAGACAAAGTCAGTCTGATGCTAAGAACACTAAATGTTGTCTCCACTCTAGGTAGTTCTCCTGATAATCTCAAATTTATCTCTACTACTTCCAATCTTCCAAGAAGAGTCTCTCTTGAAAATTTTGGTGTACAAGGTATCACTTGTTCAATCATTTGTGTAGTCTGCCTGAATACCAAAGTCAATGTTCTCAAAATCTTCCATATTACTTCATTCTCTATCTTTTCACCTCCACAAGACTTTATTCCTACAACAATTTCTAACATCCTACCAATATAGCTTCTAACAGATTCATCTTCCATCATTATTATGTCTTCAAATGCACAAATCCAATTATGTAACCTAGCTTTCTTTGCATGTTCATCACCTTCAAAAGTAGAATGTAAAGCTTTCCAAATATCATGAGATTTAGTTAAACCTTTTACCTGACTGTATTCATTCTCTAGAAGTGCTGATAAAAGTGCTTCTCTTGCAAGTATATTACACATAAATAGATCTACCTCATCTTTAGAACTTGTTTCAAGATTGTCTTCTTCAATTATAGTCCTTTCATTTTTTGTAATCAACCAATAACCTGGTCCTAAACATAAGAGATGTGTCTTCATCTTTTCTTTCCAGCTATCAAAATTTACTCCATCAAACTTAGGGCTTTCTTTCCTGAAATTTTCCATGGATCTCCTTAAGTTGTTAAACTTCTCTTTCAAGGACCTGCCGCTCTGATACCAATTGTTAGAAAGTAAAGACCACCAAGATAACTGAGAGGGAGGGGGTGAATCAGTTATCTGATAATTAAACCATTTATCACCATTAAATTCAATATCAACTTCAATAGCTTTAAACCATATAATTAATGTAGTAACCAACCATAGAAGGATAATCATACACAATGACACAATAACACAAGATATGTTAACTAGGGAACCTCTTGATCAAAGAGTAAACCCTGGTGGGAATGATGCCCACAAAATGATGTACTAATATGAAAGTTCCTTGTTAGAGTATGGACCCTATTAGGAGTCTTATGAAATACATTCAATACATATGAATCTTTGTTAGGAGATTTTGAATCCCTGTTAAAAGATTCTAACCCTGTTAGGAGTTATGGAAGACAAAAGGACCCACTGCCCAAACAGCTTCAAGGCAAGATCTCTAAACTCACTATCCAATAGATCTTAGGATTATTCAATAGAATAATATGAAATATGTTACCTCCTTCACACTGTGCCAAAACTGCACTCTCTACTACACAATATCACAAATCCAGATCTCTGTACTTCGCAAGTCTTCCTTCATCACTGAATTAGCTCTTTTCTTCACTTCATGCACACATTCGCATCACAAATTTCATAATTTCATATCACAACTATTAAAATCCTCTTATAAAAAGGAACACATTCCTTCCTTTATACCACACTCAAATAATTACAAATGAGTCAGCATGCAAATACAAAATAATAATTTCAACACGCTACATCAAAATTACATAAAACTGTCAGCTTCCAGATACAATAACTTCCCAATCGTGTGACCTCAAAGTTTGCACTGTGAATCACATCACCAAAAATGAGTCTAAAACTTCCCTTTAATTGTGTAGAATCAGATTCCATCCTGGTTAGGAGATATCCTCCGATTACCAAAAACCACTACACAGGAATACTATTAGAACACTGCTTCCACCAAAATGCTTATAACTTTCATGAATAAATGAATTTCTTTTTGTGCTCTTAACCATAGGTGAATAACACACCAAAGAACATATCATCAACTATGCATAACTCAATCTATAATATAACATGTGCGCAAAAAAAAACTATGCCTGCTTCTCTGCTAAACTCCAGAATATCACTATGTTGACATCAATGACAATCATAGTCATGAATCCAACAACCACTACTGTAGAATGACTACCAAAGGCTTTAGCATTCATTCCTAACAAATAATTATAAACATTTAAATTCACCCTAGAAAATAAAAGGGAAAACTTCCCTCGAATGATAATCCAAATAATTTACATAGGGTAAAGCAAAATATTTTATTTAAATATTTTTGAAAACTAAAATTTGCAATGTCAAAAATATTAAATAATTTTAGCTTTAGCAATATTTAAATTCTTTAAATCAAATAAATAAAATGACATATTTCAAAATAATTTACCCTATTATAATATTTCACTTTAGTAATTTAGGGCAAATTAAAATAATGCTAAAAGAAAGGTGCTATGTTTTATGAAAATCCAAACCTCACTTAATGTAAAATCTTTTAATAGCACATAATATAAAAGTAATGAGATAATATGGTTTTCTTTAACAACTATTTTGAAGAAAACACATAGACTAATTGGTTAGAGGGGAGAGGGGTAGGTAGGTAGGAAAAAGGGTTGGCTTGAGAGGTCAAGTGTTCAACTCCCTCTTGCCACCTTTTTGCCCAACCACCTAGTTATTCTTTTATAAATATTTTTATTTCAAAATATACATGCATTTAATCCATTGAAATAGAATAATTAAAAAGCTTATCTCATGAACATGAAAACAAAATAATGACAATTATTTAGGCCTTTTCAATTGTTTAACTTTTTAACATAGGAAAATAACATGAAAAGTAAAATAAATATTATACTTCCCTAATATTTTGCGTATTAAGGGCCTAAATTTTTAGGTGTCAAGGGTGACTCTTATTGGGGACGTGCATTCATGCCTGGATGTAGCAAGAGTCTAGTTATCTCTGGAAAAGAAGACCATAGTAAGAAGAGAATCATGAGGCTAAGATAAAATAAAATAATGTACAAGTTAGAAGAATACTTCATGTTTTAAGAGAAAAGGGCTTCAAATACTAACCATGAGTTGGGAACTCCTGAATAGTTTCATCAGTGTCTTGTAAATGGTATGAATTCTCACCTGCCTTTGAGACGACCATGTAAGGCCCTAGCCATAATGCATCAAACTTACCATGCTTTCCTCTACCTTGATCTTTTGCATTCCATTTTAGTACCCACTCACCTTCTCTGAAAGGCCTGTCTGATGCTCTCTTGTCATGAAGGGTCTTAGTCCGTCATTGTTGTCAAAGATTTCTTTCTTGTGCTCTTCTTCTCATCTCATCTAGCTCTGATAATTGGCTCAACCTTTCTTCCATAAAATTTATGTCCTCAAGCTCTTCTTCTTGAATGAATCTATAAACTGGCAAGAGATTATTTAATGGTAACCTTGCTTGTTTTCCATAAACTAGTTCATAAGGAGGAAAACCTATCGATCTTTTCATTGTCACCATGTTTGCCCATAAAGCCAAATTTAGTTTTGAATCCCATGCCTTCTTATTGTTGCTCAACATTCTCCTGATGATCTTTAGTATATTCTTATTGCTTGATTCCACTTGACCATTCCCTTGTGGATGGTATGGGGAAGAGTATGATAAGTTGATACCATATTTATTGCAAAATTCAGAAAATTCCTTAGATCTAAAACATATTCCATTGTCACAAAGTATCTTACAAGGTACTCCAAATCTGGTAAGTATGTTTTCTGTCAAAAACTTGATGACCACCTTACTTGTAGCTTGTCTCGTAGGTATAGCTTCAACCCATTTTGTAAAATAGTCAGTCGTAACCAATATCTATTTATGACCTCCACTTGAAGCATCTGAAATCTCTCCCAATAAAATCTATTCCCCACATTTTGAAAGGTTCCTCGGTTTGTAAAGGAATAAGGGGTAATGCGCCATTGTATTTCAATTTTCTGGAGAACTTCTGACAAGATTCACACTTTTTAACATATTTATAACAATCATTTGATGCAGGAGCATCCTGGGTGTAAGAGCAATCTTGCATCACCCAAAAATATTTCTGTTTTTATTTTCAATAAGGGCTATTTTGTGCAGAGCTACTATTTATGGAAAGTTACTATTTTTTTTTGGTAATTTTCGTATGTGCTCAGAATGATCTTATTTCTTTCTTGGAGGTTCATTTTGGTCATATAAGTCTGCCAGTAAAGTTTAATTGCCAGATCAAGTGTATATTGGAAGATATTGAAGATTTTCGGTATTGGCAGCAGGGTACAGAAACTTCGAACTCAGTTTTGAAGGCTTTAGAGGCCCCGGATGAGGTTGAATTTTGGGCTGAATGAAGCTTGCTTAATTCAGGCGTTGTAGAGCTCCTCGCGCCCTTTTCGAAATGGGGTTACAATAGTCAATCGGGTCAACTGGTGATGGCTTATGGTCTTCGGAAGTTGGGTCACCTGAAATGGCGGAAAATGATTTTTCTTCAAAATTTCTGTTCGGGTTTCAAAATTTATTTTGAGCTGACTATGATGTAATGAAATGTAAAATAAAAATAATTCTAAGTTTGGTCGGCCTTATTGGCTAAAATTCTGGAACCTTCCCAGGCGGTGGAAAAATTGCCTATAGAAGGAAGGCTGTATTATTCTCTTAGGCAGTTCAGAATAGTTCTGGGTAGTAGATCTGGGTAATAGTTCGAGGCTTTGTCCTACAGAATATTGTAAGGGAATGCCCATGTGGCTTTGCATGTTGTAATTTTGAAAATTTGTAATTCCACATTTGTGGAGATAATAAGAAGCCAATTTTCTGTTCTTGCATATTATTGTTGTTGTTTCTCTATGTCTGTTATGTGTTTGTGGTATTAAGGGGAGCACCCTTCATCAAGTGGTATCAGAGCAGGAGTTCTTGAGTGTGTAAACAGATCACCGACTGTGAGGCAGTTTGCACCAGGACCGTGGCTAGGGTTTCAGCGCGCATCGCGAAAATGCCTCCACGACGAGAACGTGGCGGAAGAGTTGGTGCTGTGACACCTGAGGTTAGAGAGCTGCAGAGACAAGTGCGAGCATTGCAAGAAGAGATTCGTAGAGGAATGAATCTCAATGTCAGAGACGAAAGCGAGGATGAAGCCGAAGAAGAATATCAAGAAGGAGAAGCCGAAATTGTGAACCAGGAGGAAGAAAGACTTTTTCGGGCCATTTCCAAGATTGGGAAAAGACCTAAGATTGAGGTTCCTACATTTTTTGGAAATCTTAACCCAGAGGAATTGATTGACTGGATCAATGAATGTGAGGAATATTTTGAGTACGAAGATGTTGACGATCCTGATAGGGTCAAATTTGCGAAGGCCAGATTGAAAGGTCATGCGAAGATCTGGTGGCAAGAAATTCAGTTGGAGCGAAATAGAAGAGGGAAAGATAAAATCACAAGATGGGATCGGATGGTGGATAAATTGAAGCGACAGTTCATTTCTGTTGATTATGAGCTTGACCTACTGAAGAAAATGCAGAGTTTGAAGCAAGCAGGAAGATCTGTTCAGGAGTATACAGAGGAGTTCTATCGACTTCTCATCAGAACAGGCCATGCAGAAGTTGATAAGGAGAAAGTTGCCCGATACCTTAATGGGTTAAGGCCAAGCATTCAGGAGGAGCTGAATCTGGTTCGAATGAACAGTATTGAGGAGGCATACCAATTTGCCCTAAAAGTAGAGGAAAAGCTGAACAAGAAGTTCGAGAGCAGACAAAATGGACGAGGTCGCGGTGGACGACCTGGTGGACGGTCATATGGTGGCCGAAATGAAGATCTGAAAAAGAAGGATGAGGCCAGTAGCAGTCAGAATCAGCGTGGAAATAATTCCAATCGCTTCCAGGATCAGAATAATAGAGATCAGAGAGGAAGAGGAAGAGGACAAGGATCTGGAAGAGGAGGCTTCCGTGGAACATGTTTTCACTGTGGAGAAGAAGGTCATAGGGCATTTGAATGTCCTCAGCGCCAAGGTAGAACAGAAAGGAGAAATGAAGGCCAGGCCAGAGTTGCACATGTAGATGAAGATGCCAGATCATCAAATTCTGAAGATGCTGAAAGAGGAGAAACGTTGATTAACAGAAGAGTCCTGTTGAGTGGTGAGAATGAACCTGAGCAAAGGAGGAGCTTGTTTTGCACCAGGTGCAAGTGTGAAGGTAAATGTTGTGATGTGATTATTGATAGTGGAAGCACTGACAATTTGGTGTCAGAAGAGATGGTGACAAAGTTGAAACTCAAGAGACAGAAACACCCACATCCATATCGGATCGCCTGGGTCCAGGATGACCACAAGGTCATGGTCAATGAACAATGCCTAGTGAAGTTCAAGATCGGCGGGTACCAAGATGAGGTACTATGTGATATCATCTCTATGGATGCATGTCATATGTTATTGGGTAGACCGTGGCAGTTTGACAGATGTGCTGTACACGATGGTCGTGCGAATACCTATTCCTTGACAAAGGATGGAGTGCGACATAAGCTGAAGCCATTGAAGGAGACCGAAGAAAAGGTATGTGGTAATGCAAGAATAACATTTGTTGATGGAAGGAAATTCCTAGATGGTATGAGGCATGAGCATGTATGTTTTGCTTTAATTCCAAAAGCTGGTAAAGAGGAAGTAGAAGATGTTCCTGTAGAAGTTACAGATTTGTTGAATGAGTTTTGGGATATTGTATCTGATAACGTGCCTGATGGATTACCACCAGTCAGGAAGATCAGTCATCAAATGGACTTGATCCCAGGAGCGAGTTTTCCGAATAAGGCAGCACATAGAATGACACCTGCAGAAAGTGAGGAGTTGAACAGACAAGTACATGAACTGCTACAGAAAGGATTGATCCGTGAGAGTTTGATTCCCTATGCTGTACCAGCGGTATTAGCACCAAAGAAGAATGGAGAGTGGAGGATGTGTACAGATTCTAGGGCAATAAACAAGATCACAATCAAGTACAGGTTTCCATTGCCACGAATGGATGATATTATGGACTGTTTGAGTGGAGCTGTGTATTTTTCAAAGATAGATCTGAAAAGTGGATATCATCAGATTCGGATCAGAGAAGGAGATGAATGGAAGACTACCTTCAAGACAAAGGAAGGACTGTATGAGTGGTTAGTCATGCCTTTTGGGCTAACCAATGCACCGAGCACTTTCATGCGGCTCATGAACGAGGTTCTGAAAGAATTTCTAGGTAAGTTTGTCATTGTTTACCTAGATGATATTCTGATCTTTAGTAAGACATTGGAGGAGCATATGATGCATATTCGTATGGTATTTGAGAAGCTGAGAGAAGAGAAATTGTTGATTAATTTGAAGAAGTGCAGTTTTGTGAAGAAAGAGTTGGTGTATTTGGGGTTTTTAGTTTCAGGAGAAGGTCTAAAAATGGACCTAGAGAAGGTACAGGCTATCCTTGAATGGCCTACTCCAAGGAGTGCTACTGAGGTAAGATCTTTTCATGGTCTAGCTAGCTTTTACAGAAAGTTTATCAGAAATTTTAGCAGTATTTGTGGACCCTTGACTGAAACAATGAGAGGGGATAGAAAAGAGTTTAAGTGGACTAATGGGGCAGAAAAGAGTTTTCAATTGTTGAAACAAAAAGTTACAGAACAACCTGTTTTAGCACTTCCAGATTTTAATAAGGTGTTTCAAGTAGATTGTGATGCTAGTGGTACTGCAATAGGAGCTGTTATGAGCCAAGAAGGTAAACCTATTGCTTATTTCAATGAGAAGTTGAATGATACCAAGAGAAAATATTCTGTTTATGATCAGGAATTTTATGCTATAGTTCAAGCATTAAAGAAGTGGAGACACTATTTACTTCCTAAGGAGTTTGTTTTGTATACTGATCATCAAGCTTTGCAATATTTGAATAGTCAAGGAAAATTGAATCAAAGGCATTTGAAATGGGTTGAGTTTTTGCAGAGTTATACATTTGTTTTGAAACACAGAAGTGGAAAGTCTAATAGGGTTGCAGATGCTCTTAGCAGAAGGCAACTATTGCTGACAGAGATGCAGATTGAGGTGGTTGGGTTCAAGGAACTCAAGAATTTGTATCCAGAGGATCCTGATTTTGGTGAAGCTTGGAAGGCTTGTACAGAACCTGTTACTCTAGACAGGACGAAATGGCTGGATTTTATCATCCAAGATGATATGCTATTTAGAGGGAGTCAGTTGTGCATTCCACGAAGTTCTATGAGGGAGAATCTCATCAAGGAGAAGCATAGTGGAGGATTGGCTGGACATTTTGGTCGTGATAAAACCCTTGCTTTGGTTGCTAAGAATTATTATTGGCCACAATTGCAGCAAGATGTGAAGAAGTTTGTACAGAGTTGCAGAGTATGTCAAATGGCGAAAGGAGTGAAGCAGAATACAGGGTTGTATCAGCCATTACCTGTACCAGAGAAGCCTTGGGAGGATATCAGCATGGACTTTGTTCTTGGTTTACCGAGGACACAGCGGGGACACGATTCAATTTTTGTGGTGGTTGACAGATTTTCAAAGATGGCACATTTCATTCCCTGCAAGAAGACTAATGATGCTGTTCATGTAGCAAAATTTCTTTTCAGAGAAGTAGTGAGACTTCATGGTTTGCCAAAGACCATAGTTTCAGATTGGGACACTAAGTTTGTTGGATATTTCTGGCGTACATTGTGGAAGAAGTTGAAGACAGATTTGAAGTTTAGTTCATCACATCATCCACAGACTGATGGACAGACAGAGGTGGTGAATAGAAGTTTGGGAAATTTGCTGAGATGTTTGGTTGGAGATAAGCCAACAGGATGGGATTTGATTTTACCACAGGCAGAATTTGCATACAATAATTCTGTCAACAGGAGCACTGGTAAATCACCATTCCAAATTGTATATGGAAGTAGTCCAAGAAATGCATCTGAATTGAGGAAGATAGATAAAGGAGAAATAAGTAGTGCTGAAGCTGAGGATTTTGCAGAACACTTGAAGAACATCCATGGGGAGGTGAGGAAGCATATTACCAAGATGAACGCACAGTATAAGGCTAAGGCAGATGAGAAAAGGAGGTATAAGGAATTTCAGGTTGGTGATGAAGTCATGGTTCATTTGCGGAAGGAGCGGTTTCCAGTTGGTACATATAACAAGCTGAAAATGAAGAAGTTTGGGCCATGTAAGATACTGAAGAAGCATGATTCAGGAAATGCATATGAGGTAGAATTGCCTAGTGAGCTGAATATTTCACCAGTGTTTAACATTTCAAATCTGACAGAGTATCATGAAGGAGGTGTTGAAGATGAGATCACAACAGCACAGTGGAGTATTCCAGCAACTAGTTCAGACACTAAGGAGATCGAAGATATACTGGACAGTCGTATTGGCAGAAGCACAAGGAACAGGATATATGAAGAATATCTGGTCAAGTGGAAAGGATGACCTGTTGAAGATTCATCATGGCTGACAAAGGAGGAGATTAGCCGTCTTGGTTTTCCTCTACACACCTGAGTCGTGACAGGGTCACTTCTCAAATTACCCCGGGTGTCTGATGCAGGAGCATCCTGGGTGTAAGAGCAATCTTGCATCACCCAAAAATATTTCTATTTTTATTTTCAATAAGGGCTATTTTGTGCAGAGCTACTATTTATGGAAAGTTACTATTTTTTTTTGGTAATTTTCGTATGTGCTCAGAATGATCTTATTTCTTTCTTGGAGGTTCATTTTGGTCATATAAGTCTGCCAGTAAAGTTTAATTGCCAGATCAAGTGTATATTGGAAGATATTGAAGATTTTCGGTATTGGCAGCAGGGTACAGAAACTTCGAACTCAGTTTTGAAGGCTTTAGAGGCCCCGGATGAGGTTGAATTTTGGGCTGAATGAAGCTTGCTTGATTCAGGCGTTGTAGAGCTCCTCGCGCCCTTTTCGAAATGGGGTTACAATAGTCAATCGGGTCAACTGGTGATGGCTTATGGTCTTCGGAAGTTGGGTCACCTGAAATGGCAGAAAATGATTTTTCTTCAAAATTTCTATTCGGGTTTCAAAATTTATTTTGAGCCGACTATGATGTAATGAAATGTAAAATAAAAATAATTCTAAGTTTGGTCGGCCTTATTGGCTAAAATTCTGGAACCTTCCCAGGCGGTGGAAAAATTGCCTATAGAAGGAAGGCTGTATTATTCTCTTAGGCAGTTCAGAATAGTTCTGGGTAGTAGATCTGGGTAATAGTTCGAGGCTTTGTCCTACAGAATATTGTAAGGGAATGCCCATGTGGCTTTGCATGTTGTAATTTTGAAAATTTTTAATTCCACATTTGTGGAGATAATAAGAAGCCAATTTTCTGTTCTTGCATATTATTGTTGTTGTTTCTCTATGTCTGTTATGTGTTTGTGGTATTAAGGGGAGCACCCTTCATCATCATTGAATACATGGGGCCAATAATACCTGGCTTGCAATATCTTATGACTTGTTTTCTTAGCTAAAAAGTGACTACCACATACCCCATCATGTAGTTCTTTTGTAACTGACTTAGCTTGACATGTGTTTAGACCAAATAAAAGGATACCATCATTATTTTTCCAATACAGATCTCCTTGAATCAGTACATACCTTGATGCTTGCAACTTTATAGTCCTTTTTTTATTATCACTTAAACCTTCTTGACACTTCATATGCTTTAAGAAGTAAACTATGTATGTGTACCATGGATAATGTTCAATGCTAGCTTCTGAATTTTCCAAATCTACTTGGTCTATTTGGGTTGCATCCAAATTTATTCCTTCCATGAGTTTAGCCAACCCTTTTCCTCTGACTAACTTAGTGATTTGAATCTCAATGTCAAATTCTTGAACCTGATTAATCTATTGACATCTTTTACCTATGACTTCCGATTGCCTCAATATGTCCTTAGTTGTTGCATTAGGTGCATATGCCACAATCTTAGCTCCAACTAGATAAGGTCTAAATGATTTTACTCCTTTAACTAATGCATAAGCCTATTTCTCATGTATATCATAGTTTAGCTCAGAAGATTGCAAATTTTTACTGAAAAAGGCTATTGGTTGTTCATGTCCTTCATCATTTTTCTATAAAAGGACCGCTGCAATGGTGTGAAAAGAAGCAAAAGAGAAAAATTGAAAAGGTTTTGAGAAATCAAGAGATTTCAAAACTGGAGCTTCTTTAATTGCTTTCTTAATGCTAGAAAAATCCTCTAAGGCCTCATCTGTCCAATTTAGAACTGCATTCTTCTTTAACATCTTTGCAATAGGCTTGACAATTTCTTAAAAGTTTGAGACAAACCTCCTTACAAAGTTGATTTGCTCAAAGAAAGATTGAATCCCCTTAACATTTCTAGAAATGTAAATCTTATCAATCACTTCAATCCTTTCTAGGTCTATTCTGACTCCTTCTTTAGAAACAATGTGACCAAGAAGTTTACCCTCAGTTTCCCCAAAATGACATTTCTTTGGATTTAAGGATACTTTGTATTCAAGGGCTCTTTTGAAAAACAATTCTAAATGCTTGCAATGGTCTTCTACCCTCTTGGAATAAGTTGTGATGTCATCTTGATATATTACCATAATAATATCAATGAAATCCCCAAAAGCCACATCCATAGCTCTTTGAAATGTAGCCCTGACATTCATAAGTCCAAATGGCATTCTTGCATAAATATATGTACCCCATGGCATAGTGAATGTTGTTTTATATTGTTCCTCTTCTTTTACCTTCACCTGATTGTACCCAAAGAACCCATCCATCATGGATAGCAATTCATTCCTAGTAACCTTTTGTAATAATGCCTCCATATTGGGTAATGCATAATTGTCCTTTAATGAAGATATTTTTAGGTTCCTGAAATCCACACAAAGCCTGATATCTCCATTTTTCTTCCTAACAGGTACCAAGTTTGAAACCCAAGTAGAGTGCCTAATTCACTTGATGATACCGCCATCCCTCATCTTGATAAGTTCCTCCTTCATCTTAAGATCCAAAGTCATATTGATCGGTCTTTGCCTTTGTCTAAAAGGCTTTGCATCAGGTCTTAGGAGTATTTCATGTTGGAACAAGTCTTCTCTATATGCCTTAAGATTGTTGTAAGACCAAGAAAATACATGTCTGTACTTTCTTAGTAAACCAATAATATTTTCTCTTTTTTTTGGAGTTAGTTTCTTACCAATGAAAACCTCTAAGGGGTATGTTCATTTCCCAAATTTATCTTCTCTACTTCCTCTATAGCAATATTATCAATTTTAACTCTACTATTAGAATCCCTATTATAAAACATTCTCTCTAATGCCGCAAGGCCCTTTGGGATTTTATTAGTCTTAAGTTGAATTACTTCTTTTCCAAATAGAATATCCTTTTCTTCTATTGTTTCAACATAAGCATTCAAATCAATAAATTGATTTTCATACCTTTCTTCACATGTGAGGAATTTTACGATGTCGCTATCATCCTCAAAGACTTACCAATTATGAATGTTATCAGGTATTGTTGGTCATGATTTGATCTCTACTTGTGCAATATCTTCACATGGGATATCATTATGCTTAACTGCTAAGTTAGCCATAAAGTCAGCAAGAATATTTTCAGACCTATCTATCCAAGTTATTTAAAAAGCATCAAAAAACTCTATGGAATCCCAAACTTCATTTTTGTACCTTTTTAGATTATGATTCTTAGTAACAAACTTATCCCGAATTTGAGATGCAACTAATTCATAATCCCCATAAATAGAAAGAAGTTTGATACCATGCTTACTTGCTACTTTTAGACCTAGTATGAGTGCTTCATACTCTATAGTATTGTTAGTACAATCAAAAGCCAACAAAAAGGAATATTTAAAAGATTTCCCATTCGGGGATATGAAAACTACACCTGCTCCATTACCACTTTTTCTACATGACCCATCAAAAAACATTTTCCAAATGAGATCACTATTTTCCTTACCATGTATTTCAATAGGATTAGTATTTTCAATAACATCTTTATGAATACTTACCTGAAAATTCTCCATGTCTATATGGAAAAAGTACGTAATATAACTTGGATCAACATATTCTATGATATAAGTAGACCTTGGTTCCCTACCAATCCTTATAATCTTTTCATTCACTAGGATAGAAGCATAAGATAAATCTAATTTGACATTACCACCTACCAAATTAGACCACTGTCTAGATAATAGCATCCCATAACTAGGTGGTACTTCTACAATAGTAATATCAATTTTATAAGACTTTTTAGGACAAGAAGGGAACTTGAATTCAACATTTTTCATTATTCCAATAATTGGGACAGATCTATTATCCATAGCATAGCATTTTCCATAAGTAGTATCCAAATTCATTCCTAATTCCTTCATTACTCCATGAGGCATGATATTAACTGTTGCTCTAGAGTCTAACATACAATTTTTAACTAATTTATTGTTTATCAACAAAGTCAAAAAGAAAGGATCTACTTTAGTAGCATCTTCATTAATGGAAGTTCCTAGATAAATAACTAGTAGTTCTTCATTATCCTTTTGTTCTTTTGAATCCTTTTTAACAACATCATTTATTATTTTGAGTGTTTCATTTATGCAATCAGTTAATTTCATTATTTCCATTAGAGGGATAGAAAGTTTTACTTAAGATAACACTTGAGACATGAATGAAGTACAGTTAGAAATTTGCTTACCACTGCTTTTCTTATCCACTTGTTTGCTTATCTTTAATGTTTGATCAGCTTGCCTTTTGGGGATATCTGCCTTTACTTTCTTCATCTCACCATTCTTGTTTGAAATTTTAAACATTCATGCCGCCTATTCGTTACCTAAATTTACAGTCATGTTCCTTAGGTGATAGTTGCTACAAACTTTCTCTATTGTTGCCACAGTCTATGCCTCCTTTTCTTCTTTCGTTGTCCTTCTAATATCTGGATTCTCATCACTATCTGAAAAAATTTGTTGCTCATTTGGTATCCTAACCTTTTGTAACCTTCATTTGGCATATAATCCCCTTTGGAGTCATCACTATCTCAGACCCAAAAAGGGGTAGATGACAAAGCATTTATCACAAGCCTCTCCTCACACCCCTGATGTTCTTCTTCCAAAATATTTTTTGCTATAAGGCATTGTTCTTGGGGGTGGGGAAATTTGCAAATATCACACCAAAGCTCATCCTCTATAAAATGTTTATTCTTCTTAAGTGGGTGTGGAGTGTCTATGTGTTTCTTCAAAGGTTTTCCATCCTTCCAATCGGTGTGATAGGGCATGTCTTGTAGCCTGTACCTATCATTCTTGTTAAAATTTTTGTCATTCTTTCCTGCTTGAAAATGACCTCTATTTGGTTGTAAATTTTTCACCAAACTTACTAATTCATCCATATTATCACTTTCCTCATTCTTTTTTGCGGCTATAGGGTTGAAAATCTAAGGATCATTTCTCTTATCCACTCTCCCAACATCTAATCTATTATTTTCAATAGTTAATGCAATTTTAAAAGCTTGTTGTAATGTTGTCAGGTTATAAGACCTTATCTCATAATTTGTCTTGACATCATAAGCTGTCAAATAAAAGGTTATTAAAAAGGAATCCATGGGGAGAATATCTTTTGGAATTTTATTCAATACCCTATTAAACCTTTTGTTGAATTCTTTTACTATCTCATTCACATTCTTTTTTATGCTAGTTAATTCATGAGATGCAAAGGATGGATCTCTATGATCCTTGAATTCTTCCATAAACTTGATGAACTACAATTGATTTGAATAAACTATATGACTTGAAGATCTGTGATTCTAGATCACTAAGTTGCTGATTAGATATGTAAGATGATTAAATTAGTAATATGTTGTCATTAATGTCACCTAGTTTTGACAATACTTATCTTGTAAGTTACTATACCCAAACATCTGTAGAAAGAAGAAGAAAAGAGATGAAGAATAGATATATCTACATAAGGAAGATGGATATGACAGATAAGGATAAGGAACACATTGGGTAACTTATGGATGAGTCTATGACCTTATGTTATTGACTTGATTATGTTGCATTCATCTATGATGAAGGCTAGAGAAAAATTCACAAAGTAGTGTGGTTAGTTAAAGAAGCATTTTAGTATACACCGGTGTAGTGTAGTGTATACCGAGCATAGTATAAACTGAGCTTGTGTTCACCAACACATTTCTTTGTTAACTGAGAAGGAGAAAAGAACTAAATGACTAGTTTAGCTGATGGAAGTTTATGAGCTAGAAAGTGTTATGATTACGAAGTTGAAGATAATGTTTCTTACGAAGATCAATGGCTAACATAATTTGAAGAAGATCTAAGGGATTGAAATAAAATGTGTTACTAACACATCAGTCGAGGAAGGTTTAAGTGGCAAAATCAACAAAGGAGATTAAGTGGAAAAATCTGATGGATGGAATTAAAATGGTTTACTTGTCTATTTAAGAGACTAGGATTTCATGATGAAATCATGCAAGAAGAAGGAGACTGCAGAGATGTCACATGAAAAAGCTTCATGCATGCCTAATCAGACTGGTTAAGGAGAACCAAACTGTAGAGATTACCGAGTGTCAGAAAGCTATAACTGAGCGACAGTAAGTTACTGAATATTGATTGAAATAGAATTGATATATTGGTCAAAGGATTTGGATGAGCTTAACATAGATCTAATAATCTACAATTAAAGTTGTGTTGTAATTAGATCAACTGTTGTTACATTTTAACCATTGTAAACAGATAAATCTCTTAATAGAGTGGACTAGAAAGTCTTGTAATGTCATTCATAGAGTGTACATTTGTTATCCTGTCAACCCCATAGTGAATGTTGGTTGGACAATAATATTTGGTCTAAAATCCTCTAACAAGGTCACACCTCATAGTGTGTTTGTAACATTTAACAGGGTTGGGTCTTCACCGACCTCACTTCAGAAGAGTGAACAATTTTTGGGTTGTCAGTCCCAGGTGGTTTTTCCCTTTACAGGGTTTCCATGTTAAATCTATTATGTTATGTGTTGACTATGATGATTGTTTGTTGTCATACTTTACATGTTGCATATTGGATTTGATCGGCAATTGCTATATGTTATTAACTGGTAATCGGTAAAAGCACAGACATAATACTATTTTATGTTACTGATATGCAGAAGTTTTTAGTAAATTGTTTTGGTTATACATTTTGTGATTGGGACTGTGGATAACTGACTCACCCCCCTCTTAGTTATTCTAACAATTGGTATCAGAGCATTGGTTACTTGGAACAAAGTTTTAAGGACTTCAACACAAAGATCTCAAAATGTATAAGAGGGAAGTGCCAAAGCTAAACAAGGATAACTTCACAGTATGGCAAAGTTGAATAAAGCTACATGTATCTGGAATTGAGAATTCTTCCCTCACACTAATGGAGAATGGCTACATTGCACCGCCCATTGGTCCCTTGACCCTTGATCAACTAAGAGACAAGCATGAACATAATGTTACTATGATGGAGATTGTTGTTGCCTATACAAATGCTAAATTTGAAGATATTAAAAATTGCACTACTACTAAGGTATGTGGGATAAACTTGCTCAAGTTTATAGTGGTGATGTGAATTCCAAAAGAGCTAGAGCTGAAAGCTTAAGGGGAAGATTCGATGATATGAAGATGAAGGAAGGAGAAAATATTGTGCAGTACACAAATAGACTAAAATAGGTAGTACATGCTATTAGAGTATCTGATGGTGTTATTGATGAAGAGACAGTGGTAAGAAAATTTCTCAGAACCTTATTGTCGGTTTATGTAATCAGAATATCTGCAATTCATGAAACTAGGTCTACATCTAGTAACAACCTTACTCTTGATAATCTAATTGGTAAGCTTACAACCTTTGAACTGAATAACTTTGATAATAGTGTTGTACCATTTTTTGAATCTTCTTTAATGTCTTCTCTAAAGATTGGTAATTCTAGTAGCATAAATTGTATGTGTGAAAATTGTACCTAGCTGCGGACACAACACTTCAATAAAACATTAGAGGTTAGCAAAATTGAAATCTGCAAATAAATGAAACTAAGCTAACTGGGTGATTTACTATCTTCTATTAGGTGCGAGTATGGTATTCTCAGATTAGACCGAGATCAGTGACAATGCAACACCTAAACGAAGGATTTAAAATGATGAAAGCAATGAAATATGAATGCAAATTAATCTTTTTTTTTTGGATTTTTTACACAATTAGATGAAAAAATTGATATGAAACTAATCTAAAATGAATTGAAATGATATGAAATTAATATAAAAATGCTATGAAGATGAATGCAAAAGTATGCAAAAGCTATGAAAAACTATGAAATGATCTCACAAAATTGTCTGTCGCAAAAGCTTTGTTCTTCAGTTGTAAATTCGCTAGAGTAATTGTGCAAATTCAAGAGATTGAGAGATGAATTGTGAAGAGCTAAGCCCTGATTTTATAGAAATCCAAGGCTTTGAGGATGCATTGAGAAAAGCCATAAATCACTCTTGATAAACTCAGGTTGATTTTTGAGTTAACAAGAAATTAGAGACAAATTAACTCACAAAATCATGCAAAAACAACTTTTAACTCAAAATAGAGTTTTAGATCAATTTCCAACTCACAATCACATGTTGAGTTTAAATTTAAAATTGGTTGTTAATTTCTAGTTGCCTTGTTTTCTTATTGTGGATGATTTATTTTGAATTAATTTAAAAATAAAGTGATTTATTCTCAACTTAACTGATTTTCAATTTAAAATAACTAATTTATGGGCTAATCAATTATTTTAATCAAACTTTTATTCAAAACTATATTATTAAATATCAACTTGGATTTAATCAATTAAATAAATATTTAATCAATTATTCATAGGAGATTTGATTTATTGTCAAAATTAAATAATAGAATTAGGAATAAATAGAATTAAATCTAATTAAATAATTAAGTGGCAGAATTAAATCTGATTAATTAAATATTTAGAATATTCAATTAATCAAACTTTAGGATAAATAGTAATATTTATCGCCAAATAATCATTAAATCAAAGATAATTAGGATAAATAGGAATATTGCTAGGAATATTCTCTGATGCGGAATTAAGATAAAATTAATTTTTGATAAAATGATGTGCAGATGTGCCTTAGGTTAGGTCTTTGATGTCGATTTCGATCGAATTATTGATGTAAGAGGTTAATGAACCTATAGCCCATTTTTGGGGTATTACATTTTGCCCCTCTTTGAATTACTGTGTGAAGCGCAGTGGTTCAAAGATTAGTCTATTTTTTATGTATGAAACTGATTTGAAGATGCACTGATTCCAAGATAGAAACTGATTGAAAGATTTGAAGATGTTAGGTCCCAATTGACCAAAGATGATGTTAACTATAACAACAATGAACCAATGATTACGAAAAAGTTTCAAAATTCCTGATTCTGAACCTTATGATTACGAAGAAGTGAGTGACCTGATTCCAAACCTGATTGCCTAAAGGAATCAATATTGGTGTCACATCTGAACCCTTCAATTATGAAGAACCAAGGAAATAACACTAATGAACTAATGGTTATGAAAATCTGATACAATTTACAAGATAGATTAGGATACCAGATTGATATGGATCTCGATGAATCTAATATGCCCCAAGAAATGATAGATTTTCCCCAAGTGACGAGGACTTTTGATGAATCAGCAACTAGACGTGGCTGTTATCTTGATTACTGAGAGAATATTTGATTTACAAATTTGATTGATGTGCAATACCATGCCCCCTTTGGGATGAAAATTAAAATCTGACAAGAAAATTCAGCATTGAATGCTTCATAAGCATGTTAATTGATTGAAGAAGTGATTGTACACGTTCAGAAATGTAATCTACATCATTTGGAGGTCCTAAAGATCAAGTCTAACTAGGTTTTACCATGAGTTGACCATGGTTGACCAAGTTGAAATTTCAATAGTTTGATGTAAGATAATCAGTTAAGTTGAATTCTAGATTTCTGTGATGATTGAAGGTCGATTATGCAAGCAGTTGGCCATCCCGGGTTTGAAAATTTTAAATCATGATTTTGACAAAGTAAACAATCTCAAATTTCGATTTTGATCATGAAAATGGATTCTACTTGTTGTTTAGTTGGAGGGACCTTCATACAATGCTCACTCCTTTTGTCATGTTTAGCATAGTTTTGAAGAATCATTTGAGTGTCAAGTTGATTTGGACAATCATGAGATAAATGCAATCATGCAAAGTGCAAAATGAAATACAAACCTAAGACCTAGGACCTATTCAATGATCATGTGTCGATCATTTTCATCATTGAATTTTTATTAGGTAACCGAATAAATCAATACAACATCCACTAGTTAGGAAACTATGAATATATGAATATTGATTTGTATGCGCAAGAATCAATACAACACCCACTAGCTAGACAACCATGGACATGAATATTGATTTTGTTTTCGAAATGTCAGATTAGATATAAGCACCAAGGCACAAATGCCAGGATGACCTAAATATTATGTCCATTTTGATATAGCAATTTGTATAAGCATCAAAACATAGACGTCGTGATGACCAGAATACACCTTGCAGAACAAACACATCAAGCAGTCTAGAGATCATTCTAAATCTAGTGTGAATTATCCATAGTGACCCTTTATCGTTCACATCCTTAGGTAAGATTGTGTACAACTTTTTATGTTCTGAACCGAGTACGACTGAAGGACACTAATAAGACACCCTATGAGTTATGGTTTGGTCACAAACCCACTGTAAGTTATTTCAGGATTTTTGGAAGTAAATGCTTTATTCTAGAAGATGAAAGAAATGGGAAGTTTGACTCAAAAGGTGATGAAGGGATATTTCTGGGATATTCCACTAAAAGTAAAGCATAAAAGTGTCTTAAAAAAGTAACTAATATAATGATTGAAAGTACTAATGTTTGGGTTGATGAGTTTGATGATAAGAATGTAGAGGAAAGCACAAAGGAACTGGAAGACTACAGTAGATTTAGTTACATTAAACAACTAGAGTACCTATCGACATCGGAGACAGTGACAACCGGTCAACAGGAAAACAATACTAAGGAACAGGAAAAAGAAACCAACGAGTAGGAAGCACCTATTGAGAAAGCAAATGAACCTGCACAGGATGAACAAGAAAGAAGAGAATGGATATTGGCAAGATTTGTTAGAAGACATCATCTTGAGACACAAATCATTGGAGACAGACAAGCTGGCATGCAAAAAAGAAGTAAAGCAAGACAATGTACATGTCTAGTTTGTGAATATGAACTGAAGAATGTAAAAGTTGCATTAGAAAATGATGAATGGGTTAATGCAATGAAAGAGGAAATAGAACAAATAGAGAAGAACAAAACTTGGAGTTTAGTACCCAGACCTAAGGACAAGAATGTTATCGGTACTAAGTGGATATTCAGAAACAAGCTTAATGAGAATGGAGAGGTAACAAGGAACAAAGGTAGGCTAGTATGCAAGGGATATGCACAGGAGGAAGGAATAGATTATGGTGAAACATTTGCACCTGTTGCTAGATTAGGAGTCAGAATGTTACTTGCATATGTTGCACACAAAAAGTTCAAAGTTTACCAAATGGATGTTAAATCTACTTTTCCGAATGGGATACTTGAAGAAGAAGTCTACATAGAACAACCTAAAGGGTCTGTTGATCCAGACAACAAAGATATGGTATGTAGATTACATAAATCTTTATATGGTTTAAAGAAAGCACCAAGAGCCTGGTATGAGAGGCTACATAACTATTTGTTGAGTATTAGATTTGTTAGAACAAGTGAGAACCGTAATGTGTACATGAAAGGAAATTCTAATGATACTATCTTGATTGTTGAGATATTTGTGGATGACATAATATTTGGAGGACAAGATCATATCTATAAGTCATTTGTTGATGAAATAAAAAGTGAATTTGAAATATCTATGTTTGGAGAGATTAAGTTTTTTCTAGGCTTACAAGTGATTCAGCAGAATGATGGTATATTCATCACACAATCTAAGTATATAAAGGAAGTATTGAAGACATTTGGCATGGAAGATGCTAAACCTGTGGGAACACTGATGGCTACTGGATGTAAACTAACTAAAGAAGATGGAACTACTGAAGTAAACCAGACACTGTACCAATCCATGATTGGTAAATTAATGTATGTAGTTCATAGTAGACCTGATATAGCACATGTTGTTGGAATAGTTGCTAGATTTTCTGCAAACCCTAGAGAGTCACACATGGTTTCTATAAAGAGAATCTTAAGATACCTAAAGAAAGCTAAAGATTATGGACTATGGTATCCTAAGAAAGGAAAGTTTGAACTTAAGGTATACACTGATGTTGATTGGGCTGGAAATGTGGATGATAGAAAGAGTACCACCAGAGGAGCATTCTTCTTTGGTGAAAGACTCGTTACATGGACAAGTAAGAAACATGGTTTCATTTCCCATTCTACAGTTGAAGCAGAGTATGTTGTTGCTGCTACTAACTATTCAAATATTGCATATATCAAGAAAGTGTTGGAAGGTATGAATGAGGTAATCACTGAGCCGGTGATTATATACTGTGACAAAAATACTGCTATTAATATTTCAAAGAATCCAATGATGCACTCTAAAAAAAAGCATATATCTATTAAGTATCACTACTTAAGGGAATAAGTACAGGAGAAGCAAGTAAAGCTAGAATTTTTTACATCAAAAGAACAAATTGCTAGCATACTTACAAAGCCTCTACCGAAGGATACATATGAATACTTGAGGACTAGACTTGGGGTCCGTCCCCTATCTACCGGTCACTAAGGTGATTTGGAGGTTGCATCAACCTAATCTTATTAGAACATCATACATGTTGATGCAGTAGAGTTCACACTTTGGACTTCTGTCTAAGGTTGTGAAAGGATGATGTACTGGAATAGGTTTGCACATTAGTATACCAAGATACAAAGAATGCACTGGACAACAGAGAGTTACATGGCTACCACAGAGCTATATGTTTTTATTGCTCTTTGGCATTGATGTCAAAGGGACAGAGATCAATATGAAGAATATGAAGCCAAAGACAAAAGGAGAGAGATACAGAAAAAGGAGAGCATTGAAGATCAGTTACTAGGAATAGAAGAAAACCTGCGAGCTGAAAAGATCATATCTGTAGAAGTTAGTTTGCACTTGCAAATGCTTTTATGTAACATAGTGATTAAACATATTAAGCTAGGGAGAGCTTGTACTGAGTTACAACATTTGTTGATAGAGTTGTAGAATACATGTTTGGTATGTGTATGACATATTTCATATTGCTTGTGTTTCCATCAATGCCAAAGGGAGAGATTGATGAACTACAATTGATTTGAATAAATTGTATGACTTGAAGATCTATGATTCTAGAGCACTGAGTTGCTAATTAGATATGTAAGATGATTAAATTAGTAATATTTTGTCATTGATGTCAACTAGTTTTGAAAATACTTATCTTGTAAGTTACTATACCCAAACAGCTATAGAAAGAAGAAGAAAAGAAATGAAGAACAGATATATCTACATGAGGAAGATGGATATGACAGATAAGGATAAGGAACACATTGGGTAACTTATGGATGAGTCTATGAACTTATGTTATTGACTTGATTATGTTGCATTCATCTATGATGAAGGATAGAGAAAAATGCACAAATCAATGTGGTCAGGTAAAGAAGCATTTTAGCATACACCGATGTAGTGTAGTGTATACCGAGCACAATATAAATTGAGCTTGTGTTCATCAACACAATTCTTTGTTAACCGAGCAGGAGAAAAGAACTGAATGACTAGTTTAGCCGATGGAAGTTTATGAGCTGGAAAGTGTTATGATTACGAAGTTGAAGATAATGTTTCTTACGAAGATCAATGGCTAACATAATTTGAAGAATATCTAAGGGATTGAAATAAAACATGTTACTGACACATCAGTCGAGAAAGGTTTAAGCGGAAAAATCAACAAAGGAGATTAAGTGGAAAAATTTGATGGATGGAATTAAAATAGTTTACTTGTCTATTTAAGAGACTAGGATTTCATGATGAAATCATGCCAGAAGAAGGAGACTGTAGAGATATCATATGAACAAGCTTCATGCATGCCTGATCAGACTGGTTAAGGAGAACCGAACTGCAGAGATTACCGAGCATCAGAAAGCTATAATCGAGTGATAGTAAGTTACTGAATATTGATTGAAATAGAGTTGATATATTGGTCAAAGGATTTGAATCATGAGCTTAACATAGATCTGATAATCTATAATTGAAGTTGTGTTGTAATCAGATCAACTATTGTTACATTTTAACCATTGTAAATAGATAAATCTCTTAACAGTGTGGACTAGAAAGTCTTGTAATGTCATTCATAGATTGTACATTTGTTATCCTATCAACCCCATAGTGAATGCTGGTTGGACGATAACGGTTGGTCTAAAATAATCTAACAAGGTCACACCTCATAGTGTGTTTGTAACCTTTAACAAGGTTGGGTCTTCATCGACCTCACTTCAGAAGAGTGAACAATTTTTGGGTTACCGGTCCCAGGTGGTTTTTCCCTTTACAGGGTTTCCACGTTAAATCTCTTGTGTTATGTGTTGATTGTGATGATTTTTTATTGTCATACTTTACATGTTTCATATTGGATTTGATCAGTAATCACTATATGTTATTAACTAGTAATCGGTAAAAGCACAAACATAATACTATTTCATGTTACCGAGCTGCAGAAGTTTTTAGTAAATTATTTTGGCTATACATTTTGTGATTGGGACTGTGGATAACTGATTCACCCCCCTCTCAGTTATTCTAACAAAACTAATCCACAAAAATTTTCCAACAATTAATAGATCTATTTGGTAGATTCCTATACCATTCATTTGCACTATCTTTAAGGGACTACACAAATAGTTTATTAGACACATCTTCATAGGTTATGTCAAATTTGTATACAATATTTTTGACATTTATAACATGTTGTTCTACTAACTATGACCCATCACCAATAAACTTAGGAATAGAAGATTTTAATTTATTCGGTATCAGGTTAGGAGAGCATATTACATTGGAAAAATCTAATTGCCTATATCTCTCATTTACTGTTTGAAATTTGACATCAACTGGATTTCTAATTTGATTAATATTATGAGAAAATCAATTTTGTAAAATAGGATTACCTCTCTGATTTTGATTCCATTGATTACCATATTGACCTTTGTGAGATTGCCAAGCCATATTCCTCAGATTATGTGCCCATCCTCCATACCCATATTGTACGTAACCTACTTGATGTGGCTCTGGACTATGATGACAACGGTTTTATCGTCTCAAATCTTCAGGCTGGCTATTTGTTCGGTGACTTCCATTTTGTTGATTACAATAATTCATATCATCATCCATGCTACTATTATTCTGATAATGGTTAACTTGCTGATCATGATATCCATGATTTTGGTTTTGATGCTGCATATTTTGTTGCTGATTTTTGTTCTAGTTATTCATATTTAGGTTATCATGTCGCACATCATATTTATCTAGCATATCACACCCATTCTACCTACCCTGCTAGGCTGGATGATAATGATTAAAATAAGTTTTTTCATTGTCATTATCTCTATCATGCACATGTCCATAAAGTTGCGCATCAAGACAATGGTATTCTCCTTGGCCCTATGCACACTATCCATAGTATTGTCTATGTTTATGTTGCATGTTGCAACTCTTCTCCTTGTCATTAACCGTACCTTGCATTTGAGTTTCATAAGGCTGTTGTTGTATGTTGCTTTTGGCTTGCACATGGGCATAAGCCTGCTATGAACCATACTCCCACTAGTCACGCTGCATACTTGATGTAGGGGCATTCTAGGGTACTTGGTGAATCTGCATGGAGGTTTGTTGTTTTAGTTTTGTGGAACTCGGTGGCAACTTTAACCGACGATCTCAGTTATTCAAGGAAGCTCGGTCGCTGAAGGAACTCACTGAGACTTCTTGTGCTCGATGGAACTGGTGCTTGGTAATACCTATGTTGCTCGATATTTCTTGGCTTGGTCGGTTGTTTCACTAGCACTTAGTTGTTTCTCTAGCACTCGATAGTTCTAGTTTACTGACTGGGGTTCTTGGTGATTTGGTTGGCCGACTTGGTGCATTTAATGTTGGTATCTTTTGTTTTATTCTCCTATGTAGATCTAGAGGCCGAAATGGAGAATTAAATAATTGTAAGGCTATTTGAGAGCCGAATTGCATTACATTTAATATTTGTTTGTAGGAGTTAATTATTTCTTCCAGCTGACTTGTGGCTGAAGATTATTATTTAAGGAGTGTTTGGGTAAAAGATCTTGGATCCTGTGAGATCTAGTAGATCAGATTGAATTCTGATAGTCGTCATAGTAGAGCTAGTGGTTTGCATTATTGGAGACAAGGAGATTGCTTGGTGGCTTGCGAGCACAAGTTTAGATCTTCCTTAGGGTTTCCATTAGTTACTGATTTGTCTCAGAACTAGACTAGCTGGTGTTGGTTTGGATCTTGTTGATCTTGTAGAATTACTATTTTTGTAATTGGCCTTAACTTGTAAGGCCTTACAGCTGGGCATGTTAATGGAAATTAAGTTGAAACATTTTCTTGTGTTGTGTTATTCCATTGTGTTGTTGATTTCCTACAAGGTTGGATTGTCCTTCATTGGATCTACCATCCTTGACTGCGTCAGGTGGTATCAGAGCTGAGTTGATCTTGTTGAGCAAAGGTTGACCTAGCAAGGCTGATCTTGCAAAGTTGATTTGGTTGGCAAAGATATCATATGATTTGAGTTGCAGATCTGTGGCACTGAACTTGTGGAATCTTGACCTGGTTGTTCATGCAAGGTGGAAGGCTGATCTAACTTGCATACAATTTGGAGGTTGTCACAAGGTGGTCAGTGTAGGGTTTTTTTACAGAGGATTTTCTTATCTTTAAGTATGCCTTTGAGAAGATTGGACCCTAGGGTGATTGAAGATCTCTGTGATACTATGGAATCTAGGATTACAGAGAAGGTAAAATCTGATTTCAGATCAGAGATGGAGTTGATGAAGAACGACATGGTCATTGAGATCTGTGGACTAGGCTTTTGAGGATCCTGTTATCTATTTTGAAAGGCTCAAATCAATCAAACGTTAAGAGTTTAATCTAGCATACAATCAAAACAAAAACAAGGAAACTCTAAGCTAAGCCACCTCAGATTGAGCTAAAAATAGGTGCACCCAAGCACTGTTTGATTTTCTCTGATAAGAGGGATGTGGGTGTGCTCTCTAAGCACTTGGAGCATACTCTAATGCATTCTAAGATGGTTTGAGACTCATGAAAACCCCAAAAAATGGCACAATAATGGGTAGAACACCCAAGATTGCCCCTAAGGCCTCAAGAACTCAAACTATTATGCTTAAATGGAGATTCAATGCAAGTGTGATTATGCTAAGATTGATTTTAGACCAAATAGAGATGTGATATGATGCTATGCTATGCAAAACAATAATAAAAACTATGTTAATCCATTATTACTAAGCTATGATGAGCTAAAATACTTGAAAGTAAACTAGATTAGAATGATTTGTGCTAAGTCTAGAAATAAAAGAGCATGATAACAATGCATGAGAATGAAAGTTAAGCTAATGAATTTTCTCTTGAAAGGAGGAGCATTTATAGGATTTGGGAAGGAGGAATGAGTGGCCAGGATCAAAATCCTTAAGAGAGGCCAAGCTTCATTCAAAGGGGAGCACATGGATTGTGCTAGTTCAGGGCCACCTCCTTGTGACAAGTGTCACAAGGGCATTGGGTTGAAAGATGGGAGGAATGTGCACAATTTGGGAAATGTGCCTCAGGTCAAAGGGTGTAAGAAAGGGGTGAGGGGCTTCTTAAATGCACCATAAATGCATGTAAGAGGGATAAGGAGGCCTTAAATGCCTTCAATGCATGTAAGAGAAGCCTCTAGAAGTTTGTTGACTTTGGGTCAAGCTTAGAAGTTGGCTAACCTTGGTTAGGGAATGTGACAAGGATTAGGGGAGGGATTAGGATTAGGATTAGGGTTAGGACTTTCTAGAAGAGTCTAGAATTTCCTTAGGATAAACATGGATTTTAGGAAATAAATAAAGATTTATTTATTTCCATGGTTTAGGTTTTGAGAATATTTATTAAAATGAATTTAACAAATATGAGGATTAAATATTTAATCTTAATTAAATATTTTGAGTTGGGATTAGGGTTAGGAAATGAGGGGATTAGCCTTTAATCGAAATTAAAGAAGGATTAGAAGATTCTGGAAGAGGTTAGTGGTCTTAAGAAAATTGGCTAAGTTTTGGGCAAAAAATAAATAAATTATTTATTTTGGGATTTTTGGTCAATTTATTAATTAAATAATTAATAAATAGGGGATTAATGTTTAAATAAGATTTAAACATTTTTGGGAGAGATTTCTTAATTAAATATTTTTAATTAAGATAAAGGGATTTAATGACATAAAAATAAATTGATTAATTAATAAATGATGATGTCATCAGGGATTTTTTAAAAAATAAAAATACTTTATTTTTTAAAGGATTTTTAGGTGTCTACAAGATCATGAGAGCTATGACTGGTGTACCTCAGAATGTTGGTACTGAGGATGGTTATGAGGAAGTTGTTGAAGACTTTGAAGTTATTGGATCTAGTGGTGATGACCACAAGGATAGATCTGGTGAAGACAGAACTGCTCGGTTGCATAGATCTGGAGCTCAGTTCAATAATAGTTACCAAACGGAAGTTTCTACTTTCTCTGGTACTTTGAAACTTGAGAACTTGATTGACTAGATTGGTGAATTAGAATATTTCTTTGAGCTTGAAGAAATTGAAGATCCTCTTCGGATGAGATTGGCACAGACAAAGTTGAAAGGACATGCTGCTCTTTGGTGGAAAGAATTACAAAAAGATAGAGAAGATGAAGGTGAAATGCAGATCAATCGATGGAGGTTGATGGTGACTAAATTTAAATCTAAGTTCATACTTGCTGACTATGAGCTTGACTTGTTTAAGAAGTTGCAAAATCTGAAATAGAAGGATTTGACCATTGAAGATTATATCGAGGAGTTCTACAAACTTACTATTCGGTCTGGACATAGAGAACTTGGTAAGGAAAAGGTAGCTCAGTATGTGAATGGTTTGAGATTCAATATTCAGGATGAGCTTGGTATGCTAAAGATTGATTCTATCGAATATGCTTATTAGTATGCTCTGAAGGCATAAGATAAGTTGAAAAGGAGACAACATAGTGATCCTCGAGGAAAGGAAAAGATTAATCACTTCATGAAGGATAAACTGACTACAGAAGATGAACAACAACCTGTAGAACCGAAGAAGAAGATAGGAAGAGTTGAAACATTTTCTTGTGTTGTGTTATTCTATTGTGTTGTTGATTGGCTGCAAGGTTGGACTGTCCTTCATTGGATCCACCATCCTTGACTGCGTCAATACTGTAGCGATCTTCTCTGCTTTGTGCAACATGCCCAGGGTGTTGCATGTATTTATTACCCTTTCTCTCATGCACATGGATCCCATGCTGATGCGCATTGTAGCTATTCGGCATATCATTATGCCTGTTAGGTTGATAGTTTTCTTGTTACACGTGACTGCATGTTTGGTGAGGCACCTCATCATTTTACAAACTATGCACCTCTTTGTTCTGCATGTAATTAGTTTATTGTGTATGGTGGTATAGCTTCCCACGCACATTATCAATGATTAAACTATGCCAAGGTTTATTTATTTGCGCACCTCCACACTTCCATTTCACATTGTCGTGCCTTTCTCTATTTAGCTGTGAGTGAGTGTTATTGCTATTCTACTCATGCAAGTTTTCAGACTGCTCTTTCATTTTATATTTATCATGCTTTCCCTCATTTTTCAACTCACGTGCATGCTTATACAGTTGTGCAAGTTTATCTTCTTGGTCACTATCACCTAGATCCAATGAGTGTTAAGTGTTTCATTCATTCTCATGAGAGATGTGTCCCTTTGAACCACTACTCATGAATCATGGGTCAATGAGTTTGACTCAAAGAACTACACAGTTGAATCCTAATAGCAATATCACAATTTGACTTGCTGTGGAAAATATCTCCTACTTATCAATTGATGAGCTTAAGGGGCTTTCTAATGAATGGTTCATAAGGCACAACACTTGGTGAAGGTTTTGTAAATGAGGATGCAAGTAGAGTGGGTTTAGCCATGGAGGAAACATCATAGTTAAGTGCGCTCAAGCTGGAGTAGTACTAGGATGAGTGACCTCCCGGGAAGTCCCAGTGCTTCACCTTTATGAGCATCACCTAGATCCAATGAGTGCTAAGTGTTTCATTAATTCTCATGAGAGATGTTTCCATGTGAAACACTACTCATGAATCATGGGTCAATGAGTTTGACTCAAAAAACTACACAATTGAATCCTAATAGCAATATCACAAATTGACTTGCTGTGGAAAATATCTCCTACTTATCAATTGATGAGCTTAAGGTGATTTCTAATAAATGGTTCATAAGGCACAACACTTGGTGAAGGTTTTTCAAATGAGGATGCAAGTAGAGTGGGTTTAGCCATGGAGGAAACTTCGTAGTCAAGCGTGCTCGAGCTGGAGTAGTACTGGGATGGGTGACCTCTCGGGAATTCTCAGTGCTTCACCTCTGTGAGCATCACCTAGATCCAATGACTGCTAAGTGTTTCATTCATTCTCATGAGAGATGTGTCTATGTGAACCACTACTCATGAATCATGGGTCAATGAATTTGACTCAATAAACTACACAGTTGAATCCTGATAGCAATATCACAATTTGACTTGCTATGGAAAATATCTCCTACTTATCAATTGATGAGCTCAAGGGGCTTTCTAATGAATGGTTCATAAGGCACAACACTTGGAGAAGGTTTTTCAAATGAGGATGCAAGTAGAGTGGGTTTAGCCATGGAGGAAACTTCATAGTTAAGCGCGCTCAAGCTGGAGTAGTACTAGGATGGGTGACCTCCCGGGAAGTCCCAGTGCTTCACCTCCATGAGCATCACCTAGATCCAATGAGTGCTAAGTGTTTCATTAATTCTCATGAGAGATGTGTCCATGTGAACCACTACTCATGAGTCATGGGTCAATGAGTTTGACTCAAAAAACTACACAGTTGAATCCTGATAGCAATATCACAATTTGACTTGCTGTGGAAAATATCTCCTACTTATCAATTGATGAGCTTAAGGGACTTTCTAATGAATGTTTTGTAAGGCACAACACGTGGTCAAGGTTTTACAAATGAGGATGCAAGTATAGTTGGTTTAGCCATGGAGGAAACTTTGTAGTTAAGCACGCTCGAGCTGGAGTAGTACTGGGATGGGTGACCTCACAAGAAGTCCCAGTGCTTCACCTCTATGAGCATCACCTAGATCCAATGAGTGCTAAGTGTTTCATTCATTCTCATGAGAGATGTGTCCATGTGAACCACTACTCATGAATCATGGGTCAATGAGTTTGACTCAAAAAACTACACAGTTGAATCCTGATAGCAATATCACAATTTGGCTTGCTGTGGAAAATATCTCCTACTTATCAATTGATGAGCTTAAGGGGATTTCTAATGAATGGTTCATAAGGCACAACACTTGGTGAAGGTTTTGCAAATTAGGATGCAAGTAGAGTGGGTTTAGCCATGGAGGAAACTTTATAGTTAAGCACGCTCGAGTTGGAGTAGTACTGGGATGGGTGACCTCCCAGGAAGTCCTTGTGCTTCACCTCTATTAGCATCACCTAGATCTAATGAGTGGTAAGTGTTTCATTAATTCTCATGAGAGATGTGTCCATGTAAACCACTACTCATGAATCATAGGTCAATGAGTTTGACTCAAAAACTACACAATTGAATCCTGATAGCACTATCACAATTTGACTTGCTGTGGAAAATATCTCCTACTTATCAATTGATGAGGTTAAGGGGATTTCTAATGAATGGTTCATAAGGAAAAACACTTGGTGAAGGTTTTTCAAATGAGGATGCAAGTAGAGTGGGTTTAGCCATGGAGGAAACTTCGTAGTTAAGCGCACTCGAGCTGGAGTAGTACTGGGATGGGTGACCACTCGAGAACTCCCAGTGCTTCACCTCTATGAGAATCACCTAGATCCAATGAGTGCTAAGTGTTTCATTCATTCTCATGAGAGATGTGTCCGTGTGAACCACTACTCATGATTCATGGGTCAATGAGTTTGACTCAAAAAACTACACAGTTGAATCCTAATAGCAATATCACAATTTGACTTGCTGTGGAAAATATCTCCTACTTATCAATTAATGAGCTTAAGGGGATTTCTAATGAATGGTTCATAAGCCACAACACTTGGTGATGGTTCTACAAATGAGGATGCAAGTAGAGTGGGTTTAGCCATGGAGGAAACTTCATAGTTAAGCACGCTTGAGCTGGAGTAGTACTAGGATGGGTGACCTCCTAGGAAGTCCCACTGCTTCACCTCTATGAGCATCACCTAGATCCAATGAGTGCTAAGTGTTTCATTCATTTCATGAGAGATGTGTCCATGTGAACCACTACTCATGAATCATGGGTCAATGAGTTTGACTCAAAAAACTACACAGTTGAATCCTGATAGCAATATCACAATTTGACTTGCTATGGAAAATGATGAAGGGTGCTCCCCTTAATACAACAAACACATAACAGAAATAGAGAAACAACAACAATATGCAAGAACAGAAAATTGGCTTCTTATTATCTCCACAAATGTGGAATTACAAACTTTCAGAATTACAATATGCAAAGCCACATGGGCATTCCTTTACAATATTCTATAGGACAAAGCCTCGAACTATTACCCAGATCTACTACCCAGAACTATTCTGAACTACCTAAGACAATAATACAGCCTTCCTTATATAGGCAATTCCCCACCACCTAGGAAGGTTCCAGAATTTTAGCCAATAAGGCCGACCAAACTTAGAATTATTTTATTTTACATTTCATTACATCATAGTCGGCTCAAGATAACCTTTGAAACCCGAACGGAAATTTTGAAGAAAATTATTTCCCGCCATTTCAGGTGGCCCAACTTCTGAAGACCATAAGTCATCACCAGTTGACCCGATCGGCTATTATAACCCCATTTCGGAAACGCCACGAAGCACTCTACAGGCTTGACCTATGCAAGCACCCGTCACCCAAATTTTTGACCTCATTCGGGGCCTCTAAAGCCTTCAAAACTGAGTTCAAAGTTTCTGTACCCTGCTGCCAATACCGAAAATCTTCAATATCTTCCAATATACACTTGATCTAGAATGAAACTTTACTGGCAGACTTATATGACCAAAATGAACCTCCAACAAAGAAATCAGATCATTCTGAGCACAGACAAAAATTACCAAAAATAGTAACTTTCCATAAATAGCAGCTCTGCACAAAATAGCCCTTATTGAATTCAAAAACAAAAATATTTTTGGGTGATGCAAGATTGCTCTTACACCCAGGATGCTCCTGCATCAGACACCCAGGGTAATTTGAGAAGTGACCTTGTCACGACTCAGGTGTGCAGAGGAAAACCAAGACGGTTAACCTCCTCCTTTGTTAGCCACGATGAATCTTCTACAGGTCGTCCTTTCCATTTGACCAAATACTCTTCATATGTCCTATTCCTTGTGCTTCTACCAACACGACTGTCCAGTATGTCTTCGATCTCCTTAGTGTCTGAACGAGTTGCTGGAATACTCCACTGTGCTGTTGTGATCTCATCTTCAACACCTCCTTCATGATACTCTGTCAGATCTGAGATGTTAAGCACTGGTGAAATATTTAGCTCAGTAGGCAATTCTACCTCATATACATTTCCTGAATCATGTTTCTTCAGTATCCTACATGGTCCAAACTTCTTCATTTTCAACTTGTTATATGTACCAACTGGAAACCGCTCCTTCCACAAATGAACCATGACTTCATCACCAACCTAAAATTCCTTATACCTCCTTTTCTCATCTGCCTTAGCCTTATACTGTGCATTCATCTTGGTAATATGCTTCCTCACCTCCCCATGGATGTTCTTCAAGTGTTCTGCAAAATCCTCAGCTTCAGCACTACTTATTTCTCCTTTATCTATTTTCCTCAATTCAGATGCATTTCTTGGACTACTTCCATATACAATCTGGAATGGTGATTTACCAGTGCTCCTGTTGATAGAATTATTGTATGCAAATTCTGCCTGTGGTAAAATTAAATCCCATCCTGTTGGCTTATCTCCAACCAAACATCTCAGCAAATTTTCCAAACTCCTATTCACCACCTCTGTCTATCCATCAGTCTGTGGATGATGTGATGAACTGAACTTCAAATCTATCTTCAACTTCTTCCACAACGTACGCCAGAAATATCCAACAAACTTAGTGTCCCGATCTGAAACTATGGTCTTTGGCAAACCATGAAGTCTCACTACTTCTCTGAAAAACAATTCTGCTACATGAACAACATCATTAGTCTTCTTGCAGGGAATAAAATGTGCCATCTTCAAAAATCTGTCAACTACTACAAAAATTGAATCGTGTCCCCGCTGTGTCCTCGGTAAACCAAGAACAAAGTCCATGCTGATATCCTCCCAAGGCTTCTCTGGTACAGGTAATGGCCGATACAATCCTGTATTCTGCTTCACTCCTTTCGCCATCTGACATACTCAGCAACTCTGTACAAACTTCTTCACATCTTGCTGCAACTGTGGCCAATAATAATTCTCACTAACCAAACCAAGGGTTTTATCACGACCAAAATGTCCAGCCAATCCTCCACTATGCTTCTCCTTGATGAGATTCTCCCTCATAGAACTTCGTGAAATGCACAACTGACTCCCTCTGAATAGCATATCATCCTGGATGATGAAATCCAACCATTTCATCCTGTCTAGAGTAACAGGTTCTGTACAAGCTTTCCAAGCTTCACCAAAATCAGGATCCTCTGAATACAAATTCTTGAGTTCCTTGAACCCAACCACTTCAATCTACATTTTTGTCAGCAATAGTTGCCTTCTGCTAAGAGCATCTGCAACCCTATTAGACTTTCCACTCCTGTGTTTCAAAACAAATGTATAACTCTGCAAAAACTCAACCCATTTCAAATGTCTTTGATTCAATTTTCCTTGACTATTCAAATATTGCAAAGCTTGATGATCAGTATACAAAACAAACTCCTTAGGAAGTAGATAATGTCTCCACTTCTTTAATGCCTGAACTATAACATAAAATTCTTGATCATAAATAGAATATTTCCTCTTGGCATCATTTAACTTCTCACTGAAATAAGCAACAGGTTTACCTTCTTGGCTCATAACAGCTCCTATTGCAGTACCACTAGCATCACAATCTACTTGAAACACCTTATTAAAATCTGGAAGTGCTAAAATAGGTTGTTCTGTAACTTTTTGTTTCAACAATTGAAAACTCTTTTCTGCCCCATTAGTCCACTTAAATTTTTTTCTATCCCCTCTCATTGTTTCAGTCAAGGGTCCACAAATACTGCTAAAATTTCTGATAAACTTTCTGTAAAAGCTAGCTAGACCATGAAAAGATCTTACCTCAGTAGCATTCCTTGGAGTAGGCCATTCAAGAATAGCCTATACCTTCTCTGGGTCCATTTTCAGACCTTCTGCTGAAACTACAAATCTCAAATACACTAACTCTTTCTTCACAAAACTGCACTTCTTCAAATTAATCAACAATTTCTCTTCTCGCAACTTCTCAAATACCATACGAATATGCATCATATGCTCTTCCAATGTCTTACTAAAGATCAAAATATCATCTAGGTAAACAATGACAAACTTACCCAGAAATTCTTTCAGAACCTCATTCATGAGCCGCATGAAAGTGCTCGATGCATTGGTTAGCCCAAAAGGCATGACTAACCACTCATATAGTCCTTCCTTTGTCTTGAAAGTAGTCTTCCATTCATCTCCTTCTCTGATCCAAATCTGATGATATCCACTTTTCAGATCTATCTTTGAAAAATACACAGCTCCACTCAAACAGTCCATAATATCATCCATTCGTGGCAATGGAAACATGTACTTGATTGTGATCTTATTTATTGCCCTAGAATCTGTACACATCCTCCATTCTCCATTCTTCTTTGGTGCTAATACCACTGATACAGCATAGAGACTCAGACTCTCACGGATCAATCCTTTCTGTAACAACTCATGTACTTGTCTGTTCAACTCCTCACTTTCTACAGGTGTCATTCTGTGTGCTGCCTTGTTCGGCAAACTCGCTCCTGGGATCAAGTCCATCTGATGACTAATCTTCCTAACTAGTGGTAATCCATTAGGCACATTATCGGATACAATATCCTGAAACTCATTCAACAAATCTGCAACTTCTACAGGAACATCTTCTACTTTCTCTTTACCAGCTTTGGAAATTAAAGCAAAACATACATGCTCATGCCTCATACCATCTAGGAAATTTCTTCCATCAACAAAAGTTATCCTTGCATTACCACATACCTTTTCTTCAGTCTCCTTCAATGGTTTTAGCTTATGCCGCACTCCATCCTTTTTCAGGGAATAGGTATTCGCACGACCATCATGTACAGCACATCTGTCAAACTGCCATGGTCTACCCAACAACATATGACATGCATCCACAGATATGATATCACACAATACCTCATCTTGGTATCCGCCAATCTTGAACTTTACTAGGCATTGTTCATTGACCATGACCTTGTGGTCATCCTGTACCCAGGCAATCCGATATGGATGTGGGTGTTTCTGTCTCTTGAGCTTCAACTTTGTCACCATCTCTTCTGACACCAAATTGTCAGTGCTTCCACTATCAATAATCACATCACAACATTTACCTTCACACTTGCACCTGGTGCGAAACAGGCTCCTCCTTTGCTCAGGTTCATTCTCACCACTCAACAGGACTCTTCTGTTAATCAACGTTTCTCCTCTTTCAGCATCTTCAGAATTTGATGATCTGGCATCTTCATCTACATGTGCAACTCTGGCCTGGCCTTCATTTCTCCTGTCTGTTCTGCCTTGGCGCTGAGGACATTCAAATGCCCTATGACCTTCTCCACAGTGAAAACATGTTCCACGGAAGCCTCCTCTTCCAGATCCTTGTCCTCTTCCTCTTCCTCTCTGATCTCTATTATTCTGATCCTGGAAGCGATTGGAATTATTTCCGCGCTGATTCTGACTGCTACTGGCCTCATCCTTCTTTTTCAGATCTTCATTTCGGCCACCATATGACCGTCCACCAGATCGTCCACCGCGACCTCTTCCGTTTTGTCTGCTCTCGAACTTCTTGTTCAGCTTTTCCTCTACTTTTAGGGCAAATTGGTATGCCTCCTCAATACTGTTCATTCGAACCAGATTCAACTCCTCCTGAATGCTTGGCCTTAACCCATTAAGGTATCGGGCAACTTTCTCCTTATCAGCTTCTGCATGGCCTGTTCTGATAAGGAGTCGATAGAACTCCTCTGTATACTCCTGAACAGATCTTCCTGCCTGCTTCAAACTTTGCATTTTCTTTAGTAGATCAAGCTCATAATCAACAGGAATGAACTATCGCTTCAATTTATCCACCATCCGATCCCATCTTGTGATTTTATCTTTCCCTCTTCTATTTCGCTCCAACTGAATTTCTTGCCACCAGATCTTTGCATGACCTTTCAATCTGGCCTTCGCAAATTTGACCCTATCAGGATCGTCAACATCTTCGTACTCAAAATATTCCTCACATTCATTGATCCAGTCAATCAATTCTTCTGGGTTAAGATTTCCAGAAAATGTAGGAACCTCAATCTTAGGTCTTTTCCCAATTTTGGAAATGGCCCGAAAAAGTCTTTCTTCCTCCTGGTTCACAATTTCGGCTTCTCCTTCTTGATATTCTTCTTCGGCTTCATCCTCGCTTTCGTCTCTGACATTGAGATTCATTCCTCTACGAATCTCTTCTTGCAATGCTCACACTTGTCTCTGCAGCTCTCTAACCTCAGGTGTCACAGCACCAACTCTTCTGCCACGTTCTCGTCGTGGAGGCATTTTCACGATGCGCGCTAAAACCCTAGCCACGGTCCTGGTGCAAACTGCCTCACAGTCAGCGATCTGTTTACACACTCAAGAACTCCTGCTCTGATACCACTTGATGAAGGGTGCTCCCCTTAATACCACAAACACATAACAGAAATAGAGAAACAACAACAATATGCAAGAACAGAAAATTGGCTTCTTATTATCTCCACAAATGTGGAATTACAAACTTTCAGAATTACAATATGCAAAGCCACATGGGCATTCCCTTAGAATCTTCTGTAGGACAAAGCCTCGAACTATTACCCAGATCTACTACCCAGAACTATTCTGAACTACCTAAGACAATAATACAGCCTTCCTTATATAGGCAATTCCCCACCGCCTGGGAAGGTTCCAGAATTTTAGCCAATAAGGCCGACCAAACTTAGAATTATTTTATTTTACATTTCATTACATCATAGTCAGCTCAAGATAACCTTTGAAACCCGAACGGAAATTTTGAAGAAAATTATTTCCCGCCATTTCAGGTGGCCCAACTTCCGAAGACCATAAGTCATCACCAGTTGACCCGATCGGCTATTATAACCCCATTTCAAAAATGCCACGAAGCATTCTACAGGCTTGACCTGCACAAGCGCCCGTCACCCAAATTTTCAACCTCATCCGGGGCCTCTAAAGCCTTCAAAACTGAGTTCAAAGTTTCTGTACCCTGCTGCCAATACCGAAAATCTTCAATATCTTCCAATATACACTTGATCTGGCAATGAAACTTAACTGGCAGACTTATATGACCAAAATGAACCTCCAACAAAGAAATCAGATCATTCTGAGCACAGACGAAAATTACCAAAAATAGTAACTTTCCATAAATAGCAGCTCTGCACAAAATAGCCTTTATTGAATTCAAAAACAGAAATATTTTTGGGTGATGCAAGATTGCTCTTACACCCAGGATGCTCCTGCATCAGAAAATATCTCCTACTTATCAATTGATGAGCTTAAGGGGCTTTCTAATGAATGGTTCATAAGGCACAACACTTGGTGAAGGTTTTTCAAATGAGGATGTAGGTAGAGTGGGTTTAGCCATAAAGGAAACTTCGTAGTTAAGTGTGCACGAGCTGGAGTAGTACTGGGATGGGTGACCTCCCGAGAATTCCTAGTGCTTTACCTCTGTGAGAATCACCTAGATCTAATGAGTGCTAAGTGTTTCAATCATTCTCATGAGCGATGTGTCTATGTGAACCACTACTCATGAATCATGGGTCAATGAGTTTGAATAAAAAAAGTACACAGTTGAATCCTAATAGCAATATCACAATTTGACTTGCTGTTGAAAATATCTCCTACTTATCAATTGATGAGTTGAAGGAGCTTTCTAATGAATGGATCATAAGGCACAACACTTGGTGAAGGTTTTGCAAATCAGGATGCAAGTAGAGTGGGTTTAGCCATGGAGGAAACTTCATAGTTAAGCACGCTCGAGCTGGAGTAGTACTGGGATGGGTGACCTCCCGGGAAGTCCCAGTGCTTCACCTTTGTGAGCATCACCTAGATCCAATGAGTGCTAAGTGTTTCATTCATTCTCATGAGAGATGTGTCCGTGTGAACCACTACTCATGAATCATGGGTCAATGAGTTTGACTCAAAAAACTACACAGTTGAATCCTGATAGCAATATCACAATTTGACTTGCTGTGGAAAATATCTCCTACTTATCAATTGATGAGCTTAAGGGGATTTCTAATGAATAGTTGATAAGGAAAAACACTTGGTGAAGGTTTTGCAAATGAGGATGCAAGTAGAGTGGGTTTAGCCATGGAGGAAACTTTGTAGCTAAGCGCGCTCGAGCTGGAGTAGTACTGGGATGGGTGACTTCCCGAGAAGTCCCAGTGCTTCACCTCTGTGAGCATCACCTAGATCCAATGAGTGCTAAGTGTTTCATTCATTCTCATGAGAGATGTGTCCATGTGAACCACTACTCATGAATCATGGGTCAATGAGTTTGACTCTAAAAACTACATAGTTGAATCCTGATAGCAATATCACAATTTGACTTGCTGCGAAAAATATCTCCTACTTATCAATTGATGAGCTTAAGGGGCTTTCTAATGAATGTTTCATAAGGCACAACACTTTGTGAAGGTTTTTCAAATGAGGATGCAAGTAGAGTTGGTTTATCCATGGAGGAAACTTCATAGTTAAGCATGCTCGAGCTGGAGTAGTACTGGGATGGGTGACCTCCCGGGAAGTCCCAGTGCTTCACCTCTATGAGCATCACCTAGATCCAATGAGTGCTAAGTGTTTCATTCATTCTCATGATAGATGTGTCTGTGTGAATCACTACTCATGAATCATGGGTCAATGAGTTTGACTCAAAAAACTACACAGTTGAATCCTGATAGCAATATCACAATTTGACTTGCTGTGGAAAATATCTCCTACTTATCAATTGATGAGCTTAAGGGGATTTCTAATGAATGGTTCATGAGGCACAACACTTGGTGAAGGTTTTTCAAATGAGGATGCAAGTAGAGTGGTTTTAGCCATGGAGGAAACTTCATAGTTAAGCACGCTCGAGCTAGAGTAGTACTGGGATGGGTGACCTCCCGGGAAGTCCTAGTGCTTCACCTCTGTGAGCATCACCTAGATCTGATGAGTGCTAAGTGTTTCATTCATTCTCATGAGAGATGTGTCCATGTGAACCACTACTCATGAATCATGGGTCAATGAGTTTGACTAAAAAAACTACATAGTTGAATCCTGATAGCAATATCACAATTTGACTTGCTGTGGAAAATATCTCCTACTTATCAATTGATGAGCTTAAGGGGATTTCTAATGAATGGTTCATAAGGCAAAACACTTGGTGACGTTTTTGCAAATGAGGATGCAAGTAGAGTGGGTTTAACCATGGAGGAAACTTTATAGTTAAGCGCGCTCGAGCTGGAGTAGTACTGGGATGGGTGACCTCCTCGGAAGTCCCAGTCCTTCACCTCTGTGAGCATCACCTAGATCCAATGAGTGCTAAGTGTTTCATTCATTCTCATGAGAGATGTGTCCATGTGAACCACTACTCATGAATCATGGGTCAATGAGTTTGACTCAAAAAACTACACAATTGAATCCTGATAGCAATATCACAATTTGACTTGCTGTGGAAAATATCTCCTACTTATCAATTGATGAGCTTAAGGGGATTTCTAATGAATGGTTCATAAGGCACAACACTTGGTGAAGGTTTTGCAAATGAGGATGCAAGTAGAGTGGGTTTAGCCATGGAGGAAACTTCGTAGTTAAGCCTGCTCGAGCTGGTGTAGTGCTGGGATGGGTGACCTCCTTGGAAGTCTCAGTGCTTCACCTTTGTGAGCATCACCTAGATCCAATGAGTGCTAAGTGTTTCATTCATTCTCATGAGATATGTGTCCGTGTGAACCACTACTCATGAATCATGGGTCAATAAGTTTGACTCAAAAAACTACATAGTTGAATTGTGATAGCAATATCACAATTTGACTTGCTGCGGAAAATATCTCCTACTTATCACTACCACTAAGCTGTGTGTTCTCACTGTGCATGTCATGCGTGTGTAAATTTTGGTATTTCACATCATGTTTTTGATAATGCATTTCTCTATTTTGTAGGTTATGAAAATATTCATCTCCATATTTCCTGCTGGTTAAATATAAGTTACCTACATTAAAATTTTCATTTTTACCTGGCATGAAACTCTTAGGGTGCATATAAGACTGATGAGCTTGATTACATGTTTGATGATGCACATTATTGTTTGGCCAACTGTGCATATTCTTATCACATGCGTGGCTGTGTCCTTCGTGGTGCACATTATCACTACGCAATCAATGCCTATTCTTGTATTGCGGGATATCTTTATAATGCTTCTCGGTTTCGACGTGCTACTCATATCTATTAATATCTGGCTGCAAGTTATTTTTACCTTGCACACGATCGTCAAATTTCTCTCCCATTTTATTAAAACAATTTTGTGAATGCTGAGCGTAGTTAAAATTTTGATAATGTTTATCATTGCTTAGCAAATCACGCTGCTGCTAGTTCGCTTGCTGTACCTGATTGTGTGCAACCTCATCATCACGCTAGCTACGCATGTTGTGGTATTTCAAGTCTTGCCTGTGATGTTGGGTGTGATTGTGCGCATCATCCTGACTGAGCAATTTGTATGGATACTGTGCATCTTCGTACTCCTTTCTAGTACTAACGTGCTGGCCACGTATATCATTGTTTGGCTACCTATAAGTTCTATTGTAACCCTGCACACCTTTTGGATTTGCATGACTGTTTTCTTTGGAATACTCATTCTCATTCTGCGTACAACCTCTATATTGTTGTGTAGAATAATAATCATGTTGTATGGGTCTTCCATATTGATGCAAACGGTTTTTCTATTCCAAGCTATGGCCCTCTTCATGATTAAATGATTTCCTACATATTTTTGTTGCTGCGTATTTAAACTTACTCCAGCATTTGCCTCAAACAATGGATTATTATAAGCATTATTTAAAATATGCTCAGCATCCTTCTTATGTGGGGGAGTATATTTTAATGCTCTGACATTTTGGTTTATTTCTTCTCTCTCAACTCTTTCTCCTTCATTAGCTTGTTCTGATCCTCTTATACTCTCTGGAGGAGTAATGATGTCATCTCTCTACAATCCAAAACGTTCCAGAATATCAATTGGTTGTTTTCTAAAGTTCTTCATGAATCTTTTCTTATCAGGGATTAGTTCAGCAAACTCTCGGATTTCTTGTTGTATCCGAATATCAACCTCATCGTCTTCTTCCTCATTTTGATAATTACATTGATTTGTGTTTGAATAAAAAAGATTTATATTATTTTCATCACTGCTTTGACTACTTCTTCTATGTTGAGAATCTTCATTCTCATATTGTCTATCCGGGGATTGTTTAAAACTAATAGGTGTAATCTCTAGATCAGGATTTTTGAGTTTCTTTGGCTGATTTTTGAAATCCAATTCAATATGGTTGTCTGTTGCTTTGTGCAAAGATCTTCTTCCCCGCATTTGTTTTATTACTTTTCACTGAAACTTAATTGTAAGTTGCCACCAAACTTTTGTGCAGAAATATATAACTATTATGATCTCTTACTTCTCAGTAAATTCCAACCAGACTATCACAATTCACAATCTTAACCAGAAATTCTGAAAGTGTCTTTCACAGATAACTCTCCCCAGCAGAGTCGCCAATTTGTTGGTGCCCAAAAATGATGATTCAAATTTGGCCAACTAACAAGCACACACTAGTACCTCTACAATTATGGCTTAATCAAGCCAAGGCTGGTAGGCCTAAATTCACCTTAAATTATCAAATTGTTTATGTTGCACAACTGCATGCATGAATGAACAAGGTTCCTTCCAAAGTGGTAAATGATCTTTGGAGGAAAACAATATAATAACATGATAACTTTAATATGAAAATCCTAAATTAAACTAAATTATCACTAAGAACCCTAATTGTAAATACTTTGGAAAAGTAATCAAATTATTTATGAACTACAAAATAAGAACCAAATGACAACTTTCAAACAATAATAAGATCAGTGCCTACTGAACATTCAGATTATAGAGTCAGAAATTCTCAATCCTACGTACAATCGGAGACAGTTTTAAAAACTTATTTTTAATAAAGCAATACTATCACTCCACAGGCTTCCACTTGATTTACAATTCAAATCAATTTATACAACTAATCTCATCAAATTTAACTCAAATTAAGAGATTGACAAGAACAATAGAAGATACACATATCTTACAATTGATATTCAAACTATTTATATTAACTTCGAATTATAATACTCAGGGAATATAACACAGTGAAATACTCTAATACACAGTGTATCTGAAGGACTAATTGAAAATAAATAACATATAACTTCAAATAAACAGAAAATAACTTATCTCATTTGGCATTTGAGATTTTGTACATAATGGTTCAAGATTGTAGTTGCTGGAGTTTTTCTCCAAATTATCATGTTATGTTTTTTTTAAATGACTTGACATTTATATATATTTCAAAGGTTTCCCGTGAAAAGTCACACCTCTTCACAAATACCTAATCCTACAACTAACCCTAGAAAATTATAACAAAATAACCATAGAAATGGTTTGAAGGAATAAAAATTTTTCCGTATTTACAAATAATGTGTGTTTGTCAATTCCTCGGATAATTTGTTTGGTTATTAATATCTCCTGCACACCAAACCAAACATTAGATAACCTTAAAATAAACTTTTACTTAATAATATCCAATAGTCAAAGATAACCCTAAAATCCATTTGTACATAATAATATATTAATAGGAAAAGATAATATAATTTTATGCTTTAATTGAATTTTTATTTTCAAATTTTAAACATAAATACATTTCTCTTTCAAAATGTTTTTCCCAAAATGTGAAAAAATATGTATCTCATATAAATATGTTTCTAAAATTTAAGGTACAATAATTATAAACATTTAAATTCACCCTAGAAAATAAAAGGTAAAACTTACCCTAGAATGATAATCCAAATAATTTACATAGGGTAAAGCAAAATATTTTATTTAAATATTTTTGAAAACTAAAATTTGCAATGTCAAAAATATTAAATAATTTTAGCTTTAGCAATATTTAAATACTTTAAATAAAATAAATAAAATAACATATTTCAAAATAATTTACCCTATTATAATATTTCACTTTAGTAATTTAGGGCAAATTAAAATAATGCTTAAAGAAAGGTGCTATGTTTTATGTAAATCCAAACCTCACTTAATGTAAAATCTTTTAATAGTACATAATATAAAAGTAATGAGATAATATGGTTTTCTTTAACAACTATTTCGAAGAAAACACATAGACTAATTGGTTAGAGGGGAGAGTGGTAAGTAGGTAGGAAAAAGGGTTGGCTTGAGAGGTTGAGTGTTCAACTGCCTCTTACCACCTTTTTGCCCAACCACCTTATTATTCTTTTATAATTATTTTTATTTCAAAATATACATGCATTTAATCTATTGAAATAGAATAATTAAAAATCTTATCTCATGAACATGAAAACAAAATAATGACAATTATTTAGGCCTTTTCAATTGTTTAACTTTTTAACATAGGAAAATAATATGAAAAGTAAAATAAATATTATACTTCCCTGATATTTTGAGTATTAAGGGCGTAAATTTTCAGGTGTCAACACGCCTCACTCTTTGTGAAGCTCATTCCTTGCAAATAACTATTAATGCACTCATACCATGCCCTAGGATCCTTCTTGATCCTATACAAAGATATTTTCAATCTTCACACATGGGTCTCATTGATGTGTTCTACAAAGCATTCTAACTATTCTATGTATACCTCCTCTTTCAAATTTTCATTAATGAATGTTGTTTTGATATCTATTTGGTGGATATGTCATCCCATATGTACTACAAATCAGATCAAAGCTCATATAGAAGTATACCTGGCCACTGGAGAAAATGTCTCCTCATAGTCTATTCCCTCCTTCTAAGAGAACCCCTTTTCTATGAACCTTTCCTTGTATTTATCGATGCTACCATATACACCATACTTGACATTATAGATCCATCATGATCTAACTATAGTCCTATCATTTCATCTAGGAACAACCTCCCACACATTGTTATGAACTATTGAGGTATACTCCTCAACCATTGCATCTCGCTACACCTGATGTTTTATGACCTCCTAATAATTGGAAGGTCACTATCTACCAACTAATTGACTAATGCCACATAGTCATTAAACATGGCTAGTTGTTTCCATTGTCTACTACTTATCCTAGGATCTCCCACAAACTCCTGAGTTTCTTTATTTTTTTGTTGAACCTCATGGTTCCTAGTGCCAACTGTAAAGGAAGAAATATCAATCTCCACATCTTCTTGATGCATCTCTTGATCTTGTTGCACCTATTTCTCTATTTTATTTGAACTCTCAACACTTGAGCTTGTGCTTGTGCTAGTAATTGTACTTGTATTTTGTTCCCCTAATTTAGTTGAACTAACCTTGGATCTTCCATTGGATGCTCACTCTGATCATCTTCTAGAAAATATTTGGACCTCCTAAATGCCTTTTCCTCCATGAATTTGACATTGTGTCATACTATAATCCTCCTGGTCCCTAGAATAAGTATTTGATATATCTTTGAGGTCTTATTGTAACCCAAAAAGTACCCCCTCTTTGTAGTTTAATATAGTTTGGTACTTGTATTCCTTGGAATGTGACAATATGCCAAACTTCCAAATATTATGAAGTGACTGACATCTAGCTTATTCCCTATGAAATCCTCCTCTACTGTCATCTTCCCTAGTACATTATGTGGAACCATGTCATGTATGTATACTATCAAACTACATGCCTCTGTACATAAGTAACGGGTCATGTCCTAGTCATGTAGCATAGCCCTTTCTACCTCTGATATAGAATGATTCTTCCTCTTAGAAACCCCATTCTATTGTGGGTTGTAAGAAATAGTCCACTCTCTCTTGATTCCTTCCCTGGTATATAACTCCTAGAACTCTTTCCCTTTGTAGTCACCTCCACTGTCTAACCAAAGAACCTTTATCTTTCTACATGTAAAATTCTCCACAAGGGCTTTCAACTCTTGAAAGTGACTGAAAACCTCATCATTGGTCTTCAAGAAGTATATCTAGGTCTTCCTAGAGAAATCATCAATAAAATTAACAAATTACTCATATCATTTGAGAGACTTTATCGGTATTGATCCACATATACCTAAATATACTAGATCAAGAACACCCTTGGATTTGGTGTCACTCCTTGGAAAATTTTCTTTCACAAAATTTACCAACACACATCCCTTACATACATCATCATGCTCTATACTAACCTTTGGAATACCTGTCACTATCTCAAAAAGCAATTTAAGTGTGTTGTGATGTATATGGCCCATCCTCCTATGCCATAGATCTTCTTGATCTCTAGGATTATTGTTTCTCATGAGTGTCTTAGGAGTATCAAATTGTAACGTATAAAGCCAATTGTTCCTAACTCTAATAGATATAGGTGATTTATAATTCATTTGATTGATCAATACATGTTTCCCTCTAAAGAGCACATTGTACCATTTATCCTAAAGGATGGATACAGAAATTAGATTCATACCCAAGCCTAGCACATGCAACACATCATGAAGGGGAATCATCTTGCAATTCTCCCTTTGAAATTGAACAATCCCTTTCCTAACTGATTTGAATTTGGACATATTCCCCATGAAAATATGGATTCTAGTGTCCTCCTCCTTATAACTAGAGAAGTACTCTCTAACTCATGTCATATGAAATTATGCCCCACTATCTATATATTGGAAACACTCTATGAGGTTGAGCTAACCATAAAATCTATGAGTGTGAAATCGTGCTCCATTCTACTAGAGATCTCATCTACACTTCTTGAAGCTGCCATCTTCTTCTTTCCTTTCTTTTCATTCTTCTTCCTTTACAAGAAACAACTGACATAGTGGCCAAACTCATGAAAACCATAGCACTTGATCTTAGACAAGTCCTTCTTCTTCTTCTCACTTTGTGGATTTGATCCTTTGTTAGACCCCTTCTTCACTTTCCTTTTTCCCGCTAGGGCAATGTTTTCTTGTTCCACCTTACTTCTTTAACTCTTATTGTTGGTTCTGTTGATGAGACTTAGTCTAATCTCCTCCTAAGTGAAGTCACACCATAGTCGATCCCAACTTGGTAAGGTGTCTCATCCATTAAAAACTTGAACAAAGACATCACACTTCTTAGTAAACCCATTTAGGGCTATTCATACTAGCTCATCATCATCGGGGCTATCTCCAACAACTTTTAAATCATCCTTGACAAGTCTAAGCCTAGTGAGGTAAATTGTAACATCTTCTCCCTTGTTCATTCAATTATTCCTCAGCTTTTCTTTGAGAATCAATTTTTAGTTAGTGGTAGCATTCGGGTACAGATTCAAAATGACATCCCACATCATCTTTGTTGTATCTAACTCAATGATATGCAAAACTATTTGGTCCTTGATAGCATCAAGGATTAGCCTCCTTGCCTTGGCATCGTCCTTCTTGTATGCTAAGAGTTTTTTTGGATCTATAGGTACAACTTCAATGCTGGTCACATATTTCTTCATACCATTCTCTTCCAACAATAAAGAAATTTTGGCTTTCCAGACACCAAAATTTGAGGCTCCATCCAATGTATCCTAATCTCTTAAACTAGTTGAGACCATCTCAAAGGATTAAACAAATAATAATTCTAAAGAGGTCAAACTGGGTTTTATAAACCCTCATTTTTCTTTCCTTTGCCTACGCTAAATGTTTTCTACCCTTACATTGACTTTGATACCATGTAAAAATAATATTGTAGCTACTAATTATTAATCTCCTAACTTGTATAGATTATTTGATTATCGAAAATTAATTCACAGAAAATATTGAAAAATAACACAACTGCAACTTCACAAATAAAATCAGAGATGAAAAATATGCAACAAAAGGAACACAATATTTTTGAACAAAATATCCTTGGAAAAATCCTGAAGGGAAAACTAGTACTGCATATGAAGAGATACATAAACTGCTTACCTCTTACTAGAAGAGCTCCAGCAATATTGTCCTCTGAGGATTCTTCTCCCAATTTCTCCAGTTGAGATTCAACTACTGTTGTCTCCAATGTTATTGGCGTGCCCTTGCTATTATTGCAAAACTATTTTCTAACATCAAGCGAGCTCATTTTCTATCACTGCAAATGCTTCTTAAGTTTGTGTTCTCCAAATGCCCATTGGTCCCTTTTTATACTACTCTCATTGGAAAACCAACGGTCGTGATTTAATCTCAGACAATCGATAAGATTAATTAGACCCTAACAAACCCTAACTAATTGGTTTCTAGATGTCCCTAAAGGAAACAATTGATTAATTAATTGTCTTGATTCTAACCAAAGTCTCCAAAAAAACAATTATTTACTAATTATTGAAAATGGAGAAACAATTGTCCAAGCTACCAAACTAACAACTATATCTTTACCTATACAAATATATATTTGATGGGACTTACCCACTCATACTAGCCCTATTTTACATGGTGTCTCTTCAATTTGAGGCTTTGCAAGCTCTTTACAATGAAGTATGGTAATATTTGTAGTGTATGTGCTTACAATGCTACTTTCCTACCAACATGTATAATAAGTTAGGGACTTCTAATTTCCTCTAACTTGTTACTGAATTGGATTAAAGGAATAATATGTTTAATAAAATAAATGTTCTTTATGAATGATACATTATATAATAAGAGTATAGAACTTGTTAATGATTGAATTATTTTTACATTTTAAAAATATTAGAAATTATGCTAAAATTTATTGAAGATAAATTTTTTTAATTTTTTATTTATTATAATAAAATATATTTTTGAATTGTCTATATAAAATAATGAGATTAGGATATTAGGAATCAAAGTAATATCCTTATGTTGGTGATAAAAGGGATTATAAAGATATAATGTATGTGATTTTGACATAATTTTAGATGATATGATATTTTTATAAAATCACTTTACAATTTGATTGTGATTATATATAAATTTTCAAAGTTTCTTTTGAATTAATAAAATTAAAATAGTAAAAACTTTAATTGATATATTTATTTTTCAAGTTTGTGTTTTAATATATTATATTTAATTATTTGAGAGGTGTGGGTAGTTATTCAAATATTAGGTCTTAATAATAAATTATTTAAATATATAAATAAAATAACAATATAAATATATTTTATATATCTCCTCAATTTCTTGTGTCAATAATCTTCTAATGAAAGAGAGTTATGTTACATCTTTTGTAACATAAAATCTCTCACTACTCATTTCAATATAAGTCAAGATGCTTATTCAAAATTTCCAACTATATCATCCACAACATCATGACCTCCAAAAAAAATCATTAATAATTTCCTTGCTTGACTACTTATGATGATTTTTATATTTAATTTAAAAAAATTATCTAACCATATAATCTACAACATCATAACTTCTAAAAGTTGTATTAATAATTTTTTTGACTAACTATTTATCATGATGTTAAGATTAATTTTCAAAAATAATATTTTTCCTATGTATGTGATTTGAAAAATTTAATCATTTATCATAAACAAATGCAAACATTACATGTATGTACTTCTTTACTTTCCTCTTACTAAATTAAATAATCTTATCCTTGATTTTTTTAAATAAATCTTAATATCTATCATCATAATTTGATCGGTAAGAATGTTTGGGTGATATGTAACCAATTAAAATTTGATTCTTCTTTTAAAAAAAACAAATATACCCATTTTTAGCTTAGGTGGCTTAAACAACTTACATTGTTTCAATTGATTGTTGTGTTATGAGGACAAATCATTTTAATTGATTTTTTATATTATAATGATATGTCATTGAATAAAAATCCTCCACCAAATAACTTTGATAAGAAACAAATTATAATATAATATCTTTATTTTGACTATAAAAAGGATTATAAAAATATGATGATTTTGACATAATTTTATATGGCATGATATTTTAATACATGAATTTATAATTTGATTTTGATTTTATATAAATTTTCAAACTCTTTTGAATTAATATAAGTAAAATAGTAAAAAATTTCAATTGACAAATTTATTTTAATTTGTACAAATATTTTATTTTTAATTATTTGAGAGGTTGGGTTACTTAGTAAAAAACTAGGTTTTAATAATAAATTATTTGTATAACATTTTTAAAAAGTTTGCAATCATGCAATTTAGAATGTTGATTGAAAAAAGACAAAGTAACATGTAAATTCATTTTATGCATCTCCTACTTCCAAGTGTTAAGAATCTTCTAATAGAAAAGAGTAATGTCATCTCTTTTGTAACATAAAATATCTTACTACTCATTCTAAATTAAGTCAATAATCTTATTTCAAATTTCCAAATATATGATCCACAACACATGTTCTTATACCCCAACCTTCAAAAGCTACCTTTGACTCATTCTTTGGCACTTTGTTGCTTTGCCTTTGGTCTTTGGTTATGGGCATGCTTTAAACTCTATTGTTCAAGTTACTCATGTCCCGAATGAGTGCTTAGATGTGGAGTATATGGTTGTGTGTGAGAGGCTTTCTACCCTTTGGATCATGGTTTAGTCTTTGGTGGATGTTGCTAACATTGTTGAGTTGTAGTATGTTTTTTCCACCATTGTGTATTTTTTTTAAGGTTTTAGGTGTCTCTACTTTACCTTGTGAGGTGGGGATGTGCAGGATCGAGTATCCATGTCTATTTGAGGTACTCATGATGGGGTTTCAAATGGATGTATTGGTAGTGGTCATGATTATATGGTGTTTAGAGATGTGGTGGGCTCTAGTAGTGGCATGGTCTCTTCTGAGGCTATTGGGCCCTACTAGAGGCTTGTGGTTGGGTTTTTAATGACTCGTCCCTTGGTGCTTAGTATAATTTCCTCTTTTTTCATGTATAGCTCTATCTTTTCTAGGTTTATGTTGGTGTGGTGGTTCACACTATGAATTTCTCTTGGTATGCCTCCCATGGAATGTGGCCTTTTTCTTGTTGGGATAGATCTTTTGTGGTCTGTGGCTTCTTTGTTAGTTGAACCTTTCTTTGGCCCTCAACAAGATGCTAGTATTTTTACCTCTTATATTTTTAGAGGTCGTGCCTTCACCATTTTGAGTGGAAGGAATAGCATTATGGTGTCCTACACCTAGTTCTAGTGAATGTTGAAGATGGGGTCTTTTACCCCATGTTTTTGGGCTTTTTCTCATGTGGGATGCATGGATCTAGGCTTATAGCTTTGTTAGAGGCATTGTGTCTATGGGTATGGTTAGTTTTGGGGTTAACCTTTGTGCTAACAAAAAATCCTTTGATGGAGGCCACCCTTTGGTTTCCTTGCTTAGTTTGGTATGATGGTGTGAATGGTTTAGCTGGTATAGTGTTATCTCCCTTTTGTTGGAGCTTGGAGGATATTTCCACTAATGATTGTTTGATTATAAATGGGTGGATCTTCCATTCCCATGTTTTTATTTGCACTCGTTGCAATCCTATAGAGGTGCACATTGCTTTTGCAGTTCTGGTGATGGTCTTATTTTAATGGTTGTAGTCTGGGGGGTCCATTTTAGGGTCTTGGTTGTGCACAACCCAATTTTTAATCCAAAGGTTTCTATTGATATGGGGTTGTATGGTTTATACCTGCACCCCTAGCTATCATATTGAGGTGGATATTGCTTTTGCAAGTTTGGTGGTGATACTATTTTGGTGGCCCCAGTCATGGAGCTCCAGTTTGGGGTCTCAACTTTTCTCTCAATTGTTGTTCCTTCAGAGTTTCATGTGGAGGTGGAGATTGTTTGACTGCCCCTATTTGTCCATTTAATGTCTCCTTTTGAGGTGGAGATTATTTTTCTGTCAAGACCCTAACTATTGTCTTCTATATAGGTGAAGACATTTATGTCCTATTAAGGTGAACATTGATTCTATGGGTTTGGTGGTGGTACATTATTTTGGTGGTTGCAATTGTGGAGCTCCAATTTGGGGTCTCAACTTTTCTCTCAACTGGTGTTCCTTCAAAGTATCCTATGGAGGTGGAGATTGTTTTTACTACCCCTATTTGTCCATGCAATGTCTCCTTTGAGGTGGATAATGTTTGTCTTCCAAGATCCTTACTATTGTCTTCTATTGAGGTGGAGACATTTTGGAGTTTCTTAAAGATGTGGGTGTTAGCTCTCTCTTGGTTCTTGCCCAAGAATTTTCTATACATAGTGTTTGGGTTTGGTTTTTAGTCTGCCCCACTCTTGATGTGGGTTTTTTGTAGTTTGTAATTATGTGTTTTAAGTGGCATGTTTGACCTATGTTGTAAGTGGCCTATTGTGGTATATTCATTTGTGGCCTTTCTTGGGGTCAACACCCTATAGTATTGCTGATTTTAATCTAAAAAATATCATGACTTCTAAAGTTCATTATTTCAAGAATAAATTTTAAAAAGAACCTTTTTGACGTGTATCATGGTTCGAAAAGATTTAATCATTTATCTTAGAAAAATGCAAACATTACATGCATGTACTTCTTGGCCTTCCTCTTTGCCACATTAAAAATAATCTTAATAATTTTTATTTAAATGAACATTAATTTCTATCAATCATGATTTAATTAGTGAGAATGTTTGATTGATATACAACTAACTAAAATAGACAAAAAAAAAAAAATATCCATTAAAAGCTTATTTTATTTCAAAGATTAATGTGTTATGAGGAAAAACCAATTTAATTCACTAATATTAATAAATTCTCTAACTATATAATGTACAATGTGACTTCTAAAAGTTCTACTAATAATTTTCTTGACTAACTATTTGATTATAATTTTAAGATTAATTTTCAAAAATAATATTTTTTAATATGTATGATTTGAAAGGATTTAATCATTTATTCTCGATAAATGCAAACATTGCATGCATGTATTACTTGACCTTCCTCTTTCTTACATTAAATAATTTTATGCTAAACTCTTTTATTCTCCTTAAACAAAAAGACATATTTATCCATTGTTAGCATAAGTGACTTAAACAACTTATTTTGATCCAATTGTGTTATGAGAATAAATCATTTTAATTAATTTTTTCTATTATAATGATATATCATTGAATAGAAATCCCCCACCAAGTGACTTTGACAAGGAAATAATTAGAATCTAATATCCTTATTTTGATAATAAAGAGGATTGTAAAGATATAATATGTGATTTTAACATGATTTTATATGATATGATATTTTTTTATAAACCATTTTACAATTTGATTGTCATTATACATAAATTTTCAAACTTGTCCATTATTAGCTTTGTTGGGACACTCTTATTCTCTACACAAAATAACACTATTGTACAAGTCCGTGTGAAAATCTAATTTTGCATACCAAAACATAATTCTTTTTAATTTTCATTGGTTTGATCCTCATATTCGGCCTCCACAATGCTATAAAAATACAAAAAGAATGATTAAAATATATTGAGTTATATCAATTTGTATTTTCACAATTGTACCATTTTTGTATAGAGAATAGTGAAAATTGATTTAATGACTTAAAAGCTTATTTTATTTCAATAAATTATTATATTATGACAAAAAAAAATCATTTCAATTGATTTTTTATATTAGAATGATGTAGCATTGAATAAAATTCCCCCAAGAATGATAACATGAGTGGTGCAATCCCCACCTTTTAGGGTTTCATCACATCTCTATAATCTTTCATTCTAGGGGATTTGTCGTATCTATACCCATTTTGGGGGGTCTTGTCCCAAACGAAGAGTCAAGCGTAGAATTTGGAATTCTAAAAAGCTATAATTTTTACATCTAAAAGTGGCTGAAAAGGAATGGCCAAAGTTGACTAAACCTACTTTCACAATGTCGTTCAACTACTCATTACAAAATAAGCAAAAAGTCTCACTCCATGATTAATAAATTGTGGGCGAAGAAAAAAGTTCCATTTACACTATTTCCAAACCACCTAGCCAAAAACCCTAAAAGATTCAAGTAGTTTGTAAGTTACTAGCAGTATATTATATTATATAAGACATTCATATTATCATTATTACTACATCTTGAGTTCTTAGTGTTCTTATAGCCATTGATATCATTAGAGATAAGCATTGCCCAAAATGACTAAAGATTGTGGAGTTTTAGAAGCTCTCAATGTGAAAGTTATAGGGTGTGGTGATAGAGCATTAGTTCTGTCACATGGCTTTGGTGGAAACCAGTCAGTATGGAACAAAATCTTGCCTTCCCTGTCAGAAAACTTTAAGATCATAATATTTGACATGGTATTCTCTGGCAATGTGGATGCCAAGCACTTTGACTTTGAGAAATATACCTCACTCTCTGCTTATGCAGCTGATCTTATCACCATTCTGGAGGAACTCAAAGTTGAAAAATGCTTGTATGTTGGTCACTCTGTCTCTGGCATGGTGGGCTGTATTGCTGCCATTCAAAGACCCCAACTGTTTGAGAAACTAGTCTTACTGTGTGCTTCTCCAAGGTAGTATTTAGTTACTTTCACAAAGTTTTCTTATGTCGTGTGTTTGCAATCAAAAACTAGTTAATAGCGTAATTGTTTGTATGTTAGAACTTTTAGTTTGATTGTGTAGTTTTTTAATCATATTTTATGATCTATCATCAGAATAATTTATTGTTATATTTTTAATCATATTCTATGATCCATCATTAGAATAAATTAGTGTAATATTCTTAATCATATTCTATGATCCATCATCAGAATAAATTAGAACTAAAGAAAACAATAGAAAAGTAGTAACAAACCCCCATAATTAAATAGAATGTAACATAATAGTTGATAAAAGTAACAATACACCAAATTATATGAACTTATTATCCATGATCTGTGTGCTTTGAAAACCTTTTTTCAAACTAGTGCAGATTTTGGCACTAATTTTTGAAAAAATAATGTTGATGTAAAAGCTTTTGGATTTAACTGTGTTAGTTTCTTTGTATCAATATTTTATATCAATTTTAGTGTAGTAAAACATCTGTATTTTGACTGTGTACTATTTTATTATCATTTACGTTTTAGATCATATTCTATGATCTATCATTAGAATGAGTTTGAGACAGCTAAGAAAATAAAAGATAATAACACCCATGTAGTTAAATAAATATAGGTAGAAGGTCACCACTGTAACATAATAGTTCATACTTCATAAAGATAACAACACACCAAAGTATATAAAGTGAATTCTTATCCATGATCTATGTGCTTTGAAATATATTTTTTTCAATAGAATACAAGTTTTGAAATTGCACTTGTGATATACTGATAATAAGAGTTTTTGGATTTAACAGTGTTAGTTTCTTTATATCAATGTTGGGAGATCTATGTTGGGATGAGGAGGGTATCAATGAATGGGATCAACTCTTATCAAACATAATGGATTCAAAATGTTGTTTGATAGAGTGGTGATCTGATACGTTACACGCTTCATCTTAATGATCAATTATTGAACGTTGATCTGAAACGATAAAAATAATAAATCTTATTATCATTTTCATAGACTATGGAAAACTCATGCCTATTAACATAATATTTTGTTAACATTTACGTGCACTAACACTTTGAATATGGAAAACTCATGCCTATTAACATAATATTTTGTTAACATTTACGTGCACTAACACTTTGAAGTAGTATATTTGTATTGCATTTCAGATCTTTGTTTTTTCTATGTTTCCATGCTTGCAGAAGCCTCTCTAGCTCTTGTTGGCTGAGCTTATTAAGTTGTATTGCACTGAAACTAATATCATTGATGTTGTATATAGGTATTTGAATGATGAATCTGAATCTTACCAGGGAGGATTTGAAAAGGGAGATATTGATGTGATACTGAGCAGAATAAGATCTGATTATGTAGCATGGGTTTCAAGCTTTGCTTCTCAGGTGGTGGGTGTAGATGACCCCTCTGTACTAAAGGAATACATTACAATAATAAAGAATATGAAGCCTGAAATTGCACTTGCAGTTGCCAAGACCATCTTTGAGAGTGATATGAGAAGCATACTATGTGAGGTGAAGAGCCCCTGCAGTATCATCCAAACAAGAAATGACATAGCTGTTCCAAAAGCTGTACCATATTACATGCAAGGCAGCCTTGGAGGGGATATGAATACAGTGTATGTGCTTGATATAGATGGGCATCTGCCACAGTTAACTTCTCCTGAAATGTTAGTAAAGGTGTTTGTGCAGATTTTTGGATGTTCAACTTAAAGCTATCCAATTTGGCTTTCTTAGCTGTTTATCCGGTTGTTTATCTAGATATAAGAAACGTGTATTTCCAAGAGGAGGTACAACGCATATGCTGATAATAATGGTAGTTCAGCTTATATTTTTAGGTGTGTCTAGGCTGTGTAACAAACAATACATATTGTCTGTTTGTTTTTATGTACTATCACTAAAGTAAAGCAATTTAATGGCTAGTTTATGTTCTTTTTTACCTATGATGCCCATAAAATTTATACTCATATTTGCAACTTTTGATTGCCTCAAAAGTTAGATGCAAACCAGTCCTCTAAACTTCAGGCCAGCCAATGGAAAGGTAAGTTAGTGCATTACATTGTTTGCTTTGCTTTATAAATGTGTCCCACATGTAAGGTAAAACTGGATACTTTCATATCTCATGGAAGCAAAAGGAACACAAAACGAACTTTATGAAGCAATAAAATGGGACTTCGACAGTTTATTTCTGTTGAAGGGAACGTTGTTGAGTTAGAATGCTTGAAAATAACAAGGCAAATGTTGAACAATTTGCTATTTTTTTTAAGTAAAATTAGTATGTCTTTATTTGTTAGAAGTCATTCATCTTATAACGTATGTAATTTTAAGTCATTGTACTTCAACAATCTAGATTCAACCTTCGAATTTATTATTTTCAATTTTAATGCTAAATAATAGGCTCAACTTTTTTAACTTAGTTCAAAACTACACATATCTATTGACATCTAATTTCACAAATCTATACTTAAACAACCACTCATGTCAACCCTCAAAGTCAAGCATAGATATTCAAATTTACATGCTGAGGTGGTATATACAAGAAAAATATCACAATTTATTTTGCACATCGACAACATAGCAAACATATTATCATCATTTAATCACTAGAGCATTACGAGAGCATGAGATCTTCATTGTCACACCAGAAAGATTGAAATAAGATTTACATATTTATGTGGCATTTCTTCAAACTTGTTCCAAATTTTAAATCAGACAAGGGGCTTGACTTGTTACAAGTAGTAGTTGTCGTTGCACCAAAAGATCGACCTGTTAATGCCTGATACAACCACTAGACTTATAGAAGACACAGGAGGCGGTTAAGCCATGTTACAAATCCCGAGGGGAGTGCTGACTATTTTTCCAACAATCTCCCCCTCAGCATTACCCGAGGGGAATCGAACCTGTGACCAAGCTCTAATACCACTTGTTACAACTAGCAGTTGTCGTTGCACCAAAAGATCAACTTGTTAATGTCTGATACAACCACTAGACTTATAGAAGACACAGGAGGCGATTAAGCCATGTCATGAATCCCGAGGGGAGCGCTGACCATTTTTCCAACATGAGTAAGGTGCAAGGTAGGAAACTAGTCAATATCCACTTCATAGTGAATTAAGTTCCAATGATGTCATCAAGCACCACCCTTTTTAGATATCAAATGTTCATCTAACCCAATTAGAAAGACTAGAAGTATAGAGATAAAGGTTTAGAACTTAAAAAATAGGACCAATGCAACAAGTATTGAAATCAAGGTCATGATTGTAGTATTGAACTTCAATGGAGAAAATACAATTTCCCTTTTTTGGAGTATAAGAGTTACAAATCTAAGAGTGAAAATTATTTTTGAATTATAGAGTATGTGGTATAATAGATCTTCCACATGTTGCATCAATAGCTAAGTATTAGTATACATCCTTTAATTTATTTAAATGTTTTATTACTAGTTCACAACTCAATATTTTATCTAACCTAGTTATGTCTTGATTGTTATATAAATTAATTAACCTAAATGAATAGAAAATTAATCTTTATATTTGTTTCATTTTGATGAAATCAAACATCATCTTATACCCCTTAGATACATGTCTAGCCCATTTAATTTTTTGTTTTATTGTCAAATCTAATTTTTTTAATTTTTCTTATTTTAAAATTAAATCTAATCCTTATTGCCTTCTATTTTATTATTTTTATAGTGTGGCAAAGTCTCAATCCCCTCATTCCAATTAAAGAGATGTCTTAGAATGAATCCTTCAATTGCTTTAAGTCTAGAATGACGATATTGTGATTGAGAATTGCATATTACTACTTAATAAGAAAGAATCCTTTAATCATGATGACCATGTGGAAAAAATGATTGAGGAAGAGATATAGATCTAATGACGCAAATTATTTCTTCAAATATTTCTCGAATGTTAATCCTTCTATGTTGATTAGAGTACCACAACCTATTTCTTGGAAATCCATATGGAATAGAAGAACTCAAGCACATGCAAATTTCATGCCATGTTCTTTGAATGGTAGGTAATACCCCTCCCTCCCAAGCCTCTTGTTTCATTGCTCCTCTTAGCTCTTCTCTCAAGGGATTTTCTTTGTAATGTCACTTTTCTTCTAGAGTTAACTAAGTATTTGCAGTGGAATTAATAGATTCATAGTAGATTCAAGATCATCCACAAGATATAATGCTACTAAAATAATTGTGAATCACTAATCTAAAATAATCAATATAAGCTATAACATGTAACATTTTTTAATAAGAACTCTATAGGAAATATCTTCAACACGTGGTAAATTCAATAACACAACTACATAAACCTATCATATTATCACCTACAAATTAAAATAGGGTGTCTATAAGAAGTTGAGTCTCATTTTTTGGCAAAAAGTGGAAGTGTTTTCTGTGATTTTTAAATTTTCTCTGAATTGATGTAAAGATTTGAGAAACTTATAGATTGAGTCTCAAAATAGTTTAGTAATATGAAATGTAGTGCTCGGAGTCTACTTTTCAAATATGTAATTATTTCCAATAACTACATGGCAAAAAATAGTTTTTAATTAAGTGTGTGTAAAAACCACTCTTTCAAAATGCATGTTTCAGGATCATACCATGCACGTGTATGACCACCATATTTTGACCTAAATAAAAGTAGTTTTGTAAATCCTTTTGGGAAAAGATGTCTAACAGACACTAAAGATTGATTAGCTTATTTTAATTTTTTTATTAATTGTTTATTGACCCTAAAGTCTATTTTGAAAACCTTTGGTGTACGGCCACCATAAATTGACCTAAACTTATCATTTTATTATAAAAAAAATTATCCTCAAAAGAACTGTCTGTAGATTGATACCATATCATTTTTTTTGCAAAAAACATAAAAATAAGAAAGTTATTAAAAAAATGGACAAACTTGTTATTTGAAGTTTATGGACTAGTTTGATTAATAAATAATAAAAAAATAGTAAAATTAATCAAATCCAAAAAAATTTACATTTTTAAATTCTACACAGTAAAAAGTGCAATGGGTTTTAGTTTCGTCAAAAAATTCGATCAAGAAGGCCCTAAAAAAATATCAAGATATATATTTTTTGTTTCTAATGCCTTAGCCATTAATTTGTAGGTCCAAGGCATAGGCTTGGTCCTGCCAAACGTAACTCGGTCCAAAACCAAATGCAAAAGGCATGTGGTCAATTCAATTTTTTTATAATGGGTACCCATTATAAAATGCATACTCATTACCTAAACATAATAAATTTTATGTAAAATGAGTTTGTAGACATATTGTAGTATCCTAAATTTGCACCCCTGCATTTATGACACTTTTGCATCAAGTCCTGTGAGATAACATTTTATGACCATGATCAAATGGACACATTTTGACATCATGGCTTCTTAGAGCATAGTGTCCATGGTCCCCTATCCAAATTTGAAGCCCATGTGCCTGGATGTGAGTGCAGCGCGTGGACGTCAACACAATGCGGTAGCATCCAAAAATATTAAAAAGAAAACACCACTTTCGACATGTATCCTCTCCTTCGGATGCATATGCAATGGCTATCTGCGTACGTGAATTGTTGGTATTGAGGAACACTAAGGGGGGGTGAATCAATGTTCAGTTCTTTCTTCTTTTAATTAACTAATTGTACAACCATGAGCTAGTTGCAATGAAAAGTAAATAAGAAAATAATAAGTAAAACATCCACAAACTCATGACACCATGATTTTTACATGGAAACCCGGTTAAGGGAAAAACCACGGTGGGGATGGTACCCACAAATATCTCTATAGAAATATAGATAACCTGGTTAAGGGTGAGTTACAAAATGAAAGGCATTATGCCTAGAGCACACTACTCAATTACAAAGAGATGACTAAAAACCTTACAAATCATATTTCTTACAAGAGAGTTTGGACTACAATCCAAAAGGGATGAATTGAAAATAGCATCACATATGCCTGTACAGTTCCATGTAAGTGCATCAAAGAAACATCAATTTAGCCTCAATAATTAGATACATAACATCTCTGATCTTCGCTCAATATCCTTCTAATGATTGCATCAATATCATCATGATCAAAAGTCAATCTTATATGCCTATTACAAAAATAAAATAGGTCCACTGTTGGCTCCAATAACAAAGAGTGTACAATGTATATATCCTTGAGAAAAACACTAAACAAATCTTCAGTCTAACCTATACCAAGTTGTAGATAATGTGTAGCATGTCGGATAAACCAAAATAAATGATCAAACCGATTGGATCTGTTGATCCCTGTAGTTTTGTTTTCTATTAGTGTCTTACACTTAGTCATTTTCTAGGCAATGTTGGTCAGTCATCACTGGGACCAAGTCATCATGTATAGGCCGAGTCATGTATTGTACACTTACTGAGTAGTAGTCACTACCGAGTAAATCAGTAGTCACCGAGTACTTTTGTATTAGCTGAATCAATTTTTTTCGAGTTATGTAAAGAAGACTATGTCGAGTGCCAGAGTATAGAGAACAATAAATGTCGAGTGCCAAAGACATCCAATGGCGAGCAACCCAGAATTGACAGATGTGTTTGTTATGGCACAAATACTTAGGTAAACCATTTTGGCTAACATCTAAAATTTGTTTACTATTTGTCAAGGGAATCATGGAGGTGATTACACTTATATTTTTTTAATCATTAATCCCTATGCATTGTATGGAACTAATCATAATTAGGGAAAGGTTAAGTGGCAAAATGAGACAATCTAGATTGTAGATCTTAAATCTTGGAGGAAGTCAATTGTCTACATAAGATGAGATCTAGACCCTAAAATATAATATGTATGAGAGGAATATGAATGAAAGGATATAGAACTGAGAGAATATCTTCAAACCAGTGAAGTATTCTAATAGAGTTCAATGACCGAGAAGAAAAGAGCCAAGTAGTGAAGAGAAGAACAGAGACATACTTGATAGATAAGATCAAATCAATACTGGAAGGAGAAGATCTGTAATCAGCAAATACAGTGCAAACTGAAGGATCAGGTAATGAGACATTCTAACAAGTGTGTCAGTTTTAATCTCTTAACAGAGTGGTTTTAACCGACCTTAGTTAATCTCTTAACCGAGTGCTTACTTAGTTGTAAGTTATAAATCCTTTTACAAGGTAGATTGTATAAATCTTATAGCTCTTAACAAGGCAGACCTCTCACAAGGTAGATCATATTTTGTGATCAAAATTTGTAGCCCTAACAGGCAAAATTTATACTGCAGTAGTAAAAATTTGTGGATGTCATCCCCACCCCAGTTTTACCTTTCAAGGGTTTCTGGGTAACCAAAATCAAGCTGTTATGATTATTTTCATGAATGATGTTTAGTTTATTAGTTTCATTACATTGATGAAGTTTATGATAATGCTATGAAAGTTTTCAATAATGTTAAAATGGTTCAATAGGTGATATCTGATTCACCCCCCTCTTAGTATCACATTTCCCAAATATATTTCCAATAATTGGTATCAGAGAACATTTCCCAAATACATTTAGAGATAAAATCTACAGGTAATTCATTGGACTTGGATGCAAGTTCCAGCTCTACACACTATACCAAGCTTTTACATGCACAAGGAAGGATAGTCAAGTTAATGGAAAATGATGGTAAGATAAGAGCTCGCTTACTCTCTATTCAAGCAATGTTGACACCTCATCTAGGGGCCGTACAAAGAGAGTTAGCTAAGGCAAAGGAACTAGTATAGAAAGATCCTCATCTTTCTACTGCCGAGAGCTTAGTTGATCTAGCTGTCGAGCTAGAAGTAAAATCAAAAGCTTTGAAGATTGCCACATCTGGTTGGGACTCTGCATTACACATGGTTATGATTCTTCACAAACCACTTCTGGAGAAATATTACAAGCTCCCTACCAATGAAGAACTTAAAGTGATAAAAACAAGGGGGAAATAATAGAATGACATGTTAAGTCACAAAGGGAAGCAACAGAATCAGAGAGAAGAAACAGAACCAAATGGTATGACATACTTAGTTTTGTATATGTATATATATTAGAGTGTATGTCATGTAAAGAAAAGAAGTCTTATATGTACAAATTTAAATTTGTTTTGTTCTTTAAGACCGAGTTAAGTTTTAGGGGGAGTATTCTGTATACTTCTGTTAGTACTAAATTACTCTTGTAAATGTAATGTAAATGTCATGACAAAGTGTTTTTGCCACTAATGTCAAAGGGGAAGATTGTTGATCCCTATAGTTTTATTGTCTATTAGTGTCTTACACTTAGTCATTTTCTAGGTAATGTTGATTGTTCATCACTGCGACTGAGTCATCATGTATAGGTTGAGTCATGTATTGTACATTTACTGAGCAGCAGTCACTACTGAGTAAATCAGTGGTCACCGAGTACTTTTGTAAATTAGTCGAGTCAATTTTTGTCGAGTTATGTAAAGAAGACTATGTCGAGTGCCAGATTATAGAGAGCAGTAAATGTCAAGTGCCAGAGACATCCAATGTCGAGCAAGCTAGAATTGACAAATGTGTTTATTATGGCACAAAAACTTAGGTAAACCATTTTGGCCAACATCTAAATTTTGTTTACTATTTTTTAAGGGAATCACAGAGGTGGTTATGCTTCTATTTTTTTAATCATTAATCCCTATGCATTGTATGGAACCAATCAGAATTAGGGAAAGGTTAAGCAAAAAAATGAGACAATCTAGATCGTAGATCTTAAATCTTGGAGGAAGTCAATTGTCTATATAAGATGAGATCTGGACCCTAAAATGTAATATGTATGAGAGGAATATGAATGAAAGGATATAGAACTAAGAGAATATCTTCAAACCAGTGAAGTATTCTAATAGAGTTCAATGACTGAGCATAACAAAGTCAGGCAGTGAAGAGCAGAACAGAGATATACTTGATAGATAAGATCAAATCAATACTGGAAGGAGAAGATCTGTAATCAACAAATACAATGCAAACCAAAGGATCAGGTACTGAGACATTCTAACATGTGTATCAGTTTTAATCTCTTATAATAGTGGTTTTAACCAACCTTACTTAATCTCTTAACCAAGTGCTTACTTAGTTGTAAGTTATAAATCCTTTTGCAAGGTAGATTGTATAAATCTTATAGATCTTAATAGGGCAGACCTCTCACAAGGTAGATCATATTTTGTGATCAAAATTTGTAGCCTTAACAAGCAAACTTTATACTGCAATAGTAAAAATTTGTCGGTGTCATCCCCACCCCAGTTTTACCTTTCAAGGGTTTCTGGGTAACCAAAATCAAGGTGTTATGATTATTTTCATGAATGATGTTTAGTTCATTAGTTTCATTACATTGATGAAGTTTATGATAATGCTATGAAAGTTTTCAGTAATGTTAAAATGGTTCAATAAGTGATATCTGATTCACCCCCCCTCTCAATATCACATTTCCCAAATAGATTTCCAATAGGATCATCAATCCAATAGGATAATTGATTGATCCATCTGCTATCTAACTCTGTCTCATACTTCTCTTTCAACCTGATACTCAGATCAACAAAATATATCCAAAACATAACATCATCTTCTGTAAAAATAGAATATCACAAAATATACTCCAACCAACCTTCTATCAGGTTCTCTACTCATAATTCAACCAAAACATATCCATACTGATCATGTTGTCAAACCTACATACTACTAGTCGATCATCCATACTTAGCCAATCATCCATCCTAACCTTCGGTATATACAAGATATGTTGGGAGACCATATGAAATATGTATAGTTTCCATCAATGACAACATAAAATAAATGTATATTAGTGTCTCTTTCCCAACAATCTCCCCCTTTGGCATTGATGGCAACACTTAGATAAAAATGACTAAGTGTTCTAGACAAAAATGTCAAACTCCAAAACTGTTCTCCTAACAAAAAACATATGCTCCCTCTAAGCTAATAGACTCATTTTTCTCACATTATCTCTCCTCATTTTACATAAATGGAAAAGGAATGTACCAACATCAAAATTGAACTACCAAAATCTTATAACATTTGCATATATACAAAGATATGAAAAGTATACTTACACCAGTTTGAAAATATTAGAAAAGTTTCTCTTTGAAGCTACAAAGTCAACATCTCAACTCTTCTTCAGACTCTTAGAAATTTTATACTATCCATACACTGTGTATGCTAACTTTTATGCTTCTCCAATATTAGGTGCATCAGAAAATTCATAAGTTACAGTAGCTTCATTTATTTCTCTTGTCGGAACATCAAGCTTAGGAACTATTTGATTCATCAATTCACCGATTCTCCCTTTCATCCTTTCCTTCTCGGTGACTAGGGTCTTAATCTTATCATTAAACGGTGTCACCTGTGTTTCATGTGTCAAAACTAAATCCTTCAAAGGATCATATGCATGTGATATTTCCATTAGTTTAGCTTCACTTTCCTTAACTTCTTATCAATATTTGTAACATATTTTCTATAGTCAATGCAAGACTTATAAATTATACTACCTTCTCCCAAAGAATCTTTCAAGCTTTGAATAGCAACGGCCAAAGATTCCTTGTCACTCACAATCATCAAATTCAACTAATTGAACCTTTTTCTCATTAAATTCATTTTTAACCTTTACCATAGTTAATTTTCCAATAGGCTAAAAATGTATATCAACTACATCCAAAAGACCTTCTAACTAATTGGACATAGAGTCATTCAAATCCACTGCATATTCTGGCATAATCTTACTTAACATATTTCCTACCCTTGTCAATAGTTTGTTTCCTTTCTCATTCAATTTCATTATGCACTCTCTTTCTTTGGCATGAGCAACTGAAGAAAGTTCCATCAATGTATCTTCACCGAGTGTATCCAACTCAATTGGTCCTTTCAACTGCATACTAGTGGACTCATTTTCTGATAAAGAAGGTAGTGCTTTCACAGTATCTCTTGCCTCATCAAATTTCTTAGCTTTCCCTTTTTCAAAATTTTCAAAAGTCTACTCAATTTTCACTTCCTCGATCTTCTCAATGATTTCCTCATCCATAATATTTTGTACAACTCTATCCTCATCTTCCTTCTGATCATTCATATAAATTATTTCTATCTCTAGTTGTCCTTGATCAAGATTACTAGGTCTGACATTAGTATTCTCTTATTTTTCTCCCATGATCTCTTTATACTCATCCTCTATCATTGTAGAATTATAGTTCATCACACATGGTATGTATTCTTCATCATCTTGACCTATAGAGAGTGATATACATACCCCATTAATAAAGAGATCGGGTTCTTCAATTGTGGAGTAAAAACCTGTATGCATCGTTGATTCTTGAGCTCTCTTTTTCTACTCCTTCTATATAATTCTTTCAGACTGAATCTCAAAGAGTATCTTATATATTACTTCCTCTTTTTCCTCAACAATTTCATCAACATTTCCACTCATAAACTTTTTTATCCTTGTTTTTGACAAGAGTTATCTTTTTTCTTCCTCAACGATTCTCTTATGATCTTTGGTTGTAATAACCAAACATAGTTTCTTCAATACTCCTCTTATATTCTTCTCCTCCTCTAATGTGGTCAGTCTTCTCTCCTCGATATTTACAAACAAATCATCAGGGATTTCCCCTTTGATCTCCACAAGTTCTCTCTTAAATTTTTTTAGATAATTTACTATTTCTTCCTCTAATTTCCTCTTTCTTCTTCATTGTACTTATGATAGTACTTCTTTTTTCTAACCAAGATTCCATACTTAACCAATTCATTTAGAACTTTAGAGAAAGGTTTCTTACCAATGGAAATTTCTTTAGGCACTTTGTTGATCACAACTTTAGCTACTGTAGTCCCTTCAAACCTTAATTTCTTCTTTGAATTATTTGACTCAGTAGATTCATCTCTATCTTATTCCTTTTCTCTCTTCCCGCTAAACTTGGCTTCCTTTTGAGTTGATTCTAAAAATTTATTTGGTCTAGCTATCTTCAGTGGAGTGACTTTAGGTGTAGACAGTTTAGGTGTCACTTTCTTCTTTGGAATCTCTTTCTCTTATGCATTTACCAAACTTCTAGTGAATCTTCTCTTGAATGGAATGTAGGGAGGGGGTCCATCACTTTCATCCTCAACAAAAATATTTTTTTCTTCTTTTTCCTTCTTCTCTTATTTTTACTTATTCCTTACTTCTTCCATTTGTACCTTGGTAAAACCTAGAGTTTCTCCTACTTATTCAACTTCTATTCTGACTTTTATCTTCAAAGATAATTTTTTTATTGCAAGATGTACTTCAAGGATCTTCTCTTATTTTTCTATGTCTCAAACCTCTTATCATTAGGATCAATAGGTTTCTCCAAAATATATTTCACATAGCATTCTACAATTATAGGATCTACTTCATAACCCATCAGCATGATCCAATAAGTTCTTAGTTCTACTGCTTCCATCTCACAATCATCAATATTGACCATAAAACAAATGGTATCTTCATACTTCTCAACTAACTATCTCAAGATCCTCCATCTCAACTACATTTTTTCCTGAAATGTCTTGAAATATCCCCAAAGTTATTTTCTTCTCGATGTCTAATCAAGCCTAAGATAGTAATCAGTAATCTACCTTGCAATAGGTATGTCCTTCCTACATGTTATATTATTGAACCCTGGAAAGTGATTCATAAAGTAGAAAAAGATGTAAATTATCAATGAACCATACTTGAAAATATTCTTCTTGTCCTTCTTAATCTTCTCAATATTCTACATAAGTTGTTCTCTCAAGGCTTCACAAATATCAAACTTAATTCCCTCTTTCACCATCTGGTAGGCTATGTAGATGATAGTAATGGAAATAGAATTTTCTCTGCTAGAATGGTGGACCTTGTATCTGAACATTATAGATGAAAATTTTACATGTGCTTGTAAGATATCATCAATCATCATTTCTCTTTTATCCACTTTGATCCATTTAGGTCTATTACTAAGTTTTCTGTTGTAGACTTCAATGATGGGGTTTTGCCATCAAAACACAGTCTAGTAATAACCTCCAAGACTTCCTTGGTAATCTTATAAGGTTTATCTAGCCAAATAAATTGGTCATGAATCCTACTCAAAATGATTTATGCCCACTTTGGTTCATCAAAAGTGATAAAATCCACAACCTGTGAAATCTTCATAGTTTCCAATGATTTGAATTATGTCTTTAATTTCCCATGTTCACACAAAGATTTATATGCCTCGTGAATTTCAGTCTCTCCTAGCTCTTCAAGATGATAGTGAATATATTTCCTAATATCTTCAACATGAAGAACTCCTTATGGAACCTTTGAAAATTCACCCTTGAGATCATCCTCCATTAATTTGTAGGGGTGTTTCTTGAAAATGGGATGGGTTATATCCTTGACATCTACTATAATCGGAGTATCCATGATCTTAGAAAGAATTCAATAGGCTTTAAAATGATAAATACCTTTTCATTGTTGGTAGGGTTTACAACTTTGATTTTTGAAAGCAATTCAATACTTTAGGTCAAATCTCCATCAATTCTCTAAAAGCTCAATCACAATATATCAAGGTTCAAAATGACATCTCAAAGACCCTTTTTATTCCTTTGCATGCTCTAAAAATTAGTTTGCAATAAATGCGGTTGAACCCTAGATCGTAAAGTTTTTCAAGACCAGTAATGAAAATTCTTCCTACAAACCCCAAAAATATGATGAAATTTATGAAGATATCAATAAGATATAGATTTTATTCCTCAACTATCTAATATGATCTCTTCCTTTGATCCTTCTGAAATAGGGATTAGGTAATATTTTTCAATAAGAACTCCCCTTTAGGTCAAAGACCTAATTAGTTAGTAGAAAAAATTTCCACACCAAAAACTAGTGTGATCTATTTTCCAGATTCAATCTATACTTTTCTTATTTGTGTCTTCTTCATTTCCTTCTTAACCTCTTCTACATCAACAACTTTTTTCCCTTTATCATCCCTAGTATTATTTATTTTTATCGGACCTATATTTTTATTATATCTACAATTCTTAGCAATATAACCAATTTTTTTCCAATTAAAACACATCATGTGTTAGGAATGAATTCTAAATATATCCTATGGGGGAGTATTCATAGCCATTATGTAGCAGTTGTTGTTGCATTCATGACTGTGATTGTCATTGATGTCAACACAGTGATCTTTTGAAGATTAGTAGAGAAGAAGACGGTGTTTGAGTTAGCACACATGGGATATTGAAGATGAAGCTATGTGGAGTTGAGGACTTACTCTATGATTTTATATAAGATCATGGTTAAGAGCACATATGTAAATTCATTTATTCATGACAGTTATGAGGAAATCAATGGAAGCAGTATTTAGGTAGTGTTCCTGAGTAGCGATTTGTGGAAATCGGATGATATCTCCTAATTGGAATTGAATCTGATCATGCACAATTATGAGGTAGATGAAGACATTTTGTTAGTGACTTGGATGTGAGCACAAGATTCGAGGTTGAATGAGTGAATAATTATCTTAATTGGAAGCCAACAGTTTTGTGTAATTTTTATGTAACGTGTGGAAACTTTTATTTTGTAATTTGTATGCCAAATCATTTGTAATTACTTGAGTGTGGTATAAAGGAAGGAATTTTTTCCTTATTTTAGTGTGTATTTGTGTATTGTATTTGAAAGTGAATTGCGGAATTGTACAATACTTGTTAGAAGAGGATATTTGAAGTTTAGAGATCTAGTATTGAGATCTGATGAAGCAATTGGTGTGGTTTGGCACAGTCACAGGAGTATTGAATTGTTGAGGTTGGTAATCTTTTGGTATTATTCTATTGAGTAATACAAAGATCATTTGGACAGTGTGTTCAGTGATCTTACACCTGAAGCTATTTGGGCAGTGGGTCCTTCTGTCTTCTATAACTCCTAACAGAGTTAGAATCTTTTAGCGGGGATTCAAAGTCTCCTAACAAGGACTCATATGTACTAAATGTATTTCATAAGACTCCTAATAGAGTCCATCCTCTCACAAGGAACTTTCATATTAGTGCATCTTTTGTGGGAATCATTCCCACTGGGGTTTACTCTTTGATCAAGAGGTTTGCTAGTCAACATATATTGTGTCATTGTGCTATTGTGTATGTATATCTTTCTATGGTTGTTGATTACATTGCTTACATGGTTAAAATCTATTAAAGTTGATAAAATTTGTATTTATCTGATAACTGATTCACCCCCGCCCCGACCCCTCTTAGTTATCTTGGTGGACTTTACTTTCTAACAATTGGTATCATAGCAACAAGTCCTTGAAGGAAAATTTTAACAACTTAAGGAGATCCATGGCGGGTCATTTTAGGAAAGAAAGCCCTAAGTTTGATGGAGTAAATTTTGATAGCTGGAAAGAAAAGATGAAGACACACTTACTTTGTTTAGGACCAAGTTATTAGTTAATCACAAAGAATCAAAAGACTATCATTGATGAGGATAAGATTGAAGATTGTACTAATGAGGAAAGAGATCTATTTATGTGTAGCATACTTGCCAGAGAAGCACTCTTGTCAACCCTTCTGAAAAATGAGTACAGTAAGGTAAAATATCTAAAAACATCTCATAAAATTTGGTTAGCTTTACAATCTACTTTTAAAGGTGATGAACATGCAAAGAAAGTCAGATTACATAATTGGATATCTGCATTTGAAGATATAAGAATGGTCGAAGATGAATCTGTTAGAAGCTATATTGGTAGAATGTTAGAGATTGTTGCAGGTATAAAATCTTATGGAGGAACCAAGATAGAGAATGAAGTGATATGGAAAATTCTAAGGACATTGACTCTTGCATTTAAGAAGACAACACAAATGATTGAACAAGTTATACCTTGTACCATGAACTTTACCAAAGAAAATCTTCTTAGAAGATTGGAAGTAGCAAAGATGAACTTGAGACTATCAGGAGATTTACCTAGAATGGAGACAACATTCAGTGCACTTAGTATTCGCCCTACTTTTTCAAGAAGCATCAATCTAAGTGGATATTATGCTAGCAGCAGTAGATCTAGAAATGAAGAAGATAGGAAGATTGAAGAAGGTATTGCCTTGCTTGTGAAAAGAGAACCAGACAGTAAGAAAATTTTTAAATGTTGGACTTGTCAAGAATTTGGTCATTTTGCATCTAAATGTCCTAAGAGAGTTGAGAAATATAGAAAGAACTTTAAACCTAGGAGATCTAAAGAATGTTATTATGCAAATGATGAAGAACTTGAAGCTAGTTTGGAGAAATCTTTGAGTGAAAGTGATACTGAGAATGATGATATAGGATTTGTAGCAATTAAAGAAGAAAATCCTAAAATAGAAATTAAGGAAGAAAAGGCTTTAGTTTCTTAAGTAGAAAAGAAAGCTGATTGGATTATAGATAATGGTTGTTCACATCATATGACTGGAGATATGAAAAAGTTCATAAAGTTTAACAATTATGATGGAGGAATTGTTAGAGTTGGAAACAATGCACCTTGTATGATTAAAGGTATAGGATCTATTACTCTTGATGGCAAGTCTAATACTGATGGTGTTTACTTTGTGGATGGTTTGAAACATAATCTTTTGATTGTTGGACAAATAGTTGATAAGAGATATCAAGTTTGGTTTACTGAGAAAACTTGTGTAATCAAAGACAAGGGTGGAAATTTGATTGGTACTGGATCTAGAACCAGAGGTAATGTATTTCCGTTGAATCCTACTAAGATGACATGCTTGATTACTAAGATTGATGGCAATTGGTTATGGCACAGAATATTTTGTCATATAAACTTTGATAACATTGTGAAAGTGAGTACTACTCTTGCAGTAAGATATTTGCCTAAAATTATGAAGCCTACTAACATGGTTTGCAAGGAATGTGTGATGGCTAAACAGAAGAGAAGCTCATTTCCTAGCAAGAAGTTTACAACATCACAAAAGTTGGAAATTGTTCATACAAATTTGAGCGGTCCCAAAAGGACTAGAGGATTCTATGGAGAAAGGTATTTTATGATTCTTGTTGATGATTTTACAAGAATGATGTGGATTGCATTTCTTAAAGAAAAATCTGAAGCATTTGATAAGTTTAAGATTATTAAGAACAAAGTTGAGAATGAATTTGGAATGAAGATTAAATGTTTGAGATCAAATAGAGGTGGAAAATTTATTTCAAAATAATTTAATAGTTTTTGTGAAGTGAATGGTATTAAGAGACATCTTTCAACCCCTAGGACACCTGAACAAAATGGTATTGTAGAAAGGAGGAACAAATCAGTGATTGAGGTAGCAAGAGATATGTTATTTGAGAATGACTTGGTGAAGATATTCTGGAGAGAAGCAATGAACATAGTAGTGTATACAATGAACAGATTACAAATCAGAGCAGACACAGACAAGACACCCTATGAACTATGGTTTGGACATGCACCATCAATTAGGTATTTTAGAATTTTTGGAAGCAAATGTTATATTAAGAGAGATGATGACATTGGAAAGTTTGATCCTATAAGTGATGAAGGTATATTTCTTGGATATTAATTGAAGAGAAAAGCTTATAGATGTTACAATAAAAGAACTAAGACTATTGTTGAGATCACAAATGTTAAAGTTGATGAAAAGTTCAAAATTCAGGAAATAATTCTTGATTATGAGTTAGATGAAGGAACTCACCCTTGAACTAATCCTGAGAACACTGAATTATTCTATGAAACTGACAGTTATTTGTTGAATGAAAGCTATAGTGAAGAAATCATTGAAGAACCTACAATAGAAACAAGAAGTGAGACAGTGCCACCTAATAGGAATCTATCAAGAAATCATCATGTTGAGCATATTATTGGAAGCATAGACAGAGGAGTTTTGACACAAAATAAGGTACAAGAATAGTTGTGTTTAATTTCTCAAATTGAACCTAAATCTACTAGTGAAGCCTATGAATATGAACATTGGATTAAAGCTATGAAAGAAAAGTAGATCAGATAGAAAAGAACAAGACTTGGTAATTGGTCCCTAGACCTAAAGATAAGAATGTTATAGGAACAAAATGGGTATTTAGAAACAAAATGAATGAACAAGGAGAAGTTGTAAGGAACAAAGAAAGATCAGTATGTAAAGGATGCTCACAGCAAGAAGGAATTGACTATGAAGAAACTTTTGTACCAGTAGCAAGAATTGAAGCAATAAGAATGTTTTTGGCCTATGCAGCTTATAAGAAATTCAAAGTGTATCAGATGGATGTGAAGTCAGCATTTCTAAATGGAGAATTGGAAGAAGAGGTCTACATTGAGTAGCCTGAAGGTTTTCCTTTAACTCAAGAAGGAGATATGGTATGTAAACTGAAGAAAGCTTTATGTGGACTGTAGCAAGCACCTAGAACTTGGTATGCAAGATTGGATAAGTATTTGATAAAGTTAGGATTTACAAAAGGCACAACTAATAGAACCCTATACACAAAGGAAATTGAAAATGGTTTGTTGGTTGTTGTTATTTTTGTTGATGATATTATCTTTGGAGGAGAAGATGAAGCCAGTGATAAATTTGTAGATGAAATGAAGACTGAATTTGAAATGAGTATGATTAGTGAAATGAAATATTTTTTAGGATTGCAGATAACACAGAATAGTGATGGTATCTTTGTAAGTCAGACAAAGTACTTGAATGATTTATTGAAGAGATTTGAAATGGAGAATTGTAAACCAGTTGAAACACCTATGGTAACTGGACACAAGTTATCTAGCACAAATGAGACTCTTGTAGTGGAAAAGAAAAAGTACAGATCTATGATTGGAGGATTGCAATATTTAACTCATACAAGACCATATATATCACATGTAGTTGGAATTGTTGCAAGATTTCAAGCTGAACCCAAAGAATCACATTATGCAGCAGTAAAAAGGATACTGAGGTACTTAAGAGGCATAATTGAGTATGGATTGCGGTATGAAAAATCTAATGATTTTATATTTTGTGCATATACAGATGTTGATTGGGGAGGTAGCGTTGATGACAAAAAGTGAACCAATGGAGGAGCATTTTTCCTTGGAGGAAGATTAGTTTCTTGGCTAAGCAAGAAGTAGAACTGTATTTCACAGAGCATAGCAGAAGTAGAATATGTAGCAGTAGCAAACAATTGTAATCAGATAATTTGGATAAAGCAAATGTTGAAGGATATTGGAATAAAATTTGTTGAGCCTGTTGTTATACATTGTGATAACACCATCATAGTTAGTATGTCTAAGAACCTTGTGTTACATTCTAAGAAAAAGAATATAGAGATTAAGTATCATGTGGTGAAAGAGAAAGTGGCAAAGAAAGAAGTCAGACTTGAGTATATAAGCACAAATGAGCAGATTACAAATATATTTACAAAACCTTTGCCTAAGGATACATTTGAGTATCTAAGAGGTATGCTTGTGGTTATGCCCTAGCCTACTTTTGAGAAGTGATGCAGATTATTGCATCTATCTAGTAGTATATGAGCCCTATCTTTCTTCTGGACTGGATGGTGGTACTTCCTCTATGGGGGAGTATGTGTATCTGAGCTAAGTCACGAGGACTCTAGTGAATGTATTTTCTAAATAGTGTCTTTTGACATTGAAGTTATTGTTGACATAGTGATGAAGCATTTGTCATTGATGTTAGGGGAGAAATATACATGAAAAACCATCTATTGCAGAGAATTGAATAGGAAAATGAAGCAAGATTTGATTGATGAAGAAGATTTGAAGTATTTTCAGAGCAATAGTGTTGTAGTGTTGGTATTCATGGAACATGGATGTTTTTTCATCTTTGTTTCCATAAATGCTGATGGGGGATATTGTTAGGAATGAATGTTGAATATATCATATGGGGGAGTATTCACAGCCATTCTGTAGCAGTTGCTGTTGCATTCATGACTGTGATTGTCATTGATGTCAACACAGTGATCTACTGAAGATTAGCAAAGAAGTAGACAGTGTTTGAGTTAGCACACATGGGATATTGAAGATGAAGCTATGTGGAGTTGAGGACTTACTCTATGATGTTCTATAAGATCATGGTTAACAACACATATGGAAATTCATGTATTCATGACAGTTATGAGGAAATCAGTGGAAGCAGTATTCAAGAAATTGGATGATATCTCCTAATCGGGATTGAATCTGATCATGTACAGTTATGAGGTATTTGAATACATGTTGTTAGTGATGTGGATGTGAGCGCAAGATTTGAGGTCACATGAGTGAAGAATTATCTTAATTGGAAGCCTACAGTTTTGTGTAATTTTTATGTAACGTGTTGAAACTTTTATTTTGTAATTTGTATGCCGACTCATTTGTAATTACTTGAGTGTGGTATAAAGGAAGGAATTTTTTCCTTATTGTAGTGTTTATTTGTGTATTATATTTGAAATTGAATTGCAGAATTGTGCAATACTTGTTGGAAGAGGATATGCAAAGTATAGAGATCTTGTATTGAGATCTGATGAAGCAGTTGGTGCGGTTTGGCACAGTCAGAGAAGGAGTATTGAGTTGTTGAGGTCAGTAATCTTTTGGTATTATTCTATTGAGTAATACAAAGATTAGTTGGATAGTGTGTTCAGTGATCTTACACCTGAAGTTGTTTGGGCAGTGGATCCTTATGTCTTCTATAACTCCTAACAAAGTTAGAATCTTTTGGAAGGGATACAAAGTCTCCTAATAGGGACTCATATGTACTAAATGTATTTCATAAGACTCCTAACATATTCCATCCTCTCATAAGGAACTTTCATATTAGTGCATCTTTTGTGGGCATCATTCCCACCAGAGTTTACTCTTTGATCAAGAGGCTCCCTAGTCAACATATCTTATGTCATTGTGTTATTGTGTATGTATATCTTTCTATGGTTGTTGATTACATTGCTTACATGGTTAAAATCTATTGAAGTTGATAAAAGTTTTTTTTTATCTAATAACTAATTCAACCCCCCCCCCCTCTCAGTTATCTTGGTGGACTTTACTTTCTAACATCATGTTAGGATTTCCATACCTTTGATTTGTTTGATTTAGGCACTACTTGGCCAAGTGTCCAAATTTATTGCATTTTTAATAGTTAACATTTCCTTTCCTTTTTTTTTTTTGCACTCACCTTATTTGTGTCCATAGTTGTTGCAAGTATAATAGTAACAAGAAAAGGATACAACATTGGATTGTCTTTTGCATTATTTCACCCTATGACCAACTTTTTTGCATGTAAAACATCTTCCATTGAAATTTGGTTATCTCACGGGTTTCTCCTTCAGTTTATGTTAATACCATAAGGTCCAAAATTACTGAGAGGGGGGGTAAATTAGTAATCTATCATATATGAAATGTTTCACAATTTATTCAAAAACATTAACCACATTCATCAACTTTACACTTTATGCATGCAGTAAGCATGTTGGTTTTAAACTCATCACGTATCATCGACTTAGAATGAGGATAAGGTTTCCTCCAAGTAATCATCAGCTTCAATAAAGAAAGTACAAAAGATAGACTAGAGTTAGAGTAAACATCTATCTATAGTCATATTATAAACTTCCAAACATAAAAAAATGCTCAAAATAAAGGACCGATAACCATACTAACACATGCATGACCATCAATTGAAATATATATTAGCAGTGAGAACAAAGCATTTCATTTAACTACCAAAGATTTTGAGCATAGGACAAAAGGAATCATACAACATAAAAGATACTCACTAAATCTGGAATAAAAAAAAACACGAAGTGTATCATCAAGGTTAATCTTTCTTCATTAACTTATAAGGCCAACATCACTAGTTGATACATACATGGCTCCAAGGGAGAATTAAACTAATAAAAATTAACATAACAATAAAACTAAGAGAAATAGTGTAATGATAGCTATCAACAACAAAATCATTAATTTTTCTGACCCCTTGGAATAACATCAGACTTCTTATTTGTAGGTGAGGCCCATTATCTACATCAAGATCTATATCGTATATAGTCTATATATATACATTAAATATAATAATTATAGTTGGTGCTACTTGCATTGTCATAATCACTCCATTATATTACAATGATCAAAAGGGACAAAATAGAGAAAGGGGAGAAAAGGAAGAAAGGGAATCTCGGGGTTCAATCATGAAGGAGATACCATGATGCATGTGGATGTGACTGTATACTCTGGGTGCCTCAATCTACATGCTCCATAAATGAAGTGGTGGCTCCATGTATCAAATTACCCTCCCCATACATTAGGTATTAAATGCTAGATTGGTGTCTTAGGAGTTGGGAGGACTTCAGTAGTCTCTTACCTTTCTCCTACCATTTTTAGGCCAAACTGTACCTTCTAAATCTCTGATAGAGTACCTCTAACAATATTTTAGGATGATGATTAGTCAACTCTAAGAAAACCATCAACATGGGCCACCGCAAAAAAATAAAGAATGAAGTTTAGAACTCTGGACTCCAGGAGCTTGCGCTTAAAAATAAAGAATGAAAGAATATAGGTCCGCGGAGAGAGAAATCCTGAAACCTAGAGAATTTATCTTTATTAAAATTTCTCGAAGGCTTCTAATATTTTAATTATACCCTCCTCATCCACCTCCTTCAAACAATCCATGTGACGTGTAGCCTCATCAAGATAGGCTACCACATCTTTTGTTTTAGTCTTCATCTTGGAGGAGATTTTGACAGCATCATGATCCTTTAGCACAAGTTGGGAAAGCCTCCCCATAATCAAACTGTCAAAATCTCCTAGTAGCTGAAATTATGCATCAGCCAGCTCATCAAATCTAATTAATAAAGAATCAATGGGAGTATATGTTCCCAAGATCATCAAGTTTGTTCATGTAACCTCTTGAACAAATGCAATATATTGGTCCATTGGGCTTTGGACAGAAGTAACATGAGTATCCAAGACCTTTACCAATTTATTTCATGTCTTGATTTTGAAGGAAAGTCTAGTGTACTGGGTCTTTGGCAACTCATAAATCTTATTCCCCAAAAAAAAAAATTTGGCCAAATTGTCCTCTCCTAGGCCCAAACTTTCTCCTAGACTATCCTTCCACTCTTCATATTTCTCAATCTTGGCCTACCAAGATGGGATGACCCAATTGAGTTGGCTAACCGCATCGTGGGATTTAAGTAAATCTAGGAGGGATTTGAATAGAAAGCTTCTCACCACCCCCCTATTGTTTGGCAATCATTTCATCTACTACCAGCACCTTCTTCTTCATTACCCAAAGTGCATCTATATTTCCATGTGAAAGAAGCATTCCAAAGGTGGAAGGCTTTGGAATTGTAGAAGGGAAAGGGGATGCTAATTTTGTCAAGACCCTTTGGAGATGCGACTCTAAAGTTTAAAGATCTTTCTTCTTTTGGTACTCCCTTTGTACCATTCAAGGATGGCTCGGCTTGCATCATTAAGGAGGTATAGCTCTCTTCTTCAATCTCATCGACCTAGGGGAATCTATATTATAATATATTCTTTTGCTGCTACTTTGGATTCTTCCCTATTTTCTAGTGGAGCCTCCATTGTTTCCACTGTGTCCCTATCTAGACACCTCTAGATTTTATGGAGAGTGGGGGCCTTCTTCAGCTTCTTCATCACCTACTCTTCTACTAAAATTTTGGCTAAGGAAAGAGGAGCTAATATTTATGTGGATGTTTTCCTTCTTTGAGATTCTGATAACCATTATGGTGGGCCTTATGTATCACCTGCTATCATTTCTAGACCTATGAGGCTCTCTGTCAGCCTTTTTTCTATTCTCTCTATTGTAACTTCTTTGGTGTTATCCTCGGGATTATTTTATATGATTTCTCCTCCTCCCACTCCCACATTATCCTATGGGATATCTTCCATGGATGGGGGAGCCTATTCAGTGAAAACCTCCTCTTATTGAAGTCTTGAATTTGGTTATACTTCACGTGTTGGGAGGAGGAAATGGGCCTCGATCACTTGTTTGGGATTGAGGCATGCCTATTGGGGGTATGGTTGATCCCAAAGGTCCTGCTTTCCTAGAGGCCAATGATTTCTCCTCAATCCTTTTATTTTCCTATTCTTGTTTCCTTTCTTCTTCAATGCTAATTATTTCTTCCTCTTCCTTTTTCTTGGCTTCTTCTACTATGCGGAGGTGAGCATCCTTGATAATATTAGCTTCTTATTTTTTTCGGTGATCCTCTTCCTATTTTTGAGAGTGTCTCTGTACTTATTCAAACTCCACTATCTTTTGGAGGGTATCTACATCCTATTCTAGGACCACCTCCTTGGTGATTCTTTCATCTTTATTTGTATCATGTAGGCTTCCCTTCTCATCGATGTGGAAGAAATCATCGACATTTTTTTGTGATATTTTTTATTGATTTATTTCGGGAGAAGATTTGGAAGGAACTTCATAGACCTCATGTACATTCCTAGGTTACAGGTATGGTTCTACATCTGGAGAAGGCATCTTAGCCTTTTTTTCTTTCTTTGTTAGAGTAGTGCTCCAGTGGCAGCAATCTCTTCTTCTTCTTCAACTTCTTCCTCAATTCCTAATGCATCAATTAGGGTGTCGAAAGAATGCATTGTGGTACTCAGGAATTGGGAGCCCACCAAGGTGGCTCTGAGGCCAAATGTTATGTCAGCCTATGATACTTTTTCCAATTTATAGGACCTCTCCAATTGTTCATTTATCTATTTCATGAGGGGTTTTGATATCAGCTCAGATGATTGGGATGACTCATCAACCTTCTAATTTCCTTGGGTGTTGGATTGTTCCACCACCCTAGTTCTGGAGATGGTTTCCCTTTTAGAATATGCATCCAAATGGATGCTCTTTGGGCATACTCTTAAAAAGTTAGTGTGGATTCACTCAATAATGGTTCCAGATACAACCCCAATAGTAAAAACCTTTGGGGTATCCCAATCCACTAGAAGGAGGCTCAACTTGTCAATTCCTAACTCTTTATACTAGGGGTCTTCAAGAGACCCATTATTAGAGAACTTCCATGGGAATGACCAGAGGTAGATATGCCCCATCATGCCCTTTGAAATTCGTAAATAATGTCAGTATTGGACATCAAGATTATCCTATCAATCTTCCCAAATATCTCCATATGTGGCTCATGGATTTGAGATCCTCAGGGCATCGTCTTCTCTAGGAGACCGTGTGGATCATAATTGTGGTGTCTAAGTGAAAATTTGGTTAAGTTCAAGCTATTTAATTCATTCTTCACCTCTTAGGCAATTGTGAGGGTTCATGTGTACTTGTCACGGGTGATGGGGAATGAGACCAATTAAATCTTCATTGTAGCCAATAAGGTGTGAACTTCAAGGATCTTCTTAAAAAAAATTAATAAAATAACCTTATCACCACAATGTTTTGGTAGAAAAAATGGGTTCCCTGTGAATCTGGTTATCCATATGTAGGCATGTTATAAAAATTGGATGTGTTGGCATTAAGCAGAATTGCCACTAGTGACAACACTTATTTGCATTCTGAGTGCAAACCGAGCAGAACAGTGCAAACCGAGCAAAATAGTGCAAACCGAGCAGAACAGTGCAAACCAAGCAGAACAAGTGCAAACTGAGCAGAACAGTGCAAACTGAGCAAAACAGTGCAAACTGAGCAGAATAGTGCAAACCGAGCAGAATAGTGCAAACCAAGCAAGACAGTGCAAACCGATCAAGATAATGCAAACCGAGCAGGACAATGTAAATCGAGTAACATTATGTCTACCGAGTCACCAGTATTTACCGAGTTCAAAACCTACCGAGTGGTTAGTATGAATCGTGCCTTCACTTCTACCGAGTGCATGACGATGCCAAGTAATGCAGTGGATGCCGAGTATCAGAAAGTCAGCGAGTTAGTTTGCAGGAACCGTGTAACCATACTTGGGCCGACTTAGTGGCACTTATGTTTATTTGTCAAGCCGACTTTGTAATTGTAATTAATTGTTTAGACTTGTATATAAACAATGTTGTAAAAATGTCAAGATGTAATTATATGAGTATGTATGTGAATAAAAGGGAAAAGCAGAGATAAGCGAATTACAAAGGGCTACAGCAGTATAGGGAACAGCAAAGACAAATTCATCATAGAAGGTGATCAGTACATTCAGTGAATCTCAATCAGCAATCCAGTTGCAAAGCAAGAGATCTACTGTCCATCCTAACAGGTGAATCAGTACTAAAATCCTTTAACCAGGTAGACTTAACAGTCTGTTGTAAAATCTCTTTACCGAGTGCATACTTCATTTTATGTTTGTAAATCCTTTAACAAGGTGGATTTAGCAATCCTTATTGCTCCTAACAGGGCAGATCATCAGAAGTGATCAAATTGTAAGCCTTAACTGGCCAACTTTATTCTGCAGTACTAAAGCTTTGTGGGTTTCATCCCCACCCCAGTTTTACTTTCTTTTTGGAAGGTTTCTGGGTAACCAAATCTATGTGTCATTGTTGTGAATGCTTTTAAGTTTCATGCTTTCTATATGCATAAAGAAAAATTGAACTATATGTTAATACATCTGTAATTGTAAGAAAATTTGAAGTTACTGATTCACCCCTCCCCTCTCAGTAACTCGGTTAATCCCTGAATATTTCCAACAATTGGTATCAGAGCTTTGTTGGTTCTCAAGATAAATCTTAACTAGCTTGAGCAAAGATCCAGGACAATGGAGGTATTCAAACTGAACAAGGTGATTGAAAATGAAAAGCTAGATCTGGAAATGGCCATAGCTAAACTCAAAGAAGAAAAAGAACATCTTTCCCAATCCCTAAGAAGAAGGAAGGAACTTGCAAATCAGATGAATGATCAGAATTACATTGAAGAAAAGGTTGAAGATCTTTTTCCCTCAAATAGCTCAGATGAAGCAAACAATGCTGTCAAAGAACTCCTAGAAAAGAATGGGTCTCTGCAGGAAGAAGTGAGAAAATTAAAAAGAGAACAAGAACTACACTCAACAAGATTTTGTGAGATCTTAGAACAAAGAAACAAGTTGAAAGATGAATTAGATGGAAGGAACAATGAAGTTCAAAATAAAACCCTTTAGCTAGAAAACCTAATTGATCAGATCTCCCATACAAATGAGGAAATTCTGAATCTAAGATCAGAAATAGAAAACACAAGAGAAGAACTAAGATCTGAAAAGGAAATCAATCTAAGATTGGTGGATGACCTAAATGCCGAAAAACAAATTAATGAAGGAATGCTGAAAAGCCAAGAAGACTTGAATCAGCTGTATGAGCGAAATCTGCATAGGCAGAAAGGAAAAGTAGGACTTGGATACAAAGGAGAAGGTGAATCTTCTAAGCAAGGTACTCAAAGAAATCAAAAACCTACTTGTAATCATTGTGGTAAAATAGGACATACTTCAAATAAATGTTGGAACAATGAAAAATCAGAATTCAATGGAAAATGCTACAACTGCAATCAACATGGTCACAAAGCAAATGAATGCAAGGAAAAACCAAGATTCAGAGGTAATTGTCACAAGTGCAACAAACAAGGTCACAAAGCATCCGAGTGCAGATCCAAGACATTCAATCCAGCAGAACAAATTATGAAAGTAATGTTTGGATGGGACTACAACACCTGGTGTAGATGTCATTACTGTGGAGAATATGGACACATTGGCATGAATTGCATAAAACATCATCTAAGGAAAAGAGATACTACCGTAAGATGCTTCAAATGCATTAAACTCGGTCACATAGCTAGAAATTGCATGAATGCTAGTGAAGTTGAAGATGGAAAGAAGAATGAAGCAACTAAGGTCAGGAAATAGGTGAGACAAAAGTGGATTCCTAAATCTACTGAGCAAACCAGTCCAAGTAATGGAATGGGTGGCTCTACTGACTCAAACTAAAATTTCCAAGAAAGCACTGGAACTGTATTCTCCTAGACAAACTTCAAACAGTTCCAGAACCAAATTAAAAAAAAAAGATCTAAATCAACATACAAGATGCAGTAAGATCACAGGAAGGTCGATACCAGTCTTAACCAAACAAGGTCGGTATTAGTCTTTACCGAGCGAGGTCAGAGCAATATGAATTCTTGAGTTTACCGAGTTGCGAAGTCTTCATCGAGAAATTAATTCTTAGTGGGTGACAGTCTGTCAGAATTCATACCCTAATTTGTACTGAGCATTAATGATAGAGTTGTAAACAAAAGGCAAGAAATCAAACTCATTTCTCACCCCGAATTTTAGCACTTTGAGAGCAGAAAACTTCAAGAGCAATCCAGCGACTCAAATACCTTTTGCAAAAAGAATTTTCTGTGAGCTACCATGGCATCATCCAGCACCTCAGCGAAGAAAGGATCTGAAATGTTAGTCCAAGGGGAATGGAAAGCACCAGATTTCAAGATCATGCCCGCAATTGCAGTAGCCCTAGACCCGAACGGAGCTCAATCTCAGATTCCTCCTAAGGTACTACTTATTAATGATATTCGCAATCATTTCAACTGTGTAATTCATGAAATGGGAAACCTAGAACTAGATATTGTGCGTGAAGAACTATGTGTGGATGGTATTCTGAAACCCGAGCACAAACATCTGGAAGATAAGGGATTAGTTCACATTGCACATTTTCCTCAGAACTTTCGAGAAAAATGGGTTAGATACATTCTCAGCCATATACATGATGGCAAGATTTGGCTTGAGCAACCCATAGAGATCACCAAGAAGATGATTCATCAAATCACCAGTCTTCCCATGTTGAACAAAGCAAAAACTACCAAAACCCTAGGTCGGTCGGAACTGGAAAAGAAAACCCTAGCCAAGTGGGATGGTAGAGGCATGAAAGTTAGTAGCATTACCGATGCTGAACTAAAGTTTGGTACACACATTATTGCCCATAAGATATACAGTTCAAGTCGACAGAATAGTGTCTCCTGTGAAGCTATTGACCTAGCATACAAAGTGGTCAAGAACAACTTATCATTTGACCTTGCAGATTTATTGTTAAAACAGTTTAACAAGAACATGGAAAGCATTCAAACTTCCAAAAACAATCCATGTAAGTTTGGATCCCTACTGGTCTGTTTATTCTTCTATGTCCAAAAATTCTTCCCTTCCAAAGGAAAAGTTGTATGGAGAAAAGATGTGCCAGTCCTTTATGAGATAAATGAATACATCTCAGAAATGGGTGAAAATTTTGAAAGCATCATGGACAGTTATTTTGAGTCTTTCAAAGAGAAAATGAATGACAGATTCTGGATTCCACAGAAGTTGGTGGAGGATTACAAGGATGACATTTGTTTCATGGTAGACTGTGACAATGTATATATTCAAGCAGCTAAACCGAGGATTGTATATGTAAAACCTCTTCCTTATGAGGTAAATATTGATGAAACCAAGAATATTATTGAAGCCCTTCTTAATCAGCCTGTTAATCCCAAAGCTCCATATTTTGGAACATATGATGAAGCAAAGGTGAGAATTGAATTAAGCATAAAACTTCCACAAGCGGTAAACAAAGGAAAGAAGAGGATAGCCAAAATGCAAATGCTAACCGAGGACAAAGGAGATAATGATGAAGAAGAAGAGGAAAAGGATGAGAAAATAGAGGAACCAGAACCTGCAAAGAAGAAAGGAAAGGTTTTTATCACTAAGGCACCTAAGCCTCCCACTGTTGTATTTACAAGGAGAAGTGCAAGAGGTAAGGAAAACAAGGCAGACAAAGATATAGTATTCAAAAGGCCTCCTCTAAACTTTCAAGAGAGGATCAAACTTTTTAGAGACGGATCAGGATCTAGAATAAGTAACATAAAATCTTTTAAATATGAAACCAGATCAGAAACAAAACAGAAGGAAATAGAAGATGCTGTTATTGAAAAGATGGGATAGTGGAAATACTCTCCTAATGAAATAGCCCCATAGGTTCCAACAGTCTTATTAAATCTAATAAAAATGAGATGGAGCAATGCAAAGCAAACTGTGATAGACATATTTGATCAAACCTTGAGACAGTTAATGCCAAGCTTGAAAAATGATGAAGTAAAGAAGGCATTAAAGGAAAATGAAAGTAAGATGACACTAAGGTTCAATACTTGTTTGATTCTGATCAACAATATTGAATCAGTTGTGAAGGCTGCAAATGCCACATGGAAGAACATATACCATCTTCACCAACCGAGTATTGAAACAGTAATAATAAAAGATATTGAAGATGACAGTGATGAACAAGAAGAAGCCACTGAGGTAGATGATACTGTGAGGATAGCAACAGAAGTCATTGCATCACTTCCTACCTCTCCAGTAAAAGTTTCTACATCTAGCCCGGAGACACCTTCAAGCATGGTTGTGACAACTTCAACTTTTGTCCAATCACCTATAGCAACAATAGAAGCAACCACCATTTCTTCTACCGAGTTGCAGTCTCCCACTTCATCAAGTTTTCCAGCAATAAGTATTCCAGTTTTTGATTCTACAAGTGTAAATATTTTAAGTTCTCCAGTAGACAGTGTGCCAGTCTCTATAGCCAGTCCAACTATGTCTATTGTCACTACTACTAAGGCATTAAGTATAGATAAGCCTAAGGCTCTACCGAGTATAAAATTTTTGGGTAAGAATATAGTAGAGGATATAGACCTAGATGAAGAAATAGAGATTCCAACATTAGATTTTGCAAATCTATCAGCGGACCAAATGCAAAATATAGGTGAAATCCTCCAAAGGAAAGCAAAGCAAAAGAAGCTTAAAGAGGAGAGAGACAAGGAATATCAAATCATTAAAGATGCTAAAGACATTTTGTCTGATGCATTAGGTATTAAAGTAGACTCCTCTCAACATGTTTTGCTACAATTAGCTGAAGCAGTAAATAAATACAATGAGGACTCATCTGGGACAAAAAATTTAGTTGAAAGAGCCGAGAAGAGATTCAACAATAAAGTGCTTGAGTACATTGCTCAGCACATAGCTATTAATCAAGTGGAATTGTCTTCAAATTTGTCAAATATTGAATCTACCTATTCGAATGTCACCTCTCTTTTGGCTAGACTGTGCAATATTGCCGAGTTCACAAAGGATGTTAAGGATAAAATGAATAAAATGGATGAGGATATGAAGATTAGCATACAGAAGCTGCAACTTGAACCAAGTTCAAGCTCTGCTCATCACATGAAAGTCTCATACCTATCAAATATGCAGTCAGATCTACTAAAAGAAGACACAAGGATCCGGTCCACACTGCTAGACATCCAGAATATGATCCTTCCCATCATGAATACAATGTATAAGCACATTGAACATTCCAAAACATTGATTCATGACAATCAGTTCTCTATAGCAGATCACATGATTGAACTCTCTGCAGAAGTCCAAATTGCAATCCAAACATACAAGATTCTGCAAGAAAATTGGGACAGAACCCTGGCACTAATCATGAAGGTACATTCTGATTTTCTATCAAATTTTCGATTCTCTCTATAAATCACTTGTATATACACCTTTGGCATTATCGTCAAAAAGGGGGAGACATGTATAGAAGGAGATATGTATAGAAGGAGATTTGTATAGAAGAAAAAGTTAGCACATTGAAAGGGGGAGATAATGTATAAAGCCCTATAAAAAAAAAAAAAAAATCAATAAGTGTATATAAGTTTTGAGCAATAAGTGTTTTTGTCACTAATGCCAAAGGGGGAGATTGTTGGCATTAAGCAGAATTGCCACTAGTGACAACACTTATTTGCATTCTAAGTGCAAACCGAGCAGAACAGTGCAAACCGAGCAAAATAGTGCAAACTGAGCAGAACAATGCAAACCGAGCAGAACAAGTGCAAACTGAGCAGAACAATGCAAACTAAGAAGAATAGTGCAAACCAAGAAGAACAGTGCAAACCGAGCAGAACAGTGCAAACCGAGCAGAACAGTGCAAACCGAGCAGAATAGTGCAAACTGAGCAAGACAGTGCAAACCGATCAAGATAATGCAAACTGAGCATGACAGTGTAAACCGAGTAACATTATGTCTACCGAGTCACCAGTATTTACTGAGTTCAAAACCTACCGAGTGGTTAGTATGAACCGTGCCTTCACTTCTACCGAGTGCATGATGATGCCGAGTAATGCAGTGGACGCCGAGTATCAGAAAGTCAGCGAGTTAGTTTGTAGGAACCATGTAACCATGCTCGGGCCGACTTAGTGGCACTTATGTTTATTTGTCAAGCCGACTTTGTAATTGTAATTAATTGTTTAGACTTGTATATAAACAATGTTGTAAAAATGTCAAGATGTAATTATATGAGTATGTATGTGAATAAAAGGGAAAAGCATAGATAAGCAAATTACAAAGGGCTACAGCAGTATAGGGAACAGCAAAGACAAATTCATCACAGAAGGTGATCAGTACATTCAGCGAATCTCAATCAGCAATCTAGTTGCAAAGCAAGAGATCTACTATCTCATCCTAACAGGTGAATCAGTACCAAAATCCTTTAACCAGGTAGACTTAACAGTCTGTTGTAAAATCTCTTTACCAAGTGCATACTTCATTGTATGTTTGTAAATCCTTTAGCAAGGTGGATTTAGCAATCCTTATTGCTCCTAACAGGGCAGATCATCAGAAGTGATCAAATTGTAAGCCTTAACCAGCCAACTTTATTCTGCAGTACTAAAGCTTTGTGGGTTTCATCCCCACCCCAGTTTTACTTTCTTTTTGGAAGGTTTCTGGGTAACCAAATCTATGTGTCATTGTTGTGAATGCTTTTAAGTTTCATGCTTTCTATATGCATAAAGAAAAAGTGAACTATATGTTAATACATCTGTAATTGTAAGAAAATTTGAAGTTACTGATTCACCCCTCCCCTCTCAGTAACTTGGTTAATCCCTAAATATTTCCAACAGGATGAAGTAACATCCCCATGAGATGATCATGGTCATCACCTCTGGGGACAACCTAAAGTCTACATCTTTGGTGAGTGCTTTAACACCATGAAAAATGAAGACATCATTATTTCTATAAAAATACCAAAAACATTCATCCCATTGAATTTGGGGGAAATGATCCCTTGGGGTAGAATGTCTCATCTCCATGTTGAGCACACTAGCTATGTCCAGTCCTTAGATCCCTCCATGTTGTCAAGCCAAAGACCACAAAACAAAATATATCATATAAAAATGACTATCTTCCTCTACCTTCCTTATTTGAGCATCAACATGGTTAGAAATGATAGCTGCCCAATCAAAATGTTGTATATTTTTGGTCATGTAGTAGAGGAAGTAATACACCTAGGGAGAGAACTCTCATGTGTGGGGCTCACCAAAAACCCTACATAGTAAAATTATCCTTTCCTATATTAGCTCCTTAAATTCGGAGTGAGGGATATCTATCTTCATTTTCTTATAATCCTAGCATGGGATCTTCAACCATTCTATATTTAAGAGATGTCAAGTTGCGTCTCTTGCACCCGTAAATTGTGCAACTAATTTCACATGTCTCGTGATGATGGCACCTTTGCAAAATGGTATCCTCCACATTGTTGCAAAGGTATCATAGTCCAAGGAAGCGATGGGCACTCCAGAGGATGTAACAATTGTGTGAGTGGTTGTGTTGTAGGTCTTAGCCATAAACAATAGTAACTTAGGAGCCTACATAGAGTGTGGGAAGCATGCTACCTAAACAATTCTAGAGGCAATGAGATTTACTGATAAAAGATCATTGGCCCACCTCAATTGGTACATCATCTACTGAAGACATTTTAGTTCTACCTAGGTGCCGAAATCAATATTTTTTATCTCCTAGAGTGTAGTCTCAATCCAAGACCCTTGGATTGTCCCATCTTTCTTGTACTTCATCACTAGTGGAATCTTTTCTAAGGATTTTTATGCTTTTGAATTTTTTACACCAATTCATGAGCATTTCTGGATTTGATTGTGTTAATTTTTGGCATCAAACATTTCAGATCACACTCCGTGATCCATCATCAGGAAGAGAGAATGCATGAATCATAAGAATGAATATGTAGACCAAGCTAATCCTATGGGATATAAAGAAACAACATGGAAAACTATGCAGAGTTGGATGCCAAAAATTAACACAATCAAATCCAGAAATGCTCATGAATTTTTTACAGCAGTCGCAAATGAGCTGGGAAGCTTTAGACTTTTGAGTGGTGATCCTGTCATTGCCATTTTACCTAATTATAACCTGCAAGATAAGATGATCGTCAAAATGATATAAATGATAACAAAAGCTTCCTGATGGAAACTTTGGACCCCAATACCTCAGGGACCACACATCTTGTTACTCATATAAGTGAAACACATTACTTATTAATAAGGAGTATAAGGGGGGAAGCATCTCCTCCCTTGAGAAATTCATAAGATACATGATACACGGTCAAGAAGGTCGGAGTCTGAAGATTGTGACTTGGTGTATTGTCAAGATTCAAAAATATGTATGTTGGGAACTACCAAGACATCTTGGGGACTGAAATTATGGAAGGAAAAAAAGGTACAAATGGATAGTTGGTCTGACATTTATTTAATAACCAATCATTTCCAAGGTTGGACATTTATTCTCCCCAAGTTGTGAGGTGTGTGCTTTGAAAGGGATACACCTTATAGTTTCTAGGAGAAATAGATAAACTACATGTTGTCACTAAGGATTGCACCTGAGTATGGCTAAGTATAGAACCTAGCAATCCCGTGAAACATGGGACTATTCTCAGGATGTGGGATGCTTCGCTGAGGATAGACCTTCGGATTAAGGGCTGGCTTCCCCCTTGGATCATTGAACTATTCTAAAACTTGAGAGGAAACAGATAGAAAATGCTTTAAAAGAAACAACTTGATACTTGAAATGAAAGGTGATCCACCCAAATTTTAAAAGAAACTACAATTGATGATAAGTTTACTTTATCAGCGCTTCAAATCTGAACCACAACTCAATCCTACTTTCCTAACCCTCAATGAGATAAGGTACTTGGAATTCAGAAAGGAAGAACAACTTCACAATTTTGATATTCTTGATTGTACACAAATCACATCACTGAGCTAAGACAATTTCCTAAATGAACACTTAAATTCAAAATGCAGATTAAGGACATGAAAATATCACAATAATCTTAGCATAAGATTTCAATAACAAAACTAGAAAATGTAGGAGAACAGAAGGATTAATTATTATTGCTAGAAAGAAATTGGTACAATTGTGTCTCTCAGAGCTACAACACTCATATCAGAGAGAAAAAGTGAAGAGCTAACCTCAATCACCAACAATGAGAGGTATAAAAACAAAGACCTGGAATCTATCATCAAACTCCACTACCTCCTAACAATAGAAAAGTCAAAATAGGACCCTATGAGGCAGCATCATGGTCTGAGAGTCAGACTCCCAGATTCCTAGGGGGCGAGGAAAGTGGGACCTAAAAATAGACAATCAAAGATGACCATCACACCCATTAAGTCATGTTTTTATAACTGATATCTGACAAGGGCTCATAAAAATGCCACTTGCCTGACATCTTACAATGGTAAAACAATGACTTTTACATTAAAAATAATAACTCCCCCCACTATATCAAATATGAGTGGATTCTGAATGTATATTTAAGACAAACTCAACTCAAAAAGAGGAGAATATCTAAAATATCTATATTTTGACCAAATCCACGTCATATACAAGGACACCTAGTATGTAAAATAAGGCTATAATAACCTCAACCCAAAAAAAAGGGGAGGAACATATTAATAGCCTATTTCTAATTAAAACTAAGCCCTCTTAAAAAAATATCCTCAACCTAGAAAACCCTAGGTCATAGCTCAAATGATATTAGCCACACATTAGCTTTGAAAATAAAACATTAAAATAAAGCTAATGTATGTTCTCAACCCTAAAAAGAAGGGGAGAAAAAGAAAGATGGATCGATAGAATCATTGTTTACAGCTCTCGGCACTGGCAATGTGAAGTTCAATCTTTGACAGATGGCAAGTTGCCATTTCCATCCTCGTTAACTGAACTGAACCTTGAGTTTGAATGAGGAAACAACACACTCATGATTGATAAGAAGATAGAGGTGGGCATTGTGATCGGTTTCATTTTCTTTCTGTGCATCTTCGAAGGCACTGTATTGGCATGTTGATTTTTTTTGCTATTCTTCTTGGCATGATATTATGAATTGTATCTCGGCACTATTACATACATTGATCCTTGTATTTCTCTATACATAGCCTGAAAGCTAGGGCATTCACTATTGTATATATGTTAATGCCGACTAGGGCATCATGATTCATTGAGCTCACAGTACTCGAGGGCATTATTTGCTTATTATTTACTACATATAATCTCATTGTTTTATCTTTGTTGTAACTTTGTAATGTAATACTACGGCATTGCCTCCTCGTGAATACATATTCAAACATATGAATATGGTATTCATGGAAATTTAGAGGTTAAGGAAACCCTCTATCTTTGTAAAAATAGCGGCACTCACTTATGACCATATTGTATGTCAAGGGCACACTTTTTTTATTCATGTTTCTTCCACTGCTAAAGATGGCATGGTATCCTCATGAATGCATATTCGAACAAATGAATATGGCATTCACAACACTTGCTAACCATATAGCCCAAAAGCTATAAAGCTAGGGCACTATTGATTCAATTTACTATGATGTTGTGGCATGACATTTGTATTGGCATTTCACCTCTGTTTTGATTGCACAAACCATGTTACTCTATTATGGGCACTGTTACCCGAGCACGGTAACGGTATCACTGTTGTATATATTGCATCTCTCATGAACCATAAGGCACTCATGGGTTCAGGCACATCATTTTATCATTGTATTTTTTCTTTGTGGAACCTGAGAGTACATGTTGTGTACCCTATTTTTCTATTTAGATGGGCATGTGATGCTATTGTATTATTGATATCTTGGTTCATATGTGAGCTGCATAAGATGATATGCCTTTCACCATCATTGAGGCTTGGGTTATGCTTAAACCACTGCACTGTCACCATGTTATTGTACCTGTTGTTGCTCGAGCTCTAAAACTTAGAGCCTGAGAACCATTTCTACATTGGTTTTATTACTTTTTTGCTCCCATTTGCTGTATTGAATTTGCAATGTCATATACTGTGATTGCTTTTCATTTACGGTTATGCTGGGGCTGAAAACATGAATGACCACTGTTTGTACCTTGGTTGGAAACTTACTGATATTGCTTCATTTGCTTGAACGTCCCCATGCTAGTGCTCTATTGTCAGTGCCTCAAAACATGTTATGTTGCATTTCACATTCTAAATTGATGCCCTTCTTGACTTTGCTATATATCAATGTTGAGATGTCATCTATGACACATGCTTGATGTTTATATAATTTCCACTGTTCAATGCTATTCCATGATGTAACATCTTATCATAGAAAGAAACATCACCAATTCATAAGTGAAACCCATGTATTTGTTCCACAATGTAGATTAACATAATCATGCCACAGCATATGCATAGAATGCAGATTTGAAGTACATTATACTACAAAAATTGATGTATTGGGCTTAACTTTGAAACACCTTTATGTTGTACTTTTGGAACCTATGGAATTTGTGTGCCCTCAACATGTTGATGATTAATGCCATGTGAACATCTACACAGCAGAGTGCCCTATCTTCCTCATAGATCTATGTACTCTGTCATTAGCTCTGTTCAACCTAATGCCATGTAGCCTCTGATATCCTTTTATTTGATGTTGGATCATCTAAATGTTCCCCATTTGTACTTACTATGTGTGCCCTTGGCCCTTGATGTGGCCATGATGGACATCATGAGGTTTCCCTATCATGATCTGCATCAAGGGCCCAGATCATTCATGGAATTCATTATTGGACCAGCTTCTCCTATATCTGCACATGAAACAAACATGTCAATGAAAACATGATGCCTCTTTTGGTTCTTTGGATGATTCTCATGCACATGCCCTAAGCATAACCTTTGTTAGAGGTGCATGGCTGAGTGTATGTATGCATTCTATGATATTTTGATACCATCCATTGCATAGATCCATTGGATCTAACCCATCTCCTCTCTTCACTTCTTGCAGGTTCTGGATCTCAGGAGCTCGCTGGATAGGACCAGATCTGGACATTAATACCAGGCAATGTTTTGTACCCCCATATCAATTATTTCTTTATGTATATCTACACTCATCCATTCAATTATGATAATGGCTATGCTCACGGCCTGTGTGAGCTTAGATAGATGCTTTTCTTTTAGTTCTTTTCTTTTTGAACAATACAAATGCTATAGATAGATGTATGTGTAGATGTAGATGCAATTCATTTATTTTCCCTTTTCATGTACTTTCCAATGAAATGAACACAAATATTAAACAAGACCACTAATAACACAAACTAGGGTACAGTAGCTCATCTAGTAATTAGGCTTCCAAAATGTGCAAAAATATGACAACACTACACTCAAACTAGGTAGACTTAATGTCATTATGAGTTATCATGCAATCTGGGATATTGGATTTTGTCCTCTTCTTAGATTTTATTTTCTTTTTATTTGAGATAGAGAAATTGATACTCCTTTCACAAGAGTCTTCAAGTTTAACTTGTTATTGTAGTGGTACTTCTTTCACATTGCCATCTATTTCGCTTTCTTAGGAGAGGAGATTTCTATTCTGGGATAACACTTTTATCTTTTTGTTAGCCCATTTTCCTGTAATAGCAAAAGAATCCTCAAAAAATGATCTATCTCTGAAAAATCTTTCATTGGTGCATTTATTTTTCCCTGGTCTCTGCAATATTTTCCATGTCCCTAGCTTGAAACCCTAGGTCAAATTTCAAATTTCTAGCTGTTGGTGGAGAAAAACCCTTTTTGCCCTGGCTGAGTTCTATTTTGTTGTTACTTTTTTGGGCCACTTAAGTCTTTTAAACACATGTGTGCCTTTTATCTTTCCCAGTCAGTCTCTTATTCTCCAAGTCCTCCGATGGTTAACATTTTATTTCTGCGATTCAGCAACTATTTGGTCACAAAGTCTCTTGTTCCCAGCAGTTTAACCCTTAACATCTTGCGACTCCGCTGGTGGATTCATTTTCTTTGGTCGCTAGATTGCATGGTCAATGGGGCCTGACATCACAGTTACCTTCAATCTAATGGTGGGTGCATGATCACGTGGGGAAGGAATATTCCATGCGATCATGCAATGGCCACCTAATTTTCCAACATGTTGTGGCCTGTGCACGGTGGGTCCTTGTTCACCCAGTCATCCTAACTTGGCGGCTTTTCATTGGCTGAGGTGGATTGTGATGTGGATCTTGTCAGTGGGGCCTACAAGAAAGGATGAAATCTATGACTGGTGCATGATCTCATGGAATATTCCTTCCCCATGAGATCATGCAACATCTATTGATTTCAAATCTAGCTGGGGATGGTGTCAGTGGGTCTGGTGCCAGGTGTTGCAGAAATGGCAGTTGTCAGTGGGACCAGGGTTTTCAGTGTGTCTTTGAGGGCTCTGACAATTGCAAAGGATCTATAGTTGGCATATGATCTCATGGGTTCTGTCAGTGTTATGTGATCTTACACCAATCGTCAATCTTACCTTTTTCTCAGGCAGGAAAGGGAAGGTGGGTCCTCTAAAAGTTGGAGCTGATGTGTGTGATTTTCATTGGCAAAAGGGTAACCATTCAGTGGGTCTGACATGCTATGTATTGCTAACTTACTTGATTTTCATTGGCTATGAAATGTTGATGTGGCTGGATACTTTTCAAAGGGTTTGTGACTATTGTGGAAATTAATGTAAACCACCCGATTTGTCGGGAAATATCTGGATCGATGGGCGTGTTTTAAAATCTTTCTGGTTAACCATTGTAGTGCAAATTTGAATATTTTTAAGGGTTTTCAGTGACAGAAAGGACTGGTTTTTAATGCTTTCACGGCTAGATTTGGTAAAATTAGTTTTGTCAACTGTTGCAGAGTGGTCCAGGGGCTTGGTGATTGTTTTTCAGGGGTTTTTTTACCATGAAGTGTTGCTCGAGGCATGTTGCAAGTGGAAAATTAGATCAATGAGTTTAATAAAGTCCTGATCCTTAGTACAAATCAAAAAAATTTCCATTTATGAGGATCATTTTGGAATCTTCTTTCTCCAGGGTGCTTGGTTTTCCCCCAATTGTAATAAATTCTTGATTGAGCTTAGTTGGTTTGGTGGGTGAAAACCCTAACCCCTTGCCCTAGTTGTTTGTAGCTTGTTGCATCCTATTTTTGGGATTTCAAGAGGACTAGGGGGTATATATGGTTGAATTTTTTATTTTGGTAAGGGTTGGTTGATGTATATTTTAAATCAATGTAAAGACTGAACAAGGAGAGCCTGGATTTTGGGTCTTTTTCCTAACATTTTGTTATTTTGGTAATGTATTGATTCTATAAATTTTAATGAGAATACACCTAGATTCCAATCTCAAATTTATGTTTGTCTTCTTATTTTGATCTTGGGCTCATATATGTTAAAGTCACAAAGTGAGTTAGCATATGGTAAACAAAGAGTATTGTGGAGTTATCTTTGAGTTCCTAACAAAGTTAGGATTAAAGTCTTTGAGGTAATTTTAGTGAGTTCATGGTTGGGTAAGAATTTGATGATCAAGTTTGAGAGTGAGAGAGATAATAGGCAAAGCACTTATCCTGAGTTCAAGAGTATTTGATTTAGGATTTTCAATTGATTTATGTTATTGGGTGACTCTATGCCCTAGGTTAAGGCATCGATCCTTTCTCTAAAAGTAGTTCATCATCATCCACCATACATATAAATGATAAAATCTTTCAATCAGTTTGTAAAGTGTATAATGCATAACATTTTGTGATTCCTTTCAAGAAGTGAATCAAAGGTACACCCGCCTGAGCATCTAGGCTCAAAGTGTAGGAGGATCTCTTTGATCCTTGTTAATTGGTCCTTTTCCTTGCAGACTTTGGAGTGGTGATAGAGTCAGTGACATTAAGTTGTCAATCATAGTGTAAACTTGCAAGTAGAAAGAAAAGACAACCAACAAAATGGCAACTCTGCTGTGGAGAGTCTAGAGATAAAGTTTTTAAGTGGACTCTTGTTTTTCCTATTGTATTCAGTTAAGGATTTCCCACTTTGATGGGTGGTGACTCAAAAAGGTTAGAACCAGTGCTACAAACTATAGATCATGGACAAAAGAAGGAATACTAGGTCCTTTGTTAAGAAAAATCTGGAGGTAACTCTGGAACAGTTACCTAGGCAGGAAAAGAAGATGATGAAGGGTGCTCCCCTTAATACCACAAACACATAACAGAAATAGAGAAACAACAACAAGAATATGCAAGAACAGAAAATTGGCTTCTTATTATCTCCACAAATGTGGAATTACAAACTTTCAGAATTACAATATGCAAAGCCACATGGGCATTCCCTTACGATATTCTGTAGGACAAAGCCTCGAACTATTACCCAGATCTACTACCCAGAACTAGTCTGAACTGCCTAAGACAATAATACAGTCTTCCTTATATAGGCAATTTTCCACCGCCTGGGAAGGTTCCAGAATTTTTAGCCAATAAGGCCGACCAAACTTAGAATTATTTTATTTTACATTTAATTACATCATAGTCGGCTCAAGATAACCTTTGAAACCTAAACAGAAATTTTGAAGAAAATTATTTTTCGCCATTTCAGGTGGCCCAACTTCCGAAGACCATAAGTCATCACCTGTTGACCCGCTTGACTATTATAACCCCATTTTGGAAATGCCACGAAGTTCTCTATAGGCTTGACCCGTGCAAGCGCCCGTCACCCAAATTTTTGACCTCATCCGGGGCCTCTAAAGCCTTCAAAACTGAGTTCAAAGTTTCTGTACCCCGCTGCCAATACCAAAAATCTTCAATATCTTCCAACATACACTTGATCTGGAAATGAAACTTTACTGGCAGACTTATATGACCAAAATGAACCTCCAAGAAAGAAATTATATCATTCTGAGCACAGACGAAAATTACCAAAAATAGTAACTTTCCATAAATAGCAGCTCTGCACAAAATAGCCCTTATTGAATTCAAAAATAGAAATATTTTTGGGTGATACAAGATTGCTCTTACACCCAGGATACTCCTGCATCAGAAGAGTTGGATCAGAAGAAATGGTGAGTCTACTAGTGCTCCCATGAGAGAACAAAGAAATACTAGAAATAGAGCACCACTTGCATCCTCTAATGAGGAAGATTCACAATACAAAGGTTCTAGATCAAATAGTGGTTTCTCTGAAGACAAATTTTATGATACCCTAGAGGTAGTATTTCAAGATAAGGGTTCATTACCTGCAGATCAGGATGAACAAGCCAAAGAAAGGGGTTTTGGATTGAATTTAGATCCTGATGAGGATATGTTCAGAAGGCAACCCATGAGACCGAGACAGGTCCATTTCCCATATCAAAGTCTCACTGATATGGATGTTTCATCAAGTTTTGATGATATTATGATAGACCCAAATGATTCAAGTGCACTAATGTTACAGTTGGCAGAGCAGGATGCCATACATAAAAGTTTACAAAAGGAGAGAGAAGCTGAGAAAGTGAATGCTCTGATAGAAAGAGAGTCTCTTCTTAGAAAGATTAGTGAGTTGAAGGACAGAAACAAGATGCTTGCTTCTGCTCCTAAGAATTTTCAGCATGATGTCTTTGGTGATCTTGATGCTTTGAGAAGTGAGTAGGAACACTTGCTGCAAGACCATGAGTTTGATAAAGAAGGCCCTATGGCTAGACAGGTTCAAAGTTATGTTTCCCTCCCTAAAGATAAAGATGGGCATGAGATCACTAGGCTTGCTATTGTTGTTGGTGAAAAAGGAAAGCAAAAGATGGTGGGAGATCAAACAAGAAAATCATTGACAATACCAGGGGTCCCACCACCCAATTCAAATAAGGATACAGAGATGGAGAGAAGAAGAAAAGAAGATGAGGACCTAGCAAGAGAATTAGAGAAGGCTGAAATTGAAGCCTCCATTGTAGAAAAGAGAAGAAAGATCTATTTTTTGAAGGCTTCATCTACCAATACTCTTGGCCCATCTGCTAATGAACTAGTTCAAGTTTTCAAAGAAGACCTATGCAATTAGAAGGCTATAGGAAAATTAGTTTTGATGGAATACCTGGCTACCCGAATGCTTTTCCAACTGATATAAGAGATAAGATACCTAAATTTTCTAGTAATAATGCTATTAGTTGTGAAAAACACCTTAGGTTATTTGTTGATGTATTAAATGATTATGAGGTAGAGCATGAGGATGTAGTCATGAAATTATTTGTTCAATCTCTAGTGGAAGATGCTAGAGATTGGTTTAAGAGACTCCCTGACAGATGTATTGACACTTGGGATTCTTTTGAGAGATGTTTCAAAGAATAGTATGGTGATAGGCCTAATGCTAGTTTCATGTTGAATGAGTTCAACACTATAAGGAAAAATTAGAATGAATATGTAGCTGAGTTCAATATGAGATTTTTGAAGGGTATGCATAAGTTGTTTTAAGTTATGTGGTTAGATGACAATGTTTGTTTGACCACATACTTCAATGCCTTTGATGGAAAAATGGGATATTTGTTGAGGGAAAAAGAACCAAGAACTCTTAGATATGCTTTTAGGATTGTTTTCAATATTGAAAACAATATGAAAATATCAGGAAAGTTGGGTGGAAAGAGAGATGATCCAAAGTTGTTTGGGGATAGAAAATATAAATGGGATAATGAAAGGAATGTTGGAAATAAGAAACAAGAGGAAGATAAATTGGATAAGGTGTTGAATGCATTGAAGGATTTAAAAGAACCTTCTAATAGAATTAATAATGCTCTTGCTAATGAAAAGCCTCAATTCAACAATAATTTCAGTAGGTAGAATAGATTGCAAAATTATCCCTACAACACCCAATGGAAATATGGTAAGCCTATTGTCCCTACTACAAGAGGAAATAATGATAGAATTGTCCCTAATCCTTTACAAAGGTCCTCTGTAAATGTCATAGAGGATACACCATGGTGTATAGCATGTCAGTCCCCTCATTCTGTAGAGCATCGTGTAGTTGCACAATCCATGCCAGCATATCAGGTTGATAACAATGAGGAGTTAGATCAAGAAGAAACTCATGATGATATTGGGTGCAACATGGCAACTTCATATTTAGGGTATGAAGATGATTCTGATATTGATGAAGAAGTAGATGTGTGTTTGAAAAGACACAATAGGGCACTTTTCCATTAGGAGGTTTTTTCTGATAACGATGACATTGATGAAAAGATATGTAACATGAATTCCTCCTCAGAAACAGTAAATTTAAGAAGACCTTCAAAGGAGGAAATGGATAGAATAACTACAAAAATGATAACCCAAGTGCAAACTAGAGGCATGGTGGCAAGGAATACAAATGAGAAAGCTGTAGGAATGTTTATTAAAAACAACAACTCCAGGGAATTAAGTGGAAATAGATCAAAGGATGATCATATGGCAAGGTTCAAAAATGTAAAAGGTAAGAAGTGGGAACCTAAGGGGGTTGGAGTTGAAAAAATTTCTAATGAAATAGAAAAGCCAATTGGCACAATGGCTAAAGTTGAAAAGATAAAGGTCACAGCTACAACTAACATATCAGATAAACAAAAAGACACTAAGGTAGAATAGATTGAGTTTCCTCCCTCTACTCCTATTGATATGTTGGCTATATTATATCAGATAACTGTCAAGGTTCCATTGTCAGAATTGTTGAGGATCCCTGAACATAAAGATAGGGCTATTGCATGGGTAGATAATGTTCATAATAATGATGTTGCATGCAATGAACCTCAGGATAAAGTTTTGAAAGAGGAGGAGGTTCAAGGATTGGTATCTCATATACCACCTATATATTTGGATAAATTTGTCAATGCTAGCCTTGAAAACATAGACCCATTCTTTTTGAGTATCATTGTGAATGGGATGAAATTAAGAAATTGTATGATTGATTCTGGTGCTTCCAATACTGTTATGCCTTTTAAGATCATGGAAAAGTTAGGTCTCAAGGTTGATACAGATCAAGGTAGATGTTGTGCAATGGATCAGAGGGAAGTACCTGTCATTGGGACTATAAATGCAATGCCATATAGATTGGCAGCCTATCTAGAGAAAGAATTGACCATGAGTGTCTTGGTTGTAGACATTCCACCTCATTACGTTATGTTGTTATCTAGGAAATGGAGTGCTACCATGGGTGGGTGTTTGCAATGTGATCTCTCTTCTGCAACCTTCAAGATTGATGATCAGTTTGTTAAGATTGAAAGAGAACCAAGGGTAACCTATATGATTGAAAAGAATATTGATAGTGAGGTTACCTACTTTGTAGATACTAATGTCAATGCTTTCAGAGATGAGGTCACTGTACTTGAAAAGGAGCCTTTATTGCCATGTATATCTGATGAGGTTGGTTCTAGGTCTGTGAAGGGTGATTTGTGGGTGATGTACTTTGATGGTGCTAGCTACAAAGATGGAGTAGAAGCAAGTATTTTACTCATATCTCCTAAGGGGAGCACTTACAAGTTTTCTTTCACATTGAATTTCTTTTGTACCAATAACATAGCAAAGTATGAAGCATTGTTGCTAGGATTGAGATTGGCACTAAAGCATGGAATTAAATGTATAAAATTTATTGGGGATTCTGAATTAGTGGTGTCCCCAATAAGATCAGTATATGCCTCCAAGAACAAAAGGTTGAAGCAATACAGAAATGTTGTTTGGGATTTGATTCAGTGTTTTGATGCCTTCAATATTGAGTGGAAGGATAGAAGTAATAAAAAGATGGCTGATTTGTTAGCCAATATTGCAATTAATCCCAGTTATATTACTTTTTCTGGCCTCTATAAAGTTGAAATTCAGACTAGGCCTAGTATACTAGACAATGTTAAAAATTGGCACGTTTTTGAAGATGACCAAGATATCTTGAGATTTTTAAATTGTGAAGATCAATATCATGGTCAAGAGTTAGATTGTTCAGCCTTGGTTGAGACTGAAAAAGGAAAGGAAGTTGTCCTTGGTAATGAAGTCATCCAACTTAAAACTAACAAGGTTCCTAAGGGACTTATTGTTCTAGAAACTGTATTTGATAATCAAGATAGAGTTCAAAAGGATATTAAAAGGGAAGATCATATGAATTTTGAATAGATAAATCTTGGAACACAAGAAGCACCTAAGAAGGTTTACATTGGTAAGGATGTGTCTCATAAGGTAAGGAAGTCATTGATTGAATTACTAAGAAAATTCAGGCATGTTTTTGCATGGTCATATGATGACCTAAAGGTTTATAGAGAAGACTTGTTCCAACATGTTATTCCTCTAAAAGAAGATGCCATACCCTTTAGGCAAAAGAAAAGGCCTATAAATCCTACTTTGGCACCTAAGATGCAAGAAGAATTAATGAAGCTAAGAGATGCTGGAATTATCAAGTGCATTAGGCATTCTTCTTGGGTTTCAAATTTGGTTCCTGTCAGGAAGAAGAATGGTGACATCAGACTTTGTGTGGATTTCAAAAATTTGAACATCAGCTCATTGAAGGATAACTATTGTCTGCCCAATATGGAGGCTATGCTGCAGAGAGTAACCGGATCTGAATTAATGTCTATGATGGATGGTTTCTCTGGTTATAATCAAGTAATTGTAAAAGAATTAGAACAATTTAAGATAGCTTTTACTACACCTTGGGGAACATATGTTTATGTGAGAATGCCTTTTGGTCTCACAAATGCTGGTGCAACTTTTCAGAGGGAAATGGATGTTGCCTTTTCAGATTTTATAAATGATTTCCTTGTTGTTTATTAAGATGATTTAACTTCTTAGTCCAAGAAGGAAGAAGACCATTGTACTCATCTAGAAAAAATATTTGTGAGGGCTTTGGAATATGGCATTTCATTAAATCCAAGGAAATGTGCTTTTGGTGTTATTGAGGGTAAGTTGCTTGGCCACTTGGTTGGAAAGAAAGGAGTTAGAATTGATCCTAAGAGGGTGGAAGCCATTGATAAAATCCCTAAGCCAAAAAATGTTAAAGGAGTTCAGTCTTTCTTTGGTCAGGTGAATTTCTTGAGAAGATTTGTTACAAATTTTGTTGAAGTTACTAGGCCAATATCCAAGATGTTGAAGAAAGGATCTGAGATCAAGTGGGAAGGTGAGCCTGATGAAGCTTTCAAGAATATCAAGCAAGCTATCAAAGATGCACCTATGCTTAAGGCACATGATTACAATGTCCCAATGCATATCTTTTCCTTTGCATCTTTTCATACTATTGCTGCAGTTTTGTTGTAGAAGAATAATGAGGGTTATGAGTAGCCTATTGCATTTTTTAGTAAATCTTTGCAGGCTGCTAAATTGAAATATGATATCAATGAGAAACAAGCTTATGTACTGGTGAAGGTAGTCAAGGCTTTTAGATTTTATTTAATGGGAGCAATTGTGATTGCTTTTGTACCTAGTGTTGCAGTAAAGGATATTTTTTCACAGCAAGAGGTGTCTAGAAGGAGATGCAGATGGATAAATAGAATTCAAGATATTCAATATCGATATCTAGATTACCAAGTTGATCAAAGGACAAGGATTGGCAAAATTGATGGCTCAATCCAATCTTGATGCAAACTAGATAAACCAAACTAAGATTGATTATACTTGTGATATGGATGATTGCATCTAGTATCAAGACATTATATTTTACTTAAGGAACATGAAGTGTCCTACAGGAATGGATGACAACAAGAAAAGGACATTGAAGTTACAAGCCATCAAGTATGTAATTATAAAATGCAAGTTATACAGAAAATATTTAGATTGCATACTTTTGAAATGTGTTGATGAAAATCAGGCTGACAAGTTGTTGAAAGAAATGCATGAGGGAGTTTGTCGAGGATACTATATGGGTAAAACTACTGGTCAAAAAATCTTGAGAGCAAGATTCTAGTGGCCTACAATCTTCAAGGATGCAGAATAGTTGGTAAGGAGATGTGATGCTTGTCAAAGATTATCTGGCAGGTTTAAGTTTTCAGGTAATGTACCTTTAAGGCCGGTTGAGGTGCAAGCTCCTTTCCAGCAATGGGGAATAGATTTCATAGGAGAAATACCAAACAAGTCTAGTGGAGGACATTCTTGGATATTAGTTGCCACTAATTATTTTACAAAGTGGGTTGAGGCTATCCCCACAAGGAGGCTATCCCCACAAGGAATTCAACTAGTAAGGTGGTGACTAATTTCTTATTGAATAATATTGTCATAAGGTTTGGTTGTCCTAAGAGGATTGTTAGTGATAATGCAATGTGTTTCAGGTATGCTGAATACAAGGAATTATGGAAAGGTCTAGGAATTCAGATGTCATACTCTTCACCCTATCATCCACAAGGGAATGGACATGTAGAATCAACAAATAAGAGCCTGATAAAAATCCTCAAGAGAATCCTTGATAAGAATAAAAGAGCATGGAATTCAAAATTGCCACTAGCTGTATGGGCTGAACGGGTAACTGTGAAGAAGGCAATTGGTTGTGCACCATTTGATTTAGTATATGGGATACATGCAAGGATGCCTCAGAACAACTTGTTAGAAATGTATAATTTTGTTCAATTATATGATGATGATATAGAAGATGAAATGCAGTTGAGAATTGAAGACCTTATTAGGCTGGATGAAACTAGGAGAGAATCGGTTTCAAGAAATGCCAAGTTGCAGTTGCAAGTTAAGAATCTATATGAAAAAAGGACTATTGATAGGAAGTTTGAGCCTGGTGACTTGGTATTAATCTAGAATGCTAGATTGGAGGATAAAGGGAAACATGGAAAATTTGACCCAATCTGGCTAGGGCCATATCTAATTCATAAGAAATGGGGCCAAGATTCTTATATTGTAAAGGAACTAAATGGTGATGTTCAGGAATTGCCAGTTCATGAAAAATTCTTGAAGAAATACTTTAATTGAAGGTATTTATCTTTCCATGAATAGTAGTTAGGTCTATATATGTTGTACATTTTGTATAGTGGTGTGCCTTTTCCCTGTTTCTTTTATCTTAGCTTGTAGGGTTTTTTCCCTTGCTCTCTATTTTTCAAAGTTTGTTCAGTTGGTGGTCTAATTTACCCAATAATTCTAAATTCTTGCATAGGCACAGGTTGCCCATCATCCCCTGACAAAGCCACTATTAGCCCATTTTCCTGTAATAGCAAAAGAATCCTCAGAAAATGGTCTATCTCTAAAAAATCTTTCATGGCTACATTTATTTTTCCCTGGTCTCTGCAATATTTTCCATGTCCCTAGCTTGAAACCCTAGGTCAAATTTCAAATTTCTAGCCATTGGTGGAGAAAAACCCTTTTTTCCCTAGCTGAGTTCTATTTCGTTGTTACTTTTTCAAGCCACTTAAGTATTTTAAACGCATGTGTGCCTTTTATCTTTCCTGGTCAGTCGCTTATTCTCCAAGTCCTCCGGTAGTTAACAATTTATTTCGGCGATTCAATGACTATTTGGTCACAAAGTCTCCTATTCCCAATGGTTTAACCCTTAACATCTTGCGACTCCACTGGCGGTTTCATTTTCTTTGGTCACTAGATCACATGGTCAGTGGGGCTCAGCATCGCAGTTACCTTCAATCTAACGGTGGGCGCATGATCACATGGGGAAGGAATATTCCATGCGATCATGCAATGACCACCCAATCTTCCAACATGTTGCGGCCTATGCACGATGGGTCCTTGTTCACCCAGTCATCCTGACTTGGTGGCTTTTCATTGGCTGAGGTGGATTGTGATGTGGATCTTGTCAGTGGGGCCTACAAGAAAGGATGAAATCTATGGCTGGCACATGATCTCATGGAATATTCCTTCCCCATGAGATCATGCGACATCTATTGATTTTGAATCTGGCTGGGGATGGTGTCAGTGGGTCTAGTGTGAGGTGTTGTGGAAATGGTAGTTTCTCATTGGTTGTTGAGTGGTGATTTGGTAGTTGTTAGTGGGACCAGGGTTTCCAGCATGTCTTTGAGGGCTCTGACAATTGCAGAGGATCTACGGTTGGCATATGATCTCATGGTTTCTATCAGTGTTATGCGATCTTACGCCAACTGTTGATCTTACCTTTTTCTCAGGTGGCAAAGGGAAGGTGGGTCCTCTGATAGTTGGAGCCAATGTGCATGATTTTCATTGGTGGAAGGGTAATGATTCAGTGGGTCTAATGTGCTATGTATTACTAACTTTCTCAATTTTTATTGGCTATGAAATGTTGATGTGGCTGGAGACTTTTCAAAGGGTTCGTGACTATTGTGGGGATTAATGTGAACCACCCGATTTGCTAGGAAATATCTGGATCAACGGCCATGTTTTAAAATCTATCTGGTTAACTATTGTAGTTCAAATTTGAATATTTTTAAGGGTTTTCAGTGATAGAAAGGATGGTTTTTAATGCTTTTGCAGCTGGATTTGGTAAAATTGGTTTTGTCAACTATTGCAGAGTGGTCCAAGGGCTTGGTGATTGTTTTGCAGGGGTTTTTGTACCATGATGTGTTGCTCGAGGTGTGTTGTAGGTGGAAAATTAGATCAATGAGTTTAATAAAGTCCTGATCCTTAGTACAAATCAGAAAATTTTCCATTTATGAGGATCATTCTCGAATCTACTTTCTCCAGGCTGCTTGGTTTTCCCCCAATTGTAATAAATTCCTGATTGAGCTTAGTTGGTTTGGTGGGTGAAAACCCTAACCCCTTTCCCTAGTCATCCATAGCTTGTTGCATCCTATTTCTGGGATTTGAAGAGGACTAGGAGGTATATATGGTTGAATTTTTTATTTTGGTAAGGGTTGGTTGATGTATATTGAAAATCAATGTAAAGACTGAACAAGGAGAGCCTGGATTTTGGGTCTTTTTCCTAACATTTTGTTATTCTGGTAATGTATTGATTCTGTAAATTTTAATGAGAATACACCTGGATTCCAATGTTAGATTTATGTTTGTCTTCTTATTTTGATCTTGGGCTCATATATGTTAAAGTCACAAAGTGAGTTAGCATATGGTAAACAAAGAGTATTGTGGAGTTATCTTTGAGTTCCTAACAAAGTTAGGATTAAAGTCTTTGAGGTGATTTCAGTGAGTTCATGGTTGGGTAAGAATTTGATGATCAGGTTTGGGAGTGAGAGGGATAATAGGCAAAGCAATTATCCTGAGTTTAGGAGTATTTGATTTAGGATTTTCAGTTGATTTATGTTATTGGGTGACTCTATGCCCTAGGTTAATGCACTAATCCTTTCTCTAGAAGTAGTTCATCATCATCCACCATACATATAAATGATAAAATCTTTCAATCAGTTTGTAAAGTGTATAATGCATAACATTTTGTGATTCCTTTTAAGATGTGAATCAAAGGTACACTCGCCTAAGCATGTAGGCTCAAAGTGTAGGAGGATCTCTTTGATCCTTGTTAATTGGCCCTTTTCCTTACAGACTTGGAGTGGTGATAGAGTCAGTGACATTAAGTTGTCAATCATAGTGTAAACCTACAAGTAGAAAGAAAAGACAACCAACACTTTTCACATGCAATCTTCAAGGAGTATAATTGATCTATTTTTGAGTTGTTTTGTGGTCTCTTTCCCTTTATCTTGCTAACTTAGTTATTTATTTCTTTTAGCTTGTTACAAGAATGAATTTATCTAGATGTGATGAAAATTCAACACTATCCTTCATCACACTTCTAAAATACATCTCGGATGAAAATATGACCAATTGTCACCTAGGTGGCAAATTTAGGACTACTAAAATGCATGAGGTGAGTCTCCCGATGAGAAGTGATATGTTATACAAGGCATTCCCACCTATAGAAAGGGAAACCACCAGGGTCCAAGACAAACCAAAGAAAGATATAAATAGGAAGAAAAGAAACAAGACAACCTTAAACTATTTACATAGGCAAAAACTGCCCATAAAGGTATTTACAGGGAGGAAACATCAGCGATGGGTGCCAAATCTATTTACAAGCTAACTACACATATAATACACCAAAGGGAGGGAAACCCTTTCTCCTCCTTACTTGAAGTAGTTCTTGAGGAATTTTCCATAGACGAGTAATGGGATAACTTCCCTTGTTAAAGAACTGAGGCGGTATGTTTTTGCCCCATAGATCTTAGATAACTGATATGGCCCAAGCTAGAGCCTCTAGAATTTCATGTGCTTACCCTTATTTTCTTGATTCTTATCCCATAGAGGGACCAAGTTCAAGATGTAGAAAGCCTTAGATTGGGCTCTCCTGTCAAACCAACGCTTGACAATTGCTTGGTGTTTCATGAAATGCTCAAGGATGTTATCCCTTCATTCCTCTTAGTGGACTAAGTTTAGGAGGTGTACCTCCACAATGTTATCATTCATGTAAAATTCCTACATGAACAATAGGACTGTGATCTATAAGTTCACTAGAAATATCGGGTTATGTCGATAAACCAAATAGAATGAAGAAGTCCCCAGTTCAACTTTAATTCAGACCCAATTGAGCCATAGGGTGAACCTAAGTTTTTGGTGCCAATCCCAGGGATTTCTCTTGAGAATATGTTTAATTACCTCCAAGAGGTTATTCTTTGTTGATTTTGATACCCAGTTACCTTGTGGATAGTAATTTCATTTGAATTTGAGAGTAATTTATTAATTATAGGCTCGCTCTAGTAGCTGGGTGGGTGAAAATGTCAAACTGATATTGCACACAAGGGTGAAGGGAATCCAAAATCTAGTGATAATTATTTCCTTGATGAAACTAATTACTACATTTTTGTCTTGTTTTTACATGGTATGGCTTCAAACAATTGGGTGCAGTAGTTTGTGGCAGTCAAGATATATCAATGACTGGCAAATGAGTTGGGGTTGATTTCCCTAATAAAATCAAATGCCCATTAGACAAAGGGTCTGACCTCAAAGATAGGTTTGAGAGGCATTACCAAGTTCCTCTCTTGGGAGACATCAGTTTGACAAGTGTAGCACTTCCTCATATGAGCATAGACATTCTTAAAGATATCAAGCCAATAGTAGCCAGCCAGGAGAATTTTATGGGAAGTGTTGTCAGCTGAGCCATGCATAGTTCTGAATTTCCATGAAACTCATCAATCATCCTTGTAGCCTATTCTCGGTCGAGGAATCAAAGGTATACACCTTCATAATTTATTCATAATAGAGTCCCAGTCTGGATCATAAAATATGCACTCTTTATCTAGAGCGCTCAGCTCTTGTTGGAATGAAGTCACTCACGACATCATTTATTCAGCAAGAGATAAACCAAGTTGGTGTACTAGGGATCCTGAGTGAGAAACTCCACTATGTAAGTCTTGCATTCATTTTTTAGACCTATCTTAGCCCCTAGGATAATTCATGTCTGCAGACTAGCCTCATAGGTTGCATCTCTATATCAAACTATGGGAGGATAGCCATCAAATTCCCCCTACATTCTCTTAATTTGCATTGCATTAGCAAGTATTTTATAGCTTGATCTAGCACAGTTGCATATACCTTTCTCTAGAGGATATAATACTTGAATTTATTCACTGTCCAAACAAGGGAGAATGCTTTCTTCTCAAGGGTTGAATACTGCACTTTGTAATTCTTGAAAGGAGAAATCATAAAAGTGATGGTTCATTCTTCCCCTTCAACCTTTTGGGTTAAGAATATGGTAGTGGAGCAGGTAGAGGCAAAGGAGTATATGTAAAATGGGAGGGTGTAGTCTGGACTTTCCAAAATTGGGGCCTCTAAGATGGCTTATTTAATCTAAGTGATTTCCTCCTTCACCTCTAGAATCCACTCAATCTTTACATATTTCTTCATCTTTACAACCTCAGCAAATCCCATGATGTATCATCAAAAAAATTTGATCTTCCCGAAGAAAGATCACATTTTTTTCGTACTACCGAGCATATACAATTGCAAAAATGCCTCTACTCTCTCAATGTCAATAGTGATTCCTTTCTTAGAGATGATATGTCCTAGAAACTTCCCCTTTGTGAACCCTAATATGCATTTCTTAGGGTTGATGGAAATACCGATGATGTTATAATGAAGCTATTTGTACAATCCCTGATTGAGGATGCTAGGGATTGGTTTAGAGGGTTACCCCATGCTAGTATAGGGTCATCGAATGAATTCAAGAATTGTTTCAAGGAACACTATGGAGATAAAACAAATGAGGGTTTTATCTTGAATGAATTCAATAACATAAAGAAGAATCAGAATGAAGAGGTCCTTGAATTTAATATAAGATTCCAAAAGGCTATGCATAGGCTCTTGCAGGTTATCAGACTAGATGACAGGGTATGTCTTGTGACATACTTGAATGCCTTTGATGCAAAAATGGGATACCTCTCGAGGGACAAGAACCCTAGAAATCTTGGGGAAGCTTACAAATTGGCCATCAACATAGAGAGCAATAGAAGAATATCAGGAAAGATAGGAAGAAGAGATGATTGCAGGCCTCAAATGCAGAGTAAGAAAGAAATGGGAAGGTCTGTTGACTCTAAACCCAAAGAGGATGACAATCTAAAACAAATTTTAAAGGCTTTGGAAGGTTTAAAGCCTGGTGAAAAGGGAAACAATAGAGCTGTGACTATGGAGAGGTCAGCTCCAAACAATTTTAGCAGATAGCCAAGAATGCAAAATTACCCTTACAACACTCAGTGGAAAGATGGCAAGCCCATTTTCCCAACCAAGCAAGAAAGGCCTGATGGAAGGATCCCTGATCCCTTGCATAGAAATTCAATAAATATGACTGAAAATATCCCATGGTGTGCTGCTTGTCAGTCTCCTCATGACCCTGAGCATTGTGTCATTGCTTTAAACTTACAAGAGAATCAAGAACAAGAGGAGAAATATGACAAGAGTGGTTGTGGAATGACTTCTACACATGTAGAGGATGAGAATGATTTTGATGAAGAAGATGAAGAGTTTGATGATGTTGGATGTGGTATTGTGAGGGGTGAGGAGAAAGTTTCTTTAAGAACACCATCAAATGAAGAAATTTCTCAGATCACTGTAGACATGGTTACTCAAGCTAGAAGCAATTATAACTTGAGGAATAGGATAGTTGGAAATGCAACTAGTAAGCCAGGCAATATGTTTATCAAGGAGATAGAAAATGGTACACAACAACATGGAGAAAAGGGTAGGGGTGCCGATGATACTAACCAAGTGAAGGTAAAAAGGAAAGTTGCACCTATTGAAGCACCTAAGAATAAAGCAAAGACAACAGAGGTAGTTGTTCCCATTCCTTAGAAGGGAGAGGAATCTCCTCTCAAAGACAAATCTGGTTTCACAAAGGATAAAGTTGTCACTATTTTTGAAGAAGATATGAACAACCAAAAGTATGTTCCAATTGATATGTCCAAATTGCTTTCACAGATCACTGTCAAGGTTCCACTTTTGGAAATGATGAGAATAGAAGAACATAAGATCAAGGCCTTGAATTGGGTAAGTGGTGTTTCTTCTACAGGAATCCAAGAGGTGAATAGAAATGACAAACATGTGGCTTCCTTGGAAGACACACCTGACAGTGAGAGTGAAGAAATTGTTTCTAAGATTCCTCAAATCTTCTTGGATACAAATATTGTAAATAATGCATCAAGGATAGTTGATCCTTTCTTTTTGTCCCTTGTGATTGGTGGTAAAATATTGAAGAATTGCATGATTGATTTTGGAGCATCAAACACTGTCATGCCTATAGAGATCATGAAATCATTAGGACTAAAGGTTGATACACCTCACGGGAGATGCCAAGCTATGGACTCAAGAGAAGTGCCAATTATTGGTACCATCAAGGCTTTGCCTTATAAATTAGCTGCATTTCCTAACAAATAGTTGACTATGAGTGTTCTTGTAGTTGACATTCCTCCTCAATAGGGAATGTTGTTATCTAGAAAGTGGAGTGCCTCCATGGGAGGAAGTATTCAATGTGACTTGTCCTTTGCCACTTTTGACATTGAAGGAGAGAGTGTGAAGGTGTCAAGGGAAGCCAGGACCCCACATATGATTGAGGAAAATGAATAGCATGAATTGTTTTGTTGACACTGACATTGGCTCATTCCAAGTCCAAAGGAATGAGATGCAAGAGAAGGTCAGGCCTATCTTTTTGGCTGATAATGAGAGTAACATGGCAGAGGGTAGTGTCTTGTGGACATTATATTTTGATGGAGAAAGTTCTAGAGAAGGTGCTAGAGTAGGAGTGTTATTGGTGTCCCCAAGTGGTAAGACTTTTAAGTTTTCTTTCACTCTCTTGTTTCCTTGCACAAACAATGTTGCAGAATATGAGGCCCTATTGATTGGTTTGAGACAAGCATCAAAACATGGGATCAAATAGCTTAGGGTGATTGGTGATTCTAAATTAATAGTTTCTCATATTAGATCAAAGTATGCATCGAAAAATCAAAGGTTGAAACAATATAGAAATGCTATATGGGATGAAATTGAGGGTTTCAGTTCTTTTGGTATTGATTGGGTGGATAGAAGCCAAAACAGGATGGAAGATTTACTAGAAAACATAGCCTTAAGGCCAGAGGATGTTACCTTTGTAGGGATATCTAGAATTGAGTGTAATTTTGAGCCTTCTATCCCAGATAATGTTGAGAATTGGCAAGTATTTTTTGATGATCAGGACATTTTGATGGTCAAGAAATGGATTTTAGCACCTATGTTGACATCAGAGATGGAAACAAAAGTGTTCTTGGGAAGGAAGTTTTGCAACTAAAGTCAAATAGGATCCCTAGGGGATTGGTTGCCCTTGAAAGGACATTTGATGATAAGGAGAGGGCTTGTGTTGCCAGAATTGTTGACAAGAAAAATGATTTGGAGGAAGTGAATCTAGGAACAAGCCAAGAACCAAAAAATATTTACATAGGTAAATGCTTATCTCAAAGAACTAGAAGAAATTTGATTGATCTTCTCAAGAAATTTAGACATGTTTTTGCATGGTCTTATGATGATTTGAAGGCATATAGAGAAGATCTCTTTCAACATGAGATACCATTAAAGGAAGGAACTAAACCTTTTAGGCAGAAATTAAGGCCTGTGAACCCTACTTTGGCACCAAAAATGCAAGATGAACTTAAAAAGATGATGGATGCTAGCATTATCAAGCCTATTAGACATTCTACTTGGGTGTCAAATTTGGTTCCAGTCAGAAAAAAGAATGGTGACATTAGGTTATGTGTTGATTTTAGGAATTTGAATGTCAATTCTTTAAAGGATAATTATGGTCTGCCTAACATGGAAAATATGCTACAAAGGGTTACTGGATCAGAGTTAATGTCCATGATGGATGGCTTCTTTGGATATAATTAGGTCATGGTCAATGAGTCAGAACAATTTAAGACTGCATTCACTACCCCTTGGGAAACATATGTTTATGTCAGAATGCCATTTGGTCTGACAAATGCAGGAGCTACTTTCCAGAGAGCTATGGATGTGGCCTTTGCTGATTTCATAAATAAATTTTTAGTGGTATATTAGGATGATCTCACAGCATATTCAGAGAAGGAGGATCAACATTGTGAACATCTTGAAAAGATCTTTATCAAAGCTCTAGAGTATGGAATCTCTTTAAATCCAAAGAAGTGTTCTTTTGGTGTTGTGGAAGGAAAGCTCTTAGGATAAATTATGTCCAAGGATGGAGTGAGAATTGATCCTAAAAGGGTTATGGTAATAGACAAGCTTTCACCACCAAGGAATGTTAAAGGAGTATAGTCTTTCTTTGGGCAAGTGAATTTTTTAAGAAGATTTGTTACAAATTTTGCAGAAATTTGTATTCCTATCTCTAGGATGTTGAAAAAAGATGCAAAGATAGAGTGGAATGAAGAAGTAGATAAATCTTTCAAAAGTATCAAACAGGCCATTAAAGATGCCCCTATTTTGAGGACCCCTGATTATGGTAAGCCCATGCAGATTTTCTCTTTTGCTTCTTATCATACGATTGCAGCAGTTTTATTGCAAAAGAACTCAGATGGATATGAGCAACCCATATCATTTTTTAGCAAGTCTTTACATGTAGCAGAATTGAAATATGATATCACTGAGAAACAGGCTTATGCCCTAGTCAAAGCAGTCAAGGCTTTTAGGTGTTATCTTGTGGGAGCCAAGGTGGTTGCTTATGTTCCTAGTGCTGCCATTAAGGATATTTTGGTGCAACAAGAGGTATCAGGAAAAATATGTAGATGGATCAACAAGATCCAAGAATTTAATATTGATATTCAAACTATAAAATTGGTGAGAGGCCTAGGTCTTGCAAAGTTGATGGCACAAAATAATCTGGTTGCAAATCATGTGAACATGTTAGAGGAGGAAGAGAGGCCATATATTTGTGATATGGATTACTGTGATTGGTATAAAGATGTTATCAACTACTTGCAGAGGTTGGTCCTTCCCCATGACATGAATGAGAATAAGAGGAGGACTGTCAAGTTACAGTTAGCAAGGTATGCCATTATACATGGTGAGTTGTGGTGGAGAAGCAGTGGAGTATTGCTAAAATGTGTTGATCATGAAAGATCTAAGACTCTGCTAGAGGAAATGCATCAAGGTGTATGTGGAGGACACTATATGGAAAAGACCATAGCCCACAAGATCCTTAGATCTAGATTTTGGTGGCCTACAGTTTTTAAAGATACACATCAGTTTGTGAGGAAGTGTGATGCATGCCAGAGATTTGCAGCAAGGATGAAATTCAATGGGAATTTTCCACTCAGACCTGTTTCAGTTCAGGCTCCTTTCCAGAAGTGGGGTATTGATTTCATTGGTGAGATCCCAAACAAGTCTAGTGGTGGACACTCATATATACTAGTGGCAACAGAATATTTTACCAAGTGGGTTGAAGCTATCCCTACTAGGAGGGCTACTAGTAAAGTGGTAACTAATTTTATAATGCAGAATATCCTCACTAGATTTGGTTGCCCAGAGACAATTATGGTTGATAATGCAATGTGCTTTAGATCATAGGAGTTTGGTGATTTTTGTCAGCAATATGGGATACACATTTCATTTTCTTCCCCATATCATCCACAAGGAAATGGCCAGGCTGAATCTAGTAATAAAAGCCTTATTAAGATTCTCAAGAGGGTGTTGGACAGAAATAAGAAAGCCTAGGACTCAAAGTTATGGTGGGCATTGTGGGTTGACAGAGTAACTATAAAGAAAGCCATAGGTTGTGCCCCTTTTGACCTAGTTTATGGAATAAGTGCTAGATTACCTCAGAACAATTTGTTGCAAATGTACAGGTTCATCCAGGCATATGATGAAGATTTGAATGATGAGATGAGAATGAGAATGGATGAATTGATCCAATTAGAGGAAGTAAGGAGGGATGCACATGAGAGAAATGAGACATTGCAGAGGCAGTGTAAAAATTTGTTTGATAAGAGGACAACTCAAAGAAGTTTTGAAATTGATGATCTGGTCCTGATGTGGAATGCAAGGTTGGAAGATAAGGGAAGGCATGGAAAGTTTGATCCAATTTGGTTGGGCCCTTATCTTATTGAGGTAAAGTGGGGAAGAGATTCATATATCTTGAAGGATTTAATTGGTGGTACTTTGGAATTGCCTGTTCATGGACAATTCTTAAAGTTTTACTTCTCTTGAAGTATCTATTCCATGAATAGTAGTTTAGGTTCCCTTGTTTTTGTCTACTCTATGTTTTTGAGTCAGATTTTTTTTTTGAGTTGGTCTGCTCTCCTAGCGATTCTGAATCCTTGCCATGCCTACAAGAGACATGCATCCCCAAGTATAAGCCACTGTTAGTTCATTTTTTGATCCATGCAAAAATCCCAGGAAAATGGCCTTTTTCCCTGCAGTCTTTGTTATGTTGTCTCTACTCGGCCTGCAGTCATAGTTTTGTCTTGTGAAGTAAATCCATAGTGTTTCATGGTTTGAGCTCTTAGCCCTATGTTCTTTAATGTATCACCCTACTCTAGTCTAGATCACATCTCCTAAATCATAAAACCCAGGGAGTTATTTAAGCTTTAAGGTCTGCAGGAAACAATTTCAGAATATGCCTCAGTGTCGAAAACCCACAATGTTTTTGAAAACCCATGATGTTTTCAGCTTCCCTACTACCTTTCAGTCTATCGACAACCTAGTGTGTTTTTAGTCTTTTTTCCAAAAACTTTGTGTGTTTTCGATCCTCTTTCGTCGAAAACCTTGTGTGTTTTCAACCTCACACTTCTACCCTGTTTGTTGGCATTCCCTAAACTATGCAAGTGCGATCATTGGTGGGACCCAGTTCTTCCAGTTGCCCAGTGTGGTTAAAGTTTAGACAAAATTGGTGGTTGTCACATGTTCACATGGTGAAGATGCATGGTGTTTATCCTTCACACTTTTGCAATAGCCATTAGATTTTCCTATGTGGGCGTGCCGTGGGTCTAGGTGGGTCTGCGTGTCAGACAGTGCTGAGGTGCTCATTTTCGATTGGTCCATGTGGTGATGAGTTAGAAATGTCAGCAGGGCTTGTGTTAGTGATTTCAATCTATGGTCAGCGTGTGATCATAAGGAATTTTCTCACCCCATGCGATCATGCACCCACCGTCTGATTGGATGTCGACGGGTTTGTTTGCAGTAGGCCCGCTGTCAAAGGATGTTGAGGTGGTGGTCTTATGGCCTTGTCACATGATCGCAAGGGACATTTTCACAACTTGTGACCATGCAACAAGGTTCTTCCTTGTTGAGGCTCAGTGGCAGGTGGTGATGTGGCATCTTCTGGTTGGTCCAGGTGGTGATGTTGCAATTCGTCAATGAGCCTGAGAGATTCAGACGGGAGGATGGCATGGCAGATCTAGTGGTTGGTGCATGATCTCATGGGAGGTGTTAGACCCATGTGATCATGCACCTGTCATTCAATTTTGAAGGCTTGTAAAAGTGAGTCATGTGGCAAGTGTGACTCAGCAGTTGCAGCGAATGGTGGCATGACATGTGGCATATGGCGGGCCCAAGTCTAAGGCATGGCGGTTGTTGGTAGGGCTGAGGCATGGTAAGTAATGGTTTTTTGCATGATCTCATAGCCTTTTTCAAGGCTATGTGATCATGTGACTAACCACTAGGCTTAGCGGCGGCGATTATGCGGAGTTGTGAGGTGGTAAAGGGTTGCAAGTGCAGCATGTCGCATGTTCGCATAGCCCTTCTCCAGGCTATGCGATCATGCGAAAACTATTGCAATGTCACTGATGCAGAGTTAAGGTGGGTCAATGGTGTTGTGCTGTTGACATGCTCAGTTTTCATTCACCGAGAGATTTATGAGGTGGCAGATGACTTTTCAAGGGGCCTGCGACTGTTATGAATTATATTGGGCCACCCGATCTACCGGGAAGAAATATAATTGACGGCCACATTTCAAAATTTTGTCGATTAGCTGTTGCATTTCAAATTTGAATTCTATAGAGGGTGTGCAATGATAGAAGGTACCAATATTCAATTTTTGAGCAGCCAGAGTGGGTAGAATGGATTGTCAAATGCTGAGGCTTGATCCCTATCTTGTCTGTGTTAACTCCTAGGGGGGGTTAGGTGTTTTTGAATTTTTGAGTTTGAAATGATCATTGTGCTTGCATTGTAACCCTGGTATAAAGGGATTTTTATGATCATTTTTGAATTATTGGGAGTGAGGTTTTTCAAACTTTTCTGGTTGTGAGTCTTCTACCTAGTCTAAATTGTAATGACCTATTTTGGTATATTTTGACAATAGAAATAAAATTGCAGGTCTAAGCTATAGTTTGCAAGCATAGTTCCTTTGGATTGATTGTATACACTTGAGGATTCTTCATACTTAATATAGGCACATGATTCTCATCTCTCCCTTGTGTCAACATAGATGAATTTTGAACTTTCTAGTTCATTGCATAACAATTTATGTATAGGTCTTCATTCTTGAGTTCTAGTCTCGAATTAGATTAAATGATGCTCCAGATGGGACATAGATTTATCTCTTGTCTATGTAGGGATATTCTATAAGTAGTAGAGGAGATTGTAAATGTGTTTATGGTTTTGAATCTCAAATACATTCTGGTGTGTGTGTGTAGTCTATCTAAGAAACCTTGCCCAATGGATGAGGCACTAGCCTAGATAAGTATTTCCTTGTTGACATGTCTTGATCGAGGTTGTTATGTTTCAAACACATGAAATTAAGAACCATTCCTTTTAAGTTTTGAGTATTTGGTTGTATGTGGTTCTACCCATAGTAATGGAGAGTCAATGAGTGCATGGTTAACACTTAGTACTTTCTTACTATCCTATTATCTGTTATTCAAACCTAGTTCTTGGTGTATGAAGTATATTTTATACTAGGTTAGGTGCGCCTACCTTGGTTTTGTAGAGCCAGAAGTAGAAGAGGGCATATTAAGTCCCTATAGTTGGTCCAGTTGCCTTGCAGAGCTCCCACACTTGGAACTAACCATTCCTAATATCAGTCTCAAGGTACATTGGCAGCCTATTAGAGCATAAGTGTCATTTTGGACACCAACACATGTCCTAGGAAAATATTGTTAAGTCATCCATGTAGATGATTATACACTTGTTAACCAACCCTTTGAAATTGATTTCCATTGCCTTCTAAAATGCAGCCCTGATGTTAATCAAGCAATGGAGCATTCTCCTATAAGAAAACATTCCCTACTTAGTGGTGAATGCAATTTTGATCTAGACCTCAAATTTCACCATGACCTAGTTATAGCCTGAATACCCACCCAAGAAGGACATCATTTGTGAGTCATTCATGATCTGGAGCACCTCATCAAGGGAGGGAAAGGGATGTTTGTTCTTTTTTGAAGCCTTATTCAGGTTCCAAAAATCTACACAAAGTCAAATTTCCCCATTCTCTTTCAGATCAAGACTATTTTTTCTACCCAAGTGGTATGCTAGATAGGGAAGATTATTCTTGCAAATAATAACTTTTGAACCTCCTAGTAGATCAAGGGTTCAATCAAAATATTGACTGGTTATTTCTTTTTTCTAAAATTATTGGCATCATTCTTTAGAGGAATAGCATGCATCATAATGGATTTGTTGTAGGTTTTGAAGTCCTCGTATCCCCAAGAAATCACGTCGATGTATTCCCAAATAATTGGGAGGATCTTCTCTTTCTCCTCCAGGGAATAAGAGGTACCTATGTAAACACTTTTATTTGATTCCCATCCCAATGTTAATTTTCCTCTATTTTCCCCTTTTTGAAGACTGGTAAATTATGCTCTTGACCCAAGGATCCAAGTCAAAAATCCATTCAAGTGCAACCATCCCCTTCAAGATGGTGTTCATAGGAAGGTCAAGGATATTTTCCTCATCTCCACCTTGTCCCATATCATCGTTCTCTCCCTCCTTTATGATCTGATCTTCAAATATACTAGTGTTTTCCAAAAAGGAAAGAATGTACTTATCATCTTCAAAGACTTGGAAGTGGGTTTTGTTGTTGGGGATGGAGGGGATGGGGATCATTTCTACCAAAAACTATTAGATTCAAGAACCTGTCATGGGTTAAAGAGTACTGGAAGATACAACAAGAGTGTCTAGAATGTAATTTCATTTTTGGGGAATCACCTTAATGTTGAAGGCATCGAAGTTGTCTATTAAAATTTGTGCTCAATTGTGATATGTTTCCAACCATTTGTTTGTTAGAAATAGGAAATACTGACTAGGGGGGGTGAATTAGTATTTCACAAACTTTTACTTTTTCCCACTTATGGATATAACAGATTTCTTTAATGCATACAAAGCATAAGAAACTAAATATCATACACAACAGTAAATGTAAAGAACTCATAACACATGATATGTTCTCGAGGAAACCCTGGCCAAGGTAAAACCCTGGTGGGGATGGTACCCCAAAAGATCCATTAATCAAAAGATATCTAGTTAAGGATGTTGACCCTGTTAGGAGCCTGTTACAATCATATAGTGTATCAGTCCTGATTAAGGGACTATAGGCCTTGTTAGAAGCCTCAACCCTGTTAGGAGTTGTAGATACAAAACCTGATTACCAGATGAGCTCACTACCCAAACAAGTAACACAAATATTTACTGATTACAATATGGTACTGCTTACAACTTCGCATCAACAACTTTCGTTGCTATCACAATTTACATATATTACATGTTACATTTCAAGTATGCTCGGTACATCTTTATTTATACAAGATACAAACATAATATCTTTCTATTGTCAGTTTGCATATCTTTATCCAAGAGTAAAAATCTAGGATTTCATCTCTTTATAATATTAAGTCATTATTTTGACAAGCAAAATAATCCCTTAATTCATTTACTAGTTTTGTCTTCAAAACTGTAGTGTCGGCTGTACTCTGTCATCGGTAAAATAGTCATAACTTTTTCCGTACTATCCATACTCTTCTACACACTGAGATGGGGTATCCTTAGACACCATAGAGTCTATGTTCAACTACACAAACTCTGATCATGCTCCAGTGAACGTCGCCAAAACAAATTGTATCGGGTGCTCTGTCAAAATCATTGTTTCATACTTAGACAATTTTAGTCTGTGATCTTCCATACTTACTTTCCATCTTATGCACTCTTCATAAGGAACATATGTTTCCATAATGACAACATCTATGTACATAACTCATCCAAATTGCCAAAAATCTCCCCCTTTGTCATTGGTGGCAACATATGAGAAAATTGGCTAAGTGTACAAGTCAAAATCTCAAAATTTGTATCAAAATTGTGGCCATAGTATAAAATAAGTATACTATCCTTATATTTCCTCAAAATATATACAATAATCTATAACACTTCATAATACTCCATATAACTCCCCCTATGAGTATCCTTCCTTATCATATATAGACAATTTTCTAAGTATCTCTCCCCCTTTGACAACAATGACAAAATAAAGGGTGGAAAGGGATATACAAAAAATTGTGTCAAAACTTTTACCTTACTATCTTATTGCAAAGCCGGTAGGCTTGCAATACAATCTGCAAAATCTATCTTCCAAGTCTCAAAATCTTTCTCCCATGCCTTCTTTATTGATTCTGCTACATTGAGTAAAGTACTCAATCCGTATGCTGCAATCTGACAAGCTTGGAGGGACTCAAAATTGAATTTCTAAAATGCTATCTTAGCAGTAAGACATTCATCTAGCTGCTCTTCTATTATAGTCAACTTGATTGAGACATGCTCTCTCAAGATGTTTATTCTAATAGATTTCTTGTTCTTCTCATCATTCAAAGTCCTTATTTCATCATATAATTTCCTAATCTTATTCTCAACCGTATTGATCTTCATGTTTAGGCTGGCCAAAGATTTTGTCTCTACTGCAATTTCATCTTGCTTCTCTTTTATCTTTTTTTCTTCTTCAATTAAAATATTCTCAGATTTTGTACACTGAATGTACAAACACTTTCCAGTCTCAAGATGTTTCTTTAAGTCCTTAATGTGTCTATCAAGGCTGTCAATGTCATTTTTGATATTCTAACTTATGTTCTACAACATTTCAGCTTCATAAGCTGCCTGAGCCTTAACCTTAGCAATATCAGTTAAATTAGTGAACTCAACATCAAAAGATTTAATTACCATCTTTGCTCTTTCAAGTGGATCTAAATCAAAGACTTTTGTAGATATGACACTTTGTAGCTTCTCAGTCAATTCTTTCAAACTACCTTCCAAATTCTTAACTTTCTTGTTCTTTCCAATAATTTTGTTTAAAGAGGTGATCAACTCTATTTGATCATCATCATCAACTTTGTTGCTCAAATCTTCAATAAATGTTACTATTCCTTTCTCTTTTCTAGTCTTAGGAGTAAGACTAATGTCTTCTTATGTTTCAGTAGGTATAGGGGCCTCTATTTCCATTTGCACTTCAGTATGTGTAGTCTCTATTTCAATAGTCTTTTTTGCTCTCCCAAATCCAAATTGTCAACAATGTTATCCAAACTATTGAGTACCGCATCATCTAAATCTAAAGTAACTTTAGTTCCTTCAATGTCCATGGATTTTGTGCCAATGTTTATGGAAGAAGAGGGAATATCTTCAACTTCAACTACCTCTACTGCTACCTCTACTTGTTCTGAACTCTATTTCTCTATTGGTTCTGCAACTGCTTGATCTTTGCTATCTTTTCCTGCTACCAAGTTTGCTAGCACTTGCACAACTACATGTTCAGTTTCAATCTTTACTTGCTCATACTGTCCTCCCATTATTTGTATAATTCTTCTTTTGGTTCTCAATAGGGTCTCAAGTGGCTTGAGGATCTATTTAAGATGGTCATCATCTCTTATCTCACAAAACTATCTAATCACATTCTCTCTCATTTTGGTATCTTCTTCTTGTGCTCTCATCTTTCTTCTCATAAGTCTATTGTACAAATCTTCTGGTATCTTTCCATGAATAGTATCAAATTTCTTGTTTGACAAAATCATATGTCTAACCATTGCATTCTCAAGATTCAATCTATCAAAGGATCCATATAAATCATATTATTTATTCATTTTGGTAAAGTCTCCATGCTGCATTATATCTTCATTAACTCTTTCTATCCTTGGTTTCCATGATTTCTTCTTTTTTTTCACTTCATCATCTTTTATTTCTGCAACTCTTCTAGGTACTAGTGGAACAATTATTTTTTGTCTTTTACCTGGTCCTGAAGCACTTACCTTCATTCTTTTGCTCAGTGCTAAGGAAAAGGGTTTCTCTATCTGACTGATTCCTTGTTCCTTCTTAGGTTCTTCAACCTTTACCTTTACTTGAATAGGTTTTGCACTTGATGCCAAAGGTGGGACTGATAATATCTCACTTTGCCTTATTGCTTCTATAGTCTTCTTTGCAATATCAAATTCCTGCTCACTCATACCTAATTCTTTTAGAATGTTCTTTATTGTAGACTCCACTCTCTTCTTTGATTATTTATCTTCCTTAAGTGCCTTTGCTGAAGCAAAGTTTTCATCATATGTTCCAAATCTATTGCTATTAGCATCAACTTTACTTTTCAACAATCTACTAACATAACCTTCTATTTCAAATTCAGAGATTTCATAGCCAAGAGGGTCTATGAATTCATGTCTAGGTTCTATTGCCTCAATGTAAGTGAAATCAGTATCAACCATAAAACATATATCATCTTTGTATTTCTCAACTAGGGATGGAGGAATTCTTGATCTATTTACCACAATGTTTTGAAAAATTTTCAATACTAACTTTACACTATCATTAACCTTCTCAATAAGATGGTTCATATAGACTTTATTGATTCTTGCCATAGTATTCTCACCATCATTCCATTCAATAGTGTAAGGAAATCTTCTTAACAAGTGGAAGAACATGTAAGTAACCAATGAGGAAAATCTAAAGTGAGTGTATTTAGCTTTCTTTATCTTCTCCAAATTCTCAAACAACTGTATTCTTAGAATTTCACACATATCCATAGGCTTCTTCTCCACACACATCAAATAAGCAATGTGTACCATACTTGCTAGCATATCATCTTCTCTAGAGCTTCCATAGAACTTTGTTGTCAAAATCTTACACAAGTATTTTACATCATCTTGCTTAATCTTACTAATGACTATACCTCTGCCATTGTATACTGAACCGGTGTTTTCAATCACAATCTTTCTCATTCAGTGGGATTGCACCAACTTTTGATAATCCAGTCACATCATGAATTAGGTTTGTAGTTATGTCTATAACTGTGTCTTCTAACCAAAATTTTCCATTATGTATCCTACTCAAAATGATCTTAGTACACTCCTCATCATCAAATTCATATTTCATAGAGTACTCAATGATTTCATTGTTTTCTAGATGTTCATAACCTTGTTTCACTGACATATCTGAGTTGTACAATTTCTTATATTCACCATTAAAATCAGTCTCCCTTAGGGTTTCATACTTGCATCCAAGATAACCTTTAACATTCTCTAAATGAAGAACTCCATCTCGTATGGATGATAAGGCTAAACTAGCATCTCTTTCTGAGGGTTCAACTGGATCTTTCTTATTTCTAGGTCTTTTATTATCCTTAATTTTGTGAATCAATCACACATCCATGATTATATCTGATTTCTTAAGCTGATTCAAGATCGTAGTCAGATAAATACCTTAAATTCAAAAAATTAGGGCTTTCTCTAGATCGACACTTCAAACTTCTGCAAATCACTTTCAAACTTCTTTCTTCACTTCCAAATCACTTCTAATCACTTGATAATCATAATAACTTTGATTTCAATCTTTTAACACTTAGCATTTACTCGATCTGACATCGCATTCAATAATTTTGCCACCAAAATGCCAAAAAGCTAATTCTATAAACCTGCAACCATAAATCTTTTTGTGACCTCACAAAACACAATATTTCTTTTTGCACACTTAACCATAGCATCAGTATAACATAACAAACCTTCATCTAACTATGCAAAACTTAACTCATTCAAAATCTAACTCTATGCTAATTCTAAGTTCCTAAACTATAGAAATTTACATAATTTAAGTGCTTAAAGAAGGGTTAGGTAAAGACTCATTCTTACCTTTAGATACATTACCTTCTTGATTACCTTCAATGTTGAATATAACTCCTTGATCTATGCCTTTAAGAAATTTTACTTCATCTTCATTGCTACAACAACCTTTCTCTTTGTTTCCTGCATTTTCATTCCTTCTTACATAGTTTCTAGGGTTAGGGTTATGTTGATAACCTCCATTGTTCATTCTACAAAATCTTGTTGTGTGTCCAATCTTGTTGCATATCTAACAAGTGATTCCATTGGTTTCATATCTAGGTATTTTTTGATTGATTTGTGTCCTACAATTTCTAGCAATATGTCCAATTTTGTTGCATCTGAAACATACTATTCCATTTCCTCTTTTCATGTCTTCAGTTGATCTCTGATCTGCATTGTTAGTATTTCTAGGCATTCTTCTATTGTAATTATTCTCAATAACTTTAGATCTTCTACATTCAATAGCTCTATGTCCAAAACCATGACAATTATAACAATAACCATTTAGAGGTTTGAATTGTTTACCTGTACAATCTCTCTTCATATGACCAATAGTATTACAAGTAAAACATCTACCTTTGAATTCTCTTTGCATATCTTTGGATGATTCTTCTTGCTTAGGTGATTCTTCTTACTTAGGTGATTCTTTTGATTTGTTCTCATCTAACTTCTTTTCTTCGCTGCTTTCACATTCATTCAGATCTAGTTTCTTGCTTTCACTAACTATCTTCAATATGTTAAATCCAAGACCAGTTTTGTCATAGAATGGTTTTCCATAAGATACTTGCTTATCAATCTTTTCACTATTTGAATATAGCCTCTCAAGTTGTTGTTTAGATTGAGTCAATTCACCTTTCACAATTTTGTTGTATTTCTCAAGTTCATCATACTGCAGTTTGACTTTATCAAATTCAGATGTTACCTTGCCAAGTTTAGATTTCAGATCTTCATTTTCATTCTTTAAACTTTCATTCTCAAATCTCAAATTGTCATTTCCATCTTTCAAGCTAAGCTTCAGATTTGCTATCTTCAATTCATGTTTAAGGATCACATTTTCATTTTCTAAGTCTTCACAATCTTCAACAAGAATTTCAAATTCTTTCTCAAATTTTAGATCTTCTATCTTACTTTTCAATTTGTCAATAAGATTCTTTGCATCATCATACTTCCTTTTCAAAGTGTTTCTTTCATCAGTAAGCATATCAATTTTCTCAACAGCTTCTTCAAGATTCTTCTGTAATTGATCCATATCCATAGAGATCTTACTCAAGCTGCTACGCTTTCCTTGAATGTTTCTTCTTTGAGTAACTATGCTGTGATACCAATTGTTAGAAATAGAAAATACTGAGAGGGGGGGTGAATCAGTATTTCACAAACTTTTACTTTTGCCCACTTATGGATATAACAGATTACTTTAATGCATACAAAGCATAAGAAACTAAATATCATACACAATAGTAAATGTAAAGAACTCATAACACATGATATGTTCTCGAGGAAACCCTAGCCAAGGGAAAACCCTAGTGGGGATGGTACCCACAAAGATCTACTAATCAAAAGATATCTAGTTAAGGATGTTGACCCTGTTAGGAGCCTATTAAGGGACTATAGGCCTTGTTAGAAGCCTCAACCCTGTTAGGAGTTGTAGATACAAAACCTGATTACCAGATGAGCTCACTGCCCAAACAAGTAATACAAATGTTTACTGATTACAATATGGTACTGCTTACAACTTTGCATCAACAACTTTTGCTGCTATCACAATTTACATATATTACATGTTACATTTCAAGTATGCTGGGTAAATCTTTATTTATACAAGATAAAAACATAATATCTTTCTATTTTCAGCTTGCATATCTTTATCCAAGAGTAAACATCTAGGATGTCATCTCTTTATAATATTAAGTCATTATTTTGACAAGCAAAATAATCCCTTAATTCATTTACTAGTTCTGTCTTCAAAACTGCACTGTCGGTTGTACTCTGTCATCGGTAAAATAGTCATAACTTTTTTTGTACTATCCATACTCTTCTGCACACTTAGATGGGGTATCCTTAGACACCATAGAGTCTATGTTCAACTACACAAACCCTGATCATGCTCCAGTGAATGTCACCAAAACAAACTGTATCGGGTGGTCTGTCAAAATCACTGTTTCATACTTAGACAATTTTAGTCTATGATCTTCCATACTTACTTTCCAGCTTATGCGCTCTTCATAGGGAACATATGTTTCCATAATGAAAACATCTATGTACATACCTTAGCCAAATTTCCAACATTGTCATGGTATGTATACATACTAACTCTGTACTTGTTTGACTATCAATTCCAAATCATCCATTGTCTGGAGATAGGTGACTCATTTTCTTAGTGCAAATAGGAGTCCTAAGACTAAGGCCTCATATTATATGATGGTTTATGTGTTGTTAAACTAAAATCAATAAGACCCAAGGAAAGATCTCCCTTAAGGGTTAATTATCTCTGCCCTAGCTCCACATCCTTTTTTGGATCAGGATCCATCAAAATTCAATATCCATAAGTCATTGTCAATATGGTGGGGTTTGGGAAGTTGGATAGTGTTTGGTACTATTTTGGAACTGGGAGGGGATTATGGCACATCCTCTAAGACAAAAGACGTAGGGGCCAAAATGACCTCTAGAGGAGAAGCTATTGGGGGTTCTTCGACAAGTAGTCCTTTAATTATTTTTGTGGGTGGACTATGTTGTGCGAGAATCTCTTCCCCGTATCCTTTCTCTTGGATGTCTGAGAGATATTTTGGTAGCATCGACATAATTTTTTTACTCTAACTTGGAATACCCTGACAATACACCCTACACCACGTATCAAATAGGAGAGTGGTCAAAGAGGCACCATTACCCTAAAGGATGACCTCATTTTTTAATCTCATAGTGAGGTCTCAAACTCTCTGAGTAATAACGAGGTCCTCACTGAAGAAAGTCCCACCTAGAATGAAGTCCAAGGTCAAAATATCCTTGGCTTTATACAAGTCTATCTTGAGTTGAGAATATGCTACCTCACTCACCTGACTGTAGTCGGTGGGGGCTTGTTTCATCTAGGGTTTTTTGTCCACCTTGATCTTATTGGCATCCCCTCTCCAAGGAATCCACAAGTGGGAGAAGTCGGTTGAGATATACCTGTTAAGGGTCTTGGACCAATTCTAACTTAGGAGCATCCCATGTGTTTTAGGGATGTCAACCACTTGGATGTCAATGACACTAGACACCCAAGGTTCTTAGACGAGATGGATTTGAACATTTTTTAATTCTCCCACCATCTTGACAATACTTTTTTCAAGTTGGACCACTGTCTTGGAAAGTTATAGTTTTGGTACTGAGAGGGGGGTGAATCAGTACCACAGATATTTCACACTTATTTAAATTTCTAATCATAAACCCATAGCCATTAAATTAATTATACCAATAACTATTTTTTCTTTTATCAATAGTTGTTGTAATGTCTAACTGATAACTAATTATATGCAAATTAAACATACAACACATAAATATTCAAACACTTAACACAATATTTTGGTGTCATAGAAAACCCTTGGTCAGATGGAAAAACTATGGTGGGAATGATAGCCACAACTCATCACTGCAGTAATAAGGTGCCCAGTTAAGAGCTTACATAAGTGTCATCTTCTAAATGACTTCACCCTATTAGGAGTGTCTAATACCCTATTAGGAGTATCGAAAGTCATGTTAAAGCCCACTTTGTTAAGAGATTGTATCCCAGTTATAAAGTGTTTACCATGTTAAAGGATTTACAATAAGTTCCTAAATAGAACTTCTAAGTCCAGTTCGAGACTACTTGGTTAAGGGATTTCACAATCTTGCTACTAAATTATTAGGAATAAATCAACAAAAAAATTGACTTGTAGATGCTTTCTCCAAAAGCTTGTCAGATCTCATTTCACTCTTCTTCTTCTCTTATCTACTTTTTGATCTATATTGATAATGTGGCTCTTCACTTATATCCATGTTCTTTGATTTGTATCTTTGTATATCTGGTTGCATCTGTTATCTTTGTCTTTGTATCCTTTCCTTTTCCTTAGATCTCCTCTTATAATTACTTTCCCTAATTAGGGTTTCTTGATCTTCCATAAACCATGTTGTTCCAATTTGATGGTGTCCTTATTTGTAATATTGTATTTCTTTCATCGCTAATGTTTTCAGATAAGCTTTTCTGATAACCCTTCCTTTATGTCAATAACACTTCATGTTTCTGATAACACTTCCTGATAATTTTTATGTCGATATATATTTCCTTTATGTTATTTTCCAGTAATGACAATTTGATCAAAATCATCATTGAATGCATGTTAAGTTTCTATAGAGGATTTTGTCAAGTAACCATCTCCCCGAAATATTTGTTTCAGTCAAATTGTCCTCCCCTGGGCCCAAAATTTCTCCTAGATAGTCCTTTCAGTCTTCATATTTATCAATCTCAACTTACTAAGATGGGATGATCTGATTCAATTGGTTGACCAAATTGTGGGATTCAAATAAATATTGGAGGGATTCATATAGAAATTTTGTCACAACCCCCAATTATTCAGCGATCCTTTCATCTACAGCTAGTGCCTTCTTCTTCATTACCCAAAGTACATCTATATTTCCCTACGGAAGTGGTGTTTTGGAGGTGGAATGCTTTAGCATTGTAGAAGAGAGATGGGATATTAATTCTATCAAGATCCTTCATAGATTCAACTCTAAAGTTTGGAGCTCTTTCTTCTTCTAGTACTCCTTTTTGTATTGTTCATGGATGGATCATCTTGCATCATTAAGGAGGTCTAGCTCTCCTCTTTGGTCTCGTCATCTCAGGGGAATCTTTGTTATAGTATATTATTCTACTACTACTTCGGATTGTTCCTTTTTTTTAGTGGAGACACCACTATTTCCACTGTGTCCCCATCTGGACCCCTTCATATTGTATGGAGGGTGCAAACCTTCTTCGGCATCTTTGACACCCGCTCTTCTACCAATATTTCATTTATGGAAAGAGGAACTAATATTAATGTGGATCTTTTTCTTCTCCAAAATAACACTAACCATTATGGTGACCCTTGTGTATCACCTTGCATTATTTCTAGACATGTGAGGTTCTTTGTGAGCCTTTGTTCTGGTCCCTCTAATGTTACTTCTTTGACATTATCATTGGGATTATTTTCTATGCTTTCTCCTCCACTTTCTCCTGCAATATCATCTGGGATATCCTCCATGAATGGGAGATATTGTTCAAGGTGAACCTCCTCCTACTAAAGTCCTGAAGGGGGTTCTACTTCACATGTGTTAGGAGGAGGCAATTGTCCTTCATCACCTATTTGGGATTCAAGCACTGCTACTAGGGGCACTACAACATTTGGGGTCAAATTTTGATGCCAATTTGTGACACCACTACAATTTGTGTATGTTTTTTGTGGGTTTTTTTGCAAGTTCCCCTGACGGTGTTGTAATAGTGATGCTATTATCATAATTGCGATACCCATTTGGTTATAAACAACAAAAAAAAAAAAAAGAAAGTGTCATTTGTAATTTGTGAATTTGAAGAGATGTCATGAAGATGACACTACATTTTGGCATGGTGTGAAGAGGGCATCCAAGTTTGGTGTGCACGAGCAAAGAAGTTGGTACCGTTTGGGAAGAGAGCACTGGCACTTGAGGTAGGCATTCGAGTTGTCTTCTCATTAACTCAATTTTAGTGGCATTGTTTATTTGATAGCATTGTTAATAGTGGCATTGTTTACATCTTAATTAGCATTTGGAATGCTCGATGACCTATGAGCTTTGAGAGCTAGGGCATCGTTTCTATTACCTTCAAGGCATTGTGTGAACTATTTGATCTCTCTTTATTTGGTTTTTTGTTGATATTCACTATGTGGTACTCCTTGTTTGTGATCATTTCACAAGGAAATGTCTTGATGGCTCACGGGCTGCAAGCTAGGGCATCATATATTGTTTATGAGCTCATTGTATAATACTTGCATTGTTTACATCTTATCATTTGGAATGCATAATGACCCGCAAGCTTTGAGAGCTAGGGCATCACTTCTATTACCTTTAAGGCATTGTGTGAAGTGTTTGATCTCTCTTTATTTATTTTGATATTGATATTCACTATGTGGTACTCCCCGCTTATGATCATTTCACGAGGAAATGTCTTGATGGCTCATGGGCTGCAAGCTAGGGCATCATACATTGTTCATGAGCTCACTGTTTAATACTAACATTGTTTACATCTTTTCATTTGGAATGCTTGATGACTTGCGAGCTTTGAGAGCTAGGGCATCATTTCTATTACCTCCAAGGCATTGTGTGAAGTGTTTGATCTCTCTTTATTTGTTTTGTTGTTGATATGCACTATGTGGTACTCCTCATTTATGATCATTTCATGAGGAAATATCTTGATGGCTCGCGGGCTGCAAGCTAGGGCATCATGCATTGTTCATGAGCTCACTATTTAATATCTCACATCATGCAAACATACATTAATACACTTACTATTTTTAATTTGAGCTCGGGCATCATGCAATGTTATTGTTGGCATTGCATGCTTTCTTCTGTTGTGCACCATATATTGTTTTATACACTATTTATTTCATTGAGACTGTGAGCTTGGCATTTGTAATATATTTTCTATTATTGGATCAATGCTACCATTTTGTTGAGTCTGTGCATGGTTTGACTATGCACATGCATAATTGTAGATGAGGATCAATAATATGGTGCCACGCATTGCTTAGATCCTTTGGATCTAACCCCATCTTTTCCTTGCAATTTTTGGATCATACAAGAGCATACTGGATTGAACCCCGGGTCAACACTTCATTACTTCAGGCAATGTCTGGTACCTTCATTATTTATGCTCATCCACTTATGTATGTTTGCATTCATTCATATTCTTCTGAAAGTTGGCTATTAGTGACCATATAGGACCATTCTTGATGTTTTTGGGTCATTTGATGAAAAGATGTAAATAGGGACATCAATAATAAAATAGGGATATCTTCATAGGGATATATTAAGATTAATATCATAAGTAAAAATATTACATAGTGGCATTCAGATTAAGTACAGTTGCATTTTCTTCTGAAAGTTATTTTCCTTGTATAGTATATAAAATTTATTTTTTATATATATACATGTAATCTTTAGATGCAAAAAATTATTTTCCTTTACATGTATCTTTGCATGAAATGAACACAAATTAAACAAGATCATCTAATAATGCAAACTATGGTACTATAGTCACTCATCTAGTAATTAGTTGCCCAAACCATTACTAAGGATTGAACATAAGTCTAAGTCCCCAAATCTATTGTTCTATGTGTATAAAACAATATATGGTGCACAACAGTAGCAAGCATGCAATGGAAACAATAACATTGCATGATGCCTGAGCTCAAATTCAAAGAAGTAAGTGTATTAATGTATGATCTAATAGCAACAACCTCATTGATCATTACCTTTCACTCTGCCATCATTATAGAAGAGATAACTACCTACAACTAGGGCATCATGTATTGTTTATGAGCTCACTGTTTGAGCATCTCATGTCCCTATTTGATTGGCTAGTGCTCAAATAGTGAGCTCATAAATTGTGACACCCATTTGGTTATAAAAAAAAAAAAAAAAAGTGTCATTTTTAATTTGTGAATTCGAAGAGCTGCCGTGAAGACGGCACTGTACTTTTGCATGGCGCAAAAAGGGCATTCGAGTTTGGTGTGTTCGAAGAGGTTGGCACCGTGTGGGAAGAGAGCACTGGCACTTGAGGTAGGCATTCGAGCTTTGTCTATTTGATCATAAACAGGGAGTACCACATAGTGAATATAAATAACAAAACAAATAAATAGAGAGATGAAACACTTCACACAATATATGTTTCTTATAGCTCATAGTCAACTACAATAGCTCACAGTCTCAATGAAATAAATAGTGTATAAAATAATATATGGTGCACAACAACAGCAAGCATGCAATGATAGCAATAACATTGCATGATGCCCGAGCTCAAATTCAAAATAGTAAGTGTATTAATGTATGATCTAATAGCAACAACCTCATTGATCATTACCTTGCACTCCTCCATCATTATAGAAGAGATAACTACCTACAACTAGGGCATCATGCATTATTTATGAGCTCACTATTTGAGCACCTCATGTCCCTATTTGATTGGCTGGTGCTCAAATAGTGAGCTCATAAATAATGCATGATGCCCTAGCTTGCAGCCCGCAAGCCATCCACTTATGTATGTTTGCATTCATTCATATTCTTATGAAAGCTAGCTATTAGCGACCATATATGATGATTCTTGATGTTTTGGGGTCATTTGATGAAAAGATGTAAAAGTTTCTTAAAGGTAGGCATTTGAGCTTTGTCTTCTCATTAACTCAATTTCATTTTGATGGCATTTATTGATTTAATGGCAAAATATGAATGTTAATACTGGCATTGTTTACATCTTTGCATTTGGAATGCTCAATGACCCACAAGATTTGAGAGCTAGGCAATCATTGCTATTACCTTCAAGGCATTGTGTGAAGTGTTTGATCTCTCTTTTTTTTTTTGTTGTTAATATTCACTATGTGGTACTCCCTGTTTATGATCATTTCATGAGAAAATATCTTGATGGCTCGCGGGCTGCAAGCTAGGGCATCATACATTGTTCATGAGCTCACTATTTAATACTAGCATTATTTACATCTTTTCATTTGAAATGCTCGATGACCCGCGAGCTTTGAGAGTTAGGGAATCATTTCTATTACCTTCAAGGCATTGTGTGAAGTGTTTGATCTCTCTTTATTTGTTTTGTTGTTGATATTCACTAGGTGGTACTCCCTGTTTATGATCATTTCATGAGAAAATGTCTTGATGGCTCACGAGCTGCAAGCTAGGGCATCATACATTGTTTATGATCTCACTATTTAATACTGGCATTGTTTACATCTTTTCATTTGGAATGCTTGATGACCCGCGAGCTTTGAGAGCTAGGGCATTGTTGCTATTACCTTCAAGGCATTGTGTGAAGTGTTTGATCTCTCTCTATTTGTTTTGTTGTTGATATTCACTATGTGGTACTCCCTGTTTATGATCATTTCATGATGAAATATCTTGATGGCTCATGGGCTGCAAGCTACGGCATCATACATTGTTCATGAGCTCACTATTTAATACTGGCATTGTTTACATCTTTTCATTTGGAAGGTAGGCATTCGAGCTTTGTCTTCTCATTAAATCAATTTTAGTGGCATTGTTTACATCTTAGCATTTGGAATGCTCGATGACCTACGAGCTTTGAGAGCTAGGGCATCATTTCTATTACCTTCAAGGCATTGTGTGAAGTGTTTGATCTCTCTTTATTTTTTTTTCTATTGATATCCACTATGTGGTACTCTTCGTTTATCATCATTTCATGAGGAAATGTCTTGATGGCTCATGGGCTGCAAGCTAGGGCATCATACATTGTTCATGAGCTCACTGTTTAATATCTAGCTATGCCATGTAAATGGTACCAGACCAACCCAATCAGCCCAACAAAATGTGTCATGTTTATCTTTGTCAAATACACTCGTTCACCATTTTATTCTTGTTCTTCACACAAATATTGCATCAAAAGTAATTGTAAACAATGATTCAAAGAAAAAAGAAACAACTACAATAGATCAAACCCCAAAATAATACAGTCAACTACAATAGCTCATAGTCTCAATGAAATAAACAGTGTATAAAACAATATATGGTGCACAACAACATCAAGCATGCAATGACAGAAATAACATTGCATGATGCCCAAGCTTAAATTCAAAATATAAGTGTATTAATGTATGATCTAATAGCAGAAACCTCATTAATCATTACTTTTCACTCCTCCATCATTATAGAAGAGATAACTACCTACAACTAGGGCATCATGAATTGTTTATGAGCTCACTATTTGAGCACCTCATGTCCCTATTTGAGTGAATGGTGCTCAAATAGTGAGCTCATAAATAATGCATGATGCCCTAGCTTGTAGACCGCAAGCCATCGAGACATTTCCTCATGAAATGATCATAAACGGGGAGTACCACATAGTGAATATCAACAAAAAAATAAATAAAAAGAGATCAAAAACTTCAGACAATATATGTTGCTTTATAAGATTTTATTAAGACTAAATATATTATTTTATGAGCTCACTATTTGAGTACCTCATGTCCCCATTTCATTGGTTGGTGCTATGTTTGTTATATTGATGCTATTAGATCAAATAGGGACATCAATAATAAAATAATACACTATGTGGTACTCCCTATTTATGATCACTTCATGAGGAAATGTCTTGGTGGCTTGTGGGCTGCTGCAAGCTAGGGCATAATACATTGTTCATGAGCTCACTACTTAATACTGGCATTGTTTACATCTTTTCATTTGGAATTCTTGATGACCTACAAGCTTTGAGAGCTAGGGCATCATTTCTATTACCTTAAAGGCATTTTGTGAAGTGTTTCATCTCTCTTTATTGTGTGAAGTGTTTGATCTCTCTTTATTTGTTTAATGGCATCTAATGTTGTCCTATGCATCTAATGCTAATGTTGTTGTTTAATGGCATCTAATGAATCTAATGTTGTTGTTAATGGCATCTAATGAATTGACTACCATATAATGGCTTGATCCTCTAATTTATAACTTCATCTAAGTCTGTTCAACCAACTTTGGTGGTTGGAAAATTATATTAAGACTAATTAAACATAAAAATGCCTTTTCCCTCATTTTACAAGTGACCGTTGTTATTCAAAAATTTGAATTAACAACATTGCAAATGAAGCATTTCTTAATATTTTTGAATCCTAAGACCTTGGGATATGATCTAAATAAACTTATTAAACCTTATTAAAACCAAATCTAAACTATTATAAGCTTGCAACTCAAAAACTCATCCTAGACTCCTAAATTGGTCCTAAGGCTTATTAGGCCTTTAAGGGCTTATTGCCAATTTATTATAGGTATTAATCTTATAGGTCATTATAGGCTCCAAAATTCTCCAATTGACGTCAGTGGATATCTTCATGTTCACTGATGTCTTTTTGATCTCCATAGGTTTTGTGAACTTCTTATGTGCTCTAGGTGCCCCTGAACCACTATGTGCTTTGAGCTAATGAAATTTTTATCCTCATGATGTAGTAATAATGCATTAAATGTCTTACTTATCTTCCTATTTAGTTTTAATTTTATAGTGAATTCATGATTTATAATTCAGTTGTAGCAACTCAATGTGTTTGAACTCAAGAATACCCTTTACTTGGTTTCCTACAAAGCTTTTGGTGAAATCTATCAAAAAATGAGAAGCTATGAGAAGGTGACATGAAGCTAATGAAAGGAGGCATCTCCAATTTGTTTTGCAGATATACACATTAAGGATCATGTCAGATAATACAAGGGAATTTGATCAAAATAGGGAGACAATCGCTAGATTATTTTCTAACTTTCAAAGAGAACCCAATGACAAATGTTATTGTCCATGCAAGAGTTGTAATGGCTTAAAGACAAGAAGAATCAAAATCAAAACAGCCAAGAGACATTGTAGGGAGAATGGTCACATGGAAGGGGGGTTTGATTATAATCAAGTGGTAAGTTTTTTGTTATATTGTTTTCACAATTAATATACATATAAACCATGGAAGGAGGTTTGATTATCATCATTTTTATATAGGTCAATTTCCCCAGTGTGAATATAGAGGAACATGGAGACATGAGTATTGAAGTTGAAGATCATGATCCCATGGAAGATGACGATCATGCGCCAGAAAACACATTTGAAGATGATGGTATGAATGCATTGATCATTGACACATTTGGTACTAGTGTTGTTGGTGCTACTATTGTTGCTAATGATGAGGATGATATTGACAACGTCCATGATATACCACTACTTGAGAAGGCAGACACGACCCTTTATGAAAGCTCCCAATCTACTCTTCTCTCTATTGTATTGTTGTTGGTGAATTTGAAGGTTATGAATGGTTTATCCTATTAGCTATTTTTCTTGCAGGGGGAAATAACTAGACCATAAACCTGATCTCTCCCTTTTAATGCTCTTTTCCTAGCAAGAGAAATACTAATTAACAAGAATGAATTCCTTCTTCACTTCGGGCTCCATGGACCCAGGCAGGTACACCTACGAACATCTACCTCAAATGATAATTTCTCTATAAATCATAAGCAAGTATAAACATGGATTAGATAGAACACTAATGTCCTATGAAGGGATTCACTACTTTGAGTGAATCAGGGGATGGCTTCCATCCCATCATACTTGATCTATCATTCCATACACAAAAATAGAAAAGGAAATAGGTTGATTGATTTTAAAGATTTGGATGCAAGTCTAGTGTAAAACCAGTGCCTTATCCTAGGGTGCGGAGTCAAAATGAGAAAACATCCACAAAACTTCATCAATTCAAAAACACCTGAAATCAATACCCTGCCTTACAAACTACCATTTTCACTGCAAACACATGATCATCAAATCTATACATTATTGAAATTCTCAGAGATTAACCAGCTAGATTTACTCCTTCCTTGAAGGAAACTTATGGACAAACTCACAGTCTACCTTGTAAATGACAAATTGGACATTGCCTTACAAATCCAATTCATAAGAATTTCCAAAACACACAGAGACATCAGAATACTTGCAATGAGATTCCAGTCATATTTTATTGATAAAACCTATTTCAGTACACTCAAATTGACACTACATCTAGACTAAAACATCAATTTCATAACAGGACTTGCATTAATGGAACTTCCTTTGATTTCTCCCTTGGAGAACCAAAATTTTGAACCCCTTACCTTGAAAGAAATGCAAAATAAGAAGGAGAAGGGGAACATTCCAAAAGGAATCAAGAGAGGACACCTATCGGATCTTTATCTGATGAATCATCCCTCTGAACTGAATGAACAATCTGCTCTTTTCTCCTGAGAACACCTATCTTCATCTCCTCAAACTAACTGTGAGTCACTAGATTCAACAACTCAGATATTTCCAAAATATCTCCTCGGCCCCTGTTTCACTCAATTGCAAATATTTTGAAACCAGCTAGACCTACATCAAATCTGATTCCGAAAATGAAATCCTCATTCTCTCACCTTTCCGACGATATATAACACTTCATATCCTGAGAAAAAATGAAGCCACTAGCCATCAATTTGTCTCTCAAGTCTGTGATTTAAATTTTTTGAATTTATCCACTATAGTCTAAACTATAGGAAACTTCAGTTTTAATTTTGATTTTTCATGGCCTTGATGTGCACGGGAATCTTCATTTGAAATTTCAAATATTTTATTATTTTACCTCTACAAGTGTGGGACTCGCATGACACATGTCATCCCTCTGATTGGTTACACTGTCCACCAGGTGCCACCTCAACACTGACTCATCTGCCACCTTGCTTGGAGAACTGGCGATCACATGAATTCTCAAATTCATGGAATGAAACTCCTTGACCGCCAACTATCTGGCGACTCAGTGACTGAAGGCTCACCGAGTCGTGGAAAGGCTAGGGCTAAACCATCACAACTTAGCGAACTAGCGACTGTGCTAATCTCCTGATCATGGAATGGTTTCTCCTTAACTGTCAAAACTTGAAAATTTGGCGACTAACCGAGTTCTCTAAATCGCGAAATGAAGATCCTTGACCGCCAGCTATTACGTGAACACGTGACCACTAGCAATCTCAAAGTCGCAGAATGTTTAGGCTAACCGTCACTTTATTCCGTGAATCTGTGACAACTATCTCCAAGTCGCCAAATGTTTGTCCTTAACCTATCACCATTACACGAATCCATGACTAAGTCTACAAAATTTATTTTCTTGGGCACACTGGCATGGAAACCAAGGCGGGTGACATGGGGGTCATGTGCATAACCTCCACTACTTCATCTTACTTCACTTGTTTATGTTATGGGTTATAAACACTTCAAATATCGTTCTCCCGATCAATGTGGGATAAACTGTTCTATGGGTTTTTAAAGCTTATTCAAAATTTTGCTATGGCACCCATCTAACACACATAAGTACGGGCCCACAAGCACAAGGCTGCCACATGCCTCCTCCTCACATTCATTTATATTTCATTGGAGCGTCGGTGGTTTTAAACATTAAAAACACATTGCCTAGGATAAATGTGGGACAGAAGAAAAATACTACGCATAGTCCATTTCTACGCTGGTTCCTCCATTTGGTTTACGCTAGCAATATTCCTTTTATTGTTTCAAATGTATGCAAGTTTGTCTTTGTACATCACATGCTAGTCATTGTGCATTACAAAGCATTCACTCAGCTTTCCTTGGCTTACACTAACTCTCCTGCAAACTAGCACGCCGCCCCTTTGCATTTTTTGCCAGTTTCAACTTCATATTTACACACCCGCACTTGGATTAGTAGGCAGCACCAAAAGAAATAACCCACACACCCCTTTGCCAAATGCCAACCTCCAAAGAATACAAGAGAACTCATGATAAAATCCATATCCTTTTTGAGCTGGTGCCTTTCTCCATGCGTTGTCCTCCCTTGTCTTTTGCGCAGGGCATTCTCTTTTATTATTTATGCTGGCAGTTCAATCCTCTACGTTGGCAATCCACCAAAATGTGTTGACAACATTCCCTAAGTCATTTTCATGAGTAGGCCTTGTTGTATATACTCTAAGTTGGTGTTTGCAACCTGGTGTGTGAGCATAAATGTGCAGATCCGCCCCTCCAAGGCGCGTTCAAGCTACTAAAAATGGCGCACAAGGCACCCCCTAACACACACCATCCTGGCCTATCCCTTGCATACTACAGAATGTCCAAATGGAGGCTGCAAACACACCTTGTTTGAAGGGTTACACATGGGAAAAAAGACTCTTGCAGGCCCCAATTCAAACAAACAGTCCCCACCGTTTGAGTAAGGAGAAGAAAGCTTGGCCGGATTGTGAGGCTTTGTAAAAAGTGTGCCCATACTTTATAAGAACATATGTTGTTCACTTGGGATGTTAAAACCATTTCTCCCTCAACCCTGACATGATTCTCAAATCACATTAGTTGATGTCTGCAACACCCCAAATAGAGGCCCCCCGCAAACCTTGAAGGCCCACACAATATGCTTAAAAACGCTGGCATCCTTCATAAATTGCCATACAACAATCTCTGCAGTCATAGCAAGAGCTCCAAAGGTGGAAGATATTTCATTGGAAAAGATTCCACTTGTGCTATATCTAATTTAATCTTTTCCTGTAGCATTTTAATATAGAATTTACTATGGAAGAAAGCATTTTGATTTAGATCTTCTTGAATAGCTTAAATAACTCACATTTCTTGCCCTGCTGAAATTGGTATCATTCAACATATTTTGATAGAAGGTGTTCGATAACTGATGATTACTACATTTTAGCTAATTATAAACTTTTAGAACTTCTTCAGTCCTTCCACCCTTTTGTAGTCCTTTGTTGGTTAATGTCCCTTTAATTTGCATGTCTCCAAGAATTTGTAATGTAAAATCATAAAACTTTCCTTTACAAAAATAGGACATAAAGGTGCTAAATGTTACCCAATGAGGAAAATTTTTTAACTTGTTCATTTAATTGAGTGTTTGAAAGACACTCTCCATGTCGCCTACTCCAAAATAAACCTTCAACAATGTATTCATCATTTCCATAACCAATTTTCATAAGTAAAACTTAGTAGGTTGCTTCAAAGTAATGAGGCAGGTCGGGCCCCAAGTGGGTCCGGCCTAAAAAAAAATTTGATTTCAAACACCCGATCCCTGAAACGATCTCAAACACCTTGTATGCCCTTTGCATACTTTTGAATCCATTTTAAATCAAACCCGGATCATTGAAACATTGAAATTTACGTTTTATGGAAAGTGCCAAAACTGGGTCAAAGGGCTCCAAGAGCGGCTTTAAAAACTGACAAGAACCACTGATAAAAATTCATCATTTGACTGACATAAACTTTGAGATACATAGAATCACCTTGAAAAAAGGCATCCCTTGACTATACATGAGGCGAAAGTTATTAACCTCTGAAGTTCCCCTTTTCATTCTAGATTTGCAAACAGTGATCAGAAAAGCAAAAACTGCATCTGGAATTAGCCTTGAAAAGTGCACAAATGGATTGGCAAGATGCTAGAATCAGAATGAGATATAGTACAACTTGTTAGCAATATAGGACAACATGAATTTTGACAATAGGATCATCCTGTGAAAAGTTATTAGCAGGCAAAGAAGGCCTCTGACAAACTTGCAGAAAACATAACTGGGCAATTTGCACTTTTTGCAAACAGAAAGGGTCTGGCAAATTGACCAAATGAATACGTCAAGAGCCACAATCTTACAGCATGGAAGTATTTTATGTCTACTATACACTGAGGTAAACATACTAATGACCTGATCAACAGGGCATGAGTTATTCACAATCAAAGTATGGCTCTAGAAAACTGGTGCATAACCAAACAGTGCAAAATCACAAAAGCTGCAAATGGAATCAGCTTCAATTTCTCATCAGATGGATTCATCACGAGCTACAAAATGATAGGGGTAGAGGAAAACTTGTCTATAATGTAAGGAAATGATTAAAACCTTTCTACCAATCCACTGGGTACAAGTTATAACATGTCAAATAGGGTTTTCGACAAAATTGGGAAAAGGGCCAAGTGCAGAAACTAGAAAACACCTCCGGAAGGGGATGACTAAACAGGGTCAAAACTTATCACAGGGACCTAAAATTGGAAACATAATTAGTATGGAATATGTAGAACAAGACCCCATACTCAAATTTCCGTGACACTCTTCAGGGTGTGAAATATAAGCCGACAAAGTACCCCTTCTCGGTGACTTTAACACTTAGCAATTTCAACATGTAACTTTAGGACTCAGAAGAAACCACTGAAACATATGAAAGGAAATGGACAAATGAATTTTCATGAAACCACCCGGAAAACACCCGGTTCCCACATGCATCCTGAAAACAAATCATGATACAGATGCATGCTAATGTGTCCCATTCCTCAAAAATTTAAGGGTACCAACATATCCAACATATCAATGTCATGTATGCTAAGGTTTGTCATATATGTCATTATAGTCTATAAAAGGTGAAACATGTACCATTAAGATTGTTTATAGTAATGACTTATATTATTTGTTGCAAATTGATAGGTGACTTTCTGTTACCACCATCAAATGTTCTCCCTCACTCGTACCGAGAATTATGTGCCACTATGAAACATATTGGAATGGAGTATCAAACAATAGATGCTTGTCTTGAAGATCACATTATTTATTATAAAGAACATGAAAATGCAACAGAATGCCCTGAATGACATACGATCAGATATCAAGATGATCAAGTGACAAAAAAGGTGCCTCGCAAGGTTCTTTGTCACATCCACATTATTCCACATCTGAAATGATTATTTAGGTGCAATAGCTTGGCACAATTTATGGATTACCATGCATACGATAGGAGTCAAGATGACATTATTCGAATGCCTGCGGATGGTTCATCATTTATGGACATAGAGGAAAAGTGGCCACACTTTAAAGAGGAACCTCAAAATCTCATGCTTTCTCTGGCAGCACACAGTGTCAATCCACATGGAGAGATGAGATCTATTTTCTCGGTGTGACCTATTTTTGTTATAAACAATAACCTTCCTCTATGGATGTCAATAAAGAGGGAGCACATTATGTTGGAAATGATTTTTTCAGGTATCTTATTATTTTATAGTTATCTACATGTAATTATAAGTCTTGGAGTGAAATGGCCACAATAACTATCTGATGCTGTTAATTCAACTAGGTAAGTACCAAGTGAAAGATATGAATGTATATATTGCACCTCTTATCAACGAGTTGTTGGTGTTATGGAATGGTTTCACTATGTATGACATCTCTCGACCAATTGGACAAAGAGAATTTCAATTCCATGCAATGCTTGTGTGGACAATTCATGATGCTCCAAGGTTGACATATTTCTGTTGTATGTTATGATGAATTCTAGTTGTACGAGATAATTCAAATTTTAAAAATATACATATTTAATCCAATTTTATCGTTATCTTGTAGGTCTTCAAACAAAGGGAAAATTTGCATGTCCAATGTGTGGTCCAAAGATGAAATCCCATCATTCAAAAAATTTATGAAAATAGGTGTTTGATGAGTATAGGCAATTTCTCCTCAAAAATTATAAGTATCGAAGTGCGGAAAGTCATCTTTTCAATGGGAAAGAAGAGACTACATCAAAGCCCCAAAGAATGACACCTCACCTATGGCAATTGGAATATAATAGGATTCAAGGTGATATCGTTCCACGTAATGGTCGATGTTTGAAAATTATATATTTTGATTGTGTTTTGTTGGCTAATTATGTAGTTGATGATCTTGAAGGTCGTGAAGGCATCATCGACCAACTTCCAAAGGGACTAAAATGTTATCCTAGAGAATTTAGTAGGCTGCCCTACTATGAGCATCTACAAATTGTGCATTTGTTTCATACTATGCATATTGAAAATAATGTAATAGAGATGCTGTGAAAAATATTGGACGAAAAGCATGACAAAGAAAAACTTGGCAAAATTTGTAGTGACATTCATGATTCCAACCATGCAATGAAAAATATCATTGAATCAAATAGCAATGGAGATGGGATTAATGCAAGTGCTCTTCCTTGGTTATTAACAGAGCAACAAAGTAATGCCATAAAAAAAGTGATCCAAAAAATTTGATTTCCTACAGGATTTGTTGTGGATATAAGCAATCTCATATCAAAGAAAAATGATTTTGGGTCAGGGATGAAAACACATGATTGGCATACCTTCATCAAGGTAAGTCATATTCTTTTGTATTTACAATATATTTGTGTAATTGCATTCAATTTTCATTGTATGAAATGATCAGTTGACAATTGTTGCAATATTTTCTACCCCTATCTCTCTGAGAGAACTTCGACAATAATATCAAACAAGTGATATATGATCTTGGAAAATACATGAGGTAAGTAGTGATATTTGTTCAATATATCAAACAATAATATCAAACAAGTAACATATTGTAAAGTCTCATATTTATATATTTATGTCTTGAATCCCTTGTAGGTGGTTGTCATCTAAAGAAAACCATAAAGAAGATATAAAATATTGGAAGAAAATAATTTGTTCATTAATGTGTGAAATGAAAAAGTGTTTACCTCTAGCTTTTTTTAATGCACAAGAACACTACCTCATACACCAAGTTGAGGAGATTGAATTGTGTGGACCTATACATGCTAGGTCAATGTGGATGGTTGAGAGACACTTGAAATTTTTTAAGGGTTTGGTATGACAAAGAGCATGTCCTGAGGGTTCTATGGTTGAGGGATATATGGTATACTAGATGATGGTGTACATTACTCAATATCTTCCTAATCTTGCAGCAAAGACCCATATAGATTGCATTTGGGATCTTGAATCAATTAAAAATTTGAAGGGGAGTACTTCATGGGAAATGATAGATTTAGAAAACTGAAAGGTAATAAATTATGAGATGTTATTGTAGTAAATTAATTCTTAATCTTCAAAATAAATCTTTTGTAAGTTATCTATTTACTTTTGTACAGCTGCTAAAGAGTGGGATGCAATACATTTGTTTATTGAAAACAATCAAGATTGGATGACGGCATGGATTGAACGATGTCAACATGATGGTCATAGATTAACATGGGAATTTGTGTCTTCATTGGTTATACAAGCTCATCGCAATGGAGATCCCAATGTTACACAAAAGGAAATAGATTTAGCATATGGTTTAAGAGATCATCAGGTACTTATAAATTTGTTAATTAATCAATCATATGTTTTTCAACTCGTGATGTAATAATTTATACATGTTTGACATTATTGTAGGTGAAACACCACAAGGTTATGTTTTGCAATAGTTATAAATTTCACATCAAAAAGTTGGATGACATGAAGAGAACTTGTGATTCTGGGATAAGTGCAGTGTTCCAGGTCACTAATATTTCATCTAGAAATGAATTACATCCTTGAGAGTCACAAAATCTATACTATGGTATTTTGGTTGATATACTTGACTGTGACTTCAATTCCTTCAAATTAGTTGTCTTCGTTGTGAAATAGTACATACTACAACTCAATAAAAATAATCCTGATAGAACTATTATTGAACATGACAATGGATTTTCAATGATTAATACAAGGTTGTTTGAGCCAGTTGGAGAAGAGTCCTATGTTCTTCCAAGCTAATGTGAGCAGGTATTTTACTCAGAGGTTCCACATAAACCAGGTTGGTCATTTGTTGTTAGACATGATCCAAGATGAAGAATGATAAAGTATAATGCGATGGAAGAAGATACCAAGGAAGATGAAGAAGTGGAAGATGGATGTAGAACCAGATCACGATCGAGAGCTAGTCGAAGAAGAATATGAAGAAGAAGACAATGATGATGTTGCTATTGATGTTGCTACTGATGATGATGATAGATGATGATGATGATGATGAGGATGATGAGGATGAAAATGAGGATGATGATGATGATGATGCTAATGGTGATGATGATGATGATAATGATAATAGTGGTGGTGATGATGTCGTCAACGACGATGATCCTGATGATGAGATGGATGAAGAAGAATATCAATGACATAAATGAAATGTAAAATTATGCCAGATGTTTGGCATGTTCTAATGATTATTTTATATGTACTACTCTTATTTACCTTATTTTATATGTCCTACTTATATATCTTTGATCTTTTGTTAAGAGAAATTTCATTCTAAAAGAGTGTATTTAATCTCTATATGCTTAAACAACCTCACTAGTTAAGACTATTCTCATTTGTAGTGGGCGTGACAAGAATCAAATCACTTGAAAGACACCAGTATTTAGACATGCAAAAATTAGTGATGTGATTAAGCAAATTACCTTTCTTTACAATTGCATGGTTGTCTTTGGTTTGTCATTTTCTTTTGAATGTCTAGTGATTTAAACCAAAGACTTCAGTCAATGTTCCTATGTGTCAATGTGGTGATGGCCCATGCATGTTGAAGACGTCATACACAAAAATTAATCCTGGGCTTCAATTTTGGGTTTTCCCAAATAGGAAAAAGGTTTGGATACATAATTATATTATGTTTTAAAATAATGTGACAACTAATCATTTTATGAAGAACTGATGTACATTTGGTATTGTCAGGGAAATACTAGATGTTAATACTTTCGGTGGGTCAATCAAACCACATTTACATCTACCCCATCTACATATATACTTGATGTAGGAAATGAGTGCAACTTGTGCAAGGCTCGAGAGGTAGCTAGTGCCGCCAAGATTGATTCAATGGCAAAAGCAGAAATCATATTTCTGTGATACCTTCTTTGTGTAGTTTGTGCACTACTTTGTTGGGACCATATGCGTAAATGTGGTTAACAAAGGGCTATTGTAGATACTAAATTTTTTTTTAGAATTTCTAGTAGATACACATAAAGAACATGCACATAAACATGACAAATGAGAAACATAAATGTAGATATCACAACAGTTGATAAACATAAATGTAAGCATCATAATCACAATTTTTTTGAGACACAACATAATTGAATGGTATACCTAGACGATGCAACACAACTATATATCACTCCTCTAGTTCCAAGTTTACACTGCGGTAAAAAAATCCATAGATAAAAAATAAATTTAGAGAGTGGAGGAGAGCAAGAACGACCAAAGTAATATAGGTCCCTATATTATTTTGGTCGTTATCGCTCTCCTCCTGTGCTCTCTAAATTTATTCTTTATCTTTGGGTTTTGTTTATGCAATGTAGACATGGAACTGGAGGAGTAGTTGTGCTGCATCATCTGGGTATACCATTCAATTATGTTGTGTTTCCAAACAATTGTGACCATGATGCCTACATTTATGTTTCTCAATTGTTGTGTCCCAGGACCCCTTATGAACCTTTATGACCATTTATGATCCCTAAAAATACATCTTAGAGATCTTAAAATGTTGTAAAGGGTCATAAGAGGCTCCTAAGAGGGGTCAGATAACCTTCCACCTTCATGTGGTTGGCCCTATTAAGTAGAGAATGTTAAACTATTCTCGAAACAAAGAGAAGCTCAATAATTTAAGATCTCAATCCACGTACGAAAAATATATATCGACTGCACTACGAACCCGCACATCAAATTCAAACCAAAGAAGTCAAGAAGTCACTTGAATCAAATTCGAATGCAATTAGGTTTGCATATATCCCATGAACACATCAGGAAGAATGCATCTCTAATCACTGCACTAGCTTCTTGTGCTAGAGCAGTCGTTGTCACAAGTCTTGATTTGGTAGGATCCAATACAAATCCAACTCTCTAAACTCAACTCAATAATCCACAAGCCATTACCAAATCTACTACAAAGTTATCTCTGAATTGTGCTACAGCAGTTGCTATCACAAGTCTTGATTTGGTAGGATCCATTCCAAATACAAGTCTCTAGACTCGACACAATAATCCATGAGCCGCTACCAAATTTACTGCAAAGTTATCTCTGAATGATCCATAAACAAATCACGAGCAGGAACCAAATCTGCAAGAACACCATTTTGAATCGATACCAACTCAATTGACAAATATATATATATATATATATATATATTTGTCAATTGAGTTGGTATCGATTCAGAATGGTGTTCTTGTAGATTTGGTTCCTGCTCGTGATTTGTTTATGGATCATTCAGAGATAACTTTGCAGTAAATTTGGTAGCGGCTCATGGATTATTGTGTCGAGTCTAGAGACTTGTATTTGGAATGGATATATATATATATATATTTATTTATTTATTTATTTATTTATTTATTTATTTATTTTAAAAAACTCATTGTCATCGTAACTACGACGGCTTTAAAACAGTGACAGTTTCCTGTCGCAAACATCTGACATCCATCCATCACATTAAACGCATCGCTATCGGAAAACAACCATAAATGATGGGTAACCATCGTAACTATCCGACGCATGTTCATCACACGTATAGTATAGTCATCATTACAAACCACAAATGATGAATATGCATTTTAAACTTCTGATGGATATTTGTCACATTAAAAGCATTTCTATCGATGAACATGTTACGAATGATGGCTTCTCATCGAAATCTTCTGATGGGTCGCTATCATTTTTTATTTGTTGCGACAAGTAGGCATCCCAATTGCAATGGCCAAAAATATGTCTGATGGCATTCTCGCTATGTTGGCACCCTCTTTTAGCGACAGCCAAGGTTTTCATAATTACGACACCTGACAAAACCTGTTAGGAATAGTCCCAAGAGATAACTGAGAGGGGGGTGAATCAGTTATCTACAAGTTTCAATTCTTTATCCAATTAAGTATACTTAACCATAAAGCATAAACACAATGAAAGAACACTTGAACACAACACTAATATTTTGGTTACGGAGAAATCCAAATAAGTAAAAACCTCAGTGGGAGTTGATACCCACTAATATTATGTACTAGTGTATAATGATCCTTGCTAGAAGATCCTTTACCCTGTTAGGAGTAGCTTTAAAATATATTAAGTAAAGTAGACTTGGTTAAGGGTCAGACCCTATTAGGATTCTTTTAAAATTTTCCCTGTTAGGGGAGATGACACACTGTCTAAGAGCTCACTGCTCAAATGGGCGAAGGCTACAACCTTCTAAATAATAGATACACACTATATCTGGATCTTGGTGAATTACACTTTGACCTACTATCTAGATCAATTTCAATAAATAGCATACATTCTCTACTAGGTCACATAGACCTTCTTCTGATAGTTCAACACTTCACACACTCTGCTCTACTCTGCTTAATCAACCATGAACCACACTCAAGCAATCACAAATGACTGCCTATAAATATCTTTTCTCCAAATGATATAATCAAGTTGGCCTATTAGAACCACCTTGAAATCATATTAGAGAAACCATAATAAACTCCAACAAACATTATTTCAGCTCTATTATGCACGCAACTCATTCTGGGACCTGTCTAATAAAATAATTGTAGACGCACGCCACACACTGTCGGCTCTACCAAAACAACTGGAACTTTCTTTGTAAGTTGAATTAACTTATGCACTCTTAATCAAACATCAATAAAACTTCTCCAAGCTTAAATCCAAGGGTGCATATCATCAAGAAAGGCACAACTCAAGAAATAATAAAATCTATGTCAACTCTTCTGAACAAACACAGGAAACTGCTACTGGTGAATAGTGACTACATAACTTCACTTGCGTTCATCATTAGACTATGTGTTCATAATTGAAACATCACTAACATTTTTTCAACATATATCCTAGGGTGCATGCCCATAAGACAACTGTACGGACAATCATACATAGGACACTGCTTGTAACTCTGTCAGAAACACTACTAACACAAGTTGCTATATAACTGTCTGTACTTATAGTTAACCTTTGTGCCCATGATATCATGATGATATCATGTCTATGCATCATATACTAAAGGCTTACTACATAAGACTTCCATGCATGCTACTTTCCATATGTTGTCATCAATGACAAACATACAGTCAGTACTGCCCTGCTGGCAAATCTCCAACAATCTCCCCCTTTGGCATTGATGGCAACATGTGGAATGAAAAAACACCATCAACTCAAATGAACATTTCTTTTATAAAATACACCATTTCCTCTTCAAAAACTTCCCCAAAGATGAATCATCCATCTCCTACAATATTTTCTAATATTCTCCATTTCCTCAACTGTACTGTTGTCATAACTGAATGCTGCTCCCCCTTAGTATATTACTCCTCTTTTTACTTTTGTTTTTTCATGACTCTATATATATACTCCCCCTTTGACATCAATGGCAAAGGGCACCACTCATTTTAAGCATCGATACTACTCCTAAGGTAGAGTAGTCAACCTTCCAGCAGTCCCTAAGGACTGATGCCATTCCTGCTTCCTTCTAAGAAGAATCAGGGAAGGGAATTACTCCCAACTTCCCCTTGAGATACTCAAAAGTATCCTTAGGCAAGGGCTTTGTGAATATATCTACCAACTATTCTTTAGTATTCACATAGTCCAACTTGACTTCTTTCTCTGCCACTTTCTTTCTTAGGAAGTGATACTTGATCTCAATGTGTTTTGTCTTTGCACGAATCACATGGTTCTTTGATATATTAATAGTGCTAGTGTTATCATAGTGAATAAAAATAGGATAATCAATCTAAATTCTAAAATCTTTTATCATCTGCTTGATCCAAAGAATTGTAGAACAATTCAAGGCTACTACAACATACTTTGCTTCTGCTGTTGACTGAGAAATACAGTTTTGTTTCTTGCTTGTCCAAGTGACAAGTCTATCACCAAGAAACACTGCTCCACCTAAAGTACTTTTTCTATCATCAACACATCCTACCCAATCTACATCCGTGTACACATGAAGCTCAACATTTTCTGAATTAGGATACCATAGACCATAATCTATAGTGCCCTACAAGTATCTAAATATTCTCTTTACTACCATGAGGTGACTTTTTTTAGGTTCTTCTACAAATCTTCCAACTATACCAACTGCATTGGAAATGTCAGGTCTAGTCTGAGTAAGATAAATGAGTTTACCAATCATAGACTTATACAATGTTATATCAACTATTGGTGAGTCATCTTCCTTTGTAAGCTTTCATCCAGTAATCATAGGGGTTCCTACTATCTTGCAATCATCCATCTTGAATTTCTTTAGTATCTCTTTCACATACTTTGATTGATTAATGAAAATCCCTTTTTCTATCTGCTGCACATTTAATCCCAAAAAGTACTTGATAGGACCAATCATGCTCATCTCAAACTCATTCTGCATTTCTTTGGCAAATTCAGCACTGATTTTGTCATTACCTTCAAAGATAATGTCATGAACAAATATAGCTACAAGTAATAAACCTTCAGATGTCTCTCTAATGAATAGATTACAATATGTTGCTCCTTTCTTGAATCCAATCTTTGTTAAGTATCCATCTAGTCTCTCATACCATGCTCTAGGGGCTAGCTTAAGTTCATAGAGGGCCTTCTTCAATCTGCATACCATATCAGGTCTGTCTAATAAGGTGAATCCTTCAGGCTGCTCAATATATACTTCTTCTTTTAAGTCTCTATTCAAGAATTCTGATTTGACATCCATCTAATAAACTTTGAAATTTTTAACTGTAGCATACACTAAAAACAACTTAATAGCTTCTAATCTACTCACAGGTGCAAATGTGTCTGAATAATCAATGCCTTCTCTTTGTGCATGTCCCTTACATACTAATCTCTCTTTATTTCTTACTACTGTACCATCTTCATTCATCTTGTTTCTGAATATCCACTTTGTTTGAATCACATTCTTATCACTAGGTCTTGGGACCAGTTCCCAAGTGTCATTCTTAATGATTTGATCAAGTTCTTCTTTCATAGCATCATGCCAATCTGAATCCTTACAAGCATCTTCAATACTTAAAGGTTCAATCAGAGATAGTAAACATACCACATCATTTCTAGTTGAGTTCTTTGCTTGTGATCTTGTTAAGACTTTTCCGCTCTAATCTCCAATGATGTCTTTCTTGGAATGATTTCTTGATGTAAACTTTGGAAATTTAGGTGATGCTAACTCATCATCCTTAGGAGTACCTTCTTCACTTGTCTCAGGGTCATTGAACAACACATCAATGTTGTCAAACATTTCCTCAATAAATATCTCACTAGTGGAGGGTCTAGGTTCTTCTTCAATCATGGGTGAGTAATCATGATATCTTTCTTGAATCATAAACTTTTCATGAATCTTTACATGAGCACTTTCAATGATCTTTTCCAATCTTAAATTGAAACATCTATAAGCTTTACTTTTAGTAGAGTAACCAAGAAAATTACCTTGATCACTTCTTGCATCAAACTTGCCTACTGCTTCATCCCTTTTGATGTAGCACTTGCTTCCAAAGATTCTGAAGTATTTTATAGTGGGAACATTACCAAACCATATCTCATAAGGTGTTTTTCCAGTGCCAGGCCTTAACTAAATTCTATTGATTGTATAGACTATTGTATTGACTGCATCTCTCCAATAGGTGTGTGCAACTTTTCCTTCTATCATAATGGTGCGCGTTGTATCAAGAATGATCCTATTCTTTCTCTCTACAATTCCATTCTATTAAGGTGTTCTAGGTGCACTTAACTGTCTCTTTATGCCATTTTATTCACAGTACTCATAGAATCTATCAGAGGTGAATTCTCCTCCTCTATCCGATCTCAAACATTTTAACTTTAATCTAGATTCATTCTCAACCTTAGCTTTGAATATTTCAAACTTCTCAAAAGCTTCTAACTTATCTTTTAAGAATGCAATCCACATCATCCTAGTGTAATCATCAACAAACAAAATAAAATACCTTTCACCATAGTATGATCTTGTTTGAGTTGGTCCACATAGGTCTGTATGAATCAGATCCAACTTGTTCTCTCCTAAATTATGCTTGCTCCTGAATGAGGTTCTCACATGCTTCCCCATCACACATTCCCTATATATAGTATCAACTGGATTTGCTATGCTAGGTAGATCTCTTACTACTTTAACATTGCTTATCTTTACTATGTTATCAAAATTGATATGACATAGTCTTTTATGCCACAACCAACTGTCATCAACTTTAGCAACAAAACAACTTGCTTCTGAATTGAGTTGAAAAACATTACCTCTTGTCTTTGTGCTTGATGCAATCATAAAACCATCTTTTTTTTTGATGATGCATTTGTCATCTTTGAGCTCCAACTGATAGCCTTTACCAAGTAACTATCCAACACTGAGAAGGTTATGTTTCAAACCATCAACATAAAGAACATCATCAATACTATTCTTTCCATCCAAAGTGATGGCTCCTCTACCAACTATAGGTTTAGGAGTGTTGTCTCCAAATCTGGCCATACCTCCATTGTATTTTTTCAAATGAACAAACCTGCCTTTATCACCTATCATGTGATGTGAACAACCACTGTCTATAATCCAATCTATTCTTATATCTGCTTGGGAAATCAATGCTAGCTCTTGATTCACTTTCTCATTTTTAGAAACTGACTTAATATTTGTTTTGTCTACAATATCAATGAATCCAATTTCTTCTTCACCTGATTCTTCATCTGAGACTCCATCTCTAGCATATTAGCATTACTTAGAATACTTAGGCTTATAATCCTTTTTGAATTTTCTAGCTCTAGTGGGACACTTAGATGCAAAGTGACCAATCTTATTACATGAAAAGCACTTAAATGGTAATTAACCTTCATATTTTCCTTTTCCTTTCTTTTCTCTTTTGGCAATCATAGCAATAAAATTATCTAGTGTTTTATCTTCATCATCATCATCAAAATTACCAGAAGTGTTTGCAGATTTCTTACCATGAACTGTTGCTTTGAAAGTTGTCTCACTCTTTGGTTTTGTCTTCAATCTTGAAATCTCAAAAGCTGAGATTTTGCTGATCAAGGTCTCTCTCTTGAAATCTAATGTAAGCTGCATGGTCTCATCAAGGATGTTGATCTTGCTCTCATATTCTGGATTAAGAGTAGTCATCAACTTGTCCATAATGTCTTCCTCAGAAATCTCTCCACCATTGTTCTTGATTCTAGTAACTACTTCATTAATCCTCTGATTGTAATCTCTGATATTTTCTTCAGGTAGCATCTCTAATGCATTTTATCTTTTCTTCCATGTCTTTCTACGTGCATCCTTTGCTTGTTTGTCTCCTTCAAAAATGTCTTCAAGGTGCTTCCAAATTTTATGGGATGTATCCATCTTTTTTACTTTTGAAAATTCACCATTAGATATGGCATTGATAAGGGCTTCTTTAGCAATATAATTTTGATGAAACAATTCATTTTGAGCATCAGTAGCATCATTTTTTGCAAGGTCTTCTAATGTAATAATCTTGGCCACTTGGATGGTTACATTAAAAACTTCAAAAGCAATGCATTGCAAATGGGTCATCATCTTGTTCTTCCAATCAAGATAATTCTCTCCATCAAACTTAGGACTTTCTTTCCTAAATTATGCCATCGGATCAACCTCAAGCTATTAAAGTTTCTCTCTGAGGTACTTGGCTTTGATACCAATTGTTAGGAATAGTCCCAACAGATAACTGAGAGGGGGGGGAAGGGGGGGGTGAATTAGTTATCTACAAGTTTCAATTCTCTATCCAATTAAGTATACTTAAACATAAAGCATAAACAAAATGAAAGAACACTTGAACACAACACCAATATTTTGGTTACGGGGAAACCCAAATAGGTAAAAACCCCAGTGGGACTTGATACCCACTAATATTCTGTACTAGTGTATAATGATCCTTGCTAGAAGATCCTTTACCCTGTTAGGAGTAGCTTTACAATATATTAAGTATAGTAGACCTGGTTAAGGGTCGGACCCTGTTAGTGGAGAGGACACATTGTCCAAGAGCTCACTGCTCAAATGGGCAAAGGCTACAACCTTCTGAATAACAGATACACACTATATCTAGATCTTGGTGAACTACACTTTGACCTACTATCTGGATCAGTTCCAATGAATATAACACATTCTCTACTTGGTCACATAGACCTTCTTCTAATGGTTCAACACTTCACACACTCTGCTCTGCTCTGCTTAATCAACCATGAACCACACTCAAGCAATCACAAATGACTACCTATAAATATCTTTCCTCCAAATGATATAATCAAGTCAGCCTATTAGAACCACCTTGAAATCATATTAGAGAAACTATAATAAACTCCAACAAACATTTTTTCAGCTCTATTATGCATGCAACTCATTTTGGGACCTGTCTAATAAAATAATTGTAGACACACGCCACACATTGTTGGCTCTACAAAAACAACTAGAACTTTCTCTGTAAGCTGAATTAACTTATGCTCTCTTAACTAAACATTAATAACACTTCTCCAAGATTAAATCCAAGGGCATATATCCTCAAGATAGGTGCAACTCAAGAAACAATAAAATCTTTGTCTACTCTTCTGAACAAACATAGGAAACTGCTACAAGTGAATAGCGACTGCATAACTTCACTTGCGTTCATCATTAGACTATGCGTTCATAACTAAAACATCACTAACATGTCTTCAACATATATCCTAGGGCACATGACCATAAGACAACTATATGGACAACCATACATAGAACACTACCTGTAACTCGGTCAGGAACATTGCTAAGACAAGCTGCTATATAACTGTTTGTACTTATAGTTAACCTCTACGCCCATGATATCATGTTGATATCATGTCCATGAATCATATATTGAAGGCTTACTACATAATACTTCCATGCATGCTACTTTCCATATGTTTTCATCAATGACAAACATACAGTCAGTACTGGCCTGCTGGAAAATCTCCAACAGAACCGTCAGTTTTTTCGAATACAAAACTGTGACACCGGGTGGTGTCACTTAATTGATAGTTTACTATCTAAATTTAGACGCTCTGCCATCAGAAAAAGGTCTCAAATGTACTAGTGGGGTATGGTTGATTCTATTGGTTTAGTTACCTTAGAGGCCAAGGATTTCTCCTCAATCCTTTTATTTTCTTGTTCCTTTTTCCTTTCTTCTTCAATGATAATTATTTCTTCCTCCACCTTTTTCTTGGCTTCTTCTACTACATGGAGGCAATTGTCCTTGGAAATATTATCTTCTTCTTTCTGTCAGTATTCCTCTTCCTGTTCCTGAGAGAATATCTACTCTTCTTCAATCCATGTTGCCTCCTAGATGGTATCTGCATCCTATTCTTAGACCACCTCCTTGGTCATTTTTTCCTCTTCAACCATGTGATGTAGGTTGCCCTCTTCATCAATGTGGAAGAAATCATTGACATTTTTTTTTGATATTTTTGGTGGATCCTATGAAGCATTATTTATTTCAAGAGAGAGGGTGGAAGGAACTTCATAGACCTCAGCCACATTCCCATGTTCTAGATCTAGGTCTACATCTAGGGAAGTCCTCTTGGCCTTATATTTCTTTCTTCACTGGCTCAGTGCTCTAACAACAGCTATCTATGCTTCTTCTTCAACTTCTTCCTCTATGCTAGGTGTGCCAATTGGTGTGGCCAAAGAGGGTGCTATGGTACTCAGGGACTAGGATCCCACTAGGGTGGCTCTGAGTCCAAATGTTATGTCATCTTGTGTTTCTCTACCAATTTCTAGGACCTCTCTAATTTTTCATTTATTTGTTTCATGTGGGGTTCTAGTATCGGGTCCAACAATTGGGACAACTCGCTAACCTTCTTCTTTCCTTGGGATTTGTATTGTTCCACCACCCGGGGTCCAAAAATAGTTGAACCTTTAGGATATGCATCCAATAATATTCTCTTTGGGCATACTCTTACAAAGTGATCGTGGCTTCACTCGATAATGGTTATGGATTGGCCTTAATAGTCAAAATCTCTGGAGTATCTCAATCCCCTAGAAGGAGGCCCAACTTGTTGATTCTTAACTCTTTATACTCAGCATCTTCAAGAGACTCATTTTCAAATAACTTTTGTGAGAATGATCATAGGTTGAGATGCTCCATCATGTTCTTTGACATTCTTAAATGATGTCAGTATCGAACATTGAAATCATCTTGGAAATCATCCCAAAAATCCTCCATATGTGGCTCATGAGGTTGAGATCTCCAAGACATGTTGGCAAGTGATATTTTGAGAGTACTATGGATCACTTAAGGGTTTTCTTTTATGGAAACACTTATGTTGGAGTGATCGCATGAAGTGAGACATAGTCATGAAAATGACTAAGTACAGAATTAGAATAACAGTATACTATAGTACAGTTTTGGTCAACAAAGATAATATATGATATATTATGGCTTGTGAACTTAGAGGAACATAGTTTAGGATATGTATGACCTTCAATTAAGTTTTCATGTTATTTTCTATTGATATGAGTAAGATGCAGTGATATGAAGGTATGCGAAGACAGAGAAATAGTGAATCAGGGTATATGAATAGTCGCGATGATTGAGGGAAGGTTAGATGGAATCGTAATGTGCTAAGTCAAATGAAAGTTGTATGTTGCCAAAAATTTGGTAATACAAGATCTCCGACTTTACATTTATCATTTGTATAAGTAATTTTTATGTTTTATATTGTATTTATGAGCCAACTGGATGGTAGAATTGATATAAGTATAGAGTATTTTGTGAAAGCAAAAAGTGTGAAACTATGTGATAGAGATGGATATGTGATGGATGTGAATTTTGGATATTAGAAAAGGAAGATAGAAGATGCAAGATCAGAGATTGATAGATTTATAACTGGAACTATCAAAGCATAGCAGATACTTGTGCAGTTCACTTATTGAAGAACACTTTTGTAACAGAATTTTGGTTGTAAGAGTTGTAAGCTCATCACACCTTTAACAGGGTTTCTGTATACCCCTAACAAGATTCTCTATTACTCTAACAAGGAAATGTACTATGTAATACTTAGTTCCTAACAAGGTGAGATCTCATAACAGGGATTCAATATTTTAGTACATAGTTGTGGGTACCATCTCCACTGGGGTTTTCCTTGGCCAGGGTTTCCTTGAAAACAAATAAAGGCATCATGAGTTGTGTTATGTGTTTATCTTCTTTTCATTTCAGCATTGATATGGTTTATTTACAATTGGTTGAAGTTTAATTTAAAGTGTTGTAATACTAATTCACCCCCCCTCAGTATAACTTAATCCTAATAGGACATTGCCTTCTCTAGGAGACCGTGTGGATTATAATTGTGGCATCTAAGTAAAAATTTGGTCAAGTTCAAGTTATTTAATTCATTCTCTACCTCTCATGTTGCCACAAGGATGCATATGTACTTTCCATAGGTGATGGGGTAGGAGACAAAGGAAATCTTCTTTGTAGCCAATAAGGCATGAACTTCAAGGTTTTATCTACAAAATTCTAATAAAATAACCTTATCCCCGCAATGTTTTGGTAGAAAAAATGATCACCTGATTAAGGTATTTATAATAGGAACCTATTAAAGTTCACCCAATTAAGGGATTTTCTTGTTGTAAATGTTAGGGAAAAACAACTCGAATGATATGGATGTAGCACTGACTTCTTGATAGATCCAATCTATTTATTTCTCTCTCTAACTGCTCACCAATTTGACTCTATCAGATCTCTAATTGCAACCCTAATTGATTTCACAATCAACCATAGAAACCTTCACAAAATATCACAACAATAACAACCAACAACAACAACATTTTCAATATGAGAAGTACCACTTATATACATTTCAAGCACCTAATTCATGAGAATTAAATATTTTCCCTCCAAAGTGATAATCTCTATGCAAAATAAAATTTTCTATGACTACATCAGCTTACAATAAGATCTGCATTATATTTCTCTAAAATAATGAAACATGTTTTGACTTCTCCAATGCACTGCCTTAAATATTTCAAAAATAGTATCCTCAGATATGAAATTAACTCCTCATCAATTCTATCACCATTATTACATGTCATCATAACACTAAGTATCATCACAATAACTATATGGCTTACCAATCTAACATCTTTCAACTGATGCTCAAGAACAAGTTTTCTTACCTGTCTAAATGGTTGTGTCACCAAAATCTCTATCATCGATCAACAAATAGAGTTGTGGTTGGAAACACACTTTACTCTAGCTATTTTGATATTGTATATGTGACCGCACCTCATAATTCTTCATCTATCACAATTGCTACCAAAGTGTTGACCTCTTTGTCTACCAATCTTCTAGACTTAACCATTTTCCTGCATAATCAGTTACTTACCCTTCACACCGATTACATCATGTACTTCACTGATTATGATACATGACAAAATTGACTTACTTTCCATCAATGACATCCAAACCAATTGCTTTCAATTACTATAATCTTTCCAACTCAACACAATGCCAACAAACTCCCCCTTTGGAATTGATGGAAAATACTTTATACAAATAATTTATGCTTACAACATCCATAGCATCAAAGTATCCAACATTAACCTCTTCTACATTTATGATGAAGGGTGCTACCCTTAATATCACAAACACATAATAGAAACAAAGAAACAACAACAATATGAAAGAACGGAAAAATTGCCTTCTTATTATCTCCACAAATGTGGAATTACAAACTTTTAGGATTACAATATGCAAAGCCACATGGGCATTCCCTTAAAATATTCTATAGGACAAAGCCTCAAATCAATACCCAGATCTACTACCTAGAACTGCCCTAGACAACACTACATGCCTTCTTTATATAGGCAATTTCCACCTCCCGAGAAGGTTCCAGAAATTTAGCCCTTAAGGCCGACCAAACTTAGAATTATTTTATTTTTCAATTTATTACATCAAAGTTGGCTCAAAATAACTTTTGAAATCCGAACAGAAATTTTTGAAGGAAAATTATTTTCTACCATTTCAGGTGACCTGACTTCCTTAGATAATAAGTCATCACCAGTTGACCCAATTAACTATTATAACCCCATTTTGGAAAGGCCACAAAGTGCTCTACAAGCTTGATTGGTGCAAGTGCTTGTCACCCAAATTTTTGACCTCATCTGGAGCCTCTAAAGCCTTCAAAACTGAGTTCAAAGTTTCTGTACCCTGCTGCCAATACCGAAAATCTTCAATATCTTCAAAACTAGACCTGATCTAGCCATGAAATTTTCTAGTAGGCTGATATGACTGAGATGAACCTCCACATGTAAAATTAGAACATTCTGAGATTTATGACCAACTTACTAAAAATAGAAAGTTTCCATAAATAGCAGCTCTACACAAGATAGCCCTTATTGAATACAAAAACATAAATATTTTTTTTTTGGTGATGCAAGATTGCTCTTACACCCAGGATGCTCCTGCATTAGACACCTAGGGTAAGTTGAGAAGTGACCACATCACGTCTCAAGTGTGTAGAGGAAAACCAATATGGTTAACCTCCTTTGTTAGCCATGATGAATCTTCAACAGGTCATCCTTTTCATTTGACCAAATACTCTTCATATGTCCTATTCCTTGTGCTTCTACCAACATGACTATCCAGTATGTCTTCAATCTCCTTGATATCTGAACTCATTGATGGAACACTCCACTATGTTGCTATAACCTCATCTTCAACACCTCCTTCATGATACTCTGTCAGATCTGAAATGTTAAACACTGGTGAAATATTTAGCTCAGTAGGCAATTCTACCTCATATGCATTTCCCAAATCATGCTTCTTCAATATCCTACATGGCCCAAACTTCTTCATTTTCAACATGTTATATGTACCAACTAGAAATCTTTCCTTCCGCAAATGAACCATGACTTCATCTCCAACCTGAAATTCCTTATGCCTCCTTTTCTCATCTGCCTTAGCCTTATATTGCATGTTCATCTTGGTAATGTGCTTCCTCACCTCCTCATGGATGTTCTTCAAATGTTCTTCAAAATCCTCAGCTTTAGCACTACTTATTTCTCCTTTATCTATCTTTCTCAACTCAGATGCATTTCTTGGACTACTCTCATATACAATCTAGAAAGGTGATTTACCAGTGCTCCTGTTGACAGAATTATTGTATGCAAATTTTTCTTGTGGTAAAATCAAATCCCATCCTGTTGGCTTATCTCCAACCAAACATCTTAGCAAATTTCTCAAACTCCTATTCACCACCTCTGTCTGTCCATCAGTCTGTGGATGATGTGATGAACTGAACTTCAAATATGTCTTCAACTTCTTCCACAATGGACACCAGAAATATCCAACAAACTTAGTGTCCCTATCTGAAACTATACTCTTTGGCAAACCATGTAATCTCACCACTTCTCTGAAAAATAATTCTGCTACATGAATAGGATCATTAGCCTTCTTGCAGGGAACAAAATGTGCCATCTTTGAAAATCTATCAACTACCACAAAAATTGAATTATTTCCCTACTGTGTCCTTGGTAAACCAAGAATAAAGTCCATACTGATATCCTCCCAAGGCTTCTCTGGCATAGGTAATGGATGATACAACCCTGTATTCTACTTCACTCCTTTCACCATCTGACATACTTTGCAACTCTATACAAACTTCTTGACATCTTGCTACAACTGTGGCCAATAATAATTCTCACTAACCAAAGCAAAGGTTTTATCATGACCAAAATGTCCAGCCAATCCTCCGCTATGCTTCTCCTTGATGAGATTCTCCCTCATAGAACTTTTTGGAATGCACAACTGACTCCCTCTAAATATCATATCATCCTAAATGATGAAATCCAGCCACTTTGTCCTATCTAGAGTAACAGGTTCTTTACAAGCTTTCCAAGCTTCACCAAAATTAGGATCCTTTGGATACAAATTCTTGAGTTCCTTGAACCCAACCACCTCAATCTGCATCTCTGTTAGCAATAGTTGCCTTCTGCTAAGCACATCAGCAACCCTGTTAGACTTTCCACTTCTGTGTTTCAAAACAAATGTATAACTTTGCAAAAACTCAACCCATTTCAAATGTCTTTGATTCAACTTTCCTTGACTATTCAAATATTGCAAAGCTTGATGATCAGTATACAAAACAAACTCCTTAGGAAGAAGATAGTGTCTCCACTTCTTCAATGCATGAACTATAGCATAAAATTCTTGATCATAAATAGAATATTTCCTCTTGGCATCATTTAAATTCTCACTGAAATAAGCAATAGGTTTACCTTCTTGGCTCATAACAGCTCCTATTACAGTACCACTAGCATCACAGTCTACTTGAAACACCTTATTAAAATCTGGAAGTGCTAAAACAAGATGTCCTGTAACTTTCTGTTTCAACAGTTTAAAACTTTTATCTACCCCATTAGTCCACTTGAACTCTTTTCTATCCCCTCTCATTATTTCAGTCAAGGGTCCACAAATACTACTAAAATTTTTGATAAACTTTCTGTAAAAGCTAACCAAACCATGAAAAGATCTTACCTCAGTAGCACTCCTTGGAGTAGGCCATTCAAGGATAGCCTGTACTTTCTTTGGGACCATTTTTAGACCTTCTGTTGAAACTACAAATCCCAAATACACTAACTCTTTCTTCACAAAACTGCACTTCTTCAAATTAATCAACAATTTCTCATCTCTCAGCTTCTCAAACACCATACCAATATGCATCATATGTTCCTCCAATGTCTTGCTAAAGATCAAAATATCATCTAGGTAAACAATGACAAACTTACCCAAAAATTCTTTCAGAACCTCATTCATGAGCTGCATAAAAGTGCTCGGTGCATTGGTTAGCCCAAAAGGCATGCCTAACCACTCATACAGTCCTTCCTTTGTCTTGAAGGCAGTCTTCCATTCATCTCCTTCTCTGATCTGAATCTGGTGATATCCACTCTTTAGATCTATCTTTGAGAAATACATAGCTCCACTCAAACAATCCATAATATCATCCATTCATGGCAATGGAAACCTATACTTGATTGTGATCTTCTTTATTGCTCTATAATCTATATACATCCTCCATTATCCATTCTTCTTTAGTGCTAATACCGCTGGTACGGCACAGGGACTCAGACTCTCTCAAATCAACCCCTTCTACAATAACTCATGTACTTGTCTATTCAACTCTTCACTTTCTCCTGGTGTCATTCTGTGTGCTGCCTTGTTTGGCAAACTGGCTCCTGGAATCAAATCCATTTGATGACCGATCTTCCTTACCAATGGTAATCCATCAGGTACATTATCAGATACAATATCCTGAAACTCATTCAACAAATCTGCAACCTCTACAAGTACATCATCTACTTCCTCTTTACCATCTTTTGAAATTAAAGAAAAACACACATGCTCATGCCTCATACCATCTAGGAATTTTCTTCCATCAACAAATGTTATTCTTGCATTACCACATACCATTTCTTCGGTCTCCTTCAATGGCTTTAGCTTATATCGCACTCCATCCTTTGGCAAGGAATAGGTATTCGCATGACCATCATGTATAGCATATCTGTCAAGCTACCATGGTCTACCCAACAACATATGACATACATCCATAGATATGATATCACATAGTACCTCATCTTGGTACCTGCCAATCTTGAACTTTACTAGGCACTGTTCACTGACCATGACCTTGTTGTCATCCTGCACCCAGGCAATCCAATATGGATGCGGGTGTTTTTGTCTCTTGAGCTTCAAATTTGTCACCATCTCTTCTGACACCAAATTGTCAATGCTTCCACTATCAATAATCACATCACAACATTTACCCTCACACTTGCATCTAGTGCGAAATAGGCTCCTCCTTTGTTTAGGTTCATTCTCACCACTTAGCAGGACTCTTCTATTAAACAAGGTTTCTCCTCTTTCAGCATCTTCAGAATTTGATGATCTAGCATCTTCATCTACATGTGCAACCCTGGCCTGGCATTCATTCCTCCTATCTATCCTTCCTTGGCATTGAGGACATTCAAATGCCCTATGACCTTCTTCTCCACAATGAAAACATGTTCCATGGAAGCCTCCTCTTCCCAAACCTTGTCCTCTTCCTCTTCCTCTCTGATCTCTATTATTCTGATCTTGGAAATGATTGGAATTGTTTCCTCTCTGATTTTGACTACTAATGGCCTAATCCTTCTTTTTCAAATCTTCATTTTGGCCTCCATATGACTGTCCACTAGATCGTCCACCACGACCTCTTCTATTTTTTCTATTCTCGAACTTCTTCTTCAACTTTTCCTCTACTTTTAGGGCAAACTGGTATGCCTCTTCAATACTATTCATTCGAACCAAATTCAACTCTTCCTGAATGCTCGGCCTCAACCCATTAAAGTAATGGGCAACTTTCTCCTTATCCACTTCTGCATGGCCTGTTCTAATGAGGATTCGATAGAACTCCTTTGTATACTCCTAAACAAATTTTCCTTCTTACTTCAAACTTTGCATCTTCTTCAGAAGGTCAAGCTCATAATCAATGGGAATGAACTATCACTTCAATTTATCCACCATTCGATCCCATCTTGTGATTTTATCTTTCTCTCTTCTATTTCGCTCCAATTGAATCTCTTGCCACCAGATCTTGGCATGACCTTTCAGTCTAGCCTTCACAAATTTGACCCTATTAGGATCGTCAATATCTTCATACTCAAAATATTCTTCACATTCATTGATCTAGTTGATCAACTCCTCTGGGTTAAGATTTTTTGAAAATGTAGGAACCTCAATCTTAGGTCTTTTCCCAATCTTGGAAATGGCACGAAAAAGTCTTTATTCCTCCTGGTTCACAACTTCGACTTCTCCTTCTTGATCTTCTTCTTCGGCTTCATCCTCACTTTCATCTTTGACATTAAGATTCATTCCTCTACAAATCTCCTCTTTCAATGCTTGCACTTGTCTCTGGAGTGCTCTAACCTCAAGTGTTACAACACCAGCTCTTCCGCCACATTCCCTTCATGGAGGCATTTTCGTGATGCACACTAAAACCCTAACCATGGTCCTAGTGTAAACTGCCTCACAATCGGCAATCTATTTACACACTCAAAAACACCTACTCTGATACCACTTGATGAAAGGTGCTCCCCTTAATACCACAAACACATAACAGAAATAGAGAAACAACAACAATATGCAAGAACAGAAAAAATGGCTTCTTATTATCTCCACAAATGTGGAATTACAAACTTTCAGAATTACAATATGCAAAGCCACATGGGCATTCCCTTACAATATTCTATAGGACAAAGCCTCAAATCAATACCCAAATCTACTACCCAGAACTACCCTAGACAACACTACGGGCCTTCTTTATATAGGCAATTTCCACCGCCCAAGAAGGTTCCAAAAATTTAGCCCTTAGGGCCGACCAAACTTAGAATTATTTTATTTTTCAATTTATTATATCAAAGTTGACTCAAAATAACTTTTGAAACCCAAACAGAAATTTTTGAAGGAAAATTATTTTCTGCCATTTTAGGTGACCTGACTTCCGGAGACCATAAGTCATCACCAGTTGACCTGATTGACTATTATAACCCCATTTCAGAAAGGCCACGAAGCACTCTACAAGCTTGATTGGCACAAGTGCCTGTCACCCAAATTTTTGACCTCATCTGAAGCCTCTAAATCCTTCAAAATTGAGTTCAAAGTTTTTGTACCCTGCTGCCAATACCGAAAATCTTCAATATCTTCAAAACTAGACCCGATCTAGCCATGAAACTTTACTGGTAGGCTAATATGACTAAGATGAACCTCCACATGTAAAATCAGAGTATTCCAAGATTTATGACCAACTTACTAAAAATAGAAAGTTTCCATAAATAGTAGCTCTACACAAGATAGCCCTTATTGAATACAAAAACATAAATATTTTTTTTTGGGTGATGCAAGATTGCTCTTACACCCAAGATGCTCCTACATCAATTTACTTCTACTTTTTCTACTTTTGGAATACTAGGAATGTCATTTGGGGGAAGAACAAGTTCTGGAGAAGTATAAATTTCACCTTGAGTCTTAGGGATAACATCATATTGATTCCTCTCAAGGTATACTCCCATAATTTTCTCTATTTCCTCAACAACCTCCTTTGTTTTTCCCATCATAATTTTCTTCATTCTTAGTTTTCTCTTGAGCTCCTTCTTTGAGTCCTTAGGATTTTCCTTCACTTCTTCCACATCTATTACAAGATATACATTAACTAGTACCTTTTTCTTAACATCTTATCCTTTGCTAGAGCATAAGTTTTTCTAGCATCCAATATGCAAAACAAACTCTTAGGAAATTTTGATGAAACTTCTATTAGTGCCTTTATATACCTATATAGCTATCTTTCCATAGCTTCTTCAAGTACTCTCTACCCTTCTATATTAAATTTATCAAAGAATTTTTTCAATGGCCCTTCAAATTACCATGAGATGTAATTCTTTTCACTACATAATTTATTGACGTGACATGTTCATCTAAATCAAATTTAGTCTTCTTACTTACTTGTTCTTCTCCACCAAATGGGTTGGTCTTTGAGGTTTATGGAGCTTTGGTTTTCTTCTGCTTCTTCATTTGTTTTACTACATCATCTTCAATGATGACCTCTTCTTTATTCTTCTCCTATGTCTTCTTCATCTTTACCTATTTCACAAGTGGTGAAACTTGGGTTTTCTTTGATGTTTCAAACTCCTGGTCTACCTTCCTTTAGTGGGTAGGGGTTCAATTACAGCTACAATAATATCTGCAAGCTTCTTAATAGGTTGTTTTTTATTCCTTTTCCTTATTTATTTGAAATTTTTAACTAGAATTCCTATATATTTTTTAACTCCTTCCACCTTCCTTTTTATTCTCCTTTATATCTCATGTTTTTGTAACTCCATATGCAGCTTGAGATTCTTCTCCTTGTATGTTTTGAATCACTTCTTAGTGGGATTGATGTGATTCTTCAATAGATCTTGAGCATATAAATCTAGTACCCATTCATCTACCTCATATATAATTGTCATAACACTTGAGGTTCATGTTTCAAATGCTTTCATTAAGCATTGGTTTGTATCAACCATAAAGAAGATTATATCTTGATATTTTTCAACTATGGACTGGGGGATTGTATCCCTAGATTGCATTGTCTTCTAAAATCTCTTAAAATATCCCCAAATTGTAGAAATCATTATTGTGATATCCATTCCATACATCAACTCCCTAATTTGAACATCTACTGGTCTATCATCAAACCAATCAACATGACAAACACCAAGAAATTGATTAATGAAATTATAAAAAAAATACAAAAGATTAAGGTAACAAATTTGAATGAGTTCTTCTTGTCCTTCTTAATATTTTCTAAGTTATCTATTAACTAAATCCTTAAATTTTTGCCTAGGTCATAATCCTTGTTCTCCTTCAGCATCTGGTATGCAGTATAAATTATGGTAGAAAACACTGAATTGTCTCTTCTAGAGTGATAAATATTATACCCAATCATCATTGATGCATACTTAACATCATCCTTGATTATTCCATTAATAGGCATACCCCTTTTGTCAAACTTGGCTCCAATTTCCTCATGAGATATATTGTTCTTCACTGAATTAAGTGTAAGGAGTTCACTGGATGCCCACAATCATGTCACTATGTGTATTACCTCCTTGGTAATATTAAATGGATTTTTGAGCCATAGGTATTCTCCATGTATCCTTCTCAATATATACCTAATCCATTCATCCTCCTCAATCATCAAATACCTATCAAATTGATCAAACTTCTTAACTTCTATAGCTTTGAATTATTTCTTCAATCTACAATCCCCTCCTGCAAGTTTCTTTAGGTATAAATCTTGCATTTGGGATGTACCTAAGTTCTCCAAATTGGAAACTTGAATGGATGCTTCTAAAATTTTGGTTAGGGCCTCTGGATGATATCAACAATAATTGGAAAATTCATCATGAAAGATTGAAATTGTAGAGATATGCACATATAAATACCTTTCACTGAATTAAATTTTCTATGAAATTACCTTAAACAATCACCTTGTCACTTCAATATCAATGGAATTCGCATGAAAATCTCTTCTCTTTTTTTCTCAAATTCAAAGTGACAAATGCAGGTCACAAATTGTTTTTTGTATTTTGCATACCTAACTTTTAGGTATCATTAATGCTTCAAACCCTAGGTGTTTCCAAATATCCAGTTCATTGTTTGGTTCATAGAGATTGATTACATACCTTCAAAACCTATCAAATTATTTTGGTAAAGACTTCAAAACCTTTATAATAGCTAATTAAAGCTTCTCTATGCCTACCAAATTTTGGTATCAACATCTACAGGAGGTTTCATAAGATTTTTCTTGTAAGATCCCCCTAGGCTAAAGGCCCAAACTAAATTCCCAAAGGAATGTCTAGCACCAGATCTAGATGTGGACCCTTCATTTGTATTCTCAACGTTCTTCTTCTCCCATGTTTGCTTCATTTTCTTTTGAATCTTTTCAACATTCAATTTTTCATTGCCTATATCATTTCTCTACTTATTCCTTCTCATGTCTACCAGACCTCTCTTGTTCCCATTATTTTTCATATAGTACCTTGCAATATATCTAGATCTATTTCATTTGTAGCTCACAAAATTCCTTTTCCCATTGTTATTTATCATCTAATTTCTTCTTGTTCCACACTACTTTGTTGCAAAAAAAGAACTTACCACCTATCCTTTGATAATTGGGTTGTCTTGTTGATGTCTTCTTATTCTTCTTCTTCTTAGATCTATGGTTTCATTGACTAGATCCATATTTGGAGATTTCTCCTTCCTCAAATCCAAGACCATTCTTTTCATCTAGACTCCTCCATCTTTCAAGTAGTGAATCAAATTTTGCTAAGCTGGTTATGAGCTTCTATGTGTAGCCATTAGAAATCACAAGCTCTTCTCTTACATATTTTTCAATATATTTGGCCTCATACAGATTAGTAACAAGACTATTGCATTCATTAGATATTTCCTTTAAGGACCAATTTAGATTTTCTTCATTCTTCTTCTTGTCCTCAATCTCCTTGGTCATCTTCATTACTATAGATTCCATCTCATGCTTCATGAATGCAATCTCTTTCTTGAGTTTCTCACATTCTTCAGTCTTCTCCTTCAAGTCTTGACTCAACTGTTCATCATCCAATCTCTCATTATCCTTCTCTTCATATTGGTTTTCTTCAATTCTTCTTTCAATGATTTAATAAATATTTTATCTTCTCTTAGGTTCCTCTGCAGGTCTTCAACTTCAGCTTTGGAATCAAGATAATCCAATGCAACTATGAGTTGATCATGCAACCTTGAATCCATTCTTAATTTCTAGATCACCCTCAAGTTGTTCGGCTTCCTCAAAGGGACTTTACACTAATACCAATTATTGGAAAGAGGAAACATTAAGAGGGGGGTGAATGAGTGTTCAAAAAATTTAAACTTCATATTCAAATCTCTACAAACTTAACACATGCAATGAAAATTAGCACGCATGAGCATAAATAAAATAACCACAACACCATAACACATCTACTTTTATCATAGAAAACTTGTTAGGTTAAAACCATGGTGGGGATGGAACCCACAAGATAATACTCTGTAAAAATATTATCTTACAATAATAGGGAATGCACATGCATTTAGGCTCACTGTTTAGAGCTCATTGCTCAAGTACAAAAGATAGGGCTATAATCACTACCTTAAAAGATCACTAAAATGATCATAGTAAGTGTTTAAATAATTAAGTACCATCTAACAATGTTTGATTACAATTCTGCTTAAGCTCATTGCTCGGATCTAATACATTTTATCTCTAACTGCAGTATCTAACTAATCTTTACTAATCAAAGGCTTAGATCTGACTTCCCTGCGTCAAATCCTTAACCAACAACTTCTCTCATGTATCAAATATATATCTCAACCCTAAAATATCCATCTTATATATTTTCAACCAAAAAATAGATTGCACTATGTTACCTCAAAATGTTCAAGGGAAATGTGAAACGTGTTGACCAAAACTGCCAAAATCAGAATTAAAATATCAATGTGAGCCAAAATAATCATGCACATATATATATGGATCTAATATATATATATATATATATATATATATACATACATACATATATATATATGTATATATATATATATATATATATATATATATATATATATGTATATATATATATATATATGTATATATATATATATATGTATGTATATATATGTATATATATGTATGTATATATATATATATGTATGTATATATATATATATATATGTATATATATATATATATGTATATATATATATATATGTATGTATATATATATATATGTATATATATATATATGTATATATATATATAGATACATATAT